>CM073001.1:104574407-105824407 GCA_037038555.1 Rhynchonycteris naso
AAATCCCCGGGAGGCAGGCATGGACGTACTGGATGTGGCAGGGTGCAGGTGCTGTGGGAGGGAGTCCCTGACCATCCTGGGAAGAAGCGCAGGGGAGCAAGCCTTCCCCTAAAGGACAGAAAAGTGGTCAATTTAAAGAAGAGAATCCCCAGGAGCTTTGTCTCCTTCATAGAAGAATGGAAAGGTGTTTTCCTAAAATAAAGTGAGCCTACAACCTAAAATAATGTAACTCACTCTAAATGAAAGACAGCAGAGTCTGGGCTCCAGGACCCCCATGCCCACGTTCTGGACTTTGCGAGATCTTACAGCTTCAACAGAAAGGGCAGCAACCTGCAGATCTAAAGGAAGAGGTTAGGAGGGACACTAACCACAGAGAAAGAGAGCACTGACCCAGGCTGGCGAGGGAGGAAACATCCTTGCCCCCACCCCCAGCGTGAGGCACAGTGCTGGGGTCTGTGCAGAGGGCCTCTGGGCTTCTACAAAGAGTCCCAGCTGCCTCCTGCAGAGGCGGCCTGATCAGCTTCCACAAAGCAGAGGAAATGAAACCTGTGACGTCAACTGATAAAGATCTTCTAACCAAAGAAGAATCATGTACAGAGGCATGTTTCTGAGTTCACATGGGGTATTTCTGTGCCATGAAATGTCAACAATGAACCTCAATCAGGGGCAGGGGGTGGAGAAAGGGGAGGCATGGAGCCCTGTCCCCAGAGAGAAGAGAAACCAAACAGGGACCTGCTTTCCATGGCTCTGACTGCAGCCCGAGGTCACACCAGCTTAAAGGACTCTTCAGGTCCTGAGTCAGCAAGCTGGCCCTGTGTCACCCAGAAAGCCTGACACTCGGTGCAGGAGGGGCGCAGGATGGCAGGTGCTGATTATGAACCAAGCGCGGGGTTCATGGCTCTAATTCATTGAATCCCGTGGGGTGAGTCTTGTTATCTCTGCTTTACAGATGAGGCAATCTGAGCAGCAAAGGTTGGGTAAATTGGCAAGGTTAAGTGCAGGAGCAGAGATTGGTGTCCAGACAGCAACTCTGCCCCCACACCGGAGTAAACAGCTCTCTCCTAAGTGCAGGTCTCCACTTCGAGGCTCAGACTGAAACACGGGGCCCCAAAGAACAGCTGACCACACAGGTCACTCTAATGCCCTGGCAAGGGGAAGGGCACTGCAGGAAGCGGACACACCCTTTGGGGATCTGGGCACTGCCCTCTATCAGATTCCGGGCCTAACACACAGGAGGCCACTCCCACTCAGATTTCACTACAGGAGCTGTTGATGCAAAGGGAGTGCCCAGGACGAACTCAATCAGGGTAGGGGTTCAACTTCCTCAAAACAGGGGCTGTGCTCTACAGAAACATCCAGGGACAGGAAACACAGTGGCTGGTTCAGGCCGGGTGGGTGGGACCCTGCACTACCCAGGGAGCCCCGCGGTCACCTTCCCTGCGTACATCTTGTCGACCTTCTGGCCTTTCCAAGCTGAAGTTACCACACCACAGGCACTTGACCTCCTAGTCGCCCTCCCAGGGATAACTCCCTCTTATAATTAAACAAAAGAGATAAGAGGATGTGGCTTCCGTATGAACCCTTACATCACAAGGGCTGCCTTCTTCACGGAAATGGCTGCCAGGGAGATGGACCACACTCTCCACGAACCCACAGGACCCCAGAGCGGCTCAGCCGTAAGGGCAACGGTTTTATCAATGACTCGAGGACCAGCTGTCCATTAGTGAGTGCCTGCCCTGCCCCATGAGTCACAGGACCATTTAACTTCCACAACCACCCCAGAGGGATGCAATTATTATTTCAGCTCGGAGGAAGCTTGCAGCTTAGAAGCATCACATGATTTATCCAAGATCAGGTAGCTAATAAGTGGCAGAGCCAGAATCAAAACCTAGAGCCCACATCAAAATAAAACAAAAAGAAAGAGAAGCAGACGAATCTGAGAAGCAGCCGGCACAAGGGCAAGGGGTTGACCACAGCGCTGGGTGTCGTCTGTGTACAATGTCGGCAAGGCCACCTGCAGGAAACTGGATTCATGGAGCTGACAGTGCCACTGGGAATGTTTTCACGGACCATGGACTGAGAATTACAGAGGGTCCAGCACAGAAAAGCTATGCATAGGGGTCCATCCAGAGGCCGGCCTCTTCTGGACCAGGTGGTGGGATGCAGCCCATTTCACAAGGTAATACTTTGGCCCTCAATCACTCTCAAGAAACAGGAAGCACATCTTTGAGAAGACTGATGTGCAGAAGGCACTTGGTGATGTGAAGATTAATAATAAAGCAGCCCTTCCACATCTCTTCAACACCTTCCCCGCTGAGGACCAATGCTTCAAGGTTCAGAAAACAGGCAGATGACATCAATTCACTTTCGGATGGCTTTCAGATGCAACCCACTGTTTCCCCACATTTCTTATTAGGAGAGGAGGAAGCTTTAGTCCTATTGAGACGCCTGCTGATTAGGTCCTATTTCCTAGGACAGGAGGGCAGCAGCAAGGCCCCGAGGAGGTCCCAGGGCCCCTGCCTAACTCTTGTTCCCTTCCAGCCACCTTGCAGGCCAGCAAGAACTCTGCTGTGACACTCAATGTCTCCTGGGAAATACTGAGAGAAATAGGCTGAGTGACAAATCAGAGTCTCACCCTCTGAAATCAGAAAGTTAATACCCAGAACAAGAATAAGAAGACAAAAAGCTACTGGACATTATTGCCCTGAACAAAGACTTGACAAGAAGGTTAAAAAAAAAGTCTTAGCAGCTACTGATGAGAACGTTTCATATGTCCTTGAAAATGGATGCAACCTTCTCAGACCTGCCCAGACAGAGACACTTGTCATGTTCAGAAGAACAAATCCACTGGAACCATAGCATCCACAGCAATGGGGGTGGGGGTGGGGTGGGGTCCTGGGTCTGGTGTGAAATGACAAAATTCCCAGACATGCTCCATGGGCAAACTGGCTTTTGTGACCCTGAGCAAGGTCACTTGATACTTGTGTAGCTGTCACCTCACCATCAGATGGGAGAGTTATCCTCACTGGTGTTCCCTGGGGAACGCAGGGCTACAGAGAATCAGGAGCTCTTAGACATGCTGGGGACAGATAACAATCAGGTTCCTACCAATCACGAGAGTTTTCCTTTTCAAAAGAAAAATGCTTCTTAAAATTAATTAGCTTTGCCGCGTTGGCTCTGGTGAACTATTCCGGTGTCACCTTCGCAAGGGGTACCTCCTTTAGTTGTTCTTTCAAGAAAGGGTCATGCTCTTTTGCAAAAGTCAAATATAACTCCAAAGTGAACACTAGCAACCCACAGTCCTCCTGTTAGAAGCTTCTTACATCTTGGTGTGCCCTCCCAAGGCCCTAGGACATCCAGGATTTGGCTTTGCTGTGACGTTATCCTTGGCACTGTCACACACGCTGTCATCAAGGATAGGACAGGCCTGGGGAAGCCCTAGGACAGCACGTGCAAGCCCCGCCCTTGCCCTGATTTCCTTCCTTCCAGCTGGCTGTGGGCACTGAAGCAAGCACACTCACTGCTGGGGCGCTGATCCCTGGACACTTGGGAACTCCGAGTCCATGCCTGCTCCTGTGTCCTGTGACTTGGGGATGTCCCCCCACCCTGTTCTGACTCACTGCACATACATATGCATTCACCCTGGTGTTACTTCTTCTATTGTAGTTACAGTTAGTGGACACATTTCCAGGAAAGGAGGGACACAGAAGGACAAATAGGATACCTTTGTCAGTATCATGTTGGAGGGTCAGATATACATATCTACCTTCCCATTGAGAATATTCAAAAATAAAAGCACAGACCTGAATGTGATAATTCAGAAAGACCTTAGAACCATTATAACTGAGTCAGGACAATAAAAGAATAAGGACTCATGGCCGGGGCAAGGGACCTATCTACCATCTCAGAGGATATTAAAGGCGAAACCAGGATAAGGACCTGCATCTTCCGGCCCCAAGGGCAGAGGCATCAATGCTGAAGAACAGAAAAGATAAGCATGGCCCCACACTCCAGATCTTAAAGTAACTCCTTCTTCTTCTTCAGTGTGCTAATAAGACGAAAAGCCATTTGCTACCAAAAACCAGATGCCAGCTGCCCCGATGCCTCGGATACTCCTTTATGGGTGAAACATGGAACAATGGCTAACCTCTGTGGGTCCAGGTAACCCAGGGGTTGTCTGCACTTTGCAAGCTCTGTTAAATTACACATGCTCAAGAAATTATTCTATTTGGGTTGAGTATCCGGGCTCTTTGCCTTTGTTAATCCCCAGTCATTTACTTCCCAATTAGCTCCAACCACAACTATCAAAGAACCAAAACCCACACCACCAGACCTCTCTCGTTTGGGTGCCATCAGCCTCCTCCAAGCAATCCCCGAAAAATACCACAAGCTGCTGGGGTCAGTGGCAAACCAACTGGGAGGCAGAGAGGTATGACAGCAAGAGTGGGACTGACCTACAGAAGACAGTTCTGAAACGTGAGCAGAGTAAGTGTACGGATGGTGTGTGGTGTACACAAGACCTGTGTTCGGCTGGCCTGCCACGGCTGTGGGACCGTGGACTGCCACCTCACCAACCACTTTCCTGACAAGAGCTGAGTGTGTCCGCGGCAGTCATGGGGACCCCATGACATCACGTCCACAGACACTTTAGGACGATTCTTTGGACTCGTCAGCAATGAATATAAATCAGTCGCCTCCACTGCTCTAAAAAAGCAGGTCATTAAAAAGAAAAAAAGTCACTTGAAAGAGTTTTTACAATCAAAGTCAGCTGGAGGAGAAAGCAGGGCCCCGGGGGGCCTGCTAAAGAGAATGTAATGAGTTATGGAAGAACCATAAATGGGACCCAGATGCCCAGCATCCTGTCCAGCTGTCTCCTGAAATAACCAAGACACTCCCGTGGCCGTGGACTTGCAAGGGCAGCCTCTTCACCTGGAGTGCGAGTCCCACCCCACCCCCACGTCGCCTATAATATATTCATCATCTTTTCAAACTTGGCTCCCAAATTCCCTCTTATAAAAACAACTCTCTGAATACTAGTTAGAACCAACATCCCAGCCCCGAACTCCCATCGGATCTAATATGTACCTTTATTTAGAGTCTGTAACACTGTCTTTATAGCTTAGTTGACTGGTTAATGTATCTTGCTATTCATAGCACCGAGAACTGTGACTAATACTTAATATATATTTAGGAACCAGCTAGTGAGTAAGAGAATGAATGAATGAATAGATGGATGGATGAATGAATCATTTTAAATGATGACACCGGGCTCTGAGTGTTCTAAAGGTAAGGTTTTGGAAAATCCTGCCTTGTTCACATTGAAAATGCCACCTAAGCCTGCAGCCGCCTTTCGAGCTCACGGCAGCAAAACAGAAATAATTACCAGGTCACAGAGGATCCTGCACCTGGCCTTTGAAAGTTTGGTAACACCTTCAGAGCAGGGGCGACTTGCTTTCCGAGGGCACATCAAACCCTGTACTGTGTACCCCCGCTTGGTCCCTCCACGCCTCCTTCTCCACACCTGGACACCAGGCAGCCTGAGAGCCTCTATGCCCACCACTCGGGCAAGCTGCCCAGGGCAGCCTGGCATGGGACACCGCCCGCACGGGAAAGGGACTCACCGCTCTTCATCCTTAAAGATGAACTTCCGCAGCTTGAGGTCCCGCAGCACCAGCCCCCCACCGTGGCAGTGGGCCACAGCTGAGGCAATCTGGTAGAACAGTCTGGCCGCCTCCTCCTCCCTCAGCTTCTTGCAGGTGCGGACAAAGGAATGCATGTCCCCATAGCTTCGCTCGAAGAACACGTAGGCCTTGGTCTCCCCCAGGATAATTTCGGTGATTTGGTTGATGTTGCTGTGGGCAGACAGGCAAAAGCACGGGGCCAGGGACTCCTGGTAGCAGCTGATATCAAATACCTAAGGGCAGGATGTACAACAAGACTGACAGTCAGAGGTGTCTCTTAGACGACCAAGTCACAGAATGCCAACACCTCTCACAGGGACTGGATCTGAGATAACAAAGGTGAGCTGACCTTGAACCCAGACATAGTGGGCCCGTGTCCTTCCAGCGGTGGGGCCTTGAAGAAGTCATTTGACCTCTCTGAGCCTCCACATCCTCACGTATAAAATGGGCAAATGCTACTTGACTCACAGTATTGGGAGGATAATATAAGAAAATGAGGGTAAACAAGTTTTGCAAGATGCAATATTAAAACTTGCCACAAGTGGTAAATTTTATTATTTTTTTCTCTAGCCCAATTGCCTCTGTTGATAAAAGAATTAAGGCAAAATCTGGGAGTGACCCATGCCAGTCTATACAGATATCTTATATTCCTTCAAAAAATGATGAAAATGTACACGAACAACCTACAACTATGACAGTTACAAACAATATGCTTTGTGCTATACAATTGTGTCATACAGCACTACACAACACCTCAGCAATTAATGGATTAAGTATCTAGGCTTTGCTTAGTGGTGATCTAAATCAAACCTTCATTCCACAGAGGTGGCATGTGAGACTCAGAGAACAAGTCCAATCTGGCCCCCGGTGGCAGAGCTGGGGATAGGAAGCAGTCCCCTCACTAGTAAGGCAGAAGTGCTTCCCCCACTCTTCCCCGCAAAGCAGATTCTAGCTCAATGAATCAGTTATGCAATGATTCCCCATGAATCAAAACGAGCCTGTGAAATGCCACCTCATGGCAGGGTCATGGAAAAAGAAAAATCGGTCCTCCGTTTCCTTTTGAAAGAGACCTCAGAGAAATGAACCTACCGAGAATTTCTGAAGTTAAAAAAAAAAAAAGAAACTTTTATTCATTTGCAGACCTCCACGAAATCAGGACTACACGTGCCTGGGATCAGGCTGCGGTGTTACTATCTGTCTGCGCATGTGCATTCCTGTGGGAGGGAGGGCCTGAGTGGGGAGCTTTGCTAGAAAGCATCTATGGCTGGGATTGCTCCCTGGTCACCATCACTTAGCTTATCAGTTAAAACATACTCTCCTTGTCCAGTATGTTGCAGTGTGGTGGCGGCGAAAACGCTGGCCTAGAAATCACCAGATCGGAAGTTCTAATCCTGGCGGGCCACCACTAATCTCAACGAGGTCACTAAAAGCACTTCAGGTCACGAGGCCTCCCTCCTCTTCATACACTGAAGGGTGTCGAGAGAATCTCGCTGAGCTTTTTGGGGGATCAAATCCCACACCAGGATCTAATAAAAGCTCTTCGCTGACAGTGCCCACTCCCAAATGCACCCACGTTAATGGATTTGTGCTAAGGGGAAGCACAGGCCTTCCGAAACCCTTCCAGGAATACAAACTGCTATTTGAGAATCCATGCGTTAAGTCGCTCTTGGCTTAAAAATTTGAATCTGTGAATCAAACAGGGTGAGCAAGAACCCTGGATGCCCCTGCGCTCAGCCCTGGGCGAGGGAGCAGAGCAACATTGTGAATGAACCACAATGAGGCATCTCAGGAAAGCCCTAGAAATTTAAGAATGAGTCCTTTCAGAATCTCCAGAGACCACAAATCACACCCTGATACTGTCAAATGATGACCTCTGAGCAGTGACCTCCGAGGTCCATTACATTAACCATCTGAAATGCTTGAGTCAACTTGAACACCCAGGCTGCAGGCAGCAGAGACCCAGAACAGCCTCAAACATTTCAGAGAGTAATCAATGCTCTGCAGAGGCTAACGTAAACACGCCATGCTGTTACAGATAGTGGCTGCACCCCCAAGGGCTGGGCTGCAGGCTCTGTGGCCCCGGGCTCAAGGAGGGATGACTATTTACAACATACTTCCTGTTTCAAGTGCATTTGCAAAAGAAAATAAAAGATGCTTTTCGCTCAGCCCTTTTAGACTATAATCCTGCCTCCCACTGCCGAATGAACATAAAATTTAAAAAAAAGAAAATAAATCAAACATATCCATGGCAGCTTCAATCTGTGTAGCCATACCCTTTGTAGAGGAGACCAAATTCCAAGATGGTGGACAGAGTATGAGAAATGCAGGCAGTACTAATGTTTTCCCAAATGGGTAGGAACCAAACTTTTATTAGTAGCTATAACAGGCATTTATGGGCTGGATTGGTATTTAAACCATCACCTTCCAGTCAAAATCAAGCCATAAGCCTCGTTGCCAGCTGCTTTTGAATGTTTAATCTGGAGCTTTAGTTATATAATGTGACAGCTCAGATAAAGTAGTAAGATTGGGCCATATTTAATAGCATTTTCAAAAAATTTTTTCAAAAGTAAATATTTTTTTAAGAAAGGGTATCCATTCTGCAAAGACAGTAATATGTCAATCTGCACAGTAGCTACCAACATTGATAAGGACCCTCTAAAGCACCCTTCTTCCCTTTACTTGCAGTAGGCATGCAGACAATAAACAGGCTTGATTATTTTGGTTAAATGACCCCAAAATTCTCCCCCCCCAATAATGTCCTATACAATTCCCTGTACAATCCTCAATTATAAATGGTCTCTTCAAATTTGATCTCTTTTTGCAGAGACATTTTTCTTGTGTCAATACAGAGCCAGGAGACAAGAACTCTATATTCTAAGACATCTCTAGGAAATTGATCCATGTACAGGTTTCCCTGTGTCTTGCAGTAAGCTAAGAACCCACGCAGTATACATCATAGGGTGGTTCATAGAAGCAGTCTTATAAATCCCACTTGTAGTTTCCTATCATGCTTGCATAAAGAGACATCCACATCACCTCTGGTAAAAAGACAGGAAAACAGAAACTGCTGTGTCTTAAAGGGGTGACCTCTGTCAAGCAGAACAATGATACTGCACTTAAATCCATTTGCAGCCACACAGTAATTGGTGAGGGGCTGATTCAATCTTTGCAAGAAGGAAACCAGCAGATTAAGTACAGTTTCAGGCCAGAGAGCAAGTCTTAAAATGACACTGTAAGGTCAGCCCGAAATGAAGTATGTCTTGAAGAATCTGAAAGGAGAAAGAAAGAACAGGGGCCAGAGTCACCTCTGCTTTTAAACAAAGAAATAACAGCACGATGATCCTGCAGAATTTGATGTCAGAGTCCCCTGCCTTAAAAGCATCTCCAGCCTTGGAAAAATCTGAAAATGTTGTATGTAACCAAGTTGAGCAAAAGGAGTGAAAACACTGCTGGGTGATTGTGCATATTTCATAGGAGAGTGGCAGCTCTGTGGAACTCATTCATTTCAAAGGATGACTACCCTATTGTGCAACATTGTAGGTCTTCTGAGAATTCACTCAGCTCTGAATAGCCTATTGCATTTTGGTTAACCAGGCACGGTTGCTCTGGGTGTCAATAACTTGGAGAAGATGTAAAATACCAAATGCTCCATACAAGCAGAGACAGTATTTAAAAAGAGCCTCTTATTTTCTTTCCTCTGAGGTCTGATCTGCACAACTGCAAAACTGGAGACCTCCACAAAACCCATGTTTTATAATGAAATACCCCAGTCCCCTAAGAAATCAAGTCCACAAAGCAGTTTGTGGTTAATGGTAAAAGTGTCCTACATGCAGAGTGACCATTTCAAAGCTGGCAGGGGTCCTCATTCTTGATGGCTCCCCCTTACACTCACCCCCCCCCGGGAAAAAACAACATGAAGTGACAATGAATTCTTGATCTACCTCCAATTCCTGAATAGCGGTATGCTCTAATGTCTTTTTCTTTTTTATCCTCCCCCCCCCCAACTCTTCTGCTGCTCATCCCCATTTCTGGAGCCCAGTGGTTGCTTACAAAGACACAGACACAAACCACTCACTGCTCAGGGTCAAAGACAAAAAGGAAACCGCAGTGTCCACCTCTATTAGCAAGGGTATCCCTGAAGTTCCACACCTTACAGGCAAAGGTGTGTTTTGGGGCAGGAGGTTAGGGGGGGCCAAGGGGTTTTCAAGCACGGAAGTCTGAGGATGAGAAGACACCGACACAAGAGAGAAAGACTCAAAGGAGTCACTATTTCCTACATCCAAAGGTGTGCAGGTAGCTTTGATTTTCACCCACAACCCTCCTTTTAAGGCTCAAGGCAGAAGAAGGCTCTTTGTAAGCTCTTTCCCCGCGCTGGGCCCCTGGGCTAAATCAGAGGAGACACCTTTGTGTGTCTCTTTTAAAGGGCACCTTCGGAACAAAGGTTTAACACCTGCATGCTGCTAAGAACAATGGCTGCGAAAGGAACCAAGTCATCAATGCCTTGAAATTAGCAGGGGATTCCCTGCTCCTGCTTGGAAGGGGAGGGGGCTAGAAACCTGTAGAAATCCCCTGGACGGTGGGGCCCGGCGTCGTGCGGATAAGCTCCACCAGGTTCTGGGAACACGCGTGTCTGTGGCCCCCCGCGCGATTCCGCCGCCCTCCCGGCCCTGGACTGTCCCCCAAAACGCCCCCGCCGCAGCTGGCCCCATTGTCTGCAATGGTCTAAAAACTTCGCAACAACTAGTCGCACAAGAACAAATAAATAAATAAACAAACCCTTTTAACAAGGCCACGGATTACGATCCGGCGAATCTCCATCCCCCAGACTCCAGGGTTTGGCGACCTCCGCCCCCTCCGGCGCCCTCCAAACGGCCGGGGAATCTTTTTAAAAAGCAAAAGCAAACCTCCGGCTCTTTACCTTGCATACCAGCTCCTCTCCACTGTGCAGATGCACCGCACGAAAAACGTGGTCTCCCTCAAGGGGTTCCAACAATAAGTATTTCCCGATGCAAGAAACGCAATGCGACAAGTTCGGAGTCTCGGGCGGGCTCGGGGAGCCAAGGTTCGGGCTGAAACTCTGGCTGGGCTCGGCGGACCTTATAGACGACAACTCTTCGAAATCTTGGGTTTTGTTCCGCGATCTCCCATATCTCGCTATTGTGATGGGGGTAGACCTGTGTATGTTCATGAGTGTGAGGATCGCACACGGCAAACAAACAAAAAAAAACCCGCTGGAAGGATGAGTGGCTGGCGAGTGCGGCTGCAGGCGCCTCGGTGCCACGGTTTTAAAAAGGGGACGTGAGGGGAGGGGACGGGAAGGGGCTACGCGGAGAAAGAGTTAGAAGCCCCAAATGGGCTCCGCCCGACACCTGGTGGGCTCCGAGCCCGGCTTCGGGGGGGGGGGGGGTACTCAGTCGGCAGCGGCTCGGGTCCTTTTGTTACCCCAAAGCAGCCAGCGACGTGCAGAATCTCCGCACTTTTAGTTTCTCTCTCTCCCTCTCTTTCCAACGTGGATCTAGACGAGGAGCGGGGTTGCTAAGTGGGAGCTGCAGCGCCGGGTCCCCCGGAGCGATCCCCACGCAGGCTTCAGACTTGCAGACGGGGCGGAGGAGCCTACTGCTCTAGTTTGTGCAGGCTTCGGAGAGCGCGCGGCGGCGGCGGCGGCGGCGGCGGCTGGCTCTCCACGCGTCAGAAACTCAACAAAAAGAAAAAGGAAATCAGCCCGGGTCTACCGGCTCGCGCTGCTCGGCAGACGGAATCCGCACTGCACCCCCTTTTTTGGTGGAAAGGGTGGGGGGCGTGGAAGGGGGGGTGCTGAAGAGGGTAGTTATCTACTATTTAACTGTAGATGGCGTCTGAGGCTTTTCCAAGATCGCAAGAGCTCTCCCCAAATTAAACAAACAGACCAAAAAAAAAAAAAAAAAAAAAAAGGGCAAGGCAGCATTTAACTTAGAGCGGTCAGCGCTGCCAACAAAAGATTGCAAAACCTGGGCGCAGACTTGAGGCGCGGGCCGGAGGTCAGCACAAGCTCATACTGTCGCGGTCGTCCTCCGAAAAGGGGGAGAAGCGCAGACAGGGACGAGGTCAGATCAATGGTCTTCGATTTCCCCAGCCCGAGTTTCCGGGTGTCCTCCGGACGCTGGAAGGGGATGCGCCCCCAGCCCTGCCAACCCGCGGCGTTCCTTTCCCTCTGGGTAACTGGATCTTTGGAAAAATTTGCAACCACTCCGCCTCCTCCTACCCTAAACCCTATAGCCTGCACGGGTTGGTTTTGGAGGAAACTGACGGCTTTTCTTCCTCTTCTTTTATTTGTTTCTCTCTCCCTTGAAGGTACGAGGAACGTGTATTTAAAAGTGAAGGGGATGGCCGACGGTGCCCGAGGCCAATCCCCGAGCTCAGCACGCCCGCTTCTCCCGGCGAGGCGGTATTAATAGTTACTTACGTGGCCAGGGAATCTCTGAGCTAACGGGGCCGGGGGTGCGCGCGCGCGCCTCGCTCGCGCTTAGTCTCCCCATTCAATGTCACCGACACTTTTCCACGGAGCCTCCGCCCCCCAACGGCACCGGCCACTGGCTCAGCCCGATGCCGGCCCCGCCCCTCTCCCGCTCAGGCCCCCCTCATTGAGCCCGGCGACCATCAATCAACCTGGCGGCTGCCAGTCCTCGATCTGCTCCCCGCGCCGCGCAGCGCGGGCGGCTGCCGCTGCTTTTGCAGTTAAGGGCCAGGGCGGCGGGCGCTGGCCTCGAGGCTCCGGGGCTCGGCCTTAACTCGGCAAACAAAATGCAATATCCCTCCGCGGCACAGAGCTGGATAGTGAGCACGCCCGCAACGCAGAGGGTCCAGGCTGCGCTGCGACTTCCCGCCGGTACCTCTCCCTTTCGCCCCCAGCATTTCGGTGGAGCTCTGTGTACGACATACCTGGTTCGTCTTTCCGGCGCTTTTTCCCAGAAAGCCAGGCATCCTCTAAGCACCTGGCCAAAGGTGCTCAGATGTTGCATCAAGCCAGGAGCTTTTCTCTATCGGTGAAGAATGTATTTGCATGGGCTTGCAAAAAATTAGTTTTGTTATCTTTTCCCAACTCCATTCTACCCGTTTAAAAAGAAATTGCTTGCTTTTTAGCCAGTGTCACCTTCCTCCTGTCACCCCACACTAGTCCCACCGGCTGACAGCACCTTTTGACTCAGACCAAATTTAATAATCAGATTTAATCTTTCCCCTTCCACAGCAGTACCCACGGTTAAACAGACCCCGGCACCCACACCTCATTGCTGGAACCTGTGGCTCCCAGCCAGAGTGCTGGGCTGCATGGTCCTCCTGTTCTTTCTTAGGGTACCCCACCCCCTACACAAACATTCACCTCAAATGCATTCAACATTAAGAGTCTGGTAGGGCTGCTTTTTTTTGTCCCCTCTTCCCCTTAATTGTTCTCAACTATCTCAGGTGGTTCCAGTTCTCTCGTTGGGCACACCACCAGGTAAAAGGCTTGACTCAGGTGCAGGCATGACACTCCAGGCCTTGATCTAATGTATCCTGGCCAATCAGAAGCAATCTGATTAGGGGACAAACTAAAATAAAATTAAAACAGCCAACTGGCTGGGAAAGGGGACTTTGGAAGACTTTCCAGTCTTCTGAGCTTTTCCATGAATGTATGCATATTTTCTAGTGAGGGAGGGAAAGAGTACCATGTAGCTTATTGCCCATCGTAGGACACTTTTGACTAAAAAGGAGAGCTATTTATAATTATGCCCACTCCTGCGTATTTATAACTTAATTAATGCACAATCAAGTTATACCGGTGATAAAGGGTTCCTGGGAAGTTGGCCAGACAGGAGAGAGCAGGACCAGAGTTTGAAGAGAAGGTCAAGGGGTGGCCCCGCCTCCTGGCACATCTTATCATCCTTCTCCTGACATACCTGCCTAGGACTCAGTCGTCTGTCTCCCAGGCTATTCCTGTGTCTGCTGAGCAGGACCCCTTAATCCTGTCATGTTCCATGAAGACGCTTGTGTGCTCATGCCTGTCTCATGAGCAGACCTAAGTCAGCGTCTGCTGATGAGTTATCAAGAAAGGTCCAGCCCTGCTCTCTTCAGTGGCGACCAATGCTGCTGTATAACTGGGGTTGGGAGACCTGGTTCCAGCCCTGACTGTGTTCCTGATTTCAAATGAAAATTGAGTCAACACATTTCCCACCCTCCTTGGGTCTCAGTGTCTTCAACTGTAAATCAAGAAGTATAGCATTCACCCAGCTCAGCTCCTGTGATTGCCTTAGAATTCTATTTTCAATTCCAGGAAATCTACAAAGGTTTACCCTAAGCCTGTGTTAAGGACCCAAGTATGAGTAAGATTTAGTTTCTGCCACCCAAGAGCTCAGAGTCTAGCCCCAGATAAAAATAAGAAATACTTAATCGCATTGTATAACAATGTGGCAATTAGAATTTAAAGGCATCAAGAGAGCAGAGAGGAAAAAACAACTTTGTTTGGACTTAAGGGTGTTTACCCAGAAAATGTTTTGATGGGTTTTTTTATCTTGAATAAATCCAGATATCTATTGAAACTTATTATGTACCAAACATGGGTATAAAGATACAATGATTTAAAAAATATATATATTTGTCTTTGTGGATCTTGAGAAAGTTCTGTGAGTCATAAAATAAGATGAATAAGAGATTGTTGCCGGCATTTCAGACAGAGAGAAAGAATGTGCAGAAGGAAAGCAGTGGGATGTTCTGAAATTTCTAGTAACTTACCATGGCTCCAATATTGGCAACTTAGGAACAGTGGCCAGGCATGTGGCAAGCAAAGTGTATTGGGATTAAAATGGTGAGAGGTTGATGGATCCGTTGGAGACCAGGGTCTCTATAATAGAGGAGAAATAGTCAAGGTTGATGTTAAATAAGGAAATGACATAGTTGGATTACGTTTTGAGAAAGGTCACCCAGGAGGTCAAATGGAATAAATACCAGTGAGTTTCCAAGGAAAAAGAGTGAGCACTGTCATCTAGAGAGATGAGAAGCATAAATCATCAGGTTTTCATTGCGACACCTTAGTTGTTCATTGATTGCTTTCTCATATGTGCCTTGACCGCGGGCCTTCAGCCGACCAAGTAACCTCTTGCTCTAGCCAGTGACCTTGGGTCCAAACTGGTGAGTTTTTTGCTCAAGCCAGATGAGCCCACGCTCAAGCTGGTGACCTTGGGGTCTTGAACCTGGATCCTCGCCATCCCTGTCCGATGCTCTATCCACTGCACCACCGCTTGGTCAGGCAGATCAAGAAAATTATAAACTTTATAATGATGTGTAACTGATGCTGTACATGATTAATAGTGTACTTATTATTCCTGATGAAATTATACAGTGGCCATTGACCTGCCCATTCTCAAAGGCCAAATTCCTGACCTTTGGAAACTATTGTAGTGCAAGATAAATTAGATAATTTATACCAAGTGCCTCCATATTTATGTGTATTGACAGTAATTCTTAAGTTGGAGACAATAAAAAAGCATGTAGTAGGAAGATCTGGATGGTGATCTTCATTCATTTACTTTTTAGCTATATGACCTTAAATGAATTTAAAATTTCTTAATTATAATGTGGAATTATAATCTGAATTTTACCTAATATAAAAACTATAGAAGATGTATATATAAATGTGTGTGTGTGTGTGGCAGCAACTATCTCAATATCCTGCACATTATAAATAAATACTTATAATTGTTATTATAATACGGCCACAAAAAGCAATTCAACATGCAATAAGAATGAGGATAATAGATAAAATACTACAGTATCAACAAAATGTATGGGAATTATTATATCTACAGTTGAAAAAATGGTTAAATACAGTAAGTAGCTATGAAAAAATATGTGGAAATTAAAACTAGAAATATAGAGCTACAGGGAAACGTGAATCAGTCCAGTCGGTAGCGCAGTGAAATCCAGTTCCTGCCTGCTGTGAATGCTTTCCAGGTCATTCTCTCTCTTGAAATGTATTTAGCTGCCCCTTCATTCACCTCACTGCTCATTAGTACCTGCTAAGTGTAAAGCCCTAAGCCACACACAGCTTGTTGCTCAAATAAATGGTTTTTGAGAAAGACTTCTAAAACTACTACATCACTCATGTTAAGGCTGCTGTGTACCTCAAGCGAGACATTCATCTTTCTTATGCAACGGTTACAGAAAGTCATAGCTAGGCCCAGAACTCTGTGACAAACGTCCAGGACAAACTGCAGAGGCGGCCACCTCATGCTGATGTTCAGGCTATGGGCTGAACAGCTCCAGAACATTTCATTTCCACTGAGGCCTCTGTGAACGGAAGGAAGCCCTGGAGTTGTACGGAATGGTCTTCTTGGCCACACTTGGAACCCTGAGCATGGACACCCTGAGCTGGAGTTGAAGAACTACCCAACAAGTTCGTCTCTCACTCTCCTTGGTCACAGGCCCAGCAGCAGATCAAACCCCTGTGGACTCCAGTGTCCCACCACTACACCCAGTTGCCCTCATCCCATAACAGTGATTTCTTTTCTCATCGTTTAAACAGCTTATGTTCGGAAAGGTACTGTTTATTTACAAGGTGATTCCTAGTGTCATCTATTAAAAGGTTCTTGTTTGTTTGTTTTAACGTGGAAGGGCTGTGTTTTTCTCTCTGGATAAATGCTGCACTGGGAAGAATCCAGTGTATAAATACAGAAGAAATTGCCATGTTGGAACCATTTTCTTTTTTTGCATTCCCTGGTTTGGTATCGCTACTTCTCACACAGAAACATAGTTATGGAGTCCTTGATTACAAGTGGAGTGAATACGGGGTGGGGTGGGGGGGACACGTTGTTGGTGCTCTTAAACTAAAGGAGGGCGGGAACTCCAGCATACGGAAATTTTCTGGGTATTGTAAGTTGTCCGCCATCCCATTACATGCTGCCCAGCGGCTAGTAGGAAGTGAAAGCAGGTAAAATGAACCAGCCAGTCCAGGAAGTATTACACATTTACATATTACTGTAAAAATAGGTTCCGTTTGAAGGGCGTGGTAGTGGATCTATTATGTGGTTTCATACCTGGCCCGCAGAAAGACCTCGAGCGAAATCAGCGCTGGGCCCAGATCTCACACCCCTTAGCTTCACAAACATTAGGGCCACGAATGGTACTTGAGTCTCTTGCCCTTTGTGGAGTGGAAATAATACTACCTTCCTTACAAAGGGAATGGGCTAAATGGAATGATCACTTACATCTCCTTCCAGCTTATAAAATCCAACTTTCAGGATGGGAAAAATGAGCTTGTCACCGGTACACCCATGTCTGAACAATGGTGCATTGAGTTTTCAGTCCATTGGGGCCACAGTTCCTCCAGTTAGGAACACGGCCGTGGACAGCCCTGATTGCTCAGATTAGGGCTTATAAGAATTAATAGGTGCACCAGGCTTGCTGATTTATAAAGCCCTCTTAGGTATTTTGTCCCCTTTAACCCTCACAAGGGTTCCATAGGGAGTTTCCATTATTAGAACCTCAGGAGAGGATACTGTGTCTCAAGGAAGCTTGGTGATGGGCTCAGGAGCACGCACATGGTACTTCTGACAGCCAACCCCGTGGTCACTTCATGACACAGCTCTCCACCCTCCACTGCCTTCCCCTTGGCCTTGTCCTCGCTGCTTTGTCCCCTTTCCTCCCTAATTTCTTCTGTGTCCACACATCATTCTAAATTTGAAACAATTTGGGGGGTGGCACGCACTGAGACTCCTTGCATAGAATTTCATCTGCTCACAACAACCAGCTGCAAACAAGAAAAGCATGTGTGAGCACAAAGGTGAAAGCTCCAAGGAGTTTGCAGCTTGTGAGCCCTGGGATGCCCCAGTGGGCTCAATGCTGAGCCTGTGTAGATGGCATGGAGACTCAGGTGTGCGCAGGACAGCCTACTCAGTATTCCACGGACGGAATCGAGGATGTGTCTCACCCATATTCATTTGTCTCTCCCATGTCCCTGCAATTCCCTTTCAAATAGGCATATGTGCTCTTGTGATTAATAAAATACAACTTGTTAACAAATAACTGATTTCATAAGATTTCTTTTTCCAGCAAGGCAATTAATAATATAAATATAATTGTGATCGCTCAGGACAATATGAAATTTAAAAATTTTTTTTTTTATTTTATTCATTTTAGAGAGGAGTCAGAGAGAGAGAGAGAGAGAGAGAGAGAGAGAGAGAGAAAGGGGGGAGGAGCTGGAAGCATCAACTCCCATATGTGCCTTGACCAGACCAGTGCAGGGTTTTGAACTGGCGACCTCAGTGTTCCCAGGTTGACGCTTTATCCACTGCGCCACCACAGGTCAGGCCGACAATATGAAATTTTATACACTCAGGTTGGGTCCAGTTCTCTGAAGCATTGAGGCTGTGTTTGGTTGAGCTCAGTGTTTTGGACTTTTTCTTCTGTCTCAGGCTCCAGTCTGGCCTTGTTGATGACCATTTCTATCCACAGTGGAAGAGAGAAAAGAAAAACAGAAAGAAGTAATTCTTTTTCTTCATTTAGTTGATGACAAGCACTTCAAAAACACTACCTCCCTCATGTTCTTCATGATCACAGTAAATGTAGTAAAAGATTAACCCCATTTACAGGGAAGAAAAACTGAGTCTCTGCACCAGTGAGCCGCTCTGTCTGCCAGTACAGGGAAGGGAAGTATTCATACTCAGTTGAATCTGAGCCCTCCGCCTCTGACTTTTTCATACCACTATAAATCAACTCAGACCACTGCATGAGTAGCCAGAACAAAAGACCACTGACTGGGTAGCATAAATGACAGAAATTTATTTCCTTACAGTGTTGGAAACTGAGGTGTTTGCTGTCTTCTAAGGCCCCTCTCTTTGCCTTGCAGGTGGCGACCTCACTGCATCCTCATGTGGTCTTTTCTTGGTGTGTACTCACTCCTGGTGTCTCTTCTTCTTATAAGGGCACCAGTCCCATTGGATTAAGGTCCCAGCCTTATAACCTCATTTAACCTTAAACTGCATCCTCAAAGGCTCCATCTCCAAATACAGTCACAGTAGAGGTAAGGCTTCAACATATAAATTTGGGGTGAACCAATTCAGTCCACAATAATCTGTGTTCTTAGATTTTGTTACTACTACAGAGATTATAGAGCATGTTAAGACCCTACCTCTGTCCTCAGATTTTATCATTGAGTTGAACATACAAGATGTACATAAAGTAATCCTACTATAAAGTCAACTGTGGAAACTACAACTATAAAATATAAACTAAAAAAAGACCAACATTTTGTTTGCCATTTCATCCTTTAGAGAAGTCCTTCACAGAAAGTAGGGGAGACATATATACCTAAAATATGTCTGGAAGTTTTAGAGAAGCAGATGACTCCTTCCAGCCAGGGCACGAAGGAAGAGAAACATTTGAGTTGACCTTGAAATCTGAGTAGAACATCTGCGAGTCAAGATAAAAAGCTGTTTCTAAGAGAAGCTCTGGACTGTGCCAAGTCCCAGAGGTAAGACACCCAGGCCTGAGGGGATGAGGAACAGCAGTCAGTTAACCTGAGTTGAAAGCAGAGGCTAAAAGGATGAGAGAGCAAGACTGTTGTCAGATAGTGGGAGGAAGTGAATATTGAGCTCAAGTGCTAGGACTTCACTTCAGTGGTCAGATGTTCCCTGGCCAGTGGAAGATCTTTATTGGCCAAAAATCTATGTTATAGTAGAAAATTCACTAGACTAGGAGCTGAGCTAGTTGTATTTCCATATATATATTCTTTTTGTTGTTGTTGTTGTTTTCCTGAACTCTAAGAATGGACATAGACTTCCCCAATCTGAAGACATAGAGGGCCAAGAGACCCAAGTCCATGTTTTATTTCCCTTTGAACACACAACACTAGGACGGTAAGAAGCATGTGTTGGTTGCAATCATTGTTTTCTGGATAAATCAACCTATGAGTGGCATTCTCTTGGAAGCCAGTGTTGTGGAAAGAGCCTGGATTCTGGGATGGGGCAGACAGGCCAGGGACTAGCCCAAATCTGACTGTGCCTCTGTACGTTGTGCCCACCCAGGACCCTCAGTTTGCGCTTGAGTGAAGGGACTGCCTCTTGTCATCCAGTCTTCAAGTGCCTCCAGGATATTTCTAAGTGATGATTTCTAAGTCCACATTTTATAGCTAAAATGATTCCAGTGTGTTCTGAAAAACCTCCTTAATTGAATGTTCTCTCTGTCAACCCAATAAACTGCTGGTTTTGCAATAAGATTCCCCTGGCACCTTTCCTGGGAGGTTTAGTATGAGAAATTCACGCACATAGCAACAAATACTGTAACAACCGTCTGTCAATTAGTTCAGTTCTGCAGATGGGTCACCTGCTCTGTTTCCCACACCATGGTAGGCACTGGACAGAGCAGAGTGGACCACCTAGACACTCATGATGTAATGACAGATGCTTCTCAGACACTGCCCACCTTTCTCATCTGAGGTTTTTCTGTTTTTTCCTATCACATTTTTACGTGGGCCATGAAGCACCAAGATTGTCTTACACATATGAGGTGAACACAGTAGAGAGATAGTTATATGTACCAGGTTAAATATGGCCACAGATTTTGACAATACTCTCATTAAGGGATGAAGGTCCATTCTTTTCCCCTTGAATATGGACTGGTCTAAGACGGCTTGGACCCACAGAGAATGGTAGATATGACACATGGCCAGTCCCAAAGCTTGCCTTTGAGAGGACTGAGTGCTTCTGGCTTAGCCTCTTAAAACCCTGAGCTGCCGTCCAATAACCAACCAACCACCTTGATGGAGAACCCAGCTGGAAAGGGAGAGGGGCCTCATGCAGCCGAGTCTTGCAACCAAACCTGGAAAAGGCTCCAAGCATAAGAATGAAGTTCTCTCAAACTTTCTAGACCAGACCAACAGCCAACAGAATACCACCACGTGACCCTACTTGTGCTATCTGTCAGAATCCCTACTCCACAAAATCATGCATGCGATCAAGTGGTGGTGGCTTTATACCACTAAGGATCAGGTTAGTGTTATACTCAGTAATAGAAAGCTAGAACATCACCATCTGGTTGTCTTACTCGGTCTTCAAAGGCGAATACCTCTAGAAAGTATTACCCGGAGGAGTAAAAATATCCCTATTGTAAAAGGATATTAATAAACACAGGTTAAATGAGTCCCAAGTTCTCCTTCTCCTGACATGTCTGCCTATAGCTCCTTCCCAGATAGGCACAGTGTCACTGCTTTTGTGATGAATCCTTTCCAGTTAATCTATCATGGTGGTAGGAGATACACATTGCTTTTTCAATGATCCAGACTTTGCTGAGGACAAGGTCTACATCGTCTTCTCCTCTGCTCCACACTTGTCACAGTGATTGGTACATGTGGCTGGCAAGAGGATGTAAATTCATTAAGAAGACAAGGATGCTTTTGTACTTCTGTTCTAAGCTTTTAGAATTTCTTCGGTCCTTAGAAGCACCTAAACTGTCCTTTAGGGCACCTCTTAGCTGGTCTGCCTCTGTCACTGATTTATCAGGTGCCTGTGAGCAAGCTAATCTTTCTCACTAGACCTCCATCATCTTCCCCGTAAAATAAAGACATTATATTTAGTGATACTCAAAACCCTTCCATCTTTGAGGACACTCGGTATTCAAATGAGGAGTGCGTCTATTCATTCACTTTGCAAACACCAGCAGAGCAGCTGCCAGTAGAAAACTTGGCTAGGACACGGAAGGCAACACAAGGTTCTCTGAGAATGGAATAGTGGGTTGGGTTCTTTTCTTCCGGAATTGGCATGCTAAGGGACATCTACACAAAGGAGGATAGCTATCTTCTAATTCTAATGAGTTCAGCATTTTACGGCAAACAATTTCCTGTGGAGATGGGCACAATGGTTGCCATGGGCATTGGGAGAGGTGACTTGCTGTTGCCACAGCATGAGCACTCTCTTACAAATCCTCTTCTTGATTTTCTAAAAACACTGATGGTGTGGCAATAACTCATATTTCTTAATAGTTATTTCCCGTATCTCCTGCCACTCTGTGCTATGCATTATCTAGTAACAAATGTTCGTGCTCATTACTATTGGGATATCCTTCTCACCTTGTTAAGTCTTGCCAAGATTCATCTTGAGACCAGCTCTTTCAAGAACTCTTGGCTTGAGCTACGAGCCTCCACAGTGGACAACTCTGTCTCAGCCAAGCCATATTTTACGGGAAGGATCTCTGCCCACTTCTATTTTCAACTTGCCCATTGAAAGAGTGGGTTGCATCTTACTCATGGCAGCAGAAATAAGGGGTCAACAGTGCCCATCCATTATCAGTGACTAAACTGACTCTGGTTGTGTTACAGTTTATAAAGGTTGCTCATTATTATCCCCATTGAATCACTGAACTATGTGTGGTTCAGAGAGGAAAGTGACTTTGTTAAGTACACCCAGCCACAGGGGCCGCACACTGAGGCTTGCTAATAACCTTCCCCACATCCTGAGAAGATGAGATGTCTCTCCCTGCTGAGAGAGAGAGCCACATAAACCCAGGCCTCCCCATGGACACATATCCTTTGTTTTCCATGTCTGGGAAATGCCCCAGGATTCCCTGCTGCGTTACCCTGGGAGACTATTGCTCAACACCAACAGCTGTTCTGGAGGCAAAGAAAAGGCAGACTTTCTGAATGTATCATCCATACAATGCAATATTGAATTGAGGATTGCTAATGAGCAAGGACTCTCTCTTACTGTGCCGTCTACTTCCAGTGAGGTCTAGCTCTTAATTTTCAGTGGGCGTCCCAGGAACTGCTAGTGTAAAAAAAAATCATATATATTACTAATACTGTTGCTATATAAAACAATACTTGGCCAAGATGGTTAAGATATGATTCAGTCCTTGTTCATCAAGTTGCTAAATATTATTCAGCCAGTCGACTCACCATATGGTATAAGTGAGTTTCCCTGAGAGGCTGGGTAATACGTTGTGTAAGATATGGAATGTGGAGATGTGCATGTGTCTGGTGGATAGTCTGGCTCACGCTGCAAACTGCTAATTCCTTTAAGCCCTCATGCAAAGACTAAGATGCGCATGGTGGGGAGTGAAAAGACACAGCCCCACACATATCGCTCCTCAGGGCTGCTTTCTCTCAGAAACTCAGGGAGAGTGGGCAGAACCACACAGCTAGACACAGATGCAATCTTTACAGAAAAATGTGTGTGGGCAAGTACAGTACCAGCTGGGAAAGTCTAAGTGACTGAAACCTATGACTCAGAAATCTTAAACTGCCTTAAAATTAATGAAGCTCTGTGAGGATGGCTCAGTTCATTCATGTCCCTAGCTTGCAGGTTTAATAGTTTGCAGAAGGGGCCACTGTCCAGTTTGGAAAATTGGACCCCTCAGAGGAAACAGGTGTCACTCCGGGAGGCGGTCTGGGGCACACGTCTCAGGAGCACGGGCTCCGGGGCCTGTTAGCTGTGCTGGTTCTTCCTGTGGGCCGAGTGACCACAAGTGAGTGAGGTCCCCTCTGGACCTGGTTTCTGCTCTGGTAAAATAAAAAGGACAGATCTGATGATTTCTAAATTGGCATCAGCTTTGGTATTCTGATTAGCCAGGGTCCAGGGTCCCAGTATAAGGCCGAACTGACCCCAGATGGTTTAAATAAAGAGATCTGGATAAAGGAACTCCTTATACATGTGTATGCCAGGTTAGAGGGACAAATAAAAGAGAATAAGACAGCCAGAGGCGAATAAAATAAGGAAGCCATGACCAGTCCCACAGCCATAAGGTAAACAGCACCACTGGAGCCCATGAGAATTGGGACTCTGGAGGAGACCAACCTGGCCGCATTTTGGGGGGTGGGGGACACAGTCTCTCCCAGACACACAGTGCTGACACAGGAGGAGCAGGAAGAAATAACCTAACTTGTAGCGTATCCTCTGTTCCCTCCACTTTCCCATGGTGCCTCCCATTGGTCAAACCCAACTAAACGCCATCAGCAAGGGGACCCAGACTAAGCAGGCCACAGGGATTGGCCTCGTGTGGCACGGAGCGATGCAAAGAAGGTAGAGAGTGCATCTGAAGTGGAGAAAACAAAAGCTCTACACACCAGCACAGAGTCTGTGACTCTGTATGTATTATTATGCTGCTACTTTAGGGTCAGGGGCAGAACACATTTTTCTTTTCTGGAGTAATGGAAGAATGATTCTCAAGTAACAGAGTTCCTAAGGGCAGGACTGGGTTTTTCAACCCATCAGAATGCATCACCATGTCTGATGCATAGTGGAGAATCAGGAAATATTTGTTGAAATAAAGGTTGATCACAAATCAGCATTTATAAACATCCACAAGAGTACAGGGCATGATGTAGGCAGGATGCTCTGTTAATATCTGTTGAATGAATAATGAATGTGTAGGTTCAAAACAAATTATGTAATCTTTCGGATGAAAGGTTCTGCAAACCTCAGGCAAACCCTTGGTGTTTTTTTTCCCATAGTCGTTTCGAATATGATTTATGGTAGTCATTGCACAATCTGTGTAAATTTCCTAGACTCTGGAAATGGGCCCAACAGTGTGAAGCTCAATGATGTAATGAATTAATAAGCTAGAGAGGACTTAAAAGAGACATTTTCTGCCTGTCATCAGGGCTGAGCCTTACCAGCAGTAGCACTTACAAAAGTAGAATGGGGGGCATATTAAAATACTAGTGAAATTGCCTCCTGACATGTAGATGTCCTAAGGAAGGGATGCTCTTCTGAGTTAGACAGGCCAAGGATGGACAACCAGCCAGACCACTCCTCAGCTCTTTGACTTGAGACAAATACTTAACCCACTGAGCCTTGCATTCCTTCTACCCCACCTTTGAGAGTCAGTATATGAACTGAGTAAAATAATAGGTATCAAGTTCCTGGTCAAGAGCCCTGCACATAATAGAAAATCACCTCCACTCAGTCTCATCTTTCTAGTGGAGGCATTGATTTCCTTTGAGCTGACGTAAGGGGTAAGACCAAGAAGGAGAAAAAATGTTTCCTGCACTGCTGTGCATACAGTCATTAAAAGATAGTCAGTTCTTTTATTAGGGAATGACCCTGTGCAGAAGAGAAGCCTAAGAAACAGTAAAAGTGGTGGAGCAAATCTAAATGATTATTCCTTACTGTTCATATTTGGGAACTGACATTGACATGTGTCATTGTAGCATACAAAGGATCATCACCAGTGTGTGTTGTCAAGCCCCTTTAGTATACACGGTTCAGGTGTGGACACTGTTGTTGTGACAGCCAGCAGCCGTTGTCCCATCCTTCTTCTATGATAGTTAAATCCAGCTCTCTCTACAGAGGGATGAATGCCAGGTACCTTTAGCCCAGCCTCCCTTGCAACTAAGCAAGGCCATGTGACACAATCCTGACCAATGAGATGGAGAAATGCATACTTGGGGAAACTTTGAAAAAGATTTTCCTTTTCTTCTGGTGAAAAAGAAGAGCTTCATGAGAGGAAGCCTCATCTTACCTTGAAATTGTTTGATGCTTGAGGCTTTCACAGCATCTTAAGACCATAAAGGGAAAGTCGAGATGTGTATTGTCATTTTATAATAAGAGATATATATATGGTCTTTCTCCACTGTTCCTGGAACACAGCTCCTAAAACTCTTGTAATTTTCTATATAAAGGCCATAGGAGCATATTTTAATAGACTATGCCAGTTTATCCTTAGTTTCTGAAAGAGTTTCAGAGCAATAAAAGTGAAATGGGTGTCTTTTGTCATTTATAACAAACCTTTGCTAATCATACCTGAGTTTGTATGAATGAGGTGACTATTGGTAAGCCCCCTAAGGGTGGGGGCTGGTTGCCAAGGGGACCAACCTGGATGACAAGGCTGGAAGGTTCAATGGTATCCTCTACCTCCAACAAGGGGAGAGGGGCTGGAGCTTGAGTTCAATCACTAATGACCAATAAGTTAATCAGCCACGCCTATAGAATGAACTGGTAAAAACCCAGAGAGATTCCTGGTTGGTGAACCAGCACGCACCCATGTACATTGAGGGTAGTGCACTTTAAACTCTGCAAAGACATGAGCTTTTGTTCTCAGGACTCTTCTGGCCTCACCACATGTAAATCTTCATCTGGCTGTTTAGTAGTTTTTGGGTTTTTTTTTTAAGTGAGAGGAGGGAGAGACAGACTCCCACATGTGCCCCAACCACGATTTATCTGGCAGCCCCTATCTGGGACTGATGCTCGAATCAACCAAGCTATCCTCAGCACCCAGGACTAATGCCAGGACCAACTGAGCCACTGGCTGTGGGAAGGGAAGAGAGAGAAAAGGGGGGGAGAGGAAGGGGAAGAAGCAGATGGTCACTTTTCATGTGTGCCCTGACTGAGAATCAAACCTGGAATGTCCGCAGGCTAGGCCAACACTCTATCCACTGAGCCAGCAGGCCAGGGCCCCCTTTAGTATCCTTTGTAATACACCAGTAATCTAGTAAGTAAACTGGTTTCCTAAATTCCGTAAGTCACTCTAGCAAATTAATCAAACCTTAGCATGTGTCAGGGGAACCTCCAATTTATAGCCATTGGTCAGAATTATGAGACACAACTTGGCCTTGGGTTATTGTCTGAAGTGAGAGCAGTACTTTGGGACTGAGCTCTTAACCTGTGGGATCTGACTATCTCCAGGTACGTAGTCTCAGAACTGAGCTGAACGGTAGGATACACAGCTGGTCGGGCAGAATCACCTCACATGTGGAGAATCCATACCTCTGGTGTCAGGAGTGAAGTGGTGTCGTAGTCGAGTTTCGAGAGTAAAGGAAACACACACCAGGAGTCAGGTTTTCTTCCTTACACAGAAGAGCCAGAGAGGTTGCCCAGAGGTCTTGTGGAACTGAATTATGAAATAACCGAACTCCTATCTCAAGAACGCACATGCTTAGAGATTCGTCGACAAACACTTATTACTTACACCGTGTATTAGTCGTGCATTCTTCTTCATGCTGCCAAAAAGCATCCTAACAGAAAAGGTCGATGAAGATTTTCAGGAGGAATAACTGAGCTTCCTGCGTTTTGGTCCCTTTTCTCTCACAAGTAGTTAAAAGTCTAGAGGTGAGAAATCATATTAGATGTTTGATTCCTCCATCCACATACTTATTCATACATTGAATCAATCATTAATTATTTATTCAATCAATCTAATATGGACTTACTTAGTAGGGACACATTCTGTATTGCACTGATCACTTCTGTCAGCCTTCAGAACCACACTCTAGAGTCATGGCCTTGGAGAAGTTTACCTGAGACCTCCACCCTCAGCCAAATGCCTTTTCTCTGTGGATCCTCAGCAGTCAGTATATCAGTTTTTGGCATCTATCATACTATGTTGAAACAACTGGGTTGTCTGTGTATCTTTCCAACTAGAATATACTTTGTCCTAAATGTTGGGACTAATCAGTAGTCCCTCCCTTTTTTCTTCCTTCCTTCTTCCCTCCCTCCCTTCCTCCCTCCCTCCCTCCCTCTCTCCCTCCCTTCCTCTCTCTTTTCTTCCTTCCTTCCTTCCTCCTTCCTTCCTTCCTCCTTCCCTCCCTCCCTCCTTCCTCCCTCCCTCCTTCCCCCTCCCTTCCTCCCTCCCTCCCTCCCTCCCTCCCTCCCTCCCTCCCTTCCTCTTTCTTTCTTTCCTTCTTTCTTTCCTTCCTCCTTTCCTTCCTTCCTTCCTTCCTCCCTCCTTCTGTCCCTCCCTTCCTCCCTCTCTCTCCTTCCTTCCTTCCTTCCTTCCTTCCTTCCTTTCTTCCTTCCTCCCTCCCTCCCTCCCTTCCTCCCTCCCCTTCTTTTTACCCCTTCTTTCCTTTCTCTCTTTTATCCTCTTTTCTCCTCCTTCTCTTTCTCTCTTCTCTCTTTTCCTGCTGTATTCTCAGGGTACAGCAAAGATATTGGCCACCAATGAGAACTCAAAACTCCTTTCAAACTAGAGTTAGAACAAGTGCCGTGGGAAAGATAGAAGAATACCAGAGCTGGAAATCAAGGGTGGGGACTGTGCCCCGTGACTCACAGTCATAATACATGACCCAGAGAAAGTGCTTAGTACATGTTTGTTGAATGAGAAAATTGGAGTCAAGGAGGACCAATTGTGTTGAGATGACAAAACTGACAGAAGAGCCATTTTGGATGTGAGTCAGTGTGGCCCTGTGTAACATGAGGTAATAGGTACGTTTCATAAATATGCACTAAATAAATAATGTATACCTTTAATGCATCTAGAATTTTAGATTTAAAATGCTGTGTGTTGTGGAGTATGACTCCATTCTGATAGCTAATGTCTTTGTGTCATCGTGTATTTTATTCTTTCCCTGATGACTTAAATTATCAGCTTTGTCATATACCAAGTACTTATATAGAGAATGGATCACCACCACCACCACCATCATCATCATCATCATCATAATACGGTCTATACATAGGGTTGTTAACTAGATAAAATAACAGAGGTTAATGAGATATTTAATTTTCCAATGTTTTTCTAGAACTTTCCACACCCCATTCCTAGCTAATGAGCTGAGGATGACGCTCTCCAGGGGTAGTCAACCTTTTTATACCTACCGCCCACTATTGTATCGCCGTTAGTAATAAAATTTTTTAACCGCCCACCAGTTCCACAGTAATGGTGATTTATAAAGTAGGGAAGTAACTTTACTTTATAAAATTTATAAAGTAGAGTTACAGCAAGTTAAAGCATATAATAATAATTACTTACCAAGTACTTTATGTTGGATTTTCGCTAAGTTTGGCAGAATTAATCTTTATAACATAACTTACTATAGTTAAATCTATCTTTTTATTTATACTTTGGTTGCTCCGCTACCGCCCACCATGAAAGCTGGAGCACCCACTAGTGGGCGGTAGGGACCAGGTTGACTACCACTGCAAACCCAAGGAGACCAATTCATCGGAAGGGTTGAATCATCCAGATGTTCTGTATTTTACGAGATCCTGGAGCCATTCAGATGGTGATGGGAATGGGGAACTACGCATATGTGTATGGGGAGTGAGGGCTGCCTGCCAGGTGGGTCCTAAGGACAAGAGCCACGCCAGATGAGAGACGGAGAGAAGCAGAAAGAAGCCATTGGAGGTGATTATTGGCAGAGAGCGCAGACAGACTGACTTTCCTCCTCGACCCTAGGACTGTAGGCCTAGGAGTTTCGTGAAACTGGCCCTGGCAGAGCTGGGTGGCATTTCCAGTGACTGGCAGAAATAACTTTAGAGGGTCCTCCCAGGCCACGCAAACATGAGAGGAGTCGGCTGTTCCTCTGCTGCTAGTCCCTGGGCACACGTTGTTTTATTTGCAGGTCCCTTGCTGTTGTCTTTGAAAGAGAGGAGTTAGTTACATTCTGTGCGAAAGAGGCGAGAAGAGACATGTGGTTTCTCATCTCTCAGGTTTAATCTTTTCTCTGGAGAGCACTTCAGCGGGCAGACCATGGCTGCAGCTTCAAGTGCCACATGAAGACCTCCCAAACCCGCCTCAGCTCATTTCAGCGCAGCAAATAATGGCAAGGTTCTGTTTATAGAAATAAGGGGAAAAAAATCTAGGAAAACCTAAAGCAGATGAGACACAGAAATGACAGGTGTACAGCAAGCCTGCGTTAGGTCAACTGAGGTTTATGCTGGGGGCTCTTGGTTCGGTGAGGCTCTGAGCTTTCTGCTGGGACCGAAGAGTCTGCTGGGATCAGCTCACTGCCCGGATCAAAGCTTTGATCTATGTTTCTCTCGTCCTCACCCTGGGGACAGAAGGCTAGACTGGGCATGTTTTGCTCAAGGCGATGACAGAAGCAGAGGAAGCCAAGATCCATCCTGCAACTGCTTCTCAAACCTTACATCACATCAACTAACACCTCATGGCCAAAACCAGTCACACGGCCAATTCCAGAGTCAAGGTGTAGGGAGGTATAGCGGTCCTTCTGCTCTTGCAAGTGGGGAAGCAGAAGTTAATATTTTTTAACACTAATTTGCCACCTATGGAACCTTCAGGGAGTTGCCCAATTAAGGGGTTCTTATCTTTCATTGTGTGACTCTTTCTTATACACTGGCTTTTTGTGTTATACTTTGCAATATACATAAAAATACATCTCTCATTCAATTGTCATCATTATATGTAATATAAATAATATGTTATTATTTATAATTTACAAATAAAAAAGTGAGGCTTCACAGACTTAACCCTTGGCTGATGGAGGGCAGAGACCACATTCCTCTAGTCTGAATGACCTCACAGCCTCTCCTCCTGACTCTTTGGCTAAAACGCTCTCCCCAATTATTTGGCAAAGACATTGCTTTGCTGACTATTGCTAGAGGTCCTGCTAGCACTTGGAACACATCACCCTTCTCCTCTGAGCAGAATATAATTATTGATGTAATTTTGAGTGGCTGTAATTTCATTCTATAAAATAAAAAAAACAGATCACAGCATGAATCCAAAATATTAGGAAGACTTCAGAGCTAAGAAAACAAAATGTCTTGAGGAGAGTTGCCATATGCCCAGGATTCGAGTGGCATCTGTGCCAGTTCATTATCCACATCACTCTGTGTCTGTCCAATTTGTTCACCAGGTAACTCAAACAACTCATGGGGATGGTGCTCTGCTGAGCCGAAGGCCCTCTGTTGGCTTCCAGCTTAGGCCCAACAAAGCAGTTTATTATTTTACTTCGTATCATACAAAGAGACTGTATGTCTCCTCTTGACCAACTGAATAAATACCTTCCCAAGATATATTGTCTTTCTCTTGGCAATCTCATGTTTATTATGATGCACATCAAAACTGGCCTCCCTGTACGTCTGAGATCCACGGTGTCAGTTTAGCAGTGAGCTGAGAGGGGTGAATGGACTTACGGATGGGAACAGGGAGAGGGTTGATGGTGACACAGATTGCTCAAGGACACAGAGGGTCCTCATGAAAGGGGGCAGGTCCGGACAACCCAGAACCCACACGCTATAAACTACAGAATTTGGAGCTTGCCACAATCTCGGAGTCTGCTCCTGACCTTTCTTTTGATGGCTGAAGGAATAAAAGGCAACAGGAATTGGTGGTGATTCCGAGTAAGTCAGCTGACAGCAAAGTTGACACTTCACCAGCAGTCCTTGCCCTGCGCCATGGTGCTGACTGTTCAATCAGAACCTTGCTGAGGTGTTGCAGTGAAGACATTTGGTAGATGGTGTTAACATTTACAGTCACTTGAGTTGTAAGTAAATGAGATCACCTCCCTAAGGCAGGTGGACCTCATCCAATCAGCTGAAGCCCTGAAGAACAAAAACTGAAGTTTCTTGGAAAAGAAGAGAAAACACTGCCTCAAGATGGCAACATAAAAGTCATCCCTGATTTTCCAACAGCTCCCACCCCAGGAAAAGACGAAGCCTTCTGACCAGAGTACAAGGCACATCCATTCTGGGCCAGGGGGCCAAGTCTGGCAGAGCCAAAGGTTCCTGTGGACAATCATTGAAAACCTGCTTCTTTTCCTTACATTTGCACTGTGTATGCCTTTGGTGGGTTAAGTTAACATGGTAGATGATCTGAAGACAGACAAAAGGACATATCAAATCCTAAGCTACCTGCACAACATTTTCATAGTTTTGGTGACTATGTCTGAACTATCTGTCACTATTACTGGGACAAACGGGAGCATTTTAGCCATAGGTGCTGATCTGTCTCCCCGGCCCTGGTGAGATCCCCCAGGGCCCAATCAGCTATGTGACTTTTCTCTGCAATGGAATCATTGAGTCAGCAGCAGCAACCGAGTTTTAGGTCTCAGCTTTAGGTTGATGTTTGTTTTGAAATAAATTTGCCCTGTGCTAATTGCAATTATGTGGTATGGAAATAGTGTTTCAATCAGCAATTCATTCCGGACCTCCTGGTTTGGTCTGAGGCTGGGTGTTGTCACCTAAATGTCTCTGTGGCCATCAAGCCGTGTTCTGCTGCTTCCTCATGTGGGGGAAGGAGGCCTTGTGGGGCCCGGAAATCACGGGAACGTCACTGACATTCACTCAGCTCATACGCCATGCACTGTCTCAAAGCCTTTGCATGTAAGATCTCACATTGTCATCGGCCAGCCCTCTGAAGTGAACATCACTCTTCACATTTCAGGGAGAGGACTCTCCATCTGAGATCACATAGCTGGCTGCAGTGACTTAGTGGGACAGGTATTTACATTCAGGGTGCTCTGAATCTAAAATCCATCCTCTCATCCCCTCTGCCGCCCCGTTCCTCGGGGTATGGAGTAGGTGCTCGATACACAAATGGATCGTTGAATAAAGGATGCTGTTTTTGACACACAGCCACTCCTGACTTTTGGATGAATCTCCCCAACCTCCAGATCTTATATTCCTATCATTAACTATTTTAATGATCTATTGATTGATTGAGTTTAGAGAGAGAGGAAGAAAGAAAAAGAGCAAGAGAGAAAGAGATTGAGAGAGAGAGAGAGAGAGATCAACTTGTTGTTCTAGTTATTTATTTATGCACTCATTGGTCTGACTACCTGGCAAGGGTTCGTGTTCTCATCTTTAAAATGCACATGTTAGCCTGACCTGTGGTGGCGCAGTGAATAAAGCGTCAACCTGGGAACACTGAGGTCACCAGTTCAAAACCCTGCACTGGTCTGGTCAAGGCACATATGGGAGTTGATGCTTCTAGCTCCTCCCCCTCCCCTCTCTCTCACTCTGTGTCTCTTCTCTAAAATAAATAAATAAAAAGAAATAATAAAATGCACATGTTAGATTAGGAGACCTCCCTGTCCCCTTCCACGGGTGCCTATCCATGATTGTAGGATGCATTTAAGTGTTCAGGTCTCAGAAAAACACCCCATCAACTCTCATTCCACAGACCACTTAAAGAACACTGAACAAGCTTCACATTACGGATAGTTACTGTTTTAGTGAATGCAACAATTTAATTTCCTTTATTCATTCATTCTGTCCATCCCTCCTTCCTAAGGATTGGAGAATTTAAAAATTAGAGAGAAACAAAAGATACCAATAAAGCAAAATAAATGAGGTCAGGATAAAGTCAGTAATCTAGACACATGAAAACTTAACACTGTAGCCCTGGGCAGGTTACATCCGGCTTTGAGCTTCTTACAGATCAGCTTTTGTAACAGATAGAAGAGGGACTGGATGGGGCTGGCCCAGTTTCCCAGACATGGTTGCAATTTACGAGGAAGGTATGAGTGGATCTAGGCAGTGAGCCTGGGTTTGATGCCAGCTGGTGAGCCGACAGCAACGTTGGGGCATACCCATCTTCCTGCCAGGCAAAGGACAGGCTGGGCAGCTATAAACTAGACCTGGGGCTCACCGGAGCTTGGGTAGCCTCTCACAACAAGCCTGTGAGGCCATGGACCCAGGCTGGCAGACACACCCCTGGGTGTCCTGGAAGCAGAAGTGGAGGCCGGCTTGGTGGGGTGGGCGTTGTGCGGCTGCAGATGCTGAGACTGTGAATCTGGACACCCCTACCCCCACCCCACCCTGCAATTAACCTGTGTGAGCTGCCTAAGTACTGGAGCCAGAGGAGGTTAGAACACACAGGGATTTGAAACATGGAAGGAACGGAATAGAAACAGGAGGGAAGCAAGCAGGCTGGGGATGGCCTGGGGCAGTTCCCGAGGTGAACTGGGAATGACAGCAGTGTTTCTCAGTGCTGAGACCACGTGGGCTGCGTGCAGTTCAGGAGCTGGAGCAGTGGACAGGACACAGGCCTGGACACATGCCCTCTCTATCTCAGTAGCCCCCTAACCCCTGGGGCCCCTGCAAGAATGTCCTTCCCCTCCACCTTGCCCCCCCCCGCCGGGAGCAGCCTCAAAAGCAGTGTCCTTCTGCATGAACCCCGTTCCTCACCACTCCCAGATGGCGTCCCTGGAAGCTTTGCTATTCACTTTACACCCTAAATGGAGCCGGAATACTCCCTGAGGGTGCGGGGTCCTAAATCAACAGGGGAATCCGGAAACTAGCTTTGAGGAAGTGGTCTATCTGGGAGAGGGGCCCGTGATCACAGATGGAAACACCCCTACCTGTCCATTTGCATGGACACAGGCACATCTGTAGTTGTGCTGACCTGTGCTTACAGACACCCCCACTCAGGGTTCTTGCGTGGAGTGTGGAGTGGTCAGGGGTCTCGGTGTCAATCAAATTGTCCCAGATTTGTGGACTCGCCCTCTGTTGCCCACCTCCCACAAATGCACACCCCTCACAGCTGCGTTTCTGCTACAGGCCCGGAAGAGCAGTAACTCATTTAGACTGAGTCAGGGCGGGCGGGAGCCCTTGGTGTGCCCACCCCCAGATCTATGCACAGACTCTTTCTTTCCTTTTTTCTCAAACCTTTTGTAAACTGTAAGATACTAGTAAATATCAATTATTGTGAGTTGCCCATCCATTCACCAAATATTTGCTGAGCATCTAACATGTCCCCAATGGTGGGCCCAGGGTGGGCCACGCAGAGATGAAAAAGACATGTGACCCAGTCCCTGCTCTCAGGAGCAAAGATAATGGCAACACAGAGTCACAGACAAAGTCACTCATGTCAAAGCCAACCAGGAGTTCCCAGAGGCACCCTGTGGCCCAGCCCAGCCTGGGGTTAGTAGGGGGTAGGGTGCTTTAAGGAAAGAGGGCTCAGGAAAGTAGATTGCTGGACTAAGTGTTGACAAAGGGGTACAAGTTGGTTTGTGGGCCAGAGAGTTTCTAGGGAAAAAGAACAGCAGGAGCCAAAGTCTGGACATGCAAGAAAGCCCATTGTGGGCAAGGGAGTCTGGAAGGTCAGGTGTCTCAGCATAGAGCAGTAGGACAGGAACAGAGAAAAGGGTCCATGGGTTTGGTAGTAAGGACAGCACCAGGCCACAATGGGTCACAAAGGGAGTTTACAGTTGTTGAAATAGGTGATGGAGAAATACTTGATGGCTTTTAACAAGAAGAGGCTTTTTTGTTTGTTTGTTTTTTAACTCTTGCTTACTTTATTACTGTTTTAGTGCTATTATTGCTATTTTTTTTTGTAAAGATCCCTCTTGTTACACCAGAGGGTTCTTTCTTCTGGTTGGGTATGGATATGAACTATGGAAACTTAAAAGCACTGCACCTGGGCCTGGCCTGCAGTGGTACAGTGGGATAAAGCATCGACCTGGAATGCTGAGGTCACCGGTTCAAAACCATGGACTTACCTGGTTAAGGCACATATGGGAGTTAATGCTTCCTGCTCCTTTCTTCTCTCTCTCCTCTCTAAAATGAATACTTAAAGTCTTTTTTAAAAAAGTGCTGTACCTTGCCAGAGATAGCCCAAGGTGTGGTGAGTCAAGACCCCGCGGCATAGAGTGCAGGGCTATCTGAGCTTGGCAGGGCGGGCGGACCTGGAGCAGCGCAAAGCAGGGGTAAGGACGAGAGGAGCCAGGAGGTGAGCAGAGAGGCAGCTCCGGTGATGGTTTACGTCACATGACAGATAGATGGGTGCAGGATGGTCAGGAGCATGGCAGTCACATCTTGACCTGTTGTTACCTGGGACTCACTTCACTCAGCCCCCCACTCCCTACCCGCTGCAGCACCCACTGGACGGCAGGCAGTGGGAGGCGTGTAAGTACGCCGTGACCCTGCTCGAAGGGGCATGGGGTCCTCATCCCGGCTGCACGCGGGCACCATTTGGAGAGCTAAAACTGGACCCTGCCCTAGACCAGTGAAACCTGAATCTCTCATGGGAAGGCGGCAATTCCTTACTGGAGTGCCCGGTGGGACAGGGTAACGTGCCATGAGGTCCTAGGGAAATTTGGGGACCTCTCCTGAATGTGCAGAGGAAGGGGGCTGGGAGGTCAGCTGAGGCAGGTAGCGTGCGAGGGGCGTGGACAGGACCGTGAAAACCAACGCGTGACCCACAGACAGAAACAGAGGCTCACTGAAGGGACGTGGTACCCGCAGCCTGCCCCTTGGTCCTGGCTGCCCCCTGCCTTGCTGTGCATTTGTCTAACATCTCTGTTCTCAGTGCCCTCAAAGTACACTACTCAGGGGCTTAACAGCAGACATTTCATCTCTCACAGGCCTGGGGCTGGAAGTCCCAGATGAAGGCGCCGGCAGTGTAGGTCCCAGTTCGGACTGTTCAGGGTACTTGCCCTGGGCCTCTCCCCCAGCCGCTGGTGTGGCATCTCTGGGCTCCTTGGCTTGTAGAGGCCTCGCCCTGATCTCTGCCCGTCTCTTCACATGGCGCTCACCCTGTGTGTGTATGTCTCCATCCAAATTTCTCCTTTTTATGACAAAGTCGTATTGAATTAGGGCCCACATTAATGACCTCATTTTGACTTGATTGTCTATTATTAAGGCTCTATTTCCAAATAAGGTCACATTCTTGGGTTAGGACTTCAGCACATGAATGGAAGGGATACAATTTGATCTATAACAGCTTGAGATAAAATTTATTATTATTCTTATGACTTTTATCCATTTTTGAATACTAGGTGCTAGACACAGCATACCATTATTTTATTACTCTTCCTCCAAACAGAGTGCACTAAAGAGCGTTCATCTTATCTCAGATGAGGAAAGGCTGAGCTGCAGAGAGGTACCCTGGCTGCCTCGGGTCACACAGAGGAAGAAAATAGCAGAGACTTTTCTGACCAGGCCCTAAGGCTTATGACCCATTATGTTCCCATGGAAGAGGGAGCCACGCTCACAGAGGGCTTAGCCCCTTTGGGTTTCTGAGCTCTGCCTTTTCCTGCCCGGAAAGAGGGAAAGGCTTATTTGCCTTTGCCATTCTCAAGAAATTGCATCTCTCTGAGACTCAGGGGAAAGGTATGCACGTATTGAATTAGTAACAGGATCCTGGAGTACCAGCTGCCTTTCTTTATTCATTGCTTTCCAGAGCTGGAGGGGCAGGACCGTGCGGGAGTAGGGGGCGTGGGGACAGGAGGGTGTGCAGTTCCGACAGGAAGAAAGCCAGAAAGGAAAGGAGAAAACACCAGCAGGGTCGGCACACAGGCAACCCTACGGATGAGACGAGGTTTCCGCCTAGGTCCTGATGAGGTCCCAGAGCTCTTGGCTAGGGGGGCTGCGGCATCCTGTGGTTTAGTTGGAGGCACGATCTCAACTTCATAAATTATCAGCCACCTTGCGCAACTGAGCGCGGCTGAGTTCGTCCAGGGAATCGTGTACCGAGAAGCATGTAGACCGCACCTCACTTTACGGGAACACTCCCTGCTGGGCGGGACCTCGGAGTCTGCAGGGTCTCTTTGGATGCAGGTGAAGAGGAGCTAGCTGTGGGAATGCTGAGGTAGGCTGCAGGGGAGGCTGCAGATGAAGCTCAGTGCAGAGGAGAAATCAAGGAAGGTATTTAGAGAAGGTGATGGCTGAATCTTCAGAGATAAATATGAAATATGGAGTAGCATGGTAAAGTGAAGAAGGAAACAACTCAAACACACATGTGTGTAGAGCAACATACATGTTGATCAACACGCATGGGCACCAGCATGCATGGAGACCAGCACACATGAGAATTGTAATTCAGGCTAGAAGTACAGGGTGAATGAAGCTACAACTCCCTTCTAAGTGGAAGATGGCTCACCTTCCCATCTTCTCCCTCCAGCATCTCATAAGACTGGAATGTGACACGACCCCTCCAACATTACACGATCTTTTTGGCACAATAGGCTTAGGGTTGCCAAACATATGCTCAGCTGAATATGAATCAGAAAAATCAAAGCACTTTAAGAAAAGGATTAATTATTAAGAACAGATCTATTAAAGCTTTAGCACTTAGGATTATCGACAAATTGGTTCTGAATACAGCAGTGAAGAGATTCTGGACATACTCATTAGGATCTTGTGCCATAACATCTTGCGAAATGTTAGCTGATAATAAATCAGCTAAATAGGTAATAAAATGGGACATTCACATAACCCCTGCTAACTATTAAAATCTTTCCATTGCCTTCTCTGAAGATCACCCAAAGATTAGCCAATCATTAGGGGACGTACCCTGCTCTTGCAAAGTTTTATGTACTCTGCCTTCCTGCTGGTTAAGTGATGCTTCGCTTGTAAGAGAAGCAAAGCGCAGAAATTCCAAGAAAAAAGATTCTGTTGTTAGTATAAATATAATCCCCTCCACTGTATTATGCTAACGGAGATATTAGATAAGGCAACTACATTACAGAAATACATTCCTTTTCCTTGGAACAAAAGCCTGTTTTCTTTGTAATGTTAATCCTAATGTACTGTTTAGAAAAAAATTAAATATTGATGAACCTTTCAGAAAACTTGTGGATGCTAATGTGTCTTCATTCATTATAGAAACTTTTAAAGAATTTGATGATTATTCTTTCAAAATTCCCTTTCTGCCTGCAAACACTTGGAGTCCCATTCAAATGAAATTTCTTACTGTTTCATTATAAATCTGTCATGGAACACCTCTTGAGGCAGGAAGTGTAGCATCTGAGTCTTGTGTTGTATTGTTAAAGTGGCATGTTTGCTCATGCTTGGCTTTCTATTGTTTGACGGTACACTTATTTGTCACTCAAGAGAAAAAAAAAAGCAGAAGTTATTTAAGTATTTAAAACAGGAGGAATTTAACCCAGGGAATTAGCTACCCTGGAAATGGAAGATCTGAGAAGCCCAAGAAAAGGAATAGCAAATACATCAAAGAACCCAGAGATCAGCGAAAGGACAGCCAGGACCACCCCAAACAAGATGGCAGAGAGAGAGGCAGAGTTCTATTTCTAGTCTCCCGCATTGCCACAATAGAGTAGCCCTGTGTGCCATTCTGTGGTTAGTGAGTGGATAATTTATATTTTATAATGTGAACTGTCAGAGTTTTCTTTATGAAATAACAGTAGACAATACACAGCTACCTTTGAGGAACCTAAAAAAACATCATGGCTTGGGGCTAAATGAAATGGACAATAAATAATTTAGCAACAAAGCTCTCTTCATTCTATTTACAGTACGTTAGACTTCTCCGCTGCTGGTGTGAGGTACCGTCAGTGCATGGCAAGATCCAACATCTCCAGTGTGACTCGATGCACAATAGAAAGTCTCCAACAATTCCAAAGATGCTTCAGGGTGGGGAATGCCTTCTGTACCCCAGTCAACATATGTCTTCTTTTTCCACCTGGCTGTTTCTACTCCAAATTAACTCAATGCCTGATGGGCACATCTATTTGTACGTATCTTCAAATGCATTCCTCAGCTCCTAAAATGTGTCACATAGAAACTGTGCCATCTTACTATGTTAATGTCTCCTAAGATTCCACATGTCCTCGCTGCATTAATACCATTGGCCAGGGAGGGCCTTCCACATACATGAAAACCCAGGATCAGAGAGCTTAGGGTTTCCCCAAGCTGACCTATTGTATTCCACGTGCAAGGTGTTGCAGTTACAATGGACACTGAGTCCCAGTGTTGAAAAAGACAGAAGCTGTCCCTGACATCATCAGACGTGTGTTCTAGTGAAGAAGATAGACATGTACCCACTAGCTCTTTATTTAAGGTGACCAGACGTCCCGCTTTTGGCAGGACAGTCCCAATTTTTAACAATTTGTTCCACGTCCCACGGCATTTTAAAAAAGTCCCAATTTTTGGAAAGAATGCATGAAGAGCTAGGGAACGGTGGGAGAACGGGAAGGGAATATATAGTTTTCGGCGGGGAGACTCCGCCTCAACCTGGAAGTGCTCACACTGCCGCAAGACTTAACTGCCCCGTGGGGGGGCCCCGAAACGAAGAACTTCGGGCGGGACGTGCGTGCTGGGGCAGCGGCTGTCAAGTCCCCTAACTACCCATAGGCCCACTTCTTGGATGCCAGCGTGCGGCTCCGGGCTCCGCGAGGTGCAAGCCACTTGGTCTCCAGCAGGTGGCGAGGCTGGACCGGAGAGCGCGGCCACTGCAAGGACGAGTACAGGCGGGAAGTGTGCGCAACCGCTTGTGTGCCAGTGCACAGGCGGTGCTGCCCTGCCTGCTTCCACCCACTCATGCAGCTCTGGCATCAGTTTCAGGACCGTGTAACCTGATCCCTCTGACTCACTCAAAATATTTCCGAAAATGATCTTTTAAATGAGGTATCATTATTAAAAATATATATTAATAAGGAAAAGGTTAAATCTTGGGCATCAGCAAAAATCACAATATAAAACAAATGGTTAGAAATATTTCATCATTTTGAAACAAACCATGTTCCATACAATAATGCACTAAAAATTGTGGAATATGTGCTGTCTTTACCAGGAACTAATGCTGCAACTGAATGCGTTTTTTCTATGATAAATAAAGTGTGGACATCAGAAAATTCACAATTAAGTGTTGAGACTTTGAAAGCCATTTTATGTGTCAAATATAATTTAACAAATTCCTGTGAAAAATTTCATGACCTTTTAAACAACGACAGTAATCTACTAAAATAAATCCACTCAAATGAGAAATATGCCAAATAAAATAATACTATACATAATTTTTAATGTAATATATTTGTAAATTGTACTTATGTTGAAATTTAAAATAATATATTACAATACTATTTTTGCATTCTATGAAATTATTTTTTGCTCCATATAGACCAAATTTTTAATCAAGACCCTCTCCCCCCTGGTCAATGGTGTCCTGATTTACCAATTTTAAAATCTGGTCACCTTATCTTTATTTCATCACAGCTGTTGCAATGCCATGGGAATTGGATGGGTTACAGCAAGCATAGCAGTGGGCTAGGCTAGGGAAGCTGGGTGCCTGGGGAAACCTCTCAGGATGCAGCAGGTGAAGTTAGAACTGACTGGTCAAAGAGCGAAGGGGGTGAGCATTTCCAGTAGAGGGACTGGCATGAGAAAAGGTCCTGGGGCAGTGTTGGGCAGATAAAATATATTATGTTCACTTTGTTAAAGATGGCGCTGCCCACATGGAAGCCCATCACCCAGGTGATATTAGTTGCCCTTATGCTTGGGATGGGTGTAATTATATTATTGGGTGTGGGGGACAGGCTATAAACAGGCAGAGTCCTTATAGCCCAAGGCTTAGTTTAAGAGTAAGCTTTTCCCCACACCCTTGACTGATTGCATGATGTAGGGTGGTGCACTCTCATGAGGAATCATCCCATTATGCCTCAGATGGGTGACTTTGTATCAGATACTTTCTTGTTTGTAGATTGGATTAAAGGTTTGGATTTTTACACTATAAAGTGGGGCAGGCTGGGAGCTTGCTCTCTCTGGGTTCCTGAGGTTAACATTAGAGAGGAGAGCAGATTAAGTCCACGTGGAGAAGGCCAGGAGAAGCAGCCAAGATGGCAGAGTGCTGAGAGAGAAGCCAGTTTGAGCAGAGTTTGTGCTGGAGAAGGAGATGGCAAACAGTGGTGAATAAGTCTAGTGAGCTAGAAACCTTTGATTCTAGGAAACTCGGATAAGTCAGTAGCTTTGTGAGCACTGAATGAGTGGGTTTTGGAGCCCAGTGTGTGTTTTTGCTTGTCTGCCGGGTACAAGCTAGAATTAAAGCTGATGGCTCACCAGTTCTTGGTTCGGTTGTTTCATTAACGACTGTCCTAATCTAATGCAAATCTGCATGGGCCAGGCGGCTGTGATTGTGGCCTTGGCTCCTGGCTTTACAGGCACTGCTTGTTTGAGCCAAATGGCAGAAGCCTTTCAATCCAGGCCTCCATATGCCGCCTGCCAGGTTCCTTTGCTGTGATGAGGAGATGGGTGGTGCTGGCCTGGCTGTGGCCTGAAAGGGTGCCTTAACCTCCTGACCAGGAAAGACTCCGCTTTCTGATGCAGGCTGCTTCGGGACATGAGGGTCAGTTAGTAACAAATCATGGCAAACACTCCCAGGTCATTTGAATTTGTGGTGATTGATAGAGGTTTTTACTTTCTGGAAAGGGATGGGCATGATGATGTAATAATTAAAATAATGTCACAACATGGAACAGGACAGGGATATTACTGTGACAGGCTGTGAGCAACAGCTGTGCTTCCCCACATAATCGCTTTCCAGCTTCTAATCCACTGCGTGGATGGGTGCAAGCATCCTTACTTCACGGCAGAGGTGTCACGAGGTCTCACGAAGTCTCAGGAGTTACACACTTGGGACTTGCTCACGTGCTGCCTTTGTTCAGGTCAGGAGTGCTGAGTGTTGGAGGAAGGATAGGAAGGGGATTTTTAGAGGCCCCTGATCATCATGAGGATGATTCTGTTCTCACTAAAAAACAAAACAAAAAGTGAGCTATGAAATAAAAATGAGTTCAGGGGTGTTGACTGTATGAGGCTTTATAAAAACCATAAAAAACCAAATTGTTTTTAGAACATTTTTCCTCTAGTGCTGCTGGCTTGCTACTTGGCTGGCTCGTTAGAGCACTTTTAATACGGATGCACAGCTCGGAGCGAGGTCTGACTATCAATGGAGCCTTTTTTTCAAAGCAACTGGGGTTAAAGCCCAAAAAGAAAAATAATTCATTGTTCAACCCAGGAGACTTTTGAGAGGGAAAGGAGAGACACCTGGAACTTATGCAGAGAAAACAGGCTGCAGTGAAGATGTACATATACACACCTACAAGAACAGTAGGCACTGGCTCACTGGAGTCAAAGAAAGTAAAAACACTGTGTTGGACAGATAAAATATATTATGCTCACTTTGTTAAAGATGGCGCTGTCCACATGGAAGTTCGTTGATATTAAAGTGTGTTCGGGACAGGCTGTGGGCAGGCTGGGTCGTTATAGCCTAGGGCTTAGTTTTAAGAGTAAGCTTTTCCCCACACCCTTGACTGATTCGATGATGTAGGGTGGTGCACTCTCCTGAGGAATCCCATTATGCCTCAGATAAGTGACTTTGTATCAGAGACTTCCTTGTTTGTAGATTGGATTAAAGGTTTTGATTCTACACTATAAAGTGGGGCAGGCCAGGAGCTTGCTCTCTCTCTCTTGCTTCCTGAGGTATTAGAGAGGAGAGCAGATGAAGGTCACGTGGAGGCCAGGAGAAGCAGCTAAGATGGCAGAGTGCTGAGGGAGAAACCAGTTTGTGCAGAGTTTGCGCTGGAGGAGATGGGGAACAGAGGTGAATAAGTCTGGTGAGCTAGAAACCTTTGATTCTAGGAAACTCGGATAAGTCAGTAGCTTTGTGAGCACTGAATGAATGGGTTTTGGAGCCCGGTGTGTGTTTTTGCTTGCCCACCGGGTGCAAGCTAGAATTAAAGCTGATGGCTCACCAGTTCTTGGCTCCGTTGTTTCATTACCGACTGTCCGAATCTAATGGAAACCTGTGTGGGTCAGGCTGCTGTGATGGTGGCCTCGACTACTGGCCTTAAATTTGGCGTAGTCTGTGGCAGGATTCAATACAGATCAATATGGAGCCACCACCACCTTTGAGCAGTGGAGTAGAGGACTGGCTGCTGTTACGGTTCCCTATGGCTGTCGTTCTGGGGACTGTTGGCTGGCTGACTTTTACAGCCATGCGTGAGGAAACTGAGAGCTCTATGGAAGAGGCTGCCTGGAACTTGCAAAGCAAGCAGTGGAAGGAGCTGGAGGAAACGTGGGAGAAAGAGATGCCGACCCTGGAGCTGGAGAAAGCGCTGGAGGAGGAGACCGATCAGGTTTGCGAGATTTGCCTGGAAATGGAGCAGACGCTGGAGAAGGAATCACAGGTTCGTGAGTCGCAGCTTTCCCTGGATGTTGTGGAGAGCCAGCAGCGGCAGGAGGCTGGGGCTGAAACTGAGGCCAGGGCTGAGGCTGAGGTAGGGGCTGTAAGGCCCATGGAGTAGAAGACAGTGGTGGCCTGGGGCTCAAGCCCAGCTGGTGTTTCCAGCTCCTCTTCGGAGAATAAAGAGAATCAGACTGGAGTTGCAATCCGCAGTCTGCAGAAAATGAGAGCCCACCTGGAATGAGGACCTGTTACACTCCTGGTAGGTCTGCAATTTGGGGACGTATGGGTAGATGCCATCATGCTCCCCAGAGCAGAGATGGAAATGCTGACTGCTATTGCCACATGCTTTTCTTTAGGACAGTGTGAGTCCTGTCATGATGGCAGGAATGAGTAGGGAGGATAAGGCTCCATGTGTGTGGACTGATTTTCTGGACTATGACCGGCTGGGAACAGGCTCCTTTGTTGAATAGACTTATGGATTTTGGACAATGTGAAATACCTTGATGGGGGTGGGGGTAGCTTTGCTGGAGGCCCTTTCCCTGCCCCGGGAAGCCTTTCAAATGGCAAGAGAGAAGGCCAAGGACATTTTGCACTTTTGGCAAAGTGCTCAGAGACTGGTTAAGTGTTTCTTTGTAATTGTTGAAATTGTATGATTTGTCATGTTGTAATTTGTGTAATGTGCCTAATTTCCTTGTATAGGGATGCCGGTGGTATAGATTGTGGGTAGTAAAGTGAGAATAGGGATGGATTGTTGGGCAGATAAAATACATTATGCTCACTTTGTTAAAGATGGTGCTGCCCACATTGGAAGTTCGTTTATATTAATGTGTAATGGGAAAGAGGCTGTAGGCAGGCCAGGTTATTATAGCCTAAGGCTTAGTTTTAAGAGTAAGCTTTTCCCCACACCCTTGACTGATTGGATGATGTAGGGTGGTGCACTCTCATGAGGAATCCCATTAAGCCTCAGATGGGTGACTTTGTATCAGAGACTTCCTTGTTTACAGATTGGATTAAAGGTTTTGATTCTACACTATAAAGTGGGACAGACCAGTAGCTTGCTCTCTCTTGGTTCCTGAGGTATTAAAGAGGAGAGTAGATGAATGTCACGTGGAGTCCAGGAGAAGCAGCCAAGATGGCAGTGCTGAGGGAGAAGAGAGTTTGTGCAGAGTTTGTGCTGGAGGAGATGGGGAACAGAGGTGAATAAGTCTGGTGAGCGAAGAACCTTTGATTCTAGGAAACTCGGATAAGTCAGTAGCTTTGTGAGCACTGAATGAGTGGGTTTTGGATCCCAGTGTATGTTTTTGCTTGCCCACCAGGTGCAATCTAGAGTCAAATCTGATGGCTCACTAGTTCTTGGCTCCATTGTTTCATTACCGACTGTCCGAATCTAATGCAAACCTGCATGGGTCAGGCAGCTGTGATGGTGGCCTTGGCCACTGGCTTTACACACTGTGAAAGTTCAACAAATACAATCCAACGTCCTTAGCCTGGCATTCAAGGTCTGTCACCCATCAGCCCTGGCTTACCTCTTCCCACGTTCTCTGCTCAAGCCAAACTGGACCCTTGGAACCTCCCTCCAGACTCTCCTTTCCCTGTAAAGTTTTGTACTCCCTGCAGGGTCCAGTTCAAGGTTAATGCCCTGGCTTTGTCTTCTCCCTCTTCGCTTAAGAGGTTTCAATGTCTGTAAAGCCAATAGCCACGGCTGCCATCACAGCTGCCTGGCCCATGCAGGTTCACATTAAATTCGGACAGTCCGTAATTGTAAAGCCAGTTCCCAAGGCCATTATCACAGCCGCCTCACCCGTGCAGGTTCCCATTAGATTCGGACAGTCGGTAATGAAACAACGGAGCCAAGAACTGGTGAGCCATCAGCTTTAATCCTAGTTTGCACCCAGCGGGCAAGCAAAAACACACACTGGGCTCCAGAACCCACTCTTTCAGTGCTCACAAAACTACTGACTTATCCGAGTTTCCTAGAATCAAAGGCCTCTAGCTCACCAGACTTATTCACCTCTGTTTCCCATCCCCTTCCCTGTGCACAAACTCTGCACAAACTGGCTTCTCCCTCAGCATTTTGCCATCTTGGCTGCTTCTCCTGGCCTCCACGTGGCCTTCATCTGCTCTCCTCTCCAATACCTCAGGAACCAAGAGAGAGCAAGCTCCTGGCCTGCCCCACTTTATAGTGTAGAAATCCAAACCCTCAATCCAATCTACAAACAAGAAAGTGTCTGATACAAAGTCACCCATCTGAGGCATAATGAGATTCCTCAGGAGAGTGCACCACCCTACATCATCGAATCAGTCAAGGGTGTGGGGAAAAGCTTACTCTTAAAACTAAGCCCTAGGCTATAACGACCCAGCCTGTCCACAGCCTGTCCTCGAACACACTTTAATATCAACGAACTTCCATGTGGACAGTGCCATCTTTAACAAAGTGAGCATAATATATTTTATCTGCCCAACAGTAATGAAACAACGGAGCCACGAACTGGTGAGCCATCAGCTTTAATTCTAGCTTGCACCTGGCAGGCAAGCAAAAACACACACTGGGCTCCAAAACCCACTCATTCAGTGCTCACAAAGCTACTGACTTATCCGAGTTTCCTAGAATCAAAGGTTCTTAGCTCACCAGACTTATTCACCTCTGTTTCCCATCTCCTCTCTACACAAACTCTGCACAAATTCTCTTCTCCCTCAGCATTCTGCCATCTTGGTTGCTTCTCTTGACCTCCACGTGGCCTTAATCTGCTCTCCTCTCTAATACCTCAGGAACCAAGAGAAAGCAAGCTCCTGGTCTGTCCCATTTTATAGTGTAGAATCAAAACCTTTAATCCAATCTACAAACAAGGAAGTCTCTGATAAAAAGTCACTTATCTGAGGCATAATGGGATTCCTCAGGAGAGTGCACCACCCTACATCATCCATTCAGTCAAGGGTGTGGGCAAAAGCTTACTCTTAAAACTAAGGCATAGGCTATAAACTACTTGGCCTGTCCACAGCCTGTCCTCCAAAACATATTATCTGCCCAACAATGTTGTTCTACTGTAACTTAGGTTGACATTGTCTGCGCCCTCTGAGAACTGTGTCATTCATAGTTGCCCTTCCTGAAGTAGTTTGTGAATTAAAATCATTTTTGAAGGCAGCATTTGGGGTTAACATTGGAGTGATGGAGCTTCTATCATGCAGCAAGAAACACATTCAACTGGGTCTTCAGGACCCAACTGTGTCTCCTCCCTGACTTCCTCCCAAGGACAGCTCTGCTCTGCCCTGGGGGAAATTATTCTGTTCTCTGAAGACCTTCTACTTCCCAGCAAATGGCTTTTATTTAATACTCTGCCTCTCCCATGGCCTGGGAGCCCCTCCAAGGCAGCAGAAACTAGGTCTGATGAAACTCAGTGCCTCTCTCACCAGCCAACTCCAGGTTTAGGAATGGGCCTGCCTTCTGGCAAATATGCTAATAATTAACTTGATATTCCTTACATTCCAGCTTACCTACAGCCTGGAGACACACCCTCAATTTCCTCTCCTTTCAGAAAACTCATTGTAAGGTTTCTTTTGCGTGTGTAGGCAGTGGCTGGGGTTGGAAGGACCATGACCTTTTTTGCTAAATTTGGAAATAAATTCACAGACACACATGTAGATGAATGATATTTATTTTTTGTAAATAGTAGACATCCTCCACTTTTCAACTGAATAATGTATAGTTACTGACGGAGGCAGATTAGGACGTCAATGAAATCTGAATCTAGATAGCCCATCAGATACTTGTTATGTAAACTTAATTACTTAACTGGAATGATGTCACGAGGACTCACGTGCTCCATTAGCTGTTTTGCAAATCACAATCACGAGCTCTTCCACCTATGAGACGTTTCAAGGCCTGAGACATTTCCGTTTCTTGTCAGGCTCTTCCCGGGCTTTCCCTGCCTCCCAATTAAACATTAACCCTGCTTCTTAGGTAATTCATTCAATCACACAGGAACTCAATAATAGTCAAGGGAGGAATTTTAATGACACGGGAATGGGAACCAACCCTCATTTTCTGCCTTGAGTCTCAGAAGTTTCGGATTCTCCGGTTTTCTGTGAAGCTATATGTGAACTGACCTCACTCAATGCTGGGGAATGAATTGGTCCTGGGAGGAAGATAGAGATGGAAATCTCACAGTCGCGGGAAGTTCAGAGAAATGCAGATCTTGAAGCAATTTTAGAGATTCATCTGTGCAACTTCTTCTTTTACAGGGAGGGGGCAGAGACTTCTAAAATAGGTTGAATAGAAGCTTCACAACAGGAGTCTTAATTCTCAGTCCCGTGACCTTTCATCAACCACCTGCTGCTTTGGGGTCTACAATATGGATGAGGTCGCTCTCTGTTCCACAAGACAAGTTCAGGGCGGTGATGCTGTGATGCTGGGCATCTTGCTTTGACAGCTTCTCTGACTTCTTCCTTCTCCATCTTTCAGTGTGTCTCGGATCCCCTCTCTGCACTGGTATTCCTTGATCTCAACAAGGCACAGGTTTTCAACCAGAGCTCAGAAGAAAACAGGCTAATTGAAACCAAAAGAGAACAGCAGCGTGGAGAATTTTGCTTTATCTCCAGCTGACAACTTAAACCTTTGCATAAAGATATTTCAGGCTGGAGCAGCCAACTGGCAAGATTTATTTCTGAAAGAAGATGCTTTCATTCAAATAGTTCAAAACAGAGTTGGCCTGAGAGAAGTGAATGGTGTTACTCATTCGCTTGTTACCGGCTGTTGGCTGAGGTCCCCTGAGTGCGAACTAAGAGAAATCCAAGTGGTAATGGACGTGACTTTGGCTGTGAATTGAGACATCTACTGGAGGGCGATTTTGAGTTAGACTAGAAAAAGCTGCTTAAACAAACTGAACATGATGACTTTTTAAACTTATACTGCTTTTTTCAATAATTCACACTCTTATAAAGACAGATCCTGCCTTAATGCTTTTAAGGCAGTGACATGAATGCATTTTATTGTGCATCTGTTACACGCTAGAGACTCCATCGGTGCTTCATATGAACAGGAATACTTGCAATCAGCAGCATGAGCTATTACCACATAGCTGTCAAAATAGTTAAAATAAAAAGAAATAACACCAAATGTCAGTGCAGATGTGGAGAAACTGAATAATTGATACATTGATAGTGAAAATGTAAATCGGTGTACTACTCTCTTTGTAAGGAGAGTGCAAGTTTGATACTTCCTTAAAAAATATTATTGTACAACTACTATAGGAATTCAGCTATTTTGTCACTGAGCATTTCCCCCAGAGAAATGAAATCTATGTTCACGTAAAGCCAGTATGTAAATGTTCATAACAGCTACATTTGGAATAGCTGAAAACTAAAAAGAACTGAGATGTTCTCCAACAGGTGAATTATTTTACAAACCAAGGCTCATACATAGCATAGTATCCTAGCGAGCAATTAAAGGGAACTGCTGACTCATGCAGTAACTCTGATGAGTCTATAGAAAATTGTGCATAGTGAAAAGAGCTAGTTAATTCCAAAAGGTTATGTACTATAGGAGTCTATTCGTATAAGATTCTTCTAATGACATTCTGGGACTGGAGAACAGATTAGTGGGCCAGGGGGCACTGAGTAGGTGGGCTGGGTGAGATGTGGGTGTGGCTGTGAGGAAGTAACATGAGGGATCTTTGTGGTGACGGACATGCTCTCTATAGTGACGGTAGTGGTTTTTCTGGGTAGTGGTTTTTCTGGGTCCTGGCTGTGACATTGTGCTATTCTTTTGTAATCCCATTGTGAAATTGTAATATCTTGGGGGAAAGTCAGTAAAGGTATGTGGGATTTCTCCATATTATTCCTTACAACTGCATGTGAACCTAGAATTCTCTCAAATACGACACTGAATTCTAAAAACCCAGGGTGTAAATGTGAGATAAAATTGTACAATACAAATATTGACTACAGTTTTTACTATAATCACTGTTCCTGGTCCAATGAACGTAAAAGAGGAGGTTTATGGAGTAAAGCACGAGAAAGAGTTAAAAATACAGATACCACCGCCTAGCCTTGGGATGACATTTCTTCTCCGTGGTCCGACATGGAGGGACTTTGTCTGGAGGGGCTTCTGGAGTCTGCTGTGCTCTCCTGAGACTGCTCTGGGCATGCTCAGTTTATGAGGCAAGAAACTGGTAAATGCGGGGCTAAGGGTGCCCGTTCTTAATCAAGCCACACGAAGAATGAGGTTTCCAGACCTTTCCTCCCTGAAGGAAGGGAAAGAAGGTGCAGATCCACAGGGTCCACATGCATTATGTCAGTGAGTCAGCGAGGCAGTGTCAGAGCGTATGGCGGAAGCTGAGGCGTATGGCTTTTGGAGACAATGGGGAGTTCACTGAGGTTCTTCTGCAGGAAGGAGTCAGGGAGACCACGTTCCAGACCGGCTGTGTTGTGGAGAAGGAAGAAGGTTGGCCAGGGGCAGGCCTGGAAGTTGGCCTGTGAGCCAGGGGTTATGCACAATCCCGGGAAGAGATGACAGTCCAGATGCAATGCAGAGGCAGGAAGTCTCCGGTTCCAAGAATGAGACCGGTTTCCTAGAGGCCCGTAATGGCGAACCTATGACACGCATGTCAGCACTGACATACATAGCCATTTTCAATGACACGCGTCCACATACCAGGGAAGTATGGGGCTGCATGCCAAGAAGGACGTTTCATCCTCGGCTCCTGCACGGCCAGGGGGTCTTAGATCAAAACAACAGAACTCCGGCACAGAGCGTCTAGTTCTGGGACTTCTGGTTAGGCCTTTTTTCTCGAAGTGACACACCACCTGAGTTGTGCTCGGTTTTTTGGCGAATTTTGACACACCAAGCTCAAAAGATTGCCCATCACTGCTATAGGTGTTTATAAACCAGCAAAGAAAGAGTTGGCCTGTTCCATGTTGAGAGGTTGTCTGGGGTTTCTTTTGTCTGGGGTTTCTTACAAATGCGAGAGAAAGGATTCAAAAGGAATTAATTAACAGGGAGATAGTGAAAGAATTATTATAGAAAGAAAGGTAAGGATTTAAGGACTGTTGGGACCCAGACGTAAAAGGTCAGGCTAATCTCAGACAGAAAACATCCCATCCTTCCCTCCGAGACATGGAGAAGTGACTGATGACCCAGGAGGAGTCTGAGGTGCAGTGAAGTAAGCACCTCACGATTGAGAACAATAATCCACTTCATCTCTTCTTCTAACAGCAGAACCCAGGACTTGCAGAAGTTTTCCAGAATATTCCGGTCAGAGATGCTCCATTCGGCAGAAGAAGAAAAAATCATAAAAGCAATGTCTCCCAGTGGACTAGGATAATTCATTGATATATATATATATATATTTACAGCTTGTGACATTGAGAAAATCAATGCCATTTCTCATGTTTACACAGCATTTGCTCAGCTTAATAATCCTCCAGGGACTGCATTCCTTCATGATGGGTATGATGGGAGACATCATTAATTCAGGAAAGCCTATTCCTCACCTATCTGATCTCCTCCAATTCGTAAACTTATACAATACCAAAGCCAGAACTCAAGTTTCGCTGCTTCCTTTAAAAGATGAGGAAAATGTAGCTAGAAGAAGAGCTAAAAATACATCAATGAGGCTGCTGTTCTCACTCCTTTTTTCTGATTCTTTAAATCAGTAACATGGTTTGCAAATGACTTCCATTTAATTTCGCCATTCCCAGATAGATCATAACGGCTGACTCTCCTGAATAAGACTAGGACTGGACGATCAAGACAGTGGAACTCATGGGGTTGGAGCTGGTAAGGGTCAAGATGCAAGTAAGAGAAATGTGGCAGCAATTGTTAAATCAAAAAAGTCAGGAAAATGAGGAGCAAGGTAGAGTCTGGAAAATGAGGTAAGGTGGAACATGGCACAGAGTGCAGAAACTTTGCATGGCTTGTGTGTACTAGGATCCTCTTTTCAGTTTTTAATATCAACATGGCAGGACGTGCAGAAATGAGTCAACATTTTATGCCCCAGCTCTTTGCCAAGTTTGTGATTGCTGGGAGGGACCGACCGGAAAGCCTAATTCCAGAGGGCATTAAATATTTGATTGCCTGGTCCTGATGGCCTGTTATCTGCAATAGTCGGGGAAGAGGTGATTCAGTCTTTGACACTCTGGGCAAACAAAATGAGACTGAACTCTGCCCCAAATTCACCAGGTGACCTTGGGTATTTTCCTTCTCCTCTCTTGGCAGAGGAAGTGAAGGTATTAAATCAGTCCCTCAGGATGTATTCATCTGTGGAATGTGTTCATTGTTCCTGGACAGGATGGTCAGGCAAAGCATAGCTGGAGAACGCCATGAACCTCATTTCCTCTTTGTCCCAGCCTCCCAAAATGTCAGCCACTTGAAATGAATTCCAGGTGCCACAGAACGGCTCTCTATTCTCCCACTTTGATGCTCCCCTGGGAGATGCAGACAACCAGCAGTTGCTACAAGAGCAGGGGTTATTTCCTTCCCATGCGCTTAAAATCCTCAGTGCCAGCCTCCGGAGCCGGAACGAGAGGCAGGAGCGCCCAGGTGTCATGTGAGATGAGTAGCGTGAGCCTGCCCTTTACTTCGGTCTGATTGGCACAGGGCGCCCTTGTCTTTACATCATGCTACACGGAGTGACCTGTGAGGTCTCATGGTAAAAAGAATGGTTACATAACTGGGGCAGTTATGCTGAAAAAGATGAAAACACAAGGAGATGGGCCCGCAGCCCGGGACACAGAGGAAGCAGTGAGCACAACACAGACATTACACACGGTGCCCTGTGGACACAAAGCATCCGTGGCATAACACAAATATATTTCTAGAACACATTCCAGCTTATCCCGACATATTCTTCTGTCATAACCCATTGCCTTATTCCAAGAACACAAATACAGTGATTTTGAGCTGATGCCACACATCTTTAATTTATAATATAAAATTTTATAACTTTAAGTTGTCCAAATCCTTATGCAAGATACAGTTCTCGTCATTTAACAAAACTGGTGGGGGTGGGTGGGAGAATGCTTAAAAAAGTAGATTGGTCCTATACAGTGAGGCATCTAGTAGGAAGTTTTGTCCCGGCACTATTAACGCGGTCATTCAGGTCAAGTTGCTTTCCTTCTCTGGGCTTCAACACTCAAAGTAATGAATTAGTTTTATTTTTCAGATTCATTAAACGTCTTTGGAGTGTCACCCAATGTCCCAGGTGTTGGAAAATAAAATAAAGCTGCTGCTCTCAAAGACCAATGGCAAAAATGATCTTTCATTGTTAACTGAGAGGCATTGGCGGCAAGTTTGCGAGTTCCTTCTTCAAATACTGAATGATGTTTTATGATTTCAGGTCCACAGGTCATCAACAGGCCCGGGAACTGTGGAAAGAAGGGAGGCTCTGTCTACAAGAGTGTGTGGGTCTAGCCTCCATTGGCAGTGTGACCTTGGCCAAGGCTCACACACAGGCTCGCTCCTGCTTCCCCCTCTGTCAATTGATGATGACACCTGTCTACCTCACAGGACAGGCACCTATGATATGTGTCTGTAAAAGCTCTTTGTAGGCTACAGCGTGCTGTAGAATATCAGGGGTTATTTATGCAGGAAAAGCCCGTTTATAGTAGAGGGCAAAGTGATATCTAGAAAACAAATCTCTCCCAGCTGCTAAAGTGGAAGAGGATCCCAGATGTTGTTTTCACTCCAGTCTTCTGGGGAGTGGGTTTTCATGGGACTTTGTACAACTTCTGGCAAGGTAACCATAGTCATAAGCTACAATTCGGTGCAAGTTATGGGCTCCAGATAAATCCAAGAAATTTTCCTTGGGAATCTTGTTGCAAGAAATTCTAGAAATAATGTATTTCAGCCCTGACATTTTGTGATGAAGGAAATGGAGTCCAGAAAAAGGTGAATGATTCTTTCTGGATTATATAGGAATATGGCTCATGTGATATGGGCTGCTGGTGACCTCCAGGTCTCTTGGTTTCTGATTTAATGTTTGTTTAATTATTGTCCTCTCCTTAATTACAGAGCTTTTACTTTTATTTGTTACTCTGGACTAGAATTAGAGATGTCCTATCCAAATGCTTTGCTCTTCCCAGTAACCATCTATGTTTGTATCTACAAGTTAGGATGTCATTGGTTGTTTTCAGATTTATATCAGAGATTAGATTACATTGGATGGGAGTTGGTGAGATGTCCATTAAGACCTTCTAACACTTCTGAGTAATAATTAATTCCAAATCCAAGAGTCTACACAGATGATTTTGAGGATGACCACTCAATAAGAACAATAAACAAACAAGCATTCATGCGTTTTAAAGTAAGAGAGGTTGAAATTTGTATCTTGGCTTCGTAATTTACTACCTGTTTGAACCTAGGTGAACTCTATTTGGTAACTTCTCTGAAGTTTCTCGCTCAGAAATGTAAATAGAGCAAGAATGGTATATTCGTTTCCTTAGTCTCTGCTGTAAGAAATGGCCAATTTCAGGGCTTATATTTCAGTCCTGGTCTAGTCTACAAATCTGAAATTTCACGAGGAGCACTATGGGAGAAACTACTTTCTGCCTCTTCCCGCTTCTGGTGGCTTCGCCTGCATTCTCGGGCTGTGGTCACATCACTCTAACCCCGGCTTCCATCTTTAAGTTGCCTTTTCCTCTGTGTATCTGTCTACGTGTGTCTGTTACAAGGATACACTCGTTGGTTTTAAGATCCATCAGATAATGCAGGATGATCAACTCACTTCAATATCCTTAATTAAATTACTTCTGCAAAGACTCTTTTTCCAACTAAAAATGCAACCTTCACAGGTTCTGGGATCTGGATGTCAGTGTTCCTCATTGGAGGTCCACCATCCACCCCATCACGGAAGGCATGAGGATTGAATGGGTGAGACTGAGGCCTGGCACACAGAGACAGGGCTCCACCAAGGTTGGTGGTCCTCTAACTGGGCATTTAGCAAAAAAGTGTAGTTGCCTCTTTTTCTCTAGAAGTAGAAAGTGATCTTCTCCTTGGATAACTTGGTTCACACTGAACATAAAACCAACTGCTATTTATTGAGCAACTACTTGGAAGCTGTAATTCTGCACACATGGCCTGAGTTGGTGCTCTCAACTGCAAAGCTAGACACTGAGGCTGAGAGAGGCTCAGTCTGTTGTACGGGCACAATCCAAGCATGGCAGGGCCTGGAGGCAATCCCAAGCTAGGTGACCAGCTACTATCTTGTTTCAGGCTGACTTCCCCAGTTAAAAAGGAACCCCCTGAACAGATGTAATGCTTAGCTAATCCAGTCTCCTCAAACATGTTCCTCTCTGAAGGCACCGGCTGAGGGTGACTGCTTCTTCATTCCAATGGCCTGGCCACCCCATCCTCTAAAGGGAAAACTCCGAAAGTGCCTGAATTTTTTCCTAAAAAAGCCATACATCTTGGGGATCATCTGTGCATGCAGTATGGTTAGGCTATTAATCAAATCTTAATAAAAAAGTTTTCTAAAAGAGTGCACACCATGAATTATGAAATACTTGCCTTCACTCGCCTCATTTACAAGCACAGAGCACCATGATTAAACATCTCTTGCATGAGCATTTGGGCTTCACCAAAGAGCACTCCATTGAGATTTATCAAACTGTTTGGAGGAAGTTCTATTAAAACAAGTAGACTGTGGAATCTGCAGCTAAACAAACAAACAAACAAACATTCAGATGTCTGTGGGTCCTGGAGCTTGGGGTAATTTTCACATCAGATGATTCTGTCCTGTTTTGGTGTGCCTCATTCTCATTCTTCCTACGGGACCAAATGGGTGTATGGAGGTACTTGTGAAGATGTGGGGTGATACTTTAGACTAAAAGTTCATCTTACCAGAGTCCTCATCCTGAGTTAGGGGCAGGCACCTCAGAATAAGGCAGCAACAGTTCGGCTTAGCTCTGTATTGGCCAATGAACTTTTATATGATTATATGTAGACCTGAAAACTACACTTCTGCAGGGGCACTGGTGAGTGGAACCCACTCAAGAAAAGAGACCAGGACTGGGGGATTGGTGGTAACTGGAAGTCAGTTTATAGTAAGGTGACCAGATTTTAAAATTGGTAAAGTGGGACACCATTGACGGGAGGGGGGGTTTCTTGATTAAAAATTTGGTCTATATGGAGCAAAAAATTTTTTCATAAAATGAAAAAATAGTATTATAATATATATATTTTTAAATCGGGACTTTTTAAAAATGCCGTGGGCCATGGGACAAATTATTAAAAATTGGGACTGTCCTGCCAAAAGCAGGATGTCTGGTCACCTTAATTTATAAGATATATTGGTGGTGATCCTCCAATATTTAAGCTCAGGAATCTGAAAGAGTAGACGATTGGCTGCATCTTAAGGGAGAAAACAAGAACCAAAACATACAAACAATGCAAGTAGCCCACGAAGAGTAAGTGTCGGCATCTAACATGGTGCCCACAGAGTTGTACCCAACAAATATTTGGTCAGGAAATTAATGAATGAAAGTCAAAGGAAGAGGCTTTGATGTATAAAGATTAGACTTGGAGTCAAAGAGACTCAGTTTTGATCCACCATTTCTTAGCTGTGTGTCCTTCATTAAAGTACTCTGGCCTCTTCAAGTCGATGCCTCTTCGTTGAAATGAGGACAGCGATATCTACCTCCCAGCACTGTTGTGAGAATTCAGATTAGACAAGATTAAGCGTGTGAAAGCACTTTTTGAACCGTGGGCAGGCTTGACAGGAACACACTGAGAGGAGCTTCGGGGGGGCGTTCACGATCAGAATAAGAGCAGATGTGGCTCATGTGGGAGCTGGGCAGCCAGGGACACCCACAAAGGAGAAATGGCGGAGCCTCGGTCCACCAACAGCTCTGCTGCATCATTCATGTGAGTGATGATGACCCTAAGCCATTAAGAAAATGTGATTTGTGTGTGTGTGTGTGTGTGTGCATGCGTGCAAAAATGAGTCACGCAGAATACATTAGGGGAGAGTTTTATAAAAGCTGTTGTATTTAAAATTTGTTTTTTGAAAAAGTGTTCATACATTTTTTTTTAATTTATGCTTCAGCCTTAAGCCCTACACCAGATAAAAATCATTTTCTAAAATAAACTTTCTTAGGTATAACAACTCCTCCAAATGAGCAGTAATGCCTTAATATTTCAATTGATTGGTTGGTAGTCACTATGATTTTATGAAGCCAAACATTGCTTCATTTGAATAAATAGTTTTTCTTTCTTGATTATGAAATTGGAAGAATATAATGTTAATAAATATAAATTACAAAACTATGTAGATTTTTTTCCCATTAAGTGCATAGTCAAGGTTAAAATGGAAGCCAAGTCAAGGTTAACATGACAACCAGAATTCTTGATGAAGAATCCACTATCTTCACAGAATCGATTCTTTTTGCTATTTGACGGCTTCATGATTCTCCTTGAGAAGGCTGTAGGAAGCTTCCTGACTCAGACTTAGTTCCTTTTTTTCTGTTGTGTTTACTGAATGGCCTGCCCACTTGTATTATAGCACAAAAAGAATAACAGCCGTTCTCTTTTTCTGAGAGCCTAGGGTATACCAGATATTACATCAAGGGCTCTGCATATATTGACTCATGAAATCCTTTCAATAACCCAGAGAGAAGATATTATTCTCATTTTATACATCTGAAATTTCAAGGGCTTAGGAAGCTTGCAAATAACCACTCAGCAAATAAAAGGCCAAGCCTGAGTTTAAAGAGAGGTTTGCCTTAGCTTTTACATTATACCCTGTCTCTCTCCACTGGTCTGTGAACATTATTTAGGTCAGACACTGCGTCTAATTTCTTTTTGTGTCCTCATCGCCTTCTGTAGGCCCCGGGCTACATCGGATACTCAGGAAATCTTGTTAGTATCATCCAAGATCCTTCTAAAATAGATGTTTCTAGGTGGGAGCTGGACACAGAGACACACACAGACCACCTACGGAGACACACACATAGCAGCAGAAGCACATGGATGCCCAGAGACACAAACACACAGACATGGCCTCGGAAGGAAACTTTCTTTGTTACAGTCTAACAAAAGGAATGGAGAAAGTCCCTGATGTCTGTTTTGAAGTTCTTCTGGGTCTCAGCTCTGACCTGAGCAACCCCTGTAACAAGATCAAGCCGAAAGGCGCCTGGTCAGGATGTAGGAGTCTTCTCTTGAGAGCTGGGGGCACGGCTCCCAGTGAGATGGAAGTGAGTGTGTTTGTTTTAAGAGCTGCCCATGCCCACAGCCACTTGCAGGTCTGGGGAGCAAGAGAAGACACAGAAGTGGGGTGAGGAAAGGTGGGAAAGGCAGAAGAACATTACGTGCCGAGCTCAGCCAAGGTCAGGGTTAGGCTGTGGCTTAGGCTGAAAAAAAAATTTTTTTATTGCTATGCAGATTGTGCTTCTTCAACAAACTCCTCCAGTGATTTATTCAGTTTTGCCTTAGTCTGTACTATCATTTTTTTCCTGCTTTCATAGATGCAGGTTAATAGGCAATATTGTTACTAGTCATAGGGTTAGTTTCCTGAGGCCTCCATAACAGATAACCACAAACTGGATGACTCAGAATAAAAGAAATTGATTGTCTCAGCTCCAGAGGCTAGAAGTTCAAAATCAAGGAGTTGGCAGGACCTTATTCAGTCTGAAGGGCTAAGGGAGAGTCTGTTCCTTGCTGCTTTCAGTTTCTGGTGGCCGAGCATCTTTTGGCTTGTGGCCACTTCTCTCTCATCTCTTCCTTCATGGTCACCCTTCATCATCTTCTGCCTGGTAAAGATTTAAGACCCACTTATATTATCCAGGATAAACTGTAATGGTCCTTTCTTCAAATAAGACAATGTTTACAGATCAGGGGTGCTGGACACAAATGTATCATTTGTGAATGGGTGACCATTCAGCCTACTTCAGTTGACATGGCTTTGTGTGAGTTATATGAGGAGCACATTCACAAGACATGTTTCTAAGCTCAGGTTTAGAAGACATGGGTCTGGGAATCTGAATTTAATATAAGCTCCCTGAATAATTCTGACAGCTCAGTCACATTTGGAAAATCCTGCCTCCCATTAATAATACCAGTGCATAATTAATCATCTCCAGATGATCTTCCTAAAACACAGGTCAAAGTATGTCACCTCTCAGATTCAAGACTCTACTGTTTTGTGTCGCTGTGTCCTTCTTTATCCCCCCCCCCCGACAATTCATATGCAGAGGGTACTTTGGCCACAGAGGGCTCTATGGAATTCTCTAAAGGTGCAGAACCTTCTTTTATCTCAATTTTTAAAAATATTTTCCCTCCCCTCTGTTCAGAAAACCCTTTACTCACCTCTAGATTTAGTTACTCTTCTCTTAGTCTGGATCACCACCCCCCCAGCACTGGGTCCCCATCCGCATAACACCTGACTATTAGAGTGTGAGCTCACTGAGGACCAGAACTGTGTCTCACCCCTCTGTCTTTCTCTGGGACAGGGCAGAGTATGTCTAACAGAGGATAGAGTTCAGTATACATTCACCACGAAATAAAGAATAAATGGTTACTACTTATATAAAGTCTCCCTATCTCGCGAGGTTTTTACCCCATTTCCTATGCATGCTGCTTCCAATGAGAATTCCTTTTAAAGAGAAAAAAGTTTGCCAAGTTTCAGATTGTATTAGAAACAGAACAAAAAGTCATGTGTCCTTATTGTGGTTGTTGTGTTTTCACTGGTGGCCCGGTATCCCTTTTATTTGGATGGGTTTTTTTAGTTTACAAAACACACTTACAAAGGTCATCCCACATACCAGCTGCATGAGATAAGCAGTGTGGTTATCAGGATCTGCGTTTTGCAGTTAGATCAATCGACTTGTTCAAGGTCACCCAAGCATTCAGTGGTGAAACCCACATTATCTGACTCAAAGCCAGCAGAATCTGTCTTACCCAAGTTTGGAATTCAAGTTGCATGCTAAGAAGTTATACCAGGAAAATGTTCCTAGCCCGGAGCTGACCTGTGGTAAGTACAGAGTATGTAGAAGCAGGTGCCCCTCTGGGTGATGCTCAGGGAGGAACCGACGGGTGGCTCTGGGGTCCATGCCTCAACTAGTCACCCTTTTTTTCTTTGAGGACATTATAGGAGGCAAAACAAAGTGCTCGTGACATTGTGCTGGGTACAAATTCTAGTCACAAGTAAGTCTAAGGCTTAAACCATGTATCGTTAAGTCTCTAAGCTCAAATCAGAATATCTGGAGTTAGAGAGGAAAGGGAGAAGGGTACAGGTCTGGGGTCTAGTCTACCCAGAGGGCAGGCTGCCAGTCTGGCCAGATGTGGACAAAGCAGGAAGAGCCACACCCCATACGTACCACCCACTCGTAGACATGACTCAATGCATGACCAATTAGGTTAGTACCGCTCCTTGTGGACAAGAAGGGGGTCACAAAGGAGATGTCTGGGGACTCTCTTGGGCGCACACCGCATCCTGGTGGCCAGTTCAGCAGCTCCTTCAGCTTGGGAAGCCAGAACATCTGTGGGGGCCAGTGCCCCGGCCTCTCCTTCGCAATGCTGCACTCTTAAGTGACAGAACAGGACAGGGTGCTGTTAGCAGCAATATGGTCCCACACCCTTGATGTCCTGCAGCACACTACACCCTGGTCTCCAGAGCTGTGGTCTCAAAAGTGGGGTGAGCCTGCTCCAGCGATGCTCCAGGTGCCCATGGGAAGGGCAGGCTATGTGGGAACTTTGTGATTTGTTTCTCTTCCACCCCCTCCTTTTAGAAATTTTTGTATTTTGTGTCAGTTCAGTAATATTATATTTTGAGTATGGTAGTGTGAGTCCCTAACGTATCAACAAAGAAATACATGTACAAGAGAGGTAAAATGAAACCATTCGTGGACTACTGGCCTACGGCGACGGATCCCATCCACCAATAGTCCTGTCTCAGCCGAGCTGAATGCTCTCATTCAGTGCTCACCAAACACCATTCCACAAAATCTGCTTGGAAATACAAAGTAATTTCAGGTTGCCACCTCTTGAGGTGCCAGAGAGTGAGCGGATGGACCTGGAACTTGCATTTCTCGTTACTGACCCAGGTGGCTCGGCACACAGCCCCTTGTGCGCCTCTGTGGGTGTGGCTTTCCTGCCAGGCAAGAGACACTCTGGGCAAAAGAGAGCCTACTGCTTTTCCCACCCATTCTTGCTCGTAGGCCCATTAATTAAATGGATAAGGAGGAAAGGGCATTGCATCAAGATTCAGCAAAGCTTGCCGCCAGTTTCCACTTTCTCATTACTTTGCCCTCTGTTGTTGCATCTGGGCGTCTCAGTCTCCTTCGCTGAAACTGAAATGATAAAATGATAACTCACACTCACCCAGTGCGTATGCAATGCCAGGCATTCTAGCCAGTGAGGCTTTAGTGACCCACTTACTTTGTCAACTTCATAAAGCCTCTGGAGGTGGGTATCGCTATGTTACAGGTGGGAAAACAGAGACAGAAACGATGAATTTCACCGAAGGACAACATGGCTACACCCGGGTTAGGAACCCCATTCACCCGTCTGTAGGACCGTGTTCTTAAACACAGCAGTATCGGCAACCTGTGGCAAATGTGAGAATAGGTGAATGGGCACACAGGCGGCCAGAATCCTATGCTGCAAGAATTCCATGGGAGAACAGGACACGTTGCTCCGCCTCTGAGGTTGGCTGCGTCAGACCGGATCAGGGGCCTGAGTGTGGTCCTGCATGGGTGGGAGAGGCGTGGGGTGGGGGAGGGGTACAGAGCAGGGCATCAGGTCTAGGCGGCTGCCCTGTTCCCTCATGGAATCAATGGGCCAGACACTCCCCTCAGGTGCCTTTCAGCTTCTTCATCTGCACAGCGTGCTAAGGTGCCGCTGATATGAGGGGTTTATTCTGTGCCGCATGCTTGTAGGTAGGGTTTCAGAAAAATATAGAAGGACCTATTTCAGGTGGAAACTGAGAATGCCAGTCACAGCAAGGTTTGCTTCACTGGTAGACATCAGAAGTGACGACACAGGCCCACGGCCACGGCCCAGACAGCCACGACTGAAGCCCTGGCCACCTCTTTGCACTGTCAGCTGCCACAGCGACCGTTTCTGTGGAAGTGATGGGGACTAAATGGCTTGCCCAGAGATCACCTAGAGAAGACCTGGGCTGTTTGCAGACACAGTGAGCCTGACACGTGTGAGCCAGGAAGCTCCGGGCCTGCAGTCTCCTCTCAGGAGCATCTCTTGTGGTTTCAGGTGATCTTGCTTTGTTAGAGCCTCTCTAATATCCTTTCTCCTGATTGACTCAAAAGTGTCAAAGGGAGCTTCAGACCTGTTGTAGGGATGTGGGGACATGACAAGTGTAACGCCATGACTTTGTGAGCTTGGGCTGGTCATTTTTTCTTTTCTAGACTCATGACCCATATGAGTTGGTAGCATTTTTTTTTTTAAAATAAAGAAAGAAACAAGCAAACAACAGCTCAGCACCTTCCTCTCACACACCTGTCAGACAGGTAGTTACTGTGCACGCTGCTGGTGACAAACCGCAGCCCTTGGAGGTTAGTTAGATGACTTAGCCCAGCTCATCCTGGTCTTCTGGATTGTCTCAGGGGTCCTCTTCTACTGCCCCCTGGCTGCCCCCTGGAGTTTGCTGAGTCAGTGAGGCTGGAACCACAAGAGTGAGGTCTGGGTGGGGTGTTGTGTCATCCGACACAAAGACACAAAGAATTCTTTCACCAGCTGCCCAGCACTGAGGACCACCCAGGACAAAGTCAGCTGTAGCCGCAGCTGGGCAAATGTAGGTCAGATCTGTAGAAGAATTTCCTGGCAGGGCAGCCAGACAATGGGAAGGGTTCCTGAGCAAGTCTGTCCTTGTCATCTTCAGAGGGTGTGAAATTGCAGTTGTTTCTCTCTGTGTCAGAACAGCAGAAGCATCCACTTTGCCTCTTCTGTGGGTCCCTCTACAGCAGGCAGGCCCATGAAGCCCAGGGGACATAGAGCTTGGCCTGAAAAAAAAAAAAAAAAGAAGGGGCCTGGAGCAGTAGAAAGGGGGCTCTGTCTGCGAGTGTTTATCAAACCAGGCTGTACACTGGCATCCTCTGGATCCCAGGAGCAGGGCAAAGATGAGACAAAGTCCTTGTCTGGACAGAGAGATGATTCTCATGAGAAAAAACCAGCCCATAACTGAATATGATGCTGTTGTATACTGATGGGAATAGAAATATCACATAATGTGATAGAGAAACTTGGGCTGCCTTTGTGGGGATCGTCCAACTGGTCCAGCTGGTCCAGGCCGTTCACCTCAGAGGCAGTATCTCTGGAATTGTAACCCAAATAATAAAAAGGAAGCATCCAGATGAACAAGGACAGAGCACCCTCAGCAGAAAGGATGACGAAGGCCGAGGTTTGTAGCCAAACAGACACACTCCTGTGTGTTCCATGGACGGGCTGAATGTACCTCCCTCAGCTGGGGTTTCTTCATCTGTAAAACAGGGATAGTACCTGTCCTTCCTCATTGGCTTGTTGTGAAGATTAAATGAGAATATATATATTTGACACATACTTGACCCCCCCCCCCCCGCCAAATGTTCTCTAGTTGTATAGCATTTGGGCATGCAGGTGTTGGAGAGAACGGATGGGGTGGGGAAACCTTTCAGAAATCTGGGGTCAGCCGTGGAATGAATGTCGAATGTGGAGTTCATGTGACCTTGAATTTGGAGCACTGGGGTGATTTTCATTATGTCAGATCTCCCCTTCGAGCCTCAGTTTCCCACTCTATAAAAAGTAGGTGCTACAACACTTCCTTCTGAGGGGGTCTCATTCATTTTTCCATTCGAGCACACCCTCCCACCCAAGAAGGCAAAGTGGTTGTGTATTATTTAGGGCTATCAGTTTCTGGTTCCAACTTGTTTTTCTTCTTTCTTAGGTTCATCTTGCTGATCGATATTTTAGAAAACCATCCCTTTCTTCCCTGGGTGTGAGCCTTTGTGGTCTCGCTCGGGAGGGTGTGCTCATAGGGAGTGATCAAATGATTGCCACCATCTAGTGGTTTTGTTATTTTTGTTTCTTTGTTTTTTTATTCATTTTTAGAGACTGAGGAGAGAGAGAGACAGAGAGAGAGAGAAAGGGGGAAGCAAGAAGCATCAACTTCCACATGTGCATTGACCAGGCAAGCCCAGGGTTTCGAACCAGTGACCTCAGCATTCCAGGTCAATGCTTTATCCACTGTGCCACCACAGGGCTGGCACCATGGTCTAGTGTTTCATGCTAAAGGATACGTCTCACCTTCCCAGGCAATTAAAGGCAACAGTTCATGCTGATTGTAGCTTTATTCCAGGGGACTTCTTTTTTTTTTTTTCACCTCCTAAAACGGTGCATATTTCAACTTTGGATACAAGTGCTACGGTTTCATTTGATTGCGGTATTGAATGTCTTTATAAGAGCCTGTGTGCTGTCACAGCCAGGGAATTCTATACCAGGGAGGACTGTGAAATCAATTGGAGAGTCATCTACCTGGAAATATAGTTCTGCTGCAGGAGGTGTGGCGACGGACTGATCTGTAATAAGGAGCAGAGCTCCGCGGCAGTCGGCAGGTGGACTGAGGCCTTTCAGCCATAACCCAGTGTGTCTCCAAAATTGGTATTGGTGCATTATCCTGTTCATGCTGCCTGACCACTCAGCCCGTGGAGGGACAGGGCTGCCTCCACCTGTGCCACGTCCTGAACTTATCTACGGGCCACCTGTCACCTTGACTGAAACCCTGCAGGAGGGATTTCAGTTATTCCTACTTAGCTGGCAAATAAATGGAATCAGAAAAATAAACTTGACCACAATCACGTGGTTGGTAAGAAGGGAACTAACCCTTAGCCCCCATTTTTTTTCATGATGCAACATTAGTATCCATAGCCTGAAGTATTTAGAATCAAGGGTAAGATTCAATTCAAATGCATAGAAGGAGGTGATACTTTAATAGGAACTATCACTGCACAGATAGCTGGTCATTAGAAAGATAACTTGATCCTTTTGTAAGACTGAAAATCCTTTTTGATTGCTTTAACTCCAAGCTTGTCCTCACACCAGTGCCCTGCCCAGCTGCCTTCAGAGCACAGCGCAGGGCAGGGCTGACCTAGAGGGGAAGGCTGTTAGGGCGGAAACCAGGAGGATTGCATCCCACAGGGCTCCGCAAACCTTCCGACCTGGCTTTGCCACTCTGGAGCTGTGTGAATTGGGCTCATCTATGGGCCCTCTGGCCCTCTGGCTTGTGGTACGCTTGGGCACCTCCCAGCCTGCATTGCTTATCTTGGGCAGCAATGTAACTCGTATGTTGCTATTGCAACTTTCCATCTATGTCATCTTGAGCGAGGGCAGCCCACTTCCAACCCCTTTCCAACCTGCTTATTAGTTCAAGCAAAGGCACAAAACTAGGAAGACTAACGGCTCCCAGAGCTGATTCCAGCTCAGACTAAAATGGTAAAATCAGGTCATACACCCGAATAAAGTGCCAGGGATGTGAGAACTGAATACAATTTGTGTTTTCTACTTTTCTAGGTCCCTCCAAAGCCTAGCACCATGCAAGGCACATAGGATATTTGGTGTATGCTCCCAATGTCCTGTTAAATCAGCAAACGAATCGATGATGTCCACATGGAACAAAGCCCACCAGCGCTCAGTTCCCCTTACACAGAAACGGAAGCTCTGGAGCCCAACTCAACAACTGAAACTGGGTCACTCTTTGTTTCTGTTGTTTTCAAATGAATTCAGTTGTACTCTCCATTGATCATTCTGAGTGGTCTTGCTGAGTGGGGAATAAAATCATGCAAAACCCAGCTCAGAACTAGTTGCAGATGGATGAACGGCCAAGTATCTCTAGTCATTGATTTAATGACCTAAATAAAACAGAGAGGAAAGAAGAAGCCTGCATGTCTTTGGTCAGGGGACTTAATATCTCCAAATCTCAATTGTTTCATCTGTAAAGTAAGAATGGACAAACAGATGAGAATAATATGATAATAACAATAATCAAATAAGGTACATTTTGGTGAGCTACTACCAAGCCCTGGGTTTAATATTGAGTATCACATTTTCCTTCCTTCCTTCCTTCCTTTCTTCTTCCCTCCCTCCCTCCCTCCCTTCCTTCTTTCCCTTCCTCCCTCCCTCCTTCCTTCCTTCCCTTTCTCCTTCCTTCCTTCCTTCCTTCCTTCCTTCCTTCCTTCCTTCCTTCCATCCCTCCCTCCCTCCCTCCCTCCTTCCCTCTTTCCTTCCTTCATTCATTTTTCTCTTTCTTTTTCTTTCTCCTTTTCCTTCTGTAAAGGTTAATTGTATGTGTCAACTTGGCTGCACCACATTGCTCAGATATTTGGTGAAACATTATTCTGGATACTTCTGAGAGGGTGGTTTTAGATGAGACTAACATTTAAATGGTTGGACTTGGAATAAAGCAGGTTGTGCTACATAGTGTGGGTGGGCCTCATCCAATCAGTTGAAGGCCTGAACAGAACAAGATTGACGTTCTCTGAACAAGAAGGAATTCTTCAAGGAAATTGCTTTGAAATTGGATTGCATTGCTTTCCTGGGTCTCCAGCCCACTGGGCCACCCCATTAGATTTTGGACTTGATGAACCTTCGTGATTGTGTCAGCCAAGTCCTTAAAACAAATCTCTTTCTCTTTCCTATTGGTTTGTTTTCCTAAAGAACTCTGACTAATATACTTTACTTTTTGTTAATGTCCCCCTTCCCTTTCTCCTCCTTCCTTTCTATTGATGAGGAAATTGGCTCAAGGAGTTGAAGTAAATGGCCTGAGGTGTACTGGCTGGTAAGCGGCCCAACTGGGGCTGAATCTCGGGTTTGTCTCATTCCAAAGCCTCCACATCATCCACAGCTCCCGTTCATGAGCTGTGAAGTGCTGTGCAAACTCGCAGGTCACTCCTGGGCAGGACTTGGCTCACAGATGCTCTCAGATCTTCTGGGGCCTTGCAGAGCGTGACTTCAAACATTCATTATCTCTTCTCTGTTGTATTTTGCAAGTAAAGCAGACATTTCATTAGTGTTAACAATTCATTTGTTGGAAAAAAGAAAAAACTGCATTCTATCAATGGGTCTAATTGCGCCAGGTGCAGGGAAAGCCACCCCTCCTGAGACCCCTGTTCTCTTTTCCTCCCCACACCCGTCTCCTCCTGAGCTCTTAACTCCTCCAGCTCTCTGAAAGCACACTCTATTGTTCTTCCCAACAGTGTGTGGCTCACAAATTATTTTCCACAACAAAGAAAGCATGATGTGTTTACACTGTGAAGCTGACTATACTACCCTCATTTCTAGGCAAAGACCGACCAATTTTACGATTGTTTATAGACTCGAGTCCAAGCTTTTTTGTACTATGAAGTCCCCGTTATCTATTTTCTGCCTTAATAACAAGTCTCATTTCTTATTGGCCCTCGATTTTACCCTATGTTCTAGACATAATAAATGACAGGCATTTCTCCTAGTGGTAGGTTGCATAAATGTTTAAAATATTCAGTGCCATTTCTTACTGGCCCCTCCATGTGGCACATTACACAAACCCTGGGTGTAAGTCTCATTCATGTGACTTGCTTAGGCCAATTAAACGTATTAGGAAGGGATCATCATGTGACATAAGTGAGAAATTCAGGCTTACTTTAAGCTGCTAAGATTCTGGGGCTGTTGGCTGTCACCCCACAATCTAGTAACCTATGCTAACTAAACCCTCCTTTCATTCTGAATTAGGTGACCCTTCTCTTAGGGCTCACTGTGACATGCATTCTATTTTTTACATAGAACTTATCAGATTAAATAACGTTTGCTTTTCACATACTTTCCCTCCCTGTGACCTGAAGAAGCCCTCCAGGGAAACAGGTCATGTGCTCTTTACCTCTGTATCTTCAGGACCCAGAATAGCCCGGCATTTACAACATGTTGTCTGAATGCATTGAATCAAGCTCTTGACATACAAATCTTGCTTAAATTCAGATTAATGGAACTAATAGAAATCAAAGAGATTATTATCAATACCTGAGATCAGAGAGAGATGTCAAGTATGTCATTAGCATCAGAATGATATGCATTGAAATGAGCAGAGCTTGGCATCTTTTTTTTTTTTTTTTTTTACAGGGACAGAGAGAGGGATAGATAGGAACAGACAGACAGGAATGGAGAGAGATGAGAAGCATCAATCATCAGTTTTTCGTTGGGACACCTTAGTTTTCATTGATTGCTTTCTCATATGTGCCTTGACGGCGGGCCTTCAGCAGACCGAGCAACCCCTTGCTGGAGCCAGGGGCCTTGGGTCCAAGCTGGTAAGCTTTCGCTCAAGCCAGATGGGCCCACGCTCAAGTTGGCAACCTCAGGGTCTCGAACCTGGGTCTTCCGCATCCCAGTTCGACGCTCTATCCACTGCGCCACCGCCTGGTCAGGCTTGGCATCTTTCAATAAATAGAAAATATGGCTTATAGTACTCCAAAGAGAATGCTGAACATGATATCATGGTCAATGTCAGGCCACTCAAAGGACTTTTCCATTGAAGTCCTACACCATGTGAATTCATTTCTCCTTTACTGTTACCAGAAAGAAAAGTAACATCCACAACATTCTTGCCTTTACTGTACATTGGAGATGTAATAAAAAGGCTCCTGCTCTCATGGACCCTGTGATTCATAGCAGCTCTTCTGACATTCACTCTTCTGCCTTGACCGAACCAAGATGTCACTTGCTGATATGTGCAGTTAATTCCGTTACCCTTTGTAAAACTTCTCTTGCCTTGTTTTAATGTTACCCTGGTACCAGCAATTTCTATTGTCCAAGTTCACAGAGACCGGAACAAGGAGGATATGTAAAAAGCATCCACAGAAAGACAAATTCTCTGAAAAATCAAACCCGAGTCAAAATACAAGGGCTAACTGATCTACGTGGCTGACTCATTCATTAATTTACTTATTTAAAAGTGAGTATGGATGGGTTCTGACCATTGATCAGCTGCCAGCAACCCTGCCTGAGGAGCCTTCCCCATCTAAGGTCTAAATCTAAGGTCTAAGAATTGATCAGCAAGAGGATTTCCTGAATCTCTCTCTCTCTTTCTTCTTTAGATTTACCATCTGCTTTTCTATAACATGAGATAATCAGAGATGGGGTCTACTATTGAAATTATTAAGCCCAAATTTCTTATGTGATTGGAGTCAAATCTGAAAGATGGACTCACTCAAGGTCAAACTGTGAATTTTTCATCAAAGCCAAGACTTGAACCAGAGTAGCTTATGTTCCAAGCTTAAAGATATTGGTTGAAGAGAGCGTCAAAGGAGTCAAGGAGTGTCTATCCCGTTATTCAGTGCACGTGCCAGTTCATTTATTTGGATTCTAGTACGTGGCGGTCCCCTTACCCGGGGAGCAGCTCTGGAGCTCTGGGAGTCGGGCCGACCTGGGTTTAAATCTTGCCTTTCTCTTGACCACTGCATGCTCTCAAGAAAGCAGCTGAACAGATCAGAACTTCAGTTCTTGTAGCTGTGAAACTTGTAAAAGCTACCTACCCACTGTGAGGCTCAGAGGGGACACTACCAGAGGGACTTACTTTGTCACTGATAGGAAGCGCTGTGCTGCAAGCCATGACCACATCGGACATGTTTTCCCACACTGCAGGTGCAGATGACTGATCATCTCTTTATTCAGCTGGACCAAGGGTAAGCCTAGAGCTCCCCAAATGCATGCTTTCATGTTAGGCATAGCCTTAGGATGCGAGATTCAAAAATGCACATCCTTTCCTCCCCTCCTTAGTTAACAGCAGGCGATTTCTCAGTAAAAGCATTTCCTCTGGGACTTTTGGAAAAGACTGTAATTTCCTAATAAGGAAATATTTTCAAAGCCTACCTAAGGCTTCTGTTTCCCACCGCTTAGGGAGTGCAGTTTAGGAAAGTCATCATGGGAGCTGTCATGCTAATTGCTCGTGGAGTGTCCAACCTAAACTCTGATGGGCAGAACAAAGCATCCAAGAAAAAAAAAACACAAGACAAAAAGGAGTTTTTGCAAGGTTTTTTTTTTTAGGTTGATATTTATAAAGGCTTTAATTCCAGCTGAGTTCATAACAAATTCCAAAGTAGACCAAAAAAAAAAAATCTGATTGCTCAACCAAAGGTCAGTCTGGATGGATTGATGCTCTCACTCATTCAACATGCACCTCTGAGATGCAGAAATGAACTGGAATGCTTTTGCACTCGGCATGCACACAGGTTAGTAAGACTGGGAGGTACTGGAGCAAGTAAGGGCAAAGGCATGTTACAGGCTCTCTGATGGGATTCTGCACAAAAAATAGAGCTCAGCTCTCCTGGAGGATGGGGAGGGTTCACAGACCAGGAGAGGCTCTTTAGAAGAGATTAAAGGCCACATAGATGTTTGCCAGGCAGGTGTGTCAGGGCAGAACAGAGAGATCAATGGTCATTCATAAAATAGGATGAGTATGAACATGGACATATGAATACAGAAGAATACTGGACATAAGAAACAGATCTCAATGTCTAAGATTGTGTAGTTCATGGGGGAGAGGGGAAGGAGATGGGGACCGGCAAAGGGACAAGCTAGAGGAGCAAATAAAGGTCCTCCAGGCAAGTGAAGATGGAGACCTAAAACAAGAAGGGAGAGAGGGACTGCACTTAAGAGATGTTTAGAAGCTGTCATTATGGGAACTGCAGGCGGATGAACGAGGAGTCCAGGGCCACACCTAGACTTTGAACTCGGAAATCTAAGAGGAAGAGATTTTCTTATTTACTTCCTGTATGGCCAGTAGCCGCTGCCATCATGGCCAATTACATGCAGGTTCCCTTTATATTTGAACAGATGGTAAAGAAGCAGTGGAGCCAAAAAATGGTGGGCCATTCCTTTATTCAAGACTTGCACTGGCCGACAAGCAAACACACACAGGGCTCCCAAAGCCACTGACACATTATTCAGTGCCACAACCAGGAGAATCTTCTCTGGTTTCTCCTAGAATCAAAGGCCTCACCAGTCTCAAAACGCCTCACCTCTGGTTCTCCATCTGCACACCTTCATTTTCTGCACAAACTGATTTCTTCCTCAGCATCCTGCATTCTCTCTGCTCTCACTCTCCAAAAATGGCTTCCCTCTTTCTCCTTCTCCTTCTTCTTCCTTTTAAAACTTTTCTGGAGCAAAAACCTCTCCTCCAGAAACATTAACATAACAATGGCCCTTCCCAAGCAGGAAGGTAATTAGCAATGTCACAGAACACATACCTGGCACTACCCAGCACCTTTTTTAACAATAAAAGTGAGCAAACTTAAAAAACACAAATTTTACAAACTCATTTTCCCAACACATACCCAAGGCAAGTCAGCCTGAAAGAATCATGTCCACTGGACACCCCCTGCCTGGCGGTTCAGCACATCTAACATGGATGTCTGTCTCTGTCCCCAAAACCCCTCTCCCTTCTATCTGCCTTTCTCTCCTGGTTATCTCTATTCACATAGATCTGCTGCTAAGCTTGACTCAGCCACAGCCCGGTGCTCATGACAGTCAGACCAGTCTTGTCTGATCTTTGAAAATTTCTTTTTTTGTTATGTTTTTATATTTTTACACCTGTCACCTTTTCTCCATTCCTGCTCCTTCTGCCTTTGTTCTCACCTGGACTCCTGTCGTGGTCTCTTCTGTCATCTTCCTGTCAGGGTTTCCTCCCTCTGTGATGGAAGAGTCTGACACTACGCATAATGAGACCCAAGCTCAGGGAAGTTGAGTGACGTTTTTATGGCCACTCACCACAGAATTGTCAAGGCCAGACCCAAACCTGCTTCCTGCCTCCCAATGCTATCTACGCTTAACGTTTCTGCAATTGGGGTGGTTCATGTAGGAAGCTCACACATCAGAAAAGGTGGCAACTTTGCACATTTGAAATGGGTGAAGAATAAATACCAAATGCATTCACTTAAGTGACTGAGAACGATGATGCTTTAGAGGAAATGGAGCTCAGAGGGGACCTGCCGAGAGGCAGTGCAGGGAGGATTCCTCAAGGGCACTGAGGTCTAGGGGAAGGACCCCCGCCTGTTCACTTTGGACACCTCTGTGTTCTGCTCTTCACTCCCATTGGCTGCAGAAACCTGTTTGAACTGTAGAGTTCATGGTCTCAGGGAAGGCCAGGGGTCTAGCCTAACGCACCTGCAGGGGAAACCCTGGCCTGTGCCCCCCCATTTCCTGAGCCCTGTCTGTAGTGGGGCTCTGCCTCAATGCCTCCAGGAAACAAGTTCCTACTGTCAGCTCATTTACATCATAATCAGGTCTGTCTCTTCTCATTTGGTAAAAAAAAAAAAGAGTACATTTGACAGTCATTCTTCCCTGATGAGATGTCGAATAAGCTGTCTCTCTTAGACAAGAAGTTACTTTAGCACAGTGTTTTACAAATAAGGAGCAAGTTGTCAAAATCCGGATGAAAGAGGCATCTGCTTTGCCCGCTCTGTCATCCCATGGGGAGAGGAACTGTGTCTGTGACAGTCAGCAGCTCCCATGGCAGCAGCAGCTGGGACAGGGGCCCATGGAACAGACCCAGGAGAGCGAGTCCCAGAGGGGCCTTACCTGGGGCTGCGGAGGCCAGGCCCTCGCACCCACCAGGAGGGACGGGCACAGTGCAAAGAAACTATGTCGGTCTCAGACTTGGATTCAAATCCTGATTTCACTTAATAACTTGGCCAGATAGCTACCCTTTTCAGCCTCTGTTTAAACACCTATTCTAATAGAAGGGAAGAGAAACCATCATTCTGAAGAGTTGTCAGCCCGCCAGGTACTCTGGTAGTTAGCTACCTGTTTGCAAGTATCACCTCTCCATATCCTCACAAACCTACAAATCAGACATCATTTCCCCTTCTCTTCAGAGTGTTGATTTTTTTGAATAACCAACATATATCTCCTTTCTTTGTTCTCCAGGTAGCCTGGGACTTGACACCCAACATACTCCTCCCTTTAATGAGTAGGGAGCGTTTAAAAAAACCTGAATTAATTGAGTGTTTCCTAGGGATCATGCCCTACTGTGTCAAGCCCTTTATATCTTTGTAGCCTTAATTTATTCCTTTGTGTGTGTGTGTGACAAAGACAGAGAGAGGGACAGATAGGGACAAACAGACTGGAAGGGAGAGAGATGAGGAAAATCAATTCTTCGTTGCGGCACCTTAGTTGTTCATTGATTGTTTTCTCAGATGTGCCTTGACTGGGGGGCTATAGCAGACCAAGTGACCCCTTGCTCAAACCAGCGACCTTGGGCTCAACCTGGTGAGCCTTGCTCAAACCAGAAGATCCCACACTCAAGCTGGTGACCTCGGGGTTTAGAACCTGGGTTCTCTGAGTCCCAGTCCGACACTCTATCCACTGCGCCACTGTCTGGTCAGGCAATTTATTCCTTTCTTAAAATTTTTGCTTTATTGCAGTGAAAACAGTCAACATGGGATGTATTCTCCTGACAGATTGCTACGTGCATGTCCTACAGTGGATCTCTTGAGCTTACGCATTTTCCTGAACTGAAACTTCATGCTCATTGGTCAGTAACTCCTCATATACTCCTCCCCTCTGCCCCTGGCCACCGCCTTTCTATCCTTTGATTTTATGTCTTTGACTATTTTGGAGACCACCTGTACATGGAATTGTGTGGTGGTATTTGTCTTTCCGTGGCTGGCTTATATCCATCAACATAGTGTTCTCAAGGTTCATCCATGCTGCTCCAATAACAGACTTTCCTTCTTTCTTGAGCCTGAGTTATATTTTATTGTATGGGTATACTGCATTTTTTTAATTCATTCATCCAGTGATGGATACTTGTGCCCATATCTTGGCCTTTGCAAACATGTGAGTGGTAAGATCTCTTCAGGATCCTGATGTCCACATCAGGCCTAGAGGCAAATACAATCCCCGCGTTAGAGGCAAGACAAGAACATGGACCTCGTCATTTTGGGAGAAAGGCTTCTGTCAATAGTGCGGCATGTGAAAAGAATTTACCTGCTGTGCAGGAATAGACTCAGAGAAAAGGGGCTTTGGAGACAGGTTCAGGGGGTTAGCCCGGGGCGAGCTGCTGCTGCCCACTGCTCACCTGGGTGCAAGTCTCCTGAGGTCCCCTAGAACTTAGGAGGAAGAGGCATGGAAAGCACACCTGGAGGAAAGAAGAGAAGGAGGAGGGGAAGGTGTTGAAGTGCTCCCCGTAAGGATAGTACACTGGCCCTCCATCCTGAAGTCTTTTAGGGGTGGAGAATTTAGGGGAGGTCCCATGGGAGGATCTCAATGGAATATTCATCAGCTTTCCAGATGTATTCTTTTAGGGTAATGTTCTCCTCTGATCGGTCAGTGTCAGGGCTGGGGTTGGCACCAAGGCAGAGTCATTAGTCAATGCAGTTGTCCTGATGTCAGCAGTGGCATCACTTATCTGGGTTGGCTGCTTCCCTGGGCCTGGAGCTGAAACACAACTGAAGCCTGGATGTCATCCTTCAGGGTTAATGCTTAAGCACTGTCTTCTGGCTTTCTTGTTTGTTCCTCCTCTATGGGGGTCTAAAACCACATGACTTGTGATATGACAGGAGAGGGTCTGAATCACATGACCAATAATATGAAATCAGAGGCTCTCAACCGCACAACCTGCTAAGGGAGGGAAGGTCACGCTGGGGGCAAGGTTCTTGTTTTCCCAGTCTTTTCCATTGCTAGGCACCAAGGACTTTCCACCCTGGTGACCATCTGTGCCTGGCCTATTTTCCTTGCTCTGCTCATGTCTGTCTATCTGCCTACCATGCCCATTTATAGAGAAAAATACTCAGAAAGACTATATAGCTTAGTCTGATCAGGCAGTGGTGCAGTGGATGGAGCGATGGACTGGGATGTGGAGGACCCAGGTTTGAAACCCCGAGGTCGCCACCTTGAGCATGGGCTCATCTGGTTTGAGCAAGGTTAACCAGCTTGAGCCCAAGGTCGCTGGCTTGAGCCTAAGGTCTCTGGCTTGAGCAAGGGTTCACTCGCTCTGCTGTAGCCCCCAGTCAGGGCACATATGAGAAAGCAAGCAATGAGAAACTAAGGTGCCGCAACAAAGAATTGATGCTTCTCATCTCTCTCCCATCCTGTCTGTCCCCCCCCTCTGTCACGATAGATAGATAGATAGATAGATAGATAGATAGATAGATAGATAGATAGATAGATAGATAGATAGAATGACTATATAGCTCAGAGTTACCCAGTCGTGGTGGTCAGGGAAGAATTCACACTCAAGTCTGGCTGCCTGTAGAGACTGTTCTTCACCAGCACGCTGTTCCTTCTCCATCCTTTTCTCATCTCTCCTTGGACTTGTGAAGCCACTAGAAATGTTTCAGAATTCTCAAGTAAAGATTCCATTTTATAAGTCCAATCTGTCAATCTTTATCAAAATCTTCTAGAAAAATTTCAGTTTGTGATACTGAATCAGTAGCAAAGTTTACAATAGTTTGGTTTTTTTTTACTTAATTATGCAAATTGGTATTTCTAAGCATAATTAACATTTTGAATTATGTAGTGTAATTAAGTCCAACAACATGCTTAATTTGTCATGTCAAGTATAATAATTTGTCATAATTCTTGAAAGGATGTTATTGTTACAAGTTTGAGGTATTTACAAGGTGTAATTATGTCAAATGCGATAATACTAAGGATTAATACTAGCTGATAGAAAAGTCTTGCCGCAAATATCTCGAAAGTTTCATGCTGTGGTCATTCTAAATATTTTTGTCCCTCAACAAAAGTCGAATCTGTCCTGGTTTAGTGATCTGCTTACTAATTAAGGGAATAAAAATGGAGTCTTGAATTACAGCAGAACTAATATTTAATCTATCAAATGCCCCTGCTCTTTAAACTCCAGAGTGACTAGTGATGGTTTCTATATTAAATAGTTAAGCTTGAAAGTTGACTCTGGGGAAATAAGGACAATCCAGAGACCAATAAATTTCTTCCAAATATGGAGATTTCAGACAAAAGTCAGAGGTGAGTTCAGTAGTATGGCCAATCATCCACAGCTGTGGGGTTCACAAAGCACTGACTATAGCTTTCACTATAAGATGGGAATAACATATACTTGGTGGTGGAGAAATGAAATGACACCAACGTGCCCTGTGGTTACAAGTGGTCTCCTGTGTCTGTATTTTTATCATTGTCTGGATATACCAAACTTCATCAAGAGCAGCAGCAGGGAAAAAAATAGTTATAAGTGGTTCAAGTCCCATCATGGAGGAGGTGAGCTGCTGATCTTGGACAAGCCATTTTGCTTCTCTTGAGCTTCAGTTTCCTTACCTATAAAATGAGGAAAATAACACGAATGTAAAAAACATGTTGAGGTCAAAATGAGGCAGTGAACATAAAAAGAAAGCTTAGTTCAGGATCATCCACGTGATTTTATTTGATGAATGTTTGGGTTTATACAGACACAGAACCCTGGGACTATGTCCTGGAAAAGTTGGATCAAGTCTCATCCCCCACTCTGACCCTTCTGTCCCAGTTTCTTAGGACACTGAGCTAGGGTGATGTTTAACAGCTAGCCTTCGGGCTTAGCCACCCGACCTAGAATCCCAGCTCTAGCCCCGCTTAATCATGAACAGTTGACATGAACAAAAGACCTCGTTTCCCCTTCAAGTTTGTATGTTTTGAGGGAAAGGGCAGGAATGGTACAGTCTAGAATGGAGGACTCCTCCTTCCTATCCAAAACTGATTGGAGAACCTTTTGGCTATTTTTGCTCTTTGGATGGTTTTCCATTAGAACCATATCTCTCCACAGGTGAGCTTCCCACCCAGAGCCCAAGCCTTGGAGAGACAATCGCATTTCAGGGAGCTGATTAAATTAAGTTCATCTGCATCTTCCCGGAGACTGGCCAACTCCTGTCTGTCTTTCGATAGTCATCTGGGCATTACCTCTTCTGCAGAATCTTTCTTCTTACCTTGTCCTTGGGGTGGAATTGATCACTCCCTTCTTTGTGGCCCTAATTCACCTGCATAGAGATATAAAATAATATCTCTTTATCAGTTGTTAGAAATCTCTGTTATCCTTACTTGCTTGGTTTTTTTCACTGCGATAATTGCGCTCTTTGAAGGATAGAGCCTGTGTCATAATATTTGATGAATATATGTATATTCTCAGCATCTAGCCCTGGCCAGGCATATGGTAATAGTTAAGCAAATGTTTGTTGAATGAGTTAATAAATGAGTGAGTTTTGGCATGATATCTACAATGAGAGCTAGTGAATAGTAATAGAACAGTTCAAGACTTGAATTCACACATAAATGGTTAAGTTGTTCACTCTTTCTTTTATTAATTATATGATTATTTCTTATTTCTTGATCATTGGCTAAGAACCAGGCCCTTGGCTAGGCTCTGGGGGAATAACAGGGAATTAATTTCACAGATAATTTTTCCTTGTGTTCTAATGCAACATTTCTCAAAGTGTGATTGAGAATGCATCAAATCAAAGGGAGAAGGTATGTTATAAATGAATATATCTATTGTGAATGGTATAAATGGGTTACACCTTTGACCTGCTAAATTAGATCCTGCAGGTATGAACCTTAGTCTTCCCATTTCTACCAAATCCTTTATTCTTGTAGCAATTAAAGTCTGAGTATTACTAGATTACGTGCTGACTAAATTATAAATTAAGCGTGTAAGCGTGGGAGTCGTCACTCAGCATCTCTGGATTTATCTGCACAGTGGGATCAGTACTGAGCACCACAGAAGAGGTGAGGACTAAGTTCTCCCCAAGGTGCCCATTAAGTGCTCAGCTAACATGCAGTGACCGTTTCAAAGGAAATGGTGCTGCAGGTGCCTGTGTTCCCGGAAATGGCATGGACATATCATTTGTCATTTTCTTAAATGAAGTCTTAGTTTAACTCTCATAACAAATGACTCTGTTTAAAGAGAACCAGGCCTTCTCAGGCCTGTCAGTTTTGTCATCTTAGATGTCGCATGATATATTTTCAAATCTGCTGGACAACAATTGATCAAGTAGCCACTCTGATGTGAGTGTACAGAGACACAGGGTGGGCTTCGTGGCTCCATACAGCTCTGAATCACACTGAGGGTACTGGTCACACGGATCAGTCATGACCCAACCAGAGGAACAAACAGTTGGGCTGTCAAGAGATGGTTGGGCAGGGACAAAAGGCTGAGAAGCCAGCCAGAGAATAGAGGGGCGATACATAGAAGGGAGAACAGCAGTACCCGCTCCCGCCTCTCCCTTGGAAGGCCAAGGGGAGGAGGTGGTGTGACCAGAAGCAAGGGGCTGAAGTCACCTGGCCCAGATTGGAAGCCCCACGAGTCATCCTGACAGAGCTGGAGACACCGGGCAGATGGAGGGAGCAGCTCTGGGGGACATTATGTGAAGCCCAGAGACAGAAGGAAGCTTAGTCCTGGGTCTGCCTATCTTCTGACCCTCCCGTCTCCTGTCGTCATCTCATGGTCACCGAGGCAGCCAAACAGGAACCAGGGACATGGAGCCTGTGTGCAATCAGCCTTCTTGCTATATAGAACAGAGCAAGGAGAGGTCAAGGACTGAGACCAATGGCAGGGCTGACACATGCGGGAGATTTAATGCTACAGGGCTGTACTAAGTGCTGAGGGAGGTGGAGAGAAAGAGAGGGAGAGGGAGAAAGAACAGCCATGTCCTGAGGAGCCAGGCTGGCTGCCCAGGCAGGGCTTTGCAAAGGGACAGAAATGCAATGAGATCACCGTGGTTTGGCATCTCCCCCACAGATTTTCCAGCTGAGAGACTGCCTTTTGCCAAAGTGCCCTTAAGTGATCAGACTCAGGGGTTCTCAACCCCTCTGGGCAATGAAACTGCAAACTAGACTCCATATTATTGATGGGCAGGGAGAAATACCCTACCTGGGACACTCTGGTCGAATTTTGTCTTGTTTCCCCTTTTACGGACTGGTATTTGGGAAGGTAAATTATAATTAGAAGCTGTTCCATGAATCAAGAACTGGGTTAGGATAAAAATAAAGAATCTTAGAATTTAGTAGAATCCTGCTACATCTCTTCTTCAGATCACTGCATTTTACCTTAACCTAAGACACCACAAAGTTCAAGAAACACCAACATTTCATGAACCACCAAAAAGGAAGAGGAGGAGAAAATGCTGTCATATGTCACCCAATGCTTCATTAGCACTTTGCATGTTCATTTTAAACTTATTGAAAAGCGTATTTTATGCAGAGGGGGAAACAAATGAACAACTAAGCCCAAGTTTATGCATGCACAGTGACAGCCACCACATTAATATTACCTTGATGACAGTAATTTTGAGAATCACTTAAGATGATTCTGGCATTTAGAGTTGTTAAGTGTTAAAAAATAATAATACTTGCTTATTAGACATGATAGAATATAATAGCTTCAAGAGAAATAAATAACTTCTTTAAATGTCCCATCAGCTTGAGATAATGTGTGACCTTGCTCTCGGATTCTGTGTGGGGCCGCCTTTCAGGCCGGTACCGCTTCCTTCAGTTCTGCCCATACAGAAGGGAGCAATACAAATAGTTTAGCCTCGCTTTACTGAGGCAAAATCACACCTGACTCTCTCCCATTGGATTGGGCATCTCGAAATCCGCCGAGCCTCTGATTGACAAAACCAAACTGGGGCTACAACTAGAGGTGATCGTTATCACTGGGTGAAATTAAAATTTTCCTTTCACTCTGCTTTATTGAAATCAGTAATTTTGGGGAGCTTTACTATCATCACCCAAATAAAGACAGGTCTACTTAGTATTCTTAGTTGAATTTTATTGGGGTGACACGACTTAACATACAGGTTTCAGGTGTCCCGTTCTACAACACATCTCTGTACACCGTATTGTGTGTTCACCCCCAACAAGTCAAGTCTTCATGCATCACCATTTATCCCCCCTTACCCTCCTCCAACTCCCCCACTCCCTCTCCTCCACCCAGCAGTCACCATACTGTTGTATCCATGAGGTTTTTTTTGTCCTTTTTTGCTCTACCCCTCCATTTTCCTCACCCAACCTCCCCCCAGCATCTGTCAGCCTGCTATTATGTGTAGGAATCTGTCTCTGTTTTGCTTATTAGCTCATTTTGTTCATTAGATTTCACATCTGAGTGAAATTATCTGGTGCTTGTCTTTCTCTGACTGGCTTGTTTCACTGAGGATAATGCTTTCCGGGTCCTCCATGCTGTTGCAAAAGGTAAGAGTTCCTTCTTTTTTATAGCTGCATAGTATTCCATTGTGTAAATGTACCACAGCCTTTTTTTTTTTTCACAACAATGTGAATGTATTTGAAATCATTGAACTTCACACTTAAAAGTGATCATTTTTTAATTTAGAAATTAAATTTAATGGGCTGACATCAGTCCATCAGAACACACAGGTGTCAAGTAAGTAGCATTGTTGTTATCTTGTATTATCTTTTTGACAGATGAGGTGACTTCTGCCAGCTGCCTTCTGCATGCCTCTTTCCAAATGGTAGAATGTTATTTCCAAACTTCAGCCACTTGCTTTATCGGGTGATTTTCAAGGGCAGTTTGACTATTTTCCCTGTCTACTTATATTAATTTTGTAATCCTACCTCCACAGAAAATATGCCTTTACAGCCCCAGAGGGACACAGAGAGGGCTCAGGCAGGGATATAGTATAACTCAATGTTTAACATGTACGAACATCATGCTAAGCCTCTCCCACAGGTCACCTCTGATGCTTACAGCAGTCTTTTGCACTAGGTATTATTACTCCCATATGCAGACGAAACAGAGAAGGCACACTTCCTGCTAAGGACCGTTCAACCAGGAAAGGCAGAGTTCTGGCTCTGACTAATTCGCGATCCTTGCTTGTTTCTCTCTTTGACACTGATTCCTAGAAGAAGCCCAGTTCTACTAAAAGCCTACAGTTTGTTTCGTGACTCAGTGTGGAACCTGCCTCTGAGGACTCTTAAGGTTTCTCTTCTGTAAAAGGGGTGTTTGAAACTGATTGTTCTACCATGTGCAATTCCATGTGGCAGCAGGGCAGGTTGGGTGCCTGGCCCACAGGGTGGGTCATCGGGTCATTCAAGGAGGCACAACCCCTGAGAGAGCTGGCTGCCCAACACACAGTCCTTCCAGGTCTTCTGAAGTCCTGCCATCCCCCCTGAGAGCCGGGGTGATGGAGAAGGAACAGCGTGAACAGTAACCTGCACTGTAGATCGGCTTCTTTGTAAACTGCACTTGACAGCGAAGGTGAAAGCGTGCAGACCTCAAGCTTATTATTTCCTCTAACTGAGCTGCTCATTGAAGATATTAATGTTCAGGTCACTTCTCTTCACCCTTCACAACATCAGAAGATCATTTTGCAATGTATTGTTCAATATTTCTCCCTTCAGATTCACAGTTTTTCAAGGGTTTTGTTTAAATTTTTTTCTATTACAGTTGACATTCAATATTATTTTGCATTAGTTTCATTTGCATAGTGCAGTGGTTAGACCATCATACACTTTACAACTGTTCCCCCTGATATTTCCAGCGCCCACCTACCCCCAATGTGCCCCCATCAATCCACAGTGATGACAGTATGAATAGTGCCTGTAAAATACAGCGAAGAAAATACTGTCAAGGGCTTTGTCACTCTTCGCTTACCTGCCGCAGTGCCCACCAGTTTCCAGGACACAAAAGCTACTTAGAAATAGTTACTGAAAACGTGATCTTTCTGTATTTCACTTAGGTGTTTTCTGTTGTGCTCAGGAAGGAGGAGCTGTGGGGAGGAGCGGGAAGTAGGGAGGGATAGGCAGAGTGGAAGAGGACAGGAGGACGCAGGCAGTGTAGCAATGAGGAAGGATGAAGACCAGGACCCCGCAGTCCTGGAGCCGCTCTGGGACACCCCTCCAGGACGCTGCTCCGGGACGCTGCTCTGTGACACAGCTCTGGGAGACTGCTCGAGGACACCACTCTGGGTCGCAGCTCCGGGAGACTGTTTGGGTACGCCGCTCCGAGACGCTGCTCCGGATAACAGCTCCGGGACGCCACTTGGGGGTCACCGCTCCTGGACACCCCTCTGAGACACCGCTCCGGGACACCGCTCTGGGTCATGGCTCCGGGACATGGCTCTGGGACGCCGCTCTGGCAGTCTCTGTGCTCTCTCACCCTTAAGGTGCACGTGCAAATGCAGAAGGAGAAAAAAGCAAGAACCAGTGTTTGCCCTGATTTCTGATGTGAGTGTGGACTGGTCAGGTGAGGCCTTGGGGCCTCCCAGCAGCATTTCAGGGCTCAGTGCCCCACCCATGATCAGACTCGAAGCTCCTAGGTGCGGTCCCCGGGGACCATCGCAGCGCGTTGCGAGGGAGGCAGGACCCTTCAGTCCCCTTCCTCTGCCTGACTTTAGGGCTGGCCACTGTAAGAGGCTTCCTGCCCTGCCCAGACCTTCAGGCCAGGTCCACCTCTGGGTTTTCGGAAGCCAGCCGCATCTTCCAAAAGAAGAGAAATCCACACCAAGGCACGAGAAACAGCTCCCCCACCCCACCCCAGACGGAATAGTCGGTATGACCCCCTGGGTCAGGAGGGACTAGGGACTCCTGTTGAGCTAAGGCCGCACGGTTTGCCAGCAGGGTTATACCTATCAGCGCAACAGAGCTGTTCAACAGTCAGACCCTGTGACTGATTTTGGACAATTTAATCATATTTAATCAGAAAATTATTTTATCAGTCTTTAGGAATTTTGATTTTTTTAAAAGATTGATCACAGTTCTAAGTAGAAGTGTTAAAAAAATGAAATAAATTATTTTTATTTACAGTAAGATAAGCATATTTAAAACAAAATTTGATAAGTACTGGCATATGTATGTACTCGAAACCGTCACCACAATGAATATAATGAACACATTTATCTCCCTGCAGAGTGGCCTGTGTCCCTCTGCAATCTCCCCTTCCTGCTTCTGTCTGTAGTCCACCAACCCACGTGCTTTCTCTTGCTGGGCATGACTTCATGTTTCCTAGAGTTCATCTAAATGGGATCACACAGTATGTGCCTTCTAGTCTACATTCTTTCAGTCAAAATAATTAGTTTGCAGATTTATTCATGATATAGGGCAATATTTTGGTCTTTTTCATTTCATTGAGTGGATACACCACACAATTTGTTTATCCATTCACCAGCTGCTGGCATGGGGATTCTTTCCAGGTTAGGTTTATTACAATGAAAGCGGCTATGCAGATTTTTAAGCAAATCTTTGTATGGACATGTGCATTCTCTTCACTTGGGTAGTAAGTAGGAACTATGTGGGTGATATGGTAGATGCACGTTTCACTTTTTAAAGACCTGCCAAACTACCTCTGGGAGTGGTCTTACTCTTTGACATCACCAGGACATGAGAGTTCCATGTCCTCACCAACACTAGTTGTGGCCATTCTTTATCATTGTAACAATTCTCACAGATGTAATGGTGTAGTGCGCAATGTGATGATGTCTTAACGTTGTTTTAATTTGCATATCCCAAATAATTAAAGTTTTTCCTTTAGAGGTTTTATAGTTGGAGATTTCACATTTAAGTCGATAATGTACTTTGAATTATTTTTGTACATGGTATAAGAAAGACATGGATCTAGGTTTATTTTATTTTACTTTTGCAATAGGTATCAAATTATTGCAGAATCATTTATTGGAAAGGCTGTCCTTTTTCTATTGACTTGCTTTTGCATCTTTGTTGCAAATCCATTATCCAAATGTGTTTGGGTCCATTTCTGGACTCTATTGAGTTCTATTGATCTGTGTTTTTATACTTTTACTAATACCACACTTTCCTTATAACTGCATCCTTATAGTAAGTCTTATTATGAGGGAGGGGCAGTCTTCCAACTTTGTTATCTATTTTCAAATTTATTTTGGCAATTATAGGTCTTAATTTGGCTATTAGAAGTCATGATTTCATGTGATTATTTCAATCAGTGTGTTGATTACTAACAAAATGCCGGTTAGAATTTTGATTTGGTTTGAATTGACTCTAAGTTAATTTGGGGATCATTTATATCTCAACAATATTGAGTCTTATGGCTAAAAACCAGGTATACTTCTCCACTTATACCAGTCTTCTTTAATTACTCTGTGCAGTGTTGTATAGTTTTCAGGCTATAAGACTTTCATATATTTTATTATTATCATTATAAAGGTATTTTTTATTCCTAATAATATTCTTCCTTTAAAATATTTTTTATTTACTTTATGTTGAGTTTATTAGGGTGGCACTGGTTAACAAAATTAGATAGGTTTTAGGTGCACAATTCTACAACACACCATCTATACACTCTACTGTGTGTTCACAGCCCCAAGCAATGTCTTCATCCATCACCGTATACTCCCCTATACCTTCTTCAACCCCCTACCCCTCCTCCGCCAGCTACCGCCACACTGTTGTCCATGTCCTTGAGGTTTTTTCACTTTTTCCTCCTTTTTTGCTTATTTTCTCTGTTATCTGTATAGCCAGCATAGATTCATTTTGAATAGCATTAGTATAGTGCAACTTCTAACCTTTTACATTTAAGCTATTTGTATCTTTACCTTTAAGGTGTGTTTCTACGCAGCGTATAGTTAGGTAGTTCTTTCTGGTAAACTACAACAGCTGCATTTTAATTAGAATTTCTAAACTGTTTAAATATGATGCACTTAAGTAACTAGGCTTAAATCTATCATCTTGCTATTGTAAAATATTTCCAACTGTTCTTTGTTCTCGTTTTCTTCTTATTATGCTTTTGCTTTGAATTAATTGCGTATTTTTATAATTCAATTTTATCTCCTGTCTTTTCTTATTAGCTGTAACTCTTTGTTTTGTTATTTTAGTGGTTACTTCAGTATTTACAATGTCCATCTTTAACATATCACTACTTACATTGATCTTATGCCACTTCACATAAAAACCTTATGATAATATGTTTCCATTAGACTCTACGCTATTGTTGTCACATATTTTACTTATACATCATTTTTATTTATATTCAGTTATTGTTTAAAGTAATTAACATAATAAAATAACATATTTCTCATATGGTAAGCATTTCTAGTGCTCTTTCTTTCTTTGCTTAGACTCATATTTTTATTTCATATTATTTTTCTGAAATATTGAAAGGAAGCCTGAAAGACTTACTTTAGCATTTTTAGAGTCTGTATCTGCTAATAATGAAACTTTCTGTTTTTGTTTTTTATTTTAAAATGTTTTTATTTGCCTTTTGGTTTTTAAGAGATAATTTGCTGGGTATAGAATTTGAGGTTGACAATTTTTTTTCCTTCCAATACCTTAAAGATGTGCCTACACTGTGTTCTTGTTTCCAATGTAACTGATACAAAATCTCCATCACTCTTGCTGTTGTTTATGTGCATAACATGTTTCTTGTTTTTTTCTGGTTGTTTTTAAGACTTTCTCTTTAGTAATGATTCTGAGCAATTTGATTATATTCTGCCTTAGTATAGTTTTCCTCATGTTTCTTAGATCTGTAGGTTTATAGTTTCACCAAATTCAAACAAGTGTTGGCCATTTTTCCTTTTTCTTTTTAAAAAATTTACTTACTTATTTTAGAGAGAGAGGGAGCAAGATAATAGTTGCTTCACTTTAATTGTTCATTGATTGCTTCTCGTGTGTGCCTTGACTAGGCAAGCTTACAGTTTCATACAAGCAAACTCAGCATTCCAGGTCAATGCTCTGTCCACTGTGCCACCACAGGTTAGGCAGGACATTTTTTCATAAAATGCTTATTTTCTGTCTACTTTGCTTCCCTCTCTATTTCAGGGACTACAAATTTTATGTTGGGTTGCTTAAAGTATCCTCCAGCTCACTAATATTCTGTATTTTTTAATTATTTTAAAATTATTATTCAATTATTTATTTACATTATTATATTTTTAAAATTATTATTCTATATGTGGTTCATGTCAGTTGTTTTTATTGCTATTTTTTTAGGTTCACTATTTTTTTCCCTGAAATATCTAGCCTGATATTAATTTTATCCAATGTATTATCTGCCTCACAATTTATAATTTTCTATCTTGATGTTCAATTTGGTTCTTTTAAAAAATCTTTCATGTTTCTATTTAACTTTGTGAAGATATATAATGTGTCTATAATTACTATTTTTATGTCTTTACTTGCTAATTCTAATATATGTGCCAGTTCTGGGTCAGAATCTTTGATTAGATGTCAGATATTATAATGTCTTGTTGGGTGCTAAAATGTTTTTTAACTCAAAAATATTCTTGAACTATATCCTGGGATACTGTTATTTGGAAAAAGTTTGATGCTTTAGGGTCTTGGTTTTATCATTTGTTTGGAATTCCAGAGCTGTTTAGTGTTTACTCTCTTATTAAAGCAAGACTTTCCGGAGCATTCTACCCAATGCCCAGGAAATAATGAGGTTTTCCAACTTCTTTGATGGAAATAGTCACTATTCTGGTCATGTGCGAGTGCTGAACCCTGTTCCCTTTAATTCTTTGGATAGTTTTTCAGCATTGGGTAGTTTGCTCACATGCCTGTCTGGATCAATACTCTAATGAAAACGTAAGGGGTTCCTTTACATTTCTCCAGGATTCCCTCTCTGCATAGCTTTTTCTTCTTCAGTACTCTGTCCTATACCTCTGCCTTCCTTGGTTGCCCTAAAAATTAAGCTCCCCCCTCCCCAATGAGTCCAACAAGTTCTGGTTAGGTGAACTCTTCCTGAAGAATAGTCTGCAAACTATCTCAAGATCTCAAAGTAGTAAGCTGGAACAATTGTAGGGCTATTTCATGTGTTTTCTGTCTCTCATTGGTCACTGTCTTTTAAGCTTGATGTTCAGTGCCTTGAAAACCATTGTCTTGTATTTTTTATTTTTGTACATTTCTGAAATTAGAAACGGGGAAGCAGTCAGATAGACTCTTACATGCACCCGACCTGGATCCACCCAGCATGCCCACCAGGGAGTGATGCTCTTTCTATCTGGGGTGTTGCTCCATTACAGCCAGAGCCATTCTAGTGCCTGAGGTGGAGGCCACGGAGCCATACTCAGCACCCAAGCCAACTTTGCTCCAATGGAGCCATGGCTGTGGGAGGGGAAGAGAGAGACAGAGAGGAAGGAGAGGGGGAAGGGTGGAGAAGCAGATGGGCTTCCTTGACTGGGAATTGAACCTGAGATTCTCATATGTCAGGCCGATGCTCTACCACTGAGCCAACCGGCCAGGGCTTGTATTTTGTTAATTTGAATTTTCAAGTGGAAAGGTAAATTTATTCCTGTTATTCTACTTTGGCTTAATGTGGGGATAAAATGTATTAATTTTAATCTACTGAATTACATCCCCAACATAACAATAAAAGCCAAAGGGAAAATGTAACTCAATATATATTTGCTTTTGGCACAACTTTCAGAATTACATGCATATCTGTGATGATGCGCACATTCTAGACCTCCCTTTTGATCTTTTCTGGATCCAGCTCAAGTATCATTATGGCTTTTGTGAGGAAAAAAAGTTACTAACTTGTGGTATGCAAGGAAATAATTTTATATTCTATTCAGTGACAACAATCATTAAAGATGTGACATTATCATGTTACTTCGAGTCACTGGGGAAATGGAACACTTTGGCAATATGGAGTCAAAGAAGTCAGCATCTTATATACACCTTGCCTTGTCACAGGATCCCTTCCGGGCTACATTCACAGAAGATACTCAGCAAGTATAATCAAATGAACAAACAAGGGAAGGAGGTATAACTATAAAATGGTGAGGCTAGTTATTTGGTGTACATACCATACAGATGGAGAAGAAGCCAGTGGTGGACGTAGAATACACTCTTTAAACTCAGAGAGATTCAGGGTTTAATTTGCACTGCCTTATTGATTATGTTAGTGAGGATAGTTAAAAATATCCAAGTTTTAGTGTTTTTATCTTTGGACAGGAGATAACATTATCTTGCTATATTAATTTGAAGATACAATCAGATGGGCCTGAGGTACACCTACCATGCAGCATGGCGCTCATTAGGCATCCAGCTAATGTAGATTCCCTCTCCCACAGAGCAGCCCACTGAGCAAAGTGGGATTTTTGCATAGTTATTGCTCACAATGAGTAAGAGACTGATTCAAGACGTGGGGGAAGAGACTATGAAATTCCCTCACTGATGTCAAACCTTTGAACTTAAGAATGGATTTGGTTTTTGTAGAGAGCCCCAAATCCTTCAAAGATAAGGCAAGTAAATAAATGGAGTGACTTATCAATGGGGATAAAAAAATAAATACAAAAGGATGTGACTATAAAATCATGTCATACAAATTCGTGTTTATTAAGCAAGCACTCTAATAAATTTTCACTGGGAGGCTAAAAGTGTTCTGAAAATTACCATTGGATAAATTTCTTCCTCCATCTTGGAAGACCCTCTGGAAAGGAAATGCATTTATGTAGATTTATTCTTTCTGGTCTATCAAAATATAAAGAAATGAAAAAGTCAGAGATTCAGGCAAAATATAAGTGACTTGCTCACAGTCACATAACTGCAACTCAGAGAGGGGTTTGAACCCAAATTGTGCTCTTCTCACTATACTATTTTTTTTACCGTAGTCTAAAAAACATCTTGTTTTCAGAATGAAGTTAATGTTAGTCAATCAACTAATAATATTAATTTTAATCCCACTGATTTAAACTGGAGATCATTTAACCCACAGGCATTCTTAAAGGGTGACTTCAGTCTTGTGGCACTGGGTCTTAGCAGTTGGGAAAACACACTCAGAGACTTGAGTGAGATTCTGGGTATGTATCTCAAGGTTCTCCTGTGGCCTGTGGGCCCAGGCTGCAGTGGGAACTGCTTCTTCCAAACCTCCTTCCCTAGCACCTTCAAGTTCAGAGTGCTGGGCTGACCCAGCTACATCCAGGTGGACTCCCCAGACACGAAAGGAGAAGAACTGCAGAAAACACGGGGCCAAGCCTCCTCAGCCCCCCAGTGCTGCGACCTCCTCTCTCACCAGTGCATTTGAGAAGCCCAGCTCTGAAATGCGGCAATTCCCACAATGGGGGCATTGTTCTCGGAGCGGGCAGTTTCTTGCACTTGAAGGGTGCCCACACTCATACTGTGAGTCAGTGGATGGGGGCGGGCAACGCTGGCTCCAGACCAGCTCGCTCTGTCTTTCCTGACCCAGATTCAGAGAAGTCTGGCTTCAAACACCACCTACCTTTTAACATCAAACTGGGGCTGCCACTATCTCTCATTATACTTGTTACTACAAGCTATCTAGGCCAGATCGAGATGAAATATGGAGGTCTAAGAAACACCGGTATCCTCTGGGAGGAGATCCACAGGGCGTGAGTGTGGGTTGGCATTGAACTGCGGGGCTTTCACAATTTTCATTGGACCTCAGAACAAGAGACAGATCGTCATCTAAACTGGAATTACTGCGTGCTCCCCTTCTGCCTTGCCAAAGCCGGCATTGCGTTCCCCCTGTGGCATGTTTTGTGTATCTCACTCAGCTCAGGGACAAGGTATGCATAGAAAGGCTTAAAGGGCATGCCAAATTGTCACCAAAGCTCAGTTTTGAAAGGATAATCTTATTGAATTAGATTGTTAAAGCTTAAAAATATCCATCCCATTACAAATGATATAAGGGAAGTATATTTTTTGGCTCCAGTCCAGGATTTCAGTATGCCCTAGTTTCTTCATTCCTTAGTTCATGTTAAAGGCAGTGAGGCTGAACTGGCCAACTGAACATATTAGGAACAACTTTGGTATTTAATCTAAGAAAAAAAAAGAAAAATGTATGAGTTAGGTATTATTATGCCTGGTGCATAGAATAGAACTCTACTATTTTCAAAGGGCTCAAGTAAACTTTGTAATTATAAGGCTAGTGAACAGCAAAGCTCAGACTTAAATCTGGGGTTTCTAGCACTTGGCTTATTACCTCTCACATTCCCTGCCATGTCTCCAGGCACCCATTATTCAACTCAAGGTAGCACCTGATGTGGGGCAGGTTGCTGTCCCAGTTCTGGTAAGCAGTGGAGAGCTAGACAGTTCCATCCCTACCCACCATTCATGGCTTAGGTCACCTTCCTCAGAGGAGGTTAACAAGACCCTGGCAAAGGTTTTACAAGCATTAAATAGAAAAATGTATGTCGTATGCTTAGATGGTGCCTGGATATTGTAAGCTCTGAACTTTAGACCAGGCATGGCTTTCAGAGAGCTTGGAGAGGTCCTCCTCCTTTGGGAACCCTCTAATAAACTTACTTTGGGGTATGTGGAGGTGAGACACCATCAAGGACATCTGAGTCCTGCAGACATCTGCAGAGAAACTGAATTGCAAATGCTTGTGGCATTCCTGGTAAGCAGCCACCTCTTCTACCTGAGGAATTCTGAAGGTGTTGCTTGAGCCAGTCCCCCTGTCCTTGTCCAGAGCCACATACCCCAAACCGAGCAAGACAGTGTCTCCTGGTTGGCAGTCTGGCCTCAGCTGTGTGTGGTGCTGTCTTGGGAATGATGAAAGGCTGAATGGTTTGCTTAACTTTTTGGTGAGAGCAGGGTCTGAGGCCGGGCTTGTCTCTCTTTCCGGTCCCCAACATTTCTATTACTGATGTCTATTTCTTCCTCCCTTCAGGGCCACCAACATACAATGGAACGCTTTCACAGGGGTTCACCCCTTGTATCCCCTTCCCACCGTCTACTCCCCACCACCCTACATCCCTGATGTCTCCCTCCTTCTCCCCACCTCTCCCACCCTTGCTGGTCTCCAGGATTAAGGCAGGTGCTCACTGATGTCTTGGCATGCTCCTAGCAGCCCGGCATGCCCACACCACAGCCACCTCCATGGGGGGGAGCAGGTGACAGTATGCTGTCACCTGACACAAGGAGACAGCAGTTGCCATGAATGTGCTCACGGTCACAGGGTGGCAGTGATCCGGTTGCTCCCTTTGGCTCGCTAGATTTCCTTCTCATCTTGACCAAGGGCAAGAATTCATAAATATTAGCATATAGTAATCCCCGACACAGAACCACTTGCTGACCTCCTGTTTTCTTCCTCCAATGAACTGCCGCAAATGCTACCTGGGTGCTGCGCTGGCATCTCAGACTCCACAGGTTATAAACGCAAATATATCAACGCTGCCATCAACCCAGTCTCGAACCCTGTGTTCTCTGTAGCCCAATAAGTAGACCCACTGTGTGCCACACCACCAAAGCCAGAAACTTCCCCTCCTCTCACCCCTTCTCCAATTAATTACTAAGTTCCTTCGAACAACTCTTGCATATCTGTCCCCAGCAGCCTTCTCCACTGCATATTCTCAGTGTTGCTACGTCGATTCTTCCCCTCATCATTTCCCAGACGATTACAGCATGTCTACTCACCAGGATAGTTCTAATATCATAACAATTTCTGAGTCCCATTTTTCATCAATTAGAATTATGGGAGACTGGGGACAGAGTCTTGGTATTAGTATGTTTAGAAAATCTTTTGGGGTCACTCCAATACATAGCCAGAGCTGGAAACCATTGCCACTAATGCCAATCTGACCCTATCACTCACTCCCGTGCCTGCACAGCCTTCTCCCCATCTCACGTGACCTTGGTACAGGTTCCTGACGGGGTCCTGCATCCTGGCCCCCTTTGCCATTTTCTCATGCACTGCTGAACTCAGAGGTCGTCTCTTTTGCTTTTGAACAGGTTCCGCCCTTCACCTTCTGACAGCCTAACACCATCCTTCGTATCAAATTCTGCAAGTGCAGGCCCTGGTCGGTTGGTTCAGTGGTAGAGCATTGGCTCGGCATGTGAAAGTCCTAGGTTTGATTCCCGGCCAGGGCACACAGGAGAAGCAGCCATCTGCTTCTCCCCACCCTTCCCCCTCTCCTTTCTCTCCACCTCTCTCTCTTTCTCTCCCACAACCAAGGCTCCACTGGAGCAAAGTTGGCCCAGGTGCTGAGGGTGACTCCATGGCCTCCACCTCAGGCACTAGAATGGCTCTGGTTGCAATGGAGCAATGCTGGCTGGATCTCGGTTGGGCGCATGTGGGAGTCTGTTTCTCTGGCCCCCCTGCTTCTCACTTCAGAAAAAAAATACACACAAAAAAATGCCACAAGTGCTTCAGGCCAAGACTGTTGAAGCAAAATAAAGCAAGCCATGCTCATATTTTATTTTGATTTTTACCTGGGTGTCGCCCATCACACAGGAATTTGGAAAATTCTAGTCTGGGAGATAGGAGACCTGGCTTCTGCCCTGAATATGGTAACAGGTTTCACTTGACCTTGAGTAAGTCGCTGTTTTTCTCCCTTGCTCTCTTGGCCACAGCCTCTCCATTCTCAAAATAAAAGGGCTGGATCTTATGTTCTTGTCCACACCAGGGACAAGCTTTTATGAGCACCTCCACTGATGCGCACGTCCATCAGAGCTATCTGTGTCCCTGGAACTGACTGTTTACCTCAAAGCATTCGTTCTGCTCTGTAACCAAGCTGTTTCCAACTCAGATTTTATTATAAGTAGTCATTCTTGTCTGTATTTTAATAAGTTTGAGCTTGGCACAAAACAGTTCTATTTTGATAATTAGATTCAAGACTTTGTAAGGGGAGAGAAAGAGAGAGGGAAAGAGGGGAGAGAGAATGAAAGAGAAAGAGAGAGAGAGAGAGAATATGATCAGAAGTGCAGGGTGCAGCCACACCCCACATCCTTTGGGCTCTCAGCTCTCACTTCCTGTCCGGTCCAACCAAACCGGTTGCCACTCAGCCTCCAGGTTGAGTAACTGGGTCTCTTCACGTGTGTTCCTGGCCTTTCAAAGCCAATGCTCCCACCCTCGCCCTCCTTTGCCTGTACTATCCACGTCTACTATATTCTCTCTAAACATTTGTGAGAGCAATAACGTGGGTGTTTGGTGGAAGGCAAGTTACTCCCTCTCAGGGTGGGGAGAGGGCTTGGTTATGGGGTATATCAGTTTACTCCGGTTGCCATAGCAATTCCATGGGCTGGGGGCTGAAACTGCAGAAGTGTAATTTGTAATTCTAGGCACTAGACATCTGAGATCAAGGTGTCAGTAGTTTGGATTCTCCTGACACCTCTTTCCTGTCTTCACGTGATCTTTCCTATTTGTCCTTATCTCTTCTTAGAGGGATACAAGTCACACTGGACCAGAGTCCCCCCTGCCATATAATCTCATTTTATCTTTATCACCTCTTATAAAAACCCTGTCTCCAAATACACTCATGTTCTGAGTTAGGGCCCAACAATTTGGGGCACCCGATCCAGACTATAACCAGGAAGCCAGGGAAGGCTCCCGAGAGGGAAGGCCTTCTCATCAGTCCTTAGTGGGCACATGGGCTTTGGGAATGACTGTGACATTAGAGACGGATCTGCCCGAATAATTTAGGCTGTCATCTGTCATGAACAGGGCGATGTTTTGTTTCCTCGTCAATCTCATACAGGTTTATCTGAAGAGTAAAGCACTAAGGCCTTTGAAATTTGCAAGTGCCCTGAGTGCTTTTTCATTTATGTGGTTGTTATTGTTGCAGGGTGTGAGGCTGGGTCCCGGCCGGTTTCAAAGATCCTCCCCTTGACTGCAGAAGTTACCATTGCAGACAATCCCTGCAGGGAGGCAGTTTCAGCCAGCTATGGAAGGCAGAGCTCTTGGTTTTCCATTTGTAAAATGGGCATGATAACAGAATGATAGAAATGGCGATGCTTCGAGCACCCAATGGCTGAGAACGTGTGTCTCAGCTGAAGGGGCTGCCCGGCATAGGCACCCACTGCACGTAGCCTCTTGCCTTTTCACTCAAAGCCAGGTAGCCCCTCATTATTACACAGTGACAAAGTGGTAGCCCAGGCGGCCATTGTGTCTGATGCCTTCCCAAGGACCTAAGCAGACAGAGGCATTCACATCAGCAGGGTTTGATATAGTTGGAAAAAAAATTAAATAAAATACTGTAAGGAGCAACAGGATAGCACAGGGTAGAAGGCCAGCCTTGGGCCAGCCACAGATACTGTTGCCTTTAGATTCTGAACAAATTTTATTTACATTATTTTCTAGAAGGTAAAGAAATAAAAGGTCCTGAGGACCCTTCCACCACCCTTGGGGAACCATAAACAGTGGTTGGCTAACCACGGCAAGTACATGGCTAGTCTGCATCTTGAGTCCAGCCCAAGGTCGGGCCTGGGGCCCCTGCTCTGGCAGATGCCTGACTGTCCTTTGCCTGTCACTTTCCTGCGCAAGTCCAGCCAAGCCTGTCACCTGGGAGAGACCACAAGGCCAGATTGAGGCACTGCACCGCACCACCACATGAGCAGTAGACACTTGCTGTTTTGGTTTGTTGCACAAGACTTACTTTCATTTTGTTTGGCCCCTTTTCTGGCTTGAGTAGTAGTGGGTAAAAGGAGGTGTGTCACCTGGTATTCCGCTGAGAGAAGACTTAAAAGTCACCCAGCAGGTATTTTCTGAGACAGGTTCGTGCCCCGGGTAGGGCTGACCTGCACACAGGGACAACACAGACGTTCCTAAGCAGGCTCCTTCAGACTCCTTCCCCGGGGACCTCAGACCTTTGATTTTTGTCGTTGTTAAGACATTGTTGTCCGTTTTTTAAAACATAAATGTTCTCTGAGTTGAGAAACCCAAGGCCTTGCTACCCTAGGTTGTGGTAATATGCACCGAGCAGCTGAGGGAAGGAGACACTGAGTGGGAAGCCAAAAAAATCATTGAAATAAAGAGAAGTCAAAGCAAAGGCTGATATCATGTGGCTCATTTTAAAATTGTTCATGGGCAAGTGAGTTAATGAGGTCAAGGAAAGGTAAGAGAATTTTCTAAGTCCGTAATTTTCATACTCGCTTGCCTGTTGAATTCATTTTCAGAGATTACCAATAATAATAATTATTATTATAAGAATAATTTATAATAATAAATCAAACAAACTACACAAAACTAGATACTATAAGTATAAAACTAGATACTTTGAGTATAAAATCCAGGCATTCATGTTTGTTAAAACTTTTCTGAATCATTCTTTTTTTTTTTTCTTTTTTGTATTTTTCCGAAGTTAGAAATGGGGAGGCAGAGAGACAAGACTCCTACATGAACCCAACAGGGATCCACCTGGCATACCCACTAGGGGCCGATGCTCTGCCCATCTGGGGCGTTGCTCCATTGCAACCAGAGCCATTCTAGCACCTGAGGCAGAGGCCATGGAGCCATCCTTAGCGCCCGGGCCAACTCTGCTCCAATGGAGTCTTGGCTGTGGAAGGGGAAGAGAGAGACTGACAGAAAGAAGGGGAGAAGGGTGGAGAAGCAGATGGGTCCTTCTCCTATGTGCTCTGGCTGGGAATTGAACCTGGGACTTCCACACGCTGGGCCGATGCTCTACCGCTGAGCCAACTGGCCAGGGCCTTCTCAGAATCATTCTAATGTGCAGTCCAAGGGGAGAGCCACTGGTGAGAAACCTCACTTTAATAATGAGGGGAGGACCCACCTTCCCCTTAGTAGGAACTGAAGCTTGTTTATTTTTATTGTGGTAAAAATATTTAACATGAGTCTTACCCTCTTACATTTTTTAGGTGCACAGTACAGCGTCACTCACTGTGAATCCCACGCTGTACACAAGTCTCCCCTTACTCCCATCTGGCATCATCAAGACTTGGTGCTTGTTGAACAGCGACTCCCACACACACACACCCCACCCAGCAGCTGGCCACCACCACTGTACTCTCTGCTTCCGTACGTTTGGCTGTTTTATATCCTCATGGAAGAGGACGCATGCAGTATCTGCTCTTGTGTGAATGGCTTACTTAATTTACCATGGTGTCCTCTGAGTTCACCCATGTTTTTGCAGATGGGTTTGCCTTATTTTCCAAGGCAGAGTGCTAATATTCTGTTGAATGCATATACCACAGTTTCTTTATTTTTTGATCCAATATGTTGTTTCCCTACCTTGGTTATTGTGAATAGGTCTGCAGAGAACAATTGTCGCTTTGAGACCCTGATTCCAATTTTTTTGGATAGATACCCAGAAGTGGAATTGCTGGATCACATGGTAGTTTTATCTTTGATGAACATTCCATTATGATTGTGCCATTTTATATTCTCACCAACAGTATTCAATTTCTTTACACCCTTGCCAAAACTCTTTTATTTTTAAAATAATAACCATCCTAACAAGTGTGAGGTGATATCTCATTTTGCCTTAGATTTTCATTTTCCTAATGAGTAGTGATGTTGAGTATCTTTTTATACACCTGTTCACCATTTTTATGTCTTCTGAAACTGGACCCTTATCTTATACCATACACAAAAATAAACTTTAAATGAATTAAAAAATTAAAAATCAAACCTGAAATTGTAAAGCCCCTGGGAGAAAATGAGAAGAAAGCTTCCCAACATTGGTTTTAGCAATGGTTCTTGGATAGGACACCAAAAGCAAACAACATTTGCCATTTAGTGGTGATTGCTAAAGTCCATAGAAGTTGGATTTTCTTTCCCACCCCATCGCCTCGTCCTCAATACTCACCACAGTTCAGGCACATTGTAGACAGTGAGGAAATTGGCTGCTTTGAGAATTGGTAGATCAGTTAACTGATTCCAAGTGCACCATGAACTACAAACAAATCATGAACTTCTTAGCTTTTCTTTTTGTATAATAATTGGATTTAAAAAAACATATACTGTGAGAGGTTAATTAATGATTTTCTGGGGACTCTTCTATAAAGTGGGAAGTCATGCCAGGATGCATACACAGAATGACAACAGGAAGTGCCCTGCTGTACAGACCCAGTCCCCATGGAAGGAACAGCATGAAAAAGTCCAGCATCTGTTAGACCTGTCTTGTCGGGAGGTGCTTGTCCCAGAGAGGCCCTGCTGTTTTCTCTCCGGAGCCGCTCACTGCAGATGGCAAGCTGGGGGGTTGGTTAGTCACAACTCCCTCTTCCTGGGCTCACCCAGAGCACGGGGCACTGCACACTGCCTCACCCTGTTAGTGTGAATCCTCACAATCTCCATTCACCTGCCCTCACCAAGATGAAGACTGAGACTCGGAGACGTTAAGTGATGCCCCACACCACTCACTCAGGGTCCTGGGCAGTGATCATACTCTCCAAGCACCATCTTGCCTTCCTTTACAATGAGTAGAAGACAGACTCTGGAAAGCAGAGCAGGAGGTGAGGGGGAGCCTTCCCTTCCAGCCGGCCCGGGGTCTATAGGCCGCTTGGGTTCCAAGCACTGTAGCATGAGGAAAGCAACCCAGATGCATTGTTAAAGCTGAGTTGTAAAGGTGTCTGGGGAAGATGAAGAAGAACCAGAGACAGACACAGATAAAACAAAAACTATAATAATATAATATTAATGTGTATATATATATATTTAACATAGTAGTTAGGGGCAGCACTTTCTGCTTTCTCTGGGGCAGATGGGTGATGACAGTGATCATGAAACCCCTTAGGAACGTAGACTAAATCTCCCTGTGGGGAGAGCAAGCTTCCCAGCTCCCAAGCCTGGAGGGAAGGCTAATTGCCTACCCCCCACCCAGAACCTCATGTTTTAAAGTTTTGCAGTAAAGACCAGCACCAGACATGCAAAATAGTATTCTCTATAAAGTTTAAGTGATGGGGGAAACTCCATATTCCACAGTTCATGTCATTGGTTCCTTTGAGCCCTGGCCATAGTGCCTCGTTTTAGTCTCTTGGACCGAGTGTGCTCTGGGCTGTTACTGAGCCTGCACAGAGGCTTTCCACCTCAACCTAATCCCCCCATCCCGTTCGTCCTCTTGTTCATTGCATGCTGTCTACCTCCCTATAGCCTCACCAGATCCCATCAGGGCTAAACTGAGGACCTGCTTTGTCTGTGTCCACCCATCTTGCTGGGTGTCCTTCTCTGCATCGCTTGTCCTGATTCCCCCAGGTCCTTCAGGTGCCTGAAACAGTACAAACTCAGCAATAGTCAATGCATGAGTGAATGAATGAATGAACAAATGAATGTTAAGTCTTCAGTGTAGGATGTACATAGCATGGGTATGCTTGCATTATATAATTTTTTCTCAATACTGTGTTTTATAGACCCACAAACAGAGAAAACACAGGATATAAGTATCTATCATTAGAATATGGGATTATGGGTATATTTCCATTTTTGTCTGCATTTTCTATATTTTCCACAATGAACACAAGTGATTTTTAAAATCAGACAGTATAATTGGATAATAAGAATCAAAATGATTGTTCTAAGATTTGGTGAAGAATGCAAAACAATGCAAATGTGAGTTTCTTTTCATAATGCTTTTTTACATGAAATGCACATTTCTATTTCCTGAAGAAAATAATAATAGTCACTTCTGTGCCTACTGCTGCACATCACAGCTTTCACTATGGCTTTTTGTCCGTCTCCAGAGCCAACCTTTGATAACCTCTGATGTGCCTAGTGGTGTGGGTCGCTTTCCATTTTACAGATGAGAATGCAGAGGCCCCAGCCATGTGCAGAGGGAAGAGAGCTGGAGCCCCGATGTCTCAGGTAGAGTGCCCACTTGGGAAGGGCATTTGATATCTCTTGGCTTCAGTTCCTTTCAGAGGAAATTGAGAGAGAAGTACTAACCTCACAGAATCCAAGCACGCTGCTAGACTTGCTACCAGCTCCTAGAAGATGCTCAGAAACTTGCCTCACATAGGCGGGTTCGTCACCAGCACAGATTGGCAGCCAGTTTGGAGCCAGGCTTGTTGGAACCTTTTCCATACACTGTGCAGCTAATTGGAAATAAGTCAGCACCCCCTCCACCTCTGCCTCAGGGTACAATGTACAGGATCCTACTTATTGGGAGGCAGAATTGGGATGTGTCTGGTAGAGTGATTGCTTAGGGTGGCCTAAGCAATCACTCAGTGGATCTGAGTGAGTCTTCACTTCCTCCTGTGGTGTTCCTGGAGTTCACTGCTTGTGCCATCTTCAAGTCACTGTGCAGGTGCTAAACCAGAGCCTGGGGTGGCTGTGCCTGTGAAATTAATAGCCGATGGACAATGAGGACTGTGGGAGTGGTTGATTGTCACCCACCATAATGCAGTCAACTGACAAGGATAACTCTTCTTGCAGAGATGCTCCTACCAGAGCTGTTGCCACTCTGAGCTACCTTCTATTGATTGTCTCACTCTACCAAAGGGAGTTCCTCAGCCAGGCTATACATGAACTTACAAATTTCTTTAGATAGAAGATTTTCTGCCATGTTGGGGATGGAGAGATAGAAAACAAGTGTCAGTCATTACAGATGTTTGCATCCCGGCTCCAAGCAGCATGCTGATATCCAGTAGGTCTCACTAGACCCCTGAGAGTGAACAGATGAATTCACAAGTACCTTTTCCCAACTGTTGACTCTGTTGCATCTAGAGAGCCCTGTTTTATCAGTTTTGAAAGTGTATTTTAAAGACTGTAAAAAAAAAACCCAGTTCAGTGTGCCTTGTTTTAACAGTTGCATTTGAGCTCTTCGAAATGTCTCCTCAGAGGAATCTTCATGGGCCTGTGACTGTGTAGTCACTTAAGATTCTGTCCTTAGAAAGTCTCCATTCTGGGTGTGATGATCTTCAGTCACCCTCTAGAAATTCTGGGCTGTTACTGAACAAGGGCCGCGTGTTCACCCTGGGCCTCACTCATACACTATGTAGGGGTCCTCTGTCTCTCTTCCTCCAAAAAAGACTCATGATGCTGGAGGACTTTTCCAATTTTAACTTATTCAGACAATACAACGTGTTGATGAACTAAGTGTGACTGACTCAGAAATGTGTTAAAATGGACTGTCTCTGAGCTTTAAAAAATGGAGAAAGAAGAGGGGCCTGCATGCAAATAAGCTTGAAGCTAAGCCGGCCAGCGAGTCTTTCCCAAGCCCCACAAACTTTGCCATGAAGTTGTTCTGTTTATCCTCCACCTCCCTGGTCGTAGAGCCTGAATACCTTACCCCAATCACTTTCACCTGGGGAGTAAGTATACCCCTTGTACCTCAGCCAGATATGTTTGCTTCTAAACAAATCAGTACTTCCCTACACTATAGCTTGATAGCGCTCTGAGTCCAGAGAGCATCATTACCAATGCCCGCATTCTACACAGAGGTTAAGGAAATGAGTGAAAGCTGGGAGCTGACCCTGGCCAGTAGGCTTAGCGGTAGAGCATCAGCCCAATGTGTGGATGTCCTGGGTTTGATACCCGGTCAGGGCACACAGAAGAAGTGACCATATGCTTCTCCACTTCTTCCTCTCTCTCTCTCTCCTTTCTCCTCCTGAAGCCATAGCTCCATTGGTTTGAGCAAGTTGGCCTCAGGTCCTGAGGATGGCTCCATGTTCTCTGCCTCAGGTGTTAAAAAAAAAGGCACTGAAAAAATGGCTCTGTTGCTCTGTCACTGTGCAATGGAGCAATGGCCCCATGGCCCCATATGGGCACAGCATCGCCCCCTGGTGGGCTTGCTGGGTGGATCCCAGTAGGAGTGCCTGCAAGAGTCTGTCTCTGCCTCCCTGCCTCTGACTAAAATAAAAATAAAAAATAAAATGAAAGAAAGCTAGGAGCCGACGGCCCCCCGATAAAGAGGATGAACCTGGGAGTGTGAACTGCAGCTTGCACGAGCATGCAGAAGAGAAGAAATGTGTCCCTTGTCATGCACCATTTTGGATAGAAAGCTTTCAAGCAGCAAGCAGTGAGTGTGCTGGTGTTCGAGGTCCTGTTGGCAGGTGAGTGAGGCCATGACAGGCAGCGGCAGGCTGACAAAAGGAAGCTGGCCTGTGTTAAAAGAGGGGCTCATCTAATCGGTGGGTGATTAGGCTGGAAACCCAAATTGTTCAGTCCTCCCTCCTGTGAAACCCTTGTGATGCGGCTTGGCTGTATATTTTAACCCATGCTTTTCTATATGTCTCTGCATAACCTGCCACTGGGGAGATCTGAAAGTAAAATTTCTGAGCTCTCCGAAGGGATGGAGAAAGGACCTCACATTTGTGGAGTCCCTATAGGCTTTTTATTTATAGTTAGGCATTTCTCTCTCCCAAAAATCCCAGGAGAAGAGCAGTATTATTATTATTTTATAAGTTACCTGAGCTCTGGCGATGTTAAATAACACAGCTAAGAAACTATGGAAGCAGTATTTGAATGCAGTGTTAACTCAGCGACAACACCTCACTCTGTTTTCTCTGCCACACAACACGTGTGCGGCATGGAAGAAAAATTTATTCTAGGGTGACCCTGCATGAAATGGTTTCCTTAGGCATTCTTCCTGCGGAGGGTCGAGGGCCAGGATCCGGGTCAAGTTATTCTGAGGATAATGCTTCACCTCTGTGGTCCTTCCTGTCCCTGTGAGCCATTGCAAACAGGAACCCCTTCTCTGCCTGTGTCCCTGAACTGGTGAGAACAGAGGGAACACGCTTCAGGTAGAAGCCCTCAGAAAGAAGCCAAGGCCATGTGATTGCAAAGTTATTGTCGCTGATGTAATTTGTTTGCGCAGAGAACTTAATAGGTTTATTCTGGAGGTGATAATTGGGAAGGGCTGTCCCCATGCTGCCAGGCACCATAAGTGACCAGGTTGAGCATTTTAAGTGGAGGGTTTCATGAACAGGGCAGAATAGGACACTGAACATCTGTGCAGGCAAAGCGGTGGGACAGTACGGGAGATGGGAGATGGGAGAGGGGTTCTGGTTCTCCATTTAGAGGATGCTATGTGGCATGCTTCCTTCCCTGGCATCTTGAACATACACTGAGCGGTGGTTGTTTCTACCTGCCTCCCCTCCTTTAGCCAGCCAGCGCCGACTCTGGGATCTGGGGTCCAGGAAAGTCGGGTTTACATCTTAATCCCTAGGAGACTTGGCCTCAGCTCCCCAAGTTCATTCCGGCCAAAAGGTGAAAGCAATCAAGAGTGAGCTGAGCCAAGAAAGGCGACTGTGCCAGCAGAGAGCTGCCTGCGTGGTGTCAGTTTGGGCTTCCTTCGCCATAGCCGCCGTTAACACCTGGAAGCCTGTGATTCTCACATTAGCAGAACATGCCATAAAGCGGAGGCTGCCCTCTTCCCGCAGACCCCCGCCCAGACCCGCGGCGGGGGGCGCGGGCTGTCACAAAGGCGCCATTCAGACCCGACCAGGCGTTCTTGATTAGGCACCTGGGGAAAACCTCCACCCAATCCTGTTGCAGCGCGGCAGGGACAGCAGCCCCAGAAGCCACTGCACCAGGGCTCCTGTATGTCCGAGCCCAGAAGGACTGTGGAGGTGAGCCAAACCAGCTCATTTTGTAGAGAAGGAAATTGACGTCACCAGTGAGAATTTCAGTTTGCAACGTGGATTTGTATGTCCGCCCCATGCCCGAAACTGTGTGAGGCAGAGGGGACTGTCACTCGCCTACGTGGTGCCAAGATTGTTCACCCTCTATGACCAAATACAACACAGCCATGAATGTCAATGTTGTGAGATGAGTCCCATATAAGCTATTTACATTTCAAATGAGCTATACATTTAAAGTTACATAATTTGTCAATTGTGTTAAAACTTTCCATTGTCCTTTCACAATGCAAGTTTATTCCAACTCTTCACCTAGCTCCTCGGTGTTGCCTCACCTCACCAGTGTAACTGTCCTCTGAGTCACTAGCGTGTGACATCTTTGCTCCCATCTGTTGGAGATATATCTCTTCTTGAAGCCTTAGAAGATGTTGTCACTGGCAATTTCATCTCAAGCACAAGTTTCCATTCACTGTTCATGATCTTCACAGCTTTCTTTATTGCTTTTTAAAAGTTACTGTGTGTGGGTGTGGGTGTGTGTGTGTGTGTGTGTACGTGCCAGGAACAGACTTATGTGAGGTCAAGCTTTTCCCCTGCCCTGGAGGTATCGTTACACCCAAATTAAATTTCTCTGCTGCCTTTGTCAACAATTCCATTAGGTGAGTTCTATGGGGATCCAAGATCAACATTTGTTGAGGTTTCTAATGTCTCTTCTCCAAATATAACTCTGACTTTGGAAATAAAATATTAAGGAGAGTTCCCTATAATAAACTTTGTGCAGAATCAGATATAACGCAGCTCCTTATTTTCAAAAGGAAAATTTTGTAAAGAAGATAATTCGCCTTTTAATCTGACATTTACAGGTGGTCAATCAGCGTGAATTAAAAGGAGATGGGGCCTGACCAGGCGGTGGTGCAGTGGATAGAGCATCGGACTGGGATGCGGAAGATCCAGGTTTGAGACCCTGAGCTCGCCAGCTTGAGCGTGGGCCCATCTGGCTTGAGCAAAAGCTTGCCAGCTTGGACCCAAGGTCTCTGGCTCCAGCAAGGGGTTGCTCAGTCTGCTGAAGGCCCGCGGTCAAGGCACATGTAAGAAAGCAATCAATGAACAACTATGGTGTCGCAATGGCAACGAAAAACTAATGATTGATGCTTCTCACCTCTCTTCGTTCCTGTCTGTCCCTATCTATCCCTCTCTATGACTCTCTCTCTCTCTGTCCCTGTAAAAAAAAGGAAAAAGAAAGGGGGATGGGGAGTGGGGTTGACCTTTTCCAGGGGAGAGAGTGGAAGAGCTAAGGAGCTTTCCAGAGCAGTGACACCTGAGGTAAGTGGGAAGTGTCAGAGGCTGAGGCTAAGGAATTCAGTTGGGAGAATCGCTCGTGCGAAGGCATCGTAGCAGTGAGGAGCCACGTGCACAACAGGAAAAGGTTAGGAACCATGACAGGTCTGAGAGTTTCTCCTCTTTGCAGGCTGATGAGTTAGCCAACACAGTTACATGGATGTGGGAAGAAGAAACGTGACCCTGGGCAGAGACAAAGGGCTTTATTATTTACAACACAGCAAGCAACATGGACTTCCTGGCTGCTTGGGTCCTCCCCCCCCCCCCAGTTCTCCTGGGGGCAACAGAGATGGGCATGGGTGGGCGCCACATGCACCAACGAGGAATCCCAAACTCAGAGAAATACAGTCTTTTCTACTGGACTGCAAGCAAACGTGTGCAACTTTTGCCCTTCAAAATATATTCAAAACATGTTTTCAAAATACATTTGAAATGCTACCTGTCCCCACACCAACATTGCCCAGGCTAGTACCATCTTTCCCACGTATCATTGCAATAAAACAATGGTTTGCAAGTGTTCTCTCTGCTCATGTCCTGTCCATCCTACAGATGATTCTCAGTGGAATAGACCCATCTTATCACCCACTACTCACAGGCTTCCAAGAGTTTTCCTCTTCACTTAGAGTTATTTCAATTCTGTAAAACATTCTCCATGCTCTCTGGCCCCTGGTAGTTCTCTGCCCGTCTCATACGACTCAGCTTGTCTCTCTCTCCTCTCCAGGATTTATGGCTTCCTTGCTGTGTTTAAACACATCGGGATGGAATGCTCATGCTGCCGACCCTCTGCTTGGAATTTTCTTCCCCAAGAGATATATTAATCATGTTCTCCCCAATTACAGATCTTTCCTCAGATTTTATTATCGCAGTGTGGTTCTCCCTGGCCATCAAATTTGAAATTGCAACCTCTGGCTGCAAGTAAGTTGACTGCCTCTTTCTCTTCTCTATTTTGTTTCTCTCCACAGTACTGAGTCATCTTCTAAGGCACTATACATCTCTGTTGCTTCTTTTGTTCATTCTTCCCCTCACTTAAATACACATGGTATAAGAGTGAGGTTAGCTTACTGTCCTCTGGTTGTTTGCTGCTGCACTGGTTCTAGCAACACACTTGACACAGTTCGCTCAATATTTGTTTGATGAATTAATGTTATCCTGGCTCCATTCTCTTTAAACTCACTTGGTACCTAAACTGTAGCTTATTTTTATAACCAAGTCACTGATCCTGTGTTAGTGATACGTCCTCTTCTTGTTTTCTGTGGGAAAGTTGGTCAAAAGGAAAGATGATCTTTGAAGGGAAAGAGACTTCAGAGCTGTATTCTTTGGTCGAGAATTTAACTTCTCTGAGCTTCTACCTTCTTGTGTGCAAATTAAAGACAACAAAGCTCCCCAGAATATGGGAATGCATGTACAGAAGGTAATTCATTGCAGAATTGTTTGTAATAGCAGAATCTTTGAATTAACCTAAGTTGCCCATAATATAGGACATAGAAAGATGGTTGAATAAATTACGACATGTCTACAATGGAGTACTTTGCATCTTTATAAAGACATATGACACAGATCTGTTTAAACTGATATTAAGTGATTTCTGGAATATATTGTTAAGTAGAAAAAGGAAAAAATATATAGTATGCTATGTGTGTGCAAGAAAGAAGGAGAAATAAAATATGTATCCTCGTGTGTGCCAAGCAGGTGTACGCACATAAGAAAGCCAGCATGAATGACATTATTTACCTTGTAGAGGTGGATGGGAAGGAGTAGAAAGGGTGGGAAGACAGAAATGGGTGGAAAGAATAAGCCCAAAGGGCACTTTCGGTATACTTCATTTTGTATAGCCCTGACTTTTCTAACTATGTTAATGTTTCACATACTCCAAAGAGTAAAATGAGCAAGAACAGAAGAGAAACCCCCAAAATGGGATGCAAGCAGAAACAACTGAACCTGACCATAGTTTAAATATCTAACAGTCACACTAAAGGAAAAAGAAAGGAAGAAAGAAAGAAAAAAAATCCCATTTCTGCTGAATAAAGTATTTTGATAATAGTTTAGCAGGCTAAAGAGAAAGGGAACTTTAAGCAAATACCGAACTCTGGTTAGTGAGTCTATGTTTCAGTGATGGTGGTATAGCAAGTGTGGAACTCCACCGCATGAATTAGAGTATGAAGCCAGTACATGAATATATTGTGGATAAGGTATTAAAGCAGGGCTGCTCTAGCCTAGCCCTGCTGACAACGTGGACCTGGGATGATTTGCTGTGAGGGGCCATCCTGTGCATTTGGGGGGTGTTAGAAGAGTCTCTGCCTCTACCTTCGAGATGCCAGTAGTAACCACCAAAGTCGGGACAATAAAAAATGTGTCCATATTTTGCTGAATGTCTCCTGTGGTGCAATATCACCTCAAATGTTGAGACCAGAGCACTGAAAATGTACAATATCATTGAAAGCATCTTATAAAAGCATTTTAAGGAACAAACTACAGAAAGTGCCCATTGGGAAGACAATAAATGATGAAATTACGATACACTCATACAGTGGACTATAATGGACTAGTTCTCTAACTGCCGAATTCATGAACAATAGGGAAACTACACTACATTCTATGTCAGTTGGGAAATATGACATTTTTAAATTTGTTTGTTTCTCAACTTCTGATTTTTTAAAAAGAAAAGCCACGATTAACGATTAATATGATTATAACTGTTACTATGTGTTTCTTTCATTTCTTAAATTTCTTGCATTAAATTTAATTGGTTTCAACACTTGTGTATCTGTAACTCCCTGTATTTTATAGCTAGGTAAGTTCCTCTACTATCTTAGTTTCCCTAAGATGGTTCACTTTAGATCAATGTCCTGGTCACCTGGCATATGGGTTCAAGTTCTTCAGGAGATGAATGCAAGAAGCAGCAGTAGGTGACATCTGAGAAAGTCTTTTCTTTGCCTTCACAAGTGATTACTTGGCAGGTTACAAATTATGCAGACAACCTCTTGCCTTCTGAAGTTTAAGGATGTGGAAAGCTATGAGGCACCGGCCGGCCGGAGTTCCTTCAGAAGTCACCTGTTTCCTTTTTTTCTTCCTTCACCCTCTCATCCTTCTCTGGTTTATATGCCCAGAGGGGTTTCTTGTCTTTTTCCTTTCCTTTTCTTTTCTTAACTCAGAAAGGATATTGTTCTTCTCTCTTTTCTTTTCTGGAATTTTCTATGCTTTTGATCTGTACTAACAGCTCATTTATTCATTTAACTTTGTCAAAGGCAAATTTTCTCCTATCTCTTGAAGGTGACAACTCGGTTCCACCACCGTGTGAGATGACTTTCAACAAGGCTGGTTTTCCAGAGCTCAAATGTCGACTTCTACCCACAATCACTTCTCTTTCCCCTAATCCTTTTTTTTATTAGATGTAATTTATAAGGCATCCACACCTTTTTAAAAAATATTTCTTTTTATTTTATTCATTTTAGAGAGGAGGAAGAGAGAGAGAGAGAGAGAGAGAGAGAGAGAGAAAGGGGGAGGAGCTGGAAGCATCAACTCCCATATGTGCCTTGACCAGACCAGTGCAGGGTTTTGAACTGGCAACCTCAGTGTTCCCAGGTCGACGCCTTATTTTTTGTTAACTAGCCCTCTACCACACCAGTTAGCAAATCTTCTCGGCAAAGTAAACAACCGAGGCTCAGAGGGCACTCAGCCCTCTGTCCTGACATCTGGCTCTGTGTCCAGGACCAGCCACATTTCAGATGGAAACAAGGCAGTGAGGGTGTGGGGGCGCCTATACAACTTTATGCGTGATATTAAAATGAGAACTTCAAATGTTTCATAGGTCACAAAATCTCATTCTCCTTGGATTTTATTTTTCTTAACCATTTAAAAATATAAAACTCTAGTTCTAGCTCAAGGGCAATACCAACATGAAGGTGGACCTGATTTGACCTCTGGACTGTTGTGTGCCAACCCTGTAGGCCATCACTGATTCCACAAATATTGACTCCACTTTCTGCTGTCTCCAATATATGTATTATTTTAGGCAGTTTTGAAGGGAAGTTAATTGCATATTTTCCCTAACTCAGCCAGCTCCTTGAAAACCTAAACTTTCATTGGACTAACACACACTCCATCCCACTGCCTAGTGCTAATATTTTCTTATATGCAGAGAACGCAAAGTAGGTGCGTTCTAATTTTTTTTTCCATTTGTAGTGAATTATTTTCATACATGTGCTTTTGCTATGAATCCTTCTGGCTCTGTTATACTTTTTTATTGTTTCAGAATATTTTCACATAGTCTATACTTTAGTTTCTGCTGTACCTCTGAGTTCTTCCCATGTGAGGAGAGAGGTGCGTGTGTCTGCTGTTTGGCAACAGATGGGGGGTCATGGGTCTGCTTTGATCTCTTTTATTGTCCACCTGGGCGCTACCTTGATGTGTCCTCATGTCTTGAGCTGTGCTGTAAGCGCAGCCCCTGCCACATGCCTGCTCCCTGGCAGACTTTTATCTTGTGTTGATTTGCAGCAAGGTGGGATACTTTTTCCAGATCCCCTCAGGAAGGTCCTCTGACTATCAGGAATGTTTTGTCCACCTATCTTAGTTTCTGTGTATTTGAAAGAATTGCTTTTTAAGAATAAATACAGGGATTCTAAAAATACAGTAGAGATAGCACAGTGCTTCTATTTGCCGGTGGCCCCGCATAAGTTTGCTGCTGACAACTTTCTGCCGTGTGATGTCCTTCCCCTTCTGGAGTTGCTGAAGTCAGGGGTAGCTGAGTGTCCGGCGATAAGTGGGGCAGAGGGAAAGCAAACAGCCTGGTGTTCCTTGGGTAGAAGAGGGTCACAGCATCTGCCAGCCTCTCTCTTCTTTAGTTCAAAAGTTGAAGTAGGAAACACTCTGATTCTTTTCCCAATAAGCTCATTTCTGACGTCATTAGAATCAGTTCCTTCAAAGACTGCTTGCTATGCTATTCATCCAAATTTTTAATTCTAGTAATATTGTACTTCTGCTACTAAAAGTATGTTTCTATTTGTATTCTATAAATACGAATTCAGAAACACTAAAGTGGCTTGCCAAAGGCTTTGCAACAAGACTGGAAACGAGACTTAGCCCACTTCTCTCTGGCTGGGATAGCATGCCTCATCCACGGGACAGCTTCCTCCTGAGGTTAGAGTATCAAGTTATTAACTGACAGATGAAGAAGTAGCATGAAAATGCATGCTATGTTATTGTAAAAAGTGATGAATTAATTTACCAGTGGAATGGGAGATCAGTTGCTCTCAATGTGTTTTATGGGGCTGGGGGTCTTGTCTGATCTCATCGGTGACTCTGCACTAAACAGTGGCATGAAGACACAACTGAGAAAGGAAGCTCCTGTTGTCCCAATTCCAAGGTCCCCAGCAATTTGATTTAGAAGTCAGAGGCAGTTCGGGAATGCTGGTGCCCATGATGCAAATTGTCATCCATAAATTAATGAGTGATTAAAATCTCGCTAAGGCAAACACGCAACCACAAGGCTGAGCAATGTACAATGGCAGCCAGCTGTAGCCAGCGGACTTATAGGAATAATCGGCTTTTGTGCTCATTAGTCAGCTTTACTACAAATGATGCAGTCGCATGATTGTAAATGTATTCTCCAGTAGGACGACACGGTGACAGCATGGAATAAACAGCCAGGGTGATTAGAGAAAGCACACCCAAAATTTATGAATGTGCCCAAAGGTACATTTATTTACATGCTCATTTGTTTGTAACCTTGCCCCGTTCCAAAACAAAATAATTTCAGGTGATGGGGAAAGGTATAACTACTATGAGGATTTTAAATGAAGACATAATGAAGAAAAGAAAAATGAAGGTTGGGAGACCCGAAGCATCAAGCAGCGCGGTTAGTATGCAAGATGAATGGCTTCGTCGTCTGTGCCCATCACGAAAATGGGATGCTAAGTAACATATGCATTCATTAGCACTCAAAGCAGAAGACGGAAAGCCGAGCAGTGCAAGGTTCCTAGTGATCACGGGAAAGAGGAAGGACCATACACAAAAAGTGTCTTCTCAAGGGAAATATAACGTTGCTTGGTAAAATGACCAGAGGGAAATGTACCTTTTAGTTGTTCATGAAGGTGACATGAACATAAAGGGAAATTAATCTTCAAATATACCTCTAAGATAAATACGACAGAGTTCCTTTTGATATCGCTCCTGCATGGGGTCGATAACTTTTAGGCCAAATCACACTTTAATAAAAATTAGACCATTGAAGAGGAACATTTACCTCTCTTTTATGTTCCTTTCCCCTGCCCTATTCCTGCATATGTCCTGGCCCATCATCCTTCCAACCTTCTCTTTTGTAATTCTAGTTGGATGAAACTTTAGTGTTTACCTTATTGTAACTGTAAAAGCTATCCCCAGTTGGAAGGTATACTACACTTTGCTGAATTTCCTTGCAAAAGCTTTTTTCCCCCTCTAAAATTGCCTTGTGCATTTATTTACGGTTAATTATTGCTAATTCAACCACAGAATTTTCTTCAGAAATAAAAGCTCCTTATAATGCAGTTGAGCACATTCAGCAGCATAAAAATTTCATTGATTTGAAGAAATTTCTCCCAGAGGCTCCTGTCCAGACTGGCAGCTTGCTGAGCTTGTCACTCTGGGGATCCCTCCTGGCTCTCTTGCATTGAATTCTTAATTTAATGAAGCCCACCTTTTTTGGTGACTTTCCTTTTTTGGTAAAATACCTTCTTGAATAGCTATCTAGAAAAGAATACAGGGTGGTGCAAACATAGGTTTATAGTTGTGAGTACATGAAACCCAGAGTTTATTCTTATATTCTTATTTATTGATTATTGTCTTCTGTATGAGCAACTATAAACCTACTTTTGCCCCACCCTGTATGTGGGAAGCAATCTTTGGAGTCTGAAAACATCTCAAAATGACTATTTTACAATCATGCTTCATTGATGGTGTGAATGGTAGAGAATGCTGATTGGGAATAATTTTCTAGACATTTCAAGGAGCTGCATCTTCTAATGCTAACCTCACTGTTCTTGGACCCATGTTTTCTTCCTGCTGGGAATACAGCTTTATATGGGACTCTGATAAAGGGCAAATACTGCTTCCTGGAGGATGGCACGCCACCCTCCTCCCACCTCGGAGCTGCTACTTCCGCTGTGCATCTGCTGTTCCAGCAGCTTCCGGGTGACATAGTATTTGTTATAAGAGTCTCGTAGCCATTGGCCCATGCCCTCATCAGCACAGCTTATAAGTGAGCCCACTGTGTGTGTCCAACTTTATGTGGGATTCCATGCCAGTAGACCCAATGCTTCATAAGCTTTCAGACAGTGGTGCTATCCAAGACCTTGTAGGCAAGAAAATATAGTCCACACCTCAAATATCTATCAGTTTCTCTCAGAATGAGTTGCTGCCTCCTGCACTGTGGGATGGGCCCATTTGGTCAACTGTCAGCAGGTGACCAGTTGGTCTCCTGAAGGAATGGTATTATATCAGGGAGTCTGTGTTGATCTATGTTTTTGACATGGATATTCTTTGGCAACACTAGCTAGTTTAGCCTTGGTAAGTGGGAGATACTGCAGTTGGGCTGAAGTTCAAGGTCTCCATCTCTGCCACCATGCCATGTAGGCCATGTGCCCTTGCACTAAAATGGCTGACATTGATATGCTGAGTCATTTTCTCTACTTGGTCCTTTGGTGCCTTTTCTACAATGGAAGATCTCTCATGCATGTCACTACGTGTTCATAAGCTCATCAAACATCATTACTGCTCCTAAATGTCCATCCATGCCCTTCTATCCTACACCTTCCTGTCCATCCTCTTCCAAAATGTGTCCTTACAAAAATGGCAGGCTATTCCTTACTGTCTCTCTATAAATCTGTATATTCTAACCTTAAGATACTTCTCTTTCCACAAGAAGTAGGTCAATAGATGTTCTTCCCAAAGCTACGCTCATTGGGAGGTCTCTCCTCACTGCTTCATTTCAAGAATGCCTCCAAATGATGCTGTTATTTATGAGTAAGGTCTGTATTCAGAGACAGTTCATCTTCAAACAAAAATTCAGCTTTTTCCTCCTTCATCAGTGGGCATAGCCATCAACGTGTGCTGATGGAGTGGCGCTGGTGTTTCAGTGCAGGAGGACCCGGTTGTCAGGGTTACCCGCCCACAAAGCCTGTTGTGCCCCTGGTAATCGTTCACGTCCCTTCTGATACACCACTTCCTTCTGAAAGTGTCTTGTCATTGGACAGCTCAGTATGAAAAGTTCAGCACGCAGGGTAACAAAGTCCTTGGATCAGTGCTACATTTTGCCAGTGTCAGTAACATGCCAGAGCTGTTTTTCAAAAGTGTTTCTATTTCTCCACTACATGTGCACTATGTGTATTCACTGGGGAAGCCAGCTCCAGAATCTCAGAGGTCCGTTCTGCAATTCTTGGGTCATACACTCAAGTAAAAGGGCGGCCTGAGGCACACCCTGCTTGTTACGGAGCCTGTTCCCCTCTGAACCTCTCTCCAGGTGGGCAGCATCCCAGGTTACCTCTCCTACTGGCCAAAGGAGTCTTCCAGGGTGGAGTCTGTGCTGTCTCCACAGTGTGAAGAGGCCTTCTAGGTGTGCTTATTTTATTTCCTGAAATGGGAAGCATATGAAATACTTTGTCTTTCAATTTGGATGGGGTAGTAGGTTGAATAATGGATTACAAAGGATGTGTCTGTTTCCTCATTCCCAGAACTTATTAATGTTACCTTTTTGGGAAATGAATCCTTACAGATGTAATTAAGTTAAGGGTCTGGAGATAAAGAGACCATCCTCGATTACCTGAGTGGGCCTTACACCCAATGACAAGCATTCGTACAAGAGATGGAGAGAAGGTTTGGCAGACACAAGACAGGAGTCAGTGTGACTATGGAGGCAGGGATGGCGGTGATGTGGTCACAACCCAAGGAATGCTTGGAGCCACCAAGAGCAGGAAGAGGCAAGGAATGGAATCTCCCCTAGAACCTTGGGAGGAAATGTGGCTCTGTCAACATCTTAATTTTAGACTTCCGACCTCCAGAACTGTGGGAACATAAATTTCTGTTGTTTTAAGCCACCCATTTTATGGTAATCTGTTACTGCAGCTGCAGGAAACTAATACAGATAGAATCCTGGTTTGCCTCTAACCCCTTGACGCCTAAATATTTCACTGCCATGGTGGCCCATGAATCTGTGAGGGTGTATCTCCCACCCTCAGCTGCATGTGTGTCTAAAAGCTTCAACTAAGTCAATTTTTCCTCCTCTAGTCTGACAAGTCGGACTTATTGTGGCTCACTGTGATGATGCCCCATAGGATGTCAGATGGTTCAGGATCTCTTTGGACTGTATTATTGGTAAAGTGGGAGAAAGAAAGAATTAATATCATCCAGGGACTAAGTATGAGCCTATAGTTTTGTCTATTCAATGTCATGCTGACAATTTTTTATCTTTTCTGATAAAGACAGAAAAAGAAAATGGACACAATCAAAGGCCACCAATCATGGACTGAAGCTGTGTTAATAATCTTCCAGTATCAAAGGTACCCAATCTGTAACAGAGACTACAGTTGCATTTAAGATTGTTCCTTGATAGATTTTATGGTAATACGCTGTCTTCCTCCAACATTCATCTGTTTCTACAAAAGATTAATGACAGGGACCATTCCCTAGGCATCAGTTAGATACTTGTGAATGAAACTAATTTTTGCCAAATCCTTGGAATGTGATACTATTTTTGATTTACTATTTTGGCTTGGGTGGAGGAGCAGTTTAAGAAGAGCCTGGGAAAAGGAGCCGCCTTTGTGCACCCACAGTTGTTTGGACAATGGCCAGGACTCGGTCTATTTCCTTGACCTCATTCCATCACTGGGGCCATGAGGACTCCTTGGGTCTCTGGTATCAATGTCAGTTTGGGTTTTCCTATCCCCCCAGTATAAAATTACCAAAGTAAATGTTTATTGGTCCCTTTGGGGAAGTCCTGGAGAATCATTATTATGACTCCTATGCAATTCGCCATGGTGTTATAGGGTCTTTCATTCTGTCCTCTCCTTCATTTAATGATTTCTTGTTTGTAAAACTGGCTCAAGTGCATAAACTAGGCAGGGGAACATATTTTTCTGTAAGCGGAGCCACAACTTCTCTCAGCCTTCCCATCATTTCTCTTGATTTCTCATGATGAGACAGTGCAGTATTACTTTTATTGGCTTTCTATCAGTTTTGACCCTAGGGACACTGCATTCTAATGGTTACCTCTACAGTTCTCTGTGGATAAAGCCTTCTTGCCTGCTGCCTCAGTGTTGCCATTTATTCCAGTAATTGAGTGTACGTGTATTTTGACAATTAGGTGACACCACCTGGCCTCAGTTGGGATAGTATCATCCTGAGTAAGTATAGTCCTGCAATGTCCTCCCTCCATCAGTCCTGCCTACAAAGGGGCCACCAGTTACCTTCTTGGTGATTCTGGTACCCCCTCACCACTCCGTGTTTCCTCTGAGACTTCTCATGGAACATACCACCAGATGGGTTTTTTACACATTGTATCTCTGCTCCAGCAAGCCACTTCCCGAGCCTTTGATCCCATCAACATAGATATTCTGCCATTTAGACCTCACTTATAGTGGGTTTCCTTGTTTCCATGCTTCCAGACACCAGTTTGCATGATTTTAAAAACCAGTTGGTACCATCTTCTAGAGTTTTTTCCTAAATCCATGTCTTAAAGGAGTTATTCCAAATGACTAAACTGTCCCTTATCCACACTCACATTCCAGCCTCCATGATCAAGTATCTTCCCAATTCAATCTCACACCTGCTCTCCTGGCTTCTACTGGTCCCTGTGAATAGGTCTCACAGTCTCTTTCTTCTCTTACCAAGCACAGCATATCCCTGACTGGTGCAACGTACCTTAGCTATTGGCCTAATGGTCAGGAGAAAAGATGGGGACAGATCTTGGCACCTGCTGATTTTAACGGGAGAATCATCTGGATGGGTTAACAGAGAAGGGAAGACTAGTTCTGCAGGCTCAGAGATGTGGTGTATCTGGGAATTCACAATTTTCAAGGACATCAACCGACATGAATGCATTCCATGAGTCCAGGTCCCGTTCTTTCTAATCAGTTACTGTACCTGGGCATAAACAAGCCCTGGTTATGAGTTTACCTTTCTCTGTAGTTCGGCTGCCATGATGATTAAGTTGTGTGGCTGCTTCAGATTTCTCTGTCCTTATGCCACAGGTGACCGCCTTTTTTATGCACTAGAATGGACACTTTGGCTTTCATACTTGGCATTTTAATCACTGACAACCTTATTTCTAATGTTTTTCTAGCTTTTAAGTAGAGTATAAAAATAGTCATAGAATCTCGTTGCTCTTTCAGTCTCTATTTTCTCCATACTCTTCAATGACTGATGTACTTTATTGTCCCAACACATGCATTTCTTCCTGCTGGTGAAGCATTCTAATTCACTATTGATGAAAATTTAACAAATAAACACTATATTGTTCCAGGATTATATGTGATCCACCAACCAGAAGTGACAGTGAGTCCTAATTACCAGCTGGGTGGTGAGTAATCCAGCTCTAAAATCCCTTCTTAGTCCTGTTTGCATCAATCACCTATTTGATTTCACCAGGATGTCAACCCTAAGATGACACTTAATATTCAGTGGGTTTATTGAAGTTTTTTTTTTTTTGTAATCAACTTCCATAGGAGCGGTGTACAAAAAACATAATTGGACAAAAGGAAAAGTTGAGCTGCCAGGAAAGCACAGCCCCTGTCTACTCTTGGAGAACTCTGAGACTAAATAGTACATCAGAGTTCCTCTGCACTGGGCAGAAATGGTTGGGTCTTTACGCTCCTTCCTTCTTCCCTCATTGGATATAAGGCACTTGTAGAGGGTATGACCTTGGGCAAGGTGGCTCTCTGCAGCTGAGGCAATCCCTGAAAGAAATGGCATATAAAACCTATCCCCTAACAACTCTTCCAGCAGTCAGGGTGCCAAGTCCTTCCTTCAAGGGGAATATAAGTCCACATCTGTACGGCTACCTGCTTCGGTTCTGCAGAAGGAAGGTGTGGACAGCTAATGAGGGTCTCTTCCATCTTCTGTAGATACAGTTTTATTCCTGCTATTAAAACACAGATTTATAATTTCATTCTGAGTTGATGTTCCCCCAAAGACCCAATAAATTACAGAATAATTGTCAATGTACCATAAAAATAACTATCTCTAAGTTTAAGTAAGAAATATGAAAGACCAAGTATTAATCCTTTAGAACAGGGGTCCCCAAACTATGGCCCGTGGGTCGCATGCGGCCCCCTGAGGCCATTTATCCTGCCCCCACCACACTTCCGGAAGGGGCACCTCTTTCACCAGTGGTCAGTGAAAGGAGCACAGGATGTATGCGCACCCATAGTTCCCATTGAAATACTGGTCAGTTTGTTGATTTAAATTTACTTGTTCTTTATTTTAAATATTGTATTTGTTCCCGTTTTATTTTTTTTACTTTAAAATAAGATATGTGCAGTGTGCATAGGGATTTGTTCATAGTCTTTTTTATAGTCCGGCCCTCCAAAGGTCTGAGGGACAGTGAACTGGCCCCCTGTGTAAAAAGTTTGGGGACCCCTACTTTAGAATATAGAAGAATTATTTCACAATGATCCAGTTAATAAAAATGAATTATTTATGATGTGCTAGACACAATGCCAGGTGGTAGTAATTTCAAGCTGTATGTACCAAATTCAGTATGAAGACAGACAAAAACACACTTAACATTATTATTGTTCAATATGTGCCGTAATTAAATAATCCCCTGATGAAGGTAAGACCTCAGGGAGGAAGAGCACCCGGAAAAAGGACCTCTGAACATAGCACCCAGTCAGTGGACATAACTTAAATAATTTAGGAGTGCATTATTAATATACAGCAGAAATTAAGGGGATGGGGAAATTCCAAACAGATTTTGATGTTTTTTTAAGTATTTTCTCTTGTGTAGAAAGCAATAGGCAGTCCGGTATGGTGTTTATTAGGTAAGGCTAGACATACAGGGTCATCTCATACTGTCTTGCCATCTGTTATAAGGAGGACTGGCAATATTCTACAGAACATGGCAGAGGGCATAGACTTCTTGAGGATTTTTGAGCTGGTGAATGAGCAACACATTAGTGGTTTATAGTGGTCTCCTGTGGAAGTGGGAAAAAATGTCCTGATTTAGGCAAGAATTATGGCAGAATGACCAGGTAAAATGCTGTAGGAACATCCCAGGTGAATGACAAGGAGGCCTAAAGCATGACACAGCAGTAGAGGTAGAGGGAAAATGTTTGAGAGCAATAAGGAAACCACATCTCTGGGCGATGTTCTATGAGCAGTGACTAATGTCCACTGACCCTCAGGAAAACTCAGTAGTCCATACACCTTACCTTGTTTATCCCTCACAACAACCACCTGAGGTTGGTATTTAGTAGACCCAGTACACATATGGGAACATTGAGCATAGAGACCTTAGAGGACCAGCAGAGGTGAGATTTGAATTCAGTCTGGATGATCTCCAAAACCCAGCCTCCTTTACTGTAACAGTCTGCACGCGGTCAAGACAGCATCACTTCAACTAACTCGATTTACTTCTTTCAATAACTAGATAGCAGTAATGACAATTTTTTTTTTTGTCTCCACTCCTGACATCATGAGATATTTAAGAAGTGAAGACATCCCCGAACTGTACAGAGATTTATTATGACTGACTACGAGCTTTGAGCTGTCGCAGCACCACCGACAGTCGGCACGGTGTTCTGACAACCATCAGCATGTGCACAGAGAATGAGGAAACGAGCGTGTGAGCGTGCATTTCAGCACTCTGTCACCACACCAATGGACTGATGTGCTTGTCTCCAAGCCCAGATCAGCTCCCGCTGGGAAGCAAGGTTGCTGGTTCAGCCGCCCTCTTCATACCCCCTGCAAACATCTTTCAAGACATTTGTCACTTGAAACCAGATCTGGTCCTCAGGGCTGGCTCACTGCCTGTCCCTAGGCTGTGGAAGGAGTTTTAGCAGAAGGACTGTGGCGTCTGTGTTCTCCGTGCATTTATCATGGGGGTTCGTGACCACAGCTGGGAAAGCCTTCTCCCAATTGGCTGATTAATAGGACAGAGATTTGTAAAATCTCTCTGGTAGAGACCTCTGAGCTATTGGCCAGTGTGAAATCATTCAGTGGTTAGGCCTTGAAGGACTTTATTGTTTTTTCTACTGTTTGAAGGAATTGCCCCATCGGCTCACAGGCATTTAGCAATGTTGCAAGGCTGTCCACTCCCAGCCCACATCACCTGGGCTGGCCTGCAGCACTCCTCAACCCCACCCACCATGCGTGCTTGCGGGAATGACAAGGAAACCTGGATGCAGACCTACCTGGGCAATCCTCAGGCAGACTGGAGCAGAAAAGAAAGCTGAGAAGCTAAGCTGGACTGTATTTAAACTTTGATCTATCTTTTTATTAAATTTATTAGGGTGACATTGGTTAATAAAATTATATAGGTTTCATGTGTACAATTTTATAATACATCATCTGTGTATTGTATGTTCACCACTCCAAGTCAAATCTCCTTCCATTACTCCCCACTTTACTCTCTTCTATTCCCCCCACCCCTTTTTCTTCTGGTAATCACCATATTGTTGTTTTCTGTGTCTATGAGTTTTTTGTTTTGCTTAATCCCTTCACCTTTTACACCCAGCCCCCCAACCCCTTTCCCTACAACAACTGTCAATCTATTTTCTACAAGTCTGTTTTTATTTTGTTTTTTAGTTTACTTTGTTCACTAGATTTCACATATGAGTGACATGATATGGTACTTGTCTTTCTCTGCCTGGCTTATTTCACTTAGCGTAATACTCTCTAGGTACATCCATGCCATCGCAAAGGCTTCAGGATGCCTTGTGAATAACCTAGATAGATTTTCAGGAAGCCAACCAGTTGTTCCTGTTTGTGTGGCATCAGGCAATCCCCAGGAGAGAAATGCTCATTTGCAGTTACTATGTACTTCAATGACATCACCAACAATTGGCCTCATTCACTTTCTCACATGTTGTAACTCTGCTTTGAAAATTCTGCACACAATAAAGAGTTAAATTGGCAAGGGCTTTGAATTACTACATCTCAGGTCCTCTTACAATTTAACTCTTCCCACACTGATCAATTTCTACTCACCTATAGTTGAGGAAATATCTGCGATACCTGAGCATCCCTGGAACCTGCATCATGGTCCAAGTTATGGCAGCCATCCCCTGAGACCCAACCATCTACAAAATAACTAAGTGTTAAGCAGTAAGAGAACAGTGAGAGAAGCACACAATTTTGAGTCAGAAGATGCATTTCAAACCTGGAGCCCTGGACAACTTACTTACCATCTTTGGGTCTCATTTTCCATCTTTCCAGTATGCTTAGCAATCACACAAGAGTATGTATGGAAAAGTGATTTGTAAACCAAAAAATTTAACTGTAGTGTAACACTTGCAGTAATGTGTAAACATTATGAATATATTGCTCAGTGAATTTTACTATGAACACAAACCCAGAAATTAGAACATGGGACCTGGTAGCAGGCTTGTTCATTCCAGTTATTATGTCCACTCCCCTAAAATGACCTCTAGTCTTATTTCAGTTATAATAGTTAAATTTTGCTTGCTTTTGGAACTTGATGTAGATGAAATAATACTCCATGGAATCATTTGTATTAGTACTTCTCTCTCAATATTACAAATGGTCAATTCATCCCTGATGATTATTATAGCAATAGCTAAGATTTTATCATAGTAACAAAGCATTGATTTTATAGCAATTAACATGTTACACCATGAAAGGATGATTGTATTGATTTAATTTTGGAGCTATTATGAAAAATGTCTCTAAGAATGTCCTTGTGCCTATCTTTTGATGTATATTTGTGTGTATTTCTGTTAGGCTTATCTCTAAAAGTAAAATTGCTCAATCAGGGTATATATATGTTTAATTTTAGGTAATACCTACTAAAACTTTTCTAAATTAATAGTGCAAATTCATATTCCAATCAGCAAGGTAGAGAGTTGTTACATACCTTCACCACCACTTCATCTTGATAGGTTTTCTGTTGGTTTTTGTTTTCTTTTCTTCTTTATTTAAAAAAGGCAGTCTTTCAGATAGTGTTGTATAATTGTTTTAATTAGCAGTTTCTGATGATTGTGATATATGAGCAAATTTCTACTCATCTCAAGTCTTTTGCTCACGTTTTTCCATTTTATTTTCTGTACTGATTGGGATGTAGAAGGAATAAATGTACTTTTCTCCATTTCTCTCATTAAGCACAAGTGAAATCAACTTTGGTAGGAAGAAACCACAATAAAAATAAAATCATAATTCTATGAATTAGAAAACAAAATAGAAATGAGGAACCAAATCAAAATGGACATGTTGGTGGAGATTTAAAAAAATAATAATGGAACAGAACAGAGGACCCAGAAATAAACCCACAGCTTTATGGACAACTGATATTTGACAAAGGAGGAAAGAACATACAATGGAGTAAAGACAGCCTCTTTAACAAATGGTGTTGGGAAAATTGGACATCTACCTGCAAAAAAATGAAACTAGACCATCAACTTACACCATTCACAAAAACAAACTCAAAATGGATAAAAGACTTAAATGTAAGCCGTGAAACCATAAGCATCTTAGAAGAAAACATAGGCAGCAAGCTCTCCGACATCTGTAGCAGCAGTATATTTGCCGATTTAACTCCACGGGCAAATGAAATAAAAGGCAAGATAAACAAATGGGACTATATCAAACTAAAAAGTTTTTGCACAGCTAAAGACAATAAGATCAGAATAAAAAGACAAACCACACAATGGGAGAACATATTCGACAGCACATCTGATAAGGGGTTAATAACTAAAATTTATAAAGAACTTATAAAACTCAACACCAGGAAGACAAACAACCCAATAAAAAATGGGCAAAAGAAATGAATAGAAATTTCTCCAAAGAGGACATACAGATGGCCAATAGGCATATGAAAAAATGCTCAACATCACTAATCATTAGAGAAATGCAAATTAAAACCACAATGAGATATCACCTCACACCAGTCAGAATGGCACTCATCAGCAAAACAACACAGAATAAGTGCTGGCGAGGATGTGGACAAAAGGGAACCCTTCTGCACTGCTGGTGGGAATGCAGACTGGTGCAGCCACTATGGAAAACAGTTTGGAGATTCCTCAGAAAATTAAAAATCGAACTGCCTTTTGACCCAGCTATCCCACTTATAGAAATATACCCTAAGAACACCATAGCACTGTTCGAAAAGAAGAAATGCGCCCCCATGTTCGTGGCAGCATTGTTCACAATAGCAAAGATCTGGAACCAGCCCAAGTGTCCGTCAGAAGACGAGTGGATTAAAAAGCCTTGGTACATATATACTATGGAATACTACTCAGCCATAAGAAACGATGACATCGGATCATTTATAACAAAATGGATGTACCTTGATAACATTATACGGAGTGAAATAAGTAAATCAGAAAAAAAGAAAAACTGATAACAGCATGATTGCATACATAGGTGGGACATAAAAGTGAGAATATGAGACATGGACAAGAGTGTGGTGGTTACGGGGTGGGGGGAGGGAGGAGAGGGTGGGATAGGGAGGAGGGGAGGGACACAGGGAAAACCAGATAGAAGGTGACAGAGGACAATTTGACTTTTGGTGACGGGTATGCAACACAATTGAATGATAAGATAACCTGGAGATGTTTTCATTGTACATATGTACCCTGATTTATTGGTGTCACCCCATTAGAATTAATAAAAAATATATATATTAAAAAAAAATTAATAAGGCCTCTTCCCCTAAAGACAAAGTTTTTTAAACCTGAGGTGGAAAACAACCACTGTGACTACACAGGTCACAAGCCTGTCACATGTCATTGACCCTCTTGGTCCTTCATGACCTGCTTTCTTTCCTGTTTATAGCTCTGCCCTTACCTGGGTTACATATCATGCATTTTTAAGTTTTCCTTGATGTGTTTTGCAGCAACATGTTGGTTATATTTTATCTAACTTTTTTGGATAACCTTGAATACCCACCCAAAGAAGCTTAACAGTTTTTGACAAGATAATAAAGGAACAGAAAACTTACAGCCTGACCCGGTGGTGGCGCAGTGGATAGAGTGTCGGACTGGGATGCAGAAGACCCAGGTTTGAGACACTGAGCTCGCCAGCTTGAGCACGGGCTCATCTGATTTAAGCAAGGCTCACCAGCTTGGACTCAAGGTCACTGCCTCGAGCAAGGGGTTACTCAGTCTGCTGAAGGCCCGCCGTCAAGGCATGTGTGAGAAAGCAATCAATGAACAACTATGGTGTCACAACAAAAAACTGATGATTGATGCTTCTCATTTCTCTTCCTTCCAGTCTGTCTGTCCCTATCTGTACCTCTCTCTGACTCTTTCTCTGTCAAAAAAAAGAAAAAAAGAAAACTTACAGATGTTAATGGAAGAATTGTAAGAGAATAAGTAAAACACTTTTATACTAATAAATTTGCCTAAATTATTTTTCTTTACTGCCTAAATAGTAATAAAATTTACTACATAATAAATTTACATTTCTTTGCACTTTAACTGAGGAATAGTATTTCTTACACTGAGGTCACTGTGCATTTTATTTGTCCATCATGATTTTTGTGGTGATAACGGTTACACAGTTTCTAGCATTTTCTGTTATAAAATTAAGTGTCCTGATGATACTTGTACATATCTCCCATGTACAAAGGCAAGAATTCCTCTAGGCTATTTGTCTAGAAGTGAAGTCACAGCACTTTTTCTGCTAGTTGTTCTTTGAAGTGATTGAAGAAGGTACACTCAGGTGAGCAGTGTGCCAGAAATCCCTTTCTACATTCTTCACCATCACTAGGTACAGCGCTTTTGAAATATATATATAGTATGAGTGTGTGTGTGTGTGTGTATACACACATACATATTATATATATATAATAGATATAATTTCTAGTGCAAGATACGACAGTTTAAAGTTCCGTCTATAAATGTGTACAGCCAGCTGAGTGCTTCACCACACTCTGTGCTAGTTCATCTTCACAGTGGCTCCGTGTTGGGGCTGGTCCTTTTGGCACAGGTGTGAAGCCTATGGACCAGGAGACTGAGTGGCCCCTGATATAGAAGTTTGCACAGCTGATTCTGGTGGAATTGGAGTTCCAATGCAAGTGTGTTTAACACCACAAACTGTGCCTCTTCTGTGGGATGACAGTTCCAATGGGAGGAGCCCTTCCTGCCCATCCCCCTCATATTTCCAAGATAAGACATGCTTTCTGGCTTGTGCCATACTTCTTGTCCTACAGGATTTTATTCAGAACTCCATTTGTCTTTGCCTTGTGGGGCCTGCTTCCTCCTACTTATGACTCAAACTTGCTTGTGCCTCCAGTCCTCACTAGGGAAACCAGAACATGGAGAGATCTAGGTACCATTAAAAGGGATATTATTTTTTCTTTCTATTTTTGCTTTTATTTTTAACTGCACTCCTTTCTGAGAGGTACTCTGTTTGTCCTGACTTGAGTCTGATGTTATGACTCACTGGGGAGATATAATATGCCGATTGTCAAACCAGGTTATTATTGCTTTCTATGACTCATTCTCTTCAAAATCTCTAATTTATGATAAAAGTCAGTAAGATGTAAGCACAGAAAATGCTTCTAATGGGCTGTCTTATTCTATTTGGGTCAACATTGTGTAGTTTAACTCATGGGGTGAACAATATAAATCTGCGTGCGTTTTGGAAAGAGCTAGAGTCAGTGGTGCGTGACCACCCTGCATCATGGCCAGACGAAATACTTCAGAGCAGCCATGTAGCTTGAGTCCTAGGACAAGTTCAACCTCTGGATCTGGCTGGGGGAAGAGAAAGCCTGGAACGAGATATCAGTAATGCGCCCAAAAAATGTGCATCAAAGGGGCAAAGAACCATGAAAATTGATGCCCAATGTTACTAACAAATGAAACTTGTCAACTGTCATCCTATTAAAATGCCCCTGATGATTCAAGCAAATTCATATGCAGAATATGACCTTGTCTGCAGAATGCGGTGGACAAGCTTATGGTATCGACACTGAAAATGTACTCATGTGTGGGAAGAGATGGGCAGTGCCTTCTGGTCCCCTTTATTACACAGAGAGTCACAATGTGCAGTGGGTGGGGACAGGCTTTCGGAGGTCTCATCCAATGCATGACAACCATCTGCAGCTTCTCGGATAGGTGTCCCCTCTGCATGAGGGAACCTCACAAGTCACACAGCATGAAAGTCTCCAGTTAGGAAGCTAGCCATGTACTCACATACACAACCGTGAAAAATTCACAGACTAATGGCTGAAACCCTCAATGTGTGCCCTCGTCTCGTTTAGTATGAAAGATGCAAATAAGATGCCTAGATACCTAAGCTGACTTGATCTTAGAAGGACAACTCCTTACTTGGCCCCCATGCTGGTTCCCTGGCCCCCAGCCTTGTCCCACGCCTTACTTTCAACCTGGCAGTGGCCAGAGCACAAGACCGAGGCAGCTTCTATGCTGCTGTCAATATGGAGTCCATCCTCTACATTGTTCACTTGAGTACCATCTACCAGAAGACTTATCTTGTTATTGGCTCTCTGTGGGAATGTCCCCAAGTCCCCCCCAAACAAGCACCTCTTGCAGAGTTGCCACCATGTGGTAGCTGGTTGGTCCACATCCTCTTCCAGTTTTAGTGGTGCCCTCCTGTCACAGGCTGAATTGTGTCACTTAACCCCGCCCCCTCAACCGATATGTTGAAGCCCTAAACCTCAGTGTGACTGTATTTGGCGACAAGGTGTTTAAAAAAGTAATTAAGATTAAGTATGGCCAGAAAGGTGGTGTCCTTACAAGTAGGGGAAGAGACACCAGGAATGTGTCTTCGCTGGGGAAGGGCCAGGTGAGCTGGACCTTGAAGGACTGAGAAATGTTCATGAATGGACAAGAGTGGGAAGGGGGTGCAGTGTTGAGGCTGCAGGGAGTTGTGGGAAGAGGAGGTGTGGCTGAGGAAAGATGGGGGGCGGCTGTGGTTACAGCTTACGGTTCTGAGTTACAAGAAAATGAGCTGGGGCTGGTGGCATTCCATAGGATGTGAGTACTGCAGATTTACTGGCACAATTAGCAAGCTGCCCTCTGATGGGTCAGGAGCAGTTCCTGGGCTCTCTATTTGGAAAAAATCCTTAATCTATGCAAATAAATGGCATAAGGTTTCTGACTAGTAATTTACCTGGAGTGGGGAGGAGAGTTCTGGATAGAACACAGTCCACCCCTTCCCTGTCTCTACATTAAGGTTTGGTGAAATGGTCCCAACAATAAAGACGTTCAGCTCTGCCTTTCACAGCTCTGCTCTCATGGACGCTGTCACGATCCATCCAATCGAGACAATTCACAGGGAGAGCTGTGCAGCTTGTGAGGGTCTCTCACCTCCTAAATAATAGGACATGGACTCAGTCGCAGATCTGTATGGCTTCAGAGATGTTCTCAACTGTGCTCTCACCCTCAAATGTGGAATAGAATTTTTATAAAGAAATAAAAGCAATTCAGTATACTGTGATAACCTTTTTTTTTTTTTTTTTACCTTAGGAAAGAAAATGTCTGATCGCCCTGAGTTAACTATAGTAAAAACAATTCTCCATTGGAATCACTGGCTATTCCCTGAGCAAGTTCAGTGGCTACCTTAGGGGAAAAATGAATGCATACGTTTTTAAAAACATTAGGTGCTTAGGCCAATACCTGGTAGACAGTAATTGTTCAGTAAATGTTGTTTATTATTAACATGAAAAATAACAATATTTTTCTAACTGTATATATTTTATACACACATATGTATATGTGTGTATAATATGCATATGGGAATATTTAAAATAAGTAATGCTTATAAATGTAGTAGCTTAATTTACTTCTTTCTTCATTCAGCCAATATTTTCTAAGCATCAATAGTCTCTTGGATTTCTGGATCAAAGTTTACTTCTGTGAGTTACAAAAGAAATCAATTATTAATCAATCAGCCTTTGTTAGCAAAATAGCATGGCAGGTGTATAATCTCTGATAATGTTTTTATATGAAAATGACTTTGTAATATTTTTTACAAAGGGAAGAGAATACTTATTCAGCCATTCCTCTTACACATTTTGGTTTATTACCTTTTATTCATAGCTATTAATAGTTTAGAAAAATTCTTTTCACAGTATAACTCCTTATCAGCAACGCCATGGAAGGTTTTTTACCATTGTTGTCTAATTTAGAAACACTGCCATCACGTTTCTATAGTTTAAACACTGTAAGATTTCAGGTCCTTTTCAGTTTTCTTGTTGAGCAAACATTCTTAAAAGTTTTGATTAGACAGCATTTATGAACCAGCTTTCACAATGTCTTTGTTGCAATGGTGTCTTATGAGTCTGTTATTTTTTATGATGTCGATATGTTTAGTCAAATCAGCAAGGCATTAGTCATTTTTATCCATTCTGTTTCTTCGCATTTCCTTCTAAAAAGAAAAATATGGGGGGTATTATCACAGTGTAGGCTGTATTATCAAGGACATTATTAGAAGATAGAACTTCTGTTTCAAATTATCTGCTTACAGTTTTACCCATTTGATAATTGGAAGGATTGTCCACAGGTTAGCTTCGGGCTTTGTGCATTTTAAGCCCTGTTTTTCCACCCCTCCTCCACCTCCTGTGGCTGTGGGCCACATTTATGCTGTGAGTCAAGCTCTGCTCTGCACCTTTGGGGTTATGGCCCTGGGTGAGGCCACACAGTGGGTGGTAGAAATATTTTTAGAATCTGTTTCTACACCAGAATGGTTAACAATAAGGCCATTGTTCTGGGAGTGACTGTGAGGTATAAATTCATTTTGATAAACTCACACTAACCCCAATTTCCTTTCTTCCTCAGTTAGGTACTCCAAATACCCCTGACCACTGTGCAACCACCCAACACAAAGGAAAGTTTGGTAGAGAAGAGGAGTGGAGACAGCAGTTTTAATTGATTGTGGTTAAAATTGTGTTACTTTTGCAAGTTTTATAAAACCATAGGACTATCTGAGCATACTGCCAGGACCATCGGAGGGTTTGGGGAGGGCCCCCCACAAGATGGCTCTGAGGCTTAAATTTCATTAAATTCATGAAAAATGCTTGATTCCATATTTGCTCCCTGTTTGGAGGCTTTGCAGAATGAAAGCCTGGAGAGCCTGGAATGTGATAACGAGGACACATACTAAGCCCCAGACCATGACCTAAAACATAGAGCTTTTCCTAACAACAGACCACGAAACCTGTCAGGGCCTATACATAAAACACATCTCTGTTTCCATGTACTATTTGGCACCCAAACTGTCCACTCATAGCTGTGGCCATTTACATGGTTCTGGGTCAAGAATAACAGCTTCCATAAGGAATATAATTAATAACGCTGTAAATCACCATGTAGATGGGCACTACACTTACTAGGGTGATCACTTCTCAAGTTATATAAATGTCTAACTACTATGTTGTAAACTTGAAACTAAAATAATGTTGCATGTCAACTGTAATTAAAATTTTTAAAGAAATTTTTTAAAAAGTGACAGCTTTGTACCTTAAATTAATCTGTCAGGTTGTAGCTAAATCCTTACCTGTTGTTCCTCAACATTGTGATCAGATCAAAAGCAAAGACTTGGAGAAATCATACCCCAGTGTGTCCCATGCTGACAGTAAAATAGTTGGATGTTGGTAAGAAAGAATGACTGGATCAAATGAGTGTGAGGGCAGAATGGCTGGAAAGTGGAGAGTTACCCTTGTCTCGCTGGTAGACGGAAGTCTAGCTGCATGCACCAAGGAGCTGGTCTTCTTCAAGGATATGTTCTTCTCAGTCAAGTTTCCTTGGAGATCCACCTTTCACACTCCTACAGCCAGGGTAGTTTTCAAGAAAATAAAATATGACCATTTCACTCCTCTCACTAAAAACTAGGAGTTCAAATGAGCCCGAGAATTACGTTCTAACGCCTTCAGCTTATATTCAGAGCTGCACATTATCTGTCCTTTTCCCACCAATAGCATCACTTTCTTTAAGATTTCATCTGGTTCAGGGTTCAGTCAGAAACCCCTGTATGTATTTCAAACAGAGAGGATTTAACACAGAGGGAAGTTTTATAAGGGCAGGGAGAAAAGAAGAGAAATGAAAGGGGGATGGAGGAGCTCAAAGGGAGAATGGTGTTACCCAGAGGTCAGCACACACTAACAGACTTGAGCTGGGCTCTCCTGCTTCTGAGCCTCTGAATATACTCATAGCCAATTATGAATCTACCCCAGGGGGTGCCACCTGCCAGGGTTAAAGTGACCAAAAAAAGCTACTTCTACTTGAGCCACTGGTGTCTGCGATCCCCTCAGACTCATGACCAGCTCCATCCAGCAACTTCCACACTGTGTGCGGCACAAACCCACGCAGCACCTCCTATTGGCAGAAACTAACAGAAAATCTGCTGGCAGGGAAACCTGGGATATATTGTTTACAAATCCCCAGGTTTAGCATACAGGCAAGTGTGTCTTTGACTTTGGAGGGTGTCCGAGAGCTCCTGTTCCTAAGGGTTTTTCTGTTGTCTTAACATTTCTCTTTTCAGCCTCTTTGTTAAAACAGCGGTAAAAGTTTAAGTACGTTAACCCGTTGCCAAGCAACTCACTTCTCATCACAACTGGTGGTATTCTTCTTCTTCTCCTTTTTTTTTTATTCCTTCAGTGACAAAATACTGGTAGATTTTAAGAAATTATACATACTACACTCAGAATATTTTTTTCTAAAGCAGTGATTTTCATTACTTTAGGTAGAGGCCTTTATGGAGCTAAACAGCAAAGTGCATCTTTTTCCAAACCTCATGTGCTTTCAAGGGGGATGGATTGCACCAGATATGTCATAGGCTCTTCACTTCCTAGGTTTAAAAATGAAGTAAATTCGGTGCCATAGAGAAAGCCAGGGACCCTCCATCTTCTCCTTCATTTGGTGTAATAGTCACGTTTCAGATGTGCTTTCATGGCTTGAGAGAAACAGTGTTCAACGCCGATGGTGAATTGGAGATTTTGGACACTGCCATTCAACTGTTCTTTGATCTTTCAATTAGAGAACTTTCAGTTTATTCTTCAGTCAAAGAAATGTATACACACACACATAAGTGTGCATCTTTTTGGATCTATGTTCTGCCTGTATAAGGGGACATAATGGAGTATTCTCTACAAGATAAGTGCTGTTCCCAACATCATCATGATGTCCTTCCTGTGTGGGCCATTCATGTCTTTCCCATAGGTCTTAGTGCATCCATTTTAAATTTTTTTTATTCATTTTTTAGAGAGGAGAGAGAATGACAGAGAGAGATGGGGGGGGAGAGAGAAAGAGAAAGGGGGGAGGAGCAGGAAGCATCAACTTCCATATGTGCCTTGACCAGACAAGTTCAGGGTCTTGAACCGGCAACCTCAAGCATTGCAGGTCCACACTTCATCCACTGCGCCACCACAGGTCAGGCAGTACGTCCATTTTAGCAGACAAAGAACTGAGGATCAGAGAAGTTAGGTAACTTGCCCAAATGACACCAGTCATTGTCTGAGAAGTGATCAAAGGCAAGTGGGTTGTGTCAAGGTCTGAGGCCACGTTACTGCCCTAAGATGGTTTCACATCACAGAAGGACACAGAGCGCATGTGATCATGGTGAGACTGATCAACCCCAAGATCATTTTTAAATCTGTTTCTATAACATCACACAATTCTACTTTGAATTTATTCTTTTTCTCACTGTGATCCTAACCAAAACACTTTCCCACACCCAATTACAGCCTAGCAGTGCATCTGCAGACACGTGAGGACAGAGTTCTCTGAACAATCACTCGAGAATTCTTATCCTTGCTGCGGAGTCAGTCTGTTGTAGCAGCAGTTTCAAACTGGGACTACTTCAGGAGCACGTTTTGAAGACTGGGTACGGAGTTCTGGCAGCATGTCAGCCCATATGCTTGATCTACCAGTTGGGTGTTTTCATCTCTCATTTTGGAAGAGAAAATAGACTGCATTATTCCATTGTCTTTAATACTCACAGACTCAGCTAAAAATAGTCATATTCTTTAACTTTAGCCTATCTCCTATCTGTCATTTTACTAGCTCTGTAGGCCCAACTGTACATTTTGAGAACAATAGTTAAAATAGGAACAATTTCCTTCTGTTTCTTTTACTTATTGGACAGCCCAAGTCTTAGGATGGAAATGCAAGATCATGTTTTGGTTGAGTACGTTTGGTTCATCCAACCCTCTTCCTATATCTCCCAGCATGAGCAGGCATCCCTTTGGGTTTTAGAAGGAACTGAGAATGTGTTCTCTCCCCTTTCTCTTCATATCTGCCTACCTGCAGAGAAGACAGACCTTTAGGTGGTCACCTTGCGTTTGCATGAAGAGACCAGCTCCTGACAGTGACATGAAGAGTAAGTCTGTCTACTTCTAAGAGTCAGTATGGGAAGCTCTCTGTTGCAAAGATGTGAGTCATATTCTCCAATTTAACCTTTTTCACTGTATTTTGACCTTCATCTCCCTGGGTCCTGTGGCTATCTCTCAGTTGATTTGTTAGCTATGGACTTCTCCAACTCTGAGGTGCCAATGATGAGCTAGTCGTAACACTGATTACATAACAGTCCCTCATTTCATGCTTACAGAGATCCTCCAGCTTACCCATGGGGAAAGGATGTTTCAATGAATTGAGATAAACACTTACCAGAATTATATAACTAATTGTGGCAGCGTTGAGCACAGCTTAGTCAAAGTAGTGCTGCTTGACTCTGGACTTCATGACGTTTGCACCACCATCTAAGATCTTTAAACATCCTTGCCTCAATCTCATCTCCACCTCTTCAATTGTGTATCTTGGCGAAGCTAGACACCTACCTGTTTCAGATGTCTTATCGGAAAGTCTTCTTTGGGGTTCAATTCTAGATACTTTCCTTTTTTAAAAATAAAAATACTGATTGATTTTAGTGAGAGAGAGAGAAAGGGAAAGATAGTGGAAGGGAGAGAGAGAGAAAAACATTAATTTGTTGTTCTTCTTACTTGAGCATTCATTGGTTGATTCTTGTATGTGCTCTGACCAGGGGACCAAACCCACAAACTTGGTGTATCAGGACGATGATCTAACCAAATGCGTACCTGGCCAGGGCCAATTCTAGATACTTTCAACACCATGTTTTAGCCATTGCACCAGTGGGCAGGGTCAGTAAAGAAGGATCAGGTTTCTAAGTGCTTCTCCTTCTTTCTCCTTCCGTGAGAACTCTAAGATTCACTCTGCACCTAATCTAACATTGCCTCTTTTCTTTTCCTTATTCTTTCCGATAGGAAAAAAAGAAGAATTTGAGAGCAAAATAATCCTTGCAAGGAGCAGTGTGATCCTCTGTAGTTCTTTACTATAGCTAAGTTTTCACGTTTCCTTTAAGTTAATTTTTTTTATTATCTCCTTTTAAAAAGTCACATGAACTTAAGATAATAACATGTTATGGTCTAAATTTTTGCATCCTCCTCAAAATTTAGATGTTAAAATCTAATCCCCCAGGTGACAGTTCTAGGAAGTGAGAACTTTGGGAGGTAATTAGGTTGTGAGGATGGGGCCCTTATGAATGAGGTGAGTGCCCTTGTAAAGGGGCTGCAGAGAGCTCATTTACCCTCATTCTGTCACAGGAGGACATAATGGGAAGCCAGCCATTTGCAACCATGGGAGGCCCCTCCTCACCAGAGTCTGACTGTGCTAGTAGCCTGATCTCAGACTTCCAGCCCCCACAACTGCAAGAAAAATATTTCTAAGCCTGACAGTCTATGGTACTTTGTTTAACAGCCTGAGCTGACTAAGACATAGGAACAAGCAACTTACACAATTATTCCTATTTGTTATTGTTGTTGTTGTAACTACAATGGAATGTGAGAGTAATTTCCATGTCACCTCAGCATGCTGGCCTGGCAAGGTCAGGTAAGATTTTTGACATCTTTTTCATGAACATGGTTAGGGGTCCGAGTAAAGGTTGAGGGTTAGTTGTTCCTCTCCTGGTTTAAAGGCAAGTCACTGAACTTGACTGGAGTGAAATCACCCAGTGCGTTCCCTCTTTTTGATGGACAGCATGCTGCGAAGCCACTGATTCGACTTCATAAAAGAGAATACATCTGTGTGTTATAAGAGTCTAGCATAGGAGAAGTTGTCCCGCTCTCTCTGCCTGGTGAGACTTTTACTAGCCATGTGGAAGCACTTTATGTTGCTCAATTGCTTGTAGCACTGAAATATTTTAGAATTCTGAGCCATATGTTGCCACATGCTGAACACAGATTCAGCAAACCATCCCACATGGCGCTCTCCTGGAATCACGGTCTAAGGACTGTCAGAGGTTCTGAATTCGCAAACCAGAAAGCGCAGCCCCTCATTAGGGCTTTGAAAAGCCCCCTGGGGAAGGGGAGGCATTCTTGCTCCTTTCTTCCCTTTCTTGTAAGCTCCCAAAACACTTACGTCAGTCACCTGAATAATCGGTCATGGTAAGTGAGTTTCTTCCACGTTGCAGTTAATGAGGGTCACGTAGGTTGTTGGTAGAGGACCAAAGCAAAGCAGCACCCTGGGTCGAGCAGGCCTGGGGGGCAGTCCTCACCAGGCTGAGGGTGGTCATTGCCTGTTTCTGGCCCACAGAAGCAGACTCTTAAGCTGTAAAGAGAGCCACTCTTCCTGATGCTAATATCGCTACTTGGGGATGTGAGCCAGTCCTAACATAGATGCTTTTAAAGATGTGTTTCTTTGCACAACCAGTTTCCTCTTCCTAAAATACTATTCCTACCATACCAACTCAGTTCATTGCCTCTCATCTGTGATATTCAGCTCTAATGTCACCTCAAGGAAACTCACTGGCACATGTGCCTTTTCTATGTTCTTTGTCACTTTATGTATGTCTCTGTCTGGTGGAATTATAACTGATAGTGTGCTACTAGATGTCTGACTCCACGAGGAAATGTCCATGGCTCTGTCTTTCTGGATTCTATGCCCTCAGGAGTGAGCACAGTACCTGGGAAAGAGTGTTCACCCAGAAATTAGTAATTGAATACTATAACGAATAGATGAATGATCACAATTGAAGTGTTATTACCTGCATGAGTATTTCTGATGTATGGTATGAGTACAGAATAGTTTTGTAAAATTTATTCACATTCTCTACTACCTTACTCAAACCAGACCTGCTGTCTAAGGTTTGCCCAATTACCATAATATTCAGGGTCAGAACCGTGGGCTGCATTAGAAACAGTGAATAAAATCTTCACATCTTTACCTGCCAAATAGAAGTAAAGTTTAAATAAATTGTCTCTCAGTTCTGATATTGTACATCTGGGTTTTTTAAATGTTATATTGAGGAATAGCATATATATATACATATATATATGGATATAAATAACATTTTTGTGTAATTTAATAAATAATATTTGTTATTATTTTATTTTATTTTATTCATGTTAGAGAGGAGACACAGAGTGAGAGAGAGAGAGAGAAAGGGGGGAGGAGCCGGAAGCATCAACTCCCATATGTGCCTTGACCAGACCAGTACAGGGTTTTGAACTGGCGACCTCAGTGTTCCCAGGTCGACGCTCTATCCACTGCACCACCACAGGTCAGACAATAATATTTGTTATTAAAAAATAATAATAAAATAAACACTCCTGAATGAACCTTCTACCTAACTTAAGAAACAATGGACTATGATCTTTGCCAACCTGGAAATAAAATGTGAACATATGGATATATCTTAATTATCAGTACAATTTACCAAAAGTTTGTACTTTGTTTCATAAACATGATCAACCTTAGCAAAATAATATATAATCATTTAAGATTGTTATGAAGACCAGGAAGCCGATTTAATGTTCTTGTAACTTCTGTGATGCTTGTTGGATTTAACACTTTATCTCCTTGCTTTCCTGGTATGTGGATTGCCCTCAGCTGTCTCTGTGTGTGTGAGTGTGTGTGTGTGTGAGTGTGTGTGTGTGTGAGTGTGTGTGTGTGCGTGTGTGCATGCATGCACACATGTGGGTGTGTTTTTATCACCAGTCTAGCCTTTTTCCTGAGCCCTATACCTGTATCTATCTAATTGTCCGATGGACATCCATATACGTATGTGACACAGGTCCTCAAACTCAACATAACTAAAATTACAAAACTTAATGTCTCTCAGTACCTCCCATAGCCCAATCCTCCGTCTGTGTTTCTTAGCTAGGTCATTGACTCTTTCACACTCTACATTTGGAGTCATCATCAATTTTTCCGTCTTCTAAAAAGCAATGTGCATGAAATCTTTGTAAATATCTTTTCTACTCAGAGCTACTTTCATTCTACGATATCTTGCACTCAAGTTTCAGGAATTCTTTTTTAGACAATTCTCTAGTCAATCACTCACCACCAACCCCCAGTTTAAGAAATAAGCAGACAACATACTTTTATTGAACATAAAGGAAACATCACATTTACACCAGTTATTGCCCTGAGATGGCCACTCCCAAACAGCAGGCCCAGAGTGATCGCTCAGCTTGTTGCCGACCTCCGGACTCAGTGTAGCCATATACAGTGGGATTTGGTGCCTTAGCCAGGGTTCCTACCAGTCCCAGCTCTGGACCTATCCCATTGAGACAGTACACAGTTAGTCTCAACCTTCCTGAGCGACTCTTTTGCTCATTAGATACAATTAGGAGCCAGCTCTGAATGGTGTTATAATTACATGTATAACTTACTTTGATTCAACAATATTCACTGATAATCACATATGTGTAAAGATGAATTAGACAAGCTTTCTGCCTTCAAGAGTCCATGGCATATATAGTCATACAAGATACATGTGTAAATAATTTTGCAACAGTGTGACAAGTGTTCTGTGTGCATATAAAGGACACAGAGGAGGAAGTGTAAGTAGCTTGGACAGAGGAGGGTTAGGGACAGCCACACAGACGAAACAACATTGGCCTTGGACTCCAGAAGACCAGAGGAAGTTAACTGCGTAAGAAAGTGGAGCAAAGTCTATACAGGCACAGGGAAGAACATCTAATATACCAACCAAGGTGTTGAAGTTGGAACCAAAAGCAGTCATGGTTCCTTCTTTCTCCTTAGGGAAATTTCTAGACCTATCATTTAATTTTCTTATTTGTAAATTGGTTCTCATACTGTCTACCCGGGAGGTTTTGATAAGGATGAAATCATGTTGTGAGGTTTCACGGCTCTAATGGTTGGGACACAGAAAGGTGTCTCCCTACATTTCGGGTCTGACCTGGCAGGTACATGGCTTATTCATGGGATACAAAGAACACAGTGAGGATGATTGACTCAGTTGTGCAATTTGATGAAGGTTTCAGGGTTTAACTCACTGGTAAACTAATACTATGGATGCGGGCTGGTGGCAGAGGCCCGTGACGGGGGTGCCTCTGGAAGGGTTTTGTTGTTGTGTGCCTACTGCTTGATTAGTTTATCAAACTGAATAGTGGGGAGGGGGCATTCTCTCTCTTCCTACAGGACTACTCCCCATTCTCGTTGTCTGAGGATCTCGCCACGTTTCTCAGAGCTGAGGTCTGGCTTCCTGGGATGTGGTCATCATAACTTTCTTAGCATCGGCGCACCTGATTGAAAAGCTTTTCCCTTCATAACTTTCTCCCCCGCCCCCCAGGTTAATATGTCACATGACTGAGGGTGCATTAGTGAAGTCAGATTCCAAAAAGAGTGAATTACGCACAATTGTTTCCAAATAGTTTGTCCACGCTGCTGTCCTCAGCCGCCCTAATCTACCTCTTCCCACGTGTACCCAGCGTACAGCCATAATCTTGACCCCGGAAGTAATCATCCAGGTAACAACAGGTAAGGTATACACCTACCACGTACTTGAGGAGGGAAAGAAGTGAACTGCCCATGTTCCCTGGGCAGCTAGCTTTATTTTTAGGTTCTGCTGAGCAGCAAGAGGACCATAGTGCAAACTTCCCAAGTTCGTATATTAAGTTACTGTTAATAGGGGCTGCCTTCAGACTCCTGCGCTCCAGGTGGACCCTCTGCCTTGTAGTTTTATTTTCTAACTGCAAACTCGGGTTGGGAGCATTAGATTTGCCACCTGAAACAACAACATTTGCCTAATCTAGAATGATCTATTTCCCCAGCGAAGATTGCTTTCTGTGTTATTTTTATTTTTAAAGGGAGTTAACTTTTAATGCACACATTAGCTCGTTTCTGTCTCTCTGAATAGGTCTGTTTGTCCCAGCGTGTCCCTCTGCCAGGCCGCTGAGCTGTCCTTTCCTCCAGGGTCAGGAAGCTCTAAATATTAATGAGGGCCAAAGACTCCCTGCCCACCACACGCTCCATTAAACACCATTTCCGAAGGCTTTTTTTTTTTTTTAACTTGGAAAACCCAACCAGGAAAAAAGCAACACTGTTACAATCTTTCTGGTGGCATTTCTTTTTTAAAATGCCACGTACACAGGAGGAATTGGTGGGCCAGTCGGTAGTTTATATTAAATACCTCTGAAGATTTCTGCAGAGGTAAGGGGTTCTCAAAGTGTGGTCCCCAAGGTCAGCATCAGCATTGCTTGGAAAACCTGTTAGAAATGCAAATGTCTCAGAAATGCTAATGACTGGACCCTACCTCAAATCTGCTGAGTAAGAAACTCAAAGGAAATTCACACAACCATCTGGTGATTCAGTGTCCATGGGTGTGGTCATTGCCTGGTCTTTGTCACTGTCAGATAAATGTGTGCCCTTCAGGGAGTTGAGGACTGGGGCTCAGACAGCCCCTGCAGTCTGCTCCCTAGTCAGCTGTTGATAAGATACTGAACTCGGCATGTTTTATAATCTGTTTGAGTTCCACTCTCCTCATTTGTAAAAAGGTGGCAGTGATACAGTCTGTTCTATCTAACAGCTTCACTTGTGATGGTGTTAATAGTAAATAATACGTTTTAAAATAGTTTGAAATAATAACATAAATATTGGTAAAGCATTTTAAAACCCTGGGAAGCTTCTCCTCGTCAACACCTATTTGGGTGCCATCTTGAGAGGACCTCCTTTGTGAGTCAGTCTCCAGGCTCTGTGGGATTCCCTGAAATATGGCACGGAGAGTCTTCCCACAGCGCAGAATTACTATATCCTACCACTGACGACCAAGAGAACAACAAAACCCCTATTTATTTCAGGGGCTTCTTAGACAGACACATGGAAGGGGTGTTCCAGGGGAAACTGAGGGGGCGGGAAGGGTGAGTCAGGCAAGCAGAAGGGATAGCACGTGCTTCTTGGAGGTCCGAGAGAGGAAGATGTGTTCACTAATGTAGAGTCGATCATATTTAGAGCAGAAGACGTGCATGAGTGTGTATACATGCTGTGTGTGTGTGTGAGAGAGAGAGAGAGAGAGAGAGGGAGAGAGAGAGAGAGAGAGAGAAACTGTGAGAGAGACACCATAATGGAGAAAAGCTGACAGAGAAGAGAAGAAGGTGAAGGGAGAGAAAGAGGAGGAGGAGGGACTGAGAACCCACCCACCAAGGTGGGAGCATTTCTACCCCATCTCCCAAAATGGGTGCATTTTTAGTGCACCCATCAGTAGCAGGCCCTGTTCACACCTGCCTGTGGGGCCCTCATTTGGCAAAAAGCACTGTACTCCATGCAGTCCTCACAGCCAGCCGGTTAGGTTGACGCAGGAGGAAACAGAGACCCAGAGGACATAAGTCACCACTCCTGTGAATACTGACCTGAGAAGAAACTGAGGTATAAGCCCCAGGAAAGGTCTCAGGAGCCTGGGGCAAGCACGGGGCACCTGATGTGAAGCCTCCACATCAGTCTCTCTGCCACCAGAGCAAGACTGGGGCAGAGCACCAAATAGTGACGTAAGCAGGGCTGTCCCAGGCCAACAGTGGCCAACTGTGTGCACAAGCCAGCCAGTGCCAGCACTGTGCAGGGTCACTCACTTGAGCATCACAGCGCTGGTCCCTGCGACCTGGTGGGGATGCTTCTGTCTAAACAGAACATGGAGAAAAGACGAAGGGTTTTTATTTTTTGCCATCTTTCTGGATCTTCATGAAACAATAATAAACTGCTCACAAAAATTAGGGGATGTGTGTGTGTGTTTGTGTGTGTGTGTGTGTGTGTGTATGTGTGTGTGTGCAATAGCAGTCATTTAAGTCACAATTCCTCTGTGGTCCCCTCATTTCTAATTTACACTATCCTTACCCTATTTCCTTTCACCATCTTCCCACATTCGCTTTCACCTGTTGCAATAGTAGCGGGCCCATCATTCTGATCCATCCTTGCTTTTATCATTACTACTCCACAGTAAACAGTGTAACTTGTTACTGTGGTGTTCCCACAATGTTCATTTTAATAGCTACATAATATTTTATTTAGGAAACATACCATAAATGATTGAACCGCTGCTCTGTTGTTTTCTTAGTTAAATTACCACTTTGTGTTAAAACATTCATGTGAAAATACACAATAATTCACTCTGTTTTCACTGTGCCCGTTGGTAGTTGGGCTCGTGTTTATTTCCTTTCATATTTTGGTAGAATTTGGAAGGTAAACACACATTTTTTTAATAAGATGCTCATGGTTATCCTAGGACATTCCGCAAACATTCCGAATACTGCGATCATCTATTTATATTCATCTCGTTAAACGCACCAACACTGGGCTCCCTTTTATGGAGTTTTGTGCACGTTGGCTCCTCTCCCTCTCCTTCTCTCTCCTCATTCTCTGCCAGTTATTCTCGTAGGTCTGACAGCCCTCCTTTAAAAAGAAAAATAAAGCAAAACCAAAGAAACTCGCTTCTTGTGTTTTGTTTCCAACCCCACACTGAGTTAGATCTCAGACCTTCCTCTCTCTGTTCTGCACTGTGCTTTTTTTTCATCTTTTCTGGCTGCAAGGATTGCTCAGCTCATCCCTTCTCTATTTAAACGCAAGACTCGACTTTCTCCTTCATAGTAAATATCCTCTCCTGGGGTATTTCCTTCTCTTTGGTTCTGGTTATTAATGGCTTTGGGTACACTTGGCTGCCTCTGGCAGGAAAGTGCTCATCAGATCAGCATGGAAGGCACTTCTGCCCACGACACTTGGGGGGGGGGGTTCCTGTCTTCTTTGGCTGCTATTCCATGTGCATGTGAAATGTCATAACCTCACTTTTGGCTTCATGTTATTACCTTCTCAAGGTCCTGAATCTATTTCTTTTTCTTATTGGATTTTCCATATTTTATTGGCTGCCTCAACTTACTTTTTGAAAGACATTGAAAGTTAAAGGAATAAATGTCTGCGTAATTGAATACATATAGATTTCAAAGTAAAAACAAACAAACAACAAAAAAAACACACAAAGTCGTGGAAAGACATTTCCAAATGAAGCAACTCAGACTTCTAAAGCCCCGTTGGGTAGAAAGCCATAGTAATTGTTACTCAGAATACCAAAACCCTAGTCCATGGTAGAAATCTTATTTTTGGTGGTCATACTCTGGAAAAGAGATTCCCCAGGAAATATTCCAGGCCCTAGGGTCACTGCTGAAAATGTGTTCTAAAGTCTAACTCCATGCCAAATGCAGATAAACTGTGGCTCTGGCATGCCTTCTAATTGGAAAAGGAGAGTAAGCAGAATTAGGATTTCTTCACTTCTTTTGGTTGGCGGAGACTGGCCAGCTATTTACATCACCCATTTCTTTCTGAACATGCAGCAAGAGACACTCCCACTTCTCCTGAAAGTTACCCACGTGACTGGGTTCTGGCCAGAGAGACGTGTGTACAAGTGGTAATCGCTGCTTCTGTCCTGGCCCACAGAAGTCTACTGCATATCAGTTCCTTTTCTTACAGCTCTGTGCAGATGGCGCTGGTAATTGTTTGGTAATTGAAGATAGCAGAGTCACAGCGTGGAAGTGGACTTGGTCCCAGAACGTCTGTGCTACTAATAAGAACCACAAATTTGGGGATTTATGTGAAAGACAGAGAGAGAGAAGCCCAAACCAGAACCGACAGCAACTACAGAAACCATTCTGTCACATTACTGCCTTCACTCACTTTTGCCTGTTGCAAGTAGAGCTACACTAATGAAATGCACCATCAACGCCACAGCGTCAGTGCGTCTGTGTGAAGCCTGGGTCACTCATGGCATTGTAGCAGAGACCTGGCCTATTGATGTGGGACACTGCACAAGTGTTTTCCAGAAACTGAAGTGTGTTCCTTTGGTCACCTACTCCAAGATATGTTCAGGATCCCACACCCTTTTCCTTTTGAATGATTTTATAAGCACTACCATATTCAGAAAAGAGAAGAGGTTCCTAGAGTTGTTCATGTCTCTCCATCTTCCCAGGATCCCTAGCAGTGGTAGTCAACCTGGTCCCTACCGCCCACTAGTGGGAGCTCCAGCTTTCACAGTGGGTGGTTGCGGAGCAACCAAAGTATAAATAAAAAGATAGATTTAACTATAGTAAGTTGTTATAAAAAGATTTATTCTGCCAAACTTAGTGAAAATCCAACATAAAGTACTTGGCAAGTAATTATTATTATATGCTTTAACTTGCTGTAACTCTGCTTTATAAATTTTATAAAGTAAAGTTACTTCCCTACTTTATAAATCACCATTACTGTGGAACCAATGGGTGGTTAGAAAATTTTACTACTAACAGAGATACAAAAGTGGGCGGTAGATATAAAAAGGTTTACTACCCCTGCTATATACAGTTATCAGTGAAAACACAAGACCATGCAAGACCATGCCACACAATGACATGGAGCTGTCCATGAACTTGGTGAACCAACAGGAACAGACTCGCGCCCCACACTGGTGAGCAGACGGGTGCCTGCCAGCCACGGAACCACACATTTTTGCAGGCTTATTGCACTCACACGGCATACTCTTTCCTTCCAGGTTTTCACTGCCTCTGCCCAGCGAGTTCAGCCAAAGCACTTTTTGTTTTTTTAAGCAACAAGTCTGGTTTTTGGGTTTTTTTGTGTGATTTTTTTTAATTGTCTTGCTAGCTTGACAGAGCATGACTTTCCCTTTCATTTGTCATGTATAAATGTAGCCATTTATTTTCTTTGGAATCAGCATATAAATCTTTCTTTTTAATTTTATTTCATTGTGCTGGTGGTGTGCGTGCACACACGCGCACACAAGCGTCTGTGGAGAGAAATTCTGTGAATGCGAGGCATTCCCCGGGACTGCAGAGAGGGTTGCCGGGATCTGATGAGGTGAGTGTACTTTTTCCAGGGTTATTGACCTCCAAAAGGCGCTGGGCGAACAGGGCCAGGGACGCGGTGGCTGTTGAGCTGTCGGATAGTCTGGATGCAAATTCTATTGAACTTACAGTTTAATAAAACCCAGATGACACCAAGTTTATTTATTTATTTTTTGTAAATCACGCTTATGAGATATGAGTCAGTGATGACATATCCTTAAGCTATTCCAGAGAAAGGCAAACCTCGAAGGCCAGCGGTCGTTGGCTTTGTGGGGAGCTCACCCAAGCATGTGGGGTGGGTTCTTCCCTCGTTTCACTGAGACTAGGAAATGTCCAGAGAAAGTTCCAAGTGGATATTTTTTTCTGTTAGAAGATGAAGTTAGAGATGAGTTTTGTCTGTCATCATTCTGACCCTCCCAACTGTCAAAGCAAGGACTTGGCTGTAAAGCTCGTCTGGAAGATGAGGTTAGCTCAGTGTCACCTGCCTCTGCATGCCTCACCATGGGATGTCTGGTTTATTTTTGGAGGGGAGGTTCTTTTGAAGCATTTGCTAGTCATCCTTGGAAGAGACCCTGCAAAAGCAACGATACTTTCCTCGAACTACCATCTAATTCTTGCCCTGGATGTTTGTCCTCAGCAGACCTGTCCCTGCTGTGTGGTCAAAGGTGAAGCCATGGTCCTTCAATGGCTGCATTAAATATTGGGGTAGAAATACTCATGCAGTTATGAGGCATGGACAACTTTAAATTATCATTATCCTCATAGTCTCCACAGAGGCTGAGCATTTCAACGGAAGAAACGTATTGTATACATGAAATCTTTTTTTTTAAAATATATATTTTATTATTATTAATTCTAATGGGGTGACACCAATAAATCAGGGTACATATGTACAATGAAAACATCTCCAGGTTATCTTATCATTCAATTGTGTTGCATACCCATCACCAAAAGTCAAATTGTCCTCTGTCACCTTCAATCTGGTTTTCCCTGTGTCCCTCCCCTCCTCCCTATCCCACTCTTCTCTCCCTCCCCCCATCCCATAACCACCACTCTCTTGTCCATGTCTCATACCCTCACTTTCATGTCCCACCTATGTATGTAATCATGCTGTTCTCAGTTTTTCTTTTTTTCTGATTTACTTATTTCACTCCGTATAATGTTATCAAGGTACATCCATTTTGTTATAAATGATCCGATGTCATCGTTTCTTATGGCTGAGTAGTATTCCATAGTATATATGTACCAAGGCTTTTTAATCCACTCGTCTTCTGACGGACACTTGGGCTGGTTCCAGATCTTCGCTATTGTGAACAATGCTGCCACGAACATGGGGGCGCATTTCTTCTTTTCGAACAGTGCTATGGTGTTCTTAGGGTATATTCCTAAAAGTGGGATAGCTGGGTCAAAAGGCAGTTCGATTTTTAATTTTCTGAGGAATCTCCAAACTGTTTTCCACAGTGGCTGCACCAGTCTGCATTCCCACCAGCAGTGCAGAAGGGTTCCCTTTTCTCCACATCCTCGCCAGCACTTATTCTGTGTTGTTTTGCTGATGAGTGCCATTCTGACTGGTGTGAGGTGATATCTCATTGTGGTTTTAATTTGCATTTCTCTAATGATTAGTGATGTTGAGCATTTTTTCAAATGCCTATTGGCCATCTGTATGTCCTCTTTGGAGAAATTTCTATTCATTTCTTTTGCCCATTTTTTGATTGGGTTGTTTGTCTTCCTGGTGTTGCGTTTTATAAGTTCTTTATAAATTTTAGTTATTAACCCCTTATCAGATGTGCTGTCGAATATGTTCTCCCATTGTGTGGTTTGTCTTTTTATTCTGTTCCTATTGTCTTTAGCTGTGCAAAAACTTTTTAGTTTGATATAGTCCCATTTGTTTATCTTGCCTTTTATTTCAGTTGCCCGTGGAGTATACATCAAATCTTGAGGAAGATAATACACCCTCTATAAATTGAAACCTTTTACTTTAGTATTCCTTTTTTTAAAATTCAGAGAATGGGAGGCAGGCAAACTCCCACATGCACCCTGACTGGGATCCACCCAGCAAGCCCACTAAGAAGCAATGCTCTGCCCATCTAGGGCACTGCTCCACTGCTCAGCAACCGAGCTCTTCCTAGCATTTATGGCAGAGGCCATGAAGCCATCCTCAGCTCCCAGGGCCAACTCGCTCCAATAGAGCTATAGCTGCAGGGGCGGAAGAAAGAGAAAGAGGTGATAGGGGGAGAGGTGGAGAAGCTGATGGGTGCTTCTCTTATGTGCCCTGACCAAGAATCGAACCCAGAACACCCACATGCCAGGCTGATGCTCTACCACTGACCAAGCCAACCAGCCAGGGCCATTTTAGTATTCAAAATCTCTTATTTTCGTTAGGACTGGAAATGAGTTCAGCTTTTTCTCCAGACCTGAACATACGGAATGGAAAACACAGCCCACACCTGCAACAGTGAGGGATTTTCAGGTAAGATTCCTTTATAAGAAATAATTTGTGCATTGTAGGTTAAACTTAATACAAATAATTTTTATCACTAGATCCTCTATGACATTACATTAACAATGTAACCTGCACTAGAGACAGTATGTTTCAAGGGCTCAAACATACCATGAATGACCATGGTTAGAACCAATGTGTTTAAGGGGTAAAGCTAACTTTAGAATTTATATGTGTAATAAATTCTATTATTCACAAAGCTGGCTTCCAAGATATTCAGTTATATGTAAAATGTTATTTAAAATAAAGAGATTTAAGAGAGAAAAAGATGAAGATAAACATAAAAAAGAGGAGAAGGAAGAAGAGACAGAGGAATGGAGAGGCAGGGAGAGAGACCCTCTTCAGACAGAGTATCAGCTGCAATAACACCTTTGTATTTTGACCCCTAAGAAGTCTCTGGGGCTGCTCCAGCCCTGATGCCATCTTGCCCGGCCCCCAGGTATGATGGTGCTTATTGAAACGGTGGGACACAATCGCTGGAGACGAACTCCGCTGCTTTCTGCATCAGATTGCTTCACCACCTATTCCAGGTGCACCCTACTCAGTTCTGAGCATCAAGTAAAAGAGGAAGATTGATAAACAGGACGTTACGCAGAGGATAGCAACTAGTATACTAAGTATGCTAAGTCCCGAAAACCACGCCAAGTGAAGTAACAACATGGAAAGAAACTATGGTGCTCACAAAAATTAGGGTATATTTAAAAAATTAATATGAATCAATAAAACATCCCAAGAAAGAAAACTCAGTGGGGACCCTAATTCAGCTTTCAAGTGTCAAAGAGCAGCAAGGAGAAAAAGAATGTGGACTCACTCTGGGTAACTTCACTGGGTAGACATTGAGGAAGGGAGATTTCTGCTGAATGGGACTATTCAATCAATAATCAAAGATTAAATGCTCTATCTTATAGATTTCTTGTAACCTGAAGTGATCAACTAGCTATCCTTGATAATGCCAACAAGAAAACCACAGTGGGCAGGTATGATTGTATGATTTTTGTGTTTCCTTTCTGTTCTGACATTTTGTGGTTTAACAAACAATCTACTTGTTCATTTTTTAAAGAAAACACTATTGAATTGTAAAAAAAAAAAAAAAAAAAAAAGAGCCAATGTTAGAGGTAAATATACACTTTATTCCAAGAAAGGCATATTAATAGATTTGCCGACATACAGACTTTACATGAGAGAAGCAACAATAAGAATTTCTGTTAGTTTCTACTACTGTTTGTGGCCAAGTCTCTTTGCGGAGACAACCAGTTGAAACTATCCTGGATGTTGGGGTTCACTCCTCCACAGGGTCGCCATTCCCCATAGCTTCTCCTCTAAACTGTTACAGACAACCCACACATACATTTCCCACTTAAGCTTTACAAGATTCATAGCCACGATTGTAACCATCACCATTTTGCAAGTGAAAAACTGAGTCCCAATGAAATTGGAGCTTGTCTGCCCACAGGTACTTTGATGTGGTCAATATTTCAGAATGGAGAGAAAGGAGGGTTTTCCTGTATTTCAGGCATGATAATTCAACATGCCTACTTGGTACCTACTCTGCATCTCCTGCCCAGCCGGTCCTATAGAGAATTCATAATTCTGCAGATGATCTAACTGCAACAGAATTGCTTGAAAAGCATGACTAAGGCAAGATCCTTCCTAGTCATGACAGAAAAGTCTCATCTTTATCTAGAATAATTTTGCTTGTGCTGTAGACACACTTGGGATTTTATTCCTCAGTAAATCATCTGTGATAAATCAAAGTGTCATTTTTGAATTCTGGAATAAGACCTGAAAGATTTATAATACCACCGAAAATATGGCATACTAGGGAATAAATCTGGTGAAGACATGCAAGGCTTGTACACTCAAAACTATAAAACATCACTGAGAGAAATTAAAGAAGGTTTAAATGAATGCAGCACTGGACTATATTCAACTATTGAAAGACTCTGTATTACTGAGAAGGATATTCAACCGCATTGATCTGTATACTCTACTCAGTCCTGAAAAAAATCAAATCAAGGTTTGTTTGTTTTTTCTAGAAATGGACAAGCTAATTCTAAGAGTCCTGTGCAAACCCACAAACACCTTTGAGGCAGGAGGTGATGGCAGGCATGTGGACATTGTGAGTTCAGTCTATTGTTTTCACCCTCTATCCCAGGCCTGAACAGTGCTTTTCCAAAACGTCATCAGTAAGTCTTTAATAAATATCTCCACGTTTTTATTTATTTTTTTCCCAGAGGCTTATGGGTCTAAAAAACATAAAAACTCAGAAATTTTTCTATGTGTTTTAAAGGAAAGTCATAAAGTGTGGTAAAGGGGCCCAAATATGTTTTCTTTGTTACAACTTAATTCAATCCTGATTGTGTGACTCTAGCTATGTGATTTCAGAAGTGTCTCTGAGCCTTTGTCTATTTATAACTGTATCTGTGGTGCTCACATAGAAGTTATTTTTTTTGGATAGAAAAATCTTTTCAAAGCAGACTTGAAGTCAGGCCAGGTGTCCCATTATGTGCCAGACACTGTATAAATCAGACTTATCAGCGAACACCTCCAAGCCCTCACATCGGGGGAAGAGCTGGTCAGCAGGGATGTCGGTGAGCTCTTAGTGTCTGGGGGAGGGGAAGGAGAGGCTCCCAGGAAGGACGACACTGAACTCCAGGTGGGTAGACAGGACCTGAGGTCAGTTGCTTGATTTCTCTGACTCTCAACTCCATCGCCTGTAAAAGAATTATGACAGTACGGTTCCAAGGATGAAACCGGTTTCTGATGTATGCACAGGGTAGGGACCCCACTGGGACCCCACCCTCCCTCTCTTCATCCAGCCCAGCACTGCTGCAGGGTGGCCCCACGGCCTGCCCCCCTCGTGAGAGTGCTCTCATGCTCCCCCTGGGCGCTCTGGCGGGTTCTGATCTTATCTGGCTCTGCAGAGAGAGAGGCTGGGAGCTGCCCTTCATCTCTAACTGTCGGTTTCCTTTGAACAGTTATTCCTCAGAACATGGCAGTTCATTTCAACCGAGTCCCTCAGAGGAGGCACCGCCTGTCCAGACACCTGCGGGGGGTGTGAGGCTTGATTGTATCTCTTGACTTGGAGGCTCTTTGTGGACGGTTTATGAAATTTAACTGGTAGGAGCATGAAGAAGCGAGGAATAGAAACACATGCGTGCTCGTGCATGCACACACACGCACGAGTACACACCCTGCATGTCTCTTCTCTGTCAAGGGGCATTGTCCAGAGAACACACCGAATGTCTGTCTCAGGATCACTTAAACCCGTTTAGGCACTCTTGAGGAAGAGTGCACGCTGAGGTGCTTGAACTCCTCGTAAATGCAACCGATTCAATTAAACCTCCAGGCGGACGCTGGCCCCGTGTCCTCATGCTGAATTCAGGGCCCTGGAGAGCTCACCTCTGACCCCAAGTCCCTTCTATCCTGCATCCCTTGTGAGAAGACACAGAGTTTCAAGCCTGCCCGCCTGCGTGAATCTGGCTGAGATCAGGTCTCCAGTCTTGTTTCTGGTTTCCTTCTTTCGGGAGCCGAGCTGCCTCGGCACCTCCTTCTCCCATGCTGATTTATTTCAGCGTCCCCGCTGCCTCGGAGGATTAGCGGTTCATCCTCCATGTGAACTGAGGCTCATGTTGAGAACAGTCTGCCGCACACAGATGCTTTGGACTGAGGTTTGGTTTTCCCCTTTGTGGATCTGGACCACACGCATGTTCCCTGGCATTTGTTACTGGGATGCCATACTCCAGCGGTTAACACAAGAACAACGACTGTTTCCATTTATTCCATGCAATGAACTATAACGAGTTTCCTGGGCATCAGACTCTACGTTGGGCTCTGCGGCAGGAGGACAGGACAATAGGTGAAATAGTAACTGCATACAGCCCTTGCCCTGGAAGAACGTATATTTCAAGCCTTATGAACGAACATTTCTATCCTACTTGGAGCTTCCAGCTTAATAATGAGGACGGGGCAGTCATACAAGCAAGTGTGATGAGTGTTATGGTACGGGATACAGTCTGGGACCTGAAAGCCAGTTGTGAATATCATTTAAAGCATCCAGAGACTACAAACTGATGAAGCTAACATTTAAGCTGAGGCCTGAAAGGGTTAGTCAACTTGAATCAAGCCACAGGAAGTGGTCAAATACATTTCAAGGACGGGGAAGAGTGTGCAAAGGCGGGCAGGCAGATAGAGCTTGGGATGATTATGAAGCTGAGTGTATGAGGCCCCCTTTCCTCACCTCCAGAAAGAAAATGAAACAGGCTAGGGGCAGCAATGCATGCATGCTAACAAGCACGGCCACTTTGCTTTGTGCGTTTGTGCCAGCTGCTGTCGTGTGAGCATGGCTGCTGTTTTTGGTATTGAAGAAAGACTAAGGGTGAGTGGAGGTAGGCGAATGGAGACTTCCCAGAAGAGGTGACTCTGTGGCTAGGACTGAATGGTATCCTGGGTGATGGTGGCTGGGCCGCAGCAGCCCACAGGGCTTGCTTCCCACCCTGGTTGCCCACCACGAAGCACTCTGCGCACCGGGATCTATGGGCTGCATGTCCTGACACATTGTGGTCCATTTGGGAAAAAGGGAGCCTGGCAAAACAGGGCAGTAGGGAGAGGCTCATTACCTTTTCATCAGCCCTAGTTTTGTTCTCTAAATACTAGCAAGAGCAGTATCTCCCTATTGAATTAAAGTGCAAATAAGAGACATTTATTCACCCTGTTGCCCTACTGGATAGGCATGAGAGTAAGACGGGAGCTGCTGTCCTCACAGCTGTGTGTCTAGCGTGCAGCACTGGGCCAGGCACGCGGTGCTTACCCTACTAGTAGATAAGTATTAAAGAGTGAAGGCATGCATAATTAACAAGGTAAGAGGGCAAAAATGGAACAATTTTCAAAACTTAGGTGACTAACCCATGGATAAATAGACTCTTGTTAGCAATAAGATTAAGGAAGCCCCCCCCCCCACCGTCCCAAGAAAGCAATTCACATAGTAGCTGTGTAAACACTTTAATGGAAACACTATGTAAAGAAACTTAACTGGCCTATACAATGGTCCCATTTAAGCAAAGTGCTTGCCATTCCAATGACCCAGAATGACCTTAAGGTTCAAGCTAAAGGTACCATTGCTCTCAAGTCAAGGATTATTATTTTAAGCTATAACTGGAAGGGTGGTCAGACCTTATGTTCGATAAAATCTGTAGTCCTTCAGGACAAGCTGAAAAGTGAGAAAACAGTCATATATCAGTAAACATCTCTCACAAGGTGAATTCTTGGGAGAATTCTCCCAGAGCTGAAGACAGGTGGCATTCACCCTTTGTATTCTCCCTTTTCCCCTAAATTTGCATCTTGGGGAATTGTCACATGACAATGGTCTCTGGGAACTCCTCACCTGGCTCATTCATTCACTGATGACTCAGTGAGGCTGAGAACAGAAAACCTTCTGAAGGCAGATTCACGGTTTCCTTTCAGGCTCTCTGAGTCTTTCACTACAAAAACTGATGCCTCTGCTAACCACAAGGACATGGGCGGTGCACCCCGGAGACAGAAAAGCTGAGCTTCGCTGCTTGGGAGAGGTGGCTGCGGACCAGAAGGCGCTGTTAGTGTGGGAGGGTGCAGGAGGATGAAGCATAGCTTCCGGGGCTTCATGGATAGCATTCTTCTTCCAGAGAACATTGAGTCTTCCCACCAGACCATTCTTCTGCATCTGGTTGGCCAGCAGTCAGCGGCAAACTTTCCTAAAATCAGTACAATATGCAGTTATCAACGATTTTTAAAGCACCCCATAAAGATCTTCTGCAAAAAAAAAAAAAAAAATAGAGAGACAGGAGAGAGAGACATGCTCGTCGCCATGCAAGAATGTGACAAACACTTCCATTTGCCACTCTGTTAACTCGAATTATGGAATGGTCTCAGGTTAATGTCACCGGCAAACTTGCTCTCTGGAAGAGCAGTAGAATTAAGATCTCTTCAAAGTCAGGACCCATCACTGGGGAAGTCAATACAGCAAGGGTCTTTGGACTTAAATTGCACAAATGTTGTGTCCTTAGGTCCCTCAGTCTCAGATTCTGGGGAAGGCAGCTCCTCAGGGTGTTCTCCCAACATCTTTTTTTTTTTTTTTTTTTTTTTTTTGGTGACAGAGACAGAGAGAGGGACAGACAGGAAGGGAGAGAGATGAAAAGTGTCCATTTCTTTTTTTTTTTCTTTACATGGACAGAGAGAGTCAGAGAGAGGGATAGATAGGGACAGACAGACAGTAATGAAGAGAGATAAGAAGCATCAATCATCAGTTTTTTGTTGCAACACCTTAGTTGTTCATTGATTGCTTTCTCATATGTGCCTTGACCGTGGGCCTTCAGCAGACCAAGTAACCCCTTGCTCAAGCCACCAACCTTGTGTCCAAGCTGGCAAGCTTTTTGCTCAAGCCAGACGAGCCCGCATTCAAGCTGGCGACCCTGGGGCCTCGAACCTGGGTCCTCTACATCCCAGTCCGATGCTCTATTCACTGCGCCACCACCTGGTCAGGCTCCCAATGTCTCTGATAAATACTCCTGTGCATGTGATAGGCGGCTGTTTATTTATAAGCTTCCTTTATTAGAGTAGACGATCCTTGATGGCAGTGACTTCCTGCAAATCTCTGGACTTTGACAATAGCTTAGGGGAGAAAAAAAGAAAAAGAAAGGGAGAGGAATGAAGGAGAGAAAGGGAACATTGGATGGATCAGTAAGTGCTCTCAGTTAACATTCCAAATAACATTTTTCATTTATTGTTTAAGGGAGGAAGGGAGCAAGAACAGACGGGGAAAGCGACCAGACAGCAAGCTTTGAACACCAGTGTTGGATGATGGCGCAGGCCTCCTCCCTTCCTGCTGTAAAGCAAGAACATGAAATTCTTTACATGCCACTCAACTTTCTTTGCGGTTTAGATCCAAATGATGAATTCAGACTTGTCTTCTACGGTTCACACCGTCCCATCCCTAAAGCAACATTCAAGCAAAAATTCTCATTATTTTCCAGTCCTTGTGATGGGCACACGATTTTGTTTTCATCTATAAAGTGTTCTCCCTAGGAATTGTCATTGATACTTCAATATTTACCTTAAAAATTGCTTCCACCTTGAAAACTTCCTTAGGCACAACTACTTTCATTCTTGCTGTGTCTCTATTACTCCTCTTGACCACATTTATTCCAACACCTGTCACCTGCCTTTTTAATAGCTTATCTTCCTAGCTTCTGTCCTTGGCAATGTGTAAGCTTTTTTCTAAAACAAATCCTATGTTTTGCTTATTTCTAGATCTCTAGGGTCCAGAATTCCTGTGGCTCCACACACAGAGCAGGTACTCAGGAAAATGTCAACTGACTACATGTTAGCAAAGATTACCCGAGGCAAATTTCTGCACAAAGGAGCTAGAGGAATCTGAGTGAAGACATGGTACCAAGAAAGGGGGTGAGCTCAGACTGCATTGTGATAGTCCACACCGCCTGTGGGGTAAGAAGTGTCCCCAGAATGGTGAAGTCACCAACGATGGTTACAGTCATGGTTAAGCAGAAGAGAAAAGTCACAGAAACCTAGCCACTACATTAAAGGGGATACTTCCTATAACTTAAGGATGGAGTCCTGAGACAGACCCGGTACTTGGCATCAGAGGAACTGTGTTAAAATCTCAGCTCAGGTCCCTACCATAGGTCTTAGAAACTCAAGATGATTGTGAAAAATTAACAGATGCCTATGAAAACCATCCAAACCAACTTTTCCTTCCCCTTGGGCACAGAATTAGCTTACCTGCCCTGGTCCCACGACTGTCAGGTCTGACTACATACCTGACTCCATGACAGACTATGAGTGAAGCTATATGTTCTGATTTCAAGTCTAGAGCATGAAAACCTCTCGTGAAATTCACCACATAGGGCATCTTCCTTTTTCTGTGAGACAGATGTGGGGTGACAGAGGACTCAGAGGTCTAGGGGATCGTAGACCATTAGACTGAAGGAGTCAGGAGCTCTGAATGCATCAAGAGAAATCCTCTCCACCTCCCTACTGCCAGCCCTCATCAGAGTGTGAGAAGAATGATAAAGACCCTTTAGCCCAGCAGTTTCACATATTAACATCTCTTGTAGCAATTCACCTACAATACTGACAAATACAAAATGTAACCTCTGGTCCCTTGTCTGACAGAGACCGGAAGTCCTGCATTACCTCTTCACAGGGTTAGTGTAAAGATCAGGATGAGGTTTTGTCGAGCATCACATTTTTCATACACATTATCTAAGTGTATCACTGCCTTTTCTCACTAGAAGTCAGGCAGAGAAAGGAAAGCAGGTCAGAGCAATTATGTCCTGTTGTGAGAGATCAGTGAATGGAAAATGTAAAACCTGCCTGTGGACAGTTGGAGGCATCTTCTATTGCAGGGGTCCCCAAACTTTTTACACAGGGGGCCAGTTCACTGTATCTCAGACCGTTGGAGGGCCGGACTATAAAAAAACCTATGAACAAATCCCTATGCACACTGCACATATCTTATTTTAAAGTAAAAAAATAAAACGGGAACGAATACAATAATTAAAATAAAGAACAAGTAAATTTAAATCAACAAACTGACCAGTATTTCAATGGGAACTATGGGTGCGGATGCATCCTATGCTCCTCTCACTGACCACCAATGAAAGAGGTGCCCCTTCCGGAAGTGCGGCAGGGGCCGGATAAATGGCCTGGGGGCCGCATGCAGCCCGTGGGCCGTAGTTTGGGGACCCTTGTTCTACTGTAATGGCGTTTGGGGCTGAGTATTCTGTGCTTTGCCAATGCTCTCTCTCACATCTGTTCAGCAGGGTCTGGGCTGCTCCCGACCCTCAGACATCTGGGTCTGTGCTACTCAAGGTGGGATCCAGGTTAACACTCCCTTTCTTCAGGCCTCAGCTTCTGCGTCATGAAGGATGGAAGCAGAGACCCTCTGTGCCTCTCCCATATGGTTGACCATCCTTGAGGCAGTCAGCTCTCCATCCTGGGACGTGTGTGAGGAGGGCACAGAATGTGTGGTAGGCATTGTGGAGGGAAATTCCGGCATCTGGGAAGATTGCTTGACCTGCTGCCCTTCTGCCTTTTTCAAGCTGGAGATTTTTGAGATGACTTTGTGACAAGGACGATAATGAGTCAGGCAGTGGTCTGATTCTATTTCAGGAAACCCGTGGGATGCAGTGCAGTGTTGTGGAAAGAAATAGAAGGGCACTGGAATCACCCAGACCCAGGTTTGAAATCTGACCATCGGTCTCTTTTTCTGTGAAATAAAGCAACAGTTTCCACTCCCAGGTTGCTTTGAGCACTTACAGGAGGCAGCGTAGGAATATACCGGAATGGTGTCTGGCATAGCCCTCACTCGAGGACACACTGTTAAGGAATATTGTGACAACTTTTTTGAATCTCCACTGACTCCAAATATAAGGTGAACACCATCATTTTTTCTAACTTTGTAAGTTAACCTCTGTGAATATTGCTGAGGGTACAACATATGTTTAGCATTAGGGTTCAAGGCACCCAAGTTATTATTTAAAAATATATATTTTAAGTGTTCCAACACAACTTCCACTTCCTCGTGGATGTAATAAAAAGAACATCTATCATCAGTGTTTGGGAAAGTTAAATAAATTTTTATATAGAATGCCACGTTCATGGACTGTCGAGAGGATTAAAATTCACTCATTCTTTTAGCGATCAGTTAGTTATTCTGTACTTAAAGTATGCCATGTGTTGTGCTTTATGATAAGATGCAGCGAGATGGGAAGCAGAAGTAGCACTTACAGGAAATCCCTGAATTACAAACGTCCAATTTACTATGTATAATTCGTACTGATCAATGGATCACCATGAGGGTTATTGGTAATCAACTGCAGTTGGACATCAGTGAAAATTATATCATGAAGTTACTCGACTCCCATAGCAAAGAAATAACCAGTGAAGACCTTATGGAACTAGAGCAGCAGACGACAGCCTTTAGAGGAGAAAACGGGGACCTAGAAACTCCAGAACTGAAAAAGTACTTTACAGAAGAGTTAGCTCAGGGGTCTCCAAACTTTTTACACTGTCCCTCAGACCATTGGAGGGCCGAACTATAAAAAAACTATGAACAAATCCCTATGCACACTGCACATATGCACATGCGTCATATGATGCACTTCCGGAGCCATGACACGTGCATCCCGTGTCACCGGAAGTAGTACTGTACGTGAGCAACGCCGCACCCGGAAGTGCAGCGGAGGCCAAATAAATGGCCTCAGGGGGCCACATGCGGCCCGGCCCGTGGGCTATAGTTTGGGGACCCCTGAGTTAGCTGATGCTTTTCATCTCACTGAAGCAAGACCAGCCAAGTGAGAGGAGCAAGATCCTGACACAGAGAGGTTCACCAGAGTTCACCACAGTTACCAAAGGCCTGAGATGCTACAAGACCACTTGTGATGAGAAAAAGAAAAGCTGTGTACAAACGTCCCATGATCCCTGCTTCAAGAAACTGACTCTAGCAGCGGAATCCAACCCTGACTCTAACACCTGTCCCAGCCTCTCCAACTAGTCTGTCATCTTCTGCATCATCCAAGACTGTTTAAGGTTGTGTTTGAAAATGGTTAAGTATTTACATGCACAAAAATTTATTATAAATAAATACAATATTAAGACAAACACCTAAGTTGCATTTAATAGGTGAATGTACCTGTTCCAACTTACATAAAAATTCACCTTAAGAACCAACCTACAGAACCTATCTCGTTCATACCCCAGAGACTACTGGCATTGAGTACTTAATATGTACCAGGTACTGTGCTAAGTGCCTCATTTATGTTGTCTTATTTAATTTTTAATCAAAGTGATGACTCGATATTATTGCTCTAATTTTAAAGATGAGAAAATCGATAGGCAGTTGAAGCAACTTTCCAGTTTACTCATTGTTAGAACCGGGATTCCAACCCACAGTCTGTCACTACAAAATCTTCTCTTTCACAACCACATTCATCCTGACTCTCGCCGTCCTGAACGGCATGCGGGAGCAGGTAGGCATGTCTGTCCTGGAGATGGAAACTCTGTGGGCAGCTGGTTGGGGGGAGATGAATTCAGTTCACCCCACGAGGAGGATACAGTGCCGATGGGATGTCCGGGTGGCTGGGTCCTTGTACTTTCCAAGGTCAGAGGGCTGAAGGAGAGAAGTCAGTGTTAAATCCCTTTCACTTTCAAGAAATAATTAATTAGCAGGCATGGAAACAACACATCACTAAGAACAGAAAGGAGAGTGGTTCTCTTTCTGGATCAGCTGTCCAGTTTTCCTCGTCAGCTCCTACTGAGGGTTCCATTCTGAGAACGTGGCAGGGGTGGTGGCCGGGTAGAAAAGCAGATCACTGCTGCCGCACTGCCTGTTTTTGTCGCATCATTGTGTTAAACCACCATCTAGAGAACACAGGTAAAATCTTTTCAACCCGAGTCACCAGTTTCCTTTTCTCTGGATTTTCTCTGATTCTTTTGACAACTCTGGACCCCCTGACTTAGACTTGTGGTTTCAGGGCCATCGTTGGTGAACCTCAAACCAGATGTTTCACGTGGGAAGTAATAGCAAAGGGGAGACCTGGTTGGCGTTTAGATGCAGAGGCAGAAAGGCTGGATTGGCAAGGATTCTGGGACACACTCCTGTGTCCAAACATAAAGTCAGGGCTGGTGGAATCAGAACTGGGGCAGGAATCAGGAAGCCTGGCTTCTCGTCGGGCTCTGGGGCGGTTTCATTGCTTTGAACTGACCATTGCTTCCTCTATGTCCAGCTCTGACTTTCATTGGAAGGCTTTTCACCCTTTGCTAGTTGTCAAATTCTATTTTCAAAGACAATTTTCTGATTTCCACTTTATACCCCATTTGCCTCCTCCCAGAATAGTCTTATACCTGTTTAAGTCTGCAACACAGTTCTGGAACGTTTGCGTCTGTAGGTTGGTATAGAATAGTCTCCTCATCAGTAGTACCTCCCCCCAGCTTCCTGAGCCCACACATTGTTCAAGGCTCAACAGCTGCTTCTCACAGAGAGTCTTGAATGACTTACGGCTGTGCTTTTCTCATTCACCATCTGAATTCGACTCCCTAACAAGCTAGGGTTTAGCACATGCTAGGCTTGTGCAAGGTCTTCAGAAGCCCCTGAATTTGCACATAAAATAACTGAGGGCTCTGTAGACTTGACATAGGGACTCTGGAATTGTTTCCAATGTGTTGAGTATTTTCAGACCTTAATAGAAAACATTTATTTAGAATTTAGCTCCAAGAGAGAACTTTCCTCTTTCTAGCACTACCTCCTTAACATCAGAGCTCTTCCTTCTTTTTTATTTGACTTTATTGGGTGACATTGGCTCATAACATTACATAGGTTTCAGGTGTACCATTCCATAATCTGTACAATGTACTGCATGTCACTACTCCATGTCAAGTCCCCTTCCATCACCCTTTATGTCCCCTTTACCCTCTTCTACCTCCTCACCCTCCTTCCCTTCCTGTAATGAGCACATTTTTGTCTGTGTCTATGAGCTTTCTTTTCCCTCCACTTCTTTTTATTGATTCACCAAATAGTTGTTACTTTGCCAGTTATCTCTCTATGCATATATATATACACACACACGTATATAGTATATGTGCTTAATTTTGTTGAATCATTTGAAAGTAAGTTACAGAGCCTCCAGCCCCGATACTTTAGCATACCTCTAAGAGTGGCATTTCTCTGCATACCTGCTACTCAATATATATACCTAAGAAAATCTTTATGCACTAACATCTAATAGACAGTTTGAATCCCCATTTTTCCAAATGCCCCAAAGACGTCTCATATGATGCTTTTTTGTTTTACAATCCAGAATGCATTGAACATTTATATATTGGATTTGGCTGCTCAGTTTTGAAATCTAGAATCGTTCTTTCTTTATGTCTTTTTTTTTTTATTGTTTTGAAGAATCCAAGACAGGTGTCTTATAGATTGTCCATGATTGAGAAGCATTCTGACTGGTTTTCTCATGGTTGGACACAGGTGAATATTTTTTTTTGGCAACAGGATTCCACTGGTAGTGTTCACTTGTGGAGGCGTCATGGCAGGAGGCGTGTAACTTCATGTTGTCTCCCGTGGAAACTCTGAGAAGATGCAAAGGCCCGTAAAGCCAATTACCTCCCCTTCGTGCAGACCACAGCAGCGAGGTAGGGTGATGCATGCTGAGGTGAGAACCCGGGCTCCGTCTCCGCCAGTCTTCCATGCGGCCCTTGGAAAACCAATTCTCTTATAGGTACCAGGCCTCTGTTTCCTTGTGTTTATTTTCCAGCTCAATTCAAAAGTGAGGAGCCATGGCCTAAGGCTATGAAAGCTCCTTATAGACTGTAAGAAGCTGTAAAATGCGTGGTGGCCTGCTACTCAGTGGGGTTCAGTCCCTGCATATGGTGCGTCAGTTTTGTGTATGTTGGGGGGGTTGTATTTTATTTTATAACAGTAGTTTTTAGATATCGTTCAGATGTCATACATTTCCTCTATATACAGCATTTCTTCAGTGACTGAGATGTGAACTTCTGCCGAATTCACGTGCCTCTACGCCACCTCCCTGTGCATTCCATTGGGCTTTTGTGCAGGTGGCTTTACAACGGCTTTGAGAAACAGAGGCCCTTGCCAGGGGACCTTGATCTGCAAGGTCTTGGGCTCCCTCGGCTTTCAGTATGAGTCGCCCTGACCTCCTCTTGCTTGTTCAGCCCCTGGAGGGGCAGGAAGGGGAAGGGTGGAGGGAGCTCCCACCCTTTCCTGCATTACAGTGGCGACCTCAGGCCTGCACCAGCCACCGGGCCAGCGAACAGCATCCTGGGGCTCTCAAACCACTTCTGTCCTTGTTTGCGTGATACCCAACAGAAGACTATCTTGTCACCTTCTGAAATTGTTTTTCTTCATGTTTTTTAACTTTGCCGTGATGGGTTAAAAGTGCTTGATTCCTTGCAAAGCTACATCCGTGGTACGATTGCACTATTGGAGAAGAAAGCCGCATCAGAAAACGCTGTCATCCTATTCGGCTTCAGACCCCAACTGCTGAAATTACCCATCTTCACTTACTTAACATATTATCTCTTACGTGACGTGCCTTCTATCCCTATTGAGACAAAGAAGTACTTCAATTGGTCTTGACAGTCTATGAGACGTTTTTATTTGAACATTGTATTATTTTTTAAAAAATAACCTTGTTTATCACATTTAAAGCTGCTCCAGACAAAAAAGAAAGGGACCTGCCAATTGAGGAAACATTGCCAGGGTCGGCTTCAGAGGGCTGGGAATGGTGGCTGCCCAGGCTAGGGACATGGGAGTGGAGGAGGAGGCAGCATGGCAGCGGAGGAAGGGGTGGCAGGCAGGTGGGGGCTTGGGGTGGGAGCTGGGGACCAACACTTCTAGTCTGATTCACTCTTGAATTCTCTCTAGCTTGAACTACTCAAGCCCTTCGAAGGGCCGCAGTTTTCTAAGCTGAACATCAGAAGGGAGTTAGGGTCTCCTAAGTGCCTCTACTGCTGTAGGAACAAAAAAAGTCAAGAACCACACAATTTCCCTCATACGTGACTATGAAACTAAAAGCCACGAATGAACAAACAAGAAAAACAGACAAACAAGAGCTCACAGACCCAGACAACAGAATGGTGGTTACCAGAGGGAAGGGGAGAGGGGTTGGTAAAAGGTAAGGGGGGACCACATAGATGGTGATGAAAGAAGACTTGACTTTGGGTGGTGGGCGCATAATGTAATATACAAATGATGTTTCACAGAATTATACACTTGAAACCTATGTCATCTTATCAACCAACACCACAGCAATCCATTTAATTTAAAAATAAAATATAATAAAATTAAATTTTTTATAAAAAAGGAAAAGCAGGTGCTCCCCACGATTCCGTAGACGGATGAGTTGCCGACAGGTCAGAGGTGCCAGTGACATCAGACTTGACTTGCTCCTTCTCTTTCACCTTCTTTCAGAAATCCAAGGAAAATTCCCAAGTTTCCTGCTTCTAAATAAAGCAGCAGATGGTCACTTAGCCAGATTGCATTTCGCTTTAGTGTCACGTGTCCTTCCCCCTCTCCCACCCCTTCTGATTTGATTTAAGGCTAATGGAGTGACCACGTTGATCTCAGCACCATCTCCTCCGGCCTGCTGTGTGGCCATGAGGCTGACTCATGCTCTCTGACCCGGCAAGGCCAGAGAGGAAGAAACAAAGCCTTTTTTTTTCCACATGAAGAAGGCACTTTTATATCAATGATTTTATCAGATCCTTCTTGCACCGGGGTGAGGTGGCACAGAATGAGAACAGGGAGGCTCGGAGACCGAAGGTGCCGGAAGGAGGTTGGGTCAGCACTGGGGGAAACTGTCCCTGGGCTCCCCAGTTCAGCCTTCTTTCCAAAGTGCCCTCCTTCCTGTCAATGATCAGAAGGCAGGCAGATGGCACAGAGCGAGTCATTATTCTAGAAGCACCAAGGAGAAAAGTTGATGTCAGGGGTACGGCGCAATGCTTCAGCATTTTAGTCCTTACGTGTGGTCACCACGGAGACCTAGTAACCGTCTGTCATTATACAACGGTATCATGACAATATTGTCTATCTTTTCCTGTGCTGTCTGTTACCTCCTGTGACTTCTTTATTTCTTTATAAGTGCGGGGTTGTGCCTCTCATTTCCTTTCACCTTCTCTATTCATCCCCCACCCTCTTCCCTCTGGCAGTCATCAGTTTGTTCTCTCTCTATGCTTAAAAAAATCATTTGTGACATAAATCATTGTGTTTATCATTATATAATTTGTTATATATATATATATAATTTGTTATAACTATATATATAGTTTTAGCAATTTACTGCAAGATAAACACTAGGGAACACAGGTTAGGTCTCCAGGAACCCTGTTACATACATTGACTGCGAGCAATAAAAGCTTCCAGGTTGAGAAATCAGGTCTTGGGCTTTCAAAAATCACCCTCAAAAATTGAAAAGCATCTCTATGATTTTAAGAGGAAAGCTAAAAGCAAAATGTTAAGATGGTAAGTCATGTGGATTTCACCACCATTAAGAAGAAGGATGATTTGACGTTGGTGGGCACACAATGCAATATACCAATGATATATCATAGAATGTGCACTTGAAACCCTATATGATCTTATTAACTAATGTCACCCCAACTTAAAAAAAAGAAAGATAAAATGTAAGGGAGGTTCCACCCAGAAAATTCCTCTCTCTCAAGAGCAATGCTTGTCCTGTAGCGAAGTTCTCATCTACAGAACTTGCACAGAACCTGACACTTGGGAGTCTTGTAGATTCTGTTGAAAAGTGGTGCACACAGGCTGGGTTAGGAGAGACCTCAGGAAGGAACAGCACTGAACTGGACATTGAACCCAGAGCCCTCGGGGGCAGGGAGGGCTTCTCTGTTCCCAAGTGAAGCCATGCCCTGGAAATGCACCCTCCAGTGTTGGAAAGTGACTCTGTGGCCCAACCAACTGGGATTGAGAAGAAAAACAAAGAAGGAAATGCTAGATTATAATTGTGGAGAAACGTAAGTGTTTCAGTGATAAATCTCCACTACTTAGACCATGGAGACCATAAATCATTCATTTTGAATGAAGGAATGATTTGCTCATGTGAACAAATGAAAGACTAATTACAATAACCAAGCATCGAAGTGGACTGCTGTCAGGAATCTCTAAGATCACGCCCCACTGGAGCTACTGCTCTGTTGACTGTAAGCAAAGCACCCAGTTTTGTTGGCTGACTCAATTTTGACACAAGCTGGAGAGTCTCTTTCTCCTCCCTTATCCCGTATCCTCTTGTCTAACACATTTGCCTATGAGTCAGGTGACCAAGCCCTCCTGGTTTGCCTGAAGTGCTCCTGGTTTTATCACTGCAAGTCCTGCTTCCCAGGAAACAGCTCATCCCTGCATGCATGGCCCACCTCTAATGATGTAATCATTTCCTGCTATCCAAAACAGCTCTCTCCAGCTATTGTCTTGGCAACAATCCACCCAGCTGCTCAGGCTAGAAACACAGGCGTGTCACAGGACTCCTCTCTCTGATGCATCCCACTCCCACCCAGTCCCCTATGATGGACCCTTGAGACCTATATCCCCTGTCTCCGTCACATGGCCACTATCCCAGACCAACCCACTGTCACCCCTTCCTAAGCTTTTGTAACAGAATCCTAATTTAGCCTCTTGCTAAATTTGACAAGTAATTTTTATCCTAACAGAGTGATGACTTAATACTACAAATCTGATTTTATAACCTTGCTGTTGACTGCCTCCCGGTAGTTGATACCCAAACTTCCTGCCTCCATTTGCAAGGTTCATCATATCTGAGCCACGCCTACATTTCTGAGCCATCCAGAGAGGCTCCGTCATTCACTCGTGTTAAGGACAGGTCAGGGGACAGGAGTTGAAGGGTGAAGACTTCTTCACCTCTCCTCATTAATAAAGTGAACTGCAGAGAATAATTTTTCTTTTCATTGAAGGTTATGACTTAAGATATGCTGACATCTCTCATTTCCCCAAAGGGGTGGTTTTGTTAATCTGAATGGTGAGAACTTGAATTTATGAGGCCATGCTTTACTCTGAACCAGGTCTCTGTGCTGAAGGTGTTCGCACTGGGCATGTGGACACCTCAAAGTCCCCGCTTCTCCCATCATCCGTTCTGCAAATTCTTCATTTGCATCAGGGTTTTCTCCCTCATTTCTTTTCTTCCTTTCCAGACCTAACACATGCCTGAGTAAACACACCTAAAACTTGAGATTCAGAGACCAAAGTTTATATTGAACCTCAAGCCTAACACACAGTTTCCTGTACATGTTTGCCATTGCTCTTTGTGAAGTATCAGATGCTTGCCTGGTTCCAAATGACACCTGATGTCCCTGTTGGCTGCTGCCTGTGTGTTCCAGCTCCAGCCACATGTTGGGCCCTGGGGGTAGGGACAGGGTCTTAATATCCTGAGGGCCTCTACCTGTGCTTTGTGGCCCAGCGTCAGTGTCATTTCTCAGGAAGTTCCCTTCCGAGCACACCGTCAAGGATTGGTTTGTCAGAGGGCAAGTTGCGAAATGGGACAGCTATGTGACCAGTGCTGTGAGCCGCACTCCTAGACATCTGATTCAGTGAAATCATAGATTGGACTGACAAGAGTACTCTTAGAGTGGTTTATCTTTTCTTCAGATGTTTCTTTCTCTCTCTCTTTTTATCTGTCTTGTCTTCTCTCCAGAGAAGGCCTAGCTACATCAAGAATAAAACAGTGTCTTAAAATAGAAAATCTGTGGGCTGAGGAGCCAGAGAACCTGGTTCTAACTGGATGACCTTAGATAAATTACTCCTGAGAACTTCTGCTCTTTTATTGGTAAAGCAGGGCCTGTACTCCCTAGCAGTTAGCTGGGAGGGTGTTTAAATAAAATATGATATCGGAAGAGCCTGGAGGCAAGAAAGAAGGGGACAGACAGTGAAAAGGAAACCGCACAACATAGTGTCCCAAGTGTCACAGCAGAGTTTAGCTCAGCAACCACAGGAGCCTGGAGGAGCAGGGACGCTCTCTGCTGTCCCGGGCAGAGGATAGCCACGGCGGCCCAGGGATGCCAGCCTGAGGCGGACGCTGGCCTTGTCAGCGGGGCAGGTGCACAGGGTGGTCTTCCTCACACGTCCAAGGGAAACGTGTCCCTGGAAAAGGCACCAGCCTATGGAAGGCATCCAGGGCACTACACTGGCTCCATGCGGCCAGCCATTAAGGTAGGAGAGTGAAGCATTGGACCTTAGGACCTCAACCAAGGACATGGGATTTGCGCAAGGCAGAAGTCTTACGGATTTCAAAGCACGGAAGTGACACGGGCAGCTCTGTGCTCCCAACTGGTGCAGGGAGGGGGAGGGGAGAGCCGGCTGGCCCAGCCCAGTGGAGACACACGCCACGGTGATGATGTCTGCCACCAGAAATGAGAGTGAAACTTACAACTCCCCTCCTCCAGGTTCTATTAGGAAACATTTTGCTTCCATTATCATTTCGAAAGTATTTCCTTGAGAAAATATGTCAGGGTTCCGCCAAGGAAAAGGTGGAAATGGAGCCATGGATGGTTAATTTATTGCAGTGACTGATTACAAAAAAGAAAAGGAAGAAGAAAAATACAAGAGAATAGAAAGACAGAAAGATTGTGCTCAGCTCGAACTGGGTCACCTGCGCTGAGCCGGGAGCATGGGCAGAGGCTGCCCGAGGTGTCCAAGTGTTTGCGAGGTCAAGTTAGGGCCATGATGAAGGCTAGAAGGCACTGTTTGTGCAGGTGACGGTCCCTGTCACCCTCTGCCCCCCGTTAGTCCACTCTGCTGCTCCCTGAAGGCCCTTTGAGGAAGATAGTGCCCTTGGCCTGGGAAGAACACTCCTTCAGCCTCAGCACCATGCACGACTTGCCCCCAGCTCTCAGAAAGCCTGAAGTCTAGTAGTGAGTGGGGCAGGAGTGAATGGAGCGGGGAAGGAAGGCTAGACAGAAGGGCCTCTACAGCAGGGTGGAGAAAAGACCGCACTAATGACAGTGGGGAGTCAGGCCAGCACAATAGAAGGGTTACCAGTCCAGACACATGTGTCAGTCAGCAGTTCTCTCAGGGGAGCAGACATCTCAGTGGTCTTTAGAAAGGATGGATGCATTCAAGGTGCATTCATTTATTCATCCACACACTTAACATGTAACTAAGGATTCAACCAGGAGTGTGCCCAGGGCGTAACCCTGAGGAGTGCATGGACCACCAGGGGAGACAGACATAACAGGGGAGAATTACTGAACGAGGAGAACAGAACTAAGACAGTGAGATGCATGGGGTCCTCTAGGACCTCAGAATCAGAGCAGTGAGTTGTGCCTCAGAGACTAACTAGAAACTTCCCAAGAGGAAGGAAGCATTGCAGTGAGTCTTAACAGAGAGGGGATGCTTTTCTGGTGGACAAGTAAGCAAAGGGAAGCTGAGAAGGTGTCCTGCCAAAAGCCACAGCCCACGCCACACAGAGCAGGAAGACAGGAAACAGTGGTGCAGAAACTGGTGTCAGAGGGACAGGAGAGAAGCTGGAGGGCTGCACTTCACAGAAGCCAGGTTCACCTCGGGGTGGACGGTGCCAGGAATGTTGAGGAACTGTCATTATGAGTGACAGTTCAGCATGAGGTGCCTTTTAGCATGACAGTGACATTGGGTCTCTGGAAAGAGCACTTGGAAAGCCTGGTGACAGGGCCATGAGAAGATTGAAGACAGACTGAGGCTCTGGAGCTCTGGTGGGAACCCACAGCACTCATCCTAGAGACATTACGGGGTCTGAATAATGGTGGGGACTGTGCAGCCCACTGAAAGGCTGTCCTGGGGTCTCTGCCAAGAATGCCTCTGGACTCTTCTGTCTGTAGACGTCCTCTAACACAATCAGCACTTTGGGGTTAAAGCCCAGGGAACATAGCATTTGGGAGCATGGGACATATTTCTCAGTTGGAAGCTATTTTCTAAGGACCTCAACCTCATCTGTGTTTAGTTTCAGGTACTGATCTTAATGGACTCTCAAAACAGTCCTGAATGACAGGTCATCATGCTTCTTTCGTAGAGACGAGAAGCTGAGCCTTAGGGAAACTAAAGAGTTTGATGGAGGTTTTGCCTGACTCTGTGAGACGGCAATCAGACTCGGGTCTTCTCACTCCAGAACCCAAACTAATTTCCTCCATCTCTTTCTGCCTCCTTCTCTTCCTGTTGGTCTCATCTCCATCAGATTGGCTCAAGGCTTCGAAGACAAGGAGTTCTGTTAGGCATCGGACCTTGGCACAAGGACACACTGGCTAATGGAAGATGGACCTGAATAGGCTGCCCTGGAAGGAGTCTGAGACAGGGCTGTGTTCTCACGTCAATCTACAAAGGAAAGGACCTCTCCCTCTGGGAAGTCAAGTGGGGCTTTGGGAAGGAGGAGACATTTGCCCCCAGGGGTGCATGGGAGCTCTCCAGATGCAGAGGGTGCCCCCTAAGCTCAGGGCTTCAGCTCCAAAATTAATTAGCAGAAGAATCTACCTGAACCCATGATGTGTCAGACTGGAATTTTTTTTATTTGCAGCTAGTTACATTGGTTTGTTGGCTAAAACCTTTCCTGGTGACCTCCTCTGTTTCTTTCATAGATGTATTTCCTTCTGACCACATGACCTTGCCCGAAAAGGCCATGGGGAGCCCCCACAAGCCATTGGGAGCAGCTGGGTAGGCGAGGAGTGTGATCTGGAACCCGTGACCTATTCTGAATCTATCCTTTGGGACTGGAGGTAGTGGCCTTAAATGAGAGCAGTCATGTCACCCAAGGGGACTCCAGGCCTCCTCTGACCAGCAGTAGGAGGCACGATGCCCTGCTCGAGGGGGACTCAGCCCAGAACCAGTGCCACGCAACAGGGTGCGGATGAATAATTAAGTCACTGTTTACAAGAAATTCTAATCTTAGAGAAGTTCAACGTAAAGACAGACACAAGCCGGAAACAGCCAAGAACAACACTGCCAGAACACGCAGAGACACAGGCCTTTGGCCAGACACTGTTTTCTCTCTAAATGTTGTCATCGAAAACTCAGTCAGAAAAATCTCTCTGTCTCCTGGGCACCCTCAGCATATTAGTAATTATAGTAGTAAAAATAATTAACTGTGATATCTGATTGCCTACTATGTTCTGGACCTTTGTTAATATTATTTTAATTTGAATCTAACTGCCCTCTCCCCCCAAAAAGAAAGAAATATCTAAATAGTTATACTATGGAAAAGGAAACAGAGACATTGAGTAACTGGTTGAAGTCACACAGCTAATCAGTAACAGATTGACTTCGGTCTAAGATGTGAACTCAAGTCTACCGGCTTTTCAGATTTTTACTGTGTTCTGCGGAGTGTGCAAATTGGTGCTAACGGCGAAGATTTATTTATTTCTGAATTTCTGCATCTAGCTCAATGCCTTTCAAGTATTTGAGAGTAAGGGGTAATCTTTTTTAAATACTTAAAAAGTAAAGTCTGACTCTCCTCCCCTCCCAAAGCCACATCTGTGCACAGGAAAAGCTTTGCATAAAATTTAAGATCATCGGGGTCACCCTAGAATCTATGTAAACACAATTGAATGAAAGTTTAAAAATGATATTAATTCATAATGTCACCCCAATAAATTCAATAAATTTTTAAAAGAATAAATAAAAAAAATTTAAGATCATTCGTAGTCTTATTTGGGAAGATGACTTATGACCTTCAGAGTAAGACCCCTTGAGGGGACTCTTCTTGTGTGTGTGTGAATTGATTTAGGATCATAGTGGTTGCAAAGCTGAGGTCAGCGCTCTCTGACCTGTCTCTGCCCCTCCCTCACAATCCATCATGCCCCACCCTCAATAGGAGGACCTGTTAGTCCACCCCTGCTGTGCAGGGACCAGGAAAGACTCAGAGAGTGGACAGAGCCCACTGTCCCCGAGCTGCATGTCTCATTGGTAGTTGGGATAGCTGGGACTTCTTACCTCACACAATAAGTATTATGTCTAGGATAGAATAATTATCATTTCCCCCTTTTTAATGGTGAGACATTTAGAAGTTAGCAGGGATTTTTATCTAGAATGCGCTGGCTGGAAATAATAAAAAACCCAATTCCCGCTGACAGAAAGGAGAGGAGAAACTGAAAGGGCAGAGGTAGGCAGGGCTTCTGGAGAAAGCTGACCTGGTGGCTCTTTAATGTCTCAGGACCCCGAGTCTATCAATCTATTGATAGTGTCTCATACCATGTCCGTTTCACTCTTAACAGTGGCCCCTTTTCAGGAGACTGCTGCTCAAAACATGTGCTAATCGGTGCCCATCTTCAGAGGCAGAGCCTACCTCCGTGTCCCCACAAGAGCCTTGAGAGTCACTCTGATGGACCCCCATGGGTCAACGCCTGCCCTGAGTTAATCACTTCCTTTGCCAGCCCTCCCTTGTGTTCTTTATCAGCATCCATTGAGGCCACAAAGTCTATTGAAAGCCTTCTCTGCCAGGAGCCGTCCTGTGTGGTGGGAAGCCACTGCTAGATGGAGCCTGCCGGTCACACACACACCCTCCTGTGCCAGACTTCCATGCTCTGCCCTGTATGTAATAAGAGGACACAGGGATGGGACAGGGAGGCAGCTAGGTGATTACACATGCAGAAACATAACAATGGCTGTGATTTACGGACAAATAAATGCCCGCAGGCATTGCAGCAGATGTTTTTAATATGCATTTTCATTTAGTCCTCAAAATATTCCTGTAAGTAATATTGTCCACACGTTAGCATTAAGGAACACAGGACACAGAAAGGTACATGATTTACTAAGCTCATGCAGCCAACAAGTGCAGAAGAATAGATTTGTAAGGTTCTTGTTCTTTGTTTTTGCTGTGTGAACTGCCTCTCATGCAAGGAAATGCCTGCTTCTCTCTGGATGAACCATGACTCACATGCCAAATGATATGCCAATATAGACACAACTAACCTTTTACTGATTTTATTATGGGGATTACTCAACCCTTTCATACTTTTTGGCTAAATACAAAAGCACTTAGAAGCCCATGCACAAATCAGTTTCTTCAAAATAATCCAGTTGTCCATTTCCATAGATCCCACACACGTACCCCTGCCGATACTGCTGCCTGAATGGTGTTACCTCTGTCCATACGATGTTGTAGCTGTCCTCATCCCTTTTGACTTATTAGATTTATAAAGTTCTATTACAGAAAATTTGAAAAGAACTAAAAATGGTGACCCATAAGCAACAACTGTAAGCTTAGTGCTTCCTAGAATTTTCCTCTCCATACTGCATTATCACAAAAAGAAGATTATGTTCTCTATGTCATGTTATGCTAGGCCCTTTCTACTTATTATTATATCTCCAAATTCTATGTGTCATTAAGATAACGTTGCCAACCTTATTTTCTAGGCCATAACGCTAATGTAGAAAAATTGTAATCATTTCACTAGCCATTCTTCCACTGTTGGGCATTTATGGGGTTGATTAATAAATCTATTTCAGTGTTCTGCTCTGAATGCATAAAGGACTGTTATTTATTTAACTTTGATGTATTTTTTGCAAGGGCATATTATGTTCCGACGTGCCTGGGCTTTTCACTGTCTACATGTCCAGATCTGAACTCATAAGCTTATTCCAGAAAAAAACAATTACTATCTCTCCTACAGCCCCTCACTGGCGAGGTCAACAGCTCTCGCTATGCCATGCTGGCCCAACTGAGAAACGGCTGGTCAGCCCGACTCCCTGCTCCCTGAGAATTCATATCTAATCAGCCCATGAGGCCACTCCATCCTCCCTTCAGAGCAGAGTGACATTGCATGAGGACCCCTCTCGCTCCCATTTTCAGAGTGAAAACCAAAAATTAGACATTTTTTTTAATCTTGTGTTGTCTGTATGGAAGAACCATGGCCATGACTCACATGACTCTGTATTTGTATATAGTAACTTATTCCTCAATCTCAGGTACATGGATGCTGAACAAAGAAATAAATCATTATTTTTACCTTTTATTGTTTTTAATTATGAATACCACCCCATTCTCTGCTCAGGGCTTGTGGAATGCAAGAAGCATGACTTAATAATAAACAGAGCAACCAATTAAGAAGACCTACTCTGTGCCAGGCACTCCATTAAGTGTTGCACACAGTTTTCCTTTCATCTTTAATGGCCCCAGATATAAAGATCAGCCTTTCATTTTATAGACAAACATAAAGAAAGATAATGTGACTTACCCAGGACCCCACAACCCATGGTGGGGTCTGGATTTCTAACCCAGATCATTTGCCTGGGCATAGCCTCAGTCACAGTGCCTGCCCCCAGTACGTGTTGTTAGAGTGAATCACGGGACCCACAGGGGGAGCCCCAACCACATCATGGTTATCCCATTTGGGAACCGAGGAATGCTTATTTATCGACAGTGAAGTTTGAGAAGCCAAGAGGTTCAAGAAAAAGAGAAATGTATTTTCTATTAAAAAATAGTCCCAATAGGGTGTCATCATGGTTGTATCTTTGGCGTTATCCCAAAAGGCCCAACTCCTGATGAAGATGTTTGTTCGGGCCGCAATAGACACATGCTTACCAGTCTCTGTGGAGGGACCAAAAGGCTTAGTTTCTTCATATTTAAAATAATAGTACCTATACATAGCTAAAGGATTTCTTAGAAGAATTAAAGAAAATTCCTAAAAACCACAACTACCATGGCTAACACATGCTACGTATTATTATTTTTATTGTAATGACCCTAAATACTTCCTGCTTACTCAGCAGTTATCCCTGATGGTACAAACTGTCAACCACCCAATAGTGCACACTAGATATTCACAGCAAATTCAAATCGATAATAAAAAGGGAGAGATAGCAAACAGAGGAAATAAATGTGGAGGGACATGGGGGATTGAAAGTAATTTGTGGTCTTTCAATCAATATCATGAACATTACAAGTGATCTAAAATGGTTTTGAATCAAGAGTTCATGTTTTTGATTAAGGCACACTACTATGTAGGTTACAGATGTGTGTGTTCACACAGTCAATGTCATGAACTTCACCACTCTCAGTCACTTATTGACTATCTGCCGTACCTTTCTTGCTTCTAGAACCAACATTTTAGAAACATTAATCACCTTCTGTTCTTTATAATTAGTCTGGGGAAAAAAAAGACAGAAATTCTTGATGGCAAATTACAATTTCTGCTTTATAATGAGCTGTAAGATAGTCTATATCTCTAGAGGACTCCTTTTATTATAGATGGCTGAGCTAACAAGGAAAAAGAGAAATTCTTGAAGTCCAGAGATTAGGAGAAACTCAAAACCAGGAAGGCTCATATTTATCCTGGCAGTGTTTCCCAATCCCTCGTGGGCTAGTAGTACCTGGGTTTCAGTGGCCACACACATGGAAAAGGACACGAGGGTAAAGCCTGGGCCTCAGCACAAGGAGAATCCCACAAATCTAATACTCTGAAAGGGCAAACTAGTAAGAAAACCCTCTGCACACACACACACAGAGAAGCTTAGGGATAATCACCTGGCACCTTCTTAGCTGAGTGGAAAAAATATCCCTGTGTATTTCTTAAACTACATGCTAAGACTCACAAGAGCTTGGGACCAGTCAGTATGCACAAAATTCACACTCACTGTGTGGTCCGCCAAGACCCAATAAGCCTTTAAGGGGCTTCCAAACCAAAGTCCCCGTCAGAAGGAGAGATAGTTGAATGAGGAACCTGAGCCCTTAACTGCCCAACCCCCGCAGGAACGGGCATCTCTTCTCTCATTATCTATGGGCCTAAAGTAGTTACTCGGCCCCAAAAGCTCTAGAAGGAGAGTTCAGAAATATCAGGGTGAGAGTTAGAGTGTTTGGTGAATACGACTAAAATTCTTATGTTTTAGGAATAATGAATATTGATTAAATTTGAACATTCTTAGATTGTAAAGTTCATATTTGTAGGAGAACCAAACGAAGAAGGGACATGGTGTGTAACTTCAGAGTTAAAGGAGGGAAAGCAATAGACTGAAGGGAAAAAGCTAAAACTGCAATCAATTCAAAAGAAGGTAAGGAAAAAGAGAGAAAAAAAGATATTGGGTTAAAGTGAGAAAAAGGAGAAATCACAAAATAAAGAGGTAGAAGCAAAATCCAGCATATAATTAATTTGATAAATATGAATGGTCCATCGTCCCTTGTTAAAAGGCACAGACACTGGGACATGCTGGTGGCGTTCAAGAAACAACAAAAGCCAAGCGCTTCCAGGGAACTGAAAACCAGAGGGCTCACCAGTTCACTTAAAGCGAAGGTTGTATCCTCAATACGGGTATTCGTGTCTTAGGGCTCCATAACAAATTGCCACAAGCTAATGGCCCAAGAAAATGCCAATGTATTAGCTCACAGTTCTGTAGCAGCTTAAAACAACATAGATTTATTATCTTACAGTCCCAGAGAGTAGAAATCCAAACACGAGTCTTATGAGGCTAATAGCAAGGTGTTCTCTGGGCTGCGTTCTTGCTGGTGGCTCCAAGGGAGAATCCACTTTCTTACCTTTTCCTGCGTTCCTTGGCCTTGGGTTCCTTCCTTCATCTCCAAAACACATCAATCCAAACTCTGCTTCCGCCATCACAACACCTTTTTTCTGATTCTGACCCTCTTTCCTCTCTCTTCAGGGACCCGAGTGAGTGCACTGGACCCACCTCGATAATCTAGATAATGACATGTATGTCAAGATCCTTAATTGAAGCCATCTGAAGATTCTGCCTTGTCACTCACGTAAGGAAACAATCACAGGTTGTTAGGTGGAAGACGGTGTCTTTGGAGAACCATTCCCCCATCCAGCCCACAACTGGGCTGTGGAAAACTACCCAGCAGTAAAGAAGGACCACACCATCAATATGCGCAAAAATGTGGAGGGATCTTGAGCACATGATGTGGTGTTACCAAAGCCAGTCTTAAAAGGTCATACATGGATGACTGCATTTATGTGACTTATGCAAAAAGACAAACCTGTGGTGATAAAGAACAGAGCCATGGTGGCCACGGCTTTGGGGTTGGGAACAAACAGTGTGAGCACACAGGGACAGGGACGGCATGAAGGAATTTGTGGACGTGATGGACGTATTCTCTCTTCTGATGGTGGTGGAGGTGACAGGAATTGATACCTGTATGAAATCTCTAGAAGTCTATACCAAAAACAAAAACAATTTTCAACTTAATTTTACTCTATGTAAAAAAATAAAAAAGTGTAGAGCTGGTAAGAGTTGACTCTCCATCGCTCTCAACCTATGTGTTTGGTTTTTTGTGTCTGTCAACAGGAGGAGGATGCAGAAGGCGGGAAACACCCCTCCCACTTACCTGCTGGAGCACTGTCAAAGCCAGTTTGACCTTTCCCGCTCTCACAGCCTAGCCACATGTCACTAAGGACGTGGGACCTCTTGGCCCAGGGGCCCGGAGCTCCTGGAAGCCAGGCAGGCGAGCCTTCGTGGGCACTGCAGCCAGCCCTCCACTTGGCACTGCTCGCTGAGAAATCCCTGTATAGCAATGCTGTCAAACACTTTCTTATTTCGTGCTTTTAAAATATATTTATATCTTTGGCCTTGTTTAACATTTTTCATTGAGTTCCCTTTTCCTTTTGAGACGCAGAGGCCAAGAAAAACAGAAAACAGGCTACGGGAGCCTCTGCGAAAGGTCTCCGGAGATACCACCGTCTCCTGGAAAATTCTCCTCCAGAATTTACGAGACAAATATAAATACAGGCTGGACGGAGCTTGCAGTCACCTTCAAACTGTTTGCATTTCAGGAAGATTTCAAGAAGAGTTGCTGTCCCTGGCAGGTTCTTGGGTTTCTGGGCTTAAATTAAAAAAATTGAAACCAGATCCCAGCTGAAGCAAAGTGTAGTAGAAACATCATGACAGCAACCCAGGCATCAGAGAACCTGCTGGGGTTTATAAAGTGGGTTCAGTGCTTTTTCCATGTGGTTCATTTGGTTCAAACAGCGTCGGGAGGCAGGGATCGGTATTCTCAGCATAGGGAGGGAGAAAGGAAGCCCCAATCACATCATTTAAGGTGATATAGCCTGCTCAAGACTCCAGTTCCTTGTGGGCAAAATGGATTTGTATTATTAGTTGGCATTGTGTTTACAATTTAGCATTGATGTGAAGAACATAGTAGGTGCTTAGTGAGTGACACGTGTTATTCTATGTAGGTAAACCAAGGGTTTGGGGCCCCACTCAGACTCAAAAGGGCAGGTGCTTTCCATTGGCCACACAGCCTCCTCCTCCTCCTCCAGCCAGGTATCTGCTGTCCTTTGCTTCATGGCCACGGCACCAGGGTCTGCTTCGTGAGCTCTTCCTGGGAACAGCCATCACTTTTGTATCCCTAGCTATGAAGTGCAAGGACCTCTTTCATTGGATTCCTCTTTCTTCCTGCCTGCAAAGACAGGGGGCTCCTCTTTTTTGGGATTTGGCTGTCAAGCTAGAGGTGACAATATTAGCCAACAGGAAGAGTCAGCCCAGAACGTGATGCCCTACACCTGTGTTCCCAGCATGGTCCGAATAGGAGGTGACTTCAGTGATGATGCTCCCTCAGTCCTTGTCCTGCAAGCCCTTGGTGGCCTGCTCATCAAAATCTTGTAGGGCCTCTTATGACAGGAAAAGTGAGGTCCCGTCCTCAGTAACGGCTCTTCCTTTCACTGAGAGGGTCCAGTTCAGGTGGATTCCAACTGTGCCCTTCTTCTCTGGGAGTATTTATATTTCTGATACACTAGATGAGGGGACTCAGGACCTTACAACTCTAAACAACTCACATTTGTACTTCATGCATAGTTACATGCTGGGGCGTGGGGCGGGGAGAAAGAAAGAGCTGGCAAAATTGGAGCTGTACCAGGACTTGAAGGAGGAAAATGTGTTCAGACCTACAGCATGATGAAGTATTATTGTTCAATCAGACCCAATGGGAAAGCAAATCTTTGGAAGCAGGAACTTTCTCTGGCTCAGACAGTTTATTGCTTTATGTGCAATGTTTGTACCCTTGTTTTAAATATTGGGTGACCAGTTTTGAAAAAAATATTTTGAAAAAAATAGGAAAAAAAGTATCAGGGAAATAATTACCTGTCATCCCTTACTGACAGATAATTTAAAGACTGTTAATATTTTGAGAATTTCCTGCTATTTTTCTAGTCATATCTTTCTTTGTGTAGCTGAGATCATAACCTGTGTGTGTGTGTGTGTGTGTGTGTGTGTGTGTGTGCGCGCGTGCATGCACATGCATGTGGTTATGTCTTATTCTCCTCCTCATCCAGCATAAACCATTAATATTTTTCCTTAACATAAAAAGCAAAGAAAGTCTGAGGATATTGTACTAATTGGAGTAAGGTGAAAAAAATTTAATAGTTTAGCAAAATGGGATTTTGGATAAGATTCAGGAACAGGAAGAATTGTTGTTGAGAAAACAAGGGAAATTCAGTGAAACCCTAGTTTAGCCACCTGAAGTTGAGGGACCTGATTCTGGAATCATTCGGTCACTGAGCGGTGATTACGGGAGATGTTAACATCCCAAGACACTTGTGGACAGGTGTGTGGAAACCCTGTTACTATCTTTACAACTTTTCTGTCAGGCTAAACTTAGTTCAAAATAAAAAGGTTTAAAAATTGCTTATTATATTACAAAACATTTATCATAGATATAATTTGTATCTATTATGTTTTCCATGGGTGACACGTAAAAAGTGCTAAAACGTGATTGCAAAGAACTACCCCTCTTCTTAGTGAGAACTTAACCAAGATGAGTCTCAGAACGAAGTCACTGCATCAAAGGTTTCTAATGTGTTTAAGCCAACTGATGTATACCATCAGAGGTCTTTCAAGAAATTGTTTACTAAGTCCCATTCTAACAACCATTTTTTGAGTATACCTTTATAATAATAAAAAACACATTTTTTCTAATGTATGATAGATGAAAATGGATTACAGATTTTTTTTAGATTGCATTTCTTTATGCAAAAATTCAAGTCCGTACCTTTTGATCCTTGATATTTAAGGGGTTTTTAATTGATTTGAAAGAAGTACCTATAAATAACACATGACAAACTCTATCTACATTATATTACAAATTTTGGTTGTCTTGGAAATGTTTAAAAAAACATTTTAATTACATCAAAGTTTGTACTTTAATAGAAACAAGCTTTCAATTTTCAAAGACTATTAGTACTGATATCTGCACTAATGAATGAACAGGACTTACTAAATTATTAAAACTTTTTTTAAAGTTTATTCTCTTTAGTATGTAAAGAAGCCCATCTAGAAAGATGACATGCTGGATAATTCAATTCTTAGGATCTCAGGAAAAGGCAAAATTGCTGAGATTGTAAAAAGGTAAGTGGTTCCAGGGGCTTAGGTAGAGATGAGCATTGAATAATTGAAGTGAGGGGATTTTTAGGTCAGGGAAACCATCCTATAGGATACAGAGACTGCAAACACATGATGCTACTCATGGTCAGGACCCACCAACAATTACAGCATAAGAAATAGACCTTGATTTGTGCATAATTTTTAAACATCTCAGAAAAGGTTGGTTCAGGACCCTTAGATCCAGCATGAAATACTGACTGTCAAAATAACCTCATCGTATTTCAGGAGTATGAAATAACCTCGTTAAAGGGTACCAAGTGAAAGATGATACCCTAATTAATGTCAGAAGTGAGTGAAGACTGTAAAAGTAAAAGTGAAAGAAACTTCATCAGAATTATGCTATAGTAGATGACTCTGTTTCCCAAGAAGGTCCAGTTTAACATTTCTGATGTATGTGCTCTGGAACTAGGGGTAGGTGATGGGAGGTGGTTTCCCACTGTTGGAACGGGAAACTGCTGATATGCAAAGGATAATCCATGTAACAATAGATTAGAAGTGGGCACCTCAGTGTCAACTCAGGATTAGCTGAATAGAGTTACAAATAATTAAATACACATTTATAGAAAGATGAGTTTATATACATGGATTAATATAAACACATACACTTCCTTGTTCTGTCAGCAAGGAGGGTCCAGTTGAATGAGCACACCTAAGGTCCAGATTTTGGTCTCTAACACCCCATTCTTTAAGAAAAATAACCAGCATGGTTAATATTGTTTAATAGTTTTGAATGAGTAAATACCCTGAAAGGATATTTATCTTACATTGATCAGAAGCATCCTTTCTATGACAACAGCACTTGAAACCCTCAGGTTTAATATCGAAGTCCATGAACAGATCTCTTGTATTCTGGAAACACAATTACTAAATCAGCTTTGAGTTTAAGGTGCCATCTGGTCCTTAAAGTATCACCATTGTCAGAAGGATGCCCAAGATTCTCAGTTTCTAGGTGACATCAGGATTAATAGAGACTTCCTCTAAGGTTTGTTTTCATATTAAAATACATACATACATATATGTATGTGTGTGTGGATAGATAGATGATAGATAGGTAGGTAGGTAGGTAGATAGATAGATAGATAGATAGATGATAGATAGATAGATATGTACTTATATCTGAACTCACATAGGAATAAAAAAGTCCACTCTGCAAAAAATATATTCTAGTTTGGTCATACCTGAGCCTTCAGGATTATTCCAGTCACAACCAACCCCACATCTTGTGGGGAAATGTGGTGTCTTCATGGCATTTGCCCTCTGAGAACATGTGCGTGCATCTGTGACACAGAATATAAGAGAGAGGGTGCTGTGTGTGGGACAAGTTTGTGCTGAGCGAGCTGCTTCAGTCCTCGGGGAAACTCCCCGGCCAGGAGTTGTCTTTACTTCTCCCTAGATCTCAATTAAAAAAAAAAAAAGCATCCATTATATTTTTGTATTCCAAGTACTAATACTGAATCTGAATCTGCACACAGTGTTGAGTCCTTTGTTTAAAAGAAAACCTACTTCTCCAGAATTCAGTGTGCAATCATCCTCTTCCGTGCACAGAAGAATTTGAGTCTGACAAACTTTCATGTCAGATTTCTCATCATACCCTAACCTCCGCCATCTTGCCCCATTCCTTTCTCCAGCCCGCCCTCCCCTCAGAGCACATCACCACATTCTACCGATGGAGGAAATGCAAGCTTTCAGAGGGTAAATGACACCTGATTTAAGGAAATGCCTAGCAGAGTAGCCTGGGCAAATAAATCTTGCAGTGATTCCTTTGTTCTTAGGGGCACAGCTCAAATTCTCTAGCTCGGTAGCTCTCTCAGAGTATACCATAGATGTAAGCCTAGCTCTGGCAAAGAAATTTCTGGGCTTTCTCACTGTAAAAGAATCTCTCCTTTCTTCCTCGCCCTCAATACCTCCCACTCTCCCTTAACTGTCTCGTATGCATGGGCATCTGCGTTTACAGGCATCACTGTGAAGGGCAGTGCCTGAGTCTGACCCTTCCCTGTACCTGTATCAGTACTGGGATGGACAAATGTCCGGGAGTTAGTATAGCAGGGGACTGATTATGGTGAGAAGTTTAAGGGTGGGAAGGTTGAAAGTTGGAAAGAAAACTCATATATATTGATCTCCATTCCTGCTAGACTGTGGCCTCAGCCTTTTACAGCTACTTCCCCTTAGTGTCTGACCTGAGGATGGTCATTCCCAACTTAAAGATGAAGGAAATCACACTCAGGAGACAATGTTATTTGCCCAAGGTCATCAGTCAGTCAGTGGTGGCAGGAGGATTTGAACATACACCGGGCAATCCGTAACTGGTGCTCTGTGTACTAAATGTCAACCCTGGTCCTGTCAGCAGAAGTTCACTTTCTCAGGGATCAAGGACAAATCTCATTTATATTCACCACATCATTATAATTCACCAAGCACCTGAGAAAAACATAGAATGGGAAATGTTCTATACGTATGTCATATGTTCAAGGAACATAGAAATCTATTCTCACTGGCTTTCTACAGAATTTGTTTTCTTAAACTGAGAAGACCTGACTATGTTCTGTTGAATATAAATGATTGTCTACCTTGCAAAGGTGCCTAGAGCTCAGATATAGTTCACTTTCGGTCTAGGTATCCACCCTGCCTTGCACAATCATCAAATGGGATCGGACACAATTTTTTTTTTTAAACAGACTTTGCAAAACAAGTATTGAGTAACCCAAGTCTCTCTTTCTCCTTGTACATGCTTAGCAACCTTGCAAGTCTGTGTGACAAGAAAAAGAAATATGGCCTTGGACAGCAAGCAGTTCACCAAGATACTCAAAGACTTGGAAAGGCAAGAGGCCTTGGAGTGTTGCAATTGGTAGGCCTGGCTGAGATTAACCAAGAAGGAAGTACCTGGGCCCACCACGCCCCTCCTATTCTGTATTAAGGCAGAAGGACAGAAAGAGAGACGCCAAATGCGTCTGACATATTGCAGTGTGCACACTGTGGAATTCAAGGTTTGGGGAAGAGCTTGAGAACTTTCTAATATATGTCTTCTGTTTAAAACAACAACAACATGATGTGACATAAAATTTTGAAAATAGACAAATGAATCATGTATCAATTCATCACCCCAAAGAAAGTGTTTTACAGGTTCCCTCCCAGACTTCCTCCTTCATTCATATTTTACTCTGCAGGACAGGGTGAAGGAAGCACCCGTCTACAAAGCGCTATTGAGTTAGCAACCAGACTCAATGGTTCATGTTTATTTATAATGAGATTTATGACTGACAAAATTCCTCCAAGGTCTATCAGAAGATTATCTCTCATTTTACAGATAAGAATATAAACTAAGGAAATTTCAGTACCGAATGTGCCCTGAACAAGCCATGAATCTGGGATTCACATCTAGTTGTTCGTGGCTGTAAAACCAATGGTTTATTCTACATTAGCAATCAGCTTTACATATTTCTCATTTATCTTTATAGCTAAGCATGTTATTTTACTGTATGTGCCTAATTAATTTGTTAATATCTATAGTATTAGTTATCTAAATATCAAAAGCTGAATCATTATTCACTATTAAGTTTTGTTGTAGGTACAAATCTTAAGCTACAAAAAATTCAAGTTTACAAGAAATGTAGCTTCCATTTTCCTAGGTAGTTAAGAACTTAATCTCATCTATAAGGGACTTGCATTCCTGAGCCCTGGCAAATTACAGAATGTTGTATGTGCTCTGGGTTCTTAATTAGTGCCTGGCCCACTAGGGAAAAGCCATGTGACCCTTATATTTTACCCTCTGTCCACGTTAACATCCCCTGATCCCATCCAATTTCTAATTTCTGTCCTTAAATGTCACGTCTATGACCTTTGTTACCCAGCTTCAAATTCTCTCCAGGTCTGGCTTCACTCAACTACTTCCTGACTAGGTGGATTGGTAATCACTCTCGCTGAGGCTCTAGCTTTCTGTGGCCTTGTTTCCTCCCCGACTGGGTCTCTACTTGCAATGGATCTGCTGCACTCCCAAAGGCCTGAAGCCAGCAAGAGGCACTTGTGATGGCTGTGATGAATGTGGGGTTGGAAGTCTGGGCCAGGGAGAACACTTGAGGTGTAGCCATCGCACACGTGACCAGGGAGCAGATAATGCGGAGAATTCCCTTTTGCACCTGGAAGGTCACCCTCCTTTTCTCTCAGACCTTCCACTGACAGGTGTGGCCCACTCACATTACAGAGGGCAACCGATTTTACTTAAGGTCCACCAATTTAAATATAAGTCTTACCTCGAACATCCTCACAGAAATATCCAGAATAATGTCTGACCCCATTCTCTGTGACTCAATAAGTAACTCACAATTAACCATCCCAACATTCTTTGCAAGAGCACGCACAAGAGATTACATGAAGCAGAAACGAGGGCACCTCTCCAGGGCTTCTCAGCTGATAATTTCAAAGCAGGCTCTCAACTTTTTATGGTTATTCTGAGAGAGAACATTTTCTGAAAAACAAAAACAAAGCAACCTACAGTTACAACATATGATGCATTTGTTTAAAAATATTAATTATTCCAGGCACTGTGTGAATCTCTGAAGAGTTGTTGCTGAATGAAATACTGCTCTCTGTCCCAAGGAACTGACTTGTGTAGAGAAATAGACATTTAAACAAGAAGTTGTGAAACACAGTAATAACAGCTGAGGCTGCAGTAACCACAGCTGCTAGGATAACCTGGGATTTGGGTCTTCCATCAGTATTCCTTCACGGTTTTCCCACTGCTATTATTCCACTGGCTCACCAAGGGGTTCTAGAAGAAACAATTATAGGAACAATGTCTCTGTGTTGATGGTGTGGAGGATGATGGGGAGGAGGCAGCTATAGCATCCATGCTGCCCTTTTATGAAGACCCAGGGTGTCTTTTCCTGACCTCAGGAAACAAAATAGCTGTATTTTGCCTTAACAATGGGTTAGCTTTTGACTGAAGAGCATAGTTAATTCTACCAGTGATTATATATGTAGTCATTCTTTGCTTTGGCTAGAAAGGGGGACAAAGTTAAAGTTGAAGACCATTCTTAGTAGCCCTTCAGGACCATGCAGTATCCAGTTTGTATACTGACTATATTCTAGCACCTTATTTCTCTCTCTCTCTCTCTCTCTCTCTCTCTCTCTCTCTCTCCCTCTCTTTCCCTTTACCTGATTAAAAAAAATTGTCATACTATATTTAATGTTTTGTTGTCAGTCAACTAAGTTTTATTTTGGAAAGGCATTAGAAAATCATGTTGGTAGATAGGAGGATGGATGGATAGATGGATGGACAAATGAAGGGTGAGATAGATTATCCTTTAAGGGTGTTAGATGAAGCCTCACTGAACAATGACCAAGCCAAGATGGATACTGGAAGATGCGTGGCTATTTGTCGGGAGGGAAGAGGACCGTTTCCACCTGAAGGTAGAGAAGATAGAGGGATGGGGAGTCTGGATTGCACTACTCTTCAGTGGACAGAGCTAATTAAATAAGTGACTTAGTAATTGCATCATCTGGTTAATGCATCTCAGAATGGGTCCCAGATACATTGGTCATTATGCTGATGGAAAACTTTCTGAAAAGAAAAAAAGAAAAGCCATCTGCCTATGTTCATTCTGTAATTATCCACTCCTTGCCTACCTCTTGCTGCTTTTGATAAGAGCCATTAGGATAATAGTTACAGGCTTAACTAACGTATTAATAACCCTGTAGATACACACCCTTGTGCCTCTGTGAAAGACTGAAATGTGCTAACCTTTCAGACACCCTCAGTTGCAGGGCTGGGTGAGACTTTTATTAATGGCCTGGGTCAGCTGCCCAAACCCCAGTGAGCCACTCCTGCGTGATGTGTAGAAACAAACCTTTTCATTTTGCTAGTGGCTGTTTCCCTTTTTAGGAACTTGAAATGAAATACTGTGTTTATCCTGTGTAGCCTAAGAATGTACGTCAGCTGCAGAGCCTGAAATAGACGTGGCTTTGCTGCCCTAAATATTTGATTCTTGAGTCAAGTTATTATAATTGCTAGACATCCTTCTTTAAATACAAAAGGAGCATAGAACTGCACATTGGAAACAAACTCCATGTTCAGATGTAGCACAGTTTCTAATTGTTGTTTTTTTTTTAAATAATGTCTTCAGCTTGGTGAGTGCAGTAGGATGATGGGATAATTGATTCATCCCAACTCAGGCAGATTTTGAGAGACATGATAAAAAGAGAGGTCTCTGGACAAGAGAAGGTGTTTGTGGGAGTTAAGGGATGTCGTTAAGAAGGGACATAACTTCAACATGCCCTTTTGTGAAGTCATTGTTAAATAGCCCTTGCCCCAACCCTAGGGCTGTTGGTCCACTGATAAGTAGTTTGAGATTAAACAGTGAAGGCAAACACATTTGCCACAGACAGCAAGTGGGTATTTGGGGACCTAACTGCCTTGTACAGTGTGATAACTTATCTCCCTCCACCAGGGCATTAAGCTGAAGTGGCCAGGCTGCTCTGACATCTGCAGAAATAGCCTTGGGATAGAAATGTTCTCAAGTCGTCCTGCTGGGTACACATTAAAGTTAGAGACAAATGGATAAATAAGGGACTCAAGTTTCTGTGTGTGTGTGTGCAGGGTGTGCTTATATAGGTCAAGTGCCTACTGCTCATCCTTCTAATCCTTGGGTAACATGAGGGCCTACTTGCTTTTAGACACTGGTGTAAACACCATTGTTAATTTTGAAAGGAACTTGATATAGTTTGGTTTCTTGAAATGAACATTCAGGAGGAGACCTAAATATAATTTGTTCATTTGAAAAAGTTATAGTGAAACCACTGTAGCTGCTTTGAACATAATGATGAAATTTTTAAAAATACACAAAATCTCTATCATCTATCTATCTATCTGTCTATCTATCATCTATCAAAAAAGAGACAAGCAGAAGTGGCCCAGCTTGACAAAGATTGATGTGTTATGTCAACTTACCCAATACATCTTTTTTTTCTATCAGTAATTAATGTAGTCAACAAATATGTATTGAACCCTTCCCACATATCTAGTGCTGGACAGGTTGCTGGAAAATTAGATTTAGACCAGCATTTCCTGCAGAAGTTTTCACCAAGGGGTGCAGAAAAGATAGAAATTCAGGGAGAAAGGCTCCATGAGGAAAGCCAACACTGGGCTTCTAACCACTCAGAGAACAGGCACCGCCCCCAGACTGAGTGGGAAAGAAAGGACACAGGGGTGCGGAGAGGCCTCCCCAGGGACATTCTGACTGTGTTTCTTTCCTTTGGTTTAGGCTACGCCTTTTGGGGGGGAAGGGAACTGCAAAGGCAGAGGCATGAATCAACCACACTTCTCAGTTCCTGGCTTATTATTGACATGTGTATACATTAAGACTCTTTTTTTAAAAAATATATAGTCCATTTATTTTTTTTCCCATTCTTGCCATTCCTCCCTGCCATTCCTCCTACCCTCACTATCAGCAACAATTCTGAGTTATGTTTCTTCTTGTATGTCTTTATACATTGTGCATTGTGATTTTACCCGCACACGTGTTGATTTCTGCAAGTGGCATTGCTTTTTATACCCCAGTCCATTTCTAAATTGTTATCAATGTGCGTGTTATTTATATATCCATCCATTGTGGTATGTGTCCATTACTCCTAATTGCTACCTGACAGCCTCCTCTACTTATGCACCATCCTAAGGATGGGCCGGCAGGTGATCTCCAGGTAGCTCCTCCCACACACACACATAATGCCCTTATGGGGCAGACTGGTATTTCAAATAGCAAGTTCATTTCTCTTTCTCTTAAACTACCATGTATCCTAAAATGAATCATTATGCCAGGAGTCAAATAGGAAATTACCGTTCTATGAGGTTACAATGAAGCTCTTCTTGTCCACTGATTTCTGTCTGGGAAAAACGTTAATTAGGTAAAGAGTGTGAAATCAGAAAAATGTCAATAAATATTGTTAGCTAATGAATCAATTATGTTTAATCAAGTGGTACATATCAGATATTTTCTCTGGCATAATTTCTTCACATCCACAAAGAAATTCATTTACTTAGAGATATTTTTATTTATTAAAAATACAATTCATGCATATTATGTCATAAATTGGTGTGTGTGTGTGTGTGTGTGTGTGTGTGTGTGTGTGTGTGTGTGTGTGTGTTTTGATATTCTCCATTGGGCATTAAATCATCTTTCCATATGAAAATTCAATCAATGAACAACTAAGGCGCCACAAAGAGGAATTGATGCTTCTCTCTCTCCCTGTCTTTCTGTCCCTCTCTGTCCCTCTTTCTGTCTCTCTCTGTCTCTGTCACAAAAAAATAAAAAATAAAATCAATAAATCATCTTTCAACCCTTACACCACATACTACCTCCTCCCAAACTCTCCTGGTCTACCAGTTAATATTGGTCACACCCTCTTTGTATCTTATCTATATTGTCCCCTTCAGAAATGCCGATGGCAGCAATTCTAAGAAATGTCTGAATTATTTGTTTTGCAGAGTGTTTCCCTCACAGACTCAGAGGTACTCAAAGATGGTGACGGTGACTTTCAATCTCTGTGCTCTTACCATCTCACATAGCAGCAAACACAAGGAAAACAAAACAGTATGCTTTAAAAATAACTTTCCACTAGTTCTCATTTATGTTAAAACAGCCTCCTTTGCTGGTCTCACCGTTATATTGAATTAAAGTCAGAACCAAACACAAAGAAATATTTACCGAATCTATATTGTTGGAAATCACAACACTCCCCCAATCTCGGCTGGTTTTAGTTTGACGATTTTAGATTATTTCTTTTTTCCCTCAGTCAATGTCTTCTGATTTGTGACAAGTGTGCATGTGTGTGTGTGGTGTGTGTATGCACCTGTGCGTATATGTGTGAGTTATGGTGTGTGCACATGTGTATGCACATGTGTGTACACACGTGTGCACACATGTATATGTGTGCACATTAGCAATATAAGACTGAGAAGGCTTGTGAGATGGAGGAACCCCACGTTGGTCTGATCTCCTCCTCACTCCTCGTCACCGGGACACAAGTGCCAGAGAGCATGTCCGGTCAGCCCTGCCGAGCTGTAGTGTGGCAGGGTGCGTGCAGATGAGGACCTGCTCACCACTTGGCATTCAAACATGTTTATGAATGTGCTATGGAGCCACAGTACTACGCTTCCCCCCTTGATACTTGGGGATCTGCTCCCTGACCTTCCTGTAGCCATGCTGGGCACAACCAGCCTCTCCCTTTCCAGGTTGAAATGGGTCCTGAGCCCAACAAATGTCTGAACTGACTGGATCCAGCAGGGCAAGGGTTCCAGTCACTGATACATCAGTGGTGTGGTGAAGGCACATTTTTAATTCTGTGCCTGCCCTTAGCCAGTATTCTGGAGGGTCATACCTTAGACCAGATTGCTGCCATCTGAGGCCGAGTTGGGGAAACAGAGCCAGAGGCAGATCCTTGCAGTCCTCTTTGGTGAATGCAGTGATGGAGCATGCATGGGACGTTGGGGACATCAGTGATGAACACAACTCACAGACTCCGGGAGGAGATACTTCATGGACCTGATGACTGAGCTGAGATCTGCAAGTTAAGAAAAAGGTATGCAGTAAGAAAAAAAAATGGGGCATGGGGAGTGGAGGTATGGGAGAAGCCTGACAGAGCAGGTACCAGGGACAAAGAGAGTGATCTGAAGCTATACAATGTGCGCTATTGGAACCAGACCCAGTTAGTGCTGATCATCTGAGGTGGACATATGGTCAGTGCTCTCTCCATTGTGCTGTAATAACAAATGACCCCAATGACAAGAAAGGTTTGAGTTTCTCTCATGTTTCTTATTAGCTGCAGTCACTACATTGGCTGCAGCAGCTGAGACACGGTCCCCTATAGCATCTTAATTCTGGTGTCTGGGCTTCAGGCAGCTCCTGTAGGAAACAGGCTAACTAATGGCAGAGGGTGGAGGGGAAGGTGAGAACCGTGAGATGACTCTGCACTTCTGCTCAGATAGAAAGCACACACATTGCTTAATCTCCTAATCCATGGGCCAGATAGTGTCATCTGACCAAGCCTGACGTCACAAGGAAAAGAATTCTCTTCCAACAGGACTCTAGTGGCAAAGCATGGAGCTGTACAGCCATCTTAAAGGAAAGGCAGGAAATGCTGGGAACAATAATACAATATTCAGGACGAAGACTGGAATTGGCAGGGAGGACACATAATACGGTGTGCCGAGATGTGTGGTAGAATTGAGTACTTGAAACCTGTACAATTATGTTAACCAGTGTCACCCTAATTAAAAAATAATAATAATACACTACTCAAGTCCTGGCCAGGTAGCTCTGTTAGTTAGACTGTTGTTTTAATACACCAAGGTTGCAGGTTCAATCCCTGGTCAGGGCACATACAAGAATCAACCAATGAATGTATAAATGAGTAGAACAATAAACTGATGTCTCTCTCTTTCTTTCTCCCTTCCTTTCTCTGTAAAATTAATCAATATTAATCAATAAATTTTTTTTTTAAAAAATAATAATACAATATTTAGAGCCTGGTTGATCTTAGACAGAAAAAGATTATTTTCCTTTGAAGGATGCCCCTGTGAACAAAGGTCAGGGCAAAGCCAGGGAGGACTTCAGGGGTCCCTGGGACTCTGCTTCGGCTTCCATAACAAGATACCCTAGACTGGGGGACATAAACAACATAGAGCTGTTTAGTCACAGTTCTGCAGGTTGGAAGTCTAAGGTCGAGGTTCTGGCTGATTGGGCTTTTGGTAGGGAACCTCTTTCCAACTTTCAGTCACCTCCTTGCTATGTCCTCAAGTGGCCTTTCCTTGATGTGCCCCCATAAAGATAGGGGGAAAGCTGGCTTTCTGGAGTCTCCTCCTCTAAGAACACTAATCTTATTGGATTAGGGTCCCACCCTCATGACATCATTCAACCTCAATCCCTTCTTTAGAGGCCTGGTCTCTAAACACAGCCGGACTACGGGGTTAGGATGTTAACATAGGAATTTGAAGGAGGGACATAAACATTTGGTCCTTAACAGAGCCCCTTTTTGAAAACCATACCAAGTGGCTCTGGCCTGGGATGAACCCCAGAACTTGGAGCAGAGAGGCCCATTCTCTCGTGTCCCACTGAGAACATGAGGACCTAGAGACAGCCTCTCACTTCTCCAGACAACCTTCAGCTCAGCATCCACGTCCCCGCCGTTCTGAGCCACCTGCAGTTCCTGGGCTGCAGTGTATTTTCAAACATTTAACCTGTGTCTGTATCCTCCCAATTTTCTGAAATAGCCTTTCTATTAAAAAAAAAAATCAATTCCCACTTATCTTGCCATTTTTGTTTTAATGTTAAAAAAATCTATTTTTCTAAAGCCCACTCACACATCCTTGTCTTCCAGGTCACCTCTCTCAGCACCCTCATTACCTATTACAACCTCTCTGCCACTTCCTGTGGCCACTTTCTTTGGTCATTCTTAATGTAGTCAAATTTTCTCCCTTTCTTCAATGTTATAGAAAGTCATCTCTATATTCCAAACTCTAGCACAGACTCTAAGTCCATAAAAAAAGAAGAGGCGAAGAAGGAGAAGAAGAAATAGAAATGAATAAATGGCATAATTGAAAGTGTATCCCATCTTCATTCAGGGAAATCTGCATGCTTCGTTTGACTTGTTGGCCCTTCTGTGAAAAATGCAAAGTGGTGTCATCAGTAGGATTCAAGGCATGACTTGGAGAAAGCAGAAGAAGTGGGTGGAAAGGGAGAGAGACTTTCCCAAGTGCCTGCGACCCCTTGATATGGCTCACCCATTGCTGTCAGCTCCATCCTGGCTGCAGCCACTCAGCAGCCACCCTCGCTGTCTCTGGGCCACCAAAGGGTTCCTTACAGCGGCATGCTTATTAGCCAGAGCGAGGAGCAGGAGAGCCGGGCCAGGCTCACTGCAGCTTGTTAAAAGCTCCTGTCTCCTGCTGGGGAAATTGCTCTCCTGTTTTACCAGAGCAGTTTGCATTTTGCGGCTCCCAGGGGACAGAGGGAGCGCAGGTTGAATTCCAGGCTAAGCCACTTGGCCCACAGCCTCCATAAAAGCACAGCCCCGGCCTGCCTGACTTGGGCTTTCCTCATTAAACCTGGAGACAGAAGCCCACTGTTTGGCCTGCAGAGTCCCAGGTAAGACAAACTGGTCTCCTGTCCCTGAGAGACACCAGGAAGGAGACAGAAGGGAGGGTGGTGGCAGCCGAGGAAAGGGACTGAACTGGCACTGAAAACAGAGGTGGGCACATTGGACCTCTGGTTTCCAAACCCAGCACGAGCCCATTTACTCAGAGGTGTTACCCTCCTCCTTAGAGAACCTCACCACAGACCTCCCCTTCCCAGCTACAACATGAACCCGAGCCCAGCCTTGCATTGGACTTACCACTTGTCGGTGGTTTTCGATGCAATACTGGAGGGTCTTCTTGCTGCTGTACAGTAACTTCCAGGCACCAGGCACCACCAGATTGCAGGGATAGAAAAGAATAAGGTAACGCGATCACTATGTCATTTCAGCCTTGTCATGGGAGGGTCTCTGTCCAGCCTTTGACAGCCCGCCCCCACCATAAACTTTCTTAAGCTAATGAAGCCCTGTGACCATTGGAGAACCCTTCACCGGCGCTGTGTTTTGGTGATAAAACTTGGGCGCCTTTCGCATGTGGTCCAAGGGCCCTGAGAGCTGGTCCCGGCCTCCCTCTCAGCCTCCACTCCCACAACTGCCCCCTGAGCTCAGTGCTTGCTGTGGGGTCTGGCTGAATCCTCACGTTTAGGGAACTTTATATCACTGGAGGTTAATGTATATATAGGTTCAAATGTAGGCTGGGAGCCAGGAGCTGATGATGGAGTGGAAAGTTCAGGGAGGGGACAGAAAATACTTGCGTCTATCACATCCAAATAATGTTTGATATGCATGCTTTTTGAGAAGAAACATCTAGAAGGAAAAAAAAATAAAAGGAGACATCACGCGATAGAAGGAGTAGCAGTATAAGACAGGAAATGCATCCTTCACTTTACTTGAGAGGAAGGAAATAGAGTCAATGAGGACCCGGGAGAAGACAGGCCCCGCCCCCAGGCTCTCAGTTACCCTTCTGGCTTCTGCTGCATGGGGATGGGGTGGGGCTTATTGTCTCTAAAACACCAAAGTCCAGGGAGGCTCAATTGAGAGGCTGGACCAAGGCACTCAGCACCCAAAGTGATAGGTCTAGAACAACAGCCTCTCCTGGGCTGTCACTCAGCCTTTGCGAGGAGACACAGGGTCACGTGCCATTTCACAGTGCTCTTTGGTGGGTTCAGACAGAGCACAGCCATCCAGCATGTAGAGCACTCATAGGGCCCAGTGAGAATTGATGGGTTTTGCACCCAGACATGCCTGGTTTCCTATACCAGCTCCCCCCTTGTGAATGATGTCACTCCAGGCAGACCAGGTACATGAACTCTGAATTGTGGTTCTTCAAATGTAAACCTGGGGCCATGACAACTGTCATAATGAGTGCTGAAGGGTCAGAGATCATAGATGTGGAGCAATTAGTGCAATGACTGACTCCTGGTAGATGCTAAATCATTGGGAGCAAGAGTGATGCTTGCTGGATGCATACATTAATGCATGACATAATGAGTAGGCAGCCTCTCAGGTCTCTCCCAGCCCAAACACCGTAACTTCAGTAGCATTATGTATTCCTCGGAGCATTTAAAAGCAGTGTTTTTCAAATGTGCCTGAATATCCCATGGAACCCAGTATCTGGACAGAACATGAACAAAATGATGTTCATCGTGACATTTTCTCTCTCATTTCGAGGTGCTGTGATTGATCATCAGTCCCCATTCCCAGGGACTGTGTTTGTTGCTGTTATCTAGGATGAGATCACACTGTCTTGAAGATGAACATAATTTCAGGTCCTTTCAAAGGCCTGACTGGTAGCTTTCTGATAACCAGTCTAAGGAGCAAAACCATCAAGTCCATGCTCTGTCCCTCGATTACGGTTTCTCCCATTCTTCCACTTAATGTAATTTAATCACTGCTGATTTCACTGCCCATGCCCTTGACATGCTAGCACTTAAAATAATAAAAAGGTGAACAAGAGACATTGTGTCTGCCTCTACCAATACCAATAGCTACCATTACTGAGCAGTCCTGCACCCCTCACACTTTGTTAAATGTCTTGCAAGAAATAGCTCCAATTCTCATGCTAGCTTTGTCAGGTAAGTATAACAGCAGAGGGTTGGATAATTCCCTAGTGTTATTCGGGGGGCGCCTTTGAGGGCCAACATTCAAACCCAGTTTCTTCTGGCTTCACAGCCTATATGTTTTTTTACTCTACTACCCGATCCCACGGTCATAAAAGCAAGTTGCATATATATGGTTAAACGTGGTGACCCAAGATTCTAACCCTAATCCTGACAGTGACTGGATGAGTAAGTGGAGCCCAGTATTTGGTATAAGCTAGTGGTTCTCACAGGAAGCTGTGTATCAAAATTGCGTTGTTCCTGTTATTCATTTGTTTCATGCACGTGAATTCCACCTCAGCCTTAGGAGTCCGGGTCCTGGAGTCTGTGTTTCTATGTAGCTTCCAAAGGGGTCCTGAGGCAAGCAACCCAGAGAAAGTCACAGGGAGCCGCCGTGAGGTCAGAACCTGGGCCACACCTTTAGGCACGGCAGATCTGTTCTCCTGTATTTTATAAATGTACATTTAACTACGGAGAAGTTAAAACAAAAACTAAAAACTAAAATGGCTCTCTAGCTTACCCTCTCAGATATATATTATCTCCGACATCTATTGACATATTTTAAAAGTCATATATATGCACATACATTAAAATATATATTTATAGTACAGAGAGGGCCAAATAAGAAGCACAGCCCTTCTTCTACCTACCTCTTTCTTCTCCACTGTAACAATTATGTATGCTCCTACTATATGCCCAGTTCTGCATCTTGCTTGTTTTGGAGATCTTTCAGTATTATTATGCTGAGATTGTGTCCTTTATAAAAAGACTCAAAGTATTCTAGAATACAACATAGCTGACCGAAGCAGTCTGATATTGGCAAACCCCTTAACTTCCTTCAGGTTCTCCTTATTTGTTTGTTGTTTACACTTGAAAAATGAATGCATATTGCAGCAATTCTTCTACACAGATCTCGGTGAACAGCTGCAAGTAGCGATGTTGGTTAAATTTCCCAGTAGTGGCCTTGTTGCTACACCATGCCTCCACCAGACACAGGTGAGAGTGCCTGTATTCCTCACTATCACCAGCATACGTATTCACATACCATCGTATATGACTGAGACTAAAAGATGAGCCGATAGAGAAGTATGTTCCAAAGGAGAGTAGTTCAACTGATGCCAGGTTATTAAACGGGACCCTGCTAGGAGCTTTCTGAGCCCATACACACAGACCTACAGATATACTATGTATACGCACACGTGAAGGCTGCACATGTGATTTGATTCAAATCGTATACATGATTTGAATATAAGTGGGAACAAACATATACAAGATGCTAGTGATTCTTTAAAAAAAAAAAAAGAACTGGTAACTAGGGGAAGAAAATTTGTTTTCACTAGTTATACTTTTGTTCCTTTTGAATTATGTGTGAGTACACACATGTATTACCTTGTCCAAAAAAAAAAAACAAATGAAATACAAAACATCCTAGAAAAAAAATATTACAAATACACCGAGCTTTTGATTCAGCAATTTTTACTTTAGAAATATATTTGACATCTAAGATAAACCAGCGTGTGGACAGATGTTTAGGATTATTCTTTGTAGTGTTGCTTGTAATCAGCATTGCTTATGAGAGGTGAGAAACGACCTAAATATACTCAGTACTAGGCTAGGGGAAGGAAGGAAGTGAACCCTGAAGTGCTCTGTGTCCATAAGGAAGAGTGAACTGGGATGTGTTCTGTACCGAAATGGACAGTTCTCAGAGGTCTACCACTATGTGACAGTAGTTGGTGGAAACAAACGAGCTAGTGGAGGGTAACAGCGTGACCCATGGTGGACAGAGGCCTCAGTGGAACCCTGAGCTGTGCCTTCCTCAGGAGTCTGCATGGAGATCTGACTGGATAGCTCATTTTGTTCCAAAGTACTTCGTTGAAGGAAGTCTCCTTCCATCATCTTGACATTTTCCATTGAATGTTTATAAAGATGAATGGCCCCTTCACTCTTGTTTGAGGGGGTCGGGGGAGTCAGACATATCTCATCATTCAAGAGCAAAGTGTCTGCAGATGGTTTTGAGAGACTGGCACGCCCCACTTGGCATGTTACCATGCAGCACTGAATTTGAATGTTAATCTACCTTTATGGACTCACACTTCTGCAAATTGGAGGGCCATTTCCTACAGGAAATGGTATCCCTCCCTTTTAAATGCTTAAAACAACATGTAATGCTTATATATATATGCTCTTGGAAACATACTGTATCTTAACTTCTCAAGGCAGTAAACAAGTAACTAAATAAAGCAGGAAAAGCCAATATGGAGTGCCGCCTTGAGGGGTAGGGAGCCTCTCCTAAACATGGGCTTTTGCACACAGACTCATAGACTTAAGCGTGCTATTCATAGATCTTTTCTACCACCTTCAGATTCCTGGCAATATTCCAGAGACTTAAATTGATCTTCAGTTACAAGATATTTTCACACATTTGTAGAGCTCTCAGTCTTAAGACACCAAATTCAAACACACTTATACTAAACACTTCTAACAGAGACAGCAGCTTAAATTCAATGCAGTAAACATTTTATTAGATTTGTTCTGTCCTCTCTCTGGCCTGTGTCTCCCCTTCTGCGGTAGTCTACCAGGCTGTTATAACAAGATACCACGGCTTAAACAACAGACATTTAGTCCTCACACTTCCAGAGGATAGGAAGTCTAAGATCAAGGTACTAGAAGATGTGACTCCTGGTGAGAGCCCTCATTGTCCCTGCAGACGCTGGCCTTCCCTCTGTGTCCCCACATGGAGGACAGTGGAAAGAGGATGTGGGAGTCCCTTTTTCTCTTTGTATAAAGACAGTTAAGCCATTATCATGACTCTAGCCTAATCTAAACTTAATTACTTTCCACCATCAAATACCATCCCATTGGAGCTCAGGACTTCAACATATGAATTTGAGAACAACGTAAGGATTCAGTCCCTAACAGCCTCCTTTCATTTATTCCCCTTCATTCCCTCAATAAATACTTACTAACTGCTTTTCATGGTGCTGGGGGCTTCCTCTAGACCCTGGAATTAGGTAGATAATCTTAAAGCACTTATAAGACCTGCCCTTATAGGGTCCACAGACCAAAGGAAGGACTCACTGTCACGCTGTGAAGCAGTTGCTACTGGCCCTTTCAGGGGACATCAATGACAGCAGTGCCTTCTCTGGAGGTTGGAAGAGGGAAAGGAACTCGGGAGTTCAGGAGAGAAGGTGGGGATTCCGGACCGCCAGGTGGAGGAAGGCTCTCCAGGCGGAGGGCACAGTTAAATGAAAAACACGGAGACCTAAACGTGCCTGAGTGACACATGCCAGCAGTCCAGGGTGCAGCAGAGTGCTCCGATGGGATCACAGAAGCAGGAAGAAGGAGATGTGGCGTGAATTCTAGAGTGCTTGGCTGTGACTCGTGTGTCAGGAGTTGCATCTTTTACAACAGAAAATTGGCCCATGCCTGTGCCTTTCAGATGAAGGTCACTGTGCTTGGAAGAAAGTACCGTTTGAAACTCTGAGAAGATCTAAGATTAGGAGTTCTTATCAGTTCAGGATTAAGGCAGCTCTTAGCTCCTTTCCTGATCATCCTGCCCCAGACCTTGTCCCCATGGTGCGTGCCAGAAGTCGCCATCCGTTAACAAGCAGACAGCACCATCCCGTAATCTCTTCTCCGTGGCATGGGGACTGTTGCTCCTTTGTTTATCACTGGGCCCTATCAGCTCCCCTATCAGTGCCCTACCAGCCTCTCCCCTCCACTATAGAAAGTGGTTCCTTTTCCTTGGGTTTCAGAGTGGGGGGAACCTGACACATCTAAGAGCAGAAAGACCTGGAAGCCCAAGGACTGAAATTCTGGTGGGGGTAATTTTCAATCGGGAGTCTCCTGACCTCTGTAGTAGACACTCTGTCAGTGGCTTCCTTTTGTGTCAGCTCACTAAATTCCCATTTATGAAATTAGGTGATGATGATTACTTTTTAAGATCGGGAGCATTGATACACATTCCAAAGGACACAAGCCAGAACAGAGCCGTGTCCTAAAATACTTTCCCCTACTCGATGGAGAAGTTTCAATAACCAAATTGTATTTTACTTTCTTTTTCATTATTTCTAATGTGTATACCAAGAGGTTTACATATTCACATATATTTTTCACACAAGGTCTGTTTGTCTTAGAGTTAGTCCTAAGAAAGTAATTGAACTGCGATCCAAACGATGACTGCTCTGTTTGGTCGATCTTACCAAAGGCAGAGAAAACTAGAAAGCATCCTCTATTTCTTCCTGTTGAAGAGTAGGTGAATTCATTATTGTAGAGCAGTGGTTCTTAACCTGACTTCTATCGAACCCTAGGGGTTCGATGAGTCGGTCTCAGGTGTTCGGAGAAGCCTCTGCCGTGGAGGCCAGAATAAAGTAATACCGTAATTTGTTGTGAGTTCATGCACTTTGTTGGTTTTGTTCTTTGAGCAAAGTGATGTTCATGCACGGCTCATTTTGTGCACCAGTAAAAAGGCATATACCTATGCCTTGAATTGGGGGAAAAAATCATATTTTATTTATCACTAAAGAAGGGTTCAGTGAATGCATATATGAAACTGGTGGGTTCTGCACTTCAAAAAAGGTTAAGAACCACTGTTGTAGAGCCACAGAGAATTAAAGTTTGGGGAAATGACCACAGAGCTTTAAACAAAGGCATGAGAAACAGTAGTGTACAGAATATTTACACAGGAGCACTGGAGAAATGCAGGAGACAGAGATGTCAGAAATTAGACACGGCTCTGTCTCAGCAGGATGTTGTGTGACTTCTGTTTTCTTTTTTACAGGGAGATGAGACATGAGGTTAGCAGCAGGAAGGGTCAGGGCCAGGTGTATTGTATACAAAATGCAGTCAGGGCTTAGCTCTACATTCAATCTATAAACAGGACAGGACATGAAGGCGTATGCCCAACGAGTCCCGGCTGGAAGGGCACAGGTGACCTGCAGAAGGGAAGGGAACGTCATGGGTACTGAGGAAAAGGAGAATTTCTCCATTTTCATTCTTAAAGGCTTAAAATGGGAGTGCATGCATAAAAAAAATCACTGTTGCTAAAAGATTCAAGTTCTAGGATGCCAGTTCTAAAATCAGTCTGAGTCATTGCTTCATGGGACTTAGTCTCCGTTTTCGCCAATTTGGGGAAAGACTTCATTCCAGCAGTTTCATCCTGTTAGATGTTCCTGAAACAGTGATAACCTATCATAAAAGGAATGTTTGGACTTCACAGTGACAACTATAGGAGAAAATACTGGGTAAAACATGTTTAAAGTGATTTTGCATTCTCCTTTGAATATTTTGCATTATTTTAAAAACGACTGTTGAAAGCCTTGGCTAGGTAGCTCAGTTGGTTAGAATGTCACCCTTATATATCAAAGTTGTGGTTTGATCCCTGGTCAGGGAACATACAATAATCAAGCAATGAGTGCATGAATAAGTGAAAAAACAAATTGATGATCCTCTCTCTCTCTTCTCTCTCTCTCTAAAAAATGCCAATAAGTAAATTTTTAAATAATGAAAATAACTTTAAAAATAACTATAGAATGAAAATAATGGAAATTTTGAGTTTTGCTATCAATATGGGCTGAAAATTGGTCCTCACAGAAAACAACTAGGAGGGACAATTCTAATGTGACTCTTATGTTTATTGTTTTAAGAGCTCTGCGCTAATACGAAAGGAATGTATTTCTGGTGGGAAGCAATGTATTTCCATGGCTTCAGGGAACTTGACTTCTGTCCTAAAAATATATTTCCTTAGATATTATACACAAAATACCTTAAACAATAAAAAAAGAAAATATGGTAAAAAAAAATAAAAACTATAGCAAACAATGTTCTATGTCTTTATAGTTTAAAGACTTTAAAGAGAAAAATATGAACATCTGCTCCCCACTCCCCTCAAAAAGTATGCAAGCAATACAAAAGGCAGTTTGCAGAAGATTTGCATATGACAAATGGACAAGAAGTAAAAATACTAGTGATCAAAGACGTTGACTATTGCATCAGTAATATAAACATTGCTCCCAGTAGGTTGGAAGGATGTGTCGAGGAACATTTCTTGTTGTTATATATGAGTTGATGTTGGTGGCATGAAGTCCAGTGAACATTCTCATGACCTCTTGGTGTGACAAATTTCGGGAACCTTTCTGTGGAACCATGTAAAATGGTCCCAGTTTTTCAACTTAGTAAATTAAGCCTTCAAATTTGTTATTGGTAAAAGCATAAATATCTACATGTACTCAGGTATGCGACTGCTCATAGCAGCATTTTTGTAATAGTAAAAATAATTAAAATAACCAAAGAGATTAAGAGAAAGAACATGCTTGCCTATGATAACTATACCCTCACTCAATAATGGGTTTTGGTTAAAATGCTCAGAGCCTGTCCTTCTCTTGAATGGGATATTCCCACTTGTTCCTGTGGGGTTAACATTTGAGTCTAAGTATTGATTGGCTTGGATAAATATTGCCTGAGAGTCTCATCACAGAAAGTAATTTCTTAATAAGTTATTGGTTTAAATGTACGCATGCTATATATAAAATCCTGGGTGGTTTGCTCTCTCGCATAGCTGACCAGTGAGAAGCGATTTGGGGCATTGACTTCTTCAGTCCACCCCAAGCAAATGTATTGCTCATAAATCCTCTGTTGGTCAGAAACCCAAAGACAAACAGCCATTGTAGAGCAGTTTTATATCTTTGAACCTGATGTTTGGAGAGCTTTCTAGAATCACTGTGAAATGTGGGGGATCGCCAACATTGGTTTTGTAAAAACCATATCTTTCTAATCCAGTTACTCAATGTGGACCCGCTGCTGACAGCTTTCTCATTTACTCTCTTTTCCAGGGTAAAGCGCGAACGCAGTCCCCCTCTACCACAAATTATGCAGTCGAGTTTCCAAATTTGGGGAATCACAGGGGTCAGCACAGTAGGAGTGCAATGGGTGAGCCTCACCCTAGGAAAACCACCTGCATGATCGTGGGACCTCTCCTGCCAGGTAAGTATTGACAGCTTTCTTTTTTGTTTTCTTCTTCTCCCATTTGGTTTCTTTTCCCTTCCTCTCTCTTTTCTTTCTGTCTTCCTTTTTTCTTCCTCCCTCCTTTCCTTCTTCCCTCCTTTCTTTCCTTCCTCCCTTCTTTCCTCTTTCCTCCTTTCTTTCCTTCCTTCCATTCTCCAGTTCACTGAGTAAACACTTTGGCTCCCATCCTTGGCCAGACCATGTGGTCCCTCAGTGAGAACCAGACTAACATGTTGCCAAAATCATGGGCCTTGAGTCGCACTAGTCAAGGATCAACTTTTGGTTCAATGGCTGCTACTTGCCTGACTGTGACCAAGTTATTTAATCCCAACATATTCATTTTACAAGCACCCATTTATTTTGTGCCTCTGTGTGTCTTAAGGAATGCAAGGTGTACCCACCGTAGTTTTTAAAAACACTTTGTGAAATTGGGAAAGTGCTGGTCACCCTGAAGCTGTCATGATAACCCAGCTAAGTGGGACAATGGGTAGCCACTGGGTTCCCCATACCTATCACACTGTAGACATCTAATGACATTGTCTTTCTGTTCTTCTCTTCCCACATCCTAGATGCCAAGCATGCCTATATGAGACCCGGTTTTTGAAGGGATAGCCCAGGCTAGCCAGAAACAGCAGACTTTTGGGAGGGAGGAGCAGAGGAATTACATTATATTTCATACATTCCAAATCACATATTTAAAAAAAGTGTTGTTGTTCTTTTTTACCGTTTTTGTGATCAGACTGCATGTTAAAATCGCAGTTAGCCATGTGGAAGCCGCAGTGCTGTAGGGGCTATTGTGATCATACATGGTATCAGAGCTGCCCACATTGTCACCCCTCTTGTCCGTTAGGTATGTTATTAGTACACAGTATGTTGACTTTAACTGCCTTTGAAATATCTTTGAGGAGATCATGTTATGATTCATCATTCAAACAGAAAGCCATCTGAATGTGCCAAAATAAAGAGGCAGCGCATTAATTTGATTTTAGTGAACAAATTGTCTTCATTAGAGAACTAGCATCTAAGCTGGGGAGAAAATGTTGCAGTCGATGTTAGAGCACCCTTCATAGAAATGTGGCATTACCTCATAGTTAGCGCTTCTACAGAAAAGTACAGCTGGAGACTGAAGCAACAAGCAAATGAAATAAATTAATAAGCAAACAAATAACCAGCAACAACAAAAAATCCTCACTCCATTGCTTATTAACTTGGGGGAAGATTTCATTTGGCCAGTACGCAGTTTCCACTGCGGAAAAAGGAGTATTATTAATAACATACACCCAGCAGGGTTGTTTGAACCAGATATTCAGTAAAAGTCTCTGAAATGAAATGGGAAGAGGAGAGAGGAAATTTTCCCCTAAGCAGGGTTAAGGGACTGGAGGTGGGGGTGGGACTAGGCAGCTGAGACGGAGCAGAGGGTTCCTACACACCCCACCCCTCACCCACTAAACCAAGAAGAGCCTGTAGCAGGACCAGGAGCAGCAGGGCTGACACAGGCAGACACCAGAGACTATCAGCACAGCCGAGGGCCACGGTCGGTCTCACAAGCTTTCCTCATTGGCCTGCTCGCTCCTCTCCGTTAAAGGATCAGGGTCAACCCAAACCCATGGGAAGGGATCAAGTAGATCAGGTGAGCTAATATCTGGCTTTGTGCTCAATACAGGTTAGAGTGCTGCTTAACCCTGTTGGGGCAGTGACCTCATCACTTCTCTTCCTGGGCTAAATTCTCCTTGTTGTAAAACAGGTCACCACCCCATAACCTTCTGAAGATCAAAGTAGATCTTAAGTGTGAAAACACCTATCAAACTGTCAATGCACCCTATAGGCTTCTTAAGCCTATGGTCAGACTTAATCTTTATGTCTTTAAAGGGTTTTTGAGTTGTTTGATTTTCTTAATTAGAAGGGTATTGATCTTAAATCAAGTGAGGTTTTTGTTGTTTTGTTGTTGTTCTCATTTTCTCTCTCTTTCTTTTTTCTTTCTCATTTTTTTTTTTTTTTTTTTTTTGGTCCTGGTTTTTACATTTCACAGCTGGTTTCCCAATCTGGAACCAGTGCCTGCAATGGAAAGAATACGAATTTTGCAATCCTTCAGAAGAAATGATTTCTAAGCCCTGCCATTTAAAAGCTCAGTGGCGTTGCATAAGTCACTTAGTCCTTCTGACTGTGTATTGATCTATAAAGTAGAAGTCAAAACACACAACGTTCCCTATGTAAGGGCAAGAATACACTACAATGATCTATTCTGAAAACTGGAGAATTATTTCTCCAGTTAGATTCCCCCAATGGCAAGGTACTCCCAGACCAGACCCGGAAGCTTGTTTTGCCCCAGCACCCAAGAACACGGAGCAAGCCCGGCGTAGTGAGGGAGGCGCAGCCTGCCTTCTGAGCGACGCCTCCTGGCGGGCTGCCCAGCTCCTTGCGGCTCCCTCTGCTTACGGAAAACTCCAGACTCCTCTGCTGTCTGCCTGCATGCCTTGGCTCGCTCCTCCTTTGCGGGTGATAGATTGCTTCTGCTGAAGCTGCTAGTGCAATATTTTGAAAATAGACATCCATTTCTAGAAGACAAGACATCCAAATAAGATTTATTTTCTCTCTCTTTCACATTAAAAATCATGACAATATCAGTATTTTTCATGTCCGCATGATCCAGGGAGCCGTTCAATAGGTCGCTTTGGTCATGAGCACTCTCTGGTGTAGAAGGGAGGGAGTGCTTTGGGGGAAACCGCCGATGAGTTCCTCTCACCTACATAAAGGCTGTGGCCCGGGTCTGTCCTGACTCGGGCTTTCAATTTCTGGGTCTGACTCTTCTGTTGTGGGTTGAATAGGGTTGTCACCGGGTGTAATTAGCTAAATGGAAATGAGGTCATTCTGGAGTAAAGTGGGCCCTAATCTGATATGACCGGTGTCAATGAAGGCAGAGATTGGTGGGGGGTGCTTCTACAGGCCGAGGAAACCTGGGAAGAAGCCTGGAACAGATCCCCTCCTCCCAGCCTCGGAAGGGACCAAACCCACCAACTGCTTGACCTTGAACTTCCACCCTCCAGATTGTGAAACAATGCATTTCTGTTGTTTAAGTCACCAAATCTGTGGCCCTTTGTTACGGCAACCTCAACAAACTAATAAGTACTTAATATTTCCTAGAGTTAGAGACTGTTAGAGGTGGAAGTTGCCTTTAAAAACCTTTCAGCATAATCACCTCCTGATCCAGAAGGAAAGTATGACTGCCCCCACCATGCTTAGCAGTGAGGGGTTGACTAGAAGCCTGGATTCCTGGTAACCAGGAGGGGAATGTGTGTTTGTTTTACTAAGACACACAGTTTGCTAAGAGGTAAATGAGGAAAGGCTGAAGTCACTCAACATAAAAGTGTTATAAACCTGGAAAGATCTAACTACCAAGATGGTTTCCTGTTCAGTCCACTGGGACACCCTACCCCTTGCCCAAGTCCTCTAGGTATAGATGTCACTGTTTCTGGTTCAGAGCCACCCAGGACCTATGCAGGTCCTATGCCCGCCTTTCCCCCAGACCTTGGAACACACTGCTTCTCAGACATTACAAGGCACGACTAGAAAGCTCCTATGTCACCAATATCAAGGATGTCCCTTATCCTGTTCTAATTCTTTCTCAACGGTACTTCTAAGGCTATTTGTGTATTATGTTTATTTATACTAATTGTCTGGGTCTTCCCACTAAAATGCAAACTCCAGAAAGTCAGGAATATTTCTTTCTTTTTTTTTCTTTCTTTTATTTTTTAATTTGGTCACTGATGTATTTTAAATACCTAGAATAATAATTCCTTCCATATATTGGGCATTTCATATCCTTTTAAAGAATGAGTAATGATTTTTTAAATACCTTCAGTGGTATAATTTCCATGTCACTGCTGGATTAATTGCTTTTCTGGGTCGGAGGACTGCTTCATAGCAGAGACCTCTTCAGCTGAGGAAACCTCTTGACTTTGGAGACTTGGGACTTTGGCCCGGTTGCCTGGGGTGTAGCCCAGGGCTGCACCGAATTAAGAGAGAGGCTCCAAAGGAAACCGGGGGAAGCATCAACGGAGAAAATTCAACCTCAGCACTTAGCTAGCAACAACCCGTTTTCTTGTTATTTCCAAATGTGTTTAAAGATATCTTTTTGCATGTAGTATATTTAGGCTGTGGGTGTAAAACAATTGAGACAAGAAGATCCAATTGCCCTCTAGAGCCACATCGGTAAATAAGGTGGCAACTAGCAACATGTGGCTGTTAAGATGTAAGTTAATTGAAAGTGATGAAAATTAAAAATTCAGCTCCTCAGTCACATCAGCCTCCTTTCCACTGCCCAAGAGTGGCCTGGGGCTTGTGGCCGCCACGTCTGACAGAGTGGATGGAAAATGTTCCCATCCTCCCGGGCAAAATTGCTCCAGATGTGTTTCTAGGGGTCTGGATGTTCAGCATCAAGAAATGAAAGCACACAATGCATAATGGAAGTTGTCATTCTTTCTCGGACCATGTGACACACAGGCCAAGTGGACCCCAGGAAAGTTGACTCTGCTAGGCTCTGGGGTCATGTTCTTCCTTGACTTAAAAGACTTGTGCCCAACAGGAAATAGTTGACTGTGTTTCAGCTGGATTACGGTACCAGGTGTTTAGTTTCTGATTTTCCAAGCCATAGTGAAGAGAGGCAGCGTCGGAAAGGGCACAGATGGCTGTCACATTTGGGTGAGCTCAGGCACGAACAGAGGGTTCAGAATGATGCAAGGTCAATGTATGGGTGAGATCATGTCCCGAGAGCTCTGGAAAGAAAGTGACAGAAGTATAAGCCCCTAGAAGTTGGGAGCTTTGGTTGACACTATTTATGTCCTTGGCATCTAGTGTAACATATACTAAGCTCTTCGTATATGTTTGTTGTTGTTGTTGAAGGAATAAGATAATTAAGCAACTAACACATCAATCAACCAACCAACAAATGATGCATCACTCAGACAGGATACATTGGTCAGGATTGGAATATCATTCTCTACTAATAAATAAAACCCAAAATTCAGAGTTTTTCTACTACAAAACTTGTTTCTCATTTAATTTCACACGTCTAAAGTGGGCTGGAGTGAAGGCTAACCATCCACGTGATTATTCAGGGACCTAGGCTGATGCATGGTCTGCCAGCTCTTAGTTAGCTACAGTATCCTGAACAAGTGGTTTGCAAGATCACCAAGCTAGAGAACAAGAGAGAGGGAGGGGAGACAAGATTCATTTCTTCTCAAAGGTCATTGGTAAGAACTTGTCACATAACCCCATTCCCTGCAAAGGAGCCTGGGAAATGCAGGGGAGCACTAGCTGCGTACCTCAAGATCACAAGGGACCGTGGCAAGAAGCATATGCGTTAGCCATTAGTGATTTTCAAGCTATTTTCTGAGCCACCTCTACATTTGCCCCAAATAAAATACAGTATGTAAATCCAACAACACTGACCTGCTCTGGTTGTGGTGAGGGTGCAGAGAAGAGGCTCCGTGAACCCGTCTACTCACCACACCCTCGTGCGCCATCTCTGCACCCTGCACATTCCTCCGGGGAATCCAGGAGCCCATGCAGTGCTGTAAGCAGGAAAGTGGGCTGATCACACTTCCCCTCTGCAAAGACCAAGGGGACACAGTGTTGGAGGGTGGCAGGGAGACATGAGTAAGCTGGAGGCTGGGCAGAGTGCGAGTGGGGGCGGGGGAGACAGGTTCCTGGGCTCCTGGAACCGCTCAGATGGGGGAGGGAGAGGGTCTAAATGTCCCCGTGGGACTCCATGTGTTTTACCAGTCTCTCTCTGCTCAGAGTTTAGTCCCGAGTCTGTTTCTCAGGTTGACCTCGTTTCCGCTTTACAGATGTGGAAGTCATTTCAGACTTCCTCTCCGCCCTGACGCAGGTCCATTACAGGAGTCAGCAAGCTGCTTCAGTAAGGGGCCAGGCAGCAGGCCCCTCCGGCCCACCAGCCGTGTGGTCTCTATTGCAACGACCCACGTCTACTATTGCTGAGAAGACTCCACGACCACAATATGCAGACGAATGGGCGTGGGGGTGTTCCAATAAAATGTTATTTATGAACACAAAAATTTGAATTTTATGTAATTCCCACATGTCATGAAGCATTATTCTTCTTATGAGTAGTTTCCAAGCATTTAAAAATATAAAAACCATTTTTAATTCATGGGCCATATAAAAACAGACGGTGGGCCAGATGTGGCCTGTGTGGTCCATTACGCTGACCTCTGCGTTTTTCTTGTTTTTCAAATAATGACTGATTGTGTCAGTGTGAAAAGGACTCATATACATCAAGGTCATTGTTTTCTTTTTGTTTTTGAAGTGGCATATATTCTGATGAAATAAAAACAAAGGTAGGAGACTAATGTTTTCAACAATTTTCCACAGAACACATGGAGACCCTAAAATAAAGCAAAACGCTGGAAATTGTTGTTGAGCTAGTTAATGTCATTGTGCTTGAATTTTGTACCAACCCAGGCACTGTAAGACACCCATATGATTAGAATAAACAAAGCACAATGAAACAGGGACTGAGGCCCCGGGTTCCTGGATTCCTTCTGGTCTCTGTGATAGAAACCCCAAAATAAGGACCATGCCCCTCAGGGTGCTACCTCTGTGGGGACTGCCAGTCAGTTGTGAAAATTTCCCAAGTTGCTAAACTGAGAGAAAGTTTGGATTTCTTAAGGCCCAGAAAAGAAAATATTTTTTCTGTTTTTCCTTATCAGAAGTCAGCTACTCCTTACAGCACTCAGATGAATAAACACACCAACTTCAACATCAAGCGAAGTTATTTGTTCTTAAAGTGATATTTTCCCCCAATTGTCAAAGTAACCAGATTTATTTTAGATAATTTGCAGGAAAATGTCTTAAAGGCATACTGCTGAGAACAAAAGCAACCCCGAATCTCAGAGCCCAGAGATGGCCGTTGTGAATTAGGGGCCATTTCCTTATAAATCTACGGATTTATAGTCTAATTGTTTTGTTTCACTCAACATTATACCCTGATCATGAAAACATTCTTGAATGTTTTGTCCATTGACCACAGATTATTGTACAGGCTTATTCTTGTTTAGTTGGTTTATTGAAAATGATATTTCATGAATGATTAGGCACCCAGTTAACAAATGGAACTGGCCTCAACACCACAAGCCACGTTCTCATGGGGGTGAGAGTGGGCACCTGTATGTGTAGCCTGTGCTGGGTCCTGTAATCAATCCTGAGATGAACACAGAGGATGCTGCCCCCTGGGTGGTCCACCTACAATCACAATCACACCCCAGTGTGTTTGATGAGGAAACTGTACTTACAAAGCAGGAGGAGGCACATCTGAGGGTGTGGCAGGGGTGGGAGGGCATGGAGGACTTTGGAGAACAAATGCATAGTTCCAATGGCATCATTTTTACAGATATTTGATTCTAGTCCAAATTAGAAAGAGACCAAGCTGCGTTCAGGTGATGTCACTCTGCCTAAGAGCACTGGCCTGGTTAAACAGCGGAAGAGGACTTAGCATTTGAGATGAGCTTGATTCACCGGAGCAGGAAGGATGCTGGTGTCTCATGAGATGACAGCAAACAACAGCATCATACACTGGAAACTACCTTGGACCAAATTCAGCTGCCTTAGACCCCGGGCTCAGGCTCGGTGGAAATAATGGCCTCCATGTGCTTTGAGACACAGAAAAGGTTTGCTGTGGTCAGTCATCTTTGGAAGCCCTAACCTCTCCTGGGGAGAGTGGTAGCTCTGAGGAGATGCTCTCTAGTTGTGTGCTGAATAAATCAGCATCATCCTACTCATCCAGAGCTGTGTCTGTGACATGGGGACAGAAGACGTGCTTTATTTTCACCTCATTGGTACTGGACTAAACTAAGAGGCTATATAAGAAAGCACTGTAAAAAAGAAATACAGGTGTTATAATAACTCATTTTGAAATAAAGCCTTCACATCGTTTGTGAAGAATGCACCAAATTTTCTAAGACATTTGTTACATGTGATAATTTCTTATTATTTTTTTAACCGTGTGAGCAAATTTAAGCAGCCTTTCTCTGGACACCTGTATTGCTTCTACAGAATAGTCTCTTCTGAAACACACTGAGGGCCAAGGGCCTAAAAACAAATTCTAGACTGTCCACTCCAAGGGCAAATTAATTTAAACCCAGACACCACAATTTCTTATTTTGCCAAACTCTTCCTCGTTGTACCATTCTTGGGAGTCAACGAGACTCCATGAGATGATATAATAAGGAAAGCACTCAGTGTCATGACCAGCTCAGATAAAAGCTAAATAGCTACTTTGTTATTATAATTGATGTTGTCATGCTAAATCACTTCCTAATGCAACCTGGGTTTGCATCCGCCCAGCACACTGGTTTCATACTAAACTGACAGCCAGCCCAGAGGATGTCCTCTCGCGTGTGGTTGTGAACTCATATCTCTTCCATATTGTACTTTTCTGGCTTAAGATTTTAGATTTAAAAACAGTCCATGTCAGAAACACTTGTTATGAGAACGTGAGTTTGTTTCATCATGATTGATACATTAAGCCAGTGGTTCTCAACGTGTGCGCCAGGGCACACTAGTGCGCCCTAGAAGATTTCCAGTGAGCCTTATGGTATTCCAGAGAAATATGTGCCTGTTGGGGACCAAAAACCCAACAGTTTTTGGAGTTTAGATTTTTGGGGGACAGAGGTGTGGGGAATTGGCTGTAAACTGACAGTCTGCCTAACCTTCCTCCTCACTTGCCTGATTAGATTGCAAAAGGCTGTTAAGCTGTGGTGCTGGATAGTTTACACTACCCCCCCCCATGTTCCCAGGAAAGACTGGAGGCAAGTTTCTTCTATCCTTTGTTTGGTGTCAAGTTAAGATGATATGTATGGTGGGGGTTTTCTGCACTCAACACAATTAAGAGTAAAAAGAGAGGAATTCTTCAATGTATTGATGAGGAAATGAGAGTTTGCCTTTCCAATATATGCCCAAACATTGAAAAAAATTGCTAGGACACATCATTGAAGAAATTACCTTTCTCATAAACACAAGAATGAAAAAACTTAACACATTCGCATCAGGACCTGCTGAATTTACTAAATCTTACTAACAATGTATCTATATATATATAAAGATAACATTTTTTTTGTTTGTATTTTTTAACCCTTCTTTTTTACAAATTCTAAAAAGTATGCTCAAAAAATGTAACATAAAGATGTATTTTAATGTTAGAATAAATTTAATTTTGTTGTATTTATTTCATTTAATTAGCATAAAAGCACACTTGGACTTTATATTTTTTTCTTTAATATTTGACTTAACTATTATAACATATTTCTCAGAAATTTGTATATAGTGTGCCTACAATTATTTGTAGGATTTTAAATGTGCCCCGACTTCAAAAAGTTTGAGAACCACTGCATTAAGGAGTCATGTGAGCCTAGCGTGAATATGTTTGTACATGCATCATTTCCTCTGCAGGAAACTGCACACAGCTACCCGGGCGCCATAGGAATATGCACAGTGCACACATCTCATCCATCCACTCACCTCTGCAAATCGCCAAATGTGTTCTGACCTCACCCGGCCACATCTGGCGTCAGAATTTCCCCTCCGACTTCTGGTCACCCTGTTTCCTCCACCTCACAATAGTTCACAAGCTGCTCCCTATGACATCCACTTGCACAACCAAACTCCAGGTCTTTCCCCAGGAAAAGTGTCCCATTTAGTGCAACCAGTATGATGTCTTTACCATTCCACATGTGCCCAACTCATCTACTGTCTCCCACTCAGTGTCCACCTCTGGGAGCATGTGCCACTATGAAGATTTGGAGTGTTATAGCCTCACTTTCTCCCGAAGTTCTGTGGTTTTTACTATACACTTTGCATTATGCTGTCATTTATAAGGACACATCATGTTCTCCCCTGTTTTATCTTGGATAAAATAAGGCTTACTGTCCACTGAGATTGATTTTCTATTTTATATAAAATTTGATCTAGTGTCCCAAGCAAGTGTCTTATTCTAATTTTACAGGGGGCTTACCTTGGGTTTAGAGAGAGGAAAGCCTCTATAAGGGGACAATAAAATAAGGATTGATTAAAATGACCTATGTTCCCTGTTCCAGGAGCAGCAGCGGGTTGCCATGTCAACAGTATGGTCTTCGGAGGGGAGCACAGCTGGAGGTGGAGTCCTGTTTGACAGAACCTTTCCACCTGAGTGCCCTACCTTGAACCCTTGAATCCCCAGACCTCCCTCTCCTCATGTGGAAACATCAGGAAATGACAGTCACTTCCTGGAGTAGATCTGGAAATTAAGCCACAAAACATATGTGAAATGTCAATCGAGTACCTTGCAAGGCAGATGTATTTCTTCTCTCCGCTTTCCTTTGTATAATAATACCAGATACATTTCATTGAGCACTGGTTTTGTTCCAGGGGCTGTTCTAAGTTCTTTTAATGTATTAACTAACGTAATCCATATAGCAACCCCGTGCAGAAGGTTCCGTGATTATCCCTGTTTACAGATGGGTGAATGGATGCAAAGGAAGGTTAGGTGGTTGGCCTGAGATCAAATAGTGCGCCAGTTATTAAGTTATTGACTCTCAGCTGCAAACCACTCTTCTGTCCTCTGCTCTGTGAAGCTGAGACAGAGGCTCTGCAAGCATGTGCCGACTATTACCAGCTGGAATTCCGTAAGTCTCTACAAGGCTGAAAGGACCTGTTCCTTCTTGTTTGTTGCTTGCATCACTTCCGGTCTACTGTTCGTCCTCCATAAAAACCTGTCCATGCAAAAGAAGCAGCTCCTTCCAGCTGCAGCAGCTAAATCTACTTTGTGGGTTTTTTCACCATTTGCAGAAGCTCTATTATGTGCCCCCAAAGACCTTCTCAGAGTCTGTGTTGAAGCTCCACGGGGTCTTCTGCTTTGGTTCAACAATTTAATCACCTAAAATTCTTCCCTTCGCCACCCCAGTCCTAAGGGCGTAGACTCATCTTGTAGTTGCTACCTTTGTGATACCTTAGAGTTTCCTTCTTATCCTTTCAGTTAGCTAGCTAACAACTTGATACATCATTAGCATCATGTATAGTAAATTTTCTATGTTGATTGATATAACTTGTGTGCTTTGCTTCCTGACTGTACCCTGACCAATGCATCTAGAAAGGGGCAGAGACAGAACTCTAAACTAGCTATCTGTACAGAGACCAACTGCTATTAATTCTGTATCTCCAATATTATTACATAATTAGGTGTGCTTATGCAGTGGCCACTGTCTTAAACATAAACCCACTTGTGATGTTGTTGAGTAGTATTATACTCTCAGCTCCAATGTTGTAGAATCACAGGAAGATAACTACTTCAACTGGCCCTCCCTGGAGCTGACATTTGGGGACCAGTGGGCATGGCTGCCAGCTTCTTCTTGTGACCCTCTGACCACCAAACTAAAGAAGAATGCTAGAAATCAGTGACAACACTATAATATACACTTCCCTGGTGATTACACTATGTCACATCTTTGCGTACTGGGATGGTTTCCACCAACAAGGACATATTAGAATTACCCATGAGGTAAATACTTTCAGTAAAAATACATTCCTCTTAAAAAAAAAAAATACATTCCTCTTACTATATGCACAATTTGTTTATCCTGGAATTTCTCACTCTACATCAGAGAATTTCAGTTTTATGGTATTAATGTAGAGAGTCTTCTGAGATAGGGAGTTCTCTCACTTCTAAGTCCTGCACTCACCAGACATTGGTATAATGCTTTACAGTACATTGTGAAGACTTCCCTGTGCTCTCATTTAGACTGGAACAACCATATAAGGCAAAAAGTGCAAGAAATATTATTTCTGTCATACACATGAGGGAATCAAAGCTCAGAAAGGCTTGAGGTTTTTCTGAGAGTCGTTTTGTCAGTCGGTCAATACAAGACCGAGGTCTTCCGACTTCAGGATTCATGCATCCTGCTTTCTCTCTTAATGTTTTTGAAAAATGCAATAATATGACAAGAGGAAGAAATCAGACCATTCTTGAGTAGCTATTGTGTGCCTGGTACTTTTCTATGGACTTCCTAGGTAAAATATTTAATTTAATCCCGACACAATGAGAGATATGCATTATCAGTTTTGCTGGACAGAACAGGAAGCTGAGTGCTGGGAAGTAATAGGCCAGATTATACAACTAAACATTGGCAGGTTTTGAAAACTGGACCCAGAGAAGTTAACCTGATAACCCATGGTGTTTTCATCCATCTGTATGACAGTAGAGTAGAAATGGGGCAATGAATCAAAAGAAAAAATAAAACTGCAAATGGTTATTTATTCCTAGCTTTTATCTTACATCTTAAATTATTGTTGCACCATGTTCAAGAGCATGGGGTACGCTGCCCATTTTTGAGTTTGCCATGACAGCATCTTCCCTGCAGCCAGAGAACACTCACGAAATGTGTGCACTGCAGTGCAGAGAGCTGGGCAAAGTCGTATTCTCAGCTTAGTTTCCTAGGTCTGGGGAGCAGTCATCTCCACAGTGTGGTGCAATCATGTTTGACGATGATCTTATTCGGTGCTGTTCTCCTTATGCACCACCACCGTTGGCCCCGGTGGTACTGATGGGTGAAATCTTAAAGGCATCCTGTTGGATGATTCCCGGTTTGTTCTGTTATTACTGACTCACTGAAACCTTCTATGAGAATGATATGCTTCTGTTTGAGAAACCCTGCACACCCTTTGAAATCCTTCGGGTGATTTGGAGCTCACCCATTCTGGAAGCAAATGGCCTTCCTACATGTAAAGTTAGAGAGGAAAGGTCTACCTGTCCCGTGTGCATTTGTTCTGTACATCACCCAAGAGCAGGACAAGGCTAGACAACGCTAAAGCTGAGGGTCTCCAGCATCAGGGGTCAAAGGGACTTCATGGTCCATGTTCCAAGTACCGAAGCGAGTGCCCATCCTTCAGCCCGAGGAGTCAGCCCCTCCCCCACTGCATATCAGAAGGAGGCTCTGTGCTTAGACTTGAGGGAGCAGCTCTGAAGCGGTGAAGCCTGGATGAGAGAGCTGACACAATATGTTAGTTAATATGTTAGTCTGCTTGGGCTGCCAGACTGAAACACCCCAGACCAGGTGACTTAAACAAGAGACACCTCCCAGTTTGGGGGTTGGGAGTCCATGATCCAGGTGCCTGGCATTCAGATTCTGGTGAGCTTTCTCTTGCTGGTTTGTAGATGGTAGCCTCCCTGCTGTGTCCTCACCTGGCCATTCTTTCGTGTGCTCTTGGAGAGAGCTCTGGCCTCTCTCCCCGCTCTTCTATGATTTGGACTTCACCTTTAAAGATCTCATTTAACCCTTGCGACCTTCTGAAAGGCCCCATCTTCAAACACAGTCATATTGAATGTTAGGGCTTTCACATATAAATCTGAAGAGATACAATTCAATCATCGCAATAATTAATAGCTATTATTATATATGAAGTGCTGACTATGTGGCATATATTAGATTATAGATTTTCCCATTATTTTATTCAGTACTCACAAACTCTCTCCAGTGTATATAAATGAGGATAAATTTATCATTTTATTTTAAAGGTAAAGAAAATAATGAGAGGCTGAAAACTCAGCCCTGATAATATGAGTGTCACATCTGAAACTTAATTCTGATGTGTTTGCTTCCAAAAACACTACCCGCTCCAGGTCTTACATTCAATCCTTCTCTGTCTCTCTCTGTCTCTCTGTCTGCCTCTCTCTTTCACACACAGACACACACACACACACACACACACACACACACACACACACACACACACACTTTTTAACAAAGACAATAAGAATGTAGAGGAGATCCATGTGGTTCAATCAGTAATTGTACACAATCATTTTCCAAAGAGTTTAAAGATTCATCGAAGAAGAGTCTGAAATTAAATGACAGTTCATTTCAGTTGAGTGCTGGGGAGCCCTTTAGAAAACAGTCAGGAAAGAAACTAGTGTCTGTTTGGTGCAAGGCTTTCTTCCTCTTATTCACACTAGTCATACTCTTCAAGTCATCCACCCCTTGGGATACTAGCAACCCATGTTCAGGACAATGTCAAAATAGCCACGTCTTCTTTTTCATGGAGGAGATATCTGCAGGGAAGTCTTACTCTTCTGCCTGCGTGTGCTGGGTGAGCCCTCCCCGTGGCTCCAAACAGACCGCAGCAACTATGCCTTCTTCTAGGCTGGTTCCTTCCTATCTGACAAATGCAGGAATCTAAGAAACATGCCACCATTGCCCTCACTCCCACCCAGGCACCCAGAAAATGCCTGTGAAAATGTCCCCTTCCCTGCCAGGCTGAGGCCACATGGCTACAAGCTTTGAAGCCCACCCCCCACATCTGCCCTTGTGTTTGCAAAAGAACTGCTGAGCTCTTCATGTACCTCCTGCTGTCCTCTCATTTCTTATTCCATGAACCTCTCTCTCTACCCCCCTCTCTCTCTCCTCTCTCTCTCTCTCTCTTCTCTGTTTATGTTACAGCAGCAATGGTTGCCCCCAACAGGAAATCCACCTCATAACAGAGGTGATTAAAACTGGCTACATGGTCCTGTTTCTTGAGTGCTCTGCCATCTAACTGAGCTATGGTTCTTTGCTGTACCCATTCATCCTCATCCTTCTTCCTGTTTGAAACCCACCTTCACACCTATACTAGTTATCGGGGCAGTGGAGGAGGTAATAAAAGCTGGGGAACAGGGTTAATGAAGGGCTCTTCCCCCACGGGAAAAAGAGGAAGAAGGCCACTTCCTGTGAAAGTTAAGGAATTCAATTGTGTGTGTGTGTGTGTGTGTGTGTGTGTGTGTGTGTGTATCCTGTATGTCTGGATGAAGAGCGGAATGTAGAGAAGAAGGAAGGAAGGAAGGAAGGAAGGAAGGAAGGAAGGAAGGAAGGAAGGAAGGAAGGAAGGAAGGGGAAAGGAAAGGAAAGGAAAGGAAAGGAAAGGAAAGGAAAGGAAAGGAAAGGAAAGGAAAGGAAAGGAAAGGAAAAGAAAGGAAAGGAAAGGAAAGGAAAGGAAAGGAAAGGAAAGGAAAGGAAAGGAAAGGAAAGGAAAGGAAAGGAAAGGAAAGGAAAGGAAAGGAAAGGAAAGGAAAGGAAAGAAGAAAGAAAGAAAAAAGATTGATTTAAACTCAAGAATGCTCACTAAAACCACTAACAGAGAGCAAAGCTGCTGAATAATGCTGCTCATTATCCTCCCTTTGCACTTCAAACAAACAGTAATTGTTAGTTTAGCTAACAAGTTATGCCTTAATTACAGGCCATTAAGTACCATTAATAAAAGAAACCAATTCCACAAGAATCTGAGTATCACTTCCTACATTTCATTCTTCGGAAAGAAGGCTGACTCAAAAAGAGATTCAAGTCTATGCCTCCAGTCCTGGAACAGACCAAGGATCCCGTTTCTTCTAAAGCTGAGCTCAGCCACCACTTTCTCTGCAAATTTTTTCTTGGGCGAGTCCCAGCTCCATCCTTGCTGTCTGTGGGGATGTAGCAGTCCTTCCTTACCTGGGCATCAGGTCAGGTTCTTTCTGTGACCTGTAATCAAATGGCCTGTCTCCTGGCCTCCCTCTCCAGATAGCCTATGAGCATCTTTTGTTTTATACCTTACTTTCCAGTGCAATAATGACAATAATTACTACTTCTCTTAGTCGTTAAATCTCTTCTTTATGAATACACATCCTTCTATTTACTTTTATTATATGATTTAATCTTCTAAACAACTCATTAGCACAGACATTGTTGCCTCTTTTGCTATGCATTCCCCTCACACTCCCACTACCTACCCCCCAAAAATCAGAAAAGGAACCAAAGCGGGCCCCTCATTCCAAGGCCAATTCTCCTGCCAGCAGCCTCGCACAAGATTTAGATTCATATGAGGAATGAAAGGGCTCATTCTCTAGAAGGATATGTGGGCACTGGTCCTAGAGTGTCTTTCTTCACAGTCACGAGTGACCTACCATACACCCTAGTCAGTTCAGCCACGAGTGGAAACCTCACAGGCTGACTGGGGTGACAGTTACAGCAAGCCCAGTCTTCCTATCCATGGACACAGTATATGCTTCCACCTGTGTGTATCTTCCTATTGTGTTCATGCACGGGAGAAATGAACATCACTAAAATGACCATACTGCCAAAGGCAATCTATAGGTTCTATGCAATTTCTATCAAGATACCAATGGAGTATTTTACAGAACTAGAACAAATATTCCAAAAATGTATATGGAACCACAAAAGATCTCAAATAGCCTCAGCAATCTTGAGAAAGAAAAACAAAGTTTGAGAAATCATGCTAGCTGATATCAAACTACACTACAATCAAAACAGTATGGTATTAAGAAAAAAAGAACACACACACACACATATATAAACATATATATATCAATAAAACAGAATGGAGAGCCCAAAAATAAACCCACACCTTTATAGGCAATTAATATTTGAAAACGAAGTCAAAACATAATGGGGCAAAAATAATCTTTTCAATAAATGGTGGTACAAAAATTGGACAGATATGTGCAAAAAATAAAACCAGACCACCTTCTTGCACCATACACAAAAATAAACACAAAATGGCTTAAAGACTTTAATGTTAGACTCAAAACCATAAAAATCTTAGAAAACATAGGCAGTAAAATCTCAGATATTTCACTTTCATATTTTAAAACTCACCTTACATGTGTCATTTAATACTCACAACAGTCTGAGATTACCCATCATTTTCACCATCAGATGATGATATGCAAACTATGTACCAGGCTCTCTTCGTTTAGTGCTCACCACCACCTCTGGGGGACACATTAGTCAAGTTTCTATTGAAGCAAACTGAGGCTTGGGGAATTTAGATCAACTGCACATGGTCACAGAGTTGCAAGAGTCAGCCCTTTAACCAGTGCTGTCTTATTGCAGAGGCTATGTGCTCTGAAGCACACCAAGCAGGAAAAGCTGAGCCTCAGGGCAATTAAGGGACTTGCCCAAGGTCAAGAACTTCTGTGGTGGAACCCAATGTCTGTTCCTCAGCTCCCAGTTCCAGGCATCGCCAATACCTCACAGCAACACTTACAGTGAAAACCTGTAAACGTCCATTTGAACAGCTTTTTCCTACCTGAGCCTTGACTGGCATTGGCTCTGGCTGTGTACATTCCAGTTAACATTGGTCCAAATAAGCTAAAGAAAGAGTCCAATGTCTTACTAACAATAGATTCAGGCTGGATGGCTGACTATATCACAGTTCCCCTCGATGCCATGGAACTGGGCACTGGTTCGATTTTCCTGATAGGATACATGTCTTTGAAGTGCCTTTGTGCTGAATTCAATGAGCCGATTGTCATCTTCCAGAAGAGAGTACAGGTGAGGTCTCCGCAGTGCGCGGACATGGCATCACTCATCGATTGCATTGTCACACTCATCAAGCAGTCAGGAGACGCAGGGCAGGATGTGAAATCAATCTGACCATCTATTTACAGAGGTGGCGCCTTTGTCATGGTGATCAGATCAGCCACATGAAAGGTAACATTTGCAGTAAATGATGTCTACTAATTAAAAAACATGTCTTGATAACACAGGAAAGAAAGTTTTGTTTTTTGTTCAAAAATATTGTATAAATGTGGACTCTTCCTCTTCCTGTCTTCTTCATCTTTATAATTATTTATTTCTTTTCTCTCCTTCTCTTTCCTTTCCCTATGCCTTGCTTGCATTCTTTTTCTTTTCCTTTTTCTTTTTTCATTCAACAAAAATTGATTGAAGTCCCATTATATTTGGGGAATTGTTCAAAATGCTGTGAAGAATTTAGATCAGATACTCCATGAACCCTTTTCAAGCCACTTCTAACTCCTTTGTGGAATGGAGACTCTCATGACTCAAATCATAACACCTATTCTTGTATTGTTTCCAATGATTTATGCCTTTTCCCTATAATCTATAGCAGTCACTGATTTCTTGACTTTCATCTCATCATCTGTGAAATAAAGCATTAACACCTATAGCACCAATACTTTTGGGTGATTTACATAGAAAGGAATGAGCTTAATGATAACTTAAAAAAGGCTAGTTTGAAGAACCTTCAGAAAATTAAACTTCTAAGTCTCAATATCTGTAAAATGAGTCTAACAGTGGTATGGATGCCATAAGTTTCCTGTGATTATTAAACTTTTTTTACTTATTGATTTTAGAGAAAAAAAGAAAGGGAGGGGAAAGAGAGAGAGAGAGAGAAGACTCTGGTCTCTCTTCCTCTTTTAATAAGGACACTAATCACATCCCCAGAAGGCCCCATCTTCCTGATCTCATCTAAACCTAACTACCTCCCAAGTAAATACTTGTAAATCACTTAAAAGATAGCTTGGCCATATGGAATACATTAGGTAAGTTCTTAACCATACACACTTATTTTATATACACACACCATAAGATAAATTTAAGTCTGATTATCCAACAGAAGACAACTTCACAGGTAAGTCATCTATGTCCCTGTTTGAAGGCATAGAGCCACCCAAATTTTCTTGAATTGCAAAGACAGTTTACCTCACTGCATCATGGCATCTCACCTACAAAACCTAATGGCATTATTGAGAGTCCCCTGTGTATAAAAATAGCTCAGTTTCTGATAAGGAAATTGTATTTCCTCTCACCTTCTGTCGAGAACTGTTCTCGCCTCCAGAATCCAGTTTGTGAGCCTCAGAGAAGGGAAGGAAGTCAGGAAGAAAGGCTTCAGGAAAAGTGAGGCGTGTGCTCACAGGAATGATGGAAGTGTAAAGAGTCTTAAAGCACTCTGCATCCGTAGCCCTGGCTGGGCAGCACTGTCATTTGTGTACGAATAACTGACAGGTCTAAAGTCTACCTAAGGGATTATTTTTCATGTTGCAAGTGATTAAAGCAAGGCTCTGAGGTCCCGGAGGAGAGTGCTCACCCTACAGAACCACAGAGGGAAGAGCTGGCGAGTGATAAGAAGAGTGAATAATTTAAGACTTTCCAGGGTCATGCTCAATCATCAGAGGTTTATTGTGTTTCTCTAGGCCTTTGCTCTGAAATCCATGGTCCCTCCATGAGGTTAGCCATTGCTCTAGCTGCCCTATCTGCACATACATCACAAGATCAGAAATGCCGTGGTATGAGACCAGCTGCCGGTGAGGTACTTCTGGGAAACTTTGCTTTTGTTCTTTGGGATATTATTATTATTATTATTATTCAAAGAGAAATAGAGAATGTGCAAGTATTTACACAATTCTGTTTACTTTAACTTTTCAGAAAGTCTCACTTCTATTCATGCCTCTTTATTTGAGACATAGCACCTCAGGTGCTGTCATGCCTAAATCACCGAGCTGGGTTCATTACTTGGACACCCCGATCTCAAGCTCATACCAACCAGCCCAGGCACTTTCGCTGTTCCGGGCGTAGCTTTCCACTGGGTCTCTTTGGTTCTCTCTCCACCGCGCTCTGGCAGCTGCCACTGCCCACAGGAAAATTCCCAGTGACCCCTAGAACTTTGACTGCCACGTATGTGCTGATAACTCTCGATTCCTAGCTTCTCTGCTGAAGGTCCAAACCCACACATCAAATTGCTTGTGATCAACATATTTATTTTGGTTGTCCACAGGCTTTTCAAACTCAAAATTTCCAAAATTGGGCCACTTATGCCCTGCTATGTCTTCTATAATAATATGTGAAGTCACTCACCCCAAAACATGGGGACCCACTCTCATAGTCTCACCCTCTTTGACTCCTCAAATCCTAGCACATTTGAGCTTATCGAGCTCTATTTAACTTCTTCAGTATTTTTCAGATCTGTCCCCTCGTCACAGTCTCAAAAACTCATGCTCCCGTGGCATAAGTTTGTAAATAATCACACCTTCATTGTCATTCCAAGTCTGGTCTACCAATTAAAATACCCTGCACTCTCTCTTCACTCTGACAACTGGAGAAAACAAGCTTTAACATTGACTGCTGCTAGAAAACATATAACTTCCCAGGATATAATTTTTAGCTAAGGTGGTTCCACTTCTAAAATGTTTGGAGTAAACTTATAACACATCAACACACATAAAAGAATACACAAAACAACTTCTAGAAATCTTCAAATAGAGATTAAAAACAGAAAGATGCAGGAGGGGATTTAAAATTTTGAGTAAGAGATTAATACAATTTAAGTTCCACATTTTTGCAGATTTTTCCGGAGGGTGATCATGTTATATGTAGCATGGCGTGTAACAGTTAAAGACCCAGTAGATACCCGAGTGTCTTTCTACTCTGAAAATGAAGCAAGAGCACTCAGGGTAGCCACAGCCATCAGAAGGTGAGGAAAAGTTCTAGAAAAGAGAGATTAAAGAAGGAAAGCCCCATGTTCTGTGGGTAAACTCTGGAAGATCCTGATTTCTGGGGCCAACTCAAAGCAGTTTCCTTAAAAGATAAAAGAAGTGATTTGTGATCCGAATGGCTGCTCACCACAAGAGAGACAGTTTTCAGTTTGAGTCTCTCCAAGTGAACTGTCAGCTAAAACAAAGGCATTACATTCTTAAAAGGAATATAACGAGTACACAATTTCATCAACAAAATCTCCACTGTGCTCAGGATGCAATCTCATATTGCCTATATATGAAGAGCAAGAAAATTAGACCATTCTCAAGGAGAGAAAGAATCAACAGAGACAAACCCTTGAGATTGCACAAATGTCTAAATTAACAGGCAAGCACTTTAAAGCAATGAGGTAAAAGAAAGTTAAGTTCATTTTAAACATCTTTTTTTAAGAATTATTTTTATTTATTTATTCGTTTTAGAGAAGAGAGTCAGAGAGAGAGAGAGAGAGAGAGAAGGGGAGAGGAGCAGGAAGCATCAACTCCCATATGTGCCTTGACCCGTCAAGCCAAGGGTTTTGAACTGGCAACCTCAGCGTTCCAGGTTGATTCTTGATCCACTGCGGCACCACAGGTCAGGCTTCTAAGTTCATTTTAAAGAAAAATATACTCTAGCACAGCAGAGGAATAGAAGATATGAAATAGAACCAAAATGGAATCTTAAAATTGAAAGATACAGTATCTAAATACTTTTTAAGAAGGTAAACAAAATAACAAGACATGAGTTTAATAAAATTGTGATTTGTAATCACAGACGATAGCCAATGAACTTGAAGGCAGATCAATTGGAATTATCCCATCTGACAGAGAAAAAAACATAGAGAAGGAAGGATGGAAGGGAGGGAAGGAGGCAGGGAGAAAGGGAGGAAGAAAGGAAGGGAGGGAGGAAGGATGGGACAGAGGGAGGGAGGAAGGAAGGAAGGAAGGAAAGAAGGAAGGAAGAAGGAAGGAAGGAAGGAAGGAAGGAAGGAAGGAAGGAAGGAAGGAAGGAAGGAAGGAAGGAAGGAAGGAAGAAAGGAAGGAAGGAAGGGAGAGAAAAGCTAGATCATTCAATGATTCTACCTTTGGTTCAGAAATGACACACATCATTATAACTCTCAGTATTTTAACCAGAACAGTCTCATGGCCCCACCTACCAACAATGGAGCTAGAATAAGTGCCACGGAAAGCCCATATCCCTGTAAATAATTCTAATTCTTAAATTCTTTGAACTTTTTCCTCATCTAGATCAGTGTTTTTCAACTGCCAATCCATGGACCAGTGCCAGTTCACCAGAAATTTTGTGCTGGTCTGCGAAAGAGTAAACTACCCTGGTATATATAGAATAGTCCCAATGATTTTAGTCAAATTCACTTATGCTTGGGGGGGGGTGTTCTGCCTTAGCAGTCCCCAAAATAATTATTTTATTTTCACTTGTCCTCAACTGTAAAAAGGCTGAAAACCACTGATCTAGATAAATGGAGATACAGATATCCACTTTATGCGGTTGTGATATGATTAGATTAGAAGACACATATAAAAAGGTATCATAGAGTAAATCCCCCACAATGGGGTTAGCTGCTTTTATTGGTCCTATAAGTCAGAGATTCTTAATCAGCATGCCACATGGCTTTTAGATTATGAACACCTGAATTTATAAGCTAACTTTTGTGAACGTATAAACGGGCACATTTTTGTGTGGTGTGATCATGACCTCCCATCCAATTTTCAGAGTGTTGTTGAGACCCACAGTGTTAAGAATTGAATGATTCTCTCATCTGAAAAAAAACAAACAAACCTATGTCCCGGACTTCAGACAATGAGCTACCTGGTTCTCTGTTTCCGGGATGGAGCTGGGTCTCAGAGCTGTGGACCTCCGCCCAGTGCACAGGTGCATGCCAAATCTGACTGCACGTGCTCTGGGGCCCATCATGCCCAGAGGTTTCCCACCTCCTACTGGCTGTTGCTCTCAGCATCACCTTCTCCCCTCCGACTCTGGGGCCTGAGCCTCTCAAACTTCTCTGCTTCCACACGACGCTCTGCTCATGCAAAGGCTTGGCCTGGCTCTTGAGGAAAAACTCTATAAATGGGGAAACCCATTGACATCAATGATTTGAATAATTCCCACACGTTGTTTTCTTCAATGTGATTTGATGTTTCTGAGCACCGGCACTCCACCGAGTGGAAATTGCTGAAACTGTCAGGAGATCACAGAGTTGGCTGAATTTTAAAAAACTATTTTTCCCCCAGTTAAATCTCCATGTCAGCTCCAGCTACAATTTGTCAATTCTGAGGCATCCGGTACCTTACTTCAAGGCAAATGCAATTAAGAGAAATCACTTCTTATTAAACCTAAAAGGGTTTGTTCTTAGTCAAAGGATAGTATTCCTCATTCAAAATCCTTCTGGGAGAATTAAACACTTATATGGAGTAAGGTTTTCTTTCTTTTTTTTTTCTTTTATTATTTATTTTTTTGCCATGAACCTTGAAGTCATAAGATTATTTAATTATTAATGAAAGCATGTCATACGCATACCCTTTTAATCTTTAAATGAATGAATTTTATCAGTTTTTAACCTCCTCTGATCATTCTGAAAACACTGGCAGAGAAGCAGTTGACACAACAAGTTCAGGCACAGAAGAAATTAGAGTTATTACCTGGTTTTCTAAGTTTTGATGCTAATTCTCTGGCCATTTTCATGTAGGCAAGACCGGTGAGTTATAGTGATTATATCTGTCTTCTTCGATAAGACAACTGTCCAACTGTCCTCCTCAGGAAAGATAATCTTATTGTTGTGTCCTGACACACTCAACACTGCCTATGACCACCAGGCACTGTTTTGATCTACAGAAGCAATGTCCTAGAAACAGGATTGTGAGCTGTCCCATATGCCATCCCATCTTCAAAATTCCTGGTAGTTAAACCATGCACTAATAAAAAGCTATTGTACAGTGATTTCGATACTGACTTTGTCAGATAGTTTTATGAAAGTGCCCAGCACATGGTCACCATTCCTGTAATGTCCTGAGAGAATTTATGTGTCAGGCCCATGCTATGTCTCCCCTGGGCTCTATGGCAATTGCTTTCACCCAAAGTCTCTGCCTCTGTTTCTACAATGCAAGCTTACAATTATCTTTATCCTGGTGTTTTCTACCTTTATAACTTTTATTTAAACAGTACAACTTTTGAATAGAGTATACAGATTAGGGTCCTAGTTTTAAATTAAATATTTTGTATTAAACTTTGCAAGTGACTTATAAGTCTTTAGTTTTCTTATCTGCAAAATGGAGAAAGTGAGAAGTTTATATTTTATTTTTTTGACTGAACTATAATATATAAATGAGTGTCCGTGTATATGTCACTTAGAATCACACTTGTTATGAGCTATTCCTCTTTAGATTAAGCTGTTATCACTATTAAATGACAAATAAATATAAGAGTAACAGGAAGAGCTCCATAGATGTTAATTATCATTCATTTCTCTTCTAAGTGAAAAAAATAGATCAAGGAGGTAAAAATGCATAAAGAACAAGATATGGAAAATGATTAAGAAAGACAAATCTCTACTTTTAAAGAAGCAAACACCTCTCAGCTTAAAATCATTATGGAGATTTGGAAAATTCAGTAAAAAGAAATCAGAAATAAAAATAGTGAAAATCACACATTTTAACTTTTATCATAATCAAAGAGAGAAACTAAGAAATTGACTACATTTTCAAATGGTGTTCTGACCATTCAATTTTAGGTTGATATCATTTAAGGACAAAAAGTATTACCAAAAACTTCTATCTCTATTTAATAGGTTTACTGTTAGTATCAATATTGAGGTTAAAAATCAGAAAGCATTTCTATTATAGATAAGCAAGTAAGTAAGCACATTAGTATTATAAGAACTTAAGGTTTTCACGGTAGGAGCACTATAATAAAAATATAAAGTAGGATAAATCAAAGAAAACCCTATAATATAAATTTTGAAATGGAAATATCAGTATGGACTCGTGATTTAAATATATAAATATTCTCTAACTTTTTCACTGAAAAGGCTTAGAATCAATGAGTGGGGACCTCTCATGACACCAAGGTCATAGTTTCCAAATGCTAAGGAGTCAGACTTCCATAAGAAATGGCTGATTCCAGACCTGAGACAGGGAAAGACACAATAAATCTCCCACATTATGTGCCACAAGGCAAACCAGAGCACAACACCGAGGAGGCTGTGAATAAAGGGCATAAGAGTGTGGCATGTATATTTCAAAAGAAAAAGTATAAAGAATGCTTCATCTTGTTTGCTTGTTATCACTGGTTAGGTCACCCGAAATGGAACTCAGCATATGTTCACCTTGCCTAAGAAAGATACAAACTTAGTGAGAATGAGAACAGTCAAAAATAATGATGTAACCCTGAATGATACAACTCAAATGATGTAATCCCATGATGTAACTTTAAACTAATACAACAGGAGCTACATCGCAACATTCAGGTCCTGAACTAGCTAGCATAAAATGGGGCATGGCCACACACACCCGCCCCAACCATTTGTGCTCTGCTTCTTGTGACTTCCCAGGAAGTGTCAAAATAGTAGCCAGAGGACATCCCTATGAGCAAGCTGTAGAGAAAGAATATTGAACAATTGGAGGGTTCAGATCATAGATCCCCTATTCATATTTTAATTTCCTTAGCCAGTTACCTTTAGGGGAATAAGGCTTAAACTTGTAAATGCTTATAAAGGTGGTTTGCATGGCTTCTTGCTTCTGCTTCTGCATTCTATGGCTCAAAGAACTAAGCTTTGCTGTGACTTGAATAAACTTGAAATTGAAGCTAAAATTGGAATCTCAAGTGGAACATAGAAGCCATCTTTAAAAGGCTCTGATTGTCTAAATGTGTGATAATTTGAACATAAAAAGAATAATTTTAGAAATGAGTTATAGCACATTGAATTTAAAACATTCCTGTTTCCATAGTGTTATGTAGAAAAGAAAGGGAAAGAAAGAAGGAAAATGGAAAGAAGGTCAGCTTAGAAATGTAAAAGGAATAATTGTTAACAAGTCACTGTTTTCTAGCCAACACTAAAGTGATTAATTCAGGCACATATCAATGATGAATGCTAAAATTATTTGGGAAAAGTTGCTGGAAAATAGGGTAAAAACTTACAAAGTGTCATGTCATAGATTACTTACTGATTAAAAAATGAGAAGGTACCTCTTCAATGAAGACACCAAGCTGTCTGCATTCTAAGCAAGTGAATAAACTTGGTATCACCCATACTGCGACCAATTGACAGGATGTGCCTCTTGTTGTGTGACAATTGTGCAGCATCTCCTGCAAAGTATTCCCAAATACTGAAAAATCTGGACTACTACAAAAATGTAGAATGAGAGGCATTGTATTTTTTTAACGGCCTAAATAAAGTCTTTAAAAATTTCAAAATCAAATTTAAAATATTGGAAATGACTCAAGAGATCTAAAATCAAATGGAATGCTTAGAACTTGGTCAGATCCTGAATTAAGAAAAATAAACAACCTAGCTATAAAAGGAGCTATAAAAAGTACTTGAGGGGCCATTGAAGAACTCATAATAGAGATGTATTATGACAGAAGTACGGCATTGTTAATTTTTCATATGTGTTTATAACATTGTGCCATTTAGGAGATACTTGTTAAATTACTTAGGGATGAGATACAATTGCCTTCAAATGGTTCAGAAAAAATGCAGGTAAAAAAAAATAAAACTACATTTTATTAATTCATGAAAATAAATATAAGGTAGATGCTTTCCTAACCCTGTCCATTTGGGTTCTTACGGAGGCCTCATTACATGAGTGTGATTCACTAAATCATCAGCCATTGGTGACTGAGTGTGGTCTCCATCCTCTCCTGTCTTCCCAGAGGGGTGTATGTGGGAGGTGGAAGTAGGACCTCCCACATACACCCCTCTGGGAAGACAGCCCTCTAATCAGGTGGCTGGCTCAAAGGCAATCAGCCCTCATCCTTAGGGAAATTATAAAAAGTCACCTCATTTACATTACAAAAAACACCTTTATTGTTCTCTAACACCAGGGTCCTCAGAATTCAGGGCAATTTATTGTTCAGGGTCATGGGTTCCATATTTTGCCAGACCTTCCTTGTGATCCAAGGTCAAGAAAGTGTTTATAATAATCTGCATTTCCAGAAATCACTTCTTAGGTACTCAGAGAAATCCCTTGCCTCCAGTTCATTCCAAAAATGTCCACAGCCTTCAATTTGAACCCCATCTAAGGGAACACTGGTCTTAGACTTCATTTACCAGACCAGGCTCTCTAGAGTGGATCCCGTCCAAGCGGCAGCATTTTCTTACATTTTCTACATCAAGCCAAATCATAAGTGCATGACTAAAAACTAAGTTTTACTAATAATTACAGGCCTTGAATAAAAAAGCAGTTATCATGGAACAACTCATCTTAGGTAGGAACCGCTAACATGGGATGAGGGTCAGAGGCACTGTACCCAACCTGAGAGGAACTAGTACCTTGGTACCCTGGTTCAAATCCAGCAGAAGGAGGCTGAGACTCTTTTTGGCCACCCCTTTGTCCCTAGTGTAGACAGAACTTAACCTGGACCTTCTTTCAGAAAGTCGATTCCCACCATTTAAAGCAAACAATTTTAAAAATGATCCATCAGAGTAAAAAGAGGCTTTCCAGGTGCTGTTTTAGATCGACATTTCTCAAAATGTTTACAATGAAATTCCACGAGACATTTTAAAAATCACTTTAGGATTTGTGCTTACGGAATCTAGCAATTCCAACCCCACAAAACCCACCGAGTGTTTTCCTCCTTAACATCTTTAAGGGCTGGTGTTCTGAAGAACAGTCTTCAGGAAACACATGAACGGAGTGAGCCTCACCAAACAATACGGTCAAGATCCTTGTGCCCAGAGAGGACAGTACCTGGAGAGGCTCTCCTTGCAGAGTCCATCAGTGAGGCTCACGTGCATTTGCCTAGGGAGGTGTGGGGGGGGGGCACATTCACAGCTACTTTCCTACAGCCGCAGGTGACATACCGCCAAATGACATAACCCCACCCCCACCCCACCCCCTGCACCTCACACACACTCGGCTCACAGTCAAGAATCCACAAATTTCTGCTGAACTGGATTAAAAGGATTTTAAGCTTAAAATTGTTCTTAGGTGAAGGAATAGGAAATTGCTTCTTGGGTATTTACCATTGATATTTGGAAATGTTAAGATAACATTTAATTACCAAGATAATGCTAATCTGAATGTAAAGAAAATCACCTGCAAGAGAAATCCTCCTGGTGATGAATCTACATGAGGCCAAACACAGTAAATGGGACGGGATCCCGAGAGCATGGAAATTCTGTCATTTTGGCTGCCGCTCCCGTCACCACCACTTGCATGTCGAGCGAGCAGAGCCTCGGGATTCGTAAAACCTCATTTCAGCTCAGCCATGTGAGTCCAAGCTAGACCGAATGGGAAGGCTGTAGAAATTTCTGAAAACAAATGAAATTTGCTTTCTTCTGCTATAGAAGTTCGACTTAGGCTGTATGTAGCGGGAGGACAATTTGTGACATTTGGGGGGAGAAACATTCATAGCATATCAGTTCTCCTGTCACTTACCAAAGTCATTCTGCTTTTGAAATCAAAGTTGTGTATATGAAGGAAGCATACAGGGCCACAAGATATTATTTGCCAAACTTTTCATGAGCACCTACTATGTGTCAGAAGGTGTGCTGGAACTGCAGCTGATTGAGTGAATACGTCGGGTATATAAAAGAGCTCACATCCTAGTGGAGAAGATGAATGCATTCCACATGTAGTTGGAACCTTCATTCAAGGAATTTGTATCGGATACCTACTACGGGTCAAGAATTGTGCTATACAATGAGGCGAGAGAGTATGTGGAGATACTAGGCAGTTCCTGTTTTTGATATATTACTGAGAGAGAAAGGCAGTAGGTGATTGATCACGTTACAATGCAACAAGTACTAAAATGTAGTTGTTAACTCTGCCCAGAGAAGTAGAAATATTTTCACTCTGGCTTTTATTTTCCTAGTCACTGTGTGACTTTGCACTGTAATATAAGCTCCACCAGAACAGGAACTTTGTCTAATTTACCACCTGCTCTGGGTGGATGAGGAAATGAAATAGAGGTAAATACCACGTGTGCCCTGAACTCAAGGCAGGAACTTACCTGCAAGGGTAGGTGGGGCAGGAAGAAACTGGTAAAAAAAAAAAAAAGAAAGAAATTATTTCTGTCCAGGGAATTAGGAATAATAGGTTACACGCATCATTGCATTTAAATTGGGCCTTGATGTAATGCCGTTTGAAAAATAGGAAGCCAAAAGAGATTGATGATTTTGCACGGAACTCTAAAGGGATACAATTTGTTTCTAACCAGCCCCTAGCACCTTCTGCATGGCACCCCCATCTGCCTTCAAAAATGAAATTATTCTCACACATTTTGATAACTGCAAAAGTTAACTGGCAGCCGCTAACACATGTATATTTACCTTTGAGATGGAGGGCATTTTTTCCAGAACAGCTAGATGATACTGTTGGTGGCAGAGTTGTATCCACGCAGTCACTGGGGACTGCTCCGCTCACAGTCTAGTGCGGGCAATTACTTTAAGGAAACGCTGAAGGTCATTCTCATCAAGGCCGCTGAAATGGCAACCAGTAATCAGCACGGAGTTTGAAGAGCCCTCGAAGACATGAGCTGCAGGTATAATGTTGGGTTTGAGCTAATTAGAGTCAGGGTGACTACATCTGATAGGGTTAGGAGTCCTTTCACAGTAAAACTGTCTTGATTATCGAATGTACCTGCCCTGAGGCAGACGTCATGCATTTCACTGTGGTTTGTGATTCCCAGGGTCTCCTGTCGCCCACTTATTTGAATAATTTCAGAAGAGTGTCTATTATGCGGGCTTGTGGAACAGCCTCTGGGAGCAGCTCTGACTGAGGCATCTGTTTCAGAATCCAATGTCCCTGATGGCTTTGTCTATCCTGGATATCCGTGCTGGTGTGACTATTTTTGTAACTGGCAATTTATACTTGTTAAGTCCACGCACCTTTTACACCCACTCCCCCCAAGCCGCCTCGTGTCCAGTGACCAATTGATTCTCTATATCTATGAGTTTGTTTCTGTTTTATTTTGCTTTATAGATTCCACAGATAAGTGAAATCATGTGGCACTTGTATTTCTCTTGCCCCACTCCTGTTGTAAGAATTCATGCTTTTTACGACTAATGTTCCATTGTATAGATGCACTACACCTTCTTTATCCACTTTTCTATTGCTGGGCACTTGGATTGCTTCCATATCTTAGCTGTTATATGTAATCCTGCAATGAATATGGGAGTGCAGATATCTTTTCAAATTCCTGTTTTGGATTTCTTTGCATAAATACCCACCAGGGGAATTACCGATGCCCACATATTCTTATTGTACATGATCTATTTATTTAACCAATTGCTCACTCATTTATTGAAAAAATATTTATCAAACTGCAAATATGTATCAACAGGTAAATAATAATACTGACCTCATAGGGTTATGGAAAAGATTAGAAGAAAATATTTGTAAAGCACTCAAAAGAATGCCTGCCCCATGATAAATTATTAAGATAGAATATTATCTCTATCGTAAGTTTGTATCCAGTACATATTCGTCAAATGAATAAATGGACAAATAAACAAGTGTTGGCATTAATCAGGAAGGGGCCAGAATGGTGAAAGAACTGTGACAGCTGAACAGAAGTGAAAGCATGTGTTTTTGAGGCTCCCCCATGTGGGGGAGGTAACTGCATTCTGTTTGGAAACCAGGGGCAGAGCAAGGACAGTGCTGGGAACAGCTTTCTAACTAATGCTCTGGCTGAGCATTAGAACAGGTGGCCTGAGGGTGGGAGGAGCTGTGACGCTCCTGCCCCAAGAGGAGCTCTAAAAATGTCCCCTGGGCAGGTGGGGTTGGGGCTCAGGCCCTCACCCTACCTCTGTGAGGAGTCTGCACTGCCCCACATCCACCCAGAACTGGGTAGAACGGGGACCCCAAATGATGATGAGGACGCTATAATCTACATTGTGGAGTTCCACATAATTCAATGCTCACATGTTGACTGTGGCGTCTTTCTCCAATGTGCTGTGGAGAGTTTAGATAGTGCACACGTTCCCATGTCAGCCGGTGCCAAGCAGGGGGCCCACGAGGCCGGCGCCAGGTGGCAGCAGTCACCATTCACAGGTCCCCATGGCAAAGGGACCATCCTGAGGAAGGGCTGATGTTCAAAGGGTGAGCGATTCCTGCTTTTAAACAATTTTCCCTCCACCGAAACCCTCGAAACTCAGGGATTTGATTAATTAATGAAGGCTATAATTTTCATATAAAATGCACTGTGTCCGTCGGTGTTTGCTTAATTTAATTGGGGTAAAACTGGTCCTATGAGCAATGTATGTCATTGACATAGACACTCACACTCTCTGTTTTTCCGCTTCTCAAAATGCTTAATAAATACTGTGAGTTACCATTTGCCAGAAGGAATGAACTCAACAAGGGCTTTAAAATGAACTCTGGGTTTTCTGAAGGGAAGGGAAGGGCCAGGCCTCCTCCATCCCTTGGTGGACGGGGTTAAGCATGATCTCTGGAAAAGTCTGCAGGTTGGTAGGGGCTATCCCTTTCCTTCTTGGCCACAAAATGTGCAGATGACATTCTGTTCACACAGCAGTTCTCTGGAGGCCTGGATAATAATTTCTAATAAACATTAATGAAATTTGAAATGGGAGCTATTAATATTCAGATCTGGAAACGTGGGGGCAAGTCTTTCTGCCTCCATTCTGCTTAGTCAATTGACATCTTCCCCCGAGTGACCAGCCTAGGCAGGAATCACAATTATTCAAAAACCTCAGTCCAAGGTCATTCTTGCTCAAAACTCAACAGGGAGGTGACTCCAAAAGCCCTTTCAGAGGCTTTTGTTGTACAAAATATGACTTTCTTTTAATGTATATTGAAATTAAAATTTTTAAATTGTCTGTTTCATTTACAGATTTTTACCTAAAGGATCTTCATCAAAATAAATTAAGGGGTGAAGACATATTGGGACTATATATTTCAGCATTGTTCAGGAAAATATATGCAGTGTGTATAAAAGTCATTTTATCCTATGGAGTAAAAATACAGGAAGCTTAACTGCATATTACACCATAAAGACTAATCAGGCTGAACATGCAATCCTGAGACCGGGATTCACTGCCTGCTCCCCCACTCACCTGCTGGGTCTGTCTTGGATGTGGGAGCCATGTCTGCTCATGTGTTAAAAGAAAGGTTTCAGCTAAAAGCTCTGCAAGTTCATCTCAAATCTAAAGTGGCCCCATAGACCTCTATTTCCTGTAGTTTAGTCATTACCCCACAAACAATATAGCACGTACTTCACTTTTCACAGTCAGGTTAGAACAACTGTTTCACTACTTTAAACACAAGGTTGCATTCCTCCTGTGAACAAAAGTCTGGGGTTTGCCAGAAGGTAGGACCAAGAAAGGAAAAATAAAATGGGATTTTCATTTTCATTTTATAATAAAATTTTATTTTATTTTCATTTTCAGTTTATAGTGCCTTTTATAAACTGAAATGGAGAGAGATTAGTAAGATCTAAGAGCAGGGTGAGAAAATGCAACCCTTTTCCCTGTCCTTTAGAAATTAAAGCATTGTTTTTGCCAATACTCCTTTTTAAAAACAGTTCCAAGTAACTTGACTGGGCACCTCACCAACTGACCCACTAAGAGTTCTTGAATGAGTTGCATCAATTGTGGACAAGACGACATGCAGCCGCTGACAGAAGTTGTCCTCTGTCTTTACCTCCTCCGGCCTGCCAACACCCCCTTAGCACATGAACAAGAGAAGCGGGGCCCCAGGTTGCCAACCTCATTGATGACAAGAGACCATGATCATCTTAACTCGCTTTCAACTTGCTCCTTACCTTTTATTACTTTTCAGTAATACCTTGATTCATTCTTTGTGTTTGGCAACATGCCACCAGTATTCCACCATGACTGACTATAAAGGCACTGGGAATTAATTCCAGAAGGTCGCTGGCCACTCTCCCTCTTTTGGCAGATCTGCACACCTGGGCCAATGACAAGAGAATAGACTTACCACCGGCAAATGCCACATTTTCTGAAACACAGAGGGGGCATTTCCTTCTCCCTGAGAGGGTGAGTAACAGAGAGCAGAGACTCTTCCCTGCAGGGGCCTCTCAGGTGGTTGCTGAAGGACAAGTAGGGTTTCAGACAGAAACGTTCCTGCTATAAAATCAAATGCCTTTTATAAAGTGAAATGGAGAGAAATTAGTAAGATCTAAGAGCAGGGTGAGAAAATGCAACCTTTTCCCCTGTCCTTTAGAAAATAAAGCATTGTCTTTCCCAGGTACTATATCGCTCTAAAATTCATACAGCAGAGAACATTAGAATGCACTGAGTTCTATTTTTCCCCCAAAAGCATTTGTTTATTGATCATGTAATGACAGTCTATGTTTGAAGTGCCAAATGTGTGCAAATAAGTAGAAAGGATCTGATTACTACCAAGTCTAGATGACTTCATTTTTAATATTTACCATAGCTGTGAAAAATAATTTAAAAGGAGATTTACACATAAGAATTGTTGCCGGTTACTTTTTTTTCTTCTCCCCGAAATGTCTTCAGATATCAATGAGCCTTCAACTGGCACTGAAGCACAGAATCATGGAAGATATAAGAATCTTTAGCCTTGGCTTTAAAGACAAATTTTAGCCCACCCAGGATGTTCCTGTGCCCAGACATGGTGGCAGATGAAATAAAAACAAAGAACCAGGGAGTAGTTTAAGTTTTGTTAGTCTGTACACAAACATCTTCTGTACTATACAATTGATATAAGAAGAGAGAACCACCATGGAAACATTCTTTTTTTTTTTTTTTTTGACATTCATAGCAATGATAGTGTTTGTGTTTGTGGATGTGTGTTAATATGCGCTCAGATGTAGTACTCAATATGGTGTAGCAGCTAGAATATGAGCTGGAGACTGTCACTCAATACCACACTATCTAGATTCAAATCTCAGTGTTTCCATTGACTAGCTATGTGGCCATGAGTAAGCTACTCAATCTATCCATGTTTCTTTTTTTCTTATTTGTAAAGTGTAGAAAATAATATTACTTCTTTCCCAAGTTCATTGTGAGGGTTAAGTAAACATATAAAAAGAAATTAATGCCTGATACCTAGAAAGTGTTATACTTGTTAATTTTTAGTGTTATACACATGCCAATCACATGGAAAGTTATCTTTTTAAAGTTACCCTTGAGTCTGTGTGTAAGGAGCTTGGATGCCATCACTACCACTTAACGGCAACAAACAGCCAGATAAACCAACATTACAACAATGTTTCTTGGGTCCATAAAAGAGGAAAGGACAAAGGGCAAGTTGCTATCCCCAAGATTGGAGAGCCAGAAGGATAGATGCAGATGTAACATTTCTTGGAGCAGAGACTCACAGCCAAAATCATGGTAGGGACCAGTGCCAGGGTCAGAACCTGAACTGTAATTGATGAATTGCTGGAGGCTCACATGGATGAGTCTGAGAGTTAAAAACTCCAGCGGACTCAGTCACAGGGAACCCCAAAAATATTATCATGTTTTCCTCCAGGACATTGACCTGGTGTAGTGTGATTACAGTAAAAATACAAGGGTACAGCGTCATTACAGTAAATATCAGAAAAGTCTCTTAGTAGGGGGAGGGGAAAAGGAAGAATTTTAGAATTCAGCAGAACACTCTATGTTTCTGAACAAGGTAAGCGCTTAAAAGAAGCTGGTTAACCAGAGCCTGGCCTGCGGGCTTACTCAAAGCCTAATTGCCCTAGACAGAAGGGAGAACCCAACTCTAGTCCTCTCTTGCCAACCTGTCCTTCCCAAGGACAGAAAAAGCTGAGAAACTCTTGTGAAGTTCATGGTCCAGAACTATAGGTTCAATTAACGATAGCACATCTTGTCCAGCTATCAAGAAGTTTATATATGTAAGAAATCTTTAAGAATCCACAGAAAAATTGCTAGAAATAATAAGCGTATTTAGTATCATCGTGTTCATGAAGAAGTTGATTATTTTTCTCATTATATCAATTTTGTAACTTCAATTTTTTTCCCAATAGTAGTTCTGTGTAGTTTACATTCATTTGTACAATGTGTGTTATAGACAGAATATTTGTGTCTTCGCCAAATTCATACGTGGAAGTTCTAACTCCCAATGTGATGGTATTTGCAGGTGGAGCCTTTGGGCATTAATTAGGGTGAAATAAGCTCCTGAGAAGGGGTCTCATGATGAGATGAATGACCTTTTATGGAAAAGAAGAAATGAGAACTGAATCTGCCAGCACATTGACCATAGACTTCTCATCTTCTATGAAAAATAAATATCTGTTGTTTAAACCACCCACGCCATGGCGTTTTGTTACAGCAGCCTGAAATGACTAATTACAGCAGCCTGAAATGACTAATACAGTGTACAACCATGGTCCCGGGATCCTTTCTACTGAGAATGACATTGGGGCATGTTTCTCAATCAATAATTGCTGTTCATCTCACCTCTTCTTGGTACCTATTAGTTCTTGACCTGCTTTATGTGTTTGATCTCATTTGTACCATGTGCTTTGCTTTTAATGTTTTCAATCAATCTTTCCATGAGACATAACCTTCATGAAAACAGACTGAGAAACCCCAGCTAGTAGAATAGTTACCTGAAATAGCATCTGCATGGCTCGGTATTGAGCCCTATGAACACTATTATAATTATAGCCCATGTGAGAAAGGTCTGTCCAGTGTAGGCCAAGGTCATGGACAGAAGAGAAACGTGGACATGGGCATCTTCAGTAGTTCCACTTCTAGCTCCACCACTTGCCAGTGGAGAAATCTTGGGCAAGTTTCTTGGGTCACTGACACTTGTCTACAAACTGAGATTAAAACTCCATACGTTTTAGGATTATCCTAAAAATTAAAAGCAATAACCTGTCAAGTATCGAACTTAGCATTTAGCATGTTTCTTATTAAATATTTAAAATAGAGCAATTAAAGAAAAGAAAGCAAATGCTTTCAGTGCTATAAGATAGAAGACTTCTGAAGGCAAATCCTGCAGCTCAGAAGCTGACTGTAAGTTCTCCCCAGAACCTTTCCACTTAGCTACCTGGGGTTCATGGTTTTATCTTCCCAAACCTTAATGCATGTAATGTTTCATTTAAAAAGGACAAGATCCTTTCCTTTCACAACTGACCATGGCTGATCAGTCATGGTTAGATATAATAGGAGGCTTAGTAACACCCACCTCTGACACAGCACCATGGACTTCATAAAGTGTGCACACACATTGTGTTATTTGATCTTCACACTATTGCTAGGACACAAAGCTGCACTCTACCTCTGTTCCCTATTTAATGGACAAGGAGACCCAGGACCAGAGAAGATAAAAAGTCTGATAGTGACAAAGCATTATATACATCCCCTTCTCTTGGAGGGCTCTGAGGAAGTTCTGAGGAAGGGAGATGCACCCAGCCTCCAGCGCGATCGTGAGGTTGTACACTATGCCGGACAGCACTCTGAGTTTGAAGCCAGAAAATATTAGGATGGAGCCCACATTCCAGCCTTGCTGCTATTAAGGAGATTCAGGGAGCCTTGCAAAGTGACCTCACCTCTCTGAGTTTTAGTTTCCTTGTCTGTATCATAAACATAATGTCTGTTTCCTAAGATGGACCAAGGATTAACTGAGAAGTATTATAGATAAGGCTTTCAGCACAATGAACTGGGAAACAGCCAATGTTTCACAGGTCTTATTTCACCTTCTCCTTTTATTCACACTTGGTGCTTCCACAGGAGTGTTAGGATCATTTAAACTTTACTCTGAAATCGCCCACTTTCTTGAGGGTGACCTCAGGAAACACGAGGCCCACACACATGCTACTGTCCCTAACTGCAGAAGAAGAAGGTCTCTTTCCATCACTCAGCACTGTGCTGGCAACTTGTGGAGAGGCTTCCCATGTTCACAGGTGCCCAGTGTGGAGAGACACACCAAACACTCAGGCTCTGTGGAAAGCCATCCAGTAAGATGACAAGAAAAGAACTTGAGGAGCTCACTGGGTCGGGGTTCTGATTGCCCACAGGCCTGATGCCCAGGATCTTCAGGGGCCTTGTATAGTAAGACCCAGAGTAAGACAGACTTAATGATGCCCCTTGCAAAACCTACCCAGTCACAGAGAAAAAGGGGCTATTGGGGGCCATAGTCCACGCTCCTCAAGTTATCAATAAGGAAGCAATGTCTAGGGAGTGAGCCTTTTGTGTCTCGCAGAGATGGTGCTTTCAAGAATGCAGAAATGACACTCTCCTTGGGAACTCAAGGCCATTCTGTCACCCTTCCACCTCTCCTTCCAAACACATCATCACCTCGGCCTCTATCAGTCTCACTTGCCATTAGGCTTCCCTGCCACCTGCAAGGATGCACTGATGTCTCTTCTCCATGCTCTGTACCAAAGAAAAACCAAACCAAAAAGCAGACAAGTCATGAAATGGGAATAATAATTTACATAGTGTCTATGATAAAAAATTTGTATCCAGAGTATATTTTAAAAAACTGTCACAAGTCAAAAAGTAAGAAATCCAAAAGGCCAATTTAAAAAATAGGCCCAAGAATGAACAAAGGTGTCAGATAACACACAAGAAGGAGCTCGACATCAGCATCCACAGGCAGATACGGACAAAGCCACAATGGGAAGCCACTCTGTATGCAGTATGATTGCTAAAACAGAAAAGAGAAATGACAGTGTGGAGATTCTGACGGGGAAAAGGAGGGGGAGGAAGGTACAGGAGGATACATGATGATGGACAAAGACTTGACTTGGGGGTGGACACACAATACGGTGTAGAGATGTGTTGTAGAATGAGACACCTGAAACCTGAATAATTATGTTAACCCATGTCACCCTCCACAAAATTAAAAACAAATAAGTAAATAAAATAAAGGTTCATGAGAAGAAAAAAATGAAATTAAAAAAATTAAAAGACACTCTAGCCAAGTGTTGACGAGGATGTGGAACAACCCAACCACCACTCTATCGCTGGTAAGAAGGAAAAGTGATGCAGCCAATCCAATTGGGGGACTGTTCGGCAGCCACACTCCATTCTCCCCACTTGGGCTGTCCAGCTGCTCTGGGCACCCAAGCCTCAGGGGTCCAGGGTCAGACATAGATACTTGGCTTCCTGCGAACCCCGTCTCAGCAAACTCAACGCCTCCCCCAGGAATGAGACAGTCATGTCAGACAATGAACAGCTGGTAGCCAGTGGACTTTAAAACCACAGGAGAGACCTAAGCTGTCACTGGGGCTGATCTGCCCACAGGGAAGTCAGGGACCAGGGGTAGCAGGTTTGAGTGGGTAGCAGCTGGCACCTGAACTGTGTCCAGTAACCTTATGATTCTGCCTCTTGCTCATGTTTGACATGAAACCAACCACTGCATTCTGGGTAAGAGCTAGGACTGGAGAGAGGACATGCTTGAGTCCACATTCCAGCTCTGCTTCTATTACCTGTGCACCCGCAGGCAAGAAACCGGCATCACAATGTCCTCACCTGATGAAGGCATCACAATGTCCTCACCTGATGAAGGCAGGTCATGGTGTCTGCAGAGATATCTTCTGAAGAACAAATGAATGTATATATACAAAGCACTTAACACAGTTCCAAGCATAAAGAAAGTATTTTATAAAGAATAACTCTTGCTGTTGTTATCCATCAGATTTTCTCTACCTCGCTGCCATTTTCCCCGTCCATGCCAACATCAACTCTCATATGAACCACTGTAGCCACCATTTAAAAAAAATTTTTTTCCATTGATATGAGAGAGAGAGAGAGAAGCATCAACTCTCATCATTTCACTTAGTTGTTTCATTTAGTTGTGCACTCATTGGTTGCTTCTCGTGTGTGTCCTGACTGGGGATCAAACCTGTGACTTTGGTATGCCAGAATGATGCTCTATCCACTGAGTAACCCTGCCAGGGCCTGAAGCCACCTTCTAATGGGCTTTCCTGCTGGTAGGTTGACCTCCTCTTCATCTTTCCCATGCATCCCTGTCTATACACTGTGGGCATCGTGTAGACACAGTATAACAACATATAGACAGAAAAGTGAGGACATAATTTATGTGCTTGGCTGAATTGTTCAAGAAACATGTGAACCTGTGGCTGCAATTAAATCAGAAAAAAAAAAATCTATTTCAATTCTTGTGGTACCAGGCTAAGTCAACCAACCTCTATCATGTTTTTAGATAATTCTCTTGTAAACTACTATGAGACAGACAAGACTACTTAATATCACACCCATCCTCACAGTTCTATGTTGTAGCTACCAGTCCCTCAATTTACACATGATAAAAATTAAGTTTTATGGAATTTCAGAAATCTTCTCAAAGTCATGGCACTCAATTACAAGATCAAGATTAAAACCTAAACCTGTCAGACCTCAGATCTGTTTTCCCCCCTACAAGACCAGGTAGTTTCCCTGCCCACTCAAATGTTTTATTTTTATAGATATTGGTCATCTCCAGACGAAGAAATCATCTCCTGTAAAAGCAAACAGAACTGTGACTGGTTCAAGTTCAAGGTAAGTATAAGCTAGGAAACCTCAGAAATTTCAAATGTGTTCTAATTCTACCTAAAGTCCCTCTACACCATAGAGAACTGTGTTAAGATTCTAAAACTTCTAAATTTCCTAGTTGACATTTTTAAATATTCCAGCTGCTCTCCTAACAACCATGTCTCCTGAGTACGCAACCATAACCTAGGAAAGTGGGACTAGATGCCCTGCCAAGTGCTTACAGTTTAATGGTAAATAATGAGCCCCTGGTAGTTTTCTTATAGCTAGCTGGGGAGCACGCCCCAGCTGCCAGGTCTGCTAACAGCTGAGTAAACACACTGCTGGAAGCTGAACCCGGAGAATCACCAGCCAGTGCCCACAGCCCTGGAGAGGCTAGGGCGGCTGTCACTTCCCCATGAGCAGGTGGCAAATTACCAAAGCCTGCACTGCTGAACGCCCTGCTAACATGTCTGTAAAAAGGATCGTTCTACTTATTCAACTGGAGAATTAGAACCGAGACTGTGGAGTTTGATCAAAGTCAATTAAAATCTTTAAGTTGTGCCCAAGGCCTATCTAAAGCCTATGGTCTCAGTCAACTGTTCATTCGAGCAGAGCTCGTGTGTCAGTCACCAGCAGGTGAGAGTGAAAGCCGCAAGCAATCCATTCTGTTACACATTCTCCTAATTAGTATCAACTGACCAATGGTATGGTAGACCCTGGGCCTGGTGGGCATATCTGGATGGATAACTCTGTCCTCTATACTCATGAGAGATTAGGTATAGCCAATATCTGAAGAAATAGTTTTGATTCTTTGTGAAACATGTAACATTGCACATACATTCAAGTCAAAGAAGCAACAGCTCTAGTAGGATTAAAGAAGAAACTCACAAAGAGGAGATGTGTGAGTACAGTTTTAAGGATGGATTTGAATAGGCGGTGTGTGTCCTGGGAAAGGGTGGGTGTCTACTGAAAAATGTCATCCCTGTAGAGAAAGCAAAATGTATTAAAGAAAGGACTGGAACTGCAGCAGAATGCCCTGGAAAGTCAATGGAGTTAGGAACAACACTAAAACAGGGCTGGGAGTTCGACGTGTGTGTGGGGGGGGGGGGTGTCTCTGTTTCCAGTTGTGAAGCTTGTTGAGGTCAAAGCTCAGTTCAGTCCTTGGATTGGGGTCCAAAGAATGCAAATATGAGCATAGGCCCCATCTGTCCTGTCCCCTGTAAGAGACAATCCTTGTTTAGATCACACAATCCTTTCGAACTCCTATTAATCCCTTTCCCGGCCCCTAGGTTTTTACCCAATGCTATTATCACTCTCAGTTTCTGGCAGAGCAGCGGGAATGGGGAGGAGGGCCAAGAGGGGGCGGTTCCTCTGTGGCTCTCCAATGCACAGCCTGTCTCTATCAGAGGTCCTTCACTGGAGTGTGTGAAGCATTCATTTGCAGAGATTTCACTCAGGCCCTGCTCTCCGGGACATGCTTATGCAACAGAGGTAAGCCTTCGGAGTTGAGTGAGCCATGAAGGCAGCTCTCCCAGCCTGTCCCCCACCGTCAGAGGAGGCGTTGGTCTTACTCATTGTCTCTCCATCTGGGCTCCAATCCTGGGTCATGGATCGGTGGTTGTGCCAATATTGTGTCGTCAAATGAGTACTGAACTAGAGTCTGAAATACAGAGGTCATGTCCATTTCTCTAACACTAATAATGAAATGTGTCTTGATTGTTTATTTTTTCTATAAAACAGCTAAAAAAACCCCACTATTTCATATTTGAAAAAACACTTTCTAGTTCTCAACATGCTTTTGTATGCCATGACTTGCTCATCTTTATAATAGACCTGTTTACAGTCACAGAAACTAAGCTTCGGAGGTTAGGGGGCAGAGCTTGGACTCAAAGCCTGGGTTCTTTTTTCATTTCAACTTCCCCATTTTCTTTTTTGTGCCTGACTTCTAAAGCCCACAAAGCTCGAAAACTCTGTATTCTGTGACATGGGAGTTCTTATTCTCAGTGAAGGGCTGCAGACCATCCTTATCTCATGTGCAGATTCAAACCACATCTGAAGAAGAATGGCCTTGACAGATGTCGTTTTTGTTTCATTCTGAACAAATATAATGATGATTCTTCCTGCTGCCAACGGCTCCTCTCCCTGACTTCTGTGAGGACAGGTTCCATCCCCGGGAGGCAGAGGGCCTGCAGACGTCTGTTCCCAGACAACCTAGCAGCAGGTCTCCATTCGCTGCCTGGGCACCTCTCACTGCTTTCGCGATATAAAATAGCATTCCATTGAGCCTGGTGGTGACATCTGCCCTGTAATAAAACTTTTTCTTCATCACTTTCTCAATGGTTAAGATCTTGCTCACTTAAATTTTTTTAATGGCCACATGTTTCTTTCTTCCTTTCTTTTTTTAAATCTTATAGTACTGTTGTGGTTTTATTTCAAAAGTTTACATAATTGGGCTGAGGGAGGTAGATAAGGGTAAAGGGGCATAAATGGTGATAGCAGGAGACATGAATTTGGGTGGTGAACACACAGTACAGTGTGCAGATGATGTATTATATAACTGTACACTTGAAACCTAAATAATTTTATTAACCAATGTCACCCTAGTAAATTTAATGAAAAAAATTTTTTTTGAGTTTACATCATTGATACTTTAGAATTTATTCTGTGGGGTGCATCTTAATTACTTTTTTCCAGATGTCTGCCTCCTTTTGCAATGCTGTTAATTAAATATTCTCTTCTTTTTTTTAATTCTTTGGCTCTTTTAGTTATTTATTTGGTAGAGAAAAGTTGTATTTGCATCTCTCCTTTGTAACAGTGATCTGGAATGAGATAGTTATACAATGCAGAATAGACCATGCGAGCACATTTCACACTACAAACACTCATAAGGCCAAGGATGAAGAGATTACGGAAAAGATGGCAAATCTACAAGAGCGCTGGTCAGAAAACCAATTAAATACATGTCTCATATTGTTAAGCCAAAGGAAGAGCTACTCTAGATCCACAATCCTTATGTGTGTTGAGAAAAAGCAACATGGCTTACAGAAATGAAGGACTGGACTTTAGGAGCTGTAACTTTAATTCCTAGTTCCACCACTCACCAACAGGACTGTTTTGTCACTTATCAAAGTGAACCTCTGTGAGTTTGGGTGTGCTCAGGGGACCTGGCGTGTAACCAGCTAGGACCCCATAAGCTCAAGCACATTGTACCCTACAGCATTCTAATAAAACATCTTTGAGAGATAATTTATGATTCCAGGTTTTCCTTTATTCCTTTGCTACAAAATGGTAGACTTGGCTATAACTAACCCCTGCTCTTTGGATCCTTTTCAAGCATATAACTCAATAAATTACCATCTCCATACTGCATTGTGCATACACCCCACCTTAAGCAAAGTCTTTTTCTGACCCCATTTTGCCCCCCTCTTTGCCCTCCTTCCCACTTTCCCTCTGGCTATTGCTACCTTTCTGCCTGTACCTATGTGTTATGTGTGTGTGTGTAGACACACACACACACACACACTAATCTTTTCCCCTTCTTTCAACCCCTTATTGCTCTCTGACAGCTATCCGTCTCTTTCCTGTGACCGTACCTCCATTTCTACTTTCTTCATCAGTTTATTGTGTTCATTAGGTTCCATGTATAAGTGAGATCATATGGCATCAGTTTGATGTGTGTATTGTGCTGTGTTGTATCCCAGCAAGGATGATAGACTTGGGAGCAGAGGACCGTGGACTGGATCCTGCACTGATGCCTTGTGACTTGGAACACTTAACTTATTTTCTTGACCATCTATAAAACAAGGATCATAATAACATTTGTCCTACTTGCTGCTTTGTGTACAATGACTGTCAAATGCTTCAAAAAAATGGTGCACACTGTTGTTATTATTATAGTTTCATTAAGAACTAAAGTATTGAGAAATCAAACTAATAATTCTAGCACAGAATTAGCTTGCAGTGAAATTAATTCACACTCATCCCACGGTGGTCCATTCTGGTCTTTCTGTAACATGCAAGTCTTAGCACAAGATGATGCTGACAAAGGAGATTCAGCCCCATTGCTGCAGATTTCAAGAAGGGGGGACTAAAATAAACATGTATGAGTCTCACTATATTCCAGATGTGTACTAGGCGCATGGCATTTAACTCATTCTGAGCAACAAATGCTACAAACTGAGCATAATTATCCCCATTTTATAACTGATGAAACTTAATGACGGAGAGATTGAAGGTCATCTCTAATATCAGTTTGCTGATATTTAATATTTTGCATATCTTTCATATAGATGATTGGCCTTCCATAAGTATCAAGATGGAGATCAAATCCAGCCAGGCTCTGAGCCCAATGAGGTAAGAGAGCACATGGGTTTGGGGGGTTGACATCTGTGTTTGGGTTCTATCTGTCCCACTTGGTTGGTCTGAGATAAGAATGGAAAATTTGGACAAAATATCTGGATTCCAACTTCTGAATCTGAAACATGGTGACAACCTCCCCACCTCCCCCTTTGCTTTCTCCTGCCCCCCTAATCTATCACCAGTAGATTTCATGTAACCCCTTACGGCTTCCCCTTTGATACTGATGTATAAAATAAGTGGTAAAACTGCCATTTTCTGGAGCATTCTCTCAATTCCTTGGGATTTTGCTTCCTGGCAATAGTCATCAATTTGGCTCAAATAAACTCATAAAAATTCTTTAAAAAGTAATGTCAGGCGCAGAGTCGGCAGAGTTTCTCTTCCTCCTTGAGCACTTTGACTCCATGCTGGCTTCACACATACACTTAGGTTTTCAGATTAAATGTTTGCCATTCAGATTAAATGACAGCTCTTCAGTTTCAACATCCTGTATCCTTCTGAAAACTAGAGACCATGGGCTGCGGCTTCTTCGTGCTGCATCTCCACATGCCCAAGCCCCGTGCTGGAGACATGATATCTAACTGGGATAACCTGCCTGGAACATTGGGCTTGAACCTGAAAACAAGGTTTCTGTGTAGGTCTTAGCTGGGTGACAGTAGGCAAAGCATTTCTCTCCTGGGACTTGGTTTCTTCCTCTGTGTGACAATTTTTCTCTCATGGCTTGTCATGAAGATTAATTAAGATAATATCCATTGTCAGAGAAGTTGGAAAACTCTGAATTTAAAATAATATCATGAAGAATTAAATAAATTTTGTTGCCACCTGCAAGAAGGCAGCTAATTTAAATTTTGTCTCATCCATTCTAGTTCCCTCCTTTCTTCTCTCCTGCCTGTCCCCTGCAGGGTGAGAGGTATTCAACTCAGGAAAACGCTTGGGGCTCTGTGAAACCAGTGACTAAGACACTTGATGACATTAATTACGGGAAACACGTTGCACCTGCAGGTCATGCTTTCTAGTTCTGATTACTTGCTGAGTGGGTCCAGCTGCTCTCCACCACCACATCTCTGGCACAGCCCCTTTGTTTTCCGGCTCCATTGCTTTCTACAGAGCAGAAATTTGGGGTGGGGGTTATCTGGTGATAAAGACAAATGTTGAAGGTATATTTGCATGTAACTGAAACAGTTCAATATAACCACAAGGAGAAACAAAACTTGGAATTTTCATATCATTTTAAAATGTGAAAATCCAACACTCACAAATCAAATGAATTTCAATAGATCTTAAGAACCTACCTGCTCTCTGTAGAGGGATCATGGTGTATTTGTGCTGAGTTTATATGCAGACTTCCAGAATCTTAATAAAAGAGGCATTGCAACTTCACGTTTTAGGAAGTTGCAATTGAGCTTTTCCCATTTTATAAGTTTACACTTGTCAATGATTGTGATCACGAGTTTTAAATGAATTATTGAAGAAGGTAAAAAGCAGTGGAGAGTGCTCTTTTTCACTAAGACATCCAAGAGCTGCTCAGTGTGAAAACTTTCATATAACTGATAATCCAGTTTACTCTGTGTGCAGAAGAATGGATTAAAGTCAACTTTCTTTCCAAATTCCTAAACATTTATGAAATAATAATATTACCTCAGAGTTAAAAATAAACAAAAAACACTACGTTTCCTTAAAAAATACAGGAGCTGTGACCGTCTCTTAGAGAATCAGAGAGAATCACAGATGGCTTCTTTTTTCTTGATTGAGGATTGTTTCAGAACACTGATGGAAATTTTATAATTAGATATAAGACACAGAATATGTCCAAATTTTATAGGTGAAGAAACAATTGGAGAGACTTGTGAAGAAAAAGCCAGTATTTGTTCAACAACCGCCATATGTTAGAGACTTGAATGTACATGGCACTGTCATAGGTATTTGTAAATATAGTACTTCATTTATTCCTAAAAAAAAAAAAATCAATATCAATATTTGACTCCTTTTTACAGATGAAGAAGTTTGGGGCTAGAAAGGATACCTGGCTTCCTAAGACTGTGTACATAGTATCAGAGCTAGGATGAGAACTCAGTTCTCCAACATCAATTTCTTATTCCTTTCTATATAACATCACAATTTAGACTTGAGCAAAAGAATGACATTAATAATTTTCCTTAGGGAAAGCATAAACCTTATGAGTATAAGGCTATGACTGCTTTCACAGGCACAATATTCTTTTTTCCCCTATAATATTTAAATATCAAGTAATAGCTGAATCCAACAACATAATTCCACGTTTTCCCTGGTTCTACCAAACAGCATGTGCACAATGATACCCAATGATAACATTATGCCCTCTGTTTGGTTTTTGAAGGCATGTCCTCATTTTTCGTTTGTTCTGTTTAGACAGCCTGCATCATTTCATGAGCAATCTGAACCGTGCATTGGCCTGAGCCTTTTCCTGTGTACACATTTTTCCTTTCCACACTGATCTCTCTGCAATAACCCCATGCTTGAGGGACCAGCAGCTCACCTGCTGTGGCTTGAGCAGGAGACAAATAAAGTCAGGATGAGATCTATGAATCATCTCTTGCACCACCTCTTATGGGAATGTTCAAGCTAAAAAACAAACCCATTTGGCATTGACTCAGAGTAGAACTTCCTGAAGCAGTAAGAGGAAAGGGAAAACTATTTAAAGTCACAGCTTCTAAAATAGAGCTTAACCCCAGTAACCCAAGCAACACGATAAACCAGACACCCAGCAGCCAGGGCCACCGAACATTTTAGAAGAGAAATTGAGATGCATCCCTGGCCCACCAGCTCTGCTACTGACTTTGGTCCCTTTGTATCCACATTTGCTTTAGGTGGTAGAAGAAATTTCACTCACCAACATAGATCATGCCTCTGATCAGCCTCCCTACAGCCAGTTGTTAATATTTCTTCTGTACTTGAAAATAACTAAGTAATACTACAGGTTTAATTTTACATAATTTTATAAATAAAAAAAGTCATATAAAACAGATGAGAAAAGCTCTCTGCTAAAGGTAAATGCATGGACAAAAATAAAAGGCAGTATTATTGTGGGTTAGTTGTTTTACTAGATTTAAAAGACAAAAGCATAAAAACAATTGGAAATCTATGTTAATGGCAGAATGGTAAGGAGTAGAGTTTTCGTGTTCAATTGAAGTTATATTGGTATCAGTTGAAAATAGATTGTTCAAACTTTAGGAGGTCACATGCAATCTCCATAGTAACCACAAAGAACACATGTATAGAATATACACAAAAGGACATGAGAAGGGAATTAAAATTCATCACTATAAGAAATCATGCAAGCATAAAGGAATGAAATAATGGAGGAAATGAAGGACAAAATATTATAAATCACACAGAGAACAAACAAATGTCAATGAGTTCTTATCTCTTGGTAAATATTTTACCTGTAAGTTCTGTTAACCAGTGTCACCCCAATAAATTCAGTAAAAAGGAAAAAATGTAAATGAATACAGCCAATGGTAAATTACCCAGTCTTGAAAAATTATGACACTTGCTACAGCATAGGTGGACCTTGAGGAAGTTATGCAAAGTTAAATGATACAGTCACCAAAAGACAAACATTGTGTAATTCTACTGCTCACAAAAATTAGGGGATCAAGGAACGTGCAGATACTCCAGTACTTTCAACCTTTTGTGTAGTGCATTTTCACCAACAAAACAAAAATTAGTTTTGCGTCTCATTTGCATAATTGAACAACTTTCTTTGACTTGTCGTTTGCTTTTCTGATGTTCTTGTTTAATAAAAAAAGGCAAATGCTTCTTTTTTATTGCTTCATATTCATTTTGAAATATCCCCTAATTTTTGTGAGCAGTATATTAAACAGATTTATGTGCAAAAATTAATGGGAGAACAGTGAAGGTACTTGGCGTAACAGTAAATAAAAGAGAACTATTCAGTGGGGGGAACATAATCAAGGGCCTCCTGGAGGCAGGGAAGGGGACCAGTTGGAATTAAAAAGATTAGAAGAAAAGACACCAATAGAACAGAGAATTTTATAACCTAGTTTATTATTTCAGAGAAAAGAGGGGAGAGAGTTTAATATGGATAAGACGTTGACCTTGACTGGGATAGGAAAGCCCATAGGTAAGGCGTGGTTGGAGCGGAAGAAGTGGAGCTTGGACTCACTCTGAATTTGAGACCCTTGGGATTCATTCGCCCAGGAAGAGGATGCAGCCGATGGCAACACGCACAGGTCTGAAGCTTGAAACAGAATCTGGACTCAAAATTGTAGAATTGAGCTTGGGAAGTGAAAAGGGTGGAAGCTGTATTCATAAATGGTGGATGAGATTATCCACAGAGAATCATCCTTGTAAATTACTTTGAGACTACAAACATCATCTGCCAACACAATTATGGAATAGAAGATCGACCTCCAGTTTCTTGCAAAACACTGTCCTATCAGTCAGGGCTCTGCTGGAAAACAACACAGGGATTCAGGTATTGAGGTAGGAGCGAGTATCACTGAAGACAGAAAGCTATGAGAACCCCAAATTCTAATTTTTTTCAATCTATCCCATTGTAACTCAGAAAAACTTAGAAATCAAAGGCATCACAGTTCACAGTTGTCTCACAGGCCTAAAAGATAAAGGGGTTATACGTAATCTTCCTCCAAAGCCAACGTTTCTGCATGAATGTGACTTTGGGCAGGTGCTCACATCATTTGGAGCCACTGTTCTTTTCTAAAAAATTACAATCTAATCACACTCACCTCACCCTTCCTCTGGCATCAGAGTGACAAAAGCTAATATGACAGTGGCTTATAGTCCCCAACAGCGTACTTGGCAGGTATTTGTGTCTTTACATTGTTAGGATCACATGCTGACATAGCCGTGCTCAGGGGTACTTTATAGTGAAGGGATCCAGGGGACCCTACCTTTGTCCATGGTATATTACGATGGGCCACCAGGGACATCACATGTCAGTGCTCAAAGCAGCTGCCTGGTGACTGCAGAGTGACTGCGCAGAGAAAGCTACTGGATCAAGAACCATGTGAGGCATCCTTTGTGAGAGACATCCACTCACCCGAAGCATCCTGTGATGAAGGATTGCGTTCATTGCAGTACAATCCAGTCCTGGGACCCAGGGCTAGGCAGAAAGTGGAGACCAATCTTATAGATAGCTGACTCACTCTCCAAACCAGCTGCCAAGAAGAGCACTATGGCCCTGCCTCAACGTTAGTCAAGCAGGGACCATCCAAGGCAGCTAGAGAGAGAAGTGGCCTGGTTTAGTGAAAAGACCTCCAGAGTAGGAATCAGAAGACCTGGTTCCCTCCATCTCAGCACCACCAAAAACAAATTGCCCAACTAAAAGTGGATAAGCCATTTCCCCCTCTGGAATCCAGGGTCTTCCTCCGCAGAGTGGGGGGATTTGGACCAGACTCTCCCTCAGGGAAAGGAATGTGCCCTTCATTGGCATCTAATATTGCCCAAGAGTCTGCCTATGTTACTGTTGATTATTGCCCAGTTGGCAAGGTGTCATCACCCTGGATAAAGATGCTGATACCCAGACACAGTCACCTCAGCTCTAACGGTACTCTTTTCGGCATTTCTGCTACATTTCTACGGCCGCTCGCAGTGCCAGGTCCATGCATGTTTGACTTTAGATGGACCCTGGTTTATACTGTACTGTCAAGTCTTGAAATTCTCAGTAATTTCTGAAGAAGGGCCACATTCTCGATTTGCACGGGGCCCCACAAATGACGTAGCGGACCTGGCCTTGATTCGGTGGCCCTGACAATTGAGCCTCTTGGTGGTTGGTGCTCATAGGAAAAGACAGAGGAGTCTTCTGCAGCACCTGGTTCTCATTCATGAGGCAAGACAATTTGGGCAAGATGGAGGTAGCTGATGTGAGCTAGTTAACGTGTGTTGAGTACTTCTGGGGCAAGATGGAGGTGGCCGATGTGAGTTAATTAACGTTGAGTACTTCCGGGGCAAGACACAGGGTCAAGAGTTATGAAAACGGAAAGAAACTCTCACAATCTGGGGAGAACTAGAAACTGGCCTTTTGCTTTCAATTATCTTGCCATGCTTGAGGGGACAAAATCTCGGCTATTGATCCAAGAAGTCGAAGCTATGTGCATGCATGCTTCAGTGTAGGGTGAGAGGCTCGCATACTGCAGTTTTCATTTGTCTGAGACTTCATACTAGTAATCACTTGGGTAGCAGAGGGGAGAAAGGGAGACAAAGACTAGACTTAAATGATCACAAGAGACCTCAGGGTTCTGATTGCCACCAGGGTCCCCCCAGTGGGCATGTCTGGTGTGGAATGCTCTGCAGCTCACGGCACTCTGTCAGGGACCCTTGGCTGCAGCAACAGACACAGCTGTCCAAAGCTGTCTGGGATCCTCAGTGAGCTTCACGCCTCCCAGGCTGAATGCGGAGAGCCTGCAGCAGCAGCAGCAGCTCAGGGAACGCACTGAAGAGAGTATGCGGGTGCCTTGAGGGAAAGGTGACCAGAGGTCCTGCTTTTGGCAGGACAGTCCCGATTTTTAACAATTTGTTCCACATCCCGCGGCATTTTTAAAAAGTCCTGATTTTTGGAAAGAATGCACAAAAAGTTAGGGAACGGCTGGAGAACGGGAAGGCAATATACGGGTTTCGGCGGGGAGACCCCACCTCGACCTGGAAGCTCCATATAGACCAAATTTTTAATCAAAACCCCCCACCCCCACCCCCTGGTCAATGGTGTCCCGCTTTACCAATTTTAAAATCTGGTCACCTTACTTGAGGGAGAAGGAAACGGGGAGCCTGGAGCTTTGGTTGAGAGATCTGGACTGTGCCGAGCATCTCAACAAACCATTTTCTCTCTCCCTGGTCCTTTTGTCCTTATCCACAAACGATGAGGTCACAGAGCAGAAGCAGTGTGGTTAAGCAGGTAAAATGTGGGGTATAGAGTCCAGAGATTCTGGGTTCTAATCCTGACTCCACCTCAGTCCCAGGCACGTCTCCCCTTTTTCTAATAAACACTTTAAAACAAGGTTGATAATGCCTCTTTCAAAGAATTGCTGTGTGGAGTTAATAAAATAGGGAGAGGATAAATGAGTGTCCAGGTCTTGCACATGCAGGCATCTAATCTTTGAAAACAATTACTTATTTATGGGTATCTGTGCTTATGTTATCAGATAATGCTTGTTCTGGTGCCGAGAAATGGTCAGTAGGCACATGACGGGGAGGTTTCCTCTAAGGCACGTGGGTCCAGGGCATATTGGAGACATGAGAGGACCATGGGCATAGATCTCCACATTTTGTCAGGAGCACCCGAGCACTAATAGGAAAAGAAGACTCCAATCCTTCCAGCCCAGAGCTGCCCCCCTCTGTGCTCACCCTCCTGCTGGCCAAGAGCGAGTGGGCTTAGATCACAGTGTTCAGTGCCTGGCAGGTCCAATCTGGGCTCCGTCTAGACAGGCAGATGAAGATTGGCAGCACAGAATGCCAAACACTCCGGGGAGTAGGAGGTGCCACAGAAAAATGTTCTCTTCCTGCCTCCGCAGACTGCTGGCTTCCAGGAGACAGGCGGCAGTGGCTGGGGCTCCCATGGAAGCTTGTGTCTGCATCTTTAGATCCGGGAGCTGTCTGGCTGTTGGTGACTTCTCGGCTTGGCCCACCGGCCTCCTAGGTAACAGGTGGCTCTGCCTCAGGTGCCTCACTTCCCATGGCCATGGTGACATATCACCCTAAGGGTTCCTAGAGCAGGGTCTTCCTCAACCGGTTTTCTATCCACTAGGACAGTGGCACGCAGGCTCCAGAAACTCTGTCACTCACACAGTTGCACTTTGCCTGTCTATAGCCTCAATAGGTACAAAGGAGACAATGACCTGGTCCCTGCATACCTACCCCACCCCATGGCTTCCGCCACACACAATCCTCTGGCAATAGCAAGTTTCTCATATGCTCCTTCCTCTTCCTCAGAAACCGTGTTCTCCATCTTTGTGGAACACAATAGCCTCAGCTATCGCCAACTGGGCTGATCCTCCATTTTGCCTCAGGCAGGGGGCTAGCTGCGACTTCTCCCCACCACACTGACTACCTGAGTATGCCTCTGTTATGGTACCTGTCGTAATACATAGTCACTCTCTCCCGCTGGTCCAGAGGACAGGATATGGGTCTCGTTTCCTGAAATCCCATTACTCCCTCCATAGTTGGATCCAACTGTGTGTATTTAGAAGAAAAAAAGTAGAACAAAATTACACAAGTTGAATTCAGTCTGCCTTGAGTCATCCTAAACACCTCCCCCTGCCTACCAATTGCTATAAGGTAGCCAAGTTAAACTTTCCATGATGCAAACCTAACTGGTTTCTTCTGTGATCAAAACCTTTCTATAGCTTTGTTTAACCTTTAGGATAAAGGGACAAACCCTGCTCATGCCCTATGAATCCTGCTGTATCTGACCTCTGCTTACTTCACTCTCAAAATCCCTGTCCATAGTCAGATCAGGTTGCTTTTCCCTTTCTGTAGCATCCTTTCCTTTTTCTTCAAAATTCTCTTCATAGTGAATTTTGATTATTTGGTGTCTTCCATGGTAAATGATTATTGATTATTTGATGTCTTCCCTGGTAAATGGTCAATTCCATGAAAGGCATTGGACATGTCTAATTTTCTCATCAATGTATCATCAGAATTTATGAGCACGTAAGAAGGACTCAGTAAGTATTTATAAAGAGTAAAACGGTATGGTTCTGAGTCTTGTATTGGACTCACAGTTGATTAAGTTACCTTGAAAGAGACTTCAAGACTTGCTGCTTTGGACCAGTGGAGTCAGTGATGTTCCTAAGCCCCGGGAGGACAACCAAGGTGTTAATGAGATGGGTCACAGGGTTAATATGTAGGTCTGCCAAGTGGGTTTGACAGCCCCAGGAGAAGGGGACCAATGCCCCCCACAGGGAATACTGGAGTTGAGTCCCAGGGCAATAGAGCTTGAGGGGTGTTACCAAGGTAACTTAACCAAGAAAAAAATTCAAACAGTGAACAAGAGTGTCTCCATGGGCAGAGCATTAGAAAAGGAGGAAAGGGAGGCAGAGAAGCAGCACACATGGGACAGGAGACCCAGTGAGGTCTCCTCGGATGTGTGTGGACTGAACGCATGGGTGGTAAAAGTCAGGAGGGTTGGGATCAGAGCTTCAGGAAGAACAAAACAATAAGACAAACGCAAGGGTGTTGGAAGCCCCTTTTCTGCTTGAGGTATGAGGCTGGAGATGGATGGCTGAGAGAAGACCAGTCGAGAGGTGACATCTGTCACAGGCAACAGAGCTGTATGTCCTATTCACTCCTGTGCCCCATTTTCTCCTTGGCTGATGACCATTCCACTTGCAAATGATTTGAAAGAGGGTTTCTGTTGTCACTGTTCTGTAAGAAACAGCAGACGTATACCAGTGCCTCTTGTCACAAGGGAAGCTTTGGCACACTCAGGGGTTGGCGTGGGGAGTCCCCATTCCCAGTTCCACTTGAGCCCAGGTTTCTCGCAGCAACAATAAGAAAATAGAGGAGCACATCCCTTTCAAATAGAGGAGCACATCCCCAGTCCCCAAACCCTAATTTGCATGGACACACAGAGACCAAAGACCTGCCCGCGCCTGTGAAGATCAGAATGCGTCTGCGTTCGGCTGTCCCACAGTGAAGAGGAATCTTAGTTTCAATGCACTCCCTCAGCATGCGTACCTGTCACACGTCGCTCCTTTGCCGGCTCCCTTTCAGATCCCGAAATAGTCACATCTGTGATGCATGTTTTCTTAAATAAGCTCATGTCCCGTTGGGTTTCTATTACCTGTCCAGAGGGCTGAGTCATGTGAGAGTCCAGATCATGATTCTGTGCCACACCTCCTGCGGGTTCCCCATGGCCGGGAGCCTCTGCTTCACTGCCTGGATCCCCCGGGCTTCCACCTCCATCCCTGGTAAGCTGGGTTATCAGAGGGGTTGCTGAGCCCTCTCCAGAGGCAGCACTGAGTAATAGCCGGTCACTCCTGAGCAAAGTCATCCCTGGAGAGGAGGGCCTCCCTTCCCTGGCAGTCAGCCACCTGCCTCTCCAGGATCCGAGCACAGGAAGCAGCTGCCAACAGGTCCACCATTCTCCTTGGAGAGGAATCATTTTCGTGGCTGGCGTCTGAATGGCCCCCACCGTGGAACTGGGGCGAGACATAGCTAGACGGCTGGCCGTGGCTGGCAGATGGCATGTCACAACCATGTCTACAGCCAGAAAAATGGATGTTACCATCATTTCACCACTGAGTAGAACTTCTCCCAAAACATCTAAATGACAAAGGAGCCCGAGGGACTAGAGAGATGCAGTCAGCCAGGAGGCGGTCAACCTTTGCTCATCTGGGCTCATCCCTTTCTTTCCCTGTGTATGTGGTCAGACAGAGCACTGTCTTGAGCCTCGGTTTCCTCACCAGGAACAGGGAAACTGGAGTATTTAGCACACTGCCTTATTGTCAGGATCAGACGATGTCACGCAGGTAAAGCAGCCAGCGTGGAACCTACTCAATCCACGTTAGTCGAACGTGACTGTAGTTAAGATGGGCAGCAGGTGGTGACGGGAGGGATGAGGCTGTCCTGTGGGTGCCCTGAAGCGTGTCTGCAGCCAATGTCCTCAGAAGTTGAGGCGTGCGCCTGGTCTGAAACTCCTGAAATTAAACTCCTTGCATCCTGATCATGAAGCAATTCAGTGCTCGAGTTCACGTGTGCCCCAGGAAGAGGAGAAGCATACAGCCTGAGATAATGAGAGGGTTACTGGTGATTTCTGAAGAAACGAGACGAGACGAACAGGCTTAAGGCAGCAGTGCAGACAGTGCATTTTGGGAACAGAGTTCCATTCGCCACAGCGGTAAGGACTTAACGACCGTCAATGAGCAGATGGTGGAAGAACCTCAGTGACACACTTAGGCCGGAAGTTCTAGGCTCAGAGCAGCCTAAAAGTTCAGATCCTCATAACTGTTTACCTGCCTGAGTCCTAGAAAGGTCTTGGCATATTAAAAAGACGCTGGACTGGAACACAAGAGACCTGGGTTCCAGCTCTGAATTGTCACGTTACCTTTGTCTCTTTCTCCAGGGCTTCACTTGCCTTCTTTGCAAACTGAGGGGCAAAATGGGTGTCCTCAAAGACCTTTTTCAGTATGACTTCTGTGATCCTTTGTGGGTCGTTCCAGTGAGCAGGAAGTGGATGTCACATGAGCTGGCATCGCTACAGAATGTCAGATAGCAGGACCTTTATGTCCCAAAGCAGTGGGAGGCCTGTTCAGTGAGTAGACTGGACCAGTCAGGCAAGAATCCGGTCATTCCCGCTGCTTGGAGCACAAATTGTCCCCCACTGTGACCCGCTGCCCTCTGACATCAGCTCCTTTTTCAGATCTCCACTGACATGCCCTTTCTCTGAGAACCTTCCCAGCTGCTCAACATCTGGGTCTCCTGCCTTTCTCCCCTCCTGGGTCCCACAGTGCATTCTCTGCTTTTCTGCTCATTCTCATGCTGGATGCCGGCTCCTCACTCTCAACTGCAAGCACAGTGAAGCCAGAGACCACGTTTGTCTCTGCTGCCCCAGAGTTCCTGCCACGTCCTCTGTCCTCAGTGCATGTGTGTGTTAGCATACACACACTTGTTAAATGCAAGACAGAACTTTGGTTCAAACAGTAGCTCTGCCACTTACCTGGGCTCAGTGACTCCTGGTTCCACGTGTTTTCTGTTCTCTCCATGCTCGTGGACAATTCCCAAGTTCACGTCCTCATAACTGTTTACCTGGATGAGTTCTAGAAATGTCTTTGGAGTTGTTGCCCCCCCCCCCAAATGCTCCCCACTGCTTGCTTTTAGGTAATTTTGTTAAAATATTGGTGAATGTTATCTCTTATTTAAAAAGGAGGGGGGCCTTAAGATTTGTATTAAAAGCTCCAACTCCTGAATCTAGTTTCTAAGGCTGTTTACCATCTGATCTCAAATTACCTCTCCAGCTACTCCTCACATGAACTGTGACTCACCAGCCTCAGACCATTTCCTGAGTGTGCCACCAGCTGCCACATGTCTGGGCTCTTCTATCTGACTAGTGGCCTCTCCCACTCCCTTTTCACCTTGAGAAACTCTCTGGGGTCAGAGAGTTCTTGTTGCTCCTGCTTCTCCCTCAGCAATCGCTACGTTTTTATAATGGCGACAGTAATGTCTGCTTTTCCCATTCAACTATGACTCCCTTAAGCGGTAACTAAAGGTCTCTTTACGTTTTCTTCTCCTGTAGGACCAGATGGAATGCTGACATGTCACCACATGGAAATCAGTATTGGCCTCTCTCCACACAGTTATTTCTCAAAGTAGAATGAGACGAGGTAAGTTTCCCGGGATTGGGGTTTTATCAGCCAGGCAGAAGGGAAGCCAGCTCCATCTCATGGAAAACACTCGAAATGGGTGAGGGGCAATTATTTCATGCCATGGGCTCCAGCTCTTGGTTTCCACTGGACTTGCTATCTGCCCCGAATGGCTGGATCCTGGGGTCTGCTCCTTCCGGCAGGCTCTGTATGGTGTCACACTGTGCAAGAAGCCCCGTTAGAAAACACTTAGCTTTAGTATTTTCCATTGTATCCCCTGTTCCATTCACAGTGCCCTCTGAGCTTTGGAGGATGGACCTTTCTGTTACCCAGTCCACTCCAGATAGTACAATTTTATTGTATGGAGATAGACATAAAATATATGTCTTCCAACTTGAACTTGGGGGAAAAACACATCTTTCTATGTGTTAGTGTTCCCCTATAGCTCAAAACATTGGCGTGGCAAATAAGAACCTCCAGAACTGGTTCTGGCCTGTTGCAACATAGTCACTGCTATTCTGCCCATCCATTTCCTTAAATTGCCAACATGCCTCCATGCACACCCTATGGAGATGGCTTTGCTCCTGTACCTGGCATGGGCTCTCGCTTTGCCTAGAAGGCCTTTCCCATGTTTTCTACCTAGAAAACTTTCACCCATTTTCTTAGCTGGTTCAGGGTGCTAGAACAAAATACCACAAACTGGGCAACTTATAACCAACAGAATTCTATTTTTCACAGTCCTGGAAGCTGGGAGTTCCAAGATCAAGTTGCCCGCAGGTTTGGTGGGGGCTGACTTCTGAGGGTCCCCCTCCTGGTTCACAGACAGCACCTTGTCATTGTGTCCTCACATGGAGGAGGAGACAAGGGAGCCCTCTGGAGCCTCGTTTATAAAGACACTGATTCCATTCAGGAGGGCTCCACCCATGTGGCCTAAGAACCTCCAAAATATCTCACCATCTAATACTATCCCCTTTGGGGGGTGAAAATTTAACATATGAATTGGAGGAGTACATTCAGATCAGAGCCTCATCTACCCAAACCCACTTAGAAGAGAGTCCTTCCGATTCACTACCTTTATCTTCTGGGCTAACTTCCTACTTTGTGATGATCTTTAAATATCATACTTATCCCACAAGTATGGGCTGTTATTTCCCCAAGCAGCTGTGGGGAATCATGGGGGTGGAGTGGATGTGGCCACTGGCCATTAAAAATGGGAGAAAGTCATCTTCAAGTTAAGCCGGTTACTTGACAGGTTGATCTTCTCAAATACTTAAGTACAGTGACCATATATTGTGTATGAGTGGCAAGGACCATCTCCCTGAAGAATGACAAAGTGTTCAACATTTTCTAAAACTTTTAGACATGACAGACCGTTTTAATGATTCATCTCTGGGAACTCATGCTCTGTAGACATGCTCAGTGGAATTCTGCACTAACGTGTAAGTCCTCGGAGGGAAGAGTCTGAGTTGAATATATTTCTCTCTTTCCAGGGCCTAGCATTGAGCCTGGCACTAAGCAGAAATTTAATGTTCAGGGTAAAGTGGACTGCATGAAATTGATAACACCCCATTCTGGGGTCCAGAGAAGAGACAGGAAGTGGGCAACAAAGCAAACAGGGCTCTCCCTCTTTCCAAGAATTGACTAATTCTCATCAGTCACAGGCAAGATGCTCAGGGCAACAGTTCCTCCATGGCCGCCCCCTCACTGTGACTCACAGAAGGTTCCCAGTGTCTCTCCCAGAAGAAGAAGAAGAAGAAAAAGGGGACATGTTTTGGCTGGAACTCAATGGACAAGCATCTTGCCACCTGCCATGCTTTGGGGTGGAGAAAAAGAGAAAGCTATGGATATGACAATAGTTCTTGTTTTTCTGTTTTTGTACAGACTGTCTGGGTTGGGAAGGGCCTGGCTCCTGCAGAAGGAAGTGAGGTTTTTGCAAATAGCTTACAACACAGATCCTGTTCTCAGCCTGGCAGCTTCCACGGCGCTGTCTCTCAGAGTAACCTGAAGCAGATACACTAGGAGACTCCAGCATTTTCAAATTGCACTCTTGGTTTGGAGGGCCAGCTGGAAGCCCTTGAACACATATCCAGGGCTGCATTTGGCAAACATACTCATCAGAAGATGCTGAGTCCTCTGTTTCGTTTGGCCAGCCTGCTAGGGGTACTGGCTAAAACAGAAGCTGCTAGGGAGGGAAAGTCTGGTGGCTCGGGGCTTTGGCAAAGTCTCTGGAAAGATTTCTTAAATATTCTGGTTTCTGCCGAGGCCAAATTATCACTCTGAAGTACGTGCCCCCACCCCATCCCCGTATCAAAACCCATGTGCGTTTCATGAAAAATGCAATCCATATGTTTCCAGGCTATTTGTCCTTAATGTATTCAAATGCCATCTTGTAAGAGAAATTTGATTTCAGAAAAAATTTCTGAGCCTCTTCCAAACCCCCTTTCCTTGAGTCAGAAATCAGTATTATTTTTCCTGTTAATTCTCCAAAATTTCCTATGCAAAAAACTCACATTTGATTCTCATTTCATGGCCCTGTTGTTTTCAGAATGAATGTCCTAAACTCAGCTGTGTTCCGAATTCTTCATTCTTCCTACTGCCCATATCCACCATGTAAGGTGTAGCCACATAGTCCCAGGAAGCAAAGAAACCAAATGGGTGTTGAAATGATTCTGGAGCAATGTGATCGCGGTCCATGTTTTGCTTGGTTTACTTGTGATTCGCAGAGTATCATGTCAATGCATCTTCTTAGACTTCTTCACAGACATGACCTTGTTCCTCGAATACAAACCATTTGAATTTGTATTTAGTATTGTTATTACATTTCAATGTCACAGAGGTTTGGAATTTCATGTCTTCCCATTTTAAGCCTTTACCACCATGAGCCTACTACCATGCACTGGTCACTTAGAAAGCAATCTGCAGGACATGTGGCTGCTGGTATAAAAACGCTTGGTCATGCTGTGGATTTTCTACTGGGCAGTCAGCAGTGCATGACCAGTGATGGGGGGATAGATCAGATACAGACCCAGATTGATGTGCAGAGAACAAGGATGTTTACCAATTGCACACCAACCAAGCAGCTTCGTAAAGTGAGAACTCGCAGAGATAAGAAGACCTATCACAGGCTCAGAGGGTACACGCACAGTACAGTCATGCTCTGAAATCAGATTTGTAAAGTACTGACCAAGGGGCTAGCTCTAGAGTCAAATGAACATAAGTTGGAATCCTAAGTTAACCACTTGCTAACTCTGTGACTATACGTACATTATAAAACTCCTTTATGCTGAAGTTTCTTACCTACAAAATGAGATAAATGGTGGTGGCAAGGGGGGGCAGGGAGTTTAAATGAAATAATATATAGTTTATGGTCATTTTCTTTAACAAAGATAACTCTCAGAGCAATGCCTGCACAAAATTGAATGCGTATTAGAAAAAAATACACAGAGCATCTAATTTTAGATGCAAACGACTACCATGAAAAATTATTTACATGTTATGTTTTCCATAAGAAAAGGTGTTGACTTTCTTGACTCTCAGAAGTCCTAGGGTAATGTGTAGGCAGTTGGAATTTGAGAGCTTAAAGAGCCATTAGAATCCATGTAGCTTAGTGCCCATCCTTTGGTTGTACATGTAGAGAAACTATCCAAACAAGAGAAGGGCCTCATGCAACACTACAGAGCACGACTCTACTGAGAGTGAGAGCCAAGCCCAGAATCCAGATCTCCAACCATGAGGCCAGAATTCCCTGTCAATCACTAGCCATACTCACCCCAATCTCCTCCCCCTTCTTTGTCTCCAGATCCAATGGCCATTGTATTTTATAATGCTGACCAAGGAGTCCTCCTGCAGCCTCAGTTGGTAAAGCTTGACTGGTGAAGTTCCTTAGAAACAGCTAAACCATAATTGCTGTAGACAACGGGTCTCTTCCTAGACCCCAACTCATTAAGTCAAGACAATTAGGTAATCCCTTTCATGGTAACTTTATCAACAAGCATTGATTTTTTTTTTACTCAGTTATCCAGAAAGCAGATGACAACAAACCCTCAACGAGGAGTGTGAATGATGCTGCCTGCCCTCTTGGCCCTGTGACTGTTTTCTCTTGGGGTTTGCAGCCACGGACCAGGGTATACACAAAGCTGGGTTCATAAGCATGGTACCCTAGCTGGGGGGATCAGTGCTGAAAATTTTAAAGAAAAGCTTTTTCTGAAAAGAGAGAGACAGCTATAGAGTAAAACACTGCATTGCCCAAATTAAAACTGCAATTTCGTTTTTAACTGATAGCTGACATTTGTTGAGCCCTTGTACACAGGGAATTGTGCTAAGCACTGAACATATATGAACTCAGTGAACCCTCAGAGCAACCCTGGAAGAAAAATTAGGCCATTGACATTGACAAGTATTAAAACCAAGAAAGATGAAGGAAACTGCCCAAGCCACAAAGCTCCTAACTGCAGCAGGATCCAGACACAGGCCCGCCCACTTCCAGAATCCACACGTTTGACCATGGGGTGATGCTGCCTGTCTTTCTAATATCTACTTAAAGGGCGAAGTCAGCTGTGGCACCTTAAAGCAAGGGGGTATTCATTCACTCTCTTTTGTTGGCTTTGAGTCCTGGGTGGAAATTTTTCAGAAGCCTTGAATTCTTGCTTCCCCTGTGGCTGCTGGTGGTTATATAACATGCACATCAGTTTTTTTAAAAAGCTGAATTGCAAATAGTCTACTAACCTGGAAGGAATGTCTGAATGACTCCCACCCTGCACTGGAGCTAATTCATTTGAGAGAATTTTGTGGCTTTGCTGTGATTTTATTGAAATAAAGGGTTTGGCTATCATCGTTAGAAACTTGAGCATGTCTTCTGATCCATGTAGAAATCACTCAGCTAAATGACATTTACATGTTATTCTTAACTGCCTGTGGAATCAGATAATCCTTTCCCCAGAAGGATGTCGGCAGCCTCCCTAATTTGTGAAGGAGCAGCGTCTGGGAAGGAACGCGGTGTCATGTGTGCCTTGAGGCAAGATTTCTGGGTGGATGATTCACATACTTTTATAGCTTTGGTTTTAAAAAGCAGTTGAAATGTACATGGGCTTCATGAGTGCGCATGCATTCTCAGGAATGCAATGGCATCTATTCCCCTCTGTCCTCCCCCAGGGTAGGACCCCAGAATGTGACTTGTGACCAGGGAGATGGGTGATCTGATGTACTTCGGTATCAGAGTGTCCACGTGACTGAGCCAGGCGGAACCACCTGTTCCAATATGCTAGTCCCAAACTGTGCCAAGATGAACAGACCAGGAAAAAATATTATGTCATAAACCCAGACCCTGAATTCTCACCAAAGGTCTCACCAAATGGTGGAAGGCTCAGTCTGAGGACCAGCGTGTTCCGTGCAGGATGTGAGAGGGCATGTGGAAGAACTCCAATGGGAAGGACAAGTCTGAAGTCAGAGGAGGAAGAGTACCATGCGGGCTGTGACTCACTTAGGACTGAGGGGGGAGGGTGTGTGCAAAGACGTGACTGACACAGGTGTCCAAGGACAACAATAACGGCCACCAGCAAAGAACCATCAAGCCCATCAGGGAACCCCAGAGGTTCTCAGGGCTTCAGTCTCACCTATGTGTTGACTTGAGGTCCATCTGCTACCCAGCATCACCCTTTACCCAGCATCAACGTCCAGGTGGTCACAATGAGTCCTGCCCCCCATCCGTTCGTCAAGCCCGGCCTCCCCACACCATACCCTCTGCAGGCTTCCACGGGCGCTCGTCATCCCTTTCCTGAATCGTCTCCCAAATGAGCTCCCAGCTCTCTGCTCTTAGTCATGCCCTTCAGCCCATCTCATACCCAGCTTCAGAGCCACCAGAGATATTTTGGTTGTGTCTTTCTTTTCCCTGCTAATAAAACACCCTGTGGCTTCTCATTACAATAGGGTATTGTCCAAATTCCTGAATGTGATGTGTATAGCCCCCTCCAAAAGCAACCCTTGTCTGTGCCAGCCTTCCCCATCACCCTCTCCAGACACCCTGCCCTCTGCTCTAGCAATAGGCAGGGCTTGCTCGGGATTTGGTGCCTTTCTTAAGAGTGTGCCCTTTACCTGGACTGTGGTCCCTTGGAGGGAAGAAAAGAACCTTGAGGTGAGTGACTATATTCAGCTCTGTCACGCATATATCAGCATGGAGAAACGGGCAGATGCCACGCCAGGATACCCTCTGAGGCAGCCCTAGAACAATGTGTACCAAGTTCCTTGTTTTATTTGTGGAGGATAGTAACGAATAGAAAAGGCTGACGAGATGGGCTGAATGTTTGTGTCCTCACGGGATGGTGTTTGAGGTGGGTCCTTAAGAGGTGGTGGATTTAGGAGAGGCCATCAGAGCAGGTGCCGCATGCTGGGATTGGTGCCCTCGTAAGATGAAAAGAGAACCAGGTGGGTCTCCTTTGTCCTCCCTTGCACACACATGGGAAAGGCCACGTGAGCACACAACAGAAAGGAGACTGTGTATAGTCCAGAAAGACGGGTCTCACTGAGACCTTGTTCGTGAACGTCCTAGCCTCCAGTATCATGATAAATACATCTCTGTTGTTTAAATCACCCAGTCTATGGTATTTTGTTTCAGCCCTCTGAGCTAACCAAGACAGTTCGACTCACCTTTGGAACTGAACAAAGAGCCGTGAACTTTGGATCGTGTCATGATTTGGTGCTAGAGTACAGAGAATATGTAAGCTCACAAGATAGGACTCCTTGTTTCAGCATCTAGGCAGCCCTGAGCAACTGACTCATTCTCTGCATTGCAGATTCCTCTCTGGAAAGGGGAGTGGCAACCACCCCAGTGGCGTGGTACGGTATTGAACATGGCAGCTCACCGAAGTGATGAGTGAGCAAGTACACAGAGCAGGTGAGGACAGAGAGGAGGCAGGAGGATGCGAAGTCCGGTTAGCGTCTGCTGCGTGAGGCTGCAGGGAGGGGAGAGAAGGTAGCAACCAGGGCAGGGCAAATTCGAAATCTACTGAGGCTCAGAATAAATGACCTGGGACCAAACAGGGACCATGGGAGCATGGAGAGGTTAGAACCCCTGTTTCTGCCCTTACTGGGGGCCTGAGTCCAAAACCAGAGCTGGTTTCATAGATGTTTCCCAGGTTCCCTCCCCCAGCCGGATGAAGTAAGAGTTTCCTTTCAGGAAGGAATTTAAGCCCTGTCCCCATGACACCACCACTGCGGAGGGCAAAGTCAGTCCCACTGCAAGGACTCAATGGCTCCTTGTTTTGCTTTTCATAGGGCTGAATGCAAGATTTAAGCTGCACGTTTCATGTAAGGGCAAAGAAGCTGAAGACTATAGAATGCAAATAGGTATTCCATACATCTCCACTTCCTCCCTCCAGGAAGCCGGAGAGGACGGCTCCGGAGCGCAGAGGAGCCGAACAAAGGGCTCCAGCATCCTGTGTCCTGACTTGTGCAATTCCAATTTGAATCACCCCGCAAATGTAAAATGACTTCATCTTCCTGTGCCAGCTCCCTTGAGGACTCCAACTTGTTTGTGCCTCTGTGAAGCGCAGCCCAGCCTGGCCCGCATGAAGGGAAACACGCCCATAGGCAGGAGGCTGCCGGAGCCCAGACAAGGGCAGGGGTTATTCGTCCTCCGTGACAAAGCCCGTCCTCTCTGAACAAGGGAGCCTCAACCCCTTGTCCCTGGCGTGGCGGCCCAGGGAGAGCTGGTGTCACGGTAGCATTCGAACTCCATTGCTGAAAGGTAACGTTCGGTGCTAGGACTACGGGACACTCACCCCAGCTTTCCCAGAATTCTGCATCAACAACACCCTAAACTCAGTCCTTGACATCACTCCAAACCGTGAGGTCAGAGTGGAGAGCCACACACCCAGGATGGTGAAGTCTCGTGAACAGTAAAAGCTCTCACTCTCTGGTTTACTGGATATTGATCGGTGCTGCCCTTGAAGAGTAAATAGCACCAAATAGAGCAAAGCTTTACCTACATAGGTACCCATGGGTTAAATATTTTTTGGCCACCTACCATGTACTAACAGGCAGCCAGAATAGAGAAAAAAACAAACATGGTTCCTGAGCTGCTGTTACAAATTTGGGCTACCTCGCTGTGTAGGTAGGAGACAAGTCTGTTTCTTCTATGTGCTGATCGCCCTTCTGCAAAATGGTGCTCACTGTTCATATCTCCCAGCAGCGCTGGGAGATTGCGTAAGACAATGGCGGCTGAGGACCTGAGCACATGGCACTGGCCTCTGTATACTGGTCCCACTCCTGGTTAGATATGCCCGGGAGGAAGGTTCTGCAGCCCCTGCTTTCCATCTCAGTGCCCTCCTGCAGTAAACCGAAGAGGGGGAGCATGAGCTGAGGAGCTCTGAACCAGGGAGAGGGAATTCGGGGAGCTGCACCCCTCAGTGCTAACCAAGCAAAGTTGATTGATGCAAAGCAGGTGGATACAGTGAGACTTCCAAACCTGAAGCAAAAGTGTTATAGATGTTCCCATCTTCTGCAAAGAAAGACTTGTTTTTAATACAACAAATAAACAATTAAAATGCCCCCAGCCAAGAGCTTTGAATGTAAACAGACTCATGTTAATTTTCTGCACAAAAGACTTCCTGAAAAAGCATAGAAAAAAAGGGTGTGAATGGAGAACTATCAGAAAGGCTGTGCAGAAGGTCAGCACAGGAAAGACAGAGCCGCATGTGCCTCGGCAGGGGCGGGATTACAGGACGTTGTGGGTGTGACCAGAAAGGTTCATTTCATTACACTCTTAATGAAAAGCAAAGCTTTTCTGTTGCTAAATTCTTGCACAGGAACTCAAACCCACCATAATGAGATTTGGGGGGGGGGGGCTGAGATTTGCCTCTTAGTATGCAGTTAGTTGAGATGTGTTTCTTTAACTAATCTCTGAGCAGAAAATTGAAATGAGTTTACAAGTGACAGTGTCCTCTCATCTAAGGTTTCCCAGACCTGTCCTGTCCAAGGCTGCTATTCCAGGTTCGGGGTGAGTATTTCTAGGCTTGGGTGGGGTGGAGAGGTGAACTGGCAGAGGAGAGACAGTTAGGAGCAGAGAGCAAGAGCGGCCTGGGACCCGAGAGTTCTGGGTCTCACTGCCATCCTGTCTTTACTTACTGGAGGCAGGAGGCAGGGACTCAGCCCCAAGGTCTGGACTGGGTTGGTCCCCATCATATGCTAGCCAGTCTTACAATAGTTTTGTAATTACAAATTAGTAACTTGATTTTTCAGGGAAGGATCAGGAAGATTAACTACCATATTTCCCCATGTATAAGACACACCTTAATTTGGGGGCCTGAAATTTTTAAAAAATGTATTAATAAAGTTATTGAACTCAAGTTTTATTCATCATAAAATTGATACAACTCCTCATCACTGTCAAAACTCCCATCCATTAGCTTGTCCTCATCTGTGTCTGATGATGAATCACTGTCTTCATCTACTGCCTCGTCCTCAGTTCCATCTATGGTATTTGAAAGGCCACACTTCTATAACCACTGTATAAGAGGCACTCAGTTTTTCGACCCTAAATTTTTCAGAAAAGGGTGCATCTTATACATGGGAAAATATGGCACCTCCGTGGAGGTCACACAGAACCATCTGACTCCAGAAGGTCTGACTCCTTCCAGGGCAAACACCCTGAAGGCCATCTCCTCTCTCAAGCTCTTGGCTTCCCCAATTGAACAACTTTAAAAAAAAGGCTAAGTGTGAAGGAGTCTCAATAACTCCCACTACTATTTCTCTGGAAAGATGCAGGAGTCACAGGACATGCTGATCACACATTATTAAAATACAAAGAATCTGAGTGCCTAACAGATACAAAGGAAGACGTTAGCGATTGAGAATTTTCACTTGAAACATTGCAGATATATGTTATTTAATGTGTATTCTTTATTTTTTAAACAATGAACTGAGCATGGGGACCTATAAGAGGCAGAAACGAATTAAGTAAAAGCGAAGTTATAAGATCTAGCTGGCAGATCTGTCTCTGAAAGAGTCTCATGACCCTAAAATATAGGGGAAAGTGCATGCATGAGGTATTTAAACAACTACTAAATCTAAACAGTGTTAATGAAAAAAAAAACTTCTAGAAAGGTTACCATGGCCCTTATTTAATCTGTCATTGTACAGTTTATCAATAAAATTCACACCCAAAAGCTCACAGATACCCATAATAGCCTCTTGAGATACACAAAGTACTTAATATTATCGTCAACAGACACAAAAAGGGTTGCTCACTAAATGTGACTTTTCCAAGTTCAAGGGGCTACAAAATCTAAAACTAAAACACATTTTTCTTATTTTACTCTGCTCCCTGTCACCCCGGTACCTGGTCTAATATGCGACAAAGAGTTAGCACTTAGTAAATTTTCAATGAATGAACAGACTTCAAATTAGAAAATCCACCCTTGTAAGGAGGCTGAAAGCATTCCTGTCCTTATACACAGGTTGGATAAGCACCTGTGTCAGCCTGGTTCACCCGGTTACCTTCACAGGAAATCAGACTGTTACAATTATTTAAGAAGAACTTCCTTTTCAATATCCATAGAAGAGGGAATACCATTGCCATTAGATGTGTTCAATAATGTTGCAGTAAATGAACTGGATAAATCCATTATAATTATAACACATTTAATGTGCCACTATGAAGCGCGAAGCCTTTGACAAGCCACCAGGAATCTCAAGGTAAGTGACAGATAGCTGTTGTCTTTGGGGAGTTCACAGTCTGGAGGTGCAAGATAGGCAGTGAGACCGCAATGTGAGGTATGACACTGCCGGAGTGGTGAGAGGTCTTATCGAGGTAGGTAAGAAGCCAGAGAAGGGGCTCCCAGGGCTGCAAGGAGGTGCCCCTCGGTAGCCATCGGGACAATAGCAGAACAATCTGTAATATTTGGTCTTTGTTAAGCTGCAAGTGACTTTGAGATCAATTTGATCAAATCTCATTTAACTCAGAGGTAAGTTATACCTGGAGAGGGGAACTGATGTGCACAAGCTAACACGGGGGATACTGTCAGTGGTGGGACATGGCGATATTTCTCAGACCACATGCATGTAAGAAAAACAGTGAATCATGGATGTCCCCATTTTGCCTTAGGGGTACGGTCCCCGGCCCTCACAAGTCCCAGAAGAGGTGTGGATGAGCTCCAGTATAAAGGGCAGAGGAAACAGTCAACCACACAGGGACGGACCCAGGGTTTGACCCCAGACCTGTGTGTCTCCAAGCTGACCCCTGCGGAGATTGGATTATTATTATTTTAATAATGTTCATCAGCATCTGGGATGAAAACTGGCAACCACTGAAGAACCAGCCCCAGTTCCTCATTCCTTTCACAAAAAGGAGAAAGACTGTTCCATATGAGCACCTTAAGTTGAGTTCATTCCCACAGTATTCTGGAAGTTCTGAGGTCATCCACCACCACATTCAGCACTGACCAGATACTTAGATGTAATTTGGTCCAGTTCCTAGGCCGTAGGACTTGAAGGAAGTGGCAATTCACAAGTCATTCTATAGACAATAATGAAAATGATTGTTGTGTTCTGGCCACCCCAAGCCATTACCAGCCGTTGTTCAACAATGATTTCATTACAGTCCTGTCTAACCGAAGGGGACGGATGCATGACCTCTCCTGGCTTCTCCATCCACAGGTCCACGGGACCATCTCGGTTGACTTGAGGTGGTGAGGACTGCACGCTCCATCTCATCTGGGTTGATTTGTTTTGTATATCATTTTTTAAGATTCATGAAGCAGATTGTTAGAACAGATTTTTTTTATTTTCCTTTTTGTTATGTTTTAATACTATAGTGTAAGTAATGGCATAGAAAGAACTGTTTGAAATCTGCTATACTCTTATTTTAAACTGTCTCCCATCCACACATATCTGCATATGGTGCTCGGGGCCCTGGCATACATCAGTAGGCAGCGTGGAACCTCAGAGGAGCGGGGGGACTCCTCTCTCCAGTGTCGCCAGATTCTGCCATCAAGGGTCTCCTAAGGAGGGGGGACATGGGCAATTATGTTCTGATCCTGATTCTTGTGCTGCTAATTTATCACAGAAATTTAGGCTCCACTTCCCACCAGATTGGAATCTTTAGTGAACCATGCCTTCCTACTACAAGTCTGTGTTTACCCGTTGAAATCTTACATCATGAAAATCAACAGGGATGTTACATGTGGTTATTCATTTCAGTTTAGGTCTTTAACCTTGAGTCTCTCAGTCCATTCAGATGGAATAAATTCTTTAAAAAAATTTTTTTTCTAAACACCTGTGAGATAAAAACATGCTGTATAAGAACTAGGGGTAAATCTCTGTCCTGCAGAAGCCCAGAGACGGGTGGAAACGCCAGTGCAGAAGGGGATGGGGGTTAAAGGCTGGCATTGGCGGCAAACCCAGAGCCTGCTGAACCACGAGTCCTCTGCATTCCTGAAGCTGGCTTAGCCACCCCGATGGGAGAGCAGGGAAAGGCAGAATATGTACCAAACCTTAGACGGATGGTCTGTCCCCACTCTGAAGACATTCCAATAGAATGCTAGATCAGGAGAAAGGAGCCAGGGATATTGTCCGAAGCTCAAGGTCTTCGGCCCTTTCCCTCCCTGTAGGGGCAGCTGCAGGGCTGAGCGGAAATGTCTGCCCCCAACAACTTCTCCCCCCCCCAACCCCCCCCCCGGGCACTGCCCCAGCATCAATCTGCTCCACTCTTGCTGGCTCTTAGCTGTTCCAACTGCCACTACCTCTGTTCAGAGGCTGTTAAGAGGGACAGCAAAGCAATAGGGAACCAGGGCAAAAATAAATTGAGCCAAAGATAAAGAAATGAAATAAATAGAGAAACCTAGATTGTAAGTATTCTTTGGAAAAAAGAGTGTTTTTACAGAGAACAAGAGCTAATTTCAATTTAGTGGGGGTTTTTTTTCCAAGAAAATTAAAGTAACTATGAATGTGCAAAAGATCAGATCAGAGATAAGATGACAAAGTTAATGATTCATGGTACTAGCCATGATAAAGAAAGTTACAAGGAGAAAATAAAAACAGAACATAAAGCTGATGCGACTCTTTTGGGAACTGAGACTGCGACATTCAGACAGGATGAGAAACAATCTACAGAAAGAGAATGTAAAAGATAAAGAATTAAAAGTGAGTTGATAGATGCAGTAGGCAATGTAGACATCCTTGGTGGATGATTATTATTGCTAATATTGTGGAGAGAATACATTAAAAGAAAAAAAGTATTCATGAAAGTTTTCTGGAAGTGAAGGGTTCAAAATGGAATCCTAAAAGCTGTGGTATGTTCCTGAAAGAATTCATGAGAATGACTAACATTTGTCCATATTTTGATGACATTATTAAAGCTCGGGGATAAACAAAAATGGCATCAAATGTCCTGGCCACAATGTTCACCTACCAAACTGCAGAAAAAAATAAACGAATTCAGAATCTACCAGAGCAACATGTGATGATAGAAAACAATAGAACAATTGTCCACAAACGTTTGAATAAAATAACTACTTATGAGCCTACCATTTTCCACACAGCCATAGGCTCAGACATATAAAGATAAAGGAAAAGTATTCACAATATATTCTTCTTGTAAAACATATTTTCAAGGAAACAAAGATGGCAATCCACTTGTAGGCTACCCGAAGGGTGAAAGAGCATTTAATCATTAAAAAGAAATTTCGGGGAAAAATAATTCATCTAAAATTTTTAAGGCTCTTGATAAACACTAGCTAAGTAGCTAAATTATTTTTTTTTATTTTAGATTCTGCCAATGTGCATGCTCACGAGCTGTGTAGGAACTCTCCTGCCTTAAAGATTTAATTTTTGCTAATGGGCCACCATGAAAAACCCATCTGATATTTTGTTGTGGTTGTGTACTTACTAATACAAGAGGGAAGTTTCTCTATGTTGTTGCCAGACACCCTTTTTTGTTCTAAAAGGTCCTCTGGCTCATCTCTCTTTCTGCAGGGGACTAGCCCACCCCCTACCACCGGACGAGAGAAGATGGAAGAGAGCAGACACAACAGGGTAGCTGTGGACCTGCCCATGTGTTCTTCTGCAGTGTCCCCGCCCGTCCCAGTAGGCAGCGGGGCTGGGCAGCCCACCCCCAGAAGCAACAATATTCCTCACCTCAGCCCTGAACTGTGGGCTGTGGGTGGGTTATTTCCAGATCAAACACAACACACAGGAGTAGGGTACAAATAATGAGCAGCCAACTCAGACGGCTCCAGGTCAGGCTGGAAAGGAGAGAAAGACTCGCCGTGAGGACTGACAGCCAGAGGTGACTTCTGTTGGGGGTGAGTGATTTGCCTGCAGCAAAGTCGGCTCTGTCCCTGGAGTTTCCTCCATACAGCCATCTTCTCAAATACATCAAGATAAAAGGAAAATGTCACCCACATACTGAAGGAACACTGCAGAAATACGTGTCGGGGCAGGTGGGCGGTTGCCTCCAAATGCCTCTTGAAGTATCTGCCATGCTTGCACCATTTCAGGAGGGCCGAACCGGGTCACCCAGGAGGAAGCATCTAGCCGAACATCTGGAACTCAGTGAAAGTTGCTTTTAGTCCCAAATAGCTGTTTTGATTTTGTGACGTGGTCCACACAGGAGATGCTGCATCTGGCCCTGACCGCAAACAAAGTCTTATTGTCAGAGTCAAGGCCTGCCTGCACTGAAGCTATGAAAAGCATCCTCAAATTGTCTTCATTTCCTCATGTGATGACATAATCACACGGAGGCAGAGGGACTGCTGGCATGCTACAGCAGGTAGAGGAGTTCTTCTCACCCAGCAATTTCTAGCTTCTTTGTAAGTCTGATTAGATGAGCAAGAAAGACCCTGGAGAGTCCAGCATACAAGGAATAAGAAGGTCCTATGCATGGGGGAGAAGATCGAGGTCCAGAGAGGAAAGAAAGTGACCACAGTCACATGGGCAGCCCACGGCAGGGCTGGGTGGGACTATCCCTGCTGATCACCAACAGAGGAGGCTTTCCTTAGCAGGAAATTTTGTGATGTGCCACGAGGGTAATAAGTAAGGTGACCAGATTTTAAAATTGGTAAAGTGGGACACCATTGATGGGGGGGTTCTTGATTAAAAATTTGCTCTATATGGAGCAAAAAAAAATTTTCCTAGAATGCAAAAATAGTATTGTACTATATATTTTTTTAATCGGGACTTTTTTAAAACACCACGGGACGTGGGACAAATTGTTAAAAATTGGGACTGTCCCACCAAAAGCGGGACATCTGATCACCTTAGTAATAAGTCAACTTTATTTTCTCTGTTCTTTTCAACGTGACATTTCAAGATCAAGTATGAGGCAGTGTCTGGCCCAGGACTGGGCACAGAAGACGTGCTCAGTAATTGTTTGCTGCGTTGGTTGATTCAATTGTGCTGGCAAGGGGGTGCCTGGGCATCCTGTGCTCGGTTACAACCACACTCCCCTCTCTATAGTGTGTCTCCCTCCTCCTCCTGCTTCCCCGTGTCCCCACCACCCGCGGCACCACAAAACCTCAAAGCAACGAGGCAGTGGGGGACAGGCTCTGGAGGTGCAGACACATTTAAAGACCCCGAGTCTGTTTGCTTTTGTCTGGAGAAACTTGACAACAGCTTCAATCTATTTATCTTGAAAACCCTCAAAGATAATACCAACAGTTCACAGGAGAAGGATGAATCATAGGCAAACAGGGTTTTCCTGATGTTGCCCCAAGATAAATAACCCCTTTCAAAGTTCTCAGTTGGGCAGCTCTTATTCTATGGAACATTAGGTCAGGACCTCGAGGGTCTGATTTCATCAGAGACTCCACCGAGAAGATGCTCGGTGGCTCACGCCTTGCCAGACCTCGAAGGATCCCTGAACATTTCCCCATTTACTTCTTATACATGTGAAAATTTCACATATGCTGGGCACCACTCCTCCTTGCCCAAATCTTTCATGCTTGAAATGACTGCATTTACATTATGGATTTTTGTAACTCTGTTCAGTATGCAATATAACGGGAAGTCTTGAATGCATGTTTATCAAAATAATTAAAAAAAAAATAACCTAAGTGACAATTCTTTCTTTCCATTTGAGAGATGCTTAGTGAGCACCTATTATGTGCAGAGCCTGGGGATACAGTGATAAATAATACTAACCCCTGCCTCTTGGAGCAGGCACAAATTGAAGCAGTCCTATCTGTGACAGAGGTGACTTAGCATGTCACACACTTTGAGAAGGGACATGGGACCTGTAACTCAGACGGATGGCAGAAAACTTCTCCAAAGATGTGGACTCTGAGCTATGTCTAAAAGGATGGGAGGAATTGACTAAGAGAATAGAAAACAGAATGGAGGGGCACGTTGGTGTCATTTTTCCAATAGGAATAATTGAAAATATGATAGAGCTCTTAGATCTGGGACCCAGCAATTTTCCCTATCGGGATGCTAAGGGCAGAGAAGTTCATCAAGCTGCTCGTTATAGGTTGTATTTCTGTGACAGGCCGTGAATAGGACACAGGTGTCCTGCCCGGGACTCACATGTATGGAGAAGAGGACAGCAGTCATGGAGCTCCTAGCCTCAACAGTCACCATGGTAACCCCACCTGGAGATGGGTTGAGGAGTCCATGAAGGCAGAGACCCAGTGACATCCCCCCAGCCTACCGCACTCACTGTCACCACGGGACACCATGAAGCTCTGTGCACGCTGTCCCCTAGAGTTGTGGAGGGAACATCTTATCAGACTGCATGTGACAACCTGCTGTCACTTGTGATGTTAGCCATTGTGTCAGTCAAACACATTCATAGCTTTTGTCCTGGTTATCAAGGTTGCATCCCAGGGACGTCATTCACTTCACAAATTTATATAAGGAATTGCTACATGGTGGGGTCATCACAGGGCATGTCAAGATGCCTGTGACCATATCTGTGCCCTCAAAGGGCTGACCCTCTGGTATGTGTCCTGTGGTGTAACCCCATGGGAGTGGACGCCTGGTCAGCCTGTTAGGTGGGGGGGGCAGCAATTAACGCTCTCATGTTACCGTCCCCAGTGGTCTAGACAGGAAGTCCTGCTCTCTTCAGGGTGCGGCTGTCCCTGGGAGTGTGCAGACCCAGGTATGTGACCATCTGGCTCTCACTTCTTAATTTATCCATTTCATTAAAATATTCAAGTTATATAGCTCTTCTTAATTTTCCAAGTTTTCACCTTTGTGTCCTCGATTCATACCCTGTAGGTAGGTTTCTCATCCCACTGGGAGTAAAAACCAAAGTCTAAGTCCAGGGGACCCACAGGACCTGGTCCGTCCCTTAGTCCCCCTGCTCTGCCTGTCTCTCGTGACCTTCCCTTGGGCACTCTGTCCTCCGGGCGCCTCAGCCCCCGCCACTCGCTCACTGATGAGCTCAGGTCCCTCTCGGCCTAAAACCAAGCATGCAGTAAGTCTCTAAAAGTACAGATAGCAGCAGTGGCAAGAGGGCAATGAAGCTGGTCCACACCTGTGTGGCTGCACTCCCAGAGAGCTGTCCAGCTCAAATTCTGTTAGTCCAACACACTCCCAGCCACGGCCACATCTACGCTCGACAGCCAGAGAGTGACTTCTGTCTTGCCGGTCCCTTCCCCCAACCCCTGCCTTTGGGAAACATCAAGATGTCCCCGCCCAGATGTGAGCAGTTGTTCTGTCCTCATGGAGGCGACTTCCACCTCCAGGACCTGGGCCAGGCCCGCGTTTTACCCATACTCTTTGCAATGTTGAAGAATGGGTGCCAACACCCCCACCTTGCAGTTGAAAAGCCAAGTTCACCTGTGGATGTCACATGGCTGGACTTGAACCCAAACCATAATGACCCCAAAGCCAGTATGTGTCCCATTAAACCCCCTACCTCCTCCATGAATAACTGCAGTCACAAAGCTCTTCTCACCCTGACCAGGGAGAACTGTCAAACTCCCTCCTCTGACCCAACTCCACACCCCATTGGTGTCCCGACTACGGCAAAGCCTGTGGTGTGTGTGAATATAGCCAAGTGATGCTTAAAGGTAGATACTGAACCACTAAACTTACAAAGGTCTGGGTTTTTATGAACCAAGGCTCCTTTGTTTACCAGTTGAGATCTATTTTTTCCCCTGATCTTGGGTATTATAGCTTCTTCAGAAGCACGAGCAGGTCATCTTATTTTTTTTTAGTTAATTTTAATGGGGTGACACCAATAAATCAGGGTACATATGTTCAAAGTAAACATCTCCAGGTTATCTTATCATTCAGTTATGTTGCATACCCATCACCCAAAGTCAAATTGTCCTCTATCACCTTCTATCTGGTTTTCTTTGTGCCCCTCCCCTACCCCCTCCCTCTCTCTCCTCCCTCCCCCCACCCCATAACCACCACACTCTTGTCCATGTCTCATAGTCTCGTTTTTATGTCCCACCTATGTATGAAATCATGCTGTTCTCAGTTTTTTTTCTGTTTTACTTATTTCACTCCGTATAATGTTATCAAGGTCCATCCATTTTGTTGTAAATGATCCAATGTCATCATTTCTTATGGCTGAGTAGTATTCCATAGTGTATATGTACCAAAGCTTTTTAATCCACTCATCCTCTGACGGACACTTGGGCTGTTTCCAGATCTTCACTATTGTGAACAATGCTGCCACGAACATGGGGGCGCATTTCTTCTTTTCGAACAGAGCTATGGTGTTCTTAGGGTATATTCCTAAAAGGGGGATAGCTAGGTCAAAAGGCAGTTTGATTTTTAATTTTTTGAGGAATCTCCATACTGTTTTCCACAGTGGCTGCACTAGTCTGCATTCCCACCAGCAGTGCAGAAGGGTTCCCTTTTCTCCACATCCTCGCCAGCACTTATTCTGTGTTGTTTTGCTGATGAGCGCCAGTCTCACTGGTGTGAGATGATATCTCATTGTGGTTTTAATTTGCATTTCTCTAATGATTAGTGATGTTGAGCATTTTTTCATTTGCCTATTGGCCATCTGTATGTCCTCTTTGGAGAAATTTCTATTCATTTCTTTGGCCCATTTTTGGATTGGATTGTTTGTCTTCCTGGTGTTGAGTTTTATAAGTTCTTTATAAATTTTGGTTATTAACCCCTTATCAGACATATTGTCGGATATGTTCTCCCATTGTGTGGTTTGTCTTTTTATTCTGTTCTTATTGTCTTTAGCTGTGCAAAAACTTTTTAGTTTGATATAGTCCCATTTGTTTATCCTGCCTCTTATTTCATTGCCCGTGGGGATAAATCGGCAAATATACTGCTGCTACAGATGTCAGAGAGCTTGCTGCCTATGTTTTCTTCTAAGATGCTTATGGTTTCAGGGCTTACATTTAAGAGCAAGTCATCTTATTAAAGTGAATATTACAATGCCTCTCTCTGATGTATGATTTTATTTTATAGGAAATGGGGATCCATTGAAGGTTTTGGAGGGCAGCAGGCACATAGCCATCACTGTTCTTAGGAAATAGCACTGGGGAGGTGGGCACCCTATAGGTGGGCACCAGGGAACCCCGGGAGGGAGAGCATACAGGCGACAGGAGAGGGAGGAGGACTGAAGAAGTAAGTGCAGGACAGATAGGAAGGAGCAGCAAAGAGAGACAGTCTTCCTCACCAGAGGGTAAGCAAGCTTCCATGAGGTCACGTGCTGTCTAGTTCAGGCCTTTGCTCCCTGTCACCTGGATCCTGACACAATCTCCCTGACATCACACACTCCAGACACAAACCGTGCCCAGAGTCTCTGACCGGTGACTCTTTCCTGGAGCCCAGCTGTGACTATGGGAACCCCTCCTCCACCTGAGTGAGAGCAGGCGTTCCCTCCGAAGGTCCTCCCCGGGCTGTCCTGGCTTCACCATTCGGCCTTGTTCCCAACACCACATTCTGCTCTAACCAACCACTTGTTTCTGATTGTCACGCCTCCTTTCCCTCATTTCTTGAGGAAGACTGCCACTCACACTCTGCTAGGGACACTGCTCCTCCACACGGCCTCCCACGGTCCCTGCTTTTATGACTGAAGGGAAGTTACCTGCCACCCTTGGGTGATAACAATCAATTCCTACTTCATGTTATGGTCGCCATGCTCATATCTTATTTTTCTCATTTAGACCTTGAGTCCTCGAAGAGTCAAGCTTGTATTATTTTTAACCCTCCAGAGGCCTAGTCCTGTATTTGACCTAATTTTTTATTCAGTTAAAGGAAGTGAGTAAATGAATGAATATCTGGCTCTAATTATTACATAAAAACACGTCCAACACAAACATTGCCCTAGAATTCCTGGAAGTGGGTGGCCAAAGCCCGGGAGAAGGTTATATCCTAGTCTAGCTGGAAAGTATTTGGGAATAGTGAAAGGACTGTTTATAAAGAAACTGTCCAATTGTTTCTGTCATGGATGATTGCAAAAGGATGTTCACCACGCAAGATAAAAGGAATATGGACAAACGTGTGACAGTGCAAAGCAAGAATACAAGATACAGAGACCAATCTCCAAAAAAACCATGAGGCTTACAATATGTATTCTGTGAGAATCCTGATGGCTTTGTGAAAAACTATTGGAATAATGGAGTATAGCTTGCAAACACCACCATGATACCAATTGTTAGATTCAGAAACAATGAATAATCATTCGAACGAACATTCAATGACCATTCTCTATGTTCTCAGCATCTTCCAGGTGGTTTACATGTACAAATTCATATCAAGTTTTGGCCTTAAAACAACCATGTTAGATAAAAGCCGGAAACACAGAGAACTTGATAACTTCCCTAAGACTAATGGCTTTCCCAGTGAATGTAACAATATTCTAAATTAAATCCCTTCTCACATTAGATTCAGAGAAACTTGCTTTTGCCTTTGGAACTGAGCAAGATGGAGTCACCCTACCTGGTCTCATGGTCATTCCTCTGTACTTAACCTCATGTCACATAGAGATCCGAGGGGAATTCTGAAACTCAAGGACTCTAGCTCACTGTGTCCTACTGCAACTTGACCATCTCTGTTTGCATTTGCTTTATAATTTAGACTTATGTCATATTTTATTACTTTAAAAGATAGCTTGAATTGACCAGTGTTTGAATGGATGCCTTCTCAGTGTAAAGCTATATCATAAAAGACATTGTATGCTGATAAAGTGCTTAGCACAGAGTCCAGAGCACAAAAAGCTCTATAATACTCTATAATAATAATTATATATATATATATATATATATATATATATATATATATATATATATATATATATATATATATATATATATATATATATATATATATTACTGTCGTCATTATTTTAACTTGACATGGAACTCACAACTCTTCTTTGTGTCTCCTGTGAGCTTAACCTGGTCATCTTCATTTAAAAAATGTGAAAAGCAAGGAATTACGGTCTTGGGAGCCTATTTTTAAGGTAATATGGCCAGTGAGTAAGTGGAGAAACCGAGCATGATGGACTGGGCCAAAGGAGCTCAGATATTTAGTTTAGTGTTATTTCTGGATGTGTCTGGGAGGGTATTAAGACAGGATAAACATAAGAATTGGTCAACTGAGTAAAGACAATGGCCCTCCCCAGTGTGTGTGTGGGAGGGCTCCTCCAATCCACTGGAAGGCTGAATAGAACAAAACACTGAAAGTAGCCTTTGGCTATCACTTCCCTTAGTAAGCCTTCTTAGACCTCTCCTTCAGCTCCCAAGAGTCAGTTAAATAGCCTTATGTGTTCACAGCATTTAACACACTTATTTTTAATGATCCCTTTATTCCTCTCCTCTTCCCCCCAAGCTCTGCACACAGAGATTGGATTTTAATCATCTTTCCAAGTCCTGTGCGGAACAGTGGCTAGAACGAGCGCTTTCTGGAGTAAGCGAGAGAATATGTGAAAGAACCATGTGCTTGCCACACGCTGTCAGGATCTTATAGCTCACTGTGTGCCTGCATTAAACATCGAGTCAGGGTCCAGCAGATCGAGACATCTCATCATTTCCGGGTCTTGCAAGCTGTGTGGGCCACAGTGCCTATCACCTGATGACTCATGTCTACCCCAAGTTTCACTTTTAATTTTCAGAACCAAAGCAGCCAACCTGTTTCTTGAGTAAGTCAAATCTCAACTAGGCCTCAGCCAATGACATATATTTGCATCATTTCCGCCCACTATGAACTCTTTCCTTGATTCAAGACTCAGTGCTGCCGCTCACAGAGGCCTGTCACTTACCGGAATCCTCTGAAATGGACCTTGCAGGAGGTACCAACTCCCTTCTCAGCTCCTTGGGATGATTCTGAACCTATTTGCAGACATTACTGGGTTCTGATGACCAAGGGCTCATTCCTGACTACAGCAGCCATGAGGGGATGGTCTCTGACAAGGAACCCCGGAGACTAAAAGTCAAAATTCACTTTCTAACGACTCTCTTTTGTTTTATGACAAGCTATGGGCAGTTACAGATTTTGTACAAAATGATGCCAGTGTCATGATCACTATTTTTCATTTAATCAACAAACGTCTGCTGAAAGTCAAGCACACAACTAGGAATTAAATGTACAAAGAAGAAAAAGAATCAGGCTTTGGCTGTGGGGTGGCTAGAAGAACAGAATGATACTCCACCAAAGAGAAGGAAGAAATTGCACTGAAGTGAGATGAGCACGGTTCACCCAGAAGATCAAATGCATACCTCCCTTACTATGTTTAGTGTCTTTTGCTTACTTGGCTGGCGTGTGGCACTAACCCGATGACGCTAGGTCTTTTAGACAAAAGAAAATGGTGCTTAGGAAGATCTGGATGTAATTCATTCAAGTATTTTGCTTTGACCTGTCAGGGTTTGGGTATCATTGTTGTTTATTTAGTACATAAAAGGAAAAACAAGGCAACAAAAATCAACCTATGATCTCCCCCTTAGATGTTGTTCTTTATCAGCTAGTTCTTTTCTCTGATCCTGTGGGCTGGACCAGCCAGACAGCTCCGGTGGGGCGGGGCAGCCCTGACAGTGGTTCTGTTGTTACTGACACGGCGAGCATCAGAGAGAGGCTGACAAAGTCCTCCTCTTGATTTCAGTCCTAATCTCCCTCCAAACCAGACTGAGAATCAGAAGAATTTAGATGAAAATGATACCTGAGAGGTCATTTCTTCTGCTCCTTTCTTTCATGGATAAAGGAAACTAAGGTTCAGAGAGGGGCAAGGTCATGGAGGTCAACTCCTGTCTTCTTTCTTTGTATCCTTTGTCCAAAGAAGAACTATAAAACACAATAGGGAGAAATTAGGCTCAACAGGACTATCATTAAATATTTGGGGTGCTTCATTTGAAAGCTGAAAATTGATAGTTGAAGTTAACTAAATCATGAAGAAAGCAGGTTAGGCAAATTTGAACTTACTTCTTTCTGTTTTTTAATCTCTTGACCAGGCAAAGCACACTACAGAGCTCCAGATCGACGTATTCAACTGCCTACTAGTCATTTCACCTATAGGTTTCACAAGCAAGCGCCAATCTTTGTCATTATCTCCATACCACACCACCACGAGACCAGATCTCTTTCAGGAGAGGGAACCACTACTTGGCCAATGGCCAAGCCAGAAATCTACAAATGATCCTGATCTCCACCATCTCTCCAATCATCCCAGTTCCCATTTATTGACTGATCCACCTTCAAAGTGGGAATTGTAAGATCCCACAGTGAGTAGGAATCAGAGGAACAACTCATAACTATATTGTTGTAAGGCAGGATGGAAGGTCTACTGCTGTTTCCTGCTACCCTTCTTTAACTTGTTCTACATTTTAACAACCATTCCTATTAAGCAGCCCTGAGGCATGTCTAACCCAGGTCCATCCTGTTGTGTTCAAAGTCGTTTCATCTTGTTATTTCCTAATTTAGTAAAGTCAAGACAGGGTAGAGTAAAAGTGAAAGTTCAAGGCCACAAAGTAACAGAGAAAAGTAATGTGAGTACTTTCCTTTGCTGTGAAAAGGCTTACAAGCCATGGCAACCCACTCATGCATAACTACAACTTAAGAAAGAGTTCCCCTGAGTAAGTTAAGAGCCAAATGATGGGGGACAATGAGGACTAAATGGGGAGAAATGAACTTTTACCGAGAGGTACAGGGTGGGCTTCAGAGCAAGAACATCGAATTCCAAACTTAAAGTGCTCTAAGAATTTCAAAAATTATACAGAGCATAAAAAATCATATTCAAAGTAGATAATGAGCAAATGCGTAGTGTTAGAAAAATATCAGACGGGTTTAGACAACCAGTAGTTTTGCCGAATCATGTGCTGCTCCTGAAAAATCCCTTCTTCTTCCTCCTTTGATTTCATCAGAATACAGGTGGCATGTCTTCTAGAAGGCAGGGAAATGTCACTTCACCCACCCGGGGAAGGGTCTCTTCTCTATGCTTTCCAATCAACCAGTGTTTCCCTGAGCTATCATACTTGACCTTCCTACCTGGTTAGTAGTCTCCCCCAGGGGACTGTGAGTTCTGGGTTGACAACAATCAGTTGTTATTCAACCTTGAGTTCTGGGTTGACAACAATCAGTTGTTATTCAACCTTGAGTCCCAAATAGCACGCACAGGGCTTGACTCTTTGTAGGAGAAAGTCACTCTTTGCTACATACGTGAACACATAAATGAGTAAGGGAGTGAATTCTGTAGCTACAAACATCTCCAGACAGGGGACAGGGAAGCAGAGCAAAGCTTGGCAAAAGTGTTAAAAGAGCAAGGGTGAAAAAATGAGGTTAAAAAGGACAAAATCACCGATTTGATATCATGGATATTCATCATGTACTTATATAAGTAATTAAATGAGTGGCTAACCTGAAATGATATTAAGAAAAAAAGTCAGAGGCCAAGTGCCACATGGAACCGAAATCCAGAGATATGCACTAGAGCCGCAGCTGCCCTGGGGCATCTGAGATGCTCCCTGAAGGAGCACACCTGTCTAACAGGTTCGGGGCGCAGAGGGCTATGGTCAGGGCCGCCCCAGGGAAGGGAGCTGGTTGGGACACTTTTGCGTAAAGGCAAGATGCCCAAGAACTGCTATATCCTTAATTTAAAAAATGCAAGAGTTGAGAGTGCACAGATTCTTGTCTCTTGGCCTCTGGTTTTGAATGTTGTGGGGAGGGGAGGGGTAAAGGGGTCATACCCCAAAGGGTTATTAGTGCAACAAAAACCCTCCTTCTTTCTGCTGTCCAAGAATTAAATACAGCATCAAATCTAGGACGCCATTTGGCAGTTAACTATTGATATGGTTTAAATTTTCTAAAGACCATGTCTTAATATTTCAGATCATCAGCCCAATGTGCAGACATCAATCCAAGCAATCCTGTGTAAATAGCATTTGCTGAAAGGTTTCTGACTGGTTTTGTGGCAAGCAAGGAGCCTGACTCCGAGAAGGTAAGCATTCCCCTTATAACCTTCTCCCTTTAGGAAAAAACTCTCTGGAAGCCCAGGCATCCTGAAGGAGGTGCTAAAAGCCACAATTCAGGCATCATACCAAGGCCAAATACAGAACTTGTGGTGCCCCATGCAAAGTGCTATCACAGGGTTTCTGATTCAAGAAGCAACACGGAGAAGAGCAGATACAGATCCTAAGATATGGAACTTTTTCTGTAAAAATATTTTATGAATTATGAGACCTGATAAAGATAACAGTGATATGTGACTAATGATATATGTTTGCAAGTTTCAAAAAAAATCAGTCACACATTTATAATACAATAAATAATATTTTATTGATGTGATATCTGTATCGATCTTAATATTTTTATGCCTTGTTTTTCTGAAACTTTATTTCATAGGTCATGAAATTTACATTTTTAGCAAAAGTGATGTCAGTCACTTGGCAAATGCAAAATTACAGATGATTTTTGATGATTTTTATTTTTCAGATGGATAATTTCTATACATGCAACTGTTGCTAGATCTATTATAAGTATTTTATAGGCTGTGACAACACTGATAAATAATTTCAAAGTATACATTGTTCTACATCCACGGCTGATGATACTCACATATGTTTCCCAAAAAGATTTAATTCTTCATACAATCAGTTGTCACTTACCATCAGGAAAACAAAAATCAAATCCACAGTGAGATATTGCCTCACGTATGATAGGCTGGCTATTATCCAAAAAGACAAAAGATAAGTTGGTGAGGATGTGGAAACAGAGGAAACTTTGTGCACTGTTGATGGGACTGTAAATTGGAGCAGCAAATATGGAAAACAGTATAAAGTTTCCTCAAAAAATTAAAGATAGAACTACTGTATGATCCAATAATACCACTTCTGACTATGTATATATACATGGAAATGAAACTGGTATCTTGAAACAATATCTGCAATCTCATGTTTATTGCAGCATCTTTCACATATTATAGCCATGATATCAACCCAAATACCCATGGGTAGGTAGGTCTTTAAAAAGAAGGAAATCTGGCCATTCTCAACAACACATGAATAAACCTGGAGGACCTTACACAAACTGGAATTGCACAGGCAGAAAAAGACAAATACAGCATGATCTCACTCATATGTGGAATCACAAGTAGCCTAACTTCTAGAAGCAGAGAGCACAATAGTGCTTGTCAGAGGGGGTGGGCAGAGGAGGGAACAAGAGGGCATCAGCAAAGGGTAGAAAGTCTGTTGTGCAGGATAAGTGAGTTCTGGAGATTTAATATGCACTGTGGTGATGATAGTTAACGACACTGCATTGCATACTTGAAATTTGCTAAGAGAATAAATCTAAAATTACATACAAACGCACACCATGGTAACTACGTAGTGATGATGAATAATGTATTTCATTTGGCTGTGGTGATCTTTTCAAAATGTAGACATATTTCACAACTTCAAGTTGTGTACCTTAAACATACTGAAGTTTTATATGTCAAAAATGTCTCATAACCTTTTCAAGGTTCATCCACTTCATTCCTCTCCAGAGCTGAATAATTTTATATGTATATCACAATTTGTTTGTTCATTTATCCACCAATGAACAGTTGAGCTGTTTAGACCTTTTCATATGGTGAATAGTGCTGCTATAGATACTTGTGAAAAAGTACTTGGGTACCTGTTTTCAGTTCTTTTGGGTCATACAGAAATTCTTTTCCTCTTTCTCCACAACTATGCCAACGTTTGTTTCCCATTTGCAATAACCATCCTGTGGGTGTGAAGTATCCTCATTGTGATTCCAATTTGCACGTCCTTAATGGCACTGGACATCTTTCCATGCCCTTCTGGAACCTTCTTGAATCTTCTTTGGAGAAATGTTTATTCGGACTGAATCCCTGGTGAAGGAAACTTCCATTCTCAGCAATGGAAGAATTGGTCATCTGAACCAACTTGAAAATTTGAAAACATAAAAACCCCAAACTGATGAAATAATAATGAACATTAATGAAAAGACTCAATATAGTCAAGAAGTAAAGAAATCACTGCACTTACCAAAATGATCTATAAAGTTGATCCAGTTTCAGTGAAAACTCCCATTCATTTTTTTTTTAATTTTCAGATCATTTGTTTTAATACATAGCGTTGACTAAGCCAGAGCTCTGATTCACACCTTTGAGTGTCCCCTCCTGTCCCTCTGGGGAGATGCAAACTCCCCAGCGTGGCTCTCCTGGCCAGGCTCCACCTTCCTCCCACTCTCAGCTCCCCCCCTGGGTAGGGAACAGCCGCCTGCAGCCTTCTGCAGACACTGTTGTTTTTCTCTGGGGCATCTTCATGGTACCCAACCATTTACTGGTTTCTCAGAACTCAGCTCAGGTGTCACCTCCACACAAGACGGTTTTCAGAGCCCTTCCTAAGTGTCACATGGTCTGTACTTAATTCTCCCATGTCACACACTTCCTCTCTGTACTGTTGACATCGGCCAACTGCTCCGTCTCCTGCAGCTGACAGTAAGTTTTCTGCATTTGCCCAACAGGCCCAAGGCTGTCACATAGTGGATGCTAAAAAGTTACTGAAATGATCAAGGAATGAACTAATGAGTGAATCAAAGCAAAAAATATATATACTGACTTGTCTTTCTACCCACTGGTCACAGAAATGAAGAGAAAGAGTGGTTTTGTGCTATCAGATTAAGAATCACCCACTTTCAAATTTGAATTGATGAAACTCATACCAAGATGTCTATTTGCCCTTCCAGAAATATATGTATTTGTTACATGTGTTAGTAGATTGAACCATATGAATCTACTGATTGTTGGCAATATTTTAAGACATTTCATAGGGTTCAGCCTCGTATAGCTCACTGGAGGGACAGGTGCCCCTCCGCTCACGGCCTATGGGGAAATCAGAGTGCCTACACACACCCAGAAAAGCCGGGTTATGTAGTAGTAAGTACTCCTGAAATGATTTTTTTAAGTTATATCAAATAACACGCCCACATCTCTTGAATCAGCAAAGTATTTCCTTTCTGGATTCATCTGTAATCAATTAGTTTGTAAATAGCGGTTATTGAAAAGCCGGCTTCCTCCAAGACCAATGATGGCAAATGTCTATAACCCGATGGGAAAAACATCTGCCTGGACTTGCCTGCTGAAAAATAAGAATGGTGGCATAAAGTATAATATTTTATTGAAAACATAACTAGTCCTGACAACACAACAGATGTTTAGGTTGACTGAGCAGACCCTGTCCTGTCTGACGGCGCGTTGGGCCAGGTTCCGGGAGCACTGCAGAAACGAGAGAAGCACGCCCACAGGTGGTGGCCCGTGCGACCCAGCTATCCCAAATGGCTTCTATCGCCAAGGGGTCTCCGCGAACTGCAGGGCTGGCTGCAGTGGAAGGCCAGCAGAAATGAACTTTTAAAAGGGTGTTTTTTTCTTGTTAAAATCCTACTCTAAGAGCTCTCTGGGTTTCCTTCCAGCCTCCTACCTCACAGTCACAGCTGGAAATCTTGGAAAAAGGTCTCTGTGCCCATGTTTTATACCCTTCACACCCCATCAGAGCACTGTGAAAACTGACTTGCAGATTTAAAAGCACTGTTTTTCTGCTAGTCTTCAGTAGAAGGTGAAGCCAGTCAGAAGACGGTCTGTAGCTAAGGATGCTGGAGGAATGCAGGGTACAGCGCTTCAGCCCATCCAGGGCTGATTGCACACATGCCTGGGTGCATCAAAATGTTCAGTGAACTATTTTATGATGGAAATATCAGAATCAGAAAGTTGCGAGATTGCATCATGGTGTATTTTTGGGTTTTTTTGTTTGTTTGTTTATTATGACAGAAAAGCACATTGTCACAGTCAGGGTCCTAGGTTCAAATTCTCATCTTGTCACTTAATCATTTCATGGCCTATCCCTCAGTGAGCTTTAGTTTGGAGGGGTTTTTTAATCTGAAATAAAAAAAGTGAAGAATAATGCCTACCTCAAATAGTTGTGAGTACTAAATAAGATAATTACCTTTGAAAGATTCAAGCATGATACTTACTAATGGAATATATACTATAACGCCTGTAACCAAGTGAACATTCAGTCTCAGATGCAAGCGGAATTCAAATTTACCACAACTGAACACGTGTCCCTGAAGTGACTGTCCCCACGCTCAGCAGCTTTTGTACGTTTAATCCTTGACACTCACGGTGTGAGGCGTGACAGTTTAGAAGCATTCGTCTGACTTGGGCATCAATCTTTTAATGACTTAAAGGTCTATTAGCCCAAAGTGCAACCTCTTATTGGCAGAAGGATGGCCCAGTGATCTGAAAGTACTTGAACTTACTCCTGAGCTGCATCCATAATATTAGGTTATTGTTATGAGACTCTTCCACCTTAGACGTGGTCATTGAAGGCTGTACTGTCAGGACACCTGACACATGGGTAATGTGAACACTTAGCTCCCACAGTTTTCCCCTCGACTGCATAAAGTTCTGCTCCTGACATGCATGAGCAAGTCTCTCTGAGCCCCAATGTGTCCGTCTTGAAGTAGGCATGATGACAGAATTATGAGGAATGACTAGAGGAAAGGATGGGATCATTGGAGGGTTTGGGACATGTTTGATACCCAACACAGGGCAGTCATCATCATGATACTAAAGGTCACTGCCTCCAGGCACAGATTTCTGTTTGATAGTCACTACTCTCGTGACACTGGGTGAATAAATTTCTCTGAGCTCCTGTCTTCTCATCTATAAAATGGGAATACTGATAATAGCCCTGTAAGATTGCTGTAAAGACAAGAGAACCCAGGGAAAGCCAGTGGCTTTCAGAAGCTTTGTGAAAGACATATTTCATTTTGTTTTCTTTTGCAGTCTCCTGTCTTTGGATCCCTGAGTTTATCACCCTCACTCACATAATGTCCTTGAGAGAATGACCTGAAGAGGTTGCAATAACACAGAGTGAGTTCAGGTGAGAATAAACTGTTCCCACAGCAATGGCAGAATCTTGTTCTATTTTCTGTTACCGGATGAGCCTATGTCCAAAGGGGTCCGTCCAAACCTGTGTCTGCCTCTCAGCTGTTCTTTGAGTGACTAAGGTTTGGCTCCAGGTTACAAAAATCATACAAAGTTCTGACAGCTGAAGAAGCATGCCCAGAAAAAAGTCACCGGAGCAGGAAGGAGAGGGAAAGCATCAGAAGGGGCAGATGGGATCTGCAGCTGGGTTGGGGAACATTAGCATGAGACGCAGGGAAACGTTGACGGCGGAACCTGAGTTTCCCTTAATCCAAAGGTCACCGTCACTTCAGCACGAATAAACTTGTGTTTAAGGTATGCTGGTGCCTGTGCGGTTGTACCGCTCGTTCCTCCATCCTTAAAGGTTTGCAGCTTGGCAGCGTTCCCCCTCCACTAATCCAGCTCTGCTTGGAAAATGTCATTCTGCTTGAATTTTCATAGCCTGGCCCCGCGCTCAGACACCTGGCCTGCCGGATCAGAGCTGCGGATCCAGGCCGCTGAGGAAACGGTGGGTGTTGGAGATGCCATTCATTCTGGCAGCTGCCCAAGTGCATTCCTTTTAACAAAATGTCACCAGTTTATTTCCTTCCTGTCTCCCTGGGGGTACTTTTTCCTTCTCAATAAGCGAGGAAGCTTATCTCTGGCTTTCCACTGTTTATGGAGGATGGTCAGTGTCTGCATGGGCCTCACTCCCAATAGGGTTCAGCAGTTTGCTGCCGAGTTTGCTTAGGGCCTCCCCAACTGGGGTGGAGGGACTCCCACTGAGAGCTCTAGGGACCCTGTGACAGAACTCGCAGAGACCCTCTTGCCCTTTGTATGGCCAGGAGCTGCCATCGTGGCCATTCACATGCAGGTTCCCATTGGATTCGGGTAGACGGTGAAGAAATGGTGGAGTCAGAGGATGGTGAGCCATTCTGTTTATTGGTGTCTCACCAAGACAGGCAAGCCACAATAGAAGATAAGGGAAAAGCAGAAAACCAGCTTTTCCCATGGAGGGCAAGGGATCAATCATGGAGACCCCTGCAATGGTGATAGCAGGAACGGAGAGATCAAGCTCCCAGTCTGCCCCACTTTATAGTGTAGAATTCAAACCTTTAATCCAATCTACAAACAAGAAAGTCTCTGATACAAAGTTACTCATCTGCGGCATAATGGGATTCCTCATGAGAGTGCACCACCCTACATCAAAAAGAGTGGGAAAGGCTTAGTCTTAAAACTAAGCCTTGGACTATAACGACCCGGCCTGCTTGAAGCCCATCCCCCACACCCAATACAAACTATAAGCGAGCAAACATATATATCATACTCACAAACTTATTTGACCAACACCGTTGGTAATGCTTCGTAAAGAATTAGCCATAGAGGCCTGACCTGTGGTGGCACAGTGGATAAAAGTGTCGACCTGGGAACACTGAGGTCGCCAGTTCAAAACCCTGCACTGGTCTGGTCAAGGCACATATGGGAGTTGATGTTTCTAGCTCCTCCCCCCTTTCTCTCTCTCTCTCTCTCTCTCTCTCTCTCTCTCTCTCACTCTGTGTCTCCTCTCTAAAATGAATAAAATAAAAAGAAATTTTTAAAAAAAAGTTAAAAAAAAAAAGAATTAGCCATAGAAGAGAAGTCATGGGAGGAGGAAGAGACATGAGGGCTTTGAAAGCAAGAAGTATTATTCACATGAAAGGAAAACAGCCAAAACTCATCCAGAGCAGCCCAAATGGTGGGCAGGAGAGGAAGGGAGGACCCAAACCCCTTGCTATTTGAGCACCCACTGTGACTGTCCCTCATTTAAAGCTCTAGCTTGACCTCTTTCCTTCATTCTTGCTCATTTCTGTCCACCTTTCTCACACTTAACAGATGGACTTTTTGATTTTATTTATTCATTTTTAGAGAAAGAGGGAGAATGAGGGAGGAGCTGAAAGCATCAACTCCTATATGTGCCTTGAACCAGGCAAGCCCAGGGTTTCTAACCGGCAGCCTCAGTGTTCCAGGTCAACACTTTATCCACTGCGCCACCACAGGTCAGGCCCAAGTGGGCTAATCCGCAAACCGGACAGTGCTGTTCTTCTTACCCTTGCATTGGGCTTCCACTGACTGCAGGATAACGTACCCACCCAGGCAAGGAGGATTCTGCCTAAGCTGTCTGAAACCTTTCGCCCCAGTCCTGATTATAAATTATTCTGAATTACTCTTAAAATAAACTCATTCAAAGTTGAATAAGCATCCCAGACAGAAAGATTAGACAAGAGGGAGTGCATCTTTGGTGTGCTGTATGTTGTGGGGAAAGTTACTGCACCTCTCTGGGCCTCATTCTCCTCTGAAAAGTGAGACAGCAGATTACAGAAACACTTCTAAAGACTGACTACCACATAGCACTTGTTTTTGAAATGATACTATGATTAAGCCTTGAAGCTACATTCTGTTCCTCAGAATGTGCCCTGAATCTTTATTGTTTCAAGGCGCAGTTGACTGATAGCTGTCCCGTGGATTACATTTTGGGAGTGAAAACTGGACTGAAATATTTCTCAAGCCTCTTTACCCCCGAATTCCTCATTTTTCTAGGAAGACTAGCAGAGAGCATGCCGAGCGAGTGGTTTCATTGCTCTCAGCAGAAAGGCCTGCAAAACTGAAATCTATTTTTGGCTGACACGCTCCCTGGACTTGATATGAAATTCTCAGAAGGGAGAAGGAAAGGAAAACATCAGCTGACATTAATCCTATGAAGTTGTGTCTTTCCCATTTTTTTCATTCGAGGACACTAAAGCTTAGAGGCTAAATGACCTGCTCAGTGTCATGAACAGTTGATAGAATAAGTGTCCCTAGGACGCTAGCTGGAGAGAGGCAATAGTGCTCAGCCCAGGAGTCCAGAATCCCATCTTTGGAGTATATAAAACTCAACACCTTCCTGAAGGCTTCCCACATCCCCGCTCTCCTGAAAGAAGCTTCCTTGGGTGTATTCCTAGGGCCACAGGTTTCAGTGAGGAGGTCCTTCTACACTGTGACGACAGCTGACCAACTCAAAAGAAAATATTCTGAAAGGCTCGAGGGCTCCAAAGTAGATTTAACTCACTCAGATTAATCAACAAGCAGCTAAAAATTATAGTTAGAAACTGCATCCTGTTGGCATTAAGTAGTAGATTCTAAATGTCCAGACTTCTTCCCACAGTGAATAAAACCTGGTGTTAATAAATGTACAAAGCATTTCAGTTTATTTTGTTTCAATACAGAAAGGAAGGAAAATAATGGTTTGAGCATTTTCTGGATGTTATTTACTTTTAAATATTACCTCTTTTATGTGAATAGTAGGATTATATAAATACAGGTCAGGAGTAAAGGTCATTTACCACGTGACAGGCCTTACGTTAAATACCAGAGAAAGAGAACTTTAAGACCATGGTCCTTGGTATCAAGTGGTACACAGTGGTTTAGCAATGTAAATAAAACTTTGTGAGCAAGAGTCCTAGAAAGAAGGCAGACACGGGTTCTGTGTCAGCCAGAGGAGGATGCCCTAAGGGTGGGGAAGGGATTTAGGTATACACCTCCATTCCAAGGTGTACACCATGTGCCTGCCTGTGGAGCTAATGCTTCATCTTTCACCTCAGATAGTTAACATCCCAAAGATGAGTCTTTGTCCCTGAAAGCAAATATGTGTTCTTCTCTCTTTCTTCTCTCTGGATTTCATCTTCATCTTCTAGGAGCCTTCTCACAGACCTTCCCAAGATGTGAGCAACTGTGTTGGAAACACCATGAGATGGTGTGCTCTTGCATCAGCCCCTCCCATCGAGTGCAGAGGGAACCTACGACTCCTTTCTAAGATACAGTGCATGGCAGAGGTGCTGGGCTGGCACCGCCATGGTGAGATCATGTGATGGAAGACTCATCCTAGCAGACTGGAGGAAGATTTTCCTGCCGCCATGATGAGGCAAACAGCCATTCTATAACTGCCTACAGAGGGGTACACATGGCAGGGAACTGGGGGTGCCCCTAAGATAGGGGTCCCCAAACGTTTTACACAGGGGGCCAGTTCACTGTCCCTCAGACTGTTGGAAGGCTGGACTATAAAAGAACTATGAACAAATCCCTATTCACACTGCACATATCTTATTTTAAAGTAAAAAAACAAAACGGGAACAAATACAACATTTAAAATAAAGAACAAGTAAATTTAAATCAACAAACTGACCAGTATTTCAATGGGAGCTATGGGTGCAGATGCATCCAATGCTCCTCTCACTGACCACCAATGAAAGAGGTACAGCCAATAGGAAGCTGATGCTCCTTGCTCATACAGCTATAAGTAAATGAATTTTTCCAACAATGCAAATGAGTATGCAAGTAGATTCTTCCCTTGTTGAGCATCCAGAGAAGAAAGCAGCCAAAATGATACCTTTATTTCAACCTTGTAAGACCCTGAGCATAAGACCCAGCTTAGCCCTTCCCAAAATCCTGATGCACAAAATGGGAGATAATAGATGTGTGTGGTCTTAAGCCAAAGTGTGTGGCCATTTGTAACTTGGCAATTAAAATAGATATCCCTGATGCAACCATTCGGGTGTATCGTATGGCACCAAACACTCAGAGATCTAAAAACAATGAACAATCCTCAGGGGACAAAGCTATATATCCTTCGTGTGCCTTTTAGCCCTCCGCAGGGCAGTCAAGTTCTTCCCTAATGGCCCCATTCCGGTTCTTCTTCTGTCAGCATGGAGCAAACGTGGTAGACTGGAGCACCAGCAGTAGTCAGCATCTCTCCTAGACAAAGAGACATAGAAAATGTGACAGAAAGACATAAAATGTCTGGGTGCTCCAGGACAACACAAAGCAGAGCTGACAGAGGTGAGGTGGGAGGTCCATGAGAAAGGCTTGAGGCAGAGCTCGGAAGGCTGGGGTCAGTCTGCACCGCGCCCCGCAGCTGGATAACAGCGTTTCATGATGCCTCCAGGCTCAGATCCTTTTCCGCACGGGTGAAGTCTTCTGATCTGCAAGGCTCAGGCAATTGACAACTCGACACTCAGGTGACACAGGCTTCTATTTCAAGGGCGCCTAACGAAGGTGACCCTCTCCGTGGAACAAGAGAGACAGACCCCTCTGCTCCTCACCCCCATGGGGATCGGAACTTTCTTCCAGTTCCAGTCCTATTGGTGTTCTGCGAGCACTCCATTTTCAGTTCCGTTTCCCGGGAAGAACATTTTGATGGAGTTGGTCTGGAAGCGCACGGCACATAAAGGATCCAACCCGAAATCGGAGCTAGCTCCTCCTACCCAGGCGCCTTTACTTTCTCCCCGAACGGGGTGATTCCCCTCCCTGAGGAGCCTTGGAGAAAACACCATCCAGGGCGCAGGCCAGACCCATTCATCAGAATCCCAGAGGGCAGTGGGGAAACTGGCCTTGCTGCTTTTATGTTTTTGATTTTTCTTTTTAAAGTTCTCCATGTGATTCTAATATGGAGCAGGGGTTAAAAATGCTTGCTGTGCACCATGTAGCCATAAGAAGGTAACAACTTCTCATGGTTACAATGATGCCAATTCCAAAAGCTACCTGGGGGAGACCAATTATGGAACTGGCAAGTTTTGCCCTGCTTTGCTCCTGACACACTTTAAGATTCTGCCCCACACACACTCACATAGGCACACCCATATACGTATTTTACGGGGATGTGGGTCACCTAACATTTTTTCCCTCACATCCGCGGTTTTTATTCCAAGCTTCCTTTATAATACTGTCCAGCGTACTGTTAAACAATAAATAAACCTAGAAGTCCATCAAGGCACCTGGCTTCTTTTCTCTGCCAAGATCTGTTACTAATACTTGGTGTGATCCGGGGACAATCTGCTTCATCCAGGTGAATGTCCAACTCTGCAAAGTTAGAAGGTTGACCCTGGTGATGATCATTGAGGTGTTTTCCAGCTCTGAGTTTCCAATAATGACATATCTAAAAATGAATTTAAATGATATAGATATGATATAACTGTGTGACAGGTAATCTAATCCATGGAAAATGTTTTCTAAAATATTTATTGCTGAGAATTATATTTGGATTCTTGGATACTGCTCTGAGGGTGGTATCCTTGGTGTTGTCTCTATTTGACACAGAAAGAAGACAAGGATTCAAGAGCACTGGCACTTCTGGCCCAGTGCTTGTGACGTCAGGGCCCATGGTGACTACGTGCACAAGGGCAAAGACCAGGCTCCGAGTGACACGGCCAGCGTCCACCTCTGTGCTAACTTACAGCAACAGCATGGCCACGCCCAGTTTCTCCTTGCCTGGATTCTGACTTCTCATCTCTGAAATTGGGATAACAATTCCTGACTGAGAACAGTGGGAGCGTCCAGTGAATTAACCGGGAATAACTCAGTAGAAAGTCTATGCAGTCAATACCTTTCAGTTCTCATTATGTGAGCCCCCTAAGTTAGTGTCGCCGAACATCCCAGGACCCAGGATGAGGACGGATACACAGTACGATGCAGACTCACAATGTGACAGAGACAGAGGCGAGAGTTCTCTTATTCTATGTTTTCTTTCTGAAAACTGAGAATTAGTACACTGTCTCTCTAGTCCGTGTGTTTGCAATTCCTCGAAAGCAAAGATTGAGTACAAAAAAGAGTTATTCACAGAAAAAAAGTCTTTTATTTCTCTCAAAAATGAAGAGAAAATTTAGCCCAATAGTTCTCAAAATGTAGTTCCAATAGCCTGGGATCCCTGAGCTATCTTCAGGGGGTCCACAGGTCAAAACTTCCATCATGCTAACAGCAAGACACTGTTAGCTGTTTCATATTCATTCCCTTCCCTGGTGACCCCTGACTTTTCTCAAGGCTCTTGACTTGTGATGACCTCACTTCTCAGAAGGCCAATGGAATATGTGCTTGTGTGTTCTTATAATTAAAAAAAAAACACGTTTTAATTTCAGGCACAGCAAATATCAATAGATAAACAATGTCACTTTGGAATCTTTGATAATTTTTAAACATGAAAAGGGTTCTAGAAACAGAATGTTTTTTAATTTTGTTTTTTAATTACAGTTCACATTCAATACTATCTTGTATTCATTTCAGGTAAAGTAGAAATGAAATATTTGATCCTCCTATTCTTCTAGCTCATTAAGTAGAGACCATGTTAGTATAGATTTTCAAGTCGTTCTCTAAGAAAAACCTATAAGCCAAACGTCTGTACGTCGCTACACACCTCCCCCAATTCACACCAGGTCAGTGTGTCTTGGCCATGACGTCACACTGCAATCTCCCCAGAGCTTTAAAAACTACTGATACCCTGAATGCCAGGGCCTCTGCCCCAGATATTCTAATCTAACAAATGTGGGCTTGCCCGGGGATCAGGAGTGTTCAAAGCTCCCAAGATGGTGTTGCTATGCAGCAAAGTGTGAGAAGCACCGTGATAGGATGGGTGACTCCATCCAGGCGCAAATTCTTGGATGGTGATGGCGAGGGAGGGGAGAGGCCGGCACCTACCCCAGGGTTTCCCGGTGCTGAGCTCAGATGAAGTCAGGCTGGTTAGATTGGGGCTTGTGACCTGTTCTGGGGCTCCTCTGTCAGGGAATCCCTTCAGAACCCAGAATGTGAGCCCAACAGACGAAACCTCAAATCCGGATTTCAGGAGCCTGCATCCCTCTGTCTCTGCCTTCCTCGCTCTTGGAGGGCCGGGGAAACTTTGCCCATTTGTGATCCCAACCCCCGCCATGTGTCCTCTTCTACTCTAAACTGACCGATGAGAACATGGAGCAGAACCCTTTCTCCGTGGGGTTGGCCAGCACCCCTGCAGAGACCCAGGGGGCTGAGTCATCCCACAGCAGATCCCCCCACCCCCATCCGCGCCGCCCCAGCCATCACAGCCAGGACTCTGAATGAACTTGCTGAAGACACCTGGGCCCCATCCCATGGTTGTCATGACAGCCAAGTTTAAAATAGATTGTCAGATTAAGAGCTGTTTGGCTGACTCTGACCTACATGGAAGCATAAATATTATCCGTGTTGGAAAAGAAGCGGTCTTTTATTTCATCCAGGGAGATATTTAGAGATGCGAGCTGTGGGCTTGCTGCCTGGGGGTTTTAGAAAGTTGGGAAACAGCTCCTAAACTGTAAAGATTACAATAGCCTTTTATAATAACGTCCTTGCACAAGATGACACTAATGTCCCTTATTCCCACCTGGTTGCATGTTACATATTCCATCTGTCTATAGAGAAACCCAATGTTTGTTAAGCCTTGGTGAGGGGTGGGGATGGTGGGGGGCAAAAGTAAACCCTGTTATCAATTCTCGTCCTCCCACACCTTCTGTCACCACCATCCAGTCACAAGAATACAAGGACAGAGCAGAGGGCTAGGAAGGGGGAGGTGGGATATTTGAAGCAAGAAATGAGGAGTCTAAGGAGGTGGTTTATTCCTCTCTGGAAATTAGAAATCCAAAATTCTTCCTCCCTCTTTATCTTGCCCCAACTCTTAGTTTGGGTGTGTTTGGTCTATACATTGTAACTGACCACCTGGCGATAGTCAGTTCTAACACTTTTATAAGCGATAGTCCCAGAATTTCCCCCTGGAAGGTCCTGCTGAGCAAAGCACTGGTAGGAAGTTCGGGCTCTAGACCCCATATGTACAGCATGCCAGCCATGAGTGACCTGCAGCTGCAGAGCGATTAAAATGTGTCTGGTGTGAGCAAGACACTGTAAGAGTATTGTGCACACTGGAGTTTGAAGATGTAATATGCAAAATAATGTAAATCATCACATTCATAATTTTTATATTGATTACATGTTGAACATATTTTGGATATATCTGAGTTAATGAAACATTATCTACTATGCATTACTTTCACCGACTTTCTGTACTTTTTAAACGTGGTCTCTACTTATACTCGTCAGAGTTCTCCAGAGAAACAGACCCCAAAGCAGGCATGTTTCTATAGATGGAGGCTGAGAAGTTCCACCATCCACCTTCTGCGATCAGACCCCTGAGACCCGGGGGGTTGACGGTGTTCACTCCAGTCTGAAGGCAGGAGGAGTCAAGGTGAATGGTCCCAGGTCAAGGAAGAGGCAGGGAATAAAGAGGGTGGATTCCTCCTTCCTTTGCCTTGTGTGACATTCAGCCCCTCAACGAATTGAATGACGCCCACCCACATGGGAGGAGCAATTTATTTTCCTGAGCCCGCTGATGTCAATGCTCACCTCAGCCAGAAACCCTCACAGACACACCCAGAAATAACATTTAATCTGGGCACCCCATGGCCAGTCAGGTTGACACATAAAATGAACTATTATGCTGCTTCATTTTTATTTTTTTGATGCAATAACTAAACATTTTAAATACATATGTTTTCATCATAAAGAGCTAGATGGAAAGATGATAGTTGATAGAATGATAGTTGATGGTGAGGGAGGATGGGGGGAGGGAGGAGAAGAAAGAGAAGATGCCACTCTCTTCCTGTTTGTCACCTTCGCAGAGAGACCTGATCTCCACCCCCATTGGTGCAGGGTCACACAGCCTCAGTTTTCATTATCAACTTCACAGTATTTACTCCTCTGAGATTGTCTTATCTGATGATATCTTCAGCCTGTCTTCCTTCTCTAGAACATGACAATAAAGCTGTGGACCTTGTCTGACTTGGTCACTACTTCATGCCTAGAACCCACAGGTTAGAAACGTCATCATTACAATTTCTACTTGCATTTCTCTTATCATGAGTAAGGTTGAATATGTCTCTATGTGTTTGTTTAATAACCAATCACATATATTTTTTCCAGGAATCATTCTATCATATCATAACTAGTACACTGTTGATCTTTTCTTACCAATACATAGACATTTTTTATGTATTAGGAATATTTTATCTATGTTGTCTATGCGCACTTTTTTTTATTTTTGTTTGTTTGTTCATATGGTAAAACTTATGCCTTTTGAATTTTGTTGTAAGCTGTGAAAAACCTACCAGCACTAATTTTTCCAGATGGTTACCCAGTTGTCCCAATATTACTTATAGGCTAATCCTCTGTGTTCTGTAATCACCATTCTCAAGTTTATTATAGGCTTAGTTCTAGAGTTAAATGGATTTGACCATCTTTGCTACTCCCTTGTAGTGGCTTCCTCCTTCCAGTTTTCTGAGAATTGTTCTGAGGGTAAAAGTTAATATCAATTAGCTTAGCGTGGGCCAGGTGCTCTAAGAATTATATCTCTTTTGTGATTTTTATCTTGTTGAATGATTCCATTCATTTCATTATAGATTTAAGTTCCTCTGTTTACTTAATAGTTGAAGAACCGTTGTAATAACCCATAGGAATGATTGCCACAGTGTCTACTGGGCGACTCGGTAATTACACAAGCTGTAGATGAGTTGCCTGAGCACCTCTCTATGCTGGACACGTGGGATAGCCTGAACAGAATGGGACAGGGACACTTCCTGTAGGGCTTAGCCCAATCCCGCTAGCACAGTTCAACAGCTAACTGCTGTGTCAAGAGAATTGAAATAGAGCTCATGGAAGTGGAATGAGAATTCTGTGAGAGAAGATGAAGGGATAATGTCATATTACTATAAGAATAATGCAGGTGATACAGGGTTGTAACTGATAGAGTTAAGAGGGAGGGACATTCCAAACAGTCAACACCAGAGCCAAGGCAGAGATCGGGAGCCTACAAACTGTGGTCAGAATGAAAAGAAATATGGACCAATTAGAATAGCTATCCCTCCGTTTACATTGCTAGCAATACAGTTTGTACCAGAGTACAAAAGGCTGTCTGTCGAAAGCTGGGCCAGTATGTCTGACCTGGCCCTTGAACTCCACTGTCCATTGAACCCTAAAGGACTTTGGGCTGAGGCACTCCAGCTGCCCCGAAATTAGATTATTTAGTAGAGTTATAAGTCTCTGAACCTTCATTAACCTTAATTTTCTCCTTTGTTTTATTGTGTGGTTAAAAGTAGATTATACAAAACATCTATCACGTCCCAGGCTCACAGCAAGCTTAATAAATGAGTGAGCGCTCAGCCAAATTATATTCAGAGCATCTTTTGGATGCCCTGAAGGGGTTATTTGTGTTGAAAAGAGATCTGGAGCTCACAGCAATTTAGGGATTAGAAATAAATAGGTGATGTTTGAAGATTTGGATAAGACCTCACAGGAAAATAATTTAGAGAACAGAAAGAAGTCTTAAAAACACAGACCTGAAGAACACCAGAGTGTAGGGCCCACACACAGCACTATACAAGGCACTGAGCTGTGGCAATGGAAAGTGAAGTTACCAGATGAAAAGAAAAACAAAAAGGAAGAAAAGAATATCAAAAGAAGCAGGATGGATACGGAAAATGAAAATCATCCAAAATTTTATCGTCTAGAGATAAGTATCTTTAATATTTTAATCCATTTGTTTATTTCTATGCATATTATTTTTTAAATAAAAACCACACCACACTCTACATACATTTTATAAAACATGTGAAAATGTCCAATATTTATTCAACAAATATTTGTTAAACACCATTTTCTGGTTTTAGGGCAAAAGAACAAAATAGACCAGAAATGTCTTTCCCTTTTAAGGTTTACATTTTAAGAAGGAAGGAAGACAACAAGAAGTAAGAATAGACACACTAGCCCGGGAGGCACATGCTCCAGAATAAAAGAAACAGGGTGAGGGGCCGGAAACCGATGAAAATGGTGCTGGCCCTCCAAACACAGGTCAGAGAAGGAGGAGATGACAGTGGAGCACATCCCAAAAGAGAAATAAACATCAATACATTAGATTGAAGTTATTTTTTTGAAGTTTCTGTTATTTCCGATATCTTTTAACTTTTTTGCTGTATAGGTTGTGATTTTTTTTAACCTCTAAATCTGCCTCTGCCTTTTTCTCTAAAATAGTGCAATGAACTGGTCTTGAAGACAACAAAAGAGACAGACAGCCTGACCAGGCGGTGGCGCAGTGGATAGAGCATCGGACTGGGATGCGGAAGACCCAGGTTTGAGACCTCGAGGTCGCCAGCTTGAGCGCGGGCCCATCTGGCTTGAGCAAAAGCTCGCCAGCTTGAGCCCAAGGTTGCTGGCTCGAGCAAGGGGTGGCTCAGTCTGCTGAAGGCCCACGGTCAAGGCACATATGAGAAAGCAATCAATGAACAACTAAGGTGTCGCAACGAAAAACCGATGATTAATGCTTCTCATCTCTCCCCGTTCCTGTCTGTCTGTCCCTATCTATTACTCTCTGACTCCCTGTCTCTGTAAAAAAAAAAAAAAAGAGAGAGACAGACAGACAGACAGACAGACAAGTGACTAGACAATGAGATAAAGATAAATCTATTGTAAGGGAAATGACAGGGTCCTAGGGGTTAAAATGAGAAGGGGAACATCTAACTTAGTGGGATCTGGGGACATAGATCAGATTACATCTAAGTCAAGCCTTGCTCAACCACATAAAACAGGTGAATGATATTAGAAGCAGAGCAAACACAAGCACAAGAGAGTGTGTTTGTGTGTGAGTCTGCTGGTGGTAGGGTGTCAGGTTAGCGAGAGTAATGACATCTGAGAGGTCCAGCCTATAGATTAGTGAATAAGGAAGAGGTAAAAGAAGTTCTTTTCAAATTATTTTGTTCTAATAATTATTTGAAATATTAATAAAAAGAAATGTAGAACACAGGTAGTGTTCTAGAACCTGTCTGTGCTTGTTATCTTCCGAATATAGTTTTATAGAATGTGTCTACTCCTAATGATCTCATAAGGAACCACACACTTTTGATGGGAATTCTCTTCCTAACAAGCAAATCTTTCTCTCAGCGGCTTCCCTTCATCCACAGGGTTTGCTTCATTTCTATTCATGGGTTGATTTCTTCAATAAATGTTTCTTTCATCAAGTGCTTCAATTGCTATTCAAACCTGTATTTCATCAAAGCTTTCTCATCTATTGGAACAGGTTCTTTATCTAGAGAGATAAGGATCTATTAATGGAAAATGCATAGAACTCTTGGGATCAATTCTGAGCTTTTTCCTATCTCTGGGACTTACTAAGTGGGTAACTTTTGAAATTAGACATTTAGAACTTGTGAGTCTCAGTCTTCGAGAATCACTCTAGATTTTACAGACTTGTAGGCAATCCAAATAAGGTCATGAATGTGAAAACTATAAGAGATACTCTAGGGCAGGGGTCCCCAAACTATAGCCCACGGGCCACATGCTGCCCCCTGAGGCCATTTATCTGGCCCCCACCGCACTTCCGGAAGGGGCACCTCTTTTATTGGTGGTCAGTGAGAGGAGCACAGGATGCATCCGCACCCATAGTTCCCATTGAAATACTGGTCAGTTTGTTGATTTAAATTTACTTGTTCTTCATTTTAAATATTGTATTTGTTCCCATTTTGTTATTTTACCTTAAAATAAGATATGTGCAGTGTGCATAGGGATTTATTCAAAGTTTTTTATATAGTCCGTCCCTCCAATGGTCTGAGGGACAGTGAACTGGCCCCCTGTGTAAAAAGTTTGGGGACCCCTGCTCTAGGGGGTTCCTTTGGTCGGTTACCTAGCCTCTCACCATAGCTTGAAAAGAGAATTTACTTTCCATTTGTGTCAGTTGTCTTTGTTACATAAGTTCTTTTGCATTTATAGGTTTTGTAAACCTAAAGTATGAGACCTCCTAGTCCAGGTCACGACATCTCATAATAACATTATGTCCCTAATCTTCCTGTTTTCAAAGAAACCAAGGATAAATTTCACTACTTCCCTTTTAGGGTAAGGTTCTTATTTATGGGACATTTCTGCTATGACAATGGCAGGCCTACTGTTATTATCTGTCCTTTAGGTAAGTCACAGCTCTTGAATCTCACTGTGAATTGTATAACATTATGTCTGAAGAGGACCTTAAATTTAGGCAGAAGTGTAAGTTAGAGAAACACTGTGTACTTTAACCAATCAATCGTCAAATTTCAGCAACTTGACAAAATAGAGCTTTGTTTTTCTTTCAAATTACAGCCCAATACTATGACTTTTGGTTTGAAGACAACTTTCCTCTACATATGGTTCCAAAGACCAGGCTCCTTGAATTCTGAAACTCTCCTAAGGCCAAGTCATTTTAAATACGTTGCTTTGGAATGGGAAATGGAAGTGTAGAAGGTATTGCTGTTTCTTCAAAGCCTTGGCCCAGAAATCCTATACATAGCTTCCACTTACACTTTATTGGCTAAACCTCCCCCACAGCTGTTGAACTGTAAAGGAGGCCAGAGAATACAGAGGAAACATTGATGCCCCTGTCCACTCTCTGCCCAGCACGTCTGTGAGGTGCCCTTCTTCCAACCCCAAAACTTGCCCCCATTGCGCTCCAGCATTCGGCAGCTTCAGGCCTATGATTTCCAGATCCAGGGACCTGTCCCTCAAGTCTACAGGTGACTCCTCATGACTGGGTGATGTATGAACTAAGAAGAGAAAACATCTGTCTTCTAAACATACATTTAATATGCCAGATCACAGCAGGTCCAGTAAAGCTACAATGAAACTCTTGTTTACAGAGGAAAAAACAGCAAACACATGGCACTCACTGGTCCACAATCACAGTGGCATCCAGCTGGGATGGTGGAGCATCCTTGCTCTGGTCCAGGAAGACATTCATTGTGATTAGGCCCTAGGTGTGCTCCCTGGGAAAATTCCCTTTTGTGTGAGTCTCTAGGGCCTTGGCTCCAGCTAGTGTTACACTAATGACAAAAGGAAGAACATGGGGTGTCCGGGTGGCACAGTCTTCACTAAGGCCTCCACCCATGTGGTATATATTACCTCTATTCCCATTCCACTGTCTGAATGTGAACCCAATGACCATTCCTAATTGTATAGGAAGCCAAGAAATGTGGTCTGGTTGTGCACCCAGGGGAAGAGGAAAGCAGTACCCTTGGCCGTGAGCAGTGTTATGTCCATATGATAGATGATAAAACGGAGACTCAGAGAGACAGTGAAAGTTGTCCAAGAACACATTGTTTATCATGGTAGATATGTCTGATTCCTGAAAGACAAACCACAGGAAGCTAGCAGGATGGTTAATATTCTGGACACTATCTCATATTTGCCAGATTTAGACAATTAAATTCAAATTTCAGATAGACAACAAAAAAATAGTATGCATGCATAATATTTTACCTGGAAATCCTGCATCCAAGGAATGCTATAAGAATTACAAAAGGCAGAGAATTACAGGTGCAGAGAAGACATGGAGATAGATGAGCAAACATGTGATGTTTTATTCTGGAGGGGGGGTATTTTTTATTATAGTTGACATACAACATCATATGAGTTTCTACAACATGTTTAAAAAGATTCCATCTAATACCCCAAAAACATAGTCCCTGAAAATTACAAGGACACATCATTGACTCAATCCAAGAAGGAATTGCCAGAAAGTTAGAGCTCCTCTTTGTACAAACACCTTGTCACTAAAAAGTGTGGGGTCATGTCATAAATTATATGCATGTCTAACCACCATGCTATGCTATATACCTAATAGAAAATAATTGCTGAAGCTCATATAAAATGATGGTGAATGTCAGCTGTGATTAAAAAAAGAAAGTGTGGGATGAACTAAGGATCTGTCTGATGACTCCCATGATCCATATTTTGTTTCCAGAAGATATTTAGGTGTGGCATGGGCAGGGCACAAATAGATGGCTATTCGAAGATATGCCAACATAAAAAATGTCATTTGTACTGTCGAGAATATAAATTAAATGTTTAAATTCTCTGACACAGATGTTTTATTGTGAAATAACCGAACAGACTGAATGGCTTTTTTGGTTTATAGCTTTGGCCTAAATTATCTCTTACTATCTCTGGTTCACCTGCCATTAGATTCCCCACCTCCCGTATATATTATTGAATATCTGGGACAATCTGTCTTGTACTATTTGCCACGTTATAGATTATAAAAATGATGCTCAGAGGTCTCCCAAGGACACATTTCTCATCAGACTGAGACTCTCATAAGGCCTTAAATTGAGATTTTCTGAATTCTAATCTGCCCATCTCTCCATCAGGATAATTAGATGATTCTCTAAGCTCCTATCTTCCATTTCCACAGTCCTCCAAGCCCAGACACACAAAAACAAAAGTAGGAACTGGATACTACCTGATCTGTGAACAAGGTCATTGGATACTAAAGTGTCTGGACCTAACGACCAACTCAGAAGGCTTTGTATCCAAGGTACAGAGGCAGCAAACTGTCAGAAGACCAACCCTCACCCTTTCTCCTGATGATGCCCTAAGTAAGAGTCATTTGACTGGGATACTCACCTGTAAGTAAAAGAAAGACAATTGGTAGAGATTTTGTTTTTGCATACAAGTGATTTAGAATGGCAGGTGACTTGCTGTCATGTCCCCAGCCAATGTGGCCTCCAGGCAGCAACAGAAAACAGACCTCCGCCTTTCCATTAGAGCTGATTAAGCAATGACTCCAGGTCATCAGACTGTACTCCGTTAAGCCCTAATGTTCTCTAATAATTTACATGGTATATTTGCAATACTTGGAAAAGCCACATGTTTCCCATTCAAGCACCGCTCCTCTGACTCATCACTTTATTTTAGCAATGGTTCGGAAACAAGGAAGAGGAGGTATATGTCAAGGGCGGCAGTAGAGGTGGGCGGGTGGAAAGAACCAGAGGACATGCCCCAATCATCTTCCATTGCTGAAGAGCAGACTTTTGATCAGAAGACATGAACTTCAGTCATCTCACTGTTGACCCGGGGAAAAGGAAATTGCCCCTCTGTTTGAAAGCTGTCTATTCAATTCACAAAAGAGCTGGCAGACTGACGGTTGAGTTGGCTTCTTCCATCTAATCAGATGATGTCAATCACCAACCTTGGCCTCTGCAATCATTCTTTAAAAAATTATTAACAAAAACAACAGTTCTCACTTCTGCCTCCTTCATCTGTTTGGTTCTAAATCGCTCTATCAAATGAGCTCGTGCAAGTGAATTCTATAAAATGAAATTTATTTCTGACAAGTGGAGAGATGTTTCTTGCAAAAACATTTTCAGAAGCACCACAGCTTTCCTTAGGCATGGTAGGATACCCATTCTGGTTAGGAAAACTTCTTAGAAAAAGTATCACTGGGACCCATATTTTAAATTTTGTCTCCCTTTTCAATTATTTACTCCAGTGTGTGCGTGGACTGAATGTCTACTATTTAAAAATGCAAGAACATGCCTCTGAGTTATCCAAAATGCCTCCAACATATTATCTGCAGGTGGTTAAATTTGTTTGATAAATGAAAGGAGTCTGGACAAAATTGGAATGATTATCTAGTTGTTACTACTTTGAAAGCCATGTGTGTCCACTTACACTCAGTCTTTGGCCAAGCACTCAGGAAGGTTCTCTTGTTGATTCAGTTGTTAGGAACAAGCTTCTAGATTAATGGGGTTGCCCTTTCCAAATGTTTTTAAGCTCTGGGCAGACCATCTGGGGGACACTGAAACACAGTGGGGAAAAGAATAGATTTTGGAGTCAGGTGGACTTGAGTTCAAATCCCAGCTTGACTTCCACGTGATTAGTTGGTGTTTGGAAAATTGACCGTTCTTCTCTGTTGTGAAAATAAAGTAAACATATGCAAAAACCCCGGAAAAGTATCTGACATGTAGGCAACTCTAGATGAGTATTTGTGATAAAACATTATATGGTACTTCAAGGTCTATGCAGTAGTCAATGAATTATCTCTCCTGCTCACCACTAGTTTTCAGGACCATTGGTTTAACGGCGAGCCAGGTGGCATCAGAAAACTACAGTTCAGTAATTAGAATAAAATAAGAAAAAGGATAAAATAAATCAAAATAGCAAAAAGTTAATAGAAGATTCTTTATTTCTGACAATATGTCAGGAAAAAATGATTTTTTGAGAAAACAATCCTCTTAATTTAATTCAGTCACTAGGAAGACAAGATAAAAGTTTGAAAACATCTTTTTAAACAGCTGAGTCTTTGAAATTATAAGAAAATTCCAAAAGATCAAAAATAAAGAGCTAGAAGTTAGAGTGCTGAGTTTTTTGTTGAATTTAAGGCTACTGAAGTAGCATCTGCTGACCCAATTAACTCAGATGAAGGAGACACAACACTCCATGGAGGGGAGAGGAGAAAACCCACTGGGCTGGTCAAGATGGGGGTCAAGAGCGGAGACCTTCTCTCATAAAGTACAACTAAATTTGAATTTGCAATACAGAGGTTACAAAATTAAATTGTTAAAAATCAAATGAGCCTGACCTGTGGTGGCACAGTGGATAAAGCATTGACCTGGGAACACTGAGGTCACCAGTTCAAAACCCTGCACTGGTCTGGTCAAGGCATATATGGGAGTTGATGCTTCCAGCTCCTCCCCCTTTCTCTCTTTCTCTCTCTCTCTCTCCCTCTCTCTCACTCTGTGTCTCCTCTCTAAAATGAATAAATAAAAAGAAATTAATTTTTTAAAAATCAAGTGAAAATCAAATCATGCAAAATATATTTTCTGACCACAAAGGAATGGAATTAGAAATCAATAACTGGAGGAAATTTGAGAAATATTGAAAAATGTAAAAATGAACAACACACTTATAAATCATCAATAGGTCAAGGAAGAAATCACTAAGAAATTAGAAAATACTCTGAAAGAAATGAAAATGAAAACACCACGTATCAAGATTTATGCAGAAAAAAGAGTGCTGAAGGGAAATTTATAGTTATAAACACGTTTCGCCACAATTCAGTGCGAAGAGAGTTCTGTTATCGAAGATACAAATTGAAGATAGAACCATAATAGCTAACCCATTGGAACATCTGCTACCCTAAACAGTGCCTTCATAAGCTCATACCCTAGAAACACTATCACACACATGCACAAAACCATGTGTATGCAGTTTTTCATGTCAGCATTGATTTTAATGGCAAAAAGTCAGAAATTACATGATGTCCAAAAGTGAATAGTTCATATACTAGAGAATTTTTTAGTGAAATCCTAATCAAGCAGTAAAAAGAAAGAAACTAAAGCTAATATCACCTATATTAATATACATATATATGAATAAATATATACATATCACAAATTAAAACATCAAGTTGCAAAAGAATACATTTAGTATGACATCATTCATATAAAATTTTAAAATGTCCAAAATAATACCAGATGTTTCTTAGAGACAGATATACATATTTGTAAAAGTTAATAGAAACTAAACCAGAGGAGTGCCTGCATTCGGTGTGAGGTTGGGACAAAAGGCAATGTCATAAAGACAGGACCTACCGAGAATTTCCATAAACTATTTCTTACGCTGGTACCTGAGCACATTCTTTACATATTTTATATGACAAAAATAATCATTTTAATTTTTTATTTAAAATATAAATATATTTGAACAAAGCAGATTTTCCTTGACAATGAGTCATTCAGACCTGTTGATAATTATATTTAGAACCTGGAAAATTTGTGAAGATGTTGGCCATGGTTTTCTAATAGGACATGAAAGAAAGGGAAGAAGTATAGAGAAGAAATTCCAGGATCAATCTCTAACAAGGACAAAGAAGGGAAAGGACAGATTTAGGGGAAAAGTGAAGTTCAGACCAGCATGTGTTGAACTGCTGGAGTCTGTGGAAAATCCCGATAGGCTATTAAAATTGTAGTCTGGAGCTAAGAAACTGGAAACACTTATTTAAATATCACCTACACAAATATGGACGTTTCAGCCCTGGGGATACGTGGAGTTCTGTAAAAAGAGCACATGGAGCAGAAAAGTGCTATAGTCTGAAAAGCCATTTGCCCAAGAGAAGAGAGTTTTTCAAGGATGGGGTCAATAACTCCGCCCAAATCTTGAAAGATTACACAAGTACTGCAATTGTCTATCAGATTTAGTAACATGAATATGTCAGATAATCTCAGAGGACGAAGACACCAGAACCCTGTTACATTTGGTGCTCACTGAATTGCCAGAATAAAGGAAAATGGGGGATCTGTTAGAAAGTGTCATCCTATGGTTATCCCAAACTTAGGCAGTCTCATGGAAAAATTTAATTCAGCTTTATTCAGAAAATCAGTCCCTGACACATAAGCTTCTGAGCCGAGAGGACTCCGGTGGGTGTGAAGTGGGTTACTACTCTCCAATATGGGTGGACTGTTCAATGGTGGTCAGTGCCACTAAGGTTTGAGGCTGAGATTGCCTTCATGCCCACATTGGTAGCGGCCATATTATAAGTTTTAGGCAAGTTAGCCAATGCCAGGAACACAGGATGGGTTTCACCTGACTTAAGAATCATTAGCAGCATAAACGTAAGCAGAGAAGTATTTATTGGATCGCCAAAAGTGGTAAACTTACCATCTGACAAGAGCCTTGAGTCTACTCTCTCCTCTCCCGTATGGTGTCATCACTCAGCCTCCTTGGGAATGCCAATACTTAACACACTTTCTCAAATATACCTCCTTTAAAATCTTTAAAATTTTTCCTTAATTATCCACATACAGAATAATGCTAATTTTATACTTTGCCATCAGTGCCAATTGGAACTGACAATAAAGCATGAAATGATTTGTATTTATTTTATAACATGCAGCCAACTTTATTTTCTTACAAGTTTCTGAGCTAAAAGCAATATTAATATTACCTTTTTAGTTAGTGAGCTTGAACTGCAGGTGAAGAATTTTGAATTAATTTCTGTAATTGCTTAAAATTAATAAGGAGAGACAATGGAGACATTCAAAAATTTGACATGGAAATTATTTTGGCTTTGGAAAGCAACTGTGTGCCCTGTAACTTTTGAAAATGCATAGAAAGTGTCATAAAACCTATTGGAAGCAATAATTATTATCCATTACACTTGAAAGAAATAATAAATGTGTTTTCCCTTTTTGGTCATACTGAATGAGAACCATTGCTACTCAACTTATTTTAATATAATTTAAAGTCATTAAGTTGGTTAACATTTTATTAATTCAAGGTACTTCTTTCAAATTCTTTTCTAATTCAATAGTCGTTTAGTCATATGAAGAAATAATAAGAGTTTTTTAGCTCTTTTGTCAATTCCTTGCAATCAAGTCTCTAGTGTTGGCCTGACCTGTGGTGGTGCAGTGAATAAAGTATTAACCTGGAACGTTGAGGTTACTGGTTCAAAACCCTGGGCTTGCCTGGTCAAAGCCCATATGGCAGTTGATGCTTTCTTCTTCTCCCCTCCTCCTTCATGCTCGCTCGCTCTCTCTCTCCTCTTTAAAACAAATAAAGTCTTTTTAAAAAGTCTCTAGTGCTTATGATAATGCATATGTGTGCATAGAAGACTGGTTTTTTTCCCAGATTTTCTATTAAATATCATCTTTTTGTCTTTAAACAGATCACAAATCCACATTGTCAAGCATAAATGGAACATTATACATCTTGTCTAAGTATGAGCTAAGATCCAAAGAATGTAGTTATTATAGTAGTCATGTAATGTTTGGAGAAGTGATTCTTCCCCATTGTACATGTTTCCTTCTACATAGAGAAAGTTTATTACCTTAACCTCCTGACCTCTCTGTACTCTCTTATATATAGTCGGCCTCGGAAGAAGGTGGTGAGCTATCAGATTGCTATGTTTGAAAAGTGAAATGAGACATTCTTATCCTTCCCTCTCCTCTTCCCTTGGGGACCATGGAGATAGGACTTTCAGTCTTTCATCATTGTTTTCCCTCCTTTTAGAATTTCTTCAGTTTGTGAATATCCATGGCATTCTCCAACAGTTAGACTAAGCAGATGATATCATGTGTTGTCTGTCCAACAAAGAATGGGAAAAATTATCACTTACCTTATTCTGAATTTCCATGGAAACTGCCTAAGTTTGCCCTACAATATTGAGGACATTTCATACTGATTATAAATACACACATACATGCACTCACATTTAAATCACTTAAGCATTACTTGTTTTATTTTATCAAACAATCAAGAAACAAAAGGTAAAAATATGCAAAATTAACAATTAACTTCCTGTTCACTTTATTTCTCTCCTCTCTTTATCTGCTGTTAAACTACCAAAGCAGGGATTACTAGGGAATAATGGTTTTCGTGTTTTTAATTTTACTAGATCATTCTAGACTGATTGTTAGAGGAGATATAACAATTTACACTCTCAATCATCTAAAAGTAGCCAGCCTACACCTTCTTTTTATATTTTTGTCAGTCTGGGGGTTAAAGAATATCAGGGTTTCTTTATCTGACTACTACTTATATATTTACTGTCCATTTTTACTTTTCTATAAATTATTTTATAATATTTTGCCTATTTTTCTATTTGTTGTTTGTCTCTTTTATCAGTTTATTGCAGCTGTGTGTATAACACAACATTTCTCCTGTCATCTCTTTTGTAAATATTTTCCCTATCAGTTTTCATTTGACTTTTTAAAAAATTTCTCATAAAATTTTACAAATGATTTTGTTTCTTTTTAAAGTGTAGAAGTTTTTTTTCTCCCTAAATTTTAACAAATAAAACTTAAAGTGACTGCCATGGGGCCATCTGTATGAGGTTGAAACTCTGCACATAACTGAACTGAGATAAACACTGTAGTGAAGTAAGCACTAGGGCAGAGTGATGGAGGTACTAACTGAAGTCTGTTAGAGCAAAGTCGTAGGAAACGGGAATCTACCACGAAAGTGTGATCTTTACCTAACCATCGGTAACACTTTAGTTGTAGCTGATTTTTTTTAGTGACGTTGTGGTAAGAAACTCATTATACAAGATACACTCGCTTTGGAAAGGTAAGTCTCGTTTAACACATGCCTCACCTGATATGGCTCCAGATTGTAAATAACCTTTCTGTATTGGAGTTCACACAAATCCCATCTTGGGTACAATGTGCTTTCAGACCTCATTCTAAAGGTGTCCCTTGGTATCTTGGAACTTATAACTAGTTCACTAAGTGTGTGTGTATGTGCGGTAGATGGGGGAGGGGGAAGTTTCAAATTTCCTATTTTTTTAAATTGCTCCTAGATTAATTTTTACAAAACACATCATTTATTATCTTTATTATGCCAAACAATCAACATTTTTGAAAGGCTCACAGAAATTACTTGAGTGTAGAATTATTCAGGGATCACACTCAATGAAACTTTGGTTTCCCACCTCTGTTAAAAGAGTGGACGTTTCATTTCTGAACAGGTATTCCCTGCATTGTTGAAAGTTTCTTTGTTGTTTTTTACTTACTTATTTATTTATTTATTTATTTATTTATTTATTTATTTATTTATTTATAATGGTGTGTGTGTCCCATGTAAGATCTTGGCTATGCTGCCAACTATGGAAGACCCTACTAGAACCAAAGGGCAGCCATAGCAGAGTCAAGTGGCTTTTCTGAAACCAAACTATATGGAGGAATTGGCAAAGTCAGTGCCTCACAGGACATTGTTCATGTACATCTCAGTGGGTTGAACAGAAGGACAGATCCAGAGTATGACATGAAGGTGCCACTCAATTAAAACAAGTTCTTCTGCCTCTTAAATGGTTGTGTTATGGAGAGAGTAAATCACACCCAATGCCTTTGGACAATAAGGATGTACCAACTTGTGCAGTTAGAGCAGGGTTTATATTCTTTTATATTTTTTAGTGAATCCATTTCACAAAGCATGCTCTAGGAAGAGAGGAATTGTTTTCTCAAATCTAAAATTAGCAACAGGGAAGAGGCAGCTCTTTTCACCTGATCCCCTTGCTATTATACTTTTAAGGAAAGTTTTCAGGGAGAAGAGGAATGTATCCCTTGCCTCTGAAAATTTTGGATTGGTGTTTTATGCTCTCTGATACATGCAGTTTAAATTTAAACTTAAATTCATATAAGCTAAATCAAATTAACATTCAATTTCTTGGTCACACTAGGCACATGACACATTCTTGTTAGTCACATGTGGCTGATGGCTATCATATGGCACAGTACAGACAGAGAAAAAGCCCTACATTATGGGAGATCCTAGTAGGCAATGTTGGTTATTACTTAAGAATCTTGTGAGCATGAACTATTTCCGATGGTCTGCTAAATTTGGGGCTCTCTTGACTCTCTTTTTATCACACTAAGACAGGAACCTGAAGGGTCCTGTGATATTTAAGGAAAAGCCTCTTACACATAGTGTTTCTCTCTTTCTTTTCCTATTTCTATACCTCATGGAAAAAGGCCTGTTTTTAAAACATGCCACACCAAGAAATAACCTACACAATCAAAAAGATAACTCCATTCCAGGAATGTGCTTGGACTGAGACTTAAAATAAGGCATCAGCAATTATTGACAGTCAATCACCAGAAAAATAAATGTGACTTATTTAATAAAGTTTATAGTGGGAAAAGCTGCCAATCTCTGTTCAAAGATTTGGCTACAGTTTACCTTATTTTTAACTTAAATTTCCCATGGAGGGGGAAGGGTACTTGTGGCCATAAAGTTTGTTTTTGCAGAATACCCAGTCTAGAACACTATCTTACAATGTTTACAACTCTAAAGGTGAGAATATATTTTTACTTTCTTTCTTAACTACTTTTTAAAATATAGCAATAGTTTCTGACAGAAGCAGGATGTTTTTACCTTACCAATGTCAAATCCAAGTTTATTCTGACCTGTTGTGCTTTCAAAGGTCAGCAGTCATTATGCTAGATGGCTTTAGTTAATCTTGTATTGTTGTAAATATACCTATTTATGGCTCCCATAAAATCTTGGAACCTAGAAATCTGCTCATTTTCCTCTAGGCCTAGTCAGTAGATGAAAGATAAACAAGAGTAATAACAGAATGAAAAAATTGTTTATTATCTATGCAAACAGGATCCAGAGCAGTATTTCAGTATCTGGAAACTAATTGGTAGAATCCACAGCATCTATCTCAGACAACCTAGTACAGTACAATTGAGAAATCTTTTTAAAAATCCGGCATTCAAATGAAATCAGAAAGTTTATACCTTAAGAATAAGGACTATAATATAGACTAAGAGATCCTCTGCATCCAGTCTAACCAAATCTGAAGTCACAGGGAACTACCAGTAAATTAACAAAACTTAACACTTCTTAAAGGGCACTGATATTAGCCAGGTTCCTGACAGTGTATTATGTATTATTTCTAACACAAAGTCTAAAAATTACAAGACATGGGTAAGAAGCAAAAAAATGTGACCCTTAAACAAACAAGTGCAAATTATAATAAAAACTTTGAATAGTATATAAGACCCTTCATAATCAAGTTCTCACATTTCAACTTTCTCCATGTGCAGTTTAGATGAAAGTCTTATGAAGCTTCATGTTTCCTTATCGTCTGAGCAAACCAGCCTTATGTGTACCTCTGTAACTTTGCAAATGTTGTTCCCTAGAATTCTCTAGCTCCAGCCGTTGCAATGGTTACCTCCCACCCTACACCTTCAACACTATCTCATAGTCAAAGAACAGATTAAATAGTATTTCATTGAGGAATACTTTTTTCTTCAACTGCTCTAAGTAGCCTTACTGTGTTCCCTCATGCTATTTACTTGCACCATTTAGACATATCTTTATTTTCTCTATATATAAACACACACTCAAAAAATGTTTGCTAAATCTTGAGATGCTTAATTACTTAAAGTTCAGAACAGTATTACTGTAATTGTTACAAAAATTAAATCAACTTTTTAAAATGAATTCAACTTGCACGTGTATAATTAGAGTTTATCTAGACTGAGCATTCAAATATAGACCTATTATGAAAATGTAGAAATAAAATGTGACTTTATCTATATTGAAGGTACACAAGAAGAAAATTACTGAATTCAAATGTTCTCCTTTTTATCTCAGGTGTGTAGTCTTTTCTACACACATTACTAACATCAGTAGGCTTCACATTTTTTAGAAATATCTCTGAAACTTTTGGGCCACTTTTTAGGTCACAGAGGTCTCCTTCATAAGTAATTTATATCTCTGCAAGAGGTATCCACTTTTATTGTTAAGAGAAACCCTCTCTTCCAGGCTACTTTTTCAGGATTATATATTGTATTTCTTTTCTATTATTACTATAACTAATTAATATATACTTGGAGCTTAAATTAATAAAAATGTATTATTTCCCAGTCCTGTAGGTCAGAAATCCATGTAGGCTTGGCTGTTTCTCTGTTTCTTGGCTCATAGGGTTGACCTCTAGGTGTCAGCTAGCTGAGCACTTACCAAAGTCTCTGGGAGAGAGCTCGCTTCTGTGCTCCTTCAGGTTGCGGGTGGAACTCGGTTCCTATGGTTATAACACTGAGGTCCACATTTCCTGTTGGCTGTCAACTGGGATCCTCTCTCAGCCCTGGGTCAACTTCCTTTTTTGTGTGTAATATAACATACTAGCAGTTTCAGGGATTAGGGCATAGGATTTTTCAGAGAGTCTTTTTGCCTACCATACACAAATTCACAACCTGAAACCTTTATTATGTTGTTGAACAAAGATTTTGTTACCCCCTGCAAAATAGCCGAGACAGGCTGGCTTTGCCAGAGCTGGTGGCTTATAACCTCACATTTTGCTTGAAGCTTTGAAACAAAAACCAGAGAGAAAGGTACTTCTATTTGAGAAATGCATGGGGGGGGGGGGGAATCAACCTTTAATTTCCATGAGAAAGAAAATTGAGCCTTCAAGAAAAATTTGCATATTATTACCCTACTATCTATCAGATCATAATTTGGCATGGTGAATGCATTTAGCTTGGTGCCTGGGTTTATTTTTAGTAGCCGATATTAATCCCTGCTTCTCAAAAAAAGGTACTTATTGGATTGTTCTGAATATTTGGATCACTGGAATCCAATAAAAGAGGAATGGAATTTGCCCAATGCTGATAGAAATAAATGCACAGATAATTTTTCTTTCTATTAAGACACTCCACTTAAACATTTACTGAACATCCATCCTGTGGTAGGCATGACCATGGCATGAGGTTCAAAGATGTATAATTTCATATGGAACCTACAGCTTTGTATTTCTCATGTTCCAAAAGTAAAACATCTTGACCCTCTGGAGTCTTAATTATTGTCTATGATTGGACACGTTAAACCATGAGCATTTCCAGTGCTTGCCATACTGCAGTATGAGTAATCTCTCCCCATTACACAGTTAGAAATCCAAGGCTCCAAGCAACGGACCTCCGATCAACAAACCTGGAATATAATCACTAGTCTCACTAACTGCAAAGGCAATGTTTCTACTACTAAAACATCTTTGAACATAGAGTCTGGATCATTTTGATGGCATGATAAAATGTGAGGAAAATCGTTTGGAGTGTAATCCTTGACACGTTTGTGTTGAAGCCTTTTAAGAAGTCAGAGACACTTAGCGTGGGTTGTGGCAGCCAAGCTTCCGTCTTCATTTGTCTGGTTCTTAAAGGACTAGGTTTTATCAAAGTAAATGCAAGCAGGCAGCTTACTGACCACCTTTCCTGCTTTGTCTGTGTGGCTTTTTCTTTCCCTAGAACTGAAATGGTGCAGAAAAATGCCTGTTGTGTTCCTGTCTACAGCAGCAAAACACAGCATCTGTTCAGCTAACATATATATGTACATACAATATTTAATTTTGCGGTGTTGATAAGTGGCATCTATTTAAGGCCAAGTTCAGTAGCGTGTACACATTCCCGAGGTGTGTAATGGTAAACTGAGTTATTAAATTCATCTTTAGGAGGATAAATTGGTTTTGCTTCGCCTTGGCCTCGCACACCGCCTGCCCAGCCTTCAGGCAGGATGCTGTTCGCCCTTGTCTAATGGAGGTGGAATCTATTTGAAGGTCGCAGGAGCAAGGATGCTTCCCCACTCTCTTCTCTGCATCCTGTGCTGTAAATGGACCACAAAGCCGGCTGATGCTACCTCAGCACGGTGTTCTGGGTTCTGGTCCACGGCCACTTCTGGGTTCCAGGTCTCAATGAGCGGGGACCTGAAACTCTGAACGCCTGCGGTGGGATACCTCCCCTACAAGACTCGGAACACCCTGGCCTTGGACTGGTCTCCGCACCCTTCTGGCTGCTCACGGCTCTGTCCGAGGACTTCAGCTTCATGGGTCTCCCGGCAGTGCTGAATAAGGTTAAGCAGCTGAGTGGTTCCATACAATGGGGCTCTTGCTCAAACTGTTCCCTCTGCATGGGACACTGTTCCTCTTTATTTTAACACTCATCTCTGACACTCACAAACTCCTATCAGGTGAGTGTGTATTGAGGCCTGAAGCCACGTGTCCACCCAATGAGTCAGTCCTGCTCCAGATGGGAATGTTTCTTCATTAAAGCCAACAGATGCAAAATAAGCCTTCTGATCGCACACAGCGACACTGCAAGGCAGTGGGTGGCCCTAGAACCAGCTGTGTTGCTGTAGAAGAAAAGGTCACATGTCCCTAAGAAGACTGCACAACCCAGCCACGGTAGCAATACGTTGCCAGGAGCCTGTGATGACTCCAGCCTGACCATGCCTTCTGTGGGCTATGACAACGAGGTTGACCAGGCCCTATTTCCTCCTCCATAAAATAACACTACAGCAATGAAAGGACAGTTTCCAAGGTCATATAGCCAGTTCTAGGCACAGTCGGGTGCTGAAAAGCAAGTCCTTGCCCTTGAGATTTGAACCACAGTGCAATGCAGCTGGTGTGGGAGGAGAGGCCACAGTGAGAATGTAGCCCTGGTTAAGAGACATAGACTGACAGCTGTCAGGGTTTAGAGGAGGTAGAGGCTGGTGAGAAAGGTGAATTAAAGGTGATAAAGATGATTGAGAAAAACAATGTCAGAGACACAGACAACACTGTGGTGATTAACCATTTTCAAGAGATAATGGGGGTAGGAGAGGTAGAGGAGGGTAGAAAGGGGATAAATGGTGACGGAAGGAGACTTGGGGTAGTGAACACACAACACAGTATACAGATGATGTATTACAGGACTGTACACCTGATACCTGGATAATTTTATTATCCAGTGTCACCCAATAAACTCAATAAAAAATTTTAAAAAACGAGACTATTGCCATCCAGACAGTGGTCAGTTTGCTGAAATCTTGCAATGCCTCTGCTGCTTGAAAAGAACCATTTTCAAGTATATGAATGATGTATTGGGGCAGAGGGTGGGAATCAGTTAGCTCTCCATACATGTGTTGATCAGTCTCTGGCAGTGTCATCAGCCCTGTGCTGCCTGCCAATCCTTCTTCCAGGGCCTGCTCTCTGCCTTCCTGCTGATGGGCTGGGAAGGGAGCTCTGAGGGACCCGCAGCTGAAGGAAGGGGACTCCTAAATGCAGGTGCCAGCTCTGAGGAAATGTAGTCACACCCCCATCTCATCTTCAGGTTCAGGACTGATCCCTGTGAACTGCAAGGCAAGTTCCCCTTCCAGGGGGCTAAGGAGCGACCATTCCTGAGCGCTCAGTAGTGCTGAGCAGGGACAGAGAGGAAACAAAACTGCTCCAAGGTTTTCCAGTCACTCAGATACATATATTCCTTCATAGGAAATGCTCCCCAACCTGGGAAGTGGGCCAAGGTTGTGCATCTGACATTGTTTCCTGTTTTCTCCTCGTTTTGGTTCTGCGTTATTTTAAACGAGTCTGGATTTTGTTTTTCAATGTGCTTCGTCTTTCTTGCCCAACTACGCATGCTTGATAATTAAATGGCAGTAACGACGTGCAGATTTTAAAGCGTTTTCACAGACGGTGCTTTGTGTGGTCCTTATAACAACCATGTGCAGTATGCATTCTCTCCGTTTCAGATGAGGAACTTGTCATTTAGAAAGTTTCAACAACTGATTCAAGGGGCCATCACTCATTTACTCGATGACACGTTGTGCTCAAGCCTAGGTCTCTGACTCCAAACCCAAATGCTTAGCACGGAAGAGTGATGTTGCTAATTAGGAGAGCTGGGTCCCCCACGCCCACCTGCTCATCCATCACTTCTGTAAACATGTGAGTTAGTTCATGCCCATCCTCTGTTATACATTTCAAACGCTTCCACCATTCTCCATTTAGTCCGTTCCGATTTTCTCCCTCAGACAGTTGAGCCATGAGTCAGACTTACTTCACCAAGCTCTTTACCAACATGCCATCCATCCATCCATTCATCCATCAGTGAAGATGCATTGAGGGGGAAGAGATGGGGAGAGATCAAAGTAGGGTGTTATCAATAATTAGATAGGCATATTTCTTACTTTTGATGACCGTTTGCAGTTAAGAATGAATAGTTCCATTTGGACAAGTTTAAGTATAACATCAAGAAGTATGTTTATTTATAAATTAATAACTAGATAAATTTCTATATTAAATATTAAATGATATAGTGATAATATAAAAATTACCATGGTTGGAGAGCTAAGTTGGCAGAAGGGCCCTTGTAAAACCAAAAAGTTATAAGAAATAGTCCTGAAGAAGTCATTAAGGATATTTATTTTGTCTATGCCATGCATTCTTCTATGAACTACAGTAAACAAGACAAATAGCATTCCTGCCTCCAAGGAACTAATGTTCTAACAAAACAGGCCCTGGCAAAATTAATAGAAGACAGTGCATATGACCACCACGTATCTATACAAAGTACCATTTCCCTGCTTTGTGGGGATAATGGAGGAAGAATTTTGTGCCCCTGATGTAGAGGAGATCATCCAGCCAGTAGCTTCTGCATGGACTATAGTTCGGGCAAAGGCAAAAAGTACAAAATTTCTACCTAAATTGATAAGAAAGGATGTAGGACCTGAGATAGGGTCACTGTTCAGCTGAGCTAACAGTCAGAGGGAATCCCTGAATCCACACAAATCTTGCTTGGCATTCACCTTGGAATCTGGACATCGAAAGGTTCCACTTATACTTTGTCATTAATTCTCAGTTACTGTAGGTAGTCTGCTCACTTGATATTGTTTATAATATACTTTGTTTTAGTTAAAAATCCTCCTATCATTCTTTGACAGTGGTTCTCAACATGTGTGCCAGGGTACACTGGTGCACCCAAAAAGATTTCCAGGTGCATCCTATGGTATTCCAGAGAAATATGTGCCTCTTGAGGACCAAAAACTCAATAGGGTTTTTGGAGTTTAGATTTTTGGGGGACAGAGGTAAGGGGAATTGGCTGTAAGCTGACAGCCTGCCCAACCCCCCACCTCACTTGCCTGATTAGGTTGCAAAAGGCTGTTAAGCTGTGATGCTGGATTGCTTATATTACCCCCCATGTTCCCGAGAAAAACTGGAGGCAAGTTTCTTCTATCCTTGTTTGGTGTCAAGTTAAGATGATATGTATGGCGGGCGTTTTCTGCACTGAACACAATTAAGAGTAAAAAAGAGAGGAATTCTTCAATGTATTGCTGAGGAAATGAGAGTTTGCCTTTCAAATATATGCCCAAACATTAAAGAAATCGCTAGGACACATCAGGCTCATGTTTCTCATAAACACAAGAATGAGAAAACACATTCGTGAACGGGACCTGCCGAATTTATTAAATCTTACTAAGAATGTGTATATATATATAACTTTTTTGTCGTTTTTTAAATTTTTAACCCCTTTTTTACAAATTCTAGAAAGCATAACTCAAAATATGTAACATAAAAATGTTTTTCAATGTCAGAATAAGTTTAGTTTTGTCATATTTATTTTGTTTAATTACCATAAAAGCATGCTTGGACTTCATTTTTTTCTAATATTTGACTTAATTATTATAACATTTCTCAGAAATTTGTATATAGTGTACCTGCAATTATTTGTAGAATTTTAAATGTACCCTGACTTCAAAAAGTTTGAGAACCACTGCCCTATAATAATAAAGATGGGGTTTTGTGTATGATATACTAACAGAACTAAAACTAAGGAGAGTTTCACCCTAACATAAATATACTCCATGAAATAAACTGAATAATTCATGAAACATCACATGTATTGAGATGAAACCCAAAGGTAATATCAAAACTTTATTCTACAAAGTACCAGATAAAAACCTAAAAATATATATCAGCAACTGGATAGACACAGATGAATATAGGTGATTATCTTCATTGTGATCAACACTGATAGCACTGATTTTAATCATCTAAAAATGTATGATTTTTTTTACCCTGATTTTAACTTCTTTATCATTTTTATTCTTAACTGGTACTGAAAAACTGCTCTTGGGAAAAATCACAAAATGATTCACTAATTCCAAGGATGGTGGACCTCTCTGCAGATTCAATGAGAGTAGGATATAAAATGAATGTGATAGAATAGATTCTGAGACAGACTATTTTTCATTAATATTTAATTGATTGCAAATTTTGCTATCTCAAAAAGTTTCTGCTCACTGCTTCATTAAATAAGTTCTGTCACTATTCAGTATAATTATAGCTTTGGGGAAATTTTTCCAATAAAAGCTTAGAAGTGAAAAAAAAAGAAGCAGCAGCATACCAATTATATAATAAAAGCTTAGTTAATCGTTCTCAGTCCCCGACCTTCTCAGAGTTTTGATCATGACAGTTTCTATGGCCTATACAGCTGGGGTAGATGAATGTTCATAATTGATTTAGATGAGAGAGAGGGTGTCAGGAAAGCAAACAGATTCTTCCCCACTTAACCATTTCCCTACATGTGTGAGCATGTCCTGCATGCCAGGCTCACCCAGCTGTTGGGTGTATGCTGTGCAGATGAGAAACATCTGCAGAGTCTCTGCTCCTGCCGGTTCCCCACATGTTTGCCCCAAGTCCCAATATGGGGCATTCAAGATCCATTTAAGAAACACTCACGTTTGATCCATGTAGATTCGATTTTAAGCATGTGAATTCCTGACATTATTGCTTCCGGTCTATATGGTTCCCAAATGTGGATCAATGATTTGAATTCTATTACGCATAAGGCCTAACATATTTCCAAAGGTCAAGTTGCTCTCTGTCTTTTAGAATGGGTCTTTCTTCTGTGTTTGCTTATATATCAACTGCAGAGCATTTGGGTGGGACCTGATGATGCACCAACCAGCTCATGAAAACATCTTCCTAAGGCTCATACAACCATCCCCATGAAATGCTATCCATCTACTTTAGAGTAGACAGTGCTGTGACCATTATAAAGATGAAGAAGTTAATTAAGCCTTAGATAGATTATCTGGTTTTCCCACACTCTTTGTCCCAGGAAAGGAAAAAAAGAAATCTAAATATGAACTTCTTCCCCTTATTTTAAAGTATTTTTCATTATGAACATATATACCTCAAAATGCTGTGGCTCCCTCTTTCTTGATGTGGCTATGTTCTATTCAAGAAAAGAGAGACATTTTTCAAGTTAGAGTCAGCTCTATTAGTAGAGAGAAATGCCAAAAGGCTCAGTTTCCAAATGATTAGATCTTTTCACTTTTATTGACTGCCAAGCTTCTAGAAATAGTCCACTACTAGTATCTTCTTTAAATTAACAACACATTGAAAGCACCTATTAGGGGTCAAACACTGGAATCTATGGGTAGGCATACATCTACTCAGCACCCAGAGCAGATTTAAATGAGCACAGTTGATCACCACACAGATGTCAATTAAACTTACTCTCCTCCATTCCTGATACTATGTTACAGACCTGGGGATATAGCTGGGGAAAAAATACTGTGGGGTTTATGATTAAAGTAAAAAGTCCAAGTTATTTAATCTGTTCTGAACAGTCTTTCAGGGTCTCAGACACTTGAACTTTCCACTCTGCCATACTTGGATATCATTCTTGACCTCAGGGTCCAAAATGGTGGCTGAGACTCCAGCTGTTTCTTCCAACGGAGAAAAAGGAATAGGTAAAGAAGAAAATGAAAAAGGAACACACACAGCTGATATTAAGAAGTTTCTTGAAAGTGACCACATAAAACTTATACATACATTCCATTGGCTGCAACTTGGTCACATGGCTGTTCCTGGACACATGAGAAGCTGGGAATTGCAACTTCTACCTAGGCCAAACTCAGGGACTCTAAGACTGCCCTATGGATGTTAGCTGTCTACCAAAGATTCTTGTTCTCTTTCCATAGTGTTGAGTTGTTACTGGAAAGTGGCTGCCCAGCCAGGGACTTGAAAGGGATCACTAGACTATGAACAGAGAGGAAGGTGATTCAGAGGCAGCTGCACCCGATCCACACTTGAGGCCAGTTGTTGAAAATGGTGAGCCACAAGGTGGAATGAACCTGGACCTCTGAATCGCTGCTTAAAGGAGAGTCTCCTGCTGATGAGAAGTTCACATTTTAGACTTTGTATGTGCAAGAAATGAACTTCTATTGTGCTTAGCCACTTAGATGTTAAGACTTATCATATTTCTCATAATGTATTATAATAGTACAATATTGTGGTCAACACTAATGAGAAGACCATGTAAATTTCTCATTAAATATCTATACCCTCAATATCTGCTACATTGCCTGTCACCATAGTAGGTGCTGAATACAGAATGGGTAAATTATTACTGAGCAATAGAGCCTTGTGCACATACTATGGGAACACAGAGGATATAGTATTTAGCTCAACCTGGGAACATTATATTTACTTTTCAATGCAGGGCCAAATGTGTTATAATACAAGATGAAGCATGGCTATGCCATTGGCTATACTTTCTAGTTAATCTCACATGGAACTTTTTGTTCTGTCCTATGTTGTACATTCACATAGCCCTTGTCTGTGCTGCCTGGATAGACACCTCGTATATTTAAAAGAGGAGGCCTGAACTCTGGGAGGATTTATGAAGAGTGACTTCAAGGACAAGTATCAACTTACAGGCCCTATGAGGCTCTCGTTCATGCTCCTCAATGGCGATTGCCTAGAGAACAGAGGAGCTTTCTTCGACCTGTCATTTTCAAGCATCCACACCCTATTTCTATGACAGCCAGAGCCTTTCCCACCAACATGGAAACCCAGAGTGTTGATAATTCTTAATGTCAAGGTGAGTTTCCAAACAAAACCTTTTTTTCATCAATAGAACCAATAGGCAAACACTTGGCTTGGCCACCTAGCTCACTTTTCTTCATCCTGTCTCTTTTAACAGAATGCGCCTGTCCTTGCACTTGACTGAGTAAGTCCTAGCATACTCCTTAGCCCACTGCATTATGCTTATGTTATTTTTTTAAATTAATATCACTCCTCCTGGGACTTATGTGTCTTGAGGGTTAAAACTTCTTTCTTATTTGCCCTGAATCTCCCCCCAGCTCTTGCACAGTACCTGATCTACAACAGCAAATATGAGACATTGTTTGAATGCAGAATGAACTAGTTGTTAAGCTGATGGAGAAAACTACATGTAGTGACAGGATAAGAAAAAGAAACTAAGAGTAAAATTCTCGAGAACAAAAAATGAATCATGGAGTTGCACTATCGTAAGACCACTTTTGAGCTGGAGGCAAGAGGCTCAGACGATGGTCCCAGCTTGCCACCAACTGAGTGACCTTGGTCACGCCAGCTGATTTCCTGAGTTCCAAGGTCTTCATCCTTAAAATGATGGTTCCAGGAGATAATCTCTACTGGCTTCTCTTGATCCATGATCCTATTCTAAGAGAGAAAAAGACCATAGTTTAAATAAGACAGGGTCACCCACAAGTGCCATGTCTTCTGTTTTATTCCCTTCATTATTTTACATTAGTAGGAGAGATGGGTGTGAGCCTCCTAAAATATGGTGAGCCATCACTGAGCTATGAGAGGCATCCCACCCGGGAATGCCACCCCAGGGTGGGGTGATGCTACTGGTATCTAGAAGATAGAGGCCACAGACAGATGCTGTTAAATACCCTGCAATGCCCAGGAGAACCCCCAGAGCAAAGAATCGTTCAGGTCATAGAAACCGTGCTCTGGGGGGCATACCATTGATGAACAAGTCATTAAGTAACTAGGATTTAAATTGGTTTGATACTTTTATATGGTAGACTGGTTTCTTAAGTTTTTCCCAGATATAAATGTGTAGCTGCAGGATTTGCTTTGACAAGTAGAAAAATAGCACAATGTTAGGCTTGGACAAATGTGTGATTATTGTATCTCCATGGGCAGGTATCTCTCTGCGGCAGCCATTGCATTCTCCTTCCTGCTCACTTGCATCCCAGCAAAAGCCTCAGCCCGCCAGTGCATTCCTGGCGAACAATCATGAATCTGGCAGTCTGAGACCTTTTCAGAGTAGCATGTGATCTCTTCCTCTTTCAAACATGGAGCCCAAGGCTCTTTAAACTGTACACACAGAAAAAGTCCTCGAGGACTTTTGACTCAGTAGGTCCTGGGTGTTCCCCCAGATACGGCATCTAAGGAGCCCTCAGATGACACCAGTGTGACTGGTCCAAGGTCCACACTTGGAGCTGTCTCTAGAACACCCCCACCCCCACGTTCCTGCACATGGTCCTGTTTCAGCCGGGATGACATAACTCAGAGAGGTGACTGACCTCGCTGAGGAAGTTGGAAAGAATATGTAGAATGTGAAAACCACGAGTATTTTGGAATCCAAAAAGCATATATTTCATCTTGGATCCTCCTCATCATGGTTTTGAGACCCTGGAGAAATCAACAAGTCTTGCTGATACACCTTTTCTCATCTTCATATAAAATAACCAGTATTGCACAAGACAACTGTCAATAACTAAACGAAATCACAGGTTCTCAATCCCTTTATCCAAATTACCTGCGGCCAGATGTATTACCAGATCCAGAACAGTTTTAGGTTTTTAAGAAATGATAGTGTGCATGCAATATATTGTGTGAGAGCCCCAGAGGAGTCCAGGGAAGCATCCCTAGCCAAGAATGTTCATGTTTATACAGCAAAATATATGAATCCTATACCACGCAGAAGTGAGGACTGTAAAGAGCTCAAGTCACATCAGGATTTGCTGCCAAGTCTGTCCAGGTCAGGTATGAGTTACAGCAAAGCTTTCAATTTTCAGAGCTGGATTTTGAAACTAGAGATAAAGGGACTTTGAGTCTGTGCTTGGCCTGTGAGTGTGTTAATCTGTCTGTTGAAAGAACAGACACATTCCTTTCCTCCCATGCATTGCACTCTCCGAGAGCAAAGCCTTCAAGGCTAGAACTCTATAGGAAGCAGAAACCCAGGGGATGAGATAACCAAACCCAGGGAGAAGCATGTTAATTGGGGCCCCGGAAGATTCAAAGTCAAAGCTCCAACAGCACCTAGACTGTCTCTCTGTTGAATCCTGTCATCACTCCTGATATTTTTTATTTTCATTTTCTACAGGGCTTTTTTGCTTGGTTTTGTTGATTCATTTGTTTTGCTTTTTTCTTTAAATTCTACATATAAGTGAAATCATACAGTATTTGTCTTTGTCTGACTTATTTCACTTAGCCTAATACCCTTCAGGTCATTCATATTGTTGCAAACGCAAGATCTCATTCTTTTTATTGATGACATTATATATACACCCCCACACACACATCTTCTTTATTCACTCAGCTATTGATGGCCACTTGGGTCACTTCCGTAACTTGGCTATTGTGGCTATTGTAAATAATGCTGTGATGAACATGAGGGTGCAGATATTTTTTTCAAATTAGTATTTTTATTTTCTTCAGATAAATACCCAGAGGTGCAATTGCTGGATCATATGACAGCTCTATTTTTAATTTGGTGAAAAATCTCCATAGTGGTTTCCTTAGTGGCTGCACGAATTTACAATCCCAGGGCACGAGTTTCCTTTCCCCCACATCCTCACCAGCCCTTTTTGTTGGCTGATTTATGATGATAGCCATTCTGACAGGCATTCAGTGGTATCTCTTTGCGGTTTTGATTTGTGTTTCTGTGATGATTAATGGTGTTGAGCATCTTTTCATATCTCAGCACTCTTTAACACACACACACTCACCCACACCCACACATGCATATACACACATGCTCCTGCCCACACACTGAAAACCACCCGGACCTGGTGCGCACTAAATTTAGAAGTTGGGGTCTGGTGGAAGGTGGAGGCAGGAAGCCGGATAACTTCTGAGAAAAACACACCTAATTTCCCCCTTCAGCTCATAAAATTAGACAAGAATTTCTCCACGGAGGGCTTTTGACTACATTTCTTGAAAATGTACTTGGGAACAAGGGCACTTGACAGAGTAACAAGTCATTTCCAACCTCTTCATTTACATGAGCAATTAGATGTTTGCAGGTGTTTTTCTTTTTTTTTTCTTTCCTTTTTTATGATCTTATAATTATAGCTCTTTTTGCAAGATTTGGCGATGAAAACTTTGCATTAAAAGAAAGAAATAGTTGAGCCACTTGTCAGTTCCAGCCTGTGCCACGCTCTCATTTGTTGAAGCACACAGACTTTCTGAGCTGACAAAAGTAGAGTCGGCACAGGGGACCACCTGAATCCCGTGGCTCCAGCTGCGTGGCCCGCATAGCCCTGGGCACAGGCTGCAAAGGGATGCTGGAGGAGATGAACTTTAATGTGTCCTGTGTAGTTGGCTGAGGGGTCAGGATGTGATATGAGTAGCCACATTTTCCCCTGGGATGAAAAGCATCCTGCAGCAAACACAGGACTCCGAAGTTATTTCAGAGACCGTGTTGGAGATTAGATTGAGAGAGGCAGTTTAGTGGTTATGAGTGTGGTCTCTGCAGCCAGACTACCCGAGTACAATGCTTAACTGCATGTCTTGCTAATTATGTGACATTCAGCCAGTTGCTTTGGCTCTGAGATTCTACTTCCTCACAGGCTACAAAAGGATAATAGTAGAACCCACTTTCTAAAATTGTTGTGAAACTCATAGAGACAGAGAACAGATTGACGGTTGCCAGAGAGAAAGAGAATTGGGGGACCGGATGAGAAAGGTGAAGGGACTGAGAAGGACAACTTGGCAGTTACAAAATAGTTGTGGGGATGTGAAGTGCAGCACAGGGGATAGAGCCAACAGTACTGTTAATAACTGTGCACGGGGCCAAGTGGCCACTGGAAATATTGAGAACACTGACAAAGTATATGATTGTCTGACCACTGTGCTAATACAAAATCATACTGAGTGAAAATGGTAATTGAAAAATAAAACAAAATACGATTACAGTGAATGTTACATGAGTTTGTATTCACATGTTCTCAGAAGAGCAACCTCTATAATTGTTGCTCCTGTTTCTCGATTGAATGGAAAGTGGTCCTGCTGCCCAACACCCCTGGAGGCCGGCAGCTTCTCCCAGATGTGGAGGGAGACCCTCCGGGCCGGGTTCACCCTTCCACCCTGCTCCAGGGCTCTCAGAATGTTGTCACAAGACAGAGAGGTCTGAATCACAGACCCTGTGCTCAACATTAGTTTTCCTCATTTCATGGACAGGAAGGAAATAGACTTAGTGAATTTGAGAGACTTGCTTAAATCCACACGTTGAACTTGGAAACTGTGTCCACATAGTTCTGGATTCCAAATCCTCTCCACAGATGTCTCCAAAAGTCCCCACAACCTGTGACACCCTCACCCAGAAAATGTGCGGCCACCTGCGGGGTCATGGCCTTCTTTGTGAGAAGAGGAGCTCAAGAGAGGAGGTCAACTACAAACCAACCAACCCAATAATCCAAATAAAGACTGAAAAACACATGATCTCTCTATGACTAGCATCACATCATAAATCCAAGGCAGTCATCCGTAGCAAGAATGTGTACAGGACAGAAGAGCGAGATCCAGGGAAGTCCTTTACGCCAGATCAGGTCAGCACTCCGGGCCACTCGCAATGCATTTGCCTCATTCACCTTCCAATGTGCCGACTCAGAGCTGACTGCACAGTTGAATCATGTGACTGGTGGACAGCAGTCTAGTTTAGGCCACTATTCAGGACCCCACAGAGCCAAAGAAAGAAAATCGCTCTTCCTTTCCACAGCTGTCAAACTCTGCCTGGGGCCCCAGGGCGGTGAGAGTGGGGCCTGTGATGTCTAGCAAGAAATCTGTTCGGCTGTCTGAGGAAAGAGAGATGTTAGCTTGTCACTCATCTAAGGGATGGGGACAGCGTGTGGTTTCTCCCATGTGTCCACGGTCTTGGCTCCTGCTACTCAATGAAAACGCCCCCAAACAAATCACCTATAGTCTCCTCTAGGGCCCGCCCAGGAACCTGCAATCTGGCCGAAAATGAACAGAACACACTCAGTAGCGCTTCAGGTTGGAAAGGACCATTGCAAATGGGGCCATAATTCTCTGCAGAAAAAAAAGACACACTCAGGGTCAGTCCAAGAACGTGGTGTCAAACAGATCAAAAGGCGTTTGCATGCAGAAAGATGCCTTTTAGTCACAAATGCTTCAAATATTAAATTAGAGGCAGGACAGGTGGAGAGGGTGACGAAGGAAGGCATGTGGCTGAGCTAATGGCCTTTCAATGGTTGCTGCAGGCACTGAGGGGGCAGGGCTAAGGTGACAGTGGGGACCTGAGGGATGTGATAGCTTCTGTGGGTCCAGGTCGGGAGGCAACTCCCCAGTGAGACTCATTAGCTCAGGGTCGCCCCAGGAACCCGAAGGTTCCTTTCAGAAAAGGGAGGCCCAGCGGATCAGCCTCCTTCTTGCATTTTAATAAAGCCCTTCAAACGGGATCCACAAGACCATGAATTTACACTCTGAAAAGGAAGACTGTATGGCAACTAATTAGGAATGACTTTATTGATTTCCAATAAAATGTGGGGAATTTAAATATTCTGGGCATGAAGTTGACAGTTGGAGTCCCTTTCATGTCATTCATTTGAGCATCTGAAGAGACCCTGCTCCCATCCGGAAGGAGGTTCTGTGAATCTGGAACTCCATGGAAGTCAGGGCCTGTCCCCTTGGCCAGCACATGCAACCCCTCGGCTCCTTCAGTCCCTTGAACTGAAAAGAAAAGAAAGTACATATACACACTCACTAGTGATCAGAGCCCTGCAGGGAGAAAAGCTCCAAACTCCACTGGCACTTCTGCTCTCCTTGAAAACATGGTGTGACAGTGCCACCCTGGGCACCCCTGCCTCATGGGAAGAGTGAAGCTCTCTTACTCACCAGCTTTCCTCTCTCCAAGACCTTTGACCCACGCCTGCCTATCTGTGCTTGGGAAGGTGCACTGAATGCAAAGCCATTTCGTAAAGAATGTGGATTGTGCCAATGGCCACCTTGTAGTGTTCACTTCAGGATAGAGGAGCTGTGATTTTACCCGAGCAGACCTGCTCTCCTTGAGAGAGGAGGACCATGATATAGAGAAAATCAGAGCTCATCGAGCATCGGGAAGGGACAGGGAGAGAAAGGAGTGAGCAGGGCCAGTCAAAATGGTCCCCACTCACTCCTCTCTGTTCTTTGTATAAGAGAGAGGCAGTCTGCATGACAGCATGAGGGGTCTTACCCTCACTCTTCTTTGAGAGTTCTAGAAGGTTCCAGCCACAGAGGCAGAGCCACATCAGCATGGAGACTCCGTGTCTTTCGGGACCGAAGAGTCCTGAGTTTTCTCTTTGTGAGCCACCTGATTGAGGGACACTAACTTCAAATTGGAGCAGTGAATGCCAGCATGGGGACTAGCCACTAGGAGGGCTAGGACGTCACCGGGAGCCCCACCTCAAGAACCTCAGCTCTTTCCTCCACCAAACATAGCGACACACCTGAGGCAGGAGGCATGGGAAAGGGGAGGGCGGCTTCTTGGGGTGTGAGTTCATGGATATGCCCTGATTCCATGAGGAGAAGGCACAGAAGCTCTGTGCTCCCTCCCAGAGCTCACCCTATGTGCGTCCTTTACCGTGAAACTATGATCATAATATAGCGCTTTCCGGAGTTCTGTGTGCTATTATATGGAATATCAGAAGCTTATGGCAACCCCAAATTTATATCCAATAGGTCAGCTACAGCTGACTTCTGAATTAAGGGCACACCTGTGGAGGCCTAGGCCTTTAACTTTTGGGGTCCGATGCTAACAGCAGGGCTGGCCTCACAACTGAATCGTGACACGCCCTGTCGGAGTGGAAGCTCAATAGAACTTCACCCTAAGCTCCAGCAGGTCGGGGATCCCCTTTTTCGTGTCCACTGTACCCTGCAGGACATCCACCTTCATTGTTCTGATAAACTTGGGAGGTCACCTGTCCACATGAAGGACCCTCCCTCCCTCTCTCTGTCGCTCCCTGCCACCAGACTGGGGCTACATGGGTAAGGGCCAGGGAGGGACTCAGCTCTCAGGCAAACTGAAGATTTTACAATGTAAACAGAAGCCTTCTCTACAGAGATAGCTTTTACAAAACAACAGGACCCCATGAACACATTGCCCTGGGGGGAGGGGGGCCTCCCCAGGACTTGGAAGAGGCCAGGATTGCAGCTCAGGCCTCATTGGCTTCCCAGCAAATCCACTTCTGACATCTGATCCCTCCACATCCAGGCATCCAGCTCCCAGTGGACACTCCGAACCCATTTAGAGAATGAATGGAAGGAAGATCCCTGACGTAGCCACCAACCTAGACTCAATAAGGGTGAGGCATTTCTTAACCTGACATTTAAAAAATTATTTGATTCCCTGTTTTTATTTTTTATTTCTTTTCCTTTTGGGGACTGACCTCACTGGCTATTTTTGCTCAAGTCCCTGAAGTGGGCTTTAGAGGGATTTATAGGCTGTGATTACCAGACCTCAACACACAGAAGTTAGTGAATTTGGTCATCTGCTGTTTGCAACCAGATTAGAAAAATCCTCCTGGAGAAACTTGTGTTTTCATTTCCATGTTAAATCACAAGAGAACTGAAGAAATAGAGCTAAAATGCAAATTGGGAGCACATTTTAAGCATAGGGGGATTTAAAGCCTTCTTCCAAGAGCCAAAAGCTTTCTCTCCCTTGGAGAATCCAAGTCATCGGGTTATCCTGGCATTTTCTGGGTTTTAGAATATGACAGTTCCAGGCTGTTTCTCCAGCATTGAAAAACATGTAGTACTTCATGTCTCTCATGCCACAAAATATTCTGGAGTCTTGAATATCTCTTAAATTCAATCTCTCCTTCCAGTCTGCTGTCACTGCCCTGACTAGACTCCCCAAAGCAGGTGAGACACAGGCAAAGGAGTCCTGGATGTGGGGTCACACAACCTGAATCTTGCTTCCCACGTCCCTTTTCTCACCAGCTGTGTCCCCCAAACTTCCCCAAGCCACCATTTCTCAGCAAGACCCCAATGCTCAACAGCTTCCACCATGTGGCCATCTTCCCACACTCTTGGTTTGTTTTGTATCAACTAGGAACCTCAGATGTTCATCTCAAGTAGGAAAAAAGTGACACCTGCAAAGTTATGTGAATCATTAGCCTGGCGTCTCTCTCCAGCTCTGGAATAAGACTCTACTGCCAGGAGACAAATCCATAAGGGTCTTTCTGGAACCTAGGTGCTCACGAGCACCTGAGGATAACAGGAATGTCAGCCCAACAACCTGCTGTGAAATGCCCAGTGAAGGTGGACAGGTAATTCCATAGCATGCAATTAAGAGTTAGATATTGCGCCGAGAGGAACTCAAAAAAGTCATACAGTAAAATAAAGAGATCACGTGCAAGGTAGCTCCCCAAGGCATCTATGAGGCCCATTTTTGCTTCTGGAATTCTAGAAACTAATTATTAAAAAATAAAACATCGGCTAAAATCGTCAACCCAGAAAGAAACAAGCCCCTTGGCTGTCCTTGCCCACGTCTGCCTTTCGTGCCTCTGCATCTCCATCTCCAGCCGGGCTGATGAAACAGTCATCTGTGCCAAGGTCATTGAAAGTTCAGATCGGCCTGCAGGCCCCCTATCCCCCCCACCCCCCACCTCCAGTTCACAGCGAGGAGGCTGGGTGTATTTCAGCTTGTCCACGAGACTATGAAGTCATTCCGGGTCCCCATCAGCTGATTACAAATCATCACATCCTATTTTAAGAGAACTTGAGTACTTTAAGAGTAGTGAAAATTCTAATTTTTTTTTTACAGGATTGCCTCACTACAAGTATTCAGGGAACGGCACAGAAACTCCTGTTTCTTCAGCCCCCACCCCTGAGTAGGTGCCATGCGAGGTGTTGTTCCCAGGCTACTTCCTAAGACCCTGACAGCAAGTCCATGAGGCAGAATCATGGTCACCATTTCAGGGACAAAGAGATTGCAATTCTAAGAGCTTAAGGTGACTAACCCAAACCTATACCACGGATAGGGCAGTCTCGTTCTGATCTTGGGTCTGTTCCACTTCAAATCCCAAGCTTTCATTCAGATCCAGGGGCCAGTTAGCAAGGGGACGGAAGCCAAGGTCTAAGGTCCACTTCCTTTTCTCTGGGACTCCTGAGGTCTTCTTCCCTTTGGACCCAACTTTCCTTGGGATCTGGGCGAGGCGTCTGGGCAGAGCTGGCAGCAGGGCCCAGGTCGTGCGCCCCCGGTCCATGCGGAGTAGCACCTGTCTGGACGCTCAGGGACCACAATGATGCAGCTTGACCAACCCGAAGGGGAGTTTTAAATCCAAAGTGGATTTCCACAAGGCTACCTCTCAGGCCCGTTACATCTGCCGGTTCCTCAGGAAAGAGCTGGGCTCTCGTTTTTGCTGGGGCAATACGCCATTTCTCAGATGTCAATGTGCTGCTGGCTGTTTCTCCAGGTCTTCAGAATACGTTCCTCGGAGGAAATAGAGAAAATTTGTCACCTACTCCATATAAACTCTCACCTCGGGGTTTGGGTTTCCCACCTCTGTGCTCCTCCACATGTGCCTTCCACCTGGAGTGCCCATCTGACCACCCCCCTCCTCCCAACACACCCATTCTTCCCGCTCAGGCGGTCCTTCCTCCACAGCCACACCTGCATCTTCAGCAGCTGTCACCTCTGCCCTTTGACATCTCCTCTCCCCCACAACACTTCCACACTGCCTTTGTCCCTGCCAGGTCCCTCAGGGTGGGGAGCTTCTTCTGGCCCCTTGCTCTCTCCTGTGTCCCTCTCAGTGCCTGGCAGATACTGCCTGGATGCCAGTAAAAGCAAGGAGAAAGCTACCAACTTGCCTCAGCTGGTCCACTCTGCGTAAGTCACGTGGCCTTTCCTGGTATCCCCACGGCACCCGGGTGGTGAGGACCCCATTGTCATTTGCATGTGCCCACTCACTTGTTGTCCGTCCCCGCGGCTCAAATACAGTAGGCCATGGAATTAGAATTCTGCAGGACACACAATGAGGCCTTGTGTCCTCAGACACAGGCCCAGCCTGCGTGGCCAGCTGGTCTCTGCTGGCCCCTGGGCAGCAGGCTGGGGCAGTGAGGGCATGCTGCCCAGAAGCCCCCACCCTCGGCTTTGGGAACATGAGAAAGTCACTGTCTCCTGAAATCAAGATGTGCTAGAGGATGGGGACACACTTGTCAAACTCATGGCCAAATGAGTCAAAACCAGAGAGTTACCTAACACCAAGTTCTCACTTTCTGCTAAGGGACGGAGAATCTAGTCTGGGGTTTTCTGTGTGGGCCAGTGGCCGGCTCCTGGGATAAAAACCTCCTAGTGGAAAATACCCTGGGCATCAGGAGCGGTCCGTCCTGCTCCTGCGACCGTCCTGGCCGGCTCAGTGCCGACGGTCACATGTCAGGGACAGGCTGGTGTGGGCAGAGCACCAGAGAGGAAGAAGGTCTGGGGACTTATTTTTCGCATCTCTGAGTCCCTCGGAGCAGGGAAGCTCTGATTTGGAGTGGTTTTCTAGCGGAAAGCCAGCAGAAGAATAAAACAAGAGGCATGTGGTAAGCGAGGACAGCACAGTCCACCGTGGGGTGGGGCAAGGTGCCCGGCGGGGAGCCGCTGGCGCAGGGAAGGAGTCCGAGCTGGGTGAGGAAGAAAGGATGTAGGCTGGCCACCGACAGAGAGGAAGAGAGCCTTACATGGGAAGACGCACCAGATGAAGGTTCCGCGGTGTGAAGACACGTGACCTAGGGAGGGAAGGGTAGCAGGGTCCAGCTGCAGAGGGCACCGGCGTTAAACAAGGAGAGTCCCAGCCTGGGTATGATGGCATCGTGCACTTTGCCAAGATTAGACTTTGCCCCATGGGCACCCAGCACTTATCCCGACATGACAGGTACTTTCCTTTTTCATTGTGTCTATTGTTTTTCTTATCCTCCCCCAGCAATGTCAGTTCATGAGAATTTTTACTCACTGGTGAATCCCAACTTCTTGTGACCAAACCTGGGACATGGTACCTGTCCAATAAAACATGCTGAATGAATGTATGTTAATTGCTTAGCAATGTGCCAGCATTTAAATATCAGCTGTTGCTAGCTAGTCTTTCCAATATCACCTATTATTTAGGCTTTTATCTGCATGCTTTAGCTGGTTTGGGAAGCACACGTCAACAAGATGTGGCTATTTCTATTTTGTTTACCTCTCCTCTGCCTTGCAGTAATATTCACGAGTGCCTTTCCTTTCTCTGCTCCCACCCCCCACTGTTTTTCTGGGGCAACAGCAAACCCCTTTCCAAATTCATCCCGACACAGGAGCCCCATGTGAGGGCATGTGAGGATAAGGGATGCAGGGAGCGTCAACAGCAATATTTATCCCGAGGCTCCTGCATGTCAGGCTATGACAGCTTGCCTTCTGTTTCAAAACTATGTGCATGTCAATAAATCTGCTACACTCCTCCACCAGCCTGCTAGCTCTTCCCACAGTGGGGAAGCTGTGAAAAATGGTGTGCAGTCTTTATGAAATATATAGTACTGCTCTCCAGGGCACATTTGAAGAGCACCTTGGTAGAAAACTCAGTCTTTGAGAACTTTGTACAAGTCTACCAGAGCCCAAAAGTGAGGTGATGAGCCCAGAGTGCTTCAACAGATGCAATTGAATGGGAGGCAGGAGACAGACTGTGTGTGTGTGTGTGTCTGTGTGTGTGTGTGTGCGCGCACGCGCGTGCGCATGTGTGTAACCTTTTCTTTGCATATGTCAAAATGAAATGACAAATCTAGTTACATTCCTAAATTTGGGCTCAGGGTGGAGGTCTTGCCATCTTTCTGAGTCTTTCACATGTTTAAAGATGCCTGTGATGGTCCGGTGGAATAAAACACAGAGACTCGAATCCACCATGTTGTTGAGGCTCTCTGTGCCCCACTTACCACATCCTATTCATGTGACATGGAGCAGGTGCACCTTATATATCCATGTACTGAGTCAACGATGCACACGTTGCTGTTACTCTCGTTGGTAGTGACCATGGTGGAAGGGGAGGAGGGGGAGTTGAGAGAATATAGAAGGGAGAAGGTCATATTCTCTTATGTTTACTGTCTCCCAGGGTTAAGTTTGCATTGATAGCTTCTCCTGAGGGATTCCATCTTAATAGGACTAAAGAGTGAACCTGGCAGGTTCCCCCTCCCCTAACAATGGTTAAAGATGCAGCCCCCTTGTGGCAAGAGGAGATGCTCATTCCAATCTCAGCTGTCATGAGCCCATGTGCTGACATCCTCCTCTTAGTCATTCTGTCACTAAACATGAAGCAGTCCTTTTTCTGTGCTGTAGTTCTGAAATTAAGAGTATCAGGATTGAGTTTTAAACCATGCCACAGGGTGGCCACAGGGAATATGTGTGCAGCTGGAAGGGGGGACAAGGAGGATAGTCCGGGGGCCACTCTTGTCTTCAACATATGCAACTCTGTATTTATCTGTTTGGGGTACCAGACTCCTCACTCTTACAGGAGATTGAAAGGCAACAAAGGATGCCATCTAAAGCTTAAATATAGAGAAAACAAAAACAAACAATCCTGAGTCCAACTTTTATCATGGCAAAATCACTTCTCCAAAATATATCGATAAGGTTGGACAAACTCACCCAAAACAGCTGTTTCAGTCCTCTAGAAGTTGATCAAAGTTGCACAACAAAGGGAGGAGCATTCTTTTTTTTTCAGTAAACTACTGTTTTTCTTGAAATATCAACAGGAATCTATGGCATTCTTGCCCAGAACTGCTGCCCTCTCCACTCAACAAGTGGTGCTGGGAAGACTACTCTCTTACACCGTCCACAACTTTAAACCCGAATGGATTTAAATATGAGAGCTAAAATGACAAAGCTTCTAAAAGAACATATAGAAGAAAGTCTCTGTGACATTGAATTAGGAAAAGACTTCTTAGACACAATGCCAAATATACAGGCTATAACAGCAAGAAAAGGATAAATTGGACTTCATTAAAAATAGAAATGTAGGTGCTTCATTTATAAAATAAAAAAATTTCAACTTGAATAGACATTTCAACAAAGAAAGCATAGAAATGATTAATAAGCATATGAAAAGGTATCATTAGTTAGGAATGTTCCACAGTTTTTGGAATGGCTATAATAAAAAAGACAGTATCAAGTGTTGACAAGGATGTAGATAGAATACCTGGAACCCCCAAGCATTGCTGGTGGGAATATAAAATGGCACAGCCACTTTGGAAGATAGTTTGAAAGTCTCTAAAAATGTTGAATACAAACCTTATCATGGAATCCAGCAACTCTACTCCCAGGAATCTACCCAAAAGAAATAAAAACAGACATCCACACGAAGACTTATATATGAATGTATATAGCATCATTATTCATAACAGCCCAAATTGGTCACAATCCAATTGTCCATCACACAGTGAAGGGGTAAAGGAATGCAGTAGGGCCATAGAATAGAATACTACTCATCAATAAAAGGAAAGACTGATACCTGTCGCAGCATGAATAATCCCCAAAAATATGTAAAGAGTGAAGAAGCCAGAACAAAAGACTGTGCATTACTCATTTATCTGAAATACCCAGGAAAGACTAACATATAGAGAACCAAAGCAAATCAGCCTGACCAGGCGGTCGCGCAGTGGATAGAGCATCGGACTGGGATGTGGAGGACCCAGGTTCGAGACCCTGAGGTCACCAGCTTGAGTGCGGGCCCATCTGGCTTAAGCAAAAGCTTGTCAGCTTGGACCCAAGGTCGCTAGCTCCAGCAGGGGGTTGCTCAGTCTGCTGAAGGCCCGCAGTCAAGGCACATGTGAGAAAGCAATCAATGAACAACTAAGGTGTCGCAACGGCAACAAAAAACTAATGATTGATGCTTCTCACCTCTCTCCATTCCTGTTTGTCTGTCCCTATCTATCCCTCTCTGTGACTCTCTCTCTGTCGCTGTGTTTAAAAAAAAGAAAGAAAGAAAAGAAAATCATTTTTTGCCTGGAGCTGGGAGCAGAGGTGGGGATGGACTGCAGATGGACTGGGGATTTTAAGGGTGACGAAAATGTCCTAAGCTGGATTTGGAAGGTGGTTGTATCATTCTATAATTTTCTAAAACAATGAATTGTACACTCACAATTGGTGAATGCTATGGAATGTAAATTTAAATAAATCTTTTTCAAAAAGCAACTTGGGAGCTGAAAAAAACAAGCCCTTGAATACCACCCAGCAGAACATTCTTTGAGTCTTTAACGTGACATGTGGCTTAGACTCTGGGTTCCAGTTCATTTCAGCCCATTTCCTGAGGTCTGAAACGTTCCAGTTCTCAGGAAATTCCATGCTTTGCTCTCCCTGAAATTTTGGTTCCATTTGCTAGGCGACCCTCTCCTCTTTTACAGCCCATAATTTACCTCCTCACGGCTCTCTCCTGCGTGCACCTCTCTCCTGATTGCAGGTACGAGACTAGCCCATCCGCAAACTGACCTACGCAGTAACCCTTCCATACTCTAATAATGCTTGGGGCTGCTGTTTTAAGCAGGCAGCCCTGCTTGCAGAAGAGTTATTGTTTTCTGCTATAAAATTTACCAGTGGAAATGAGTGCATTTGACCCAATTTGAAAGAGAAAAAAATGCTCTGGTATTTTCACATAAGGCTTTTTCCCCCTTGGCAATAGCAGAGCCACTGCCTCCATTTCCCAATCCCTCCAGGCGAAGAACTATGTTAGCAAATGAGCTAACTTAGAACCCAGTTTGCATTCGGGCTGACAGCAGCTCCCGAGCATGGCTTCTACAAGAATCTGCAGCTTTGTGGAAGATCACGACCCTCTGTCCACCTCCCACTCCGATCTGCTGACAGTTCTATCTCCCGGAACATAATCTCCTCTGGGAATACAATCTGTCATTAGGCAGGGCCTGAAACCGCCCTATATCCTGATATTCTGATATGTGAGGCTCATGGCAAAAAGCTGCAGGAAGATGGTGAATGTTTTTTTCTGCAAAGATCTTCCTGCTACTTTGAAAGCCCCTTAGACATGAAAAGGACAGTGTCTTCTTTTCAAATGCATGTGCTTAACCTACATGGTGGCCAAGACCAGATCCTGTGTTCTAAATCAAGTAAAAAAAAAAAAAAAAAAAAAAACTGTCCAAAATAAAAATGACTTGTTCAAATCATAATCAGCATGTCACATCTGTCCCCAAACTCATTATCCCACAAAGATGTAAGTGGTTAGAGAAACCCACCAGACCTCAGCCCATTGTCAATTATTCCTCTAACCACATCTAAGAAGAAGTGTCTACTCAGGTCCTCTGCTATTTTTTCATTGGATTGCTTATTTGTTTCTTTGTTTGTTTGGGGTTAAGTTATATAATTTCTTTATATATTTTGGATATTAACCCCTTGTCAGAGCTGTTGTGTTCACGTATCTTCTCCCACCCAGTTGGTTGCCTTTTGTTTTGTTGGCAGTTCCTTTTTCTGTGCAGAAGCTTTTAAATTTGATACAATCCCAATCATTTTTTTTTTATATCCCTTTCCTTTGGAGTAGAAACCATAAAATACTCTTTAAGACCAAAGTTCTTAAGTTTAGTACCTATGTTTTCTTCTGTGTAATTTATTTAAGTATTTAATCCATCTTGAGTTAATTTCCGTATATGGGTACAAACAGTAGTCCAGTTTCATTCTTCTGTATGTGACTTTCCAATTTCACCAATACTATTTATTAAAGAGGCTTTTCTCTTTCCATTGTATGTTTTTTGGCTCCTTTGTCAAATATGATGTGCCCATATACATGTGAGTTTATATCTAGGCTCTCAATTCTGTTCTACAAATTGATGTGCGTGTCTATTTTTCTGCCCCTAACATGCTGTTTTGATTATTGTCATTTTGTAGTACCATTTGAAGTCAGATAGTGTGATATCTTCATCTTCCTTCTTTTTTAGGATTGCTTTGGCTATTCAGGGTTTTCCTGTGGTTCCACATAAATCTGGTGATTTTTTTATTCTATTTTGTATGTCATTGGGGTTTTTATGAAGATTGCATTAAATCACATACAAATGGCCAAGAGATACATGCGAAGATGCTCAACTTCATTAGTTATTAGGGAAATGCAAATCAAAACTACAGTGAGATACCACCTCATGCCTATTAGAATGTAAGATGGTACAGTCATGATGGAAAATAGTATGGAGACTCCTCAAAAAACTAAGAACAGAGTTATCATATGATCCAGCAACCCTTCTTCTGAGTACCTACCCAAAAAATTTGAAAACATTTATTTACAGAGATATACACACCCCTCTGTTCATTGTAGCATTATTCCAAGTAGTCGAGACATGGAAACAACTGAAGTGTCCTTTGATAGGTGATTGGATAAGACGATGTGGTACATATATACAATGGAATACTACTCAGCCTTAAGAGAGGATGAAATACTGCCATTTCAACAATGTGGATAGATGTTGAGAATATCATGCCAAGGGAAATAAGTCAGACATAAAAAGTTCAGAACCACGTGATTTCACTCATATGTGGGATAGAAAAGTGAAAGCAACAAATGAACAGACAAGCAAAAAAACCAAAAGCTCATAGACACAGACAATAGTATAGTGGTTACAAGAAGAGGGGAAAGGAGAGGGGGCTGATAAAGGGTAAAGGGGTCAAGCACATGGTGACAGAGAATAATTTGACTTTGGGTGGTGGGCACACAATGCAATATACAGATGAAGTAATATAGAATTCTATACAGTGGTACCTTGAGATATGAATTTAATTCGTTCTGTAACCGAGCTCGTAAGTCAGTCAACTTGTGTATCAAACAAATTTCTCGCATTGAAAATAACTGAAATAGATTTAATCCATTCCAGCCCTGTGAAACATCTCCAAACCATCCTAAATTATAAAAAATACATGTTTTTAATTAAGAAACACACATGTATACTTTACCAATGCATAACAAAATATATGAAATAAAAGAAAAAAGTGTTATTTAGTACTGTGCTCTTATTTTGGAGACAGACTAGTGCAGCTAACGGAAGTGAATGGCGGAGGAGGAGGAAGGGAGGAAGGGATGCAGGCACTGTAGACACGTAAACTAAAACTGCATTTTCTTTAAACAAAACTAAAACTGCTCTTTCTTTACTTAAAATGAAAGCACAAAAGCTTTATCACAACTCGTATCTCGGAATTTCGCTCGAATCTCAAACAAAAATATGAACCGAGTTTCAGCTCGTATCTTTATATATATATATAATAAAATACTAATAAAAAATTGTATGTTGGTCTGTTCTTATCTCAAGGTACCACTGTACTTGAAACTTTTATAATTGTATTAACCAATGTCACCCCAATAAGTTTAATTTTTTTTAAAAATTCATATCTAGTCTTGCTCATTCAGGCCATTCTCCTTATTGCTTTCAGAATCATCTATAAAAATGTAAACTCTTCCCTGCTCATGGCTCTTTGGGAGCTCTTCCTGCCTTGGGGAGAGGATCTAGACGCCAAGCCTGGCACCCACCCTGCTGCCCACATATTGACTGCAGTCTCACTATTAGCTTCAGGGTTTCTCATACAGTCCACTGTCCGGGGCCCAGTGGCTTGCCTGTTCCCAAAACAGTGGTTCAGTGCCTGGCACTCAGCTGTATCCTGTGTCTGCCGCTGCTTCTAAGAATCCTGACTCTCTCTTCAAGCCTCACCTGCAACGTCATCTTCTCACTGAAAACTTTTCAAATTGCTCTCTACCCAAGAAGTTTGTCACTTCCTTCTCTTTGTCTTGTGGAACTTCACAGATACTCAGCTCAAAGCATTTCGCTTCCAATGGGCTAGAATTGTTCACATGTCAGCATCCCAGAGAAACCACAATCTCCTCCTATCGGGCACGTTCTCTTGTTTGTTCAGCACCAGTCAAGTTGATAGAACAAGAAAAACAGGAAAGAATTGATAACCCATCATGAGGAATGAGGGAGAAGAAGGTGTTATGTTTACTCTAGTAGCTTGGAGAAAGCAGGGGAAGGAGACGAGACTGAGATGATGAACAGAGATACAGAGAAGGCTTTGAGGAGGAAAGTAGAAGAAGTTTATTTGTGACATGGGATACTCCAAACACCTGGGGGCGGCCAGGTGGAGATATATGAGTCTGAAGTGCGAGAGAAAGACCAGGTTGGAAAGTGACAGTTTTTTGTTTTAAACACATCAGCTTTCAAAGGGATCGGAAGCCATGGATGGCAATACAATCATAGTGGGAAAGTCTGCAGAGAGCAGCCATAGAGACATAGCAAACTATGAGCCATCATGGATTTAAAGAGTAGACAGAACAATTAAAGAGGGAAAAGCTGAATGGAGAACCAAGAAGAAAAACACAGAGTGGAACTTCAGGAAGGAGTAAAAAAGAAAGGTCTCTGTGGCCAAGATGTTCTCCTGCCGAGTTCTGCCCCATGAGGGAGAGGCTGGCACCTGTCTCTGTGTCCTGGGTCCTGGAAGTCTAACTGCTTTTCACACAGCCCTTCAACCTGTCTGCCCATCTGCAGTTCAATCCTTACCTCTTCCGTACAGAAATCCTTTATATCCTCAGTTCATGAACCTTCCTGAGGTTCCAAAAAAGTAAGTGATTTTCCCTTTCTACTTTCCCCACTTCTTCCGTAGAAGTCATTTTTTTTTTCCGGATCTGTTATGTTCAATTATCACTTGTCTATCAGCTTTCCAGATTCCAAACCTTTTGCAGTATCCTGCTTTCCCATGCTGTTACTTTTTATGATTAATGCTATTTTCACAGTGCTACCGGGGAGCGTGAGGTAAATGTCTATTCAAAATGCCACCTTTAAGGGAAGCCAGATTTCTCTTCCGCTTGCACTACTAAGCCAGCTGGTCCTGTCTCAAAACACTCAGATTTCTCCGAAAATTATAGATGTTGTAATTCTGAGAGGACTACCGAAACCCCCAAAGGTAGAATTGGTCATACTACCTAAACCTAAGCTGTTATTTCTGGACAAAAACCTTGCTGATGTTGTAGATCCTGTATAAACACTTATTGATTGATATTGACTGACTGTTGCCAATAACCAAGATGTTCTTGTGAAGTCTCCAGCAGACAGACTAATCCATATCAGATCTTAAGAAAAGACTAGTTACTGTTCCTGCTAGAAATAGCAGTGACAATTTCTGAATGATCGGTCTTCGCCAGCCATTTATGTAGGTGATTTTTATGCATCCTCCCAACTCATACTTAAACCAATTCTGTCATATAATTAGTCACCCCTTTTAACAGATGAGAGAAAAAGGAATAAGTAATTATTCTAAGACTGCACCACTAATCAATATAAAAAAAGGACTCCTAGGCCCTGGCCAGTTGGCTCAGTGGTAGAGCATCGGCCCGGCATGTGGAACTCTGGGGTTTGATTCCCGGTCAGGGCACACAGGAGAAGCACCCATCTGCTTCTCCACCCTCCCCCCTTTCCTTTCTCTCTGTCTCTCTCTTCCCTTCCCGTAGCCAAGGCTCCATTGAAGCAAAGTTGGCCCGGGCGCTGAGGATGGCTCCATGGCCTCTGCCTCAGGTGCTAGAATGGCTCTGGTTGCAGGGGAGCAAGGCCCCAGATGGGCAGAACATCGCCCCCTGGTGGGTATGCCAGGTGGGTCCCGGTCGGTCACATGTGGGAGTCTGTCTCTCTTCTCACTTTGGAAAAATACAAAAAAAAGAAGAAGAAGGAGAAAAAGAAAGAAGAAGGAAGAGGAGGAGGAGGAAGAGGAAGAAGAGGAGGAGGAGGAGGAGAAGGAGAAGAAGAAGAAGAATTAGAACCCATACTTTTTCTTAGTCAAAACATTCCCTGAAGGGGTATGTCTGGGACCTTGGCCAGAGCACTGGCTCCGATGGGACAGTGACTATGACTTCTGAGAGGAATCAGACACTGCTCTGGGTTCCAGCTTCATGTTTCCACCCTGTCTGACAAGGAACCAAAGAGGAAGGGGGTGCAGTACCACAACCAGAAAACAAAGGGAGTAAAGGAGACTTGTCATCAAATCTTGAAATATTACAACTAATGTTAACACAGCACTTTCACAGTTTAGCATCTTTACTGACATTATCCCTATGACTCTCACAATGACCTGGGAAGCTGGACCTGTTTTGAGGAAGAAATAAAGTGTCAGAGAGATTCAAGATTGTCACAGAGGAACCAACATGAAAGTGTCTGTGTGTTCTCAATTTCAATATATTTCTATACACATATACACACACAACAATGGAATATTACTTAGTAATAAAAAGTAATAAAATCTTTCCATTTGCAACAACGTGGATGGACCTAGAGGGTGTTATGCTGAGTGAAATAAAGCCATCAGAAAGAAAAATACAATATGATGTCACTTACATGTGGAATCCTAAAACAGCAAAACAAATGAACAAAACAAAAACAGACCAATAGAAGCAGAGAACAGACTGGTGGTCGTAAGAGGGGAGAGGGTGAGGTGGGTGAAAAAAGTAAAGGGAAATAGAGTCGATAATATTGTGATAACTTTGCACAGTGACAAATGATTACTAGACTTAGTGTGGTCCATTATATGGTAAGGCATATAAATGTCAAATCACTAAATGTACACCAGAAACTAACACAATATTGTATGCCAACTATACTTTAAAAAGAAGAAAGTAAAACAAAATTGCTCTTAAACTGAAAAATAAAAAATTTAAAGAACTGGTTTTAATTTAGATTTATTTTAATCCTTGGTCAATGATTGCCATGAATGAAAAGGATACTGAAAAAAAAAATATATATATATATATATATATATATATATATATATATATATACACACACACACACACACACATACACACACACACACACACACACACACACACAAAGCAAAGAAGTCCATTGTCATGTATACTTACTAAATAATCTTACTTGTTTTCAACTTCTTTCTACTGATTAAAAGACTTTTCCTTGAGGAGAGAGATAAACAGGAAAAGAGAGAGATGAGAAGCATCAACTCATAGTTGTGCCACTTCAGTTGTTCATTGATTGTTTCTCATAGTTGCCTTGATCAGGGGATTCAAGCCAAGCCAGTGACCCCTTGCTCAAGCTAGCGACCTTGGGTTCAAGCCAGCAACTTTGGACTTCAAGCCAGTGACTTTTGGGCTCAAGCCAGCATCCTTGGCTTCAAGTCAATGATCCCACCCTCAAGCCATTGGCCGTGGGGTTTCAAGCCTGGGACCTCAGCCTCCCAGGTCCTCGCTCTGTCTACTGCACCACCACCACCAATCAGGCAAGAAAGACTTTATTAAAATAACTACTGACGGCAATTAATAGATATAACAAACTAATATAACTCACAAATATATATCTGTTTGTATATAAAACAAAAGAGCTCGCCTGACCAGGTGGTGGTGCAGTGGATAGAGTGTCAGACTGGGATGCGGAAGACCCAGGTTCGAGACCCTGAGGTTGCCAGCTTGAGCGCAGGCCCATCTGGCTTGAGCAAAAGCTCGCCAGCTTGGACCCAAGGTCACTGGCTCCAGCAAGGGGTTGCTCGGTCTGCTGAAGGCCCGCGGTCAAGGCACTATGAGAAAGCAATCAATGAACAACTATGGTGTCGCAACGGCAACGAAAAACTAATGATTGATGTTTCTCACCTGTCTCCGTTCTTGTCTGTCTGTCTCTATCTATTCCTCTCTCTGACTCTCTCTCTGTCCCTGTAAAAACAAAAAAAGAAAGAAAAGAGCTCTCAAACCCCACTTTCAACCTTTGTCTGGAAAAGTTTAACTTGTTAATAAGTTTTTTTGCCACCAAGTTTAATTTTTAAGTGTACAGACAAGAGCCTTTCTCAAGTGATTCATTAATTTTTGCAGCAAATCACACAATGATTGACACCATCCAAATTTTTTTATCAAGAATTTCTTTTTAAAATTGGTTAATAAACCTACTTTTTAATCATCATTGTGCCTTGAATGGACAAATTAAATATATGCACTATATTTGTGAGGCACAGTCTGTCCTCTCATGAGGAGGTCAGGGCATTTGGAGTGCATGTTTTTTTGGTACTATTAGAAGAGAAATGCATGTTTAGATTCTAAAAAGACTGTGAATTCTTTTCCAGAAGAAAAATCATAAATTTTCTATATGACACCAGAGATTAGAACAGCCACTGAGATCTCAGTACTAAATGTCACCTTGTTTGAAGGCATCGTCTTCATGACATTGACCGCATCCATTACAATATTTTATCCCAAGTCAATTGCAATATGCCACAAGCCTCTGACAAGTGAATGAGCCGAGATGGTACCAGTCACGCTCTCCCCTCGGGGCACCTAGTGTGCCCCCTGGAACATGTCTCCCACTGAAAAATGTATGCTTCTTGGAAGTCCTCATTGTCACCTTGTCCCCTACTGTTAAATTAATTAAACAAGGAAGCCATTAGACTGATGTGGCTCTCATGCTATTGCAGCCTATGTGAGGAAAGAGAAGTCCAAGCCCTTCAACACCTCAGAGTTACAAAACCAAAATGCTAAGGACAGCCCACCACAAACAGCCAACCTGGATTCAAGGTAGGGACAAATGCCTTCCCCTTCACGTCCACACCTTATGTGTCTGTCCTCTGGCTCCCCAGGCAGAGTGCTCCTACCCACTTCCGGTTTGGCTCTACCCTGTTCCAGCAGACTTCCGTTCAAATAAACTGTTGAAAATTTTAATGTGTGTCAGTTCATCTTTTATTATATATATTTATTTATTTAGAAAATTAATTTTAACAAGGTGACATTGATGAATAAGTGTACATAAATTTTAGGCAAACATCGCTCCATCATTTGAATAGTCAATTATGTTGTATATCCATCACCTAAAGTCAAATCATTTTCTGTCACCTTATATTTGTCCTTCTTTATACCCTTCCCCACCCCCGACGTCTCCCTCCCCTGGTAACCACTATACGTCAGTTTATCTTTTAACACTGCACGTTTGTAAAGCTGAAGTTCTCCTGCTTTTTCAGACAGAATAAAATGTACTGGAAGTCCCTGCCATGTCCTTCTCCCACCCAGGGGTCATCCTGGGCTTCCTCTTGGGCACCAGACCCCACTTGGGAGCTCACTTGTCTAGGTAATCCATGTCTCACAATAATGTACACGACCCTCATCTGACCATGGGTGCTTTCAGTGTGGTCTCTGGAGCCAGATGGGCTTCCAAGAGCTTGTGCATCCTCATCAATTATAGTTGTCACCCTGTCCATGTTCAGCTCCCCACAGTTTCCAGTGACCCACAGTCTACCATAGTCCAAAAACATTAAATAGAAAATTCCAGATTAAAAGAAAAAAGAATTCAAAAGTTTAACATTGTGCTCCATTTAGGGTGGTGTGACAAAATCTTGCACTGTCCCTTGTCATCCCACTCTGTCCTGCCCACGATGTGAAACATCCCTTTGTCCAGCAGACACGATGCAGCCACTCCCTGCCTGCTGGTCACCTAGGACCCGTCTCAGTGATCAGAAGCTCCATTTTATGTGTGCTATTCGGACAGAAGCCGCACAGTCAGCCAGTACCCTGAGGCTGAGCGTGCCATCCGGGCTCTGGAAGCATCCTTCCCAGGGAAGTCTGCTTAGTCTAAGCTTTGCCTGGAAGCTTCAGGCATGAGGAAAGCAAAGGGATGACCAGGTAGGGTGCAGGGCTCTTAGTGGTTCTGGTGACAAGATCCCGCATATGATTGAGGGAGTGAGAGGCTGAGGCGAGTGGAGTGAAGGGGAGAAAAAGAAGAGAGAAAGTCGAGGAGTAAGAAGCCCAGGTGTGAGGAGGGTCATCTCAGCAGATATTGAAATCCTCCACCCCAGAGGTGTTTCACATAGGAACCATGAGTCCAGAGCTGAAACCATGCTGGAGGAGTGACCTGGGAGTTGTCAGGTGACCTCAGCGAGGTGTGACATCAGTGGAAAAGGTGATGACTCAGAGAACAGAGGGAGGGTGAGGGTATTAGAAGGATAACTCCGAGTCTTCTCTCCTCTGTCTTTTCAGTGCAACCCAAAGCCATAACTATCCTGGGAACGAACGAGACGTTTACTGAATGTTCAGAGTGAACCCAGGGCAGTGTGGCTTACATTCAGATTAGATCTCGGGGTGTGGTCTTCTGTCACCTTTGCTAAAGGACTGGATAGACTTTTATCTTAAATTGATGGGACTGCCTCTCCTTACTCCTCTTTTCTTATGCTGTTTCCTTTGTATCTTTCCCTCATCACACACACACACACACACACACACACACACACACACACCCCTATTCTCTCCACTCTTTCTATGCATTGGGAAGACTCCAAATTCCTGCTAATTTCCATTACTTTAATATGCTGGTCCATTGCCTCCTCATCTCCATCCCTGGACTAGGCTCTCATCCTAACTTCATGTTCCACTCTCCTAAATATGAAAGAGTGACAGATCCTTTAAAAATAATTTTGTTTGTTGTTTAGCACGTTCCAGACTAAGTCCCTAAATAGGGCTCCCTCCCCTAAAAGAGACTTTATTGTGGCTCCAGTGCCCTATGAAGCACCAGCCAGTGTGCTGACCTCTGAGATGGGTACGGGCTGAGGGACAGGCCCTGATGGGAGCAGAAGACAAGAACGGAAGTGACAAGCAGTCAGCCTCCACGCTCATGGGCTCTGTGCTAGCCCAGTGGGGGCTGCTTCAAGGGGAGAGGCCCCAAAGTGCGACACAGAGACATTGGAGTCAAAGCCAGCAGTGCCTTTGGCCAGCGGCCCTGCCCAGTGTGGGCTGATCCTCCAGTGAAGGGCCCAGGGCACACTCAGGACACACAGCTATTCCTGTGACCTGGAAATGTCCATTCCCAGGAAGAAAGAAAGCAACATTGTTCACCGCATTCACAAGTCCTGTGGTCCCTCAGGGAAGAGGAAGATGAGAAAGGCAAAGTGAGAAATGTCTTTAACAAAGAAGGAGAAAGGAGGAAGTGGAAGGGTAGCAGCTCAGGAGGGAAGCGCGTCTGAGGGTCAGGACTGGGGAGCAGGGCACCAGACGGTCCCCTCTAGCAGGTCCTCTCCTGCTCTGTCTGCCAGCTCATCAGGGGGATTCCTGGCGATTCACAGAGCTCACTATTTTTTTTTTAGGTCATGAAAAAGAAAAACACCCAATCCACTTCACGCAAATTCAAGTAGAGTGACTTGTTCTTTCATCACTAATGATCCCACTTACAGCAGGAAAGAAGTTATGATCTCAGAAAAGTACATCGAACCTCTGTACTGGGGTTAAGCCTTTAATTTTCTCTCATAGCTCAAAATATCAGTTGCCTTATTTGGAATATACAGTTGGCTACGTCATCTATTTTAAAACATAGCCTCTGTCCTTGACATAGTGTCACTCAGCCATGCCAGAAGTGCGCCCCCAGCCATCATAATTCTTACACTCACTTGAAAAGGGGTTTATAAGGCAAGTCTGTCTGCTTGGATAAGTCATCATCATTTTAAAATAAACTTTATATTTTCATTCTAACTCATAATTTGCAAAAATAAAAAGAAAGGAAGGGAGGGAGGGATAAAGAAAGGGAGGGAAGGTGGAAGGAAGGAAGAAAAGAAAGAGAAAGGAAGGAAGGAAGGAAGGAAGGAAGGAAGGAAGGAAGGAAGGAAGGAAGGAAGGAAGGAAGGAAGAAAGAAAGAAAGAAAGAAAGAAAGAAAGAAAGAAAGAAAGAAAGAAAGAAAGAAAGAAAGAAAAGAAGGAAGGAGTCTTATATGTGACTACTCTCAGTTTCATTACCAAGACATGACATTTTTTTTCCTTAATGTTCTAAAAATGGATGCCATGTATCTGCTAAAAATACAATAATTAACCAGTATGCTTTGAATCACATAATAGCAAATGTCATTTTCCTGTAAGCTAAGAGTGCTTGATCATGAGCTCTAAGTTCACAGAAATGAATTGCACCTAACAAGAGCTGAAAGGTCACTTCCAGCGTGGCAACGGGACCAGCACCTCCCTTCAGCAAACAGTCTAGAAAATTCCTGAGGGCACCTGCAGCCATGGGTCCCTGCTTGGGGGGCAGAGGAGATTGCTAGAATCTAGCTTTCTAAGCCGGGACTCCCAGACAGTCTTCCAGCCACATGTGAAACAACCCGCCACCTTCTCGGCTCACGTTGGATGCTAACAATGGACAGAAAACACCACTGCGTTGCGTTATTTCTGTCCACAACTTCCAGTTTCAGAGGCAGGCAGGCTTTAGCACCCTGGTTATCACAGTGGTATCCAACAGTGATCTGGTTCATGCTGCCTTGATTAATTTTTATGGATGAAAATCAGAAAATGCCCAGAAGGGAAGTTTGCGCTGAATCACTCATTTTTATTTCATTTAACTTCCACTTCCTAAATTTCTGTCCATGCCAGGCAGCATGCTGAGTGGCCCTGACCCAAGAGAAGTGATGCACAGTGAGGGATGACAGCAGAAGCCACAACGGGAGACACTCAGCTGTAGTAGGGGCACTGAGGCCAGAGGCACTTAAGAAACCTTAAGATAAGAAAAGATTTTCTGAGTTGAGCCTTGGAAGATGAGAAGCTGTCACCCTAGGGGAGGGCTGAGCAGGACATCCCGGCAGGTGCAAAGGCCCAGGGACTGGATTGCGTGGGCGGCCTTGGGAGAACCGTGAGGATTCTCTGTCACTGCTGTGTGTGCCTGTCAACTTTCCTTTGCGGAACAGCTTCTGAAACTGAATCGCTGTAGCACATCACACTGTATTAGTCTTCTAGACATTTCTCCTCTGGGAAGTGAGTCCTCTGTGTGTCCACTTACCCCCAGACACCTGTTGGGGTTCAGGTGCTGAAGAAAGAAAGGTTACAATGCCTTTGAGCTGCTCCTAGTCTGTTTAGTAGGAAAACTCATGTGTGTAGACAGTAACAGAGACACCTAACCATGGACCCAACGTCCAAGAAAGGGAGCAACGCAGGAGGCGGGCAGGAGAGACAACGTGGGCTTGAGCAACACAGTCCCTCAAACTCAGGGCCTCAGACTAGACTCGCCTTCGGCAACAGCATAGCAAAGCAGACCCGAGGTAATGACTCTGCCCATGTCAGTGCCCTGAAAGCCCCCTCACCTGGGCTTAAGCTGAGGTGGGTCACGTGCACTTCCTCCTTTATGTTACTCCTCCAGTGGGCATCTTCCCTTGGCAGTTTGCGTGGTGATTCAGAAACCAATAGGATCAGATTGCCTGCTAGCTTTTTAGAAATGCAGACTCTCAGACCTCACCTCACATCTCCAGAACCTGCATCTGCATCTGCTTCTGGAAGATCCTCAGAGTTTCAAACTGACTATAAAGTTTGAGGAGCCCTGGTTCTCAAATTGGGCTGCCCATTTTAATCACCTGGAAAGTTTTCTTAAAATATCAATGGGCCCACCCGAGTCTCTCACCCCGGAGACTGATTCATTTGGTAAAGGTTATATAGCATCTTGAAAGGCTTCCCAGATCACTCTAACTGTCGCCAAGTTTGAGAACTTCTCAGCTATCCTGCTAGCCGGAAGGCCACCAGCAAGGGGAGGGGCATATGGTTGGTTCTTCCAGAAAAGATAAGACGTGAGCAAGAATAAAGGGCAGTAGGGGAGGAAATGAGAAGGAAGCAGTCATCCACGCGGGGTTAGAGACAGCCTCTGATTAGGCAGTCTTGACTGCAGTGCCCACACTTGACAGTAAACTGAGCCCGGCATGGGAGGGTGACATGCCATGGTCGTGAACAGAATCAAAATAGAAAGTGGTTCAGGTGGGGGCAGTGTAGATGGCATCCAGAAGAATGGCAACCCCCATGCTGTTGGCTTTGCACAGTCCTCCTTCCCAGTCCCCAGAGCCTCTGCTTTGTTACCTGTACTCATTCCCATACCACCTCCTCTGCAAGCCACAGAGGCCATCCTGGCCCCTTTGACTCACGTGCACACGGCTCTGAGCCCATAAAGGAAGACACAGGATTGTGACAAAAAAGGATTAACTGCCCCAGCTTCAAAGGAAGCCAAGCCCCCCCCTGGCCCTTACCTCCACAAAGAGTCTCTTGCTCTGCGCTTGCTCTAGGAAGAACTGATTGACCTAATGCGTACTACTTCAAAGACACTCCTACAGTAATAGTTTTCATGAAGCCATTATGTATAAGATCCCTGGATGTAAGCCAAGGAAATAACATTAAAATGCATAAAGATTCTTCTGGGGACTAAGAACATATGGTCCAAGTGCACAGCTTGATGCAGGAATAAGAATTAGCATGCTCCAGGAAGGGATACACAGCCTGTCCTGCAAATGGGCCCTCATGAATAGCACTGCCATTGGCTGGGCTTTCGGTAAGGCAGTGGAGGACAGGGGTTTCATCCACTGGCCTGGCATGCCATTGTTCTGTGTCAAGGATCAGGGGAAACACACAAGCAAGCTAGCAGTAGGATTACCATCCATTTTTGAAAGTTAATGACCCTATCCAAGACTTTTGCGAGACTAGAGAATCATTCATTTTTGTGCAAAATTGAGCTGAAGGTATATTCAAAGGACAACCCACGACTTTTCTCAAAAAAGAGCTGGTCTCCGCTGGGCCACACACCTGCATGGATGATGGGTCAAGTCCCGGAGTTTTCTGCACCATCAGTGGTGCATAGCATGTTTCTATACCTGCCCATGATCCCTGTTTCTGAAGGCCACAGGAGTCCTGGGGGACACCATATCAAAGTAGATGGGCACGAGGGAAATTCTCACAGGTAGAGAAGATGGAACTTAAACCTTGAGAGACAGGGAGAATGTCAGTAAGTCAAAATGGATGAGAGTAATCAGGACTGAAGAGAACAAATAGAGAAGAGCTTGGCTTCTGAGACAGGCATTGCTGGACTCCTAGAGGCAGAGAGGGATTTGAAAGGACATGGTTTGTACAAGGCAGTCGTGGGAATGGCGGGTCAGTTCTCTTCATATCAGAGTCCATTCCTTCCACATTCAAGAGCTTGGTATGTAAAAGATCATCATGGTAACTCAAGCAAGAAACCTGGACACCATCCTGACTCCCTTCTCTTCACCCTTCACATCCTATCAGAACCACATCAAGTCCCTGAGGGAGTGTCTAGTGAATCTATTCCTTCCAAACACCTTTACTTTTCTCAGCTCAGACCTTGTCATCTCTCACCTGGCCCATTGCAAAAGTTATCTCACCTACTTCCTGCCTGCAGTCTCTCCTCCAGCCTGCCCTCCACACTGTGGCCAGAGTGGTCCCTAAATGTCTCCACCAACATCTTTTGTTTTAAGAAACATAGCCCACTCCAGATGGTTGGACTGAAGAGAAATCTTCTTCAAATAGGCAGTGGGACACAAGAACAGAAGGACCACAGGCCTTTTTGTGAACAAGGAGCAGAAAGAGCCATTATTGGATGACATGCTCTCTGATTTCGGAATCTGAATAATCACTCTCATGACTGCCTGTTTCTCCTTTTCTCTCATTCCTCTCTCTTGACTGACTTCTTCGGCTTGAAATATCCTGCATGACTCCCACCTCAAGAATATCGTGCATTCGAGATCCAGCATTCACAATCACCAGACCAGAGTGTCAATCTGTTTTTAACTTAAATTCTTGAGAAAGAGATTCTTATTAGTGGATCATGGGACAGTAAACAGTCTTGGCTTGGTCCTGGTGACCGTGTCTAATTCCAAGGGCAGGGTGTGCACCATAAACCAGGGTTACCAAAATCTGGTCTTTAAGAGGGTGTGTGGGAAAATCACTCAGTCCACAAATATTTATTGAGCACCAACTATGTGGCAAAGATTGTACAGGAAATCAGAAATAAACTGAAAGAAAAAGGTAGCGCAAAACGTGATCAAGGGTATGGAGGAGAAGAAACAGGACTGCAAAATAGGAAATAGAGGGGGAGGTGTGGAGCCAGGAAGAGTTCTCCGGTCGGATTGCACGTGTGCCAAGGTCTGAGGAATGCGTGGGTGGCCGACCAAAGGGCAGAGTAACTGCCCAGAGGTGGGAAGAGCTGTTGAATTCTAGGATGAGGGGGAGGGGATATGCATCCGACAGTGGGGGAGAGAGGGCTGAGGTGGGTGCCATGAGCCTGGAGCAGTCAGCAAGGTCCAGACCAGGCAAGATCCTGAGGGCCACAGGCGACTGTTTGAAATTATTTAGTGAGGAGCCACTCACGTATTTTAACCGGGGTGATTTGGAGAGGGGATGAAATTTGCATTTTTAAAGCTCCCTCTCCTACTGGGTGAGAAGGGGCGCTTGGGAGGCCTGTGCATGTGTGGAGACGGGAAACCCAGTGGGCAGTGGCCGTGGCCGTGGCGCTGAAACTCTGTGGCCTCCTTGCTGGTCTGTAACAACGTGCACAGTCTTCACAGGACGTTGGCTTTTCCTGGCCATATGGTCCCAGCCGCATTGCCAGCACCTGCCACCCTCATCACACCCCTGCTGTCCGCGCTTGGGGACAGGCACACACCTCTCCTTTTCCTGGGCTTTCCCTCCCTCCCCGAGCGTCTGCTAAACCCTGCTCACCCTCCACACCCAGACCGAGTGCCACCTCTCCTGTGGTGTCTTCTGGACACGCAGGACCCGAGTGCTCCTTCTTGTCCCCACCGCGCCTCATACCGAACCCCTTTCTACGGCGGACCACCCTGCACTAGGGCTGCTTGAAAATCAGGGGGCCTCTCTAAGCTGCAACTCTGCAGGACTGATTTTGTGCCTTGCATGGTGCCTGATAGCTTTTGGAAACCAAAAAAAGAAAAACAAAAAGCTGTTGAAGTGAAATGAATACCAATAGAGCATGGAAATATTCAAGTGTAGTTTCTTCCTGACGTTTTCCGCCCTAAACTCTGGGTTTTGGCTATACCTGCGGCAAGTCCATCCGATTCAGAGCGGACACCTCCTCCTCTCTTGCTGGCTGACAAGACCGCTCTCTTCCTCTCAGCCCTGCAGCTCCGCCGCGATTCAGGGTGCATTCAGATGCTTCCAAAGCAACTTCTTTAGACTTGGTGTGTGTCGCGTATTCCCAGAACCTTGGTGCTCGTTGTAACTGATGCTGACGAGTGGTTTGACCTCAGTTCCCCTATATGAAAATAGGGGCCAGGCCTGGTGATCCCAGAAGCCTTTCCGACTCTAAATTTTATGAGTTCATGATGACCCATGCACTTGACGAAGGTGAAGTGACATATCTGCGTGTTCACTAGAGTGAAAATTGGTCGTCGGTCATCACCTTAGGGGATTAGTCATATCATGAGCAGCATTTATGCATACTTTAAAATCCCTAAAGAATATATGCAAGGAAGAGAAAAAAGAATAATGAGATAATATTTATAGAATGCATATCTATGCCAGGGGCTCTCCTTAGCATTAAGAAAGAGAAACTTGGGGACAGATTACCCCAGAATGCAGCACTCATGGTTGCTGCTGGCGACCCAGAAACCGCAGCAAGAAAGCTGCCGGGCTGGACCCTGTGGAGATGCTCCATATAGGGGTGGGGGTCGGGTAGGGACGGGGCTGGGGAGCCTGGTGCCTCCATTTCACGTTTCTCTGTGCATCTTTGCTGATTTCACTGCACCAATGACTCAGACTCAAGTAGCACTTGGGGTTGGTGATTTTTTTTTTAATCAGAGAAAGAGGATTCCAAAATAGAATCATAACTGAAGATGGAAGAGGTAATTACCATTTTTGAAATCATCCGTGAATCCAGGAAAAAGGCACCATCTTTTAACTTTTGGAAAGTCTGGTGTTTTTCTTTTGGCGGGGGGTGGAATACCAAGCAGCCCTACATGGAGGCGTTGATCCAGGCCCTAACAGACCAGGTGAAGAAGCCAGGTTTGTTCCTAAGAAAAGATGTTTCTGAAGTAACATCAGCAGAACCAGGTGAGCACTTACAGAGGGCTGGTGAGGAGAGGTGGGGGGGGTCAAGTGGCCCCCTGATTTCTGTCCCATTTTCTGATAAGGAAGGAGAAGACTTTTAGTATTTAAGTAGAAGACATTGAACCCCATTTTGGCATTTGAAGGTCCTGTGGAAAATATAAGTGCAAGTGTCCAGTGGGGAGTCAACTGTGTGAGCAAAAAACAGACTAGACGTGTGAGTTCAGGAGTGAGCATGTGGGTTCAAGTTGAAGCCCTGGGAGCAGAGAGACATGCCCTGGGTTCACTGGCACTTTGGATTACTGGATTTGGCCTCACACCTTGGACAGTGTTCACCATGCTCTGTGGACTGGTGATGGTCAGGAATTTCACAGCACAAGGACACTTCACGTCACGACGGGAAACCATACTGAGAACTGGTAACACTTCTGCCATCCCTATTTCTAATATCATCAAGCTATCTTTGGAAACTGATGTCTCCTCTCAAGGTCAATTTCTCCACCTGTGAAAGAAGACAAAAGGCCTCCCAGCCAGAATATTCTGGGACTGAGTGGCTCATAACCTACACAATAAGAATGTGGAAAACATATTAGAAAAAAATTTACTTCCATCTCAGTTTCTGGCTGTAAAGTGGAGCTATGTTTTTGGCATTCATTTATTTGCTCTGCAATATTAAGCACCTACCCAGCAATAGGCATAGAACAAGTGTGACAGAGAATATAAAATCAAAGAGTAAACAGTCTACATGGAGACATAGACTCAATGTCAACAAAGTGCTCTGTCAGAAACCTACATCAGTTACTGAGAACACTCAGAGAGGGGGGTCAGCCACTGTCCTGAGGTTGTTGAGAAGGCTTTTGGGAGCAGGAGTTTGTGGGCATAGGCTTCAAAGGGTGAATAAGAGCTCACTACACAAAGCTGGGCCAACGGAAGTCTCAGGTAAGGGGCACAGTGTTGATGTGAGAAAATGCAGACTATCTTTGGGATGGGTTCAATATTCCTGTGGAATTGAATCCCAGTTTTAAGGGTGACAGGTGGGAGGTGAGGCTAACAGTGCAGATAATAACCAGTTGTGAGGGCCTTGAATACCACACCAAGCACTCGGTTTTATTCAGTTTGGAATTTCTTAATAATAGCCAAAGGGGAAGAAGGTACTTTTTTTTTTTTTACTTCTTAGAAACTTCATCTCCTTCAAGGTACCCATTTTTGCCTGGTATCTGGCGTATTCTTATCTGTGTGTAGAGAATAGTTCTCAGGGCTAGACACACGTTATGAACACCTAGAGAATTCAGAGGGAAAAAAATGACGAGGTCCTACCCTAGAACAGTTATATCCAAATATCTGTTTTCTAAAATGACTTCCAGGTGACTGTAAGATTTTGAGAAGTATTGCTTTAGGTTCAAACCTCCTTGTGTCATCCGTGGAAATGGCCACCAACTCCTCCCATCCCTCTGTGAGTTGGTCTCTCTAAGGTTCTTAAAGGTCAACAAACCGAAGCAATCATGTTATTCAAAAACAATATTTTGCAAATATTAGAGTAAACATAAATGACTTGACTTTGGTAGGTCCCTCATCCTCAGTGACCCCAGGCTTGATTTAGATTCACACTCCCCTTTGCTTTTTTGTTTAAACAAAGCAAATCTAAACGGCAAGCCAGGTTGCTGAGCATACCCTCCTGGGCCTCCATCTGGAGAGAAGCCTCACTTCTTGTTCATTGGTGTCGCTGTGCCCACTCAAAAACTCACATGCATCATTCCCCCAATGAGGGAGGCCGGCTGGGACCTCAGCCTCCACCTACCAGGTAACAACATACCCATGAAATGTTTTAAAGGACAGAGTTTCTCTAATATTTTTACTTATGGCATCTATTAACACTGCAGACAGATAAACACTCTTGTGAAACACTTCAATATTAACAGAGACTTTGCTTTTCCTGCCCCAGATGGAATCCAAGTCACCTTTGAGATACACTCCTTAATGAAAATAAATCACTCATTGCTGTTCTTAAAGGACAGACACACAGTTCTTTCCCCTTGTCTACAGTTTTCTTGTCCGTGATTGCAGCTGCCCATGGTCAACTGCAGTCCAAAAACATTAAATGAAAACTTTCAGAAATGAACGATTCCTAAGTTTTAAATCGCATGCCGCTCCAAGTGGCATGACAAACTCTTGTGCTGTCCCCTCCATCCCACCTGGGATGTGAATCGCCCCTTTGCCTAGCCTCTCCACAATCAGATCCCCAACCGTTAGTAGCCATCTCGGGTATCAGGTTGACATCTGATATCACTGCACTTGTGTTCAAGTAACCCTTATTTTACTTAATAATGGCCCCAAATCCCAAGAGTAGTTCAAACTTCATCATAGTTATGTCTGCACAGGAAAAAATATAATACACATAAGGTCTGGTGCTCTCCATGGTTTCAGGCATCCACTGGGGGTTATGGAACATATGCCCTTGGATAAGGGGGACCACTGTATTCAAGAAACACGCCACTTACATATCTAATAAGTGTGATTGGGGGGGGGGGTTCTGGATAGAACTTCAACAGTGACCCAGAAGGAAGGCACATGACAGCGAGTGTCGCAGTGGGGAAGAGACCCACAGCTCAGGTGAGACCAGCTCAGACCATAGCTGTGATATACTCGCTGTGGGATGTGTATGTCACACCTCCTTCTTTTCTGTAAAATGGGGACACAACTATTTCCTGAGTAGAGCTCAAATATAAAAAAACAGACTGTCTGAGACTTCCGGGGGCTCAAGAAAGCCCATGGGAAATACAGCGCTAGGGACTGATGCTGCCCCGGCCTACCTCCTGTTTGAGTCGCCCTCAGGAGCCAGTTAAATGCTGGCTTCCGTTTCTCTGCCAGTAGTCAGGGCTGGAAGTGAATGGACACGGAGTTTCCTAACCCTCACGAGCCAGCAGTTCTACAGATGTGGAGAGGAACTGGGAGAGGATCTGAGGGTTTCCAGAAAGAGCCAGGTAAGCACTGAGCGGCCGGAAGAGACTCTGTGATTCCAAAACTGACTCCTGGACAGGCCTTCCCACAGTTGGTGCCACCTTCCCCTCCCACCCCCCCACCCCCATCACTTCAGGAAAGTCACAAGAACCCCTCCCCATGCCTCCCCATCGGCTCTCACACAGAGTTGCCGTAAAGGGTAAATTAATGGAGAGCTAGGAAAACACCCCTTAAACTGTGGAACACACACACGAAATTAAGCAGTTATTGATGCTGTAATGACTTCTCATGTGAAAAGAGAGGGAGGAAGGAAAGGAGGGAGGGAGAGAAAGAGAGAAGCTTAAGTTATTATACGTAAGAATCTCTTCGAAACCCGGAGTTCCGATCCACTGTCTCTCAGACCTGCTTGGTGAAGTGGAAGGGGCAGGGGAGAAAGAAGCCACCTGCTGAGCCCTGCCTGGGACCTGAAGCTCATGCTGGCCACTGGGCTGCCCCGTGGAGGCCTCGCTGCCACCTCTGCACAAGGTGCTGTCATACCCCCATCACAGATCCAAAACAGAGGCGGTGCCCCCGGCTGCACGGCTACTGTGCCATCTGCACCCAGTTCTGGTTGGAGCTTATCAGTATATGATAAGGTGACCAGATTTTAAAATTGGTAAAGCGGGACACCATTGACCGGGGGAGTGGGGGGGGTTCTTGATTAAAAATTTGGTCTATATGGAGCAAAAAAAATTTTCAAAGAATGCAAAAATAGTATTGTAATATATTTTTTTAATTTCAACATAAGTACAATTTACAAATATAATACATTAAAATATTATGTATAGTATTATTTTATTCTTTAACATATTTCTCATTTGAGTGAATTTTTTTAGTAGATTGCTGTCGTTGTTTAAAAGGTCATGAAATTTTTCACAAGAATTTGTTAAATTATATTTCACACATAAAATATAACACTTAATTCAAAGTCTCAACACTTAATTGTGATTTTTCTGGTAAAGACAGCACATATTCCACAATTTTTAGTGCATTATTGTATGGAACATGATGAAATATTTCTAACCATTTGTTCTTTATTGTGATTTTTGCTGATGCCCAAGATTTAACCTTTTCCTTATCAATATATATTTTTAATAATGATACCTCATTAAAAAGATCATTTTCGGAAATATTACTATATGGGAAATTTTGAGTGAGTCAGAGGGATCGGGTTACACGGTCCTGAAACCGATGCCGGAGCTGCAGGAACAGGCAGGGCAGCATCACCAGTGCACTCGCACACGAGTGGTCATTCACACTCTCTGCCTGGACTCATCCTTGCGGTGACTGAGCTCCCCACATCCAGCCCCGCCTACCGCTGGAGACCGAGCGGGTTGTGCCTTGCGGAGCCTGGAGCTGTGAGCCGGGGTAGTTAGTGACTTGACAGCCACTGCCCAGCAGGTACGTCCCACCTGAAGTTCTTTGTTTCAGGGCCCCGCACGGGGCAGCCAGCTCTTGCAGCAGTGCAAGTGCTTCCAGGTCGAGGCAGGGTCCCCGCCGAAAACCGCGTATTGCCTTCCCATTCTCCTGCTGGTCCCTAGCTTTTTGTGCATTCTTTCCAAAAATCAGGACTTTTTAAAAATGCTGTGGGACGCGGGACAAATTGTTAAAAATAGGGACTATCCAGCCAAAAGCGGGACGTCTGGTCACCTTAGTATATGACGGTCTCTGAAGCCCTTCTGAAGCGTCCTTTCAGCACAAGATTTTGTCCAGCACTATCTTCTCTTGAAATTCTTTGGAAACAGAATCTTAATATGTCCCAATGCATGACCCACACACACATCAATCAGGATGTGATCTTAGCACTTAATTTCAGAAAAAACAAACAAAAATGGAATATTGTTATTCCATCTATGCCAAGATAGGGTCTTCTTGAAATCCAACCTTCACTGACCCTGTCCCTGGGTCCTGGATCCTCAGGATCCTTTTGCCGAGGAGCTTGTGAGTGACACAGTCATTATGATGTGGCGTAGATTATCAGGGACCTCAGCATCACGCTGTTGTAAATGAAAGCCATTATTGTCTCCATCAGAGAAAAGGCCAAGCTCTACCAAATAGCCCTAAGTCCATTAAGAAGAAATCTAGGTCATCTCTGATTTTAAGGGACAGTGTGAGCCTTGGTGATGAAAGAACAAAAATGTCCACCTCAGAGAAATGCATTTCCAGTTGCAACCTTATCCATGACTAAATGACACAGGGATACCTACCTTGATGCTTTCCTAAGTTGCAGTTGGATACCAGTTTTGATGCCTATTCTGTTAGTCTCTGATCTAGGCACTGCCCGGGAGCAGGAACCTGCATCCTGGCCTGGGGGCGCTTCTTGTTTAGGAAAAGAAAGGAGGCTGAACATGAGGCAGCACTTCCTTCTAGGGGAGCTCAGAGTGTGCAATGAGAACAGGAGGAATGGGTGCGGGTGGGAGTGCAGAGAAATAGGATCTGATTACAAGAAACTTTCTGGTTAATAACAGGCCCAGGCTTTATGCTGAAAGCTTAGCAGAGCTATTGAGGGTTTTATGCACAGACTTCCACTAGGCATATCTGTGACCTGTGCTCATTATATTCTTGTACATACATGCATAGACCTGTGAGTGATATTTATGAGTCTGGTAGCTTCTAGCTGGGTTTATGTTTCATTAGATCCTCAAAGAATTCCATGTACTTGTAGGTGCACCTGAACCATGGGTGAAGGTCTTCCTGGGACAAAGGTTTCCAACAAATTCCTCAGCAGGGCTGTAGATCCCTGCCCATCTGTCCTTTAAGGGTCACCCAACCCTGTCTTCTGAAATCCGAGGAAGCTCTTTCTTACCTAAACCAAGGCTTAGGAGTGGATGGATTTGAAAGTGAATGTTCTCTAGGGTGGCAGCTGGTCAAGAATATCAGGACTCCAAGGTTAAGCCCACTAGTTCTTTAATACATTGCTGTATGATTCTTCCTAGGTGTCCTCCACAAGGATCCAGCTATACCATGCATTGACACCTGCCTTATGCATGTCATCTTGGGGCATGAGTGCCAAATGGGGACAGGAAACTCTTCCAGCCCTTGCCCATCTCAACTGTTGGAAACTTGTTCTTAATATGGAGCTTAAATCCATCTGCTAGTAGCTTTGCCCATTGGTCTTAGTGGTACCTTTTAGGATCACACAGACCACCAGCTTCTTCTTCAATAGACCATATTTACTCATCTGATTCTTTCCAGAACAGGAGGAATGGGTGCGACAGGCCTGTAAGGACAGGGATGGTGTCTGACTCACGTCGAATCCCAGAACCTAGCACAATGCTCCAGAGATGTTTGCCGGATCTCGAATGGACAAATGATAAGTAGGATTATAAATACATGCTGATAAATTACATTACACCAATGTAAAAGCAATTATCTGCGGTTCTTAAAACATCTCACAGTCCTCTCATTTCATGACTGTTCATTGTAGGTCAGAAATTCTCAAAAATAGATGTTGGAGGTCTTTAAGTTGAGACCTGCCCTCAGTACCACAATTCATAACTAGAATGTTCCATTTCAGTGAGAAGAACACATGGTGCTCCCAGAGCCCATCTTCCTCACTAATGTGGCCCAGGGGCTCTCATTAGCACCTTCGCACCCTATGAGGACACTAGACTCTGAGGAAATGGGACAGAGGGCTAACTAAGCCATTCGGCCAAGACCAATGGAGGTGAGCGAGTGTGTACCTTTCCTGTGGTCCCCAGAGAAAAGAACCATCCCTTCTCCATGCTAACATGGCATCTCTCTTATCCTTCCTTCCACTGTCACACTGCTTACATGACATAGATGTCATGGCAACAATCTAACCCAAGCTGGCCCCCTGCTGCAAGGGAGTGGGCTATTCAAGTACACATAACTCTGTGTGTCTGATTTATTGAGTCTTCCGCTTGGGGACCAGTATACAAATAGCAAACTGTCTCTCATGCACACGCTCAGATTAATTCTTGCCCTGTCCAAGCAAGCAGCCATGGCACAGTCTGCCCTTTGGAAGCAGGACAGCCTTGTCAGGTTCCTCTGGGGAAGGTTCCTCTTTCCCTGTGATATTTCTACAAATGAGAACTTTTCATTTTCCACGATAGCATCCCAATGTTCTGCCTTATTGGAACCCACACACCCACCAGCTGATTTGAAAAGCCTTGACATCTTAGCTCCACCAACTTCACCCAGTAAGCAAAGCCATGGAAACCACATCAAGCCACCTTGGTGCCTGGCCCCTTACGCTTGCAACAACAAAGTAACTATGGAGCAGGACCTGAAGGACCAGCATGATGTCCCGGCGTCCCCACAGCTCTGCTCCCTGAGCCCCAGGCACACTTGGCCCTCCGTTACTGGCTAGAACAAGCCAGGCTCTGTCCTACTATAAAGGCCTGATGCTCGCCAGTCTCTCAGCTGGAATCACTGTCCCTGGCACTTCCAATGGAAGGCTCTTCTCACATGTCAAATGACAATTTAAACGTCACCCTTCCAGAATGACCGTCCCTGGACACTTATTCCAGTGTTGAGTCCACTCCATTGCTTGCTCTCACAGCACTGAGCTTCTTTCTCTTGCTGTGTTAATCTCAAAAGTAATTATTTTGTGTAGGCATTCGCTTACTTGCTGCTGCTGCTCCCGCCCTTTGACAGTGGGAGCACGTCTACCTAGCCCATGGTCACATTCCAACACCACACACCCTGGTGGAACAATGTGAGATAATGTTTCCCGAGCGCTCACCATGAGTTAGACATAGTCCTGTGCACCTGAGAGGCATTGCCTTTTTCAGTTCACACCACGACACTGGGGCTCAATACTGTCCCCATTTCATACATGGAAAAAACAAGGGCTTGAGTAACGTGTCTAAGGTCATACAATAAGTGATACTGTATAGTCAGGATTAGACTCCATGCCGTCTGCTTTTAGGACCTATGGTCATATGATTTTAACTCACAGCTATCACCTTCAATGAACATTTTTTGAATAAATTAACAGTAAAAGCAGCAACGACAGATCTCATGATCTCCGTGACTGTACGTTCTTAGAAGAACCATGTCATATCTCCCTTTGCTGTTTTCCAACACCCAGGACAATACTGGGGATGGAGTAACTGAACTGATGCTTACAAAAGGCAGAAATTTAGTAATGTTCCAACCCATGGCAGTGGTGCTAAGTGTGGTGACACACCAGGCCTATGGTACGGATTTTATCATAGAATGTAGGGCACATGGGGTAATTAGAGATTGCTGACCCCAAGTTCATGTTTCTCAGCCAGACACATGTGGACCGACATGACCTGCCTTTGCCTCGTTCCAGCTTTACCTCTCGCCCCTACCCCTACCCATAAGCCCATCAACAGCTGCAGGGGCAAGGGCCTATGGACACTTCCCTTTCAAGAAGCATTGGCTTTAATTTTTAGGTAGAAGAGACATTGAAGAATTTTACTGAAGGGCATGTCTTGATTAGATTTTTTGGGTTTAGGTGGAGCACTGCAGATCTGATCGAAACTCGTGTATGGACCGCCATTAGGAAAGCTCAAGGCTTATACTCAGTGGGTCCTTGATAAACAGTTGTGGAGAGAAGAGGGTCAGAAAGAGAAGGGCTTACCCTTGAAACAGTCCAGCTGGGTTGAAGATGAGAGATTCTCTGAAATCTTTATATTCATCTTTATATGGTCTTTATATTTTGGCTACAAATGTAAGAGCACCCTAAGGGTATTGGATTGAAAAAATAGTCATTTTGAAAGTTGTACAATTTCTCTGTCACATTCTCAGAAAGCTGCCAGACAAAACCAGAGGTGAAGGAAGACAGATGTCCCAATATCAAGGAATTCACAGGACTGAGCTAACCTAAGAAAATCTGTGGTCCTGCTGGGAGGAAGAGGAAAATGTGAAGGGAACACAACCCCCACCTTGGAAGACTGCACGCCCATCTGCGGTAGTCATTGCTGTTAATAATTATTATTGTGCAAACCTCAGGGTCTGGAAACGAGCTGCCTGCAGCTCCTGGAGCAGAAAATCCTCCTATCCTTTCTCACGGGTTCCCCTCACTAAATCACACAGTTTGGGAGCTTGTAAAGCAAATGTGTTGCTGGGTAGTGTGCCCAGAGACCAGAGTGTGGAAACTTCTACCACCCTCTCCCCCTGCCTGGGACTCCCTCATCCATTCCCTCTCCCTCTCTCTTTCTCTCTGTTTGAACAAACCACCTATGATGATATCTACTTCTCCAGGAAGAGAATGTCAAAATTTATTCATTGCAATGGTCTGTTTTTTGTCTTACTGTGAAACCAGTGAATATTTTTTAAAAATATGTGTAGTGAGCTTTTGTTTTTCTCTCATAGGAAAGTATTTCTTCTTTTGTGTGTGTGTGTGTGAGTGTGTGTGTGTGTGTGTGTGTGTGTGTGTGACAGAGACAGAGGGAGGGACAGATAGGGACAGAAAGACAGGAAGGGAGACAGATGAGAAACATCAAGCCTTCATTGCAGCACCTTAGTTGTTCATTGATTGCTTTCTCATATGTGCCTTGAGGGGGGTTACAGCAGAGCGAGTGACTCCTTGCTCAAGGCAGCGACCTTGGGCTCAAGCCAGTGACTTTTGGGCTCAAGCCAGCATCTATGGAGTCATATCTGTGATCCCACACTCAAGCCAGCAACTCCATGCTCAAGCTGGTAAGCCTGAGCTCAAGCCGGGTGAGCCCACACTCAAGCCAGCAACCTCTGGGTTTCAAACCTGGGTCCTCCATGTCCCAGTCCAACACTCTATTCACTGCAACACCGCCTAGTCAGGCTGAAATAATTTCTTCAGTGCTCCTCCAGTTCCGTCCCTGTGTGCTCTCCCTTATTCTAGACCTCGGCCCGCAGATCTCATTACGCCACTGTGGTATGTGTGGCTTTGGAAGTCCTGCTCTGAGCATAGATATGCATCCGAAATAAGCACACACAATTCTTTCACTGTTTCTCGGTTTGTGCCCACAGCAGGGAAGGTGAGGGCACAGGTTACCGTGTGCATCCTGCCCTGGAGGCACAGGAATAATGAGGCTTCTCATAATTTCAGATCCCAGCACGGGCACCCTCCCCTAACCCCAAATCAGGGGGACGCACACGTCCATGGTGCATTTGCATTTCTAAGAGGCCCCTCTGATTATAGATCTGACAGGGCTCATCACTCACCCTGCAGAATGAGGAGCTTTTGTCGTGTCTGATGCCCAGGCAGAGAGAGGGCTATTTAAGGACTCTGAAATAACATGGCAGGAAATTGAGATTCACTCACTGCATATAAAGTGATGGAAAAATCCTCTTGTTCACTATCTCTGTTCCCCTCGGGCCCATGGTTCAAACTGCAGAGCATAAATCGCAGCGCAGACCGTGCTGGAATATCAATAAACCCGCATCGACCCGGGGCAGGAACTAAGCTTGCAGCTTGCGCTTTTTTTTAGATATTGGTTGGCAGCCAGGTTGATGAAAGGAGAAACCAAAGAGAATAACAGCTTTGCAGCAGCAACAAAAAAAAAGGGAGTTAGAATTCAGGAAATGTTATCCATGTGCTTCTCTCTAAATTCATGTGGAATAAAGCTGGGGGAGGGTCAACAATGCAACTCCCCAACACCATGTAGGTGGACACAGGCCCCAGGGCTGGGTCGTCCCCAGTTAGTTGAACTGTGCTCCACCCAAAATTCACATGTCAAGGTCCTGAGCCTTGGGACTCCAGAATATGACCCTGTTTGGAGATAACATAGTTTTAGAGGTATTCAAGTTAAAACAAGGTCGTGAAGTAGAGTCCTAATCCAATATGACTGGTGATTTTACAGAATAGGAAAATTTGGACACAGACATTCATAGAGAGACGTTGATGTGAAGAAACGTGGAGAGGAGACAGCTGTCGACAAGTCAAGGAGAGATACCTGAGATAGTTTCTCCCGCACGGCCCTCTGAAAAAACCCACCTTCCTTGCACCTTGAGGTCTGACCTCCAGCCTCCACAAATGTGAGACGATCAAGTCGTGTGACCACTTAGTGTGTGGCACTTTGTTGTGGAAGGCCTGGGAATCTAAGATAGCAAGCTTCCAGAAATGCTACAAAGGGACGGGGTGACTACCAACTTCTTTTGCAGGGACCACCTATTTTTAACTACCAAATGGATTCGCTATTCCCCCCCCCCCATACACACACTCTTTGTCATTTTTAAAATGATTTTGTATACCCTTAAAAGTGCATGTATAAAATAATAACTCATTTGCATGCTCATTCTATCATGATCAAAGACAAAACGCCAGACTATCTGGTCAACATGAAGAGCCACTGTGACCACCGTGAGCTAATACAGTCTCACTGAAAGGGAGAGAAATATGAAAATTGACTTAGTTTGCAAAAATCCTTCATGGAGAAGTGTAGCAATTCAATTGGACTTTCAGAAAGATGGGGAACACTTCATGACTCTTCCTTGCCCTCCTCTTGTCCCCTTATGACCTTTGTGGACATCAAGGTGGCATTCAGAATCCAGGCCTGTGCTTCTCAAAGGGCTGGTGGCAGGCCTGTGCAGAATTCAGAGCCCAATGGCTGATTTTTTTAAGCTGCTGTCACAGGGGCCCCACCCCCCTCACAAACACCGATTTCCCCCTTTTCGTTTGATAGACAGAAGTTTTTGGCTGTACCCTTCAGTGGTGTTTTGACAAACGTTTACGAAGCTCAGACTGTGCGCTTGGAATGTGCCAGGCATCCAATGTTTTAATAAGAGCTTATCTTCTTCCTGTGTCACTCTCATCTCGTTAAATCTTCAGACAAGGAGAGAAGCCGGGACAGCGCTGGGCTGCATGTGGCGTGAACGCCAGGGACAGGCTTCTCATCAGACCGGGAGGGGGGGTGGGGGCGAAGCTCTCTGGAGACTTGCCTTCCAGAGGCCTGAACCAGGCAAAGGCCAGAACATGCGTGCACACGTGGGGGTGAGCATGGTGGGAGGGAGAGCACAGTGTACCGGACGACACTGATGGACCATAAACAGCTGAGTTGCTGGACAACCTGATGGGAAGGAAGCACGAGGTGAAACCAGACCTGCCAGTTGTGGGGGGCTCCCAAGGTCCTGTGAGGTTCAGTGACTCACCCAAGGCTGCTTGGCTGGTGAGCGGAGATGAGAATGAGGTCTTCTTTCTCCCAATTCAGTGCCCCCTCTGCTGAGCAGTCATCCTAGCTAATATGTCTTAGTAGTTACGACAAGACCATCCATGCATTGGAGGCATGAGATTGTATTTACGACAGTCCAATAAAATAGTTATTATGATTCCTAACCCACGTTTCTGACAAAAATATGGAAGCCTGGGGAGTTTAAGCATCGCTCAAAGTGAGACAGCCGGCCAGTGGCCCTCGGTTTTCACAATGATTATAATGACATGGTTCCTCTATAGTGTCTTATATGGCAATAGAACATACACAAACAGGTCAGCTTGCATGATACATCTGAGTTGTATCTGCATGAATATATGCATGTGCCATTGTGTAATATATAGGTCTCTTTACCTAAGGTGAAGAACATCATTTTATCCATATAATTCTCAACATGGGGACCATTTACACTAATTTTGGGAATGTGTAACATTTGTCTGTGATGGAAACAGGCCAACAGAACTTAACATGATGTCCCTCTCGTTTCAGTTTTCCAAGGTATGGTGTCCTGAAGTGTGTTTTACAGATGTGACTGATACACAGAAGCACTTACCTCTGACTATCTCAAACATAACTATTGAGAGATCACGTAGAAGAGGAAAAAGATGTGATTTAAGAAAAAGAAGACTTGCCCACAACACCTTTTTGGATTAATAAGCATCATCTGTCAGAAAAGTTAGGGCCTGGTGGGAGAATTATACCTTAAACACTGTTGTGAGCTCTAACTCACTGTTCCATATCGATATTCTAGATCAATGTTCTTTATCAATATTCTATATCAATGTTCTACATCACTGTTCTATATCAATGTTTTGGTGGAATGAATGAGTATACTATATATTAGAATATGACATCTCAAGAATAATAAAAATAAATAACCTTTAACACTGTAATTAACACAATGCTGAATGCAGATGTGTCCCACTCTTGACGCTCAGTTAGACAGAGGGGACCCAAGATGGCCTACTGCTTCCTCTGTGAGGGGCCCCATGGAGTAAAGTGAGAACTGGGTGGGTGAGGAAGATGCAGGGTCAGCAGAGATGAGGCAAAGTGGAGCAAAAGAAAAGACAAGGGCAGCGGCCCAAGGCTGGGGAGCTCACGGTGCCACGGAGTGACAGAAACCGTTTGTAGGAGACAGACCCAGTGTTCAATTTAAGTTGTCATGGCATGTTCTGAGCTTGGAACCACGGGAGGAGTTCAGGGGCTGCGGTAGTCATCTCGGAGGTGCTCAGGGCAGGTGCCGAGTCTTAAGAAAGGGAAGGGCTTGTCTGTCTGGAGAGAGTCATAGAAGACCTCCAAGGGGGCCACCGTGTCCTCTCCGTTAAAGCCCAGCTGGCATTGAGCTTCTGGCATTCGAGTTTGCGAGCCCCTACTCAGTGTTGAGCTTGGGCAGTCATACCACCTCTGTGGGCTTTCACTCCATCATTCATAAATGTGTGGTAAGTCACCGTCCCAATTTTATGGAGATTTGTGAACAACCCAAGATCTTACTTCTATAAAACACACGGCACCATCCCATCCCAGGGTTAATGTCCCGCAGACATGAGCTATGGTGATTATTATTTGAAGAGCTGACATCTGAGTTAGGCTCCAAAAGAGAAAGAACATTTTGCTAGATGGCAAAGGGTGGGGGAGGACACCCCAGGGAGCAAGATGAACATCAGAATCGATTTTCCAGGCCAAGAAGAAAAAATACCTCTTTTGTAAAAAGTTCCTTTTTAATTTGATGGTTAGAAAAGCAAGCCAAGAATTTCATGTGGGAAATGAGATCTGAAACAGCACCTTTCACTCTGCAATTCAAGAGAATAACAAAAGTTGTATTTTATTATTCTCCGTCAGCTCGCCTTTTCCCCTCCTTAACTTCCACTCCACCCTCTGCTTGGGCCCTACCACTTTGCTGAAGCATTTTGCACCCAGGTCCAGAAATGATTAAGTTGTCTTGGAGCACATAAGGTTGACCTAGGACCACTGATAAATGAAAACAGAAGCTATTCAGACTGATCAGCCCTTTGGTCATTTTGTTTTGTCAAACGGTGGATTGGGTTTCTGGTTTGTGCCAAGTGTTAGGTTTAGTGCAGAAGATGTAAAGGTACTTACCTCACTGTCCCTGTCCTTGAGGGACACCGACTAGTGAGGCAAGAAACCAGACAATTACCATTTGGAAGGACAGAGGGAAGAAGCAAGGTGCCTCGTACAATAAACCCAGCCTGGAGGGCCAAGGGAAGCATCACATGTTCTCCAAAACCAATATAGACGTCCTTAAGCTCCCCTCTGGAAAGAATGCTGGAAAGAATGACTCTGTGAGACGGAGGTGTCCAGTACTACCCGGTGTGCGTGACAAAGTGTGCACAGATCAGCCCTGCCTAGGAGCTGTCGGGAGCATCCTTCTGCTTGATAACCACATTGGTTAGAGCCTTTCCCTCCCAGCCTGCATGTCACACTTTCAGTTTCCTCCTCCTAAAAGAGAAGTCTCATCAGGGCAGAATTAAATTAGACATGTGAATGCTGAGATAATTGCCTCTGCTTTCAGAAGACTCGTCTTTAATCACAGGTTTCCTTCGTCAGCCCTGCATGCAGTTTTGATTCTAGCATCTCCTGGCGGGGGGAGCTGTCCAGCGAGGCTCCATACGAGGCGCTGCTCTCCGCCAGCCGTCCCCACCCAGCAAGGGCTGGAGCGGTCCCGGAAAGCCGTGTCCCGTCCCCGCGCAGCCGTCTGTTCAGATGTCATGTACAGTGCCACAGCTGCTTCGGGAGTCTTTGAATTTAATGAAGATGACTCACATGGCTGGGGGATCTTAAGAACAGACCAAGCTGTTGGCAGTTGGGGAAATCAGGGGAAGAAAATCTAATCAAGCATCTTGGGCTGCCTCAGGGGGATGGGGGGCAAGTCATCTGTGGCAATATGTTTCTATTCCAGTCCCACTGACTCTTCTCCAGGTTGGAATGAAGTGGACACAAGCATAGGAGGAAGAATCAGACAGACTGGCCTCTCACCCCCACCCTGCCCACAATCTCTGACCATTACTATCTGTGTGGTATACAAATTCACTAAAACCATAGTTTTCTCACTTAAAAATGGGTTAATAAAATTCACCCTGCGAGGTTGTCATGATGATATTCCAAAGAAAATCTTCACTGACGTCAAACACACACACACACACGCTCACACACACACGCTCACACACACACACACACAGAGAAATAAGAGGTAAATTTTGATATCATTTACTTATTTTTCCCATGACAGGTTCAGAGAAGGATGCAGGCTTCACAGTTTGGATGCCCACGCACCAACCCAGCAAGGGCTGGATGTGATGACGAGTTGTACTGTAGAAATGTCCATGTAGGAGGCTTGGGGGTATAAGTCTCTATTGCACCATTTTTATTTTGACTACTGCCACCGTAAAATTCATTTTCCACACTACCAAGAACACTGGCACCTGAAAACAGGTAGAGAATAGAACATCAAGTTTACGGACTCTTGTCAGGAGCTCCTGATTAAGGAGTCCCGTGAGCTGCTCGGGGCCCGGGCTTCCCTTTGTACGGCAGAAGTTGGATTCTTGAATGTCGTTAATACTGCCCAGCTCAACCCTCTCTTGGGAAGGAAGGGAGCCAGTGGGTCCCTTTACCAGCCTTCCAGCGAGGACTTTCACCCAAAAGTGGCTGTGTGGGTACCACTGAGATGGGACGTGGCACCGCTGGTCCCTGGGAAGGCACAGCGGCATAGCCTCCTTGCAGCTCTGTGGGCTGAGGTCAGTGTCAGTGTAGCTGAATTCAAGATACATACAGAATGGGGCAGATAAAATAATTACGATGTTGATATGGGAACATAAAGAAGGTCAGTAATAATTATGTATTAGAGGCTTTTCAGAGCAGATAGCTTTGGGGATTTTCTTTTTTTGAAACCTAAATAAGTATTAATACATCAATTAAAATATAATCATCTATGTAAGTCCTTAGTTGTACCAAAAGCAGGATGCTTTTGATGAGTGCTAGAACATGGCTTTGATCTATAGTTTATCTACACACACATTTGTTCCTCAAAATGAACAGTTCATTGTTGGCCAGCGACATCCCTGCCTCCAGCACTTTTATATTGTAGGAAGGCAGACAGAGAGATAAATCAATTAAACAATAAGAAGATACTATATATGCTGAGAAATATGTATGCACAAAATGCATGGTCAGAGAAGGAAAATGGCTCAGATGGAGAAGGCCAGGATAACATTACCATCTAAGCACATTGCAATATGGGCAATATGCAATGTTAATATTTTGCTGAATTACAATACACTGTAAGGTAGTCTATCAGGGGGTGCATTCACATGGACCTAGGTCTCAGTCCCAGCTTTACTGCTTAATAGTTGTGTAATTTTGCCTGACCTGTGGTGGCGCAGTGGATAAAGCATCAACCTGGGAACACTGAAGTCGCCAGTTCAAAACCCTGCACTGGTCTGGTCAAGGCACATATGGGAGTTGATGCTTCTAGCTCCTCCCCCTTTCTCTCTCTCTCTCTCTCTCTCTCTCTCTCACTCTGTGTCTGCTCTCTAAAATAAATAAATAAAATGGAATTCTTGTTTTTTTAATAGTTGTGTAATTTCAACCAAGATATCAAAACCCATCACAACCTCAATTTTCTCTTCTATCTATAAACTAGAAAAAATGAATCTACCTCCAAAAATGAATTAATAAATGAATGTGAAATACAACTCATTAGAAAAGAATAGATTTTTGCTATTATTTTCATTGTGGTTATTAATAACAATTTGTCCACCGATTAATTTTGCTCACAATGAAAAGAAATGTTGACCCACTAACAAGCTTCCAGTATGCTGTCTTCTGTTATCATGGTGGTTCTGTGAAGGGTCAATGCTGGGTCCTTTGAAATTCTTGTTTTCCATTCTTTAATTACGCCTATTTTCTCCTAAAACTGATATGGATGGTATATGAAGGTCAGCATGGTCTGATTCCTTCCAACCCGTCCACCTTTATCACTTACTGTTTCCCTGCTCACTCCCTCACACCATGCTTACTGTGTGTTGAGAGATGTTCTCAGTGCTTTACATCTAGTAACTCCTTCAATCACATAACAAAGGAGTTACTATGAGATGGTCGTCATACAAGATGTGAACTCTGTGGAAGAGGAAACCATGGGACTATGTCTTAGTTAACTATTCATTTCTAACACATAGCACAGGGCCTGACCCATAGTAGGTACTCAGTGAACGTTCGTCAAATGCATAGATGGATGGACAGACAGAGGAATGGATGGATACAATATGGGGTAAAAGTGTCTAATTCCGATACTGAAAAACCATCAGAAACCAATGTTATGACAACACTGGACCCAGCTAACCAGGACTCTACACTTTTTCTTTCTCCCAGTATGAAATTTCTAAATCAATCACATTTTCAGCATGCTGGTTAAAATATAGATTCATAAAAGCTTCAGAAGTTAAAAGGGATCAACTGATGGTGAATAAATGGAAAATACTGCTTGTTCTCTTTTTCCCAAAATCTTGTGAATTTTTGCCAAAAATCCCAATGGGTAGACCACAGTCAATCACGGTGTTTAAGTGTCCAGCTATTTGCATTCAACCAAGACCAAGGAAAGTAGACATACCATAAAGAAGAGCTGCATCTGGAACCTTTTGGTAATTGAGCTATTTGCATTTTCCCTTCAATGTGAACTGATTTTAAGTGGGAGAGAAATCAACTTCTGTTTTGTACTCTAATGGGAGGATAAAAGTTATACAACCATGAATTCCATTGATTAGAGACTCCTGCTCATTTTCTGCTGCCTGCTAGCCATTTGCTAGCATTTTAATTTAACTTCCCACTCACATTCTCCATTAATATTTATGAAATGATTACTAGATGAGGAGAATTCCGCAAATGCATTTGCTACAAGTTGTGAACAAATAATGAGATATAACAAACTCTTAGGAGGCTTTTATTTCTTGGTGTATCTTTTTTTTCCCCTAACACTACAATAATCAGAAATCAGTGTGAGTCTCATCAGCAGGCAGGTATTTTAATAATTGCACTAAACATTGCCTATCACAAGAATCCTGAGACCACATTCAGTTCCTGACTTTGAACAGAAGCTGTGGAGTCTAAAATGCGCTCTGGACAAAGACATAGCTTTAATCCCAGGTCCTACATTAACATCATAATAATAACTAGGATAGTTAATAATCTTCATAGTTAAGAAAGTTCTTTTTCACCTCATTTTAAAATTTTTGTCCTCACCACAACTCCAGGAGATGGGCATGAGCATTTCTCCTTTACAAATATGTTTTTAAGATAATTAAGATTAGGCAATGCCATTCGATAACTACTATCTGAATGGCAGCCCTGCATCCAGTTCTCGCATTGTGAGGATCCGAGTGATGGTCTGCCCACGGAGTGTTCAGGGTCTCCGCAGGAGGACCTGTGGAGAGTGACCAGATCATTGCAATGCAATGAGGGAAGAGACTGACCACAGTGGAGGGTGGACAAGTTTTAAAACCAAAGACACGCCAATCAAAACTGAAGCACAGAGCAAGCGGAGGGGTCCTGAGAAGGGGAGAAGGCTTTGCAGCTGAATCTGAAGGACAAGTAAGCAAACACAGCATGGAGGCATAACGCATCCGAACCTACCTACCTGAGAGCTGCCTGTAGCCCAATCTGCTGTGGCAGAGAGGGAGGTGCGAGAGGCCACTTGGAGACATGAACCAGATCACAGAAGGCCTCCAGCTGGGCTCAAGTTTCTTTTTTAGGTGCTGAGGAATTGTTTAAAATGTAAGTGGGACAGTGAAATGACAAGATGTTTTGGGCTGATAGGTTGTTCAAGAGTAAGAACTGACTCTATCAGAAAGTCAATGACCAGGGACAAGGGAACCAGGTAGAAGTTCAGGAAAGGAGTGACAGGACTTGAACTTGACCATGGGACGGAGACAGTGGGGATGAAGGTCAAGTTGCCAGAAAAATAGTAGAACCCAGTATTGGACCAAATTCTGGGGCTCCAAAGACCATGCTCTGCACACCACACTGTCTCTTTAAGGCAGGTTTTGAAAACCATCTTTTAATAGGCACAAAGATACCAATAAAAAAGAACCAAAGAATGATGAGACCCCCACTGGATATAAGGCCGAATGGGTGGCTTATATTATAATAAGATCAAGTTAGTGATCAGGCTCCATCACAAGAGTCTTTTATAGGTCAGGCTGGCTTGTAACAAACTCAGAGAAGATAGACCCTTTGTTCCTCTCATCTCCCTCCTTCCTTTCTAAAGACAATGCTTTCAGTGACAACAGCTTAAAATGTCATCTCACTGCGAAGTACTGTCATAAACAGCACTTGAATGCTCAGGTCCAAGAGACTTCATCTTTAATGGTGAAAATTCTGGATCTTTAAGAGATATTGGGGAGTTTGGAGGCCATACTGGGAAGCCTGGTTATGTTTTTCCTATTTGTATCCATCTTTACTTCTGTGATGCAATGTGAGGGCTTCTAGAACAGTCTCCCTTTCTCCCAATTAGCTCAGTTCCTACTCTTAGCTTGGGCCGTTCAAAATTCATAGGTTTACCTTATGGCTCCTAGATGTTTGCAGTTAAAACATAATTCTTTTATGGGACAGATTCCTGGAGTCACCATCCAATATTTTTAGAAAGTCATGATTTGACTGCTTTGTTGAGTTGACCAAAAGGAAATACAACAGTGGACCTGTATGTTTTATTAGAGACAAAGGGACAAGGACTTGCAGAAACAAAAAGCTGATTAATCAAGTTTTCAGACATGGTTGAGGTGGCATTGTCTGGAGAAAGATGGGCTATCTCATTTGTACACGTGTGTGTACAAACATGCATATACATGAACATGTATCTCTGCATGTAGGAGGAAATTGAATGAATCACTCATCTGTTGACTTTCTATCATAAAGACACCTGTCTTAATGGAGACTGCATTTATCAAACCAGAATAAAAACTCATGTTCTAAAAATCCTTCCCTTTTGTTATTTTTCTTTAGTTAAATAAATATGGTTAGTAAGGTCTACCTGTTCATCAGAAGATGCTTAGTTTGGTTCACCAGATGCCAAGATGCACAGTGGATTGCGCCCCCCAAGTCCCCTTCTCTCACCATCAAATGGACTTGCCTCCCCTTTATCCAAGATGATTATGGCCTATTGGTCTACTCTAAATGCTTATTCTCCCCTGCTCCTCAAAATACCCATTTCTACTCTACTGCATCTCCTTTGAACACAGCAAAGTGGTGATAAGAAAACTAGGGTGGGGAGTCTAACAGGTCTAAGACTAAATCACAGCCTTGACAACGTCAAACTCTGCAATCCAGGGCAAGTTCTCCCCCTTTGAGAACCTCGGTTTTCTCCTCTATGAAATGTGAATGACAGAATACCCCTCCCATGAAGCTTCAAGCACAGGAGAGCTCAGTCAATACTTGCTCCCCTCCTTTCCCTTCCTTCTTCATTTTTACAGCCTTGGAGGTCTCAGCCCCATCATTTCAACCCCCTGGAGTCCGATCACTGCTCTAGCCCTTTGTGCCGCTTAGTCATCAATGGCATTTACTGAGCACATGCCACAATCCAGCTCCAACATGGATGACAGCCCTGGACGAGATTCCATGTGCATTTCTCTTTTTCATGTGAACGAATATAAAGTCAATATTTCCTGTACTATTTAGATAAACCCTGCATTTCCTAGGAGGCCAAGTTTATTTTGTTGGCTTTTTTAAAAAAACTTAATTTGTCTGTATGTTCCCTGAAATCAATAAAGCAAAAAAACCATTATTTCTCAATGATCATTTTGTCACTTATCAAAGAGAGTAAGGACATTAACGGCTGAAAGTATTCACAGTAAGGAAGGAAGTACTGATCGCCTTTCATTTACGCATTCTGAAGCAAGGGAGCCTCAAGTGTTCACATATTTATGAGCTGCTTTGACAAGGAACGCAATTATGCACCGGGCCCCATGAAAGAGAATCGATGAGCTGAAGGGCTCTTTTCTGGGCTTCAGATGCCACACACCACTTTGTAAACACTTCCAGAATACCTTCGCCTTAGAGAAGGCTTCAATTCAGTTCAACTCACATGGAGACCAAACCAGCACGACATACTTGGAGTATTGCTTTTTAGAAACGTCCGGCTATTGTCTCCGTCCCATCCACAGTCTCTAATCTCTGCAGCTGGGTTTTGTGCTGCTGCATTCTCGTCCAGGAGGCTGTGGGCTGGCTGTCATTGTAGCACAGGGGGATAATTTATTTTTGTGCTGAAATCCTAACACCTCGCACAGTATCTGGCCCACATAGGCCTTCACTCAATGCTTTTTAAACAAATCAATTTGATGAGTCAATGAATGAATCAAAGAATGAGTTCAGGAATCCATTTCATCAAGCATTTTAGAGAAAGAGACACAGAAGAAATTTACTGAACGAGTGCCAGTGGACAATCTACCTAGGACAAGATGCTGAGCGCCACAGGTTTAGGAATCCTAGTGAGATTCTCCGGGCTCCCATGGGCAACTGCTCGAACGTGCTTACTGCAGTCAAAAAATACTTTAAGATAAAAACAGAAGGGTGATGCAATCATTTTAGTAGTAATAATAATGGATTGGAATATCCATACACATTTATCCAAAGCTTTATATTTCCAAATAATTTTCAAATGTACCATCTCATGTTATTTTTCCACTTTGTAGAAAAGAAACACTTTGTAGGAAAGCTCTGAGACGCTGCGGAACCTTCCTGTAGTCTTGCAGACTCGATGACATCGGCTCTCCACTGGTCTAATACTCGTCATGACCAGCACTAAGCTGAGTTCCATGGTGAGACTCATAGTTTTCTGACATGTTTGATGACAATTATAAAGGAAATTTGTCAAAAATAAATTGGCCAAAATGATCAGTTTTCTCAGTCAAAATCTTCTTGTAAGGGTGATTTTAGTACTCCATGGGCCAGTATTCAAACTATTTAAGAATATTTTAAGCATTTAAAGCCATTCTTCAGATGTGTATTTTACTTTTTCAGTAATTTTATTTATGTATCTCTTATATTGTTATAAAATTATTTTCTTCCTTCTCATACCTTTAGTCTTTAATTTCTAATTTTACCTTAGACAATTATGCTAACTTCCCACTTTTCTAAAAATTATATAACATTTCTAATTTTCATCTAAAAATTTTTAAAGTTGATGCTGAGAATTGGAACCTCACATGTTGATAATTCCTTAGCACTCTATGATGATGTTTTAAATTTCTTTTAAAGTAATTTTTCCACTCTGTAAGCTCCTACACTAAAACGTATTTCAATTTTAATTTATCAGATAGTTATTTCTATTTTCATTCTTTTGTTTCCACCACATTAAACTGTAAATTTAATTTGCTTTCAACTACTTTTACCTACTGAAAGTATAAACTTTGCTACCTCGTGACATTATACTTCCACCTGTTGAGAGGACTTCTAAAGTCAGAATTAAAGCACTTGAAAAGTTGTGTGTGTGTAAGATTTCAGGACAGAGCAGAGCCATAGGCTTAGAAAAATAAACCAAAATAAATGTCAGCAATAAAATGTTGTGCAAATATACATGAATGATTTAAAAGAATGTATGCAACAGAATGAATGCTTAAAGACAGGTAAAAATTTATAAAATGACTCCATGGTGCTTCAAATTACCAATACATAAAATTAAATTTTGTCCAATTTGTTCTTTCAAAGCCATAGAGTAGATTTTTTGCTGGGACACCCTAATGAAAGAGTCTCATGATGCTATGATAGAAATCGTTAGTGATAGAATATTGAGCAACAGTTTTATTACCCTAATAGGTTTTATTTATTTGTTCATTTTGGACAAGGAGGATATGCTCCCTGAAGGACGTGTCAATCATCCTGGTCAAGAGATGTTGGGGACAATATATTATTATATTTTCCATTTTATAGATGAGGAGACAGTCTGATGATTAACATGAATACAACTAATGACAATATAAAGCAGAATAAGTAAATGATAGAGAGAGATATACACAATGTAGCTAGGAAAGAGGAAAAAACAATTAATCCCAGCAGAAAGGACAAACCCAAAATGTAATAGAAAAGTTAATAATATTTCAGCTGAGACTCAAAGAATAAGGTAAAAATGTACCAGCCATAAACAGTGAACCGTAAAGCCACATTGCAATATTAGCACCAGTATCAGGGCAGGTCCAGGATCAGATAATCAACAAGGATTTGCCCACTGGACCTGAGCAAACCTTTCCTGTGGACTTGGTTGGCTCCAAAAGGGAGAGCACGTATGCAATGACTTTTCATTCAGCCCACAGTTTTTGTCTACCTTGTCCTTACACATCATGTTGCCAGGTCCATCAGGGGCTGTGTATGTGAGGATGCAAAGAACAGAAGGCACGGGAATGAAGACAACGTTCTCTTTGCACTCTGGGACAAGTCCATTGCTAGCATGACCCCTGGAGGGAGTGTCAAGGAATTGGGTCCTGGAAGCTCAGCTGATCTTGGAAGGTGCTTCCCCCCACACACAACGAGTCATGGCTGATAAGGGAAAGAAGTTATAGCCAGAGTCAGTTCCAAACAATAGTCCAGAAAGGTAAAGCAAGACAACATGAGAAAATGAATCATGAGGACAAATGTCCAGGAGGTCATGATATGGAGAAAAAAAAAGTGTGTACATAAAAACTAGGAACAAGACAGAGCAGTAGACCCCTATCTCTTTGGGGGCATTTCTGAGGGTGGCTTTTTACCTCTGAGCTGATCTGATTGAGATGAAGATTGGAAGGGGGACCAAGGACAGGACAGCTTATTCACACTTACGGAGCAAGGCCTGGCCGCGTAAGCTGGGGGACTTCCACAGTTAGACACTAGTCTGAACGCAGAACACGTTGAGTACTAAGGAGCTTAGTTTGGAACCTAAGTCACCAACTTCGAATAAGAGAAATCCAAAGAGTCAAGATCAAGCAGATAAAAGGTGAAGACATAAAGGAGGGGAGGAATATAGAGCTCAGATCCTGCATCAGGATCCCCAGACCCTGTCGTTTGATGTTCACGGTCCTGTGGGGATAGAGCCTGAGACTGTAAGGAAGCTGTGCGCCACGCCCAGTGGCTCTCTCAATGGGTTAATACTAGCTTTTCAGTACCAGTGCTGCTAATCTACTCTGAGCACATAACAAGTCATCATGTTCCATGTGTGCTCTTCTTTTTAATTGAATTTATGGGGGTGACACTGGTTAACCATATTCTACAGGTTTCAGGTGCCCCAGTCTACAACACATCATCTGTATGCCTTATTGTGTGTTCAGTTCCCCCAAGTCAAGTCCTTGTTTGTCACCATTTAACCCCTGTACCCTCATCCATACACACACCCCCGGCAATCACAACATGGTTGTCCGTGTCCGTGAATTTTTTCTCTTTTTTTGTCCATTGTTGCTCAATCCTTCAACAGCTGTCAGCCTGCCCTGTATCTATGAGGCTGTCTCTACTTTGCTTCTTAGTTCATTTTGTTCATTAGGTTCCACATATGCGTGAAACCTTATGATGCTTGTCTTTCCCTGACTGGCACATTTCACTTTAGCATAATGCTCTCCAGGTCCATGCATGCTGTCACAAAATGTAAGATTTCCTGCCTTCTTACGGATGTGTAGGATTGAGCTGTATAAATGGACCACAGCTACTTTACCCACATAGGTACCGAGGGCTATCTGTGCTCTTTACTGGCATTTTATCTGCTTTGAAATCAACTCGTGAGGAGGAGACAGGAAGAGTGTTTAGTTTCATCTCCCAGAGATGACTACTTCAAGCTCCTCGAGATGTTCCAACCAGGGATGTTCTTTAAATTGTTTTCCGTTCTTTGCAAGTGCAAAGGCCTCTCATTGCAAAGAAAAGCAAATGTGCTCGGCTGCTGTGTGCTGAGTTCCTCATACTAGGTAATACAGAATTTTCAAAGTAAAAGTATTGATTCATGTTCTGCCTCTTACCCACCAGAAGAATGATTATCCCAGTGTCGTGCGAGTGGACAGCAGGGTGTTGAAAGTCTCTTTCAGAACGCCAGCATTCTTTCTCTGCTTACTTCCCCAATATCATTCTCCACTTTTTGAAAGCCCCTGGCTTTGTGAACTCACAGCAGCAAACCATGAATGATAAATGAGAAGAAAACGCTCTCCTTTCCAACTGTTAAACTGTGAGAAGCCAGACAAAGTTTCCCTTCTCTCAGACAAGCCCGATTACTCGCAGGCATATTGGTCACAGAAAGAACAAAACAATGATAGTTTGGAAGATAGAATTATTCCAAGAGGGGTGGAGAGAAGAAATATGAATTAAGAATTAGAAAGAGAGGTACACAATTCATATTGCAAAGGGGATGATTTTTTTTTTCCTTTCCATGTTTTCAACCCTTTTGTCGAGAACACGGAATCTGGGAATAAAAATTGCTTATACACACACACCACGTGCCCTGTTTAAATCTATATTCTTACCTAATGTGTTATTTTTAAAAAAGGAAAAAAAAACAGGCATATTTTATTCTTTTTTATGTGTGTGTGACAGAGACAGAGAGAGAGACAATTAGAGGGACAGATAGAGACAGGCAGGCAGGAAGAAAGAGAGATGAGAAGCATCAATTCTTCGTGGTGGCTCCCTAGTTGTTTATTAATTGTTTTCTCTTATGTGCCTTGAAGGGGGGGGGGGGGCTACAGCAGAGTATGTGAGCCCTTGCTCAAGCCAGCAACCTTGGGCTCAAGCTGGTGAGCCTTGCTCAAACCAGAGGAACCCATGCTCAAGCTGGCAACCACCTCAGGGTTTCTAACCTGGCTCCTCCGCATCCCAGTCCTATGCTCTATCCACTGCGCCACAGCCTGGTCAGGCAGGCATATTTTATTCTTTACTGTGGTCCTCAATTCAAACCAGTGTCATGTTGGGAGAGTGACTGTTTTCTAGGGAAAGAAAACAGCATACGACTTAGCCTGAGGTATACCTACAGTGCCGGCCTCATGTCACTGAGGCGGGTCCTGGCATGGCTGAGCCTTTCATGTGGCTGTGGTCCAGGCTCATTATTAGATGAATGTAGGGGGGGGGGCATCAGGGAGCGCTAAGGGAACTACATCGCTGGACACCATAACCAACATCCTCCCCTCCACACAGAGACAGTGAAAAATTTGTTTTAATTCCTACTTGGCCAATTACCAGCTTTATGCTTAAATTCTCTGAGCCTAATTTTTCCTTTTTTTTTTCTTTTACCAATCCATTAAAGGAAGTAGAACTAGATAGAAGTCTTGTATTTAGGATTAGCTGTGATATATGCAAAGCATAGAGTATCTGAAACACAATGGGCTTCAATTCAATATGAAATCCATTTCTTTAATATTAAAATTTAGAAACTCAGTCCACTTGGATTAGGAGAAATTAGGTAGTATTTTAGTTATTGCTCGAAGTGCCTTTTCTTGGTTATCACACTTCATTTTTATTTCTTTAAAATGAATGTTGTCACTCTAGTATCTGAAAATGAAGTAATAAGTTAGCCAGTGATAAAAGAAAATTATTCTCATTTATTCTTTGATTAATATTATCAATCAAAATTATGTCTTTCATGGAAAATGATTTCTAGACATCTGCTCATGTGTGTTATAAAAGGCGTGCCGGCAAGAAGTAGAGAACCCTGAACTCGATGCCAGGCTGACCTGACCTTGACTCTGGAACTTGTCCCTTAATTGCCATTTTGCACTTAAACAAGTCACTGAGACTCTCATCTTGGTTTGATTCAAAATAATATTAATAGCCTTGGCCGGATAGCTTGGTTGGTTGGAGCATCATCCTGATGTACAAAGGTTGTAGGTTCAATTCCCGGTCAGGGCACATACAAAAACAGATCAATGCTTCTGTCTCTCTCTTTCTCTCTTCCTTCCTCTCTCTCTAAAATCAATAAATAATTTTTAAAAATAGTATTAATACAGAAAAAAGACTTCGCATTCTCCTTTTCTCAGCAAATAATGAGGAATGGAGGTGTCCATTCAAGTTCAAAACATAGACTGCAAGGGCCCAGGAAGCGAAGGGGCCAGGGCAGTGCAGAGTGGAAGGGACACCTGGGGCCAGGCATGAGACAGAAAGTGGGACACAGCCTTAGAAATGGCCACACTTCACAGCAGGCTGGCCTGGGGAGAGGAGGGCTAGCTGGAAATGCGGAATTAGGCAACAGCTCGTTGGGAAGGACCAGCCATGCTGTGGCGGTAGTGCAGGTCCAGTGCTGGATGTGAAATCCCTCGGGGAGATGGGAGATTCCTTTTACTGTTCTCCACGTGAGCATTTTTCTTTCCCAAGACTCTCTCTCTCTCTACCTTCTCCCCTCGTCCACCCTCAGATATACCCGCCAAAATGCCTGTCACCCTGCCTCCCCTGCCTCCCTGCCCCTGCTCTGTGTCAAGTGCTCACCTGGACAATTGCCACAGCATCTAAACACACCCGCCATCAGTCCACCCTGCACTCTCCCAAATCTGTCCTCCCCAAGCCATTCTCCAGGAGGGATGTTCTGCGCCCTCACTCTTCCCAGGGGAGAAAATCCTAACTCTGGGTGCGCCGCACATACCTGCAATAACCTGGTTCCTGACTCTCCCCCCTGCCTTGCAAAGCAGTCCACAGTTTCCCGCCACAAATCATATCCTCCAGCCAATAAAGTGACTCGTTCTTTCCCAAACACACATGAAGTTCCTTCTGCCTTCGACTCTACCCGTCTTTTTGCACACGATACATGTCCTGCCAGCACTTCCCTGGCCATCTCCGGGCACCTTGCATGGCAGTCACCACGTCCCTCTCACAGAAAACAGTGGTAGCCCTCATGTCGTCTGTGTGACCACCAATCCCCCATTTTCCATCAACCATGTCAATAGATGCCTATTCTTCTCAGAGCCGTCCAGGGCACAGGCCTGAGCGGATGAAAATACCCCATCCTTCCAGCATAGGGATTATCCCAGGGAGACACATGTTCCAAGCCAGGCCAATCAGTTTTCCCCAGGACTGATAGATGAGAGTGGGAAATATAACAGCTTTTGTTTAGCTGTTATGCTAAGATAACAGGATGTGAGTCCAGCCAGGATGGCCACATGGTTTTCTGGCTGAAGCGATGCATAAACACGAAAAGCTGAGGATTAGGGAGGCACGAGACCCTGAAGACATCTGGCATAGACATCGGCTCTCAATGTCAATTCAGTGAACACAAAAGTGTTTAATAAATAATAATAATAATAAAAATGGGTGGGTAAGATATGTGGACAAATGGAAATTAATGACGGATTGACAGACAGACACATGGGAGCTGCACACGCGTACCAAGATTAGGACCAGAGGGAGAAAACAGAAGGGCACACAGTGGAGAGTCCCTCTTCTGTTCTTTGTGTTGTGCGCTGCTCTCCACAGCTGGCCGCCTCCCGGGCCGCGCTGTGAACCATGCTGCGTGTTGGCGAGAGCCTGTGATTTTCCGCTGCTGCCATTGTCTAACCAGATGAAAGATTTTTCAGAATGCCTCATTCATGCATGCCCCACAGAGCTTCTCCTGACTGATTGCTGGCCAGCGCAGGCTCACTCTGCCTCGCTCTAACTGACATATTTAGATTTATTGTCATGGCTGACTTTTTTTTTTTTATTTCCTACACTTTTAATTGTATTATCTTCTGAAGGAGAAAATATTAGAGCTTGAGTAAAATTATATTGTTTAAAAATCTGTAGCAGCCAGAGATTTTCAAAGACTGATGATGTGCAGCACCGTCACGGGGCTGTCGAGACGAGGCTGATAGGGGCTGGGTACAGGCAAAATGTTCTGAAGGACAATCTGGCAATATCTGTCAAACTCTCACATGCCCTGGTCATTCTATTTAAGGGAATTTTTGCCTGAAGAAATAACTGAATAATTGTTCAGAGTTATATATGAAGTATATTCATTGCATCATTATTTTTAATAGTGAAACATTAGAAACATCCAAACTGTTGCATCAATGTGGAATTAGTTAAATCAATTATAGCACACCAAGGTAATATAATACTACATATATAAACATTAAAAGGAATACTTAGAGCTATACATACACACATAACTGGATATAAAGATGTAGATATAAATACAGGGTATATAAATGTATGTATATAAACAGATATGTAAAGATGAAAACATTTTACTGGTATATTATTAAAGTTAAAAAATTAAGTCATAGCCCTGACCAGGTGGTGGCTCAGTGAATAGAGTGTCAGACTGGGATGCAGAGGACCCAGGTTCGAAACTCTGAGGTCGCCATCTTGAGCACAGTTTCATCCAGCTTGAGCGCAGGCTCACCAGCTTGAGTGCGGGGTCACTGGCTTAAGCATGGGATCATAGACATGATACCATGGTCTCTGGCTTGAGCCCAAAGGTCGCTGGCTTTAGTAAGGGGTCATTCACTCTGCTGTATCCCCCCGGTCAAAGCACATATGAGAAAGCAATCAATGAACAGCTAAGGTGCTGCAACAAAGAATTGATGCTTCTCATCTCTCTCCCTTTCTGTCTGTCTGTTCCTATCTGTCCCTCTCTCTGACTCTGACTCTGAAGCACACAAAAAATAGTCACAGACTACTGTATATCATTTCATTTCTATTTAAAATAATGTCATAGTCATATATTTGTATTTATACACATTAAAAATATCTAAAAGCTAAAAGTATATTTGGCAAACTATTACCAATAGTTCTCTCGGGAGATTAGAAAGCTTTCGTTTTATTTTTTATACATTTCTGTATTATTTGAGTTTTAATGGTTAGTAGATATACTTTAATAATAAGATAAATAATGAAGAGATTTCTGTTTGGGGGAAAGTAGTTGCTAGATGTTTCTCCTTACTTCTTCGGGTATATACTAATGATCTGTCTGTATTTTATAAAATGTATCTATGTGGATACAAGAACATTCTGTGTACAGGTTAGCAGTGCTTCTAGTCACTAGGAACATGTGTGTGCCCACATAATAGGGTTTGTTGATGTTTGGTTTGGAACATAGACAATTATAGACTGTTAGGAAATATACATTTATTTATTAATACATTCATCTTGTGATATTATAGAGACATAAAGCCAACTGGAGTGTGACACCCAGTATGAGAATATATGTAAAGATTAAACCCTGGAATCAGAAAAGCTCTTGTGTCTGGGAAAATGAGTGAGGAATCACCAGGAATCATTTTAACATAAATAATGAAAATAAGCACTTCGAAGAGAAGTCAGCATCAGTGTAAGGCTGGAGGAAGCTGAGAAAAGGTGACAGAGGGGACAGCTTTCTGAGTTACACCCCACCCGGGGTAGACTATTGCACTTTTCATTTTGGTTTTAGTTTCTTGTTTTGTTTTGTTTTGTTTTTAATCTATTAAAACGTTTTGTTCTTCCATCTAATCGAAGGCAACTGACCTAATTTTGAGAGGAGCATGGTTTTAGAGAGCACAATATCTAAAGGTACAGGACTGAGCTCTTGTCAACTTGAGGAAAGTGGCTATGTGACTTTATTCCTGAGAATTGTGTCCTCCTTTTCAACAAGAAGCAGCTCCTTCACAGAAGTCTGTAGGAGGGTGTGGATGTAGAAGGCTATCCTAAATGGTGAAGAACTTACAAAGACATTAGCTTTTTCTATTTTTTTCTAATTTTTATTAATTTTAACGGGGTGACATTAATAAATCAGGGTACATATGTTCAAAGAAAACATCTCCAGGTTATCTTATCATTCAATTATGTTGCATACTCATCACCCAAAGTCAAATTGTCTTCTGTCACCTTCTATCTGGTTTTCTTTGTGCCCCTCCCCTCCCCACTCTCCTCTTCCCCCAACCCATAACCACCACACTCTTGTCCATGTCTCATAGTCTCACTTTTATGTCCCACCTATGTATGAAATCATGCTGTTCTCAGTTTTTTTCTGTTTTACTTATTTCACTCAGTATAATGTTATCAAGGTCCATCCATTTTGTTGTAAATGATCCGATGTCATCATTTCTTATGGCTGAGTAGTATTCCATAGTATATATGTACCAAAGCTTTTTAATCCACTCGTCTTCTGATGGACACTTGGGCTGTTTCCAGATCTTGGCTATTGTGAACAATGCTGCCACGAACATGGGGGCGCATTTCTTCTTTTCAAACAGTGCTATGGTATTCTTAGGGTATATTCCTAAAAGTGGGATAGCTGGGTCAAAAGGCAGTTCGATTTTTAATTTTTTGAGGAATCTCCATACTGTTTTCCACAGTGGCTGCACCAGTCTGCATTCCCACCAGCAGTTCAGGAGGGTTCCCTTTTCTCCGCATCCTCGCCAGCACTTATTCTGTGTTGTTTTGCTGATGAGTGCCATTCTGACTGGTGTGAGGTGATATCTCATTGTGGTTTTAATTTGCATTTCTCTAATGATTAGTGATGTTGAGCATTTTTTCATATGCCTCTTGGCCATCTGTATGTCCTCTTTGGAGAAATTTCTATTCATTTCTTTTGCCCATTTTTTTATTGGATCGTTTGTCTTCCTGGGATGAAACAGAACAGAGAACCCAGAAATAAACCCACAGCTTTATGGACAACTGATATTTGACAAAGGAGGAAAGAACATACAATGGAGTAAAGACAGCCTCTTTAACAAATAGTGTTGGGAAAATTGGACATCTACCTGCAAAAAAATAATGAAACTAGACCATCAACTTACACCATTCACAAAAACAAACCCAAAATGGATAAGACTTATAAATGTAAGCAGTGAAACCATAAGCATCTTAGAAGAAAACATAAGCAGCAAGCTTTCTAACATCTGTTGCAGCAATATATTTGCCGATTTATCTCCATGGGCAAATGAAATAAAAGACAGGATAAACAAATGGGACTGTATCAAATTAAAAAGGTTTTGCACAGCTAAAGACAGTAAGAACAGAATAAAAAGACAAACCACACAATGGGAGAACATATTCGACAATAAGTCTCATAAGGGGTTAATAACCAAAATTTATAAAGAACTTATAAAACTCAGCACCAGGAAGACAAACAATCCAATCAAAAAATGGGCTTTTTCTATTTTTGCCATCATTTTCCTCAAGATTTTCAGAGGCCACCCTGGCCCCTAGTTATCAGGAGATTAAAATTAAAAAAAAAAAAAAGTTTCATTGTTTGAGTCCAAATTGAAAGGATAGAGGATTTATAGAGAAATGAGGTTCAAACATTCCTTACACCCCTCAGTTGATCATGCCTGCAGACAGGCCACCATGGCTGTGCAGACATGGGTCCCCTCCCGAGGGGACGGGACCTCCACCGCTGCTTCACCATGTGCTGTGAGGCTCAGATCCAACAACGGTTACGAACATGCTTTCTACACTGTGCTGTGTCCTATGGGTATCAGCTGTCATTACCAATACCAGACTGACAGTTGTCTAAGCAAGCCAGCGCTGGACAGTGAAGTTGTAAAAACGGACTTAATTCCTGGAACTATTGGAGGAAGGTAAAAGAGACTTCAGTATAGAACTGAGCTCTGTTCCAAATACAAGAAGGAACCGTGGGAATTTACAGAAGAGGGGCAGATTTCAAGGGTTGGTGGATGGAGAATTTCTAAGAGGACTCATCAAAGGTAGAGAGATTGCTCCTGGAATGACCAAACAGGACTCTGGCTGGAGGTAGGCCCAGTAGATCAATACTGCCTGCGGGTTCACCCTCCATGCCTTACTTCTTTTATCAGGGGGGTGGGAGAGGACCGACAAGGAGTCTATTTTAAAAAATGATGTATATGAAAGCATTTGATAGTGTGTAAAGAACTTATACTAATATTGGTTTTTATTTTCATCTTTTGTGCTCAAAACTACACTGGGAACACACAGCGCCTGCAGTCTGCATGGTGAGCTCCTCGCACTGTTCCCTTCTGCAGCCCTGAGAGGAGTCTTCTATTGGGGGTTTAGCATCAGCAAAGCCAGCACTGTGACCCTTAACATCACTATGTGAACTTGACCTGTCCTTTTGTCCAAAACATCTGCCTCAAAGATTATGGCAGGAAGCAACTGGTAAAAAAAGATAAAAATAAGGAAGAATCTAGCTTAGCCTGTCACTTAATGTGCTCAAATCAGAGCTATTTGCATTTTCTAAATGTATTAGTTCTATTTAAAGCCTGCCATGGAAATAGAAACGGTCCTGGGGGAACAGCCTGCTCCTAACAGCGGTCCTGGGGGATGGGCAATTGCCCGGACTTCTCTACAGGAGACCCAGATGCCGGTTTCCAAAGGTGAGCAGGTAGAAAATGCCACTTGCCTTCTCCCGGTGACTAATGACCAGGGTTTTTGTACCCAGAGATGTCAGAGCTGATTAGACAGCCGGAAGAGAGAACTTCCCCTCTGGGACATGAAACACGTGACAGAAGCAGTAACTGCAGACCAGAAAGCCACTCTTAAGTCTTTAGTAGGCTCACTTGGGAGGAGAAGGGTGGAAGCTGAAAGGTTTCTAAGTTCCTACTTCTGCAAAGGGAAGAAATCAGGGACATGAATCTCAAAAGAGCAGTAAGAGGGGGAAGAAAATCATTCAATAAAATGAATCACTAAACATTGCCCTTGGCAATTTGTATGTCCCCAAGCAGCAGTGACCCCTGACAGTATCACCTACCTCTCTCTGCTGGCCTGTCTATGGATAGTGTCACCCAAGCATTTCCCCAGGACATTAGTCATCATCTCCAAGGCCAGACAAGTTTCCCTCTCCAATACTGCGATGCTTGAAGGAGTCCCAAACTTTAGTCTATATTTCTCAGGGCCTAGATAGCTCTAGGCTCCCAACAATAAATGACAGACATAGATTCATGATTGAACACCATAATTTTCTCTATTCCAAAAAAGAAATTCCAATGTTAGCATGCCCTAGATCATCTTTTTTCTTCCACCTCAGCATCCTTTCTCCCAGCAAGGCATCAGCAAAGATCCAGAATGCATGCACTTCCTCGATTAACAACAGAAATTGCTCGTAGGCTGTACTTGTAAACAGAGCAGGATTTGCTCGAGATTTGCTTGGGTGGATGGATAGGGAACAAAGGAGGAATTTATAAAACAGAACCCAGCTGAATCAATCAGGTAAGACTAAATTAACAAGTGACTCCCAAAGCTTAGAGCTCCCAATAATAGTTTTACTGTCTACTCTCCCCTACACGTCCATCAAGGCTGGCCCTGGCTCAGTTCCCACTTGCTTCTTTGTGGAAAGAAGCTGACAGAGCATTTGCTCTCTGGAACAGGGCCAGTCACCACGGAAGAGGGAATCACTCACCGGCTCTTAAAGCTTTTGCTTGAAAAATGACGCACATCAATTTCACTCAGGGTTTATTGACCAAAGCAAGTCATGTGGCCAAGCCTGAGTCCTCAATGTGGGGAATGTATAATGTTCCCACAGGAAACAGTACCAAATATAGCTGAACAATAACACAGTCTGCCATATCAGCATGTTTAAATGCAAGAGTGGATATCATTGTCTTACAGTGCTTTGGCAACATCCCCAAAAAAGAGTTCTCACCTCCCTTCTGCAACTCTCCCGAACTCCAGAACCAAACATTTTCCCTCGGTCTCATGCAAACCTTCTGAAATTGTAGCTCTTGTCAACACACAGCCCTTCTATACCAACCACTTGCCAAAGTATTTCTTTGAAACGGAGGACTGCTGGTGTCAACTGTTAAAACAATAATATTTTTGTGGGTCTGATTATACAAGAGACCTCCATGAGTAAGAGTGAAGAAAAGCAGAACCCGGCCTCTGGAAAATGGCAATTCTACATCTTGATTTGTAACAGTTCCAAATACCAAAAAAAACACACAAGCAGACATAAAGGGAAGTTGCCATCCTGGAAGAGCAGAAGGGTGCCAAGTTGAGTGTTTTCTAGAATCTGGAAATTAGTCTGAGACCTGCTCATGGCCCATCTCTCCTCAAGCTGGAAGTCCAGCTCAAAAACAGATTTCACCAGGAATGTCAGGAAACGGTAGCAAAGAGTTATTCAAGACATTATTTAATTGTCTGAGGTTGAGTTAAAAAAAAAAAAAGATCACCTTCTCATGGGTTTACTTGCTCACTGCATAACTTCTTTTGTGGTGTGTCTGTTCAAATGATTTGCCCAAAAAGAAAAAGCTAAATACTGCTACTATTTTTTAAAGGGCAAGAGATTTGAGCAGGCACTTTGCAAAATTAGATGCTCAAGTTTTTAAGAGGCACATGAAAAGATACCAACACTCATCCAAGAAAATAAACTATAATTCACACAAGAAAAATACTGTAATACTAAGTTTTGGTAAAGATATAATACAAATGGAAATCTCAAATATTGGGGATATAAATTGGTGCCAACACATTGGGTAATTATTTGGTTGTATCTACAAAACCTATATGTAGACCTATGCCATAAATCACCAATACCACTTGCAGTTTTATCCCCAAAAGAAATGAGTACATTGGTCTAGCAAAAGATATGAACAAAATTGAGAGAGCAATCAATGAACACCTAAGGAGTCGCAACTATGAGTTGATGCTTCTCATCACTCTCCTATCCTGTTTGTCTGTCCTTGTCGCTCTGTCTCTCTTACTAAAAAAAAAAACAAAATAATTTATAGAATGTTTATTTATAATTGCTAACAGCTGGAAAGAACTTGCTTATCAATAAAAGAATGAATGTGTAAGCTGTGGTATAGTCAAACAATGGACTACATAGTTGTAATAAAAAAATAACTAATATTAATGCACACATAACATGGATGGATCTTTTAAAAACATTACTCAGAACAAAATAAACCACGTACAAAAAAAGTGCATACCACATTTCATGAGGCTCTAGAGTAGGAAGATCTAACTGGCAGGAATAGAAGTCAAAATGTGGTCATGTCAGGGTGGAGTATTGATAAAGAGGCAGAAAAGATGGGTCCTAGAAATACTCTATTTTAATCTACATGGTTGTTATACAAATGTATAGAAAATTTTACCAAGCTCTACCTAAGATCATTTTTCTCTGCGTAGTTTACTGCATGTGTGTTACACATCAATTTTTAAAAAGCAAAGTTCAGGCTCTTACCAGAGAACGGGGAGCCTTGGCAATTTCCATGGAAAAGTAAATTCCCTATTTCAAAAATTAATCGTGACGTTGGAAGATTGTTTTAAAATAATGTTTTGTAGTGCATTTTGAAAGATGAGTTAGAATTGATCAGGTGAAGAAGAAAGTCAAGTTTTAAAAAGAAGCAAGAGAGAATAAAGTTCATGAAAGCAATGACCAGCAGGATGGATCCAGCGTCCAATAATGGGGGGAAAAACCTGGATGATCAACGTCTTTAGAAATATGCCCTTGGTTTTTCAGAAAACAGAAATCGTTAAGAAAGCGAGATGCCTAACAGACATAACGCCACAATGCATTTATGCGAGTTAGTATTTCCCTCTGGAAAACAAACAAAGAAACGGGTGCTCTGTTGTTTCTGAAGATGGATTCCAGAGAAGTGTTCAAAGGAAGCCAGAGCAGTCTGGCTCAAGTTTTAGCATCTCTCTCCTCCTCCCAGATGCCCGGGCAGAGGATTAATAAAAACACATGTCAGATTGTTTTCCCTGGAACCACCAGCAGCATTCTTCCTTTGTAGGAATGAAGTCTTAGGTTCTCGTATGATCATTCTTCCTGCCCTCCTCAACTGTGGGATGTAGACCAGTGATTAAAAATGTCTTATTCACTACCATGAATGTCAGCCTTTCAACCCAGACTTAGAAACTGAGCTGGGAGGGCACAGGCATCTCACCGCTAATAGTAGGCTATTGTTCCAATTGATTACAGCAGTACCTTGACCTCCTCCTCCTCGGTGGTGACTGACAGAGGCGGCCTGGGGAATGAATGCTGATCTGGTGGGAACAGACTAGATTCACTCAGGTCATTTCAGAACATCTCTGAATAACATTTCTCTCCTTTTTGGTGGCCAGGAAAAGTAGGTCAGAAGGGGAGGGTCTGAGTGAGCCACAGGGGTTGAGTTGGGGCTCACAGGCATGGTCTCATCATCTCAACCACACAGCCCTGCCCCTCCAGGTGTCCCCTTTCCTATCACTTCTTGTAACGTAATAGGGGGCCCCCTCATGGTTTCAGGTTCAATTAGGAAGGAAACAGCCTGCCTGATTTGAAGATATGGTCAGTCTTTATCTCCCAACTGCCAAAACCCGATAAGAAGGCAGAGGTGATGTGAGAATTTGTAACTGATTACAGAAATTTTTAGACTAAACACATGAAGAGGAGAGAGCAAGAGGAATGATGAGGATGGCTGATGACAGATATTGTGTGTATTTCTTTATTCTTTCATGCCTTTGCATTTTGCCATGAAAAGGGAAAGAAAAAACCCTTTATGGCTTTTGGATTTAACTGTAGACGAGAGGATCAGGACTGAGCTTAAGATTTTCGACCTGACCAGGCGGTGGCGCAGTGGATAGAGCGTCGGACTGGGATGCGGAAGACCCAGGTTCAAGACCCCGAGCTCGCCAGCTTGAGCGCAGGCCCATCTGACTTGAGCAAAAGCTCACCAGCTTGGACCCAAGGTCACTGGCTCCATCCAGCAAGGGGTAGCTCCATCTGCTGAAGGCCCTCGGTCAAGGCACATGTGAGAAAGCAATCAATGAACAACTAAGGTGTCACAACAGCAACGAAAAACTAATGATTGATGCTTCTCACCTCTCTCTGTTCCCGTCTGTCTGTCCCTATCTATCCCTCTCTCTGAGTCTCTGTCACTGTAAAAAAAAAGAAAGAAAGAAAAGACAAAAGAAACAAATGACTGAGTAAAATCCATGGTTCTCAGCTCATTTAAAAAAAACAAAAAAAAAGATTTCCTGAATACGGGACTCCAGATGAGTTTCTCAAACTCCACGGACTTTAGGTATTTCGTGTGTACAAGAAAATCCTCAACAGGAGACCGCATGGGTTCCTCTCATCTCTGAATTCCATGACTTAGTGAATTCTAGAACTCTGTGAACCTGTTTGGGTTTTAGGTTTTGGAATAAAGCACACTGGGGTCACATCGGGTGAAAGGTAGGGCAGACCTTGTACCCATGGTCTGCTCCAGTGTCACTGTCCTCACCATCCAGCAGACGGTCACCTCTGCTCTCCAACCCTGGTGGCGTGACCTAGGCTCTCTCCTGAAGACCCTCTCGGTACCACATGGACAATACCTGCCTCTCAGAGTCGTCGTATTTTCAATAAAACCAAGTAAGGTGCCTGACTTACAGACATCAGAGCCAGACTTCTTAGGTTCAGATCTAAGCTCTGCCAGTGCCTGTGTTAGCCTCTCTGTCTCAGTTTCCTTGCCTGTAAAATGGAGATGATGCTACCTACTTCACCGGGTTCTGGCAAAAATGGAATGGATTGATATGGATAATGTATTTAAATAATATTTGGCACGTAATAAGTGCTGTTATTTCTTGAATTAAATGAACTCTATGTATATGTTTGTGCGTGTGCCTATATTTGAAAATCAGGGGAAGTAGTTTGTCCCTGTCACCTGTCTAAGAGGCCCTTTGGTGGTCTGCAGGCCCAGCTTCCTTGTTTGATCAATGAGCTTTTACCTTTGACATCATCAGCCAGTTGTGATTCACAAAACATTTTCGTATCTCTAACCTTACTTGAGTTTGTGAAAAGGTCACACCCCATATTACTGGCAGGAACTGGAGTTGAGACTAGACCCGGGGCTCCTCTGTCTTGAGTTCTCTTGGCCATTACCACTTAGTGTCAGGCAGTACTGTAAATCTTTAACATATCATACTTAACATATATTAAACCTGCATTGTTTCATTTAACCTTTAGATCAACCGAGGAGATAGACACTACCAGCTCCATTTTCAAATGATATGATGCAGTTTGCATAAAGTCACAAAGATGTTAAGTGACAAATTTGGGATAACTGAGTCCAAATATGTGTTATATGTCTATTATGCATTGAATTAATATTTGTAAAATATTTAGCAAAAAGTCTGAAATTCAATTAGATCTTTAATAATATTAGGTATTACCATGCTATCGTGATGATTTTCATAGGATCTATTTTCTCTGAGCGTGGAGATAAAACTTTGGAAATCATTCTGATGTCAACCAAACCCAGTAATTATAATTATTTTCTCATCTTTTTACTGCTATATTTATTACCCTCCCCCCAAAAAAACCCCTCAAAGTTCTTAAGAAAAACAGCATACAACAGATTAAAAAGAAAGAGGGGAGTAAATCAAGGCAAGAAAATTAAGGCCAGCCTGATCTGTGGCACAGTGGATAAAACATGGACCTGCAATGCTGAGGTTGCCGGATTCAAGGCCCTGGGCTTGTTTGGTCAAGCCACATATGAGTAGCAACTATGAGTTAATGCTTCCTGCTCCCCCTCCCCTGCCTTTCTCTCTCTCTCTCTCTCTCTCTCTCTCTCTCTCTCTCTGTCTCTCTCTATATATCTCTCTTACTCCTCTAAAATCAATCAATAAATTTTTTAAAAACAATAAAGAAAAGAAAAGAAAGACCAGATTAGAAGCAGTCACTGTCTATTAAGTTTATGTCATGAAGTGTGCATTTTTAAGATTTGGATCCCAAATTTAACTCAATTTCTAGCCGTCAGTGCAAAGACAGAAGTCTGATCAGAGAAAGCAAAGATAAGAGAAACTCTTAGGAGAGGCACAGCTGGTCGTTATGATAGCTCAGAGATCAACATCCCATTCCTCATTACCAGCAAACACTGGACAATGTGCTCTTGTGCGTCCCCACAGTAAAACCCAGCCTGGCCACCAGCTGACAATCTCTTTAGAAACCACTGGCCCACAAGACTCCACAAACAAACTGCCACCATGGCCACTGGCTGTGTGGATGGAAGGATCTCAGTTTTACCAGAGGACGAAGCCTTGTGTGCCCCACAAGGCTCTGCTTTCACTTCTGCGTGTGTTTGGTTGAAAGGTTTTGCTGTAAAAATAAAACAGGGCCAACCACTGAGTCAGACATCAGACACCAGTTGTGAGAGGGTCAGGGGAATTCAGGGTCCCTTGGGCTTCTCTGAGGTCATCAACTTGCTGCCTTTGTTGTTCACGAGACGTTGTGGAGCATGAGGAGGAGCGGAGACTTGCAATCAGGCAGACCCCCCCCCCACTGCCGAGCTCATCAGGGTGTCCAGGGACCCAGAAGGGCAGGTGCTTCTCTGCACTCAAACCATGACACCCCAGCACCATCAACCCCCTCCCTGCCCCGACCTCTGGGAACTCCAGAAATACTGGATCCTTCAGAGACTAGGATGGGCTTTCGCTTCCCACAAATTCACAGTTGTCTTGGTCCTCAGCTCTACTTGGTTCTTCCAGAAACAGGCAGTGCTCTTCCTTCCCCCAAGGTTGTCGCCTCAGCACCACCCTTCCCAGAACGAGGGCCCTCCTGCACACTCCCCACGTCACCCCCTCCTCCCAGCAGTAGTTCATACAGCCCCATCTAACCCCTGAGAGGATTTAAATAACTGATGCTGAAGACATGAACTATTTAAACTCGCAAAACTATTAAAATAGCTCTACTGTAGACACACGGTCTTCCAACTGTAACACTTTAAGCGACTTAAATGTAAATTACTTACCTCATTTTGCTTGGTTTTATAGTTATTAAGATTCATAACCTAAATTTCCCTTCTAGACTATGGTTTTCTTGAGGCTAAATTCATGCAAGGGCTCCTTAGGTATCTAATGAGTGAATAAAGAAATACCTACAGGACCTCTTTGGGGGGCTAGGGTAGCCCGAGGGGCGTCACTCTGAAGGAGGGCTGCATCCAACAGTGGCCCACGTCAATCGACATGATGGCGATTCACTGGTGTGAACACCGTGATGGACTAAGCTAAGTGCTTCTAGGAGCACAAAGAAGGGATTCCCCGTGAATTATTAGGCAAATGAATTATTTATGGCTAGCAAAATAAAAGACACAAACAGCAATGGTAAGAGGCTAACGGAGGCATTGACAGTTCACATCACACTTGATACTGAACATCCCAGCAGCCAAGAGGGAATTGGGGGTGAAGCTTGTGCAGCTCTGGTGCCAAATCCAGCACACCAGTTCACATAAGGGACCCCAACTTTTATCCTTGTTAGGTGGGACTCTGACAACACTTTACCTAGGGAACACTCAATTGCATAATGAAGCACATAACAGAAATGATAGTTTTAAATGGCAGAAATGACAAATTAAGGGCATGTTGTTGATCCCTTTGGGGAAAGTAACTCTCCAAGGGAAAGTGAAGAAATAAAAGCTGGTGAGGACATGGACCAGCTGAGAACCTGTCCATTGCTGGTGGAAACGGAACGCGCAGCAGCCAGGCTGGGAAACAGTTCTCAGTTTCCTTGAAGAGAAAGCACGCCACCGCCGTGTGACCTATCAGTGGCATCCTGGATATGTATCCCAGAGATTACAAACTTGTGTTCACACCAAGGTCCGTGCAGGAACGTGTATAGCATAGCAATGTTATTTGTCACAGCCTAAAACTGAGAATGACTCAGATGCCCATCAACAGGTGAAGGGTTAAACACGCGGCAGGACATGCCACTCACATGTAGCATGGGAAAAACCTGGTCGAGCAGCAGCCTGGCCGAACCTCCCGAGAACTGTGTTGTGTAAAAGGTCCAGTCCCAAATAGTTACACACTCTGTATGTTCTATTTGTATTACATTCTTGACATACAGGAAATTATAGAAATGGACAACTGATTACTGGTTGCCAGGAGTTACGGAAGGAGGTGGAGGGGGTCACCTTAGGAATCGTGGGGGGGACGTGCTGCCCCTTGGCTGTAACCATGTCAATACCCTGGCTGTGACATTGTGCTAAAGATTTTTTTTTATTCAGTTAGCATATATTATCTTTTCGGTACAAGGAACACAGTGTGAAGCAAACACTATCTCCAGCGCTAATGGACTTACAGTCAAATCAGAAACAGTCAAAAGAGAATAGAGAAGTATATGATCAAGAAATTTCAGATATGAAAGGAAATAAACTCTTCTTCTAGGTACAGAACAATAAAGACGTAAACAAAGTGTTTACTTTTATTTTTATGACATTTCCAAGGCTTAATTTTTTATGTTTAATTATCCATTTAGGAAACTACAGGCACCCTGGTGCTGCTAATGCACCAAGGCTTGAAATTCGAGATCTGCGTGGGGCCCACTGAGAGGGAAGGACTGTCATGGGAGCCCGAGGCCGTGTCTGCCCTCCCCCAATGCGAGACCCAGCGGGGAACCGAGGGTCAGAGGGTGAAGTGTCGGTTCAACCTGCACTGGCTCTGCTGTGCTCAGCAACCAGATGTGAACCCAGACACGCCATCCGGCGGGGGGACTAAGGCAGCATGCCCTTTAATCGAGCTCATATTTATGTTATTGTTTTAGATTATCATCAAATGCAGAGAGACATCTTTTAATTCTCATAGAATTTGCACCAGGCATGCGGCAGTGGGGGCTGGGGGCCCCTGGATATATCTGCAGACTCCATGAGAGAGCTGTTTGGCCGGTGCTCGCCTGCTGTGTGTACTGCTGTAGGTCCAGTGCCTAGAACACCGGCCGGTGCGTGGAGAATACGCAACACATTGCTGAATTGATAAATGGGGTTCACGGTTTCAATAAGTAGGTGGGGTGAGGTTGGCAGGGCCCAGCTCACTCAGAGTGTGTTCTCTACCAACCCTCAGAGCCATGTGAGGGACCTTCCAGCCGTGTGCCCCACTCGGTGATCGGTCCTTGAGACTTTATAGTGCTTTGTACCTCCATTAACAGGGGAAGAGAGCACACCAACCCCCCTTGAAGGACTGAGAGCAGTGTCAGGGTAAGAGGGTGGGTTAGCTGAGATGCCAGGAAAGGACACGGTCCTAGGGTTCCTCTTTCTCCAGAATCACTGCTCTTCACTTCCACCCACTCTTCCTATCCCAGAAAGGGTAGAGAGCTGCATATAAGACATGAAAGAAAAGATAATACATGGATCAGGTATTGGAAATGAAATCAAATTATCTGTGAAGCTTGAATGGGAACTCAAAGCTCAGGACCCATTTGGTCACAGCGTCTCAGTGCTAAGTACAGAGGGATGGTTTTGATGTCTCTGCCCGGGAAAAGCCCTTCACCCTGAAAGCGGAGTGGTGACCTTGGTACGTCCCAGCAGAGAAGGTCTTGGATTAATTAAGCAAAGGCAAGCCAGGCGGTGGTCCCAGGCAACATTCTTAAGATTTCACCCTTGAACTGTAAATACAGCACTCTTTGCTTTATTTGTGGTAGACACAACTTGACTCTGAAAGTTGATCTATCGAAAGGAAAGCTTGCCTTTGCCAAAATGTCAGAGCCATGCAACTGAAAAAGGCAGTTAACAAATAACTGTTATTTTCAATTTATATAAACTTTCTTTCTCCAAGTTCCAAACACTTTGCAAACCTTCAGGAATTAGGCTGTGTCCATCTATTTCAAAAGGATTGTCAATAGGAATAAGATGTGGTTGTTTTTAAATGATACACTTGCATAAAAGCCCTTTTAAAAACTTATGTTCATATTCACGTTCAAATTGGAAAATCTCAAGGTGAAATTCTTTGTAAGTTAGTAGTTACAGAGAAAAATAATGGTGCTATGTTCCCAAACTCTGAACATCTAGAGAAAGCCAAGAATTGTGCAAATCACATTACACTTTACTGAGAGTCATGAATCCTTTACCCTGTCCAAATTCTGGCTCCCTGAGCAGGTATCATCTCTTCTTTGGGCTGTCACTTCTCCAATGGCAGCTTTGTCAATGGCTACAACAAGTCTGTAGAATCCAGATATATTCTATGACCTTGGAGGTGTATTTAATCCCAGAAATAAACAATGTCCCTACCTTTCCAAAATGTACATTTTCTTTTGAAAAATGCATGTTTCTTAAGAAATTTGGAAGACATTGTCTTTTATAGACTCTTCTAAAGTTATGTCAGCTAAGTGTTTCCACCTGCACCCAGCATGGACTTGGACACTTAAGCAAGATGTGATTATCTGGTTCAGAGTTTAGACAGAGTATGTTTTAAGGAAATGAAGTGCTGAGGTATGTGGTTAATGGCAAAGACTTCTAGTCTCCAAAGAATCCCGCAACCCAAATCTATTGGGAATGAACTTTCAGAAGGTCATACACTTTAAAGGACAAATATATGGTGCTCATAATTTAAAAATATCACCGGTACAAGAATTCGTTCATTCAGAACAATCCTGTGGCTGCTACCTCCAACATATCTCTGGAGTCTGTCGCCTGAGAATCCTTCCATTATTACCCTGGTTCAAAAACCCCATTTCTTCACTATTTAAATTCACGTCCTTCCTTCCCATTTCCCCTTTTCTAAACCATCATCCATGGAGCCAGTGATATTTCTAAAACAGAAATCTGATTATATCACTTCTTAGTTTTAAAAACTTCCCAAGACCTCCCCACAAGAATGAAGTCAAAACTTTGAAGCATGACTTTCAAAGAACCTACATAGTATGGTCTCATCTGCTTTGCACTCTAGTCTAGGGTCACCAGATTTAGCAAATAAAAATACAAGCTGTCCAGTTACATTTGATTCTGGAATAAGCAAAAATAATGTTTCAGTTTCAACACATCTCATGCAATATTTGGGACATGCTTATGCTTTAAAATATGTATTCATCATCTATCTGAAATAGAAATCTAATTGGGTTGCCTATGCTTTATCTGTATACACTGTTCTAACTATACCGCTCTAATCACTGTCCCCCAAAGCAGGCATGGCTGCCTTTGTGCAATGGTTCATGCCATCTTAACTACATAAAATGCTACTTCCTCCTTCCCAACCAGGAAACTCTTATACATCCCATAAAAAACAGGACATCTTACATCACTTCCCTGAGAGCCAATAGCATAATTAATCACTTTCTTTCTCCTCAGCTCTCTTTTACTTATCTTCCCTTCTATACTCACCACAGTGTGCTGTCACTATTTATGAGTCACTTTCTTCCACTATTCTGGGATATCCCTAACGTGCAGGCTTCTGCCCGCCCACCTCTGAACCCCTAAGCCCAGCACAAGACCAGCACAGGTGCTCAATAAAATATCATAAATGAGTGAGGAGTAAACAGCAATGTAAATCATGGGTAGGACTTCAAACACATTCTCCAACTTCCCAATCCAATGCAATTCTGAAAAGAAAAAAATATGCAATGACTTTGAATTATTTAACTTCTCTTTATGAAGAAACCAGAGAGAGAAGCCCTGGAAACCCTGGAAAGGGTGAGCAAACTGCAAAGCAAACATGGCCTCCCGGGAGTGCTCGCATCCTTCTCGCTCAGCTCATGATGATGCCATTACATTGAAAGTGCCCAGTCGTGCCTGGTTCTCCACAGACATTAACCATGCCAGCCCTTTCTGACACATGACCATGAGGTTGCATTTGGCCTGAATGCCTTGTCTTCATTGTCCAGAACTACCCTCCTCTGCCAGCTTCCCTTCTGCCAGCCTCTCCGTGCTGGCCATTGCTCCTACTTTCTTTGCGCTTGGGCTGTTTAAGACTGCGGGTCTCTCTCCGCTATCATGTGGTCAGCACCCAAAGAGGACTCACGTGGCTCATTCACAGACGTCCCCTTGAACAATTAGCCTAGAGTCATGATGGCTCCTACCAGCTCCCCTCTGCCTGGTCTCCTTGTCTCCCACCCCGTCTCTCTTCTAGGGTGAGTCATGTTCACCTCTCAGGCTGTTCAGCTTAAATACCACACCTGCCATAAGCCTTTTAACTCAGTGTACTATTTTATCCATCAGTATAAATCCTCTGGTTTGTTCACCATATGTTTTGTTTGATGAATGAATGAGTGCATGAAGCTTTCTCATTCAAGAGCCATTCATTGAGAATCAAGTGTGAACCTAGCCCTGGGTATATGGTAATGAGTATAAAACAGTTCCTGACTCTAAGGAATTCAAAATCTAGGATCTCAGCAACAACAGTCTCAGCCTCTCCAAGACATATATTCAGCTTGAACGAAAGCTTGTTAACTCACAGAAAACATCCAGTGGGCATAATAAGGAAAATACTTTTTTTTTTAAGAAAAAACATTGTGACTGCAAATGCATTTTTTCAAAGTGTAAACATTGTTTATGAGTCGGAAATTACTCCCCCACTGCCACTTCCTCACCTTGGTGAGTGTTTCTGTGGCCTGTTGCAGACAAGCAAGAATAAGGGGAAACGAAAGTCAGATGGTCCAGCAGGGAGTAAGGACCACAGACAGAGCACCCTGGATGGAGAGGACACTCTTCTACTCTGTTAACAAGACTAGAAATCTCAAAGTAGATCAAACGAAATGATGGAACCTCTTGTTACTCAGAACTTGGTGTGCTGGACTAGAGATTTCATATATGTGGTATAGCTCATGATAATGACTAAACGAGCCAGGATCATACTTTTTGTCCTTTGTTATATTTGTGTCCCTAACTTTGCAAATATTACTAAGCAAAGGCATTATTCCATGTATAAATAAAATATGTGTAGGTTGCATTTAAATGATGGCTTTATGGAACTAAGCCTGACCATGAGGGCAATGAAAAGAATCTTGAATTATTAAATACCTTCTATATAACATATACTATGTTTTAACTTTATCCATGTTATCACTTAAGTTTTAAAACTTCCTGGAATATCGGCATGATTTTCTTCTGCGTTCAGAGAACAGCGTAGCTGCGAGAACTCGCCCCTTATCTAAAATTACATGGCTAAGGAATCTCAGTGAACTTGAAACTGAATTGCCTCTCCAAAACCGATGTCCTCCCCACTCCACCACAGTAGCTTCCTTAAAGTTCTAATAAGCTATCCCAAAACGGGTAAAAATTATGATCAGTTGCTCAATCAACAAACATTGGCTAGACTATGAGTATATCATGCTAAACAAAAAATGTTAGATGGAAGCCTGACCAAGCGGTGGCACAGGGGATAGAGCGTCAGAATGGGATGCGGAAGACCCAGGTTCAAGACCCCGAGCTCGCCAGCTTGAGTGCGGGCCCATCTGGCTTGAGCGAAAGCTCGACAGCCTGGACCCAAGGTTGCTGGCTCTAGCAAGAGGTTGCTCGGTCTGCTGAAGGCCCGCAGTCAAGGCACATGTGAGAAAGCAATCAATGAACAACTATGGTGTCGCAACAGCAACGAAAAACTAATGATTGATGCTTCTCACCTCTCTCCATTCCTGTCTGTCCCTATCTATCCCTCTCTCTGACTCTCTCTCTCTGTCCCTGTAAAAAATAAATAAATAAAACATTTTTAAAAAATGTTAGATGGAAAATATATGAAACATATAATTTCACTCATATGTGGCGTATAAAACTGAAAGTGACAAATGAATAAACAAGAAAAACCAAGAAAAGTGCATGGACACAGACAACAATATAGTGGTTATCAGGAGGATTTGCCTTTGACTAGTAGGCACACAATGCATTATATTTCTATGATACATGTATCGTAGAAATGTACATTTGAAACCTATATAATCTTCTTAACCAATGTCACCCACAATAAATTTAATAAAAAAGAAAAGAAAATTTTTTCAACACATGATGAGCACATAGAAAAAGCTAGATGCTGAAAGCCACCCAAGAGAATAGAATAAGTTCCTGGATAAATATTCTGTAATTCTGGGCTCATCAGCACCCGTCCACCAGCAAGCCGTGCGGCCTTGGGCAACCCCCTTCCCTGGCTGACTCTCATTTCCCTAATAAATAAAGCAAGGATGACGATGGCCACCCTACGATCTCACAGAGTTGATGTGAAGAGTGGATGAACCCATGTGTAAGGAAATGTCTCTGTAAGGTGTGACATGCTGCAGAAATTTGAACTGCACCCTTAGCTTTGCAGCAAGTCCTCTGGTAATCAGAGACTTCACTCTTGGCCGGAGGTTTTCTGGAGCAGGAGGCAGAGTGTGAATACACAAGCGTCAAGAACCCAGCATCCTTCAGAGTCCCTACCCTTTCTGTAAGACTATGGGGCCCACAAAGGAAGCTGAGTCACCACGGCTCAGCAAGGCCCCTGTGGCCCTGAGGCGATCAACTGAGTCTTCCTGTGAGAAAGCGGAAACCCAAGTCCTGTTGTCCCCATGGTCCCTTGTGGTTGCCCCAGGGCTGGCCTCGGGCCATGTGGTTCCCTTCTGCGGCCTGCCTGACAGAAACAGCCAGTGTGGTGAAGGCCCTCCCAGCCCACACGCCTCTTAGGGTCCCTGGTGAGGCATCAGAGAGAGCGGTCGGAACCAGACACGCCAAAGTGACCCCTCTCTGGACCTTTACCACTGATAAATTTTTGCTGTCAGAACATATCTGTCAAGGTTGCTACTCTATTTTCTCCTTAGCTGTATGACTTTGGAAGCTTTTAGAGAACCATTTCATGACAATGTTAACTCTAGGGAGGGTTCTGGATGATCTATCGCCCAGCACTTTGAAAGTGTCACATCCCCTACAACCTTGAAGGCCAGAGTGCTCAGTGCAGAATGCAAGTATCCCAGATCCCCTACAAGCAGCAGATGGCCAGAGTGGACACAGCATGTCTCATGACCTGGCTTGTCCTCATCTCACCCACCCCTGGTTCCTGGCAAGAGGACTGTGAGATTAGAAGGGAGGCTGTGGTCATTTAAGAGGACAGTTTGAACAGTAGGAACAGGGATGGAGACATCCCTAGAGCCACCCTCCACCAACCCTTTGACTAAGGGGGAGCAAGGTAGCTGAACACAAAGACTGTGAGTCAGATACACCAGGGTTCAGCCACTGGCTCCTCCAACTTACTGACCATGTGGCCGTGTGCAGGTCATTATAAGCTCTCTGGGCTCTCGTCCTTTCTCCTTTTCCAAGCAGATGACAGCCACCTTACCCCAGTGTACTCTCTGGGCTCTCGTCCTTTCTCCTTTTCCAAGCAGATGACAGCCACCTTACCCCAGTGTACTCTCTGGGCTCTCGTCCTTTCTCCCTTTCTGAACAGATAATAGTGTGACTGTCACTGCGGGGCTGTCATGAGGACTAGTAATGACGTATCTAACAAAGATGTACCCATGGATTCTCAACTGCGGGAAGCCACACTGCTATGTCTACTGTTATAAAGAGCTCAGAGAGACAAGGTAAACTTAGACTTGACTTGAATGGATCCAGGTGGCTGAAGAGGCAGTCTCATGCCAATGTTGGACGTCAGAGAGTGGCTGCCTCAGGGTGAGGGGTGTGGGCTGGAGCCTGAAAGGCAGGAACAGATTCAGGCCTTCGGGCTGATGCTGGGGTCTAATTTAACCAGCTGGAGATGAGAAACGAGAAGGCAATGCGCTGGGAGGAGTGGATGCTGATTATCTGCAGCAGAGCCCCAGAATGTGTGCTGATACTCTGGTTGAACAGTCTTTCCGTGTCTTTCCCCACCCAGGTGAGGACCCCGAGAAGTCTGCAGCCTCCTGCAAGGCTGGCCATCTGTCTAATCCCACAAACGCACCAGCTCCCTATCCTCGTTGTCACAGCCTGATTTGTGCCCCCCTAAGATATGTTGAAGCCGTAATCTCAAGTACCTCAGAATACAACCTTATTTGAAAAATGACCTTTGCAGTCTTAACCAAATTAAGATGAATTCATTAAGGGTGAGCTCTAATCCAAATACCTTGTGTCCTCATAACAAGGAGAAGTGTGGACAGACACAGATGTGCACGTGGGGAGGATAATGTGAAGACACGGGAGGAGGCCATGTGCAGGGAGAGGACAGTGATGCCGCTACCAGCCAAAGAAACTAAGGATACCAGCTAGCCACCAGAAGCCAGGACACATCAAGGAACCATTCTGCCTAGAGCAGGGGTCCCCAAACTTTTTACACAGAGGGCCAGTTCACTGTCCCTCAGACCATTGGAGGGCCAGACTATAAAAAAACTATGAACAAATCCCTATGCACACTGCACATATCTTATTTTAAAGTAAAAAACAAAATGGTAACAAATACAATATTGAAAATAAAGAACAAGTAAATTTAAATCAACAAACTGACCAGTATTTCAATGGGAACTATGGGTGCGGATGCATCCTGTGCTCCTCTCACTGATCACCAGTGAAAAAGGTGTCCCTTCCGGAAGGTTGCAGGCGGGGGGGGGGGGGGGGGGGGGAGATAAATGGCCTCAGGAGGCTGAATGTGGCCCGCCGGCCATAGTTTGGGGACCCCTGGTCTAGAGTGTCAGAGAAAGCAAACAGACGGGCTCATTCAAGATGAGTAGGAAGACATGGTAAATAACAGGGGGAGGAGTAGAAATTTCACAAGTGAGGCGGATGGAGGGGGAAAGAGTTAGCAAGTACCCGCCCCTGCACTCACCCGGCCTGCCCACTGACCCCCTCCCTCCTACTATCTCAGTGCGGACAGGACGTGATAGAAAATACAATGAAGAATCCTGGGGCCATGAAGAGGTTGCCGGCTACCTCCCTTGCCTGAGAAAGATAGTGAGCCCCACAATTTCTTCATTCTCCAAGAACATATGGAGCGCCCACTCTGTGCGGGCGTCGTTCTAGGCACTTTAGGCAGAAAAGTGAACAAAACAGGCAAAAAGCACTGCCTCCTGGAGTTTATCCTGAGGACAGGGCAGAGACCTGAAACTAACTGCCTACTCAGGTAAATAAACACAGAAAGACAGGAACACACAAATAGATGTAAGATAACAGATAAACAAAGCGAATGCACCCACAGGGCGGGTGGCAAGAGCGCCTGACTCAGCTTGCTTGGCTCCCACCGGGGCTCCCACCGTTTCCCTGGAGGACAAGATACCCTCCAGTCACGATACTGTTTACTCAGCCAATGCCATCCAACACACACTTCTTTAGCATGCACCGTGTGTCACACAGGGCCACCTTCATTGACGCCCTCCTCCCAATGAGGGTTGCTTCTCCCCTCCCCCCAAGGGTGTTACCAATGACCTCCTTCCCTGGGCTGATAAAAGAGAAAGGTGGAAGACGTTTTATTCTCATTAAACATTGATGGAGGACATATTTAATGAGCTTCTGGTAATCTTAACAGGCATGTCTATTCCCTTTATTGTTTACCCGATACCTCCACAACCCTGACACTCTATGGCTGACCAGCAGCCCCGTGATGAAGGTAGGGTAGGAGCTATTTCATCCATCTACTGCATAGTGCACCTTTTCTGAGTGAAGTATTTATTAAAAATTGTGACCAATAAGATTATGATAACCGCTTCATAAATGAGGAAACACAGTCTGAGAATGTCTAGGGGACTGATACCACACCGTACACAATAAAGGGGGGATAAAAACCCGGGTCATCCAACCCCAAACCCACACTTTGCCCGCTATCACATGTGACTTTGCCAGGTCACCTACGGGTCCGATATGTAATGCGGAAGCAGCCATGGCTTTGCTCTCGCTGCACTTAAACTCCAGGAAAGACTGCAAACCAAGACTTCAGACACTACAAAGGGAGACAAGGACAGATGTGATTGATGTCTTGAGAGAGATACATCGAAGTTCAGAGGAGCACAGCCTCATAGGTAACTTCATCTGGGAGGTCTTACAAGAAAGGCTTGGTGGGGGACATGAACTACTTAAAGGGACAGGCAGAAAAAAGTATCCCAGGTTGCAGGAATATTAATATTCCCAGGTGTTAGGAAACACTGGGCATATGCTAAAAACGTGATCATGATATCCTACTTCCCTTATTCCCACAAATGACTCAGCGTTCTCAAACCACTATAAGCCAGAAATATCTCAAAGAATGCTCTTTGACTCTCACTCACACCTGGGCTAAAACAGTTTTCAGGTAGAGAGTGGGAATGGGAAGAAATGACTATTTGTTGAGCACCTACTATATACTAGGTTAGAAAACTGTCAGGCTCTCTGCAAACATTGTATCATTTAATACTTATAATAGCCCTGCCTGGCAGATAGCGCTACCCGTTTTATAGATGAGAAACCAAAACAGAGACTAGTTGAATTGCCCAAAGTCAAATATCGAGCAAGAAGAGACTGAACCCAGGACTGTTGAAAACTAAGCCAGGTCTCTTTCTGTGACTCCACACTTTGAACCATATTACACAGCCGAAGATGAAGAAATGTCTTTCTATGAATGATTGTGAGGTTGTAAGCAAATAATGGAGCACCTTGAGGAGAATTAGCAAGTCAAAAAGATCTAACATAGATTTAGGGACATAAATCACTGGGAGGGTAAGTCAGGGAGTTGCTGTTCAATGGCTATGAAGTTTGTGCTGTACAAGGTAAGTTCCAATGCTGTACAATGTTGTGCTTATACATAACAGTTCTGTGTTGTGCCAGTAAAAATGTGTTCAAAACATAGGTTCCATGCTACGTGTTCTTTTTTATTATTATTGATCTTAGAGAGTGAGAAGAAAAGGGGGGAGAGAGAGAAACATGGATTTGTTGTCCTACTTATTTGTGTGTTCATTGGCTGATTCTAGTATATGCCTTGACCAAGAATCGAACCCACAACCTTGATGTATCTGGACAATGTTCTCACCAGCTGAGCTACCTAGCCAGAGCCAAGCTAAGGGTTCTTTCCACAATGAAACAAATTAAATCACAAAGAACAAGTTACAAATAAAGAAAATATGCCATTGAATGTATCAAAGCATAAATTCTTCCATCATAATTCTTCCTGCAAGATTTTTCCTTGTGGTATAAATGATTCTTTAATCACCACACTTTCCAAATTCTACGGGGAAGCCCTCAAAGATACCCTGGGTCCTGTTTATGTTTGCATCTAGCAACTCACCCAAAAGCAATTATGACAGTCCATTGATTCATAAACATGAATGTGGACATCATTAAATATTTACACAAACACATTGATTGCTTACATTTACAAACCTAGGACGAAACCCTCGGCTGTTCTTTGGTACAGTGTTGGGAAAGTAATTAGGTTCTCGGCAAAGACAGCAATCAGCCCATATTCACTACTCATTAGACTGACTCTTGAAATAATCTTCAGTGTGCTTGCAAAGAGGGTTCACATCTGCACCAACGCATCTGTGGTGGAGCAGAGTGAGTGCGTGCAGAGGGAGGTGAGCTTCGGGCTGCGTCTCCAGACTGGCTGTGAGCAGTGACAGGCATGGGCACTGCCCTGCAGTAGCGAGGCTAGCAACAACCAATTGCAGCAGCAGGAGTGAAGCTCATTTCCAGCCATTCATTCTGACTCTCACAGTTCTTGGGAGTAGAGTCAATAGAATCGTCACTTGGGGGTTTTGTATATTACAGGGCTGGACCGTTAAATAGAAATTGTGGCCAAAGATATCTTTTTTTTCAAAAGTGAGAAACAGGGAGGCAGAGAGACAGACTCCCGCATGCGCCCGACCTGGGTACACCTGGCATGCTCACCAGGGGGTGATGCTCTGCCCACATGGGGTGTTGCTCCATTGTGGCCAGAGCCATTCTAGCACCTGAGGTGGAGGCCATGGAACGGTCCTCAGCGCCCCGGCCAACTTTGCTCCAATGGAGCCTTGGCTGCAGGAGGGAAAGAGAGACACAGAGAGAAAGTAGAGGGGGAAGGGTAGAGAAACAGATGGTCGCTTCTCCTGTGTGCCCTGGTTTGGAATCGAATCCAAGACTTCCATATGCTAAGTTGATGCTCTACCGCTGAGTCAACTGGCCAGGGCCTGTGGCCAAAGGTATTAAATTACTTCGTTGTTTCCTCACCTTTTATTCCCACTTTATTTGGTTTGGGTTCTGACGGTAGAATGCTTTTGAAGCTACCTAATGCCCAGAGGGTAATTAGTATGACTGAATTCAATGTTGGTAGGTATACACAGCATTCACTGTCTAGTTCTAAGTACCAAACTGACAAAAAAAAAAAAAAAGCACTTGTTATTTGTTTACTGATGTCAATCTGAAGGTTCTGGAATACACAAAACATCCTTGTGAGTGAGCAAGCAGGAAAAAGGGAGAGATGAAATTTGAAAATTAAAAGGAAGCCAGGATGCATTTTAGGCAATGAGAGGAGAAAACTTAATTTTCAACAAAGGGAGGTGGCCTGACCCAAACCAGAAACTAGGTCCCAGGCAGAGGGAGTAACAAATATCTAGCAGCAGCATCAATATAAACGGGGCCCAGGATGCGTGGGGCCTGAGCTGGTCTCTGCCTGCAGGAGTGAGAATAGCAGGACCAGCCCAGGCATTTCCTGTGTGACCATGAGCAAACACTAAACCACATTTATCTTAGCTTCCATGTGCGTAAAATGAGAATCTGGTCCTTACCTTACAGGACTCTTGTAATTCTAGATAATAAATATTAATCACCTGATACACAGGAAACCCTCCAAAAATAGACCATTTGGTGCCATTACGCCCATATCATAGATCATTCTGGCCTCTGTATACTTGAACAATGCTAGCTGAAATGTGTGTGCCCTTTGCTGACACAAGCAGGTCAAGGTGGCCAAAAGCCAGGGAACTTTGCTCTGGTCTGTGGCCATAGGCTGCAGAACCAGCTGTAAAGCATCATGGGGGTTAGAGGTTAGACATCAACCCAGTCTACAGTCAGGAAACTCCTCAAAGTGGTTGTCTAATCAAAGGAACGCCAGCAATATCACACACAAAAATGTGCAGGCACTAGTCAGTAAGCATGGCCCCCAGAATTTACCGCTGTGTCTGCACATCCTGCACTGGCTGCTGGGATCTCAGTCGCACACCGTTATTACCCTCAATGAGCACATGGTCTAAGGGACAAGAAAGGCAAACAAGCGAATGAGCTCTCATGGGGCAGAAACTCCCTTGAGCCTATGCGGGAGGCAGAGACATGTCAAGGAGAAGTAGTCAGTGCTCCCCCGGGCATTACAGAAGATTTCTCAGAGAAGGTGAGGCCAAGTAGGAGAGAAGCCTGAGCACAGTGCCTGGGGGACATGCTCAGGGACTGGGGGACATGCTCAGGGGCCTGTGACCAACTGCTGCCTGGCTGCTACCCAGGACCGTCCTCAGTAGCCTCAGATTCAGTGTCCCAACAATCGCCTGCTTCTCACCCTGTTTTTTTCTGGCTCCATGAACAGCGACACCACCTTCCAATAGTTACCGAAGCCAGAAACCCAGAAGTCATTCTGAGCTCCTGTCCTGTCCTTACCCTCACATCCAAACAGCTACCAAGTCCTGATGAGATTCTCAACCTGTTTCTCAGATCACTCTTTGCCCTTGATTCCCACTACCTAGCACCACCATTCCAACTGGAAGTCCCTGAACCCGCGGGAAAGAAAAAAGAAAGGTCCATTTCTTTCCCGCGGGTTCAGGGACTTCCAGTTGGAATGTAGTGATGATATAGGTGGTAGTTGTGACCACAAAAAAAGGGAAGGGGATGTCAGAAGTCCCAAATCAGCTGATGCCCACAGCACTAATTCTGATTAAACAAACCAGGCTTTAAAATGTTATTTCCTTCATAAATTAGAGCCTATGAAAGGTTATCCTTGACGTGATGTCTCTACTGCTTGCGTACTGGTAATGTTTTAAGGTAAGAGGAGGAAAGGAATTAGAGCAAACAGCCTCTGCACAGCGGCTGGAGGAGGCATCCAATGATGCTCATTGAACCCGAGATCTTGGACACTGCACTAGGCACCTGGGACAAAACAGATGGAGCCACCTGCATTGCACCTGCTTGGGGCCACCACAGGTGCAAGAGTAAAAACAACCTGACCAGGTCGGAGCCCGAGGCACCAAAACCTCAAGTCATCCAGGCAAGAGATCTTATAACTGGATTCTGGAGCTGCTGTTAGACTGGGCTTTCGTCTTTGCCATGTCCCGGGTCAGGAAAAGACCCTTTTTCTCTCTGAGCCTGTGTGTCCATTGCTTTCCCGTGACTGCCATAAAGACTCATCTCTAACCTTCTGCCTGGCTGCAGGGCTTCTCAGGTTCTACATGGAGACCATGGGGATTTTGTGGGGTTTTTTTTCAAGATCTTGATAAAAAGAAGAAAATAAAGAATTAAATAAATAAACCAGCAGCATTGCAACTGCTGTTGTTTTGAAATGTTTCGGTTTTATTTTGAGACTTGTATTTTATGAGTATCTGTTTCTACATTTGGAGGCTCATGTAATATGCATGGTTTCTTTATGAGATGTGCTATGCATTTGTGGCGACAGGATCATGTGCCAGCCTGTAGAGAAGATACATTTCAGTTATACCGGACCAGAAGGCCATCGGCCCCGGCCTCACAGACATGGGCTGAGGCCATACCGGGCCTGGGAAGCCCCCATGGTCACTCAGAGGTCTCTCAGGTAGAGGACACCCCAGAAGAGAGGTGGGAGGTTGATGGCAGTCAACAAATACATAGCATTTGAAATAAATATTTGTGTTTAATGATCTTTTCCTTGAAAAAGTGACAAGCAATTAAAGGCTTCAGAGATAGTAAACGGCGCTCCTTTCTGACTTAGAGAGGTCCTCCTCTCCGGGTTAAAGGAGATGTAAACACAAGAGCAGAAGTGTAAGCACCAGCCTGTACCAGACTGGAAACATGGTGGCAAGTATTATTACTGTTTATCCTCACTGCTCTCTCAGTGCCTGCCACAGGGCTGGCACATGCTGGGTACCCAAAAATGGCACCTATATCATCACTACCATTATCACTGTCTTTGTCACTTTAGTACCTAGCTCAGGACCAGGGGCCCTAGTAGGTGCTTAATAAATGTTTAGCGAATGAATGAATACCAGGTGGAGGAGGCATCTGGCCACTCGTTAGTCACTGATTCTAATAGTCACAATCTTGCTTTCCACTCAACTACAAAGTGTGCAGATGATGGAGGGGGAGCTTCTTCCTGGAGGAAATGGGCCCAATGACCTTGAAGGATTCCGGAGCCCTGGCTAAAGTTGTCGCTGTAGATGCTGCCTGTCAAGCAGGCATCCAAATAACATTCTCCCACGGGTTCCCGCAAGGGCCCGGCATTCGCACGCTGCCAGGACTGAGCGAGCTTGGCAGGAGGCTGGGAGCTGCTTTTCAGTTTGTATGAGATGCTGATTGAAGATTTCAGATGAAAACATACTTTGTACACACAGAGCACAGCCACACAGAATTAATGACAGTTCAAAGGAAAAGGAGCGTGGCTGCTCTGTTGCCCTGGGCCCACTCCCACGTTCTCCGTGGGCCAGGCCAGCAGCAGCGCCCAGCAGGAGTGGTGTAAACCCTTGGGGTGCCCTTCTTCTCATGCGTGTAAATGAGAAGGGAAAATAGATCCCTATTGCCTCACTCCATCCTGCTTCCTCTCTCTCCCCTACCCCTTCTTCATTGCTTCCTCCCTTTGAAACCCTCAGGGAGGGTGACCCCTTTGATGGCAGAACTCTAAAAGAAATGTGATGGTAGAAAAGGGCACCAAGAAAGACCAGGGGACGTCCTTACATTGACCCCAATCCAGACGGTAATGCTACAAGGTAGACTTTACTTTCCCCATTTTAGATGAAAACCTCTGAGTCAAAAGATTCAGTACATAGTGGAACTCAATTCTGAAACTAAGTTTATCTAGCTCCAAAGACCAGTGTGCCTGAGAGCCCATTCCTCCCCTTGGGGGAGAAGAAAGCTCAGCTATCCCGTGTATTCCAATAGAGAATGAGTAGGTCCTCGGGTTTAAAGCACTTGGAGACTTTCTTAGGGAAGGCAGGGTTTGGTGCTTCGTACCTTCTCATCTCGTCGTCTTTCCGTCCAACAACCATTCACCTGATTTGGTGAGAGGCCATCTTCACCATCCTCCCTCATAGGTCCTTGGTTTTCTCACGTCCTGTCTCCTAGAATTCCTTCTCCTATCTCTGGAATGGGCCAAATAATGGAAGCAAAAAAGCAAGAACATTGGTTCGAATCCCTGGTCTAGCACATCGGAGTGGTGTAGCCTCAAAAGAGTTGCATCATTTCTTGACCCTTAGTTTTCTTTTCTGTCAACCAAGAACTAAGCCATTCTACTACCTTACCAAGTTTCCATGTGAATCGCTTGACCTCTCACCCTCTGAGCTCCGTGGTCAGAGGACATCACTCTGTAAGTTGAGCCCTGACTAGTTCCTAAAAAGAATCTGAAGATGACCTCTCACCCTCTGAGCTCTGTGGTCAGAGGACATCACTCTGTAAGTTGAGCCCTGACTAGTTCCTAAAAAGAATCTGAAGATGACAACTTGCTTTCAGTGGCCATGTCATGGAGTTTTGCCTTTGGGTCTTTCTTGCTCAAACCACTGACCACACCTCTCCCCCAAATACTTTTTATTGTACCCTGTTCCTTTGTCAGCATGTGCAGCTAGATATTAGTCAGGGAAGGAAGCAAAGGAAATCAGCATTAAAAAGCCTGTTTTCCTCACTAGGACAGAACAATTTCTGATGCCCAGGAGATCACAGCCTTGCTCCACTGAAAAGATTAACACCCCTCCTTTCCCTTCTACCTCACATGGGGAGGAAGGGTCCACTTTTCAATCTCCCCAAGGGGAGGTGATTCTATTTTGAGGTTTTCACAGTGGAAGCCAAGATGTTGGCCATAGAGGCCTCTCAATCTAGTCTGGGTTGAGGATCTGATTGGTTAAGGGGAGAATCCCATGCAAGCCCACAAAGATTAAGAAATTGATTGGTTAGTTTAAAGAAATGCCTAGCCCAAACTCCCAAGCCTAACGAAGGTTATCTCTTTTATTTTCTCTCACAGGTAACACACTTTCCCCCTTCATTCACACATTCCCCCAAGCAGGCATGAGGCAGTGCAACCATGTGGACTCCAAGCAATGCAGCTCTCAGCAGTCAGGTGGACTCCAAGTGCAGACCTGGACACAGTGCCAACCAGAACATAGCTGAGGACACAGAGTGCTGAGGGTGAGAACAAAGACCGAACTGACCTAAGCTTCAATATGGTAGAACCATGGCACAGAAAATCTGGACACTGGTCTTGTCCATGGTGAGATGGACAGAGGTAGCACATCAGAAACCCGTGGGCAGCCTTCTTTTATAATCCGTTAAATCTGACCGAGCCACAGTCTCTCATACCAGAGTGCTGTGGAATGCCTTTCCTGTGACTCCGTGAAAGAACACCGTTTCCATCAGCAACATTTTGAACAGTTTCCTCCATAGCCTGGCTAGTGTTCAGGGTGCTGACAAGGATTGAGCTTCTGCTCTAAGGCACCAAGTCCCTGGCACCCCAAGCTTTTCACATGCATGGATTCTGCCTCCTAGGACCTGCCCTCAGACCCCAGCTTCACAGAGGGCTGCTGGCAGGCTGAATCCAGCCCACCTCTAACCACGGTCCCAGACACTGCAAGTTATCTTGTTGGCTCCGCGTTTTAGAGACTTTGTCTTATCACCACTTCTTGACCACATGGCAGAAAATGCAAGAGCATGAGTTCTGAGATCAGAACAACCAGAGCTCCCCTCTAGCTATGGGGTTTGAGTAAATTATTATTACTACTGGTTTTATGTCTTTAATGATTGACTTTTATACATTTGTGAAACAGCTGGCATACAGTAAGTACTCGGTTACGACTTGTTTTTCATCACATTCCCCCAGCTTTCTAATAAGATCTTTGTGCAAGGTCCAGAATTCTTTATAGCTAAATTCATCCAAATTCAGACATACTAGATAAAATGCATTATAGGATCTCAATAAATATTAATTGTTGCCTACTATTATTATGTTGTCATCAAAGTCATCCGCTGCCATATGTCGAGCCTCTCATATGTGCTAAAACCTATACCAGGCATTTTTTAAAAAGCTATTTCTAATCACTGGAACCCTACAAGGTAGACATAATTACCCTTTTTCTGAAGACAAGAAAACTGTGGCTCAAGGGGCAAAGTAAATGATTCAGAGCCATGCAGCTAGTGGCCACATCAGGACTGTCTGATTGGATCTAACCAATGTCAATCAGAGTAAATCCAAGCAGACAATGTGCTCCCTGCCCTCAAACAAGAGCTGGTGTGGCAAGATGGCAGGTCAGAGTAGATGTCAGCTGGACATGAGGGCGTGGAGGACAAAGAGAAACTGTCAGGAGCATGGACAGGAGAGAACAGAGATGGGGTGAGACTGCTGGGGATGGACACTGGATATTTACTGAGTATCTATTGGGTTCCTGCCCAGAGCCGGATGTACATACATTCAACCCATCCGACAGGAAGGGAGTGTAGTCACACAAGTATCAAGCATGAAAACCAAGATGGCAAGGGACAGGGCCAAGCCAGGAAATGGTTCTACTTCAGTACAGCACTTGGAAGTCTATCTTTTTCTAAGTTTACCAAGGTCTCATGAGGGAGAATCAACCAGGCAACTCTCACTCCAAATGCATAATACCATTTCTGGATTTCACTTTGTTCTCATTTATCTATTCAGCCGGGAGGGGAGCTTCACATACAAAACAAAAGTGCTCATTCATTCTTGATTCAATATGGTGGACCTTTGTGTGAACTCATTCATTCCCTCCATCAACTCACCTTTGTAGACCCCCTATTGTGTGGCTCTATCCTAGATTCTGGGACACAAAGATCAATAACTCCAGAGACCTGCATTCAGAACTGTTCTCACATGGTTCCTGAATTCACGTTCAGTGCTATACTTTTGCCAAATAAACGTAAGGAAGAGTGCAGTGAATCTGAATTATAACATGGAGTAAATTTAGCTAAACTAAGCTTCATTGTCTACTTCCCTCTGTTGTCCAATCAGTAACCCACTGACCAGCTATAAATACTTACAATTATTTTCTTTCATCATACTTAAAACCACTAATTAGAGTAATTACTGCAAAGTATAGTTAACATGAATCAAGCTGGCATGAAGCAAATCATACCCTAGTTCCCCGGTCTGGCTTCCTCTAAATGCCTTAGTCTTTTCCCGGTTGCTTTCCCAAGCCAGACCCACCCAATTTGCTAAGACATTTGAATCCTCTAACAAGGCCACATCCTCTTACCCCTCCAACATTAGGCAGGGGAAAGGTTGAATGTGAGCGAGTATTCCCATAGATTCACATGTGACTGGTCCAGTCCCTGATCATTTCCAGCCCCCCGCCCCCCACCACCAACCATGCTCTATCTTCTTATTTTGGTCCATGTTATGGCCTGCATCCCAGGCTGAAAGGTTTCAGTGTCTGCTCCCTTGCCATGAGATCCCATCAGTGTCAGTGTTTATTTTTTAAAGACCTTGCCCTGACACACAAACAGAAGTGGCTTTGGCAGAGTAAAAATGTCTCAGTTGGAAGATGGCTGTCCAACTGCCGCTTGCTGTGAGACCAGGGCAAGTCCGTCCCAGTGCCCAGCTCGGGCTTGCTGGGGAGCAGCCCTAATGCCCATCCCAGGGGGGGGAGCGGGATGTATATGTGGGGAGGGTGCCCCCTTTTTGAAACACGTTATGTTTTCTCTGCCCCCTTCTGACTATGTTCTAAACAGGGAAAGAAGATGCAGAGTTCAGCATGAAGCAAACACGTCCTGTGGTGGCTGCTCTGACTTCGAGCTCATTGGTGTTGTGGTGCTGCTGGTGCTGTCGTGTTGTTTCTGAAGGGTTTATTTGTTCAGGAATTAACTTGTCTCCTCAGTCACCTTCCCTTCAAGCCCTTGTGGTGTAATACATCTGATCACACCAGCCTGCAGCCTTCTCCCCTCACCCGTGTCCTTTCCGCACTCCACACGTGACTCTCATCCAGAGATGCTCCACCTGCCAAACTCCCTCAGGGCTGTCTGCACAGGGATAGTGACGGGCTAGCTGCAAACTCAGAAGCTAATTTACCACGAAGCTGAAATATTAGAACTCCTCACTAGCATGGGTCCCTTCCTAAGCCCTGAACCTCATTTCATATTCATTACTTCTGAACTCTGTTGTGGACTGAATTATGACCCCCTCTAATTCATGTGTTGAAGCCCTAATCCCCAGGACCTCAGAATGCAACTGTATACAGACATAAGGTCTTAAAGAGGTAATTAAGTTAAAATGAGGTCATCGGGGTGAGCACTAATCCAATTTGAGTGGGGTCCTTATAAAAAGAGATTAGGGCACACACACATGCACACACAAAAGACCATGTGAAAACAAGGACAGAGGCCTCAGAAGAAACCAGTCCTGCTGACACCTTGATCTAGAACTTCCAGCCTCTAGAACTCTGGAAAAATAAATTTCTATTTTTTAAAGCATCCACAGTGCTTTGTCTGACAACCCTAGCAAACTAATGCATATTCTTTTTTAAATGGTCTCCCCCAGTTTAAAAGCATCCAGCTCCTTCCCAGGTCACACTGTATACATACGGCTGCCTGTCTAACTTTGGAACGACACCAGTGCCCCGTCAGAATGGGCCCGGGGATGAGGGGGAACCATGGGGCCAGAGTCAAAACAAGAGTTTCACGATGGGACGGAATAGTTCCAGAGAAGAGGGGGACCCCGTCTCGGTTTGAGTCAGGTTCCCACCATAGTGGGTTTTGCACTTGAACCCCATGTCACATCTTTTCCTCTGCCTGCGTCTGGTCAGATTGGTCAACGCTGGGGAGGGACCAGGTGGGAGGGTACCAACCCCTGTGTGAGCTCATGTCCCCTGAGCCCCTGCAAAGGAAGGACAGGAGAAGCCAGAGGCGGGCTCCCATTGCAGTGACAAGGGCAGGAAAGCAGAGCAATTTCCGGAGACAATCTAAAAGCACCCAGCCCACGGGGACAAAGGGCAGCCCAGGAAATTCCGAATTAAGGAAATTACAGGACATTTAGCTTCTCAAGATATCTTATAATCACTGAAATGAGAGAGAAGCAGATGGCAGGATCTACCCAAGAACTTTAAAAGGAAAAGCCGCTGGTGGAGGTTAAAAACATGAATTATTTATTTCTCAGGAAGGGGAAGTAATTTTAAAATGCATGACAGTTAACACTGGGTGGCACAGCCTGCAAAGTAACTGTCTTCATCTCGTGTAGTGATCATAATGACTGGATAAAACAATGATCTTATTAATGAGTAGATGAGGAAACTGAGGCTGGAGCTTACAGAGACAGGAACATCATGAAACCGAATTCTTTGATCCCAAATTCCTTTACTTGTTATCATAGCAATACTTTTGCAGATATAGTCCTCCTTTGTGTGATTCAGAAATACTTTGTGTTGGTTGGCCTTGGCCAGTGGCTCAGTGGATTTGTCATTGGCCTGGCATATAGACATCCTGGTTTCGATTCCTGGTCAGGGCACACAAGAGAAGCGACCATATGCTTCTCTTTCCCTCCCTCTCCCTCTTACCTTCCTCTTCCCCTCCTGCAGTCAATTGCTCAACTGGTTCCAGTGTGGCCCGGGGCAGGGCGCTGAGGATAGCTTGATTGGTCTGAGCATGTCAGCCTCAGGCTCTAAAAATAGCTTAGTACTAAGTATCGGCTCTAGGCAGGTTTGCCAGGTAGATCTTGGTAGGGGCGCATGCGGGAATCTGCCTCACTATCTCTCCTCCTCTCACCTAAAAAAAATACTTTGTGTTTACTATTTTTAATGAGAAAAATATGAAGTGCTTGTTTAATCAATGTCTAAGGGTCTATAGTATCCTCATATTCAAGATAAGGCTGACTCCTTTTGCCAACACCCAGAGCAGGAACACTCCCGATGGGGACTGTCTTGTTTTCCCTTGTGCCCCACACCCACACGGCCTCTACCTTCTAAAACTGCCCGCAATGTTTGCTGAGCCCCGGGCTTTCCAGACCCAGGCCTGCACCTTGGCTTTGATCCTGCACCCCCACTGCTCTGCTCTTAGAACTTTACCCCTCCCCAGACCTGCGGTCCAGCGTGGCACTCAGTACAAGGCTTGGGGCCCTGCTGCTTCTGCCCTAACGGGCAGGAGGACCATCTTCACCTCACCTGTGCAGCCCCCAGCCCCCGATCCAGACCCACCTTCTCTTTGGCAACCCCAGTGGCTCTGGTATCTCCACCATGACTGAGCTAACCACCCACCTTTGGTGCTCCCAAAAAGACCCCAGCACTCCCTAATAATAAGAATAAAAATAAGTGGTGTTTACTGAGTCTCTACTGTGAGACAGGTACTATGGCAAGAGCCTCATGTACGTAATCTCGATTAACCCCCACTCCATCTCTGTTATGGTAAATGCTGCCTGTTAAATACTCTAAACCTCATTTTATTAATATAGAAACTGAGGCACAGGGAAGTTAAGAAATATGGCTTAGGAACAGGGAGCCAAGGGCAGAAAGTGACAGTTTATGCGCCCTGCTCTTCACACCCCACGGAATTTATGGAAGCTGAGACTTCATATGTCTTATGGAGGTCTGATGCCCTCGTCAAGTCTTACACATTGTCTGAGCACAGGCTACCTGACCCAGGAGTGACCTTCCCACTGCATGCCCTGCTCTCTTTCTACAGGGAAGGTCTTGGGCAAGGTGATGGCTTCCAGGGTGTGACAAGAGGTTCTGCTCAGACAGCTCAACAGGGCAAAGTCCAGTAGGCCAGCCACAGGGCTTGTGTGAGGAGAAGCCACGGCTCAGGGAGGAGTGATGGAGGGAGAGAAGGGCTGAGTACCCATACATGAGCCGGGACCAGGGACAGTGTGTCTCTGATGAGTCTCCCCCAGTGAAAACATGTTGTTCTTGATTTTTTTATTATTTTATTCATTTTAGAGAGGAGACACAGAGTGAGAGAGAAAGAAAGAGAGAAAAGGGGGAGGAGCTAGAAGCATCAACTCCCATATGTGCCTTGACCAGACCCCAGTGCAGGGTTTTGAACTGGCGACCTCAGTGTTCCCAGGTCAACGCTTTATCCACTGCGCCACCACAGGTCAGGCTGTTCTTGATTTAATGGCTCAATTAGACAAGCAGTGACCCCCGCCCTGAGCCTCATCCTAAAGGATCCACAGAGGTACCCAGATAACCTTTGCCCCAGAGACCCAGGGCTGCCTCAGGATCCAACAGACTTCACTCCTAAATATTGAGACAATCACCCACACCCACTTAATTGGCCATAGATCTGAATGGGAAATTTGTCTTAAAAACATTAAATGTATACCTCCCCCCACATCTCTGCCGTGGGGAACCTGGAAGTACCATCGCTCTGCAGCAAGGCCCTGAAGGTAGGTCTGGTCTGCACTTGCGAACGTGGACAAAATAATGATGAATCATACCTTTCTTCCCAGATGTGCACCCTGAAAACCAGCCAAGGTCTGTTTCTGTTTTGTATTGATGGAGTAACGTGGCCACACCCCAGGAGTTTGGCTCATTCATTCAGGGAGCCAGGTCTCGGCAAATGTTCCATGTTTGCAAATCTTCGAGCTTGATGAGCTGTGATGGCGTTTGCCTGTCGCTGCCCCTCCCGTGTGCTTGGGGCTTGGGCACTGCCAACCAGTGCCAGTTCAGCACATGACACACCGGCAAACGTAGATAGGATCTGCCCCGAAGGGTTCGAGAGCTTTGTTATGGTTGCTATCATGGTGGGCTGTGGTTTTCTATTGTTTTAGAAAACCCACAAAATTATTGTTATGCTTTTCTAACAAGGTTACCAACAATACCAACAATTAGAAATTTCTGAGCTGGGTTCAAAAGGTCTGGCAACAAGACCCAGCTCTGGCATGTACTAGCTTTATAACCAGGAAGAAATTTAAAAATAATTTTTTTTAAATAACTCTCTGGTGCCTGACCTGTGGTGGCACAGTAGATAAAGCATCAACCTGGAATGCTGAATGCTAAGGTTGTTGGTTCAAAACCCTGGGCTTGTCTGGTCAAGGCACATATGGGAGTTGATGCTTCCTATTCCTATCTCCTTCTCTCTCTCTCTTTCTCTCCTCTCTCTAAAAGTAATAAATAAAAACCTTGAAAAATAACTCTCTGAGTCTCAGTTCTCTCATCTGTAAAATGGGTTAATACTCACCGTCATGGATTAAAATGCATCCTCTCCCTACCTCTCTTGGATGCTATAAGGTTGAACCTCAAAACATTCACAAACGTACAAGGCAAATTGCTACTCATTCTATTAATATGCCATATACCATTTTTCTCAAATTTGATCCCAACAGAAGTATATACTCCAGGGCAAGTGACAGGTGGATAAACCTGGTGTGTCACAGGAACGTCTCTAACCAGGAGGCTGAACTACAAGGCTGTCGACCCTAAATTATTGACCTGCTTTTATGCCCCCCAATACTTCTAGGCACTGTGAATACAGTCTCAAGAGGTGCAGCTTTACTCTGCAGAGACCCTCACTGATGCTTGGATTGTGTAACAGTGCAGGGCCATCGTGGGAGCACAGCTCGAGTGCTGTGGGAGACTGGGAGGGCTTCTCCAAGGCAGGCAGCCGGGTTGGATGTTGACAGGTGAGAAGAAATTTGCTCATAAAGTGAGAATGTTACTGGACAACATATGAAGAAAGAAGATGGGCCAGGCCCTTCTGAGGGGGCCGTGCTAAACGACGTGGACTTTCTTGCTGAGTTGCTAAGAGACAGAAGACACCATGGTGTATACGGGGAATCCCAGCCCACTCTCACTGGGTGGGAAAGCAGAGGAGAGACGTAGAAGAGAGGGGAGAGGAGTCAGCAGGGGCAAAGGTGGAGGGGGAAGGGTTGATAAAGAAAGACATAGGCAAGAAGGGTTTCCCCCATTCAGCCAGGAAGGAAAGAGTAGACGCCACCTTCTACTTTATTTCCCCCTTTAGCTTTAATCCTTGATGAATGGCAACTCACTGAGCTTCTCAGGGTCGGTTTCCTCAAATAAACAGGAAGACACCAACTTCAGGAACTCTTGAAATGGTACTGTTACCATCGTAGGTGTTGGGTCTGTGGCAGACTCAAGGCTGACTGTGGTCGACAGGCCTGAGTTAGCTTTCCCGAGGGGGCACGATCTAAAGGGAAGTTTGGGTCCCAAGGTGCAGAGTATCTTTACCATTCAATTTCTGCACGCTCATTGGTGGCTTTAGAACCATCTCTTTGTTCTCATTTTCTCCGGCTGAAGAATAACTCTGGCAAGAGAATGGGCAGCTCAGATGCATTCCTTGGGCCCCTTCCCTCTGGTGGATGAAGTGTCTTAGCCCTAAACGAGAACCATCTGTGTCAAATGACTGGGAGGCCCAGGAATTGCCAGAACCACAACATTCCAGCGTGGGTTTGGGCTTTCTGGAAACGAAAGAATAAAAACGCAGCTCCCATTTCTCCAAGCATCTCCTTGTCCACAGTCTGGTGTAAGCCCCGCCCTCCATGAGGAAGCCCTGATGTTTGTGGCCTGTCCCTCCAGCTGCCTTTGGAGATATGGCTGGAATACCCGTGAAGATCATGGTATTGGCTGGACAAACTTCCTAAACCCTGGCTTGTCCCTACACAGGTGTATAGAAGAAACAGAAGAGATAATTTTTTCTGTGTTTGGGCCTTGCCAAGACACAAAAATGAGAAGCATATAAGCAAATATAATTTTTTTCCCCACAGAAGGTGTCTATTAAGACACTTGAAGTGCATCCAGAGAGACGCAAGCCATCAGCTATGAAAATACCATTGCCCAACATCCGTCAAGGATGGTCAGTAGGGTCCCTCGTGCAGCATCTGCCCACATGACGGCCACCGGGGGCTGCCATGAGCGTCACCTCCTTAAGACCACAGTTTGGACCGACCAGATGGGGTGGAACCGAGATATTTACAGAAATGAGTGAGGGTGTTGGAAAATTCGCTCTCCTCCACACCACAGGAAGGCTTAAAGATCCAGCCCAAACCCGAGCTCGTTCAAGCGTCAGGAGATGAAAATAATGTGGTTTGGGCGCACAAACGTTTTTAGCTATAAATACCGTTTTGATTGTTCCAATGCATTGAGCCAAAACCTAAATGCTGTGAGGTTTCACCCAACTGAATGGTTCCTTAAATAAACTCAATGCAAGGACAAAAATTACCAAGATGAAATTGGAAGAACAGAGGCTCACTCTCAGTGGATGACCTGACTGAGGAGAGAAAACATGCCCGGAGCTTCCGTAATGAGTGTTAGCTGAGGACATTCTGGGGGCCAGGCATTGGTCAAGCTCATTCAAATCCGTCAAGATACAAACCTTCCACCAGAAACCCCATGAGAAAGATATTAGTATCCTGCACTGTACAGATGGGAAAACCTAAGCTCCGGACAGAGTAAGAAACCAGCTTGGGATGGGAAATCAAGTCTATCTCCCTCTGAAGACTTAGGGTCAGGGTTAGGGGACCCACCATCTTCCACGGGACCCACTGCCCCCATTATACATACCTGTTTCTCACCAGTGTGTGACCTCTTCCAGGGTGATGACACTGTCCCATTCACCTAGAACTCATCAGCACCAGGAGGCATTTGGTACATTGTATAAAGTCTCCTAGGGCTGCCATAACAAACCACCACAAACTGGGTGGCTTAAAACAATGGCCATTTTATTATTTCATAACTGTGGAAGCTAGAAGTCTAAAATCCAAGTGTCTTCATAGGTGGTCCTACTGGGGTCTGAGGTACAATCTGTTCCACCCTTCTCCCCTAGCTTCTGATGGTTTACAGAAAACCTGGGTGTTCTTTGGCTTGTATATATATCACCTCAATCTCTGCCTTCCTCTGAGGCTCAGTCTCTTCTCCTCTTCCCATAAGGAGAGCAGTCATATTGGCTGAGGGCCACCCTAATCCAGTAGGAGTTCATCTTAATTGAATTACAACTATAATGACCCAATTTCCAAATAAGGCTGTAGTCATAGGCATGGGCGTTAGGGCTTCAACATACCTTGTAGGGGGAGACAGTTCATCCTATAACAGGGATAATAAACTCATATTTCTTGAATGAATTAAAGGCCAAATGGATCCTTCCAGGGCTTCTGGTGTAACCAGGTGGCCCGGAAACCGTGCTAGTGCTGTTGAGACATACGAGGCCCCAGAATTCTGCTGTTCTGTTTTCTCCCAAAGCTTCCACCACTCTGGGCACCAGTCCTGGGGAGTGAGAGAAAATGTCTTCTGTTAGGTATTGCATCCCACTCCCTTTGCCTCCAAAATCCTGGGCAGATTTTACAACTGCAGCAGGATGGTCTAAAGCTCTGGAGGCTCGGGAATTGAAAGAGCAGGGATGAGAATGTAAGAGCCACTCCGTGACCCATGCCTCCCAGCACCAGGAAGAATGCTCAACATTGTGGGGGATAAGAGCTAAGCTGCTTGCTAATCAAATTTTCAAATGCACCAATTACTTGTTTATTGCTTGTGAACTAATGATACCACAAAGGAATACTAGCTTAGGAGCCTACTATTCCGACTATAAAATCCTTTGTTTTATCTTGTATTTTTTGAATAACTCATTTTTCAAAAACTTGAGCTAATCTACAAACACATATATACTTTACGTCCCACATTCCAGGATAGCCCTAAATGAGGGTTTTAATGCTCAGCAAGATAATAGAAATAAAAATGTATAAAAAAGGAGCTACAGAGGCCCAAATTAAGGAAACTGTAAAATGTAACTTGGAAAATATAAGCCCGTTCAGGCGACAAGCATTTGCATACACTATTAAATATAATTTCCACCAGCTGCATGGGGCACACGAGTAATTATAGATTAGAAAAAATTAAGTGATCACCTTTTTCCTGCATGGGACACCATCTCCTCTGAGGATGTGGCAGTGCTCTGAAGAGTTCAATGCCATATGCAGTTGGCAGGTGGCGGCATTATCATTATTGCCTTCACTCTTCCTCGTCACAGCCCAGGCTGCGCATAAAGCAATTACCCGGGGCACGGTATTCTGCCTGTTGCATTCTTTCATTTCCCTGGAAGTAGAAGGCTCGTTTAAGCCTGAGGTACTCCAAATCTACTCAACCCAACCCTGGAGTTCTAACGCTAAAGACAAAGAGGGCTTGTCTTTTCCCAATTCTCAGGAAGAAGTATAAATCAATGAACAGACATTTCTCAGCATTCCATTTCATTCTGTAATCTACCTACTGCCCGGTGTTTAGAACTCGTTACCTTTAGCCATCTAGTAAGTACTAGACATGACAGAGCAAATGAGCAAGCCGGATCACCCCACTGTTCCCATGACACCAGGCACAGGCCATCAGCCTCCTGCATGCTAATAGAGGTAATGCCAGTGTGCTGTGCACTTGCATGTCTACTAGCCCAGGGTGTGGCCCCTGTGAGCCCAGTGAGCTCCCAGTAAATGCTTGCTGCAAGAATGAGCAGATGAAATGCAAATCTAAACCACGGTGAGATCCCACCTCACACCCACTAGGATGGCAACTCTGAAACGCACACACACACACACACAGACAGTATCAAGTGTTAGCAAAGGTGTGGAGAAATTAGAACCCTTGTACATTATGTTGCTGGCAGAAACTATGGAAACAGCGTGGCCGTTCCTCAGAAAATTAAATATGGAATTACCATACGATCCAGAGAAGTTGAACTTCTGCATATACACCAAAAATTCTGAAAGCAGGAACCCAACTGAAAACTTGTACACCCTTGTTTGCAGCAGCATTATGCACAGTAACCATGGAAGAAGTGCAAGTATCCACAGATGGATAGATGGGTTATAAAAATGTGATATATGCATACAATTGAACATTATTCAGCCTTAAAAAGGAAGAAGATTGCGATATATGTTATAGCATGAGTGAGCCTTGAGGACATTATGCTAAGTAAAATAAGCCAGACACAAAAAGACAAACATTTCATGATCCCACTTATATCAAGTACCTAAAATAGACAAATCTCTAGAGTAAGAAAGTGGAATAGAGGTTACCAGGGGCTGGGGGAAGGAAAATGGGGAGTTATTATTTCATGGGTGCTGAGTTTCAGTGGGGGACGGTGACAAGTTCTGGAAAGAGATAATAGTAATTGTTTCACAACACTGTGAATGTACCTATGGCCACGGAACTACACCCTTAAAATGGTCAAAATAGTACATTTCATGTTCTAAATATTTTACCACAATTTTTAAAAGGATGAGCAGATGAATGTCAATAGTTAGCAACCTTCTCTAGTAAGCATCTGGCTATTAGTAGCCCCATCACCTAACAAACTTGAGAAACTTAGAGAGCAAAGTTGCTGGGGTATACCTTAGAGATGGTTTAAGGGTATTTAAGAAGACTACAACTTTTTAAATAAAGAGGGAAAATATTGGGTCATAATTTCACCACTGAAATATAATCTCAGTTGACCATATCTTTAAATGTAAAAGATAATAACATTTGCTTAGAATATTGAGCAGTGTATAATGTCATGAAAAAAAAAATGGCATGTGCACTTTTTCCTTCCTAGTCCCTCTTTAAAAAAAGTAATCACTATTAACAGTTTCTTCATGTAGCCTTAAAAGACAGCAGCAACAAATGGTGTGCTTAGAATACTGTTTGGTGTTCTTCTGAAACTATTTTAAACTGCTTCCAAGCTTGATTTTGTTTTGTGTTTTGTTTTGTTTTTTTATTCTAGCTTGTATATTTTTAGCAATGATATTGGCAGATCAAAATACGAGCAAAATTTGTATTTTAAGGAGCATTGGCGACTGGCCATCCATGGTGGTAGCAGCATCCCAAGTTTGCAGGGGGTGACATACCTGTCCCTGCACCATCACCCCAATGTTAGCAACATGCCCCGGGCTCGGTGTTTTATGTTTGCCCTTCTAATAGAGCGATGTGGCGTCTCAATGTTTTCCTTCACTGAGAGAGACGCTGAGCATCTTTTAACATGTTTCATATCTATTTCTCTTTCCCATTAAATTACCTGCTCAATATTTTTCCATTGCCTTTTTATTATTTTGTCTTGTCGATTTGTATAAGCTCTCTAAAGATGAAAGAAATTCGCCTTTTTGTTGGTCATGTGTGTTGCAGATATGTTCCCCGGGTTGGTCTCTTATTGAGTTCCAGCTCTCCTGTGCCAAACATAAATTGAAAAGGTTTATTTAGTTGTGTATATTCACCTTTTCTTTTATAGCTGCTGAACTTTCTATCCCACTCAAGAAGACTTCCCCATCTCCAAGTTTAAAAATAAAGTCATTCAAACTTTTAGGCTGTATTTGCTCTGTTTATGCAATAGTGTGCCGTTGCCTTGAATAGAATACAATATTAAAATAGTGAGTGGGAATGTGAGATCCAGCTATGAAAGTAGAGGTGAAGAACATTATGTCCAATGACGTAAACAAGCATGCCAACACAAGTCAATGGGGAAAGGATTCAACAAATGGTACTGAGACAACTGGACAGCCACATGTAAAAAGTAAAATTGGAACCTTACCTCACACCATACCAAAAAATCAACTTAGAATAAATCAAAAACTCCTAGAAGAAAATATAAGAGAAAACCTTTGTACTCTTGGGTTAGGCAACAGTTTTTTAGATATGAATACACTACAGCACAAGTGGCCCCAAAATATCATAAAATTTTTAAACTTTTATATTTCAAAGAACACCATCATAAAAATAAAAATAAAATGAAAAGAATGGGATAAATGATTAACAAATTACATATTGATAAGGGACTTTGTATCCAGGATATATACAGTGTGTCCATAAAGTCATGGTGCACTTTTGACTGGTCAGAAGTCAAAAGTGCACCATGACTTTATGGACACACTGTATACACATATATCCTCAGAAGATTTAAAAAAAAGACACAAGGTTACATATTGTGACTCGATTTGTTTGAAACATCCAGAATGGGCAAATTCACAGAGATAACATATAGGTTAGTGGTTTCTTAGGGCTAGGGGAGGGGTGTGGGGCCATAGGAAATGACTGCTAATGAGATGGCTTTCTTTGGGAGAGATAGATTGTTTTAAAGTTAGACAGCGGTCATGTTTCTACAACTCTACAAAGATACAGAAACCCAATGACTTGCATATTTCTCAAAGGTGAATTTCACAGCATTCAGATTATATCTTGATAAAGTCACTTTAGTAGGTCATAGGCTATCTGCTTCTGGATTAGTCTTTCAACATTTTATTTTTTGACATATTTTATTGAAAAACAATGGAGAGAAATAAACGATAAGAAAGGACAGATGAGAGTGAGAATTAGAAACAGAAAACTCCGAGAGAAACAGGAACAGAACACACTTTCTTCCCTCCACATACATAGATCACAGGTATAATGCTCCACCATTCAAGACAAGTATCAGGTTTTAAAATGAGAATCCAGGGAATCTTGTCACAGGGGCATGGAGTAAACCATGCAGGCATCTCACCTGGCTGCCACTCTCTCCTCCTGAGGGGTGAGCCTATAGCCAAGTCACTTGGCCATGCTGGGCACCTGTTTCCTGATCTCTGAAAGAGGGCACTCATGTCTGTCTTCCCAAATATAAAGCGCAAACATGTCAAAAAAACTTAATACATTATAAAAAGTAAGTATGATTAGTATAAAACTGATGTGGCACCAGTGAAGGTTTCTTTTTAGAATTTTTAATTTTCAACATGAATGTAAATATGCCCCAAACAGAATAAGACATTAATATTCCATTCTGCCAATAAAACCAGAAATAATTCAATCGAGTGGACAGAAGCTCCAGTCCAACCTTTTATAAGCATTATCTGGGCCACCGTGTTGTCACCTGTCGGAGGAAGTGGTCGAATCAGGCCATCTCGAATGCCTTCCAACTCTGCATGTCAAAGAAGCTGAAATGCCACTTGAGGGTCAGAGCCAGCACATACTCAGAATGCGGGACAAAGGAGTCAAGAAAATACGAAGTCCTTGTTTTTCTGAAAGGGAATGGCCAATTCCCGATAGGAAAAGGGAAACTTCTACAGAAAAGAAATGCACCTATGTCACTGTAATCCATGGAATAATTTCAACTAACTTTTATCTTCACTTATCCTGTGTATGATGACTAAACATTCCTTTCGGTAACATCACAAGTATCTACCAGACACGTGAATGGGACAGCAAAACCAGTGAGAAAACCTACCTGGACGCAGAGCTGACTTCTGAGGCTGGGAGACTTTGAGTCTTTCTCTCCACCTTCCCTTGGTCTGGTCCTTCTATCGGCCTCTGGTCTCAGATTGTCCCCTATACACCACATGTCAGTTTTGTCACCTTCGTCACCAACACTCAATTCATGAGGCTGGCTTGTCTCTGGTGCTCTTCGTGTCCTTTGTCTCGTTTGTCCTCGACCTGGGCCATGCCTCCAGCTTCCAAGTTCTCAGTGAGCACCAAAAGCACCAAGACCCCACTTACTGTGCTCAACGCTGTCTATGATGTTGGCTTGCCGTGTCCCCTTCTCTCTGAGCACTGAGTAACTTAGGTGTGTACAACTGTTAGATAAGAAAAACGTCAGGGTCATGTTAGGCGGGATGACAATGGAATAAAATCTAGGCTGTACTATGGCCCGACTCTGTCAGCGTGGCAGCAAAAGCCCTACCTTCCCCAAAATGCACTGAACACAAAACAAACATGGCCAAGAGCCTCTGGAAGGGAAGTGTGTGCAGCAGAACATCAAAGATGCATTTGAAGGATGCTCAGGACATCTTACCTTCTCCAAGTCTTCCTCCTGGGGGGAACTGGTCAGGGGGTAGGGGAAGAAAGATTGGGACACATACATGTGACTATCTTCACCCCTTTTAGGCTCCAGTGACCTGGTGGATGACCTACCACAAAAGCTGATACTAGACTGTAGATGGAGAAGGACACTCTCCCCTTCCTTCCAGGAGGCAGTTCTCACTGCCACTGACCTCTCTTCTTGGTGTCCACAGAGTGCATCCTAAACTGAGAGGTCCAGTAGCCTTGCAAAATGGAGCCTTCCCAAAGTCAGTTGCCTGGATGCAGCAGAGTTGAGGTTTGAGCCCAAGTCTTCTGAATCTGAATTCTAACCGATGCCATAGACGAACGTTCTGTTATGCTCCCCAAAATCATTCCAAATGGGTGGTGACCTCAATGAGCAGGAGCGCCATACTAAGGAAAGCATTGTTTCAAGGAGGAGAAAGCTCCAAGCGTGGAGTCACAGAATTTGTGCGCTAATGCTGGGTACCAGGCAAAGAAAGACATGTTGAGTTTAGGTGTCCATGGGGCACTTAAAAAGGCGTCTGAAGTGTAGACAAAAATCCAAAGCTAGAAGTGTGTACTGAGGAGTTATTTCAGGGATAGGTGGTCACTGATGGCCCAGGAATGAATGAGATGGACCTTGAAGAATGAATAGAGTTTAAAGAGAGGAAGGCTGGAGGCATAAGAACCCAGGGCAGGGCAATGGACCTGCAGATATAAAAAATAAAGATTTAGCAAATGCTAACGCACCTGGCTACTGTCGGTTCAGAGGCGCTGGCCAACGCCGAGGAGAGGAGCGCCTGTTTTCTCGTATAATTGCACCTCACACTTGCTGCATAACACAGATTTGCTCTAAGATAAACTATCCGGGACTTTCAGTTTTTCTGCTGGCTGAGATCCAGTGTGGATTTGGCATTTCCCAGGGTGTTAACAACCATGTCTGTATTTTGGTTCTGTACTTATTAGGAGCTCTCTGAAAATAGCCTCTAGCAACTTCTGCTTTGTCTTTCCGAATGTGATGCCACAAACTCTTGCAGTGGAATATGATTTTCAACACTTGGTTTCTCCTGGGAAGAATCAGATGGAGGTTTTCTGTGGTCCCTTCCAGGCCCAGAGAGCAGCCCCTTCTGGTTACTTGGAAGTCATGACCACTGGGGAGCAGTGGTCAATGGCAGTTGGCTATTGCAAATTGCATTTGTCTATACCTTCAGATTCTCAAGTGACCAGGGTAATCAGCCAGAGTGAGGAATTATTAACATTTAACAGAAATTCAAATCCTCCTAAAAATTATGTGGAAAATTAAACTACCACACGGAGAAAATTATACATGAGAAATGACTATCCAGTATGTGACAACTAAATACAATTTTTTTAAAAAAGTTTATAAATTCCATTTTCTTGTGATCAACAGAAGCTTTTGATGTGTCTTTAGACCCAGACTCTGGGCGCTGTCACGGGTGCTTTCTTTAGCGCTCACAACACTGGGAGGAAATGTAGAACCCCACTGTGCAGATGAAGGAGCCCATTGATCAGAGACATTAGGAAGTTCTCTTCCAGTCTCACAGCTGGAAAATGAAATGGTCAGGATTCAAGCTCACGTCTTTCTGACTTTAATGCTTATTCTTTGCTGGAAGGACTTGAATTAACCAGCAGAGGGATACAGGACCTCACACATCAACCATGCCTTCTAGAATGAAGAATGTGCACCCTCTGGCAAGAGACTTATACAACACTCTGGAGTCAGGGGGAGAAACCCTGGATCCAAATATAGTGACTGGAGTGGACTGTTTGACTCTGAGAGCAGAGGGATCTGGCTGGCTGCGTATCAGCTCGGGATGAGCATTCAATGAGCAAGAAGTATTCTCTCGAGTATAGAAACACCATGAAGGGAGAGTAGAATGATAGGGGTGCTTGAGCAATGGGGGGAGCCTACTCAGTAGAAGCTTTGGGGGGAGCCTGCTGAGCGGAAGCTAAGCATTTATGAAATGGAAACTCAGGCTTGAAGAAGTTGGGACTAGACCATGGGGAGCTATGAGTGCCGTGCAAGGCTTGGATGTATTCTGTAGGAGATGGACAGAAAGCCCTTGGAGGCTGACGGTGAAGAATCTGACCTGTTTTAAGCCTCATGCTGGGACAGTAAGATGGCTGCACACTGTGGGCAGAGGGACAGAAAGTCCTGCCTGAAGGCTATTGCAATGTGCTTGATGACCCTGGTTTGTGACCTGTGGCAGTCCTGGCAGAAATGGAAAAAAAAGATAGATATGAGAAATTCCTATAAGGAGGAACTAGAAGTGACTAGATGTGATGACTAAAATGGGGGTTTGGAAGATGTGATAGATAATTTTATGTATCCATTGACTGGGCCACAAGATGCTCAGGTATATGATCAAAACAGTATTCTAGGTGTTTCTGGGAGGGTGTTTTTGAGTGAGAATAACATTATAGTCAGTAGACTGAGTAAAGCAGATTGCCCTTCTTAATGTGGATGGGCCCCGCCCAATCAGTTGAAAGTCTGAATAGAGCAAAAGGCTGATCTTCTTGATTAAGAGAGAGTTCTTACTGACTGGTTACCTTCCAACGTGAACTTGGTCTTTTCCTGCCTTTGGACTTCAACTAGAACATTGGTTTTTCCTGAGGCCCAAGCCTGCCAAAGGACTCACCCTAAAGACCTTAGGACTTCTCAACCTCCATGATTTCATGAGCCAATTCTTTATATAAACATATCCTGTGATTTCATGCCCTAATGCATGACCTCAGAATTCTAACCTAAGTGAATGGGAATTAATGATATCCCAGAGTTCAGTGAGAAGGTGATGAATTCAATTCAGACGTGAAGTTCAAGTGGGTAAGAACAAAGACATCTGAACATATGATTCAAAAGCCCAGGAGAGAGATGTGAAATTAACCTAGCGGCTTGGCAGACATTAGGAGGGTGGAATGGTTAAGGGTAGGGGCTGGGATCACCAGGAAAAGGGTGCAGGACAGAGCACTTTGCTCACGACACAAGTCCAACCAGAAGCCAATGACACAATGCCCTAGGGAAAAGCAGCCTTAAATGTGCCCTTGCCAGGAATACACGATCTTTCCTTTTTCTCCTCTGGGAACTGGAATACAATTTTTTAAGTCAGCTTCCAGGGAGAGAATCTATGAGACGGCCCCAAGGTCGCTCTCTTATGTGGAACCCTGAACATTGTTTGGGACCTGCCAGCCCTTCCAAGGTTTATATTTCCTTCTTTTTGCTTAATTTTGAGCTCCATTAACATGTCATCATCTAAATTTCTGGTTCATGCATTCCAGAGAATAGTTTACCAGTCTGTCCCTGACTAACCTCTGTCCTATTAAGACGGAGGACTTCTCTGTGTGGATCCATTCCAATCATGGAAAGTCCAGCAGGCATGGCTTAGTGCAGAGGTCCCCAAACTTTCTACACAGGGGGCCAGTTCACTGTCCCTCAGACCGTTGGAGGGCCGCCACATACAGTACTCCATACACTGACCACCAATGAAAGAGGTGCCCCTTCCGGAAGTAAGGCGGGGGGGGGGGGGGGGGGGCGGATAAACGGCCTCAGGTGGCCGCAATTTGGCCTGCAGGCCGTAGTTTGGGGACCTCTGGCTTAGTGGAATGTTAGTAAACCTGGACCCAAATAGGTCTCCTTTTGCCCTCAGACTGAAGGGAGACAGAAGGATCTTGAAAGCACCAATCAGAGTAGAGCTACATTTTAAAATTAGTGTGGAGATAAGCCTGGTCACCTCACTTTAGCCATTTATCCACCCATCCATTTACTCAACAGACATATATATATTGAGTGCCACTTTACTGCAGAGGTCTACTAGACAGTACCCACAGCATTCATATGGCAAGAATCACAAAGACACACAGGGTTAAAATCGCCGACCCCAGTATTACTACACAAACTGAAATAATGTATGTAAAGTGCTTAGCACAGGGCCTGGCCCACGTCTTGAGGCAGGTAGTAAATCTGGTTTTATTGCTGGTTGTCTTTTGATCTGGCAGGTCCCTCACTGGGAGTCCCTTCTCCTTCTCCTCTCCTCCCTGTGTAAGAAAGGCTGCCACCACTGTCCAGTTGCATCAGCAACGGGTAAAGCACATTGCTCCGCGGAGCAAAGAATTAGACAAGGGATGCAAATCTGACCAATGGGAAACAGGAGCAAATACAAGGACACTGGGGCAAAGCCACTGCGGGGCACTCACTCATGAGAGCCTCAAAGCCCTGGGGGCAGCTGGACGATGCTGATTCCCGCACTGCGCATGCGCATGCATGGGTCAATACACCTGCGTGCACAGTGCGGCATCTAACGTCCTTTCCCCTTGAGAGCAAACGCGGGTGCAGGTCACGATGTGCGCCCTGCCAGGGAGTCAGGGTCTTCCAGCCCCGCGGCACTGCAACCTCCAGGGAATGAAAGCCATCAGAAGCCAGCAGACAGTTTCTTCTCCCTGAAAAATGACTGGGAAAGTGAATGATACTCAGGCTCACCCACCTCGAAGACAGCTGCTCTCAGGATTAATTGGAAGGTTGGCCTGCTCCAGCCTCCCATATTTCTTTGGTAAGGGACGGGAGAAAAAAAAATTGCAAAATCACGTGACCTTCATATTTGGTTCATGACTGGAAACAAATCTTCCCTGGCTGCAGTTTCCAAGAATGCCTGTGGCGAAAGGAAGCGGTGGCTTGTTTACAGGGCACTGAATTGTGTGACTAACAAACGTGGCCCGATGGACAGGGCAAGAAGCCGAAGGTGTGTGCAGTCTGCTGCCCGCCCAGGTCAAAACCTCTGAGGCCATCCCTAGGGAGATGACCCCTGAGGGAAGAGGGGTCGACCAACATGTCCTCAGAGTGAGAAGGGGAGAGAGGAGATGCCATGGGAATTTTGAGACAGGCACAGAGTCCGTTCCCCTTTGCAGAGACAGAAACCCGAGGCCCTGGAAGGGAAGAGACTTTTCCAGAATCATACACGAGTGATTATAAGTCTACATTTGTAATCACTGAGCCTGAACCACTCTACCCTTCCCTGATTCTCTTTCCAGACTCTCCTCTCCCACACCAGAAACATGCGCACACATGCACGCGCGCACACACACACACACACTAAAAATGCAATGTGTGTGTGTTTGAGAAAAGATAGACTGAACTGAGTTGAATCAGCAAGGATACACTGACAGCCAGCAAGAAGCACAATAAAACTGTCTACTCTGTGCACAGCCCTTGGAGGCAGGTACGTTTAGTATCCCATTCTGCAGATGAAAAAATGTGAACTACAGAGGGGTCAAGTAACTCAACCTAGGTCTCAGTCTGCATTGTATTACATGAATGAACAGCATGTGGCCAAGCTCATCTCCATACCCAGCTTGGGAACAGTGTGCCAGGGATCTGCATGTGCTTTGGTGCCAATGGAGGGGAAGCAACCCAACGGCTCCCCAAAATCTTTCCCTGTCTTGCATCTTCCTGCTCCAAGTTCATCTGATGGGTAACATAGACAAGGCTGAACGTTAGGATGTTTTTATCCACGTAGAGACTTTCCTCATTGACAAGAAGAAAGCCAAACCCTAATTCACTCTTCTTTAAAAACAGATTGACCTAATGACCAAAAAATTTCGTATTTTGCAAAAAAAATATTTTTACAGAGGTCAGCTTTATATAGTTGAGAAACCGACCAGTGGCTAATTGCGTTCGGCCGCAGAAAGCCCCACTGCAATTTGTGGCGCTTGTGAGTCACATCCCTTGGCTTGTTAATTTCCCTCTCCACCGAGTGGTCAGAAAACCCAACAGGAGAGGCTACCGGGGTCCAGCTTTCTGTTACGTCATCCCGATGGAATGTGAGCACGGGGACTGCCAGCGTTTTCTGCTTAAGCCTTGTTTTACTTAAGTTTCTGTTATTCTTAGAGACCTAAATCTCATCTACGGTTGCTTGGAATCCAGGCTGCAGTTGTATCATTGGAGGGACACAGAAAACTTATCCTCCTAAAAGTCCTAAAAGCTGAACTCAGCGAATGGATAAGCCAAAGCTGTCCTGCCCCAAAGCTCAATGAGCATCTTTTAGCTCATTACATTTTGAAGATTGCCAGTAGTCAGCAGCCTTTCGATTTATGTAATCTAAGTTATGTGCAACAAAAGCGTGTGCTCTTTATATAACAAATGCTCCTGTGAATTGGTTCAAATAGGACAGGTAAACCAGCTGTTGAAAACCAGAAGACAAAGGCTCCCAACAGCTTTAAATCTATGTTGTTTACATTCATAACAAGGGGATAATTTGGAGGGGTGTTTTTTGTGTGTGTGCCTTCACCAATAACAACAAACATAACTGAGTGTCCACCAGATGCCAGCCCATCCTGCAGCACGGAACAAAGGCACTGGAGTGAGGTCAGATGACTTGGTATATGACATTCGACAAAGTTCCCTGCGATGTTGACCCATCCATCGAACAGGAGTGGCCACACCTACCTTAAAAAGTCAACATGAGAGTTCAACGAAAATCGAAAATCACTGCAAAGTGTCTGTTAAAGTGGGTGCTCCACAAAGGCTGGTTTCCTAACCTGCTGCCTTCATCTGATCTTATTGACTCTTTCCTGGTGAGCAAGGGTGCTTAGTGTTATTTTCATCCCCATTTAAAAGATGAGGACAGTGGAGCCCACTGCCAACCTGGCATTGCTGTGAAGGGTGGAGGGACTGTGACGCCCAAGTCCTCGGAGGCATAGCTCAGTTCTGCACCAGCACAGGTCATCCCGTTTGTGGTCTGTGCAAGTCGTTCAACTTCTCTGTGTTTCCTGCTGGCTGCCTGCCATCTGGCACTTTCCCTGCTAATTAGTACCTTGACCACAGTACAGCAGGGGAAATCCAGAAGGATGAGCCTCGGTTAGGAGCTGAATTGTGTGGTCAAAGAGTTTTGGGGGAAAGGTTAAAAAAATCTCAGTAAAGGAAGGGGTGTCACATCTAAGCAGTGACATGAATGTTATATTTGGAGTTCGGCTATCTATTATCTTGGCCTCCCACTCATAGGTAATTGCGAATGGATCAGATTTAAGAAGTTTTCTGGTCTTCAAGGAGATTAACATTTATTGGTAGGCTGAGGCATGGAGAATGTTTCTCAGAATCACATCAGAATTCCCACTCGGCCATTGTTCCCAAGCCGCACTGCCTTATATTCATAATGTCTTTCATTGGCAAAAAAAAACATTATGTGTGACAGCGTCTACTCATTGCTGAGTTAGAACAACAGGCATTCTGAACCTAGGCGAGGCTGCAGAGGGAGAGGTTAGATTGCTTTGGCCATCTCTACATTCCCATGCAGGCAAATTCTGTTAGCTCAGACCAAGAACTCTCTGGAGGGAAAGGTAGTGTCTGTTTTCAAAACTGGTTTGCCCATCAACAAAACAAAAAGGCAGCCAAGAGAATAGAAAAGTATATTTGCAAACAATACCTCCAATAAGGGTTAATGTCCAAAGTATACATTAAAAAAAACTCAACAACAAATAAGCAAATAATCTAATAAAATAAATGGGCAAAGGACCTGAACAGACACTTCTCCCAAGAAGACACACAAATGGCCAACAGATATATGAAAAGATACTCAACTTCACTAGCTATTAGGGAGATTCAAATCAAAACTACAATGAGATACTACCTTGCACTTCTTAGAATGGCTATTATCAGCAAGACAAGTAAGAACAAGTGTTGGAGAGGCTATGGATAAAAAGGAACCCTCATTCACAGCTGGGGATGTAAACTGGTATAGCCACTGTAGAAAACAGTATGGTGGTCCCTAAAAAAATTAAGAATATAGTTACCACATGATAGATACCCTCTTCTGGGTATCTGTCTGAAAATTTTGAAACATTTATCCTTAAAGCTAATATGCACCCCTGTGTTCACTGCAACATTAGTCATAATGGCCGACACATAGAAACAACCAAAGTGTCCTCTGAAAGATGATTGGATAAAGAAAATGTGGTACATACATATGGTGGAACACTACTCAGTCACAAAAAAAAAAACCCAAAATATTGCTATTTGCAACAATATGGATGGCTCTAAAGAATATGCCAAGGGAAATAAGTCAAACAGAAAAAGTCAAGAACCACATGATTTTCCTCATATGTGGGATAGAAAGCTGAAAGCAATAAATGAACAAACAAAACAAACAAACAGAACTTTATAGGCACAGACTACAGTGGTCACCAGAGAGAAAGGGTGTGAGGTAGTAAAGGATAACGAGGGACAAATATATGGTGATAGAAGGAGACTTGACTTTGGGTGGTGGGTACACAATGCAATGTACAGATTATGTATCATAGAAATATATCCTTGAAACCTAGATGAACTTATAAACCAATATCAGCCCAATGAATTTAGTATTTTAAAAAAAAATGAAATAAAACTAGTTTGCAATAGAGGTCAGAGAAATCACTCAAATTACTTTCCAAAGCCCAATAAACATGTGTTCACTTTCAACTTGATGCAGTCTATACTCACCTTTTGTTTCCAGTTCAGTCCTTATATAACATCTTGCACATTGCAGCTAACTAAATTAACGCAAGTGCTAAAAAAAAAAAAAAAAACTTCTAAAACCCAGCCCTGCAAAAATATGGGGAAGCGGCACTTTCTAAGGGCATTCTGGAAAACAGTTTGGCAAAACTCAACAAAGGTCTTTAAAATGCTTCCAACGTTTGCTTTAATAACTGCACACCTTAAAGTCCATTCTTATGAATGCAAATAAATACACTACTTGTAGTATTTACCTAGAGGATGGGCAAAATCGGAAACAGCAAATGGTCCCAAAGTGGGCATGGTTAAATTCATCATTTCAATAAATATTTACTGCACAGCTGCTCAGTACAGACATTGCAGCTGGCCTCTTCTGCCTGGAACTTTTCCTGCCACTCCCCTACCTCCAGGAAAAGGACCTCCTCACTCAGCTCTATTCAGGCTAGTACCTGGAATGTAAGAAGCACCATCTTTGAGTTTTATTATTGTTGTCACCATCATTACCACTGCTGGTGTTACCACCATATTGACTACTACCACCACAAAAGCCATGCAAGAAGATGTAGGGTACTCTGGGACAAAGGAGGGGAAATGGTGTGACAAAGGCTACCCAACCTGAGCAGCCCTTCCCGGGTCAGATCCCACGCACTTGGCTTCCAGTGTGACCCTAGGGGACATGTCACACTTCTTTGTGCCTCAGAGACTGGGTCAGATTAACCTCTGCCCCCAGTTTGTTCTGAAAGATTAAAAAAACACGACTAAAGCCCATGTCCCAAGCCTTCCTTTCTTGCTACATGCTTTCTGTTATGGGGGGGATAACTGAGGACCAGAACATTCGCCACATGGCAAACCCCTTCCCTGCCCACCAGGGTACGGTCTGCTCTCAAAGCTCTCAAAAGACAGTCATAAATAGTCAGGCACGGTGTTTTTCTCAAAGTCCCCGCTATTTAGTCTTATCATGGTCATCATGGTAAAAACATCTTCCAAATTTGGTGCATGCAATTAGTAGGCACCACTTGCATAACTTAAAGCAGGTAATGGTTGTGACTATTCTTAGAACTGCTGCTAAGTAGAGGGCATTTGTTCATGGTGCCACAGACACCAGGCAGATGTGTATCTGCAAGTTCACAAAGGGCCATTGCTTCGCCATATGACCTTCTGTAATTGTTCACAAGGCTGCCCAGGGCACTCGACTCCTGGGAAACAGCCGTTGGAAGTCATAGGCGGCGTTGTCTCTGACGTGTAAAAATTACAGCAATTTGCTCTTTTTATCAATTTCATCTTTTCTGGGCCTATCACTGTCGGTCACTTGAGGAGCCTACTTTTGTATTCTAAGTGTACCTGCTCCAAATCCTAACTTTGCCAGGAAAAGAAAGAGAGAGAGCCCTTAACAAATAGTAGAGAACTTATTGGTTTGTAGCACAAAAATGTCATTCAAACTCAAAAATCTAAAGTAACTTGGGCTTTCTCAAGTTCCACTTATTTTTCCAAATAAACAAAGATATTTTTTCCACATTGTTTCCACCCAACTTTTGAAACATGCCTGCTAAATTTCTCAAAGAACATATTTTATGTGTTTCCAAGTGTTGGGAAATGCCAGGAAACCAATCCAGGGAGTAAAAAAAGTTCATAGATCTGGCCAGGGAGACAGAATAAATAACAATCTTTCTAACTTCCAGCAAATATAAAACCTGTCAAGGTCCTTCAGGTGCCATTTCACTAGCCCTCAGAACTGTCACCATTTGTTATTTCTGAGGCACAATCACATGTGCGAGCGAGGACCTGCATGTATGTTAGTACAACAACGAGGCTCTGCCTGGCCCCATCAGTGGCTTACCTGTGAGTAGAGATGATGTTTGGAATAAAATAGAGAGCCTCACTTGTGTGATAGAAGGTCCCCTAACAATCATTTTACCAAAGCCCAGAGAGGTGACGAGCTCAATACAGGGGTCCTCGGGTTATGACAGTCTCAACATACGCTGTTTCAAGATTACAACGCTCACTCCCATAAAAAGCTTAAAAGAATTGAGACTAATGTTTCGGTTTACACCATTAACATCATACTACAGACAACATGGGCAAACTAGTTTGTGCGCGTGCAGTGGAAGAATACGTAGTAACATGGGCATATGAGAGAGGGAGTTGGGTCTCCTGGGATGCTCACCTATGCCATTTTGGACTTTTAAAAGCTCAAGGGTTCCATTTGTGTTAAGCTAGGGTGTGTTTCGACTAACATCAAAATTCGAGTTATATCACTGTTGTGGGAACAGAACTGTGTCGCAAGCCAAGGGCCCCTCTATATAGTTCTCACAGCAGATAGGGTCCGGTGGCTGGAGCATGTCTTGTTCAGGCTTCTCCATCCACACATAAGGCTTCATACTCATTAGACTCACATCTGTCAGAGAGGCAAAACCAAATGAGGTGACCCCGTGACTGTACCCAATACTGGCCACTAAACTGTCTTGGGTCTTATCCAGGGCAGCCCCTGGAAACTTTTCTCAACATCCAGACCTTACATTCCACTGTGAAAGTTACCTGGGACCAAATGTCCCTTCTGCAAAACCACTTTCTCAGGGACAACAACTCTTTAAGACCAGAGCAGACCAGACCTCAGCCTGCTCACTCTCTCTCTCCTCAGCAGACGCACCCTCTGGCCAGGTGACTGTCATGGGCGTCAGCCGCAGACACTGCCACTCTGGCCCAGTTTGCCATTTTTAAGGCAAACTATTCCATGCCCGGGCTGTTCTTAGGATTAGAACCCTTCCTCTCGCAAAATCCCACCAGCTTCAACCTCTGGAGTTGCACAGGCTGGACATGCTTCCCAGTCTAGCTCTTGAAACACTGGAAACACAGCCAAGCTCTCCTTGAGACCTCTGTCCCCTGAATATTGCCAGTTCTGTCAGCCACTCTTCATAGGAGAGACCAGGCGAAGATGAGAATGCCTGGTCCTGTCCCGAGGAGTCCCTAATGAATGGTAACCTGAACATAGTAGAAGCTCAGTTAATATTTGCAAGTGAATAGAATAATTACGTGCTTTCAAAAACCTCATTCCTCTGCATATTCACAAAACAGGCCTCCATGTTTGTAGATGCCTTGGAGGATCTTGAGGGAGGAACAGCAGGTCCCGGAGCAGCAGATAGGGAAACACATTCCAAATTGACCTGCTTGGTCAAAGCCCCTGTGCTCTGTCTGGGGGAATATGACCCACTTCCGTTTCATCTGTAACCTGGCAATTGAACACAACACACTAAGTTAAGGCCTTGATTGTACAAATCACATGAGAAATAGCGTTTCTCTTAAAAAGGCCAAAATTTCTCTAATAACACGGTTTACTTTTTGAATTTTCTTCTCTGGCAGCGGTGTTCTATGGTTGCTTTATAGAGAGCTCATGGTCACCTCAAACCACTGAGATATTTATTTAAATAGCTACTCCTTCCTGAGTCCCATGCCTGCCAAGCTGTGCTGGTACAATGGACTAATTTTTTCATTTTACTTAAATAGAGGTTTGCGTTTCCCACTATTCCATTTCATTTTATCCCTGCCTGACTTGTGTCCCAGCCACCGCCCCCGAACTCGTGGGCTGGGGCTTTACTACCTTCATGAAGAACTCGGGGTAACCTGATTCTGCACTGTACGATCAGGAAATTTGGGAGGAAGCAAAGCTGGAAATTTGGGTGAGAGCATCGTTCTAAAACCAGCCATCATTTCTGACCTTTCTCCATGGCACTGGCATCCGGTTACCATAAACATGGTTTCTGTTGTAGGAAAGAAAGCCATCTTGAGGTGTTGGTGGTGACTCCACAATCCTGGAGCAATCTCAGTTTCTAAGTACAGTAGTTCATCTGTTCCATTGTGCAAGTCACCAAAATGCCCCAGAAATCACAATACCCTGTTGACTATAGTGAGTGAGTGAGTGAGTGAGTGTGTGTTACATCTCCCCTGCTGTCTTTGCATCATAAATGTTTCCAGTGTTCTTTGCCAGATAATTCATCCCCAATATTTCTCTGAAAAGATCACTGAGGAGACTGAAAGGGAGCTCCATCTGCAGTCCCTTAGGGACACTAATATTTAGAGCTAACCATGATCCAGGAATCTCTCTCCAAACGCTTGCAAGAGAAAGTAGACCAAAACACCTGATAGGTTTCCTTCTGCTCCGAAAATACGCCTAAAACTTCTTGTTGCATTTCTACAGGGGTTAAGGTTTTTCAGGAGATAATGGCAAGAAGAGATGGGATATATTTACTATCTCTTTTCTGTCTCACAGTATTTTGTATACAAAAGTCTATTTAATCCTTACAATTTTGAGGTGAGTATGATTATCCCTATTTTACAGACAAAGACTACTGAGGCTTAAAGAATTTTTATAACTTCTCCCAAAATTATACAAAACCTGGGTCTGCTGGTTTTTGAAACCCATATTTTTTCAATAGAGGACATACTTAATAGCAAAGGATCATCTAAATTTAGAAAATAATCTTGGAAGATATAGCTACTCCAAGTAAGTCAGGAAAAGCTACGAACTCTATGATTTTACACATAGGTGGGATATAAAACTGAGACCCATGGACATAGATAAAAGTAAAATGGTTACCAGGGGGAGGAAAGAAAGGGGAGGGAAGTAAAGAGGAACAAATATATGGTAACCAAAAATGATTTGACTTTGGGTGATAACCCATAACACAATCAACAGTTCAAATGTTATAGCGATTTTCACCTAAAACTTATATACTCTTACTGATCAATGTCACACCATTAAATTTAGTTTTTAAAATAAAAATTAGATTAAAAAACTCTTTTGGAGGCCCAAAGAGTACTAGAGATATCAGTGATGCACTGACATATACTAGAGGCAGAACCATAAATGGAGCCCAGATCTCTGAACCCCAACCTCTCGCCCTTTCTCCCGCATAGACAACATCATCCACAAACTGAGAACTGTTCACCAGGAACTATTGCTTAATAAAGTTTCCCTAGACCATACGGCCCAGAGAAGAGAAGGCACTGCCAATGTGTAGGCTGACACACGGAGAGGGCAACCAAAAAGGGGTGAGAAGAAAGATCCATGACTTACTCCAATGTCAAGCAGAGGTGAAGAGTGAGACATTGATGTGGCGACAGATCAAAGGTGTGTGAATTAGACTATGCACTAAAAGCCAAGGTCAATGAGGTGGACAAGTTCGAAGGGCTCTTCCATGCAGCCCCTATCTCCAAATTCCATCAAAATTTTTCCTGAACCAAGAAAGAGTATAGTGATTGCCTGAGAAGATGGTTGGATGGACAATTGGGAGAGGAAAAAAAAATGATGTGATCCTGAAGAATTCCTTATGATGTGCAATATTGTAAACTAGAGCTTAATTTCTTGGGTGTATTTTTTAATGATTAATCTCTTCCATATGGCAACTGGGCAATAGTAATAGTTCCTTATATCAAACCACATAAGGGAAAAATGCACATAACAAAAGAATTATCACAAAAATTGTTTGAGAAACAATGTATACATGACAAAAGCAAGTTCCTTACAGATGATGGAAATAGTTGACCATGGGAAAGACCCAAGCAATGTTTTTCATTCTCTAAGCTGAACAAAGCAGGAGGGCCTGAGGGTGACACTCTATGGAACAGTCAGATTTTCATTGGAATGAATTTTTAGCATTGAGTGTGCTCATGGAAGTGCTGCTGACGATTAATTAGCAAATCAAACTTGAGAAACTAAGAATAGTCTTTGGAGTCAGTCCACATTGCAGGAGGGCACTGGCCTTTAATGTGATCATTGGTGGTTCAAGTCACCGGATTAAGTTTACTCCAAATGAGCTAAGAGACATTTATAATTCTCTACTCTATAAAAGTAAACCACAGTCAAAACTAGGTCACAGATGCTGTTTGAAAATAATGACTAACATCTGCATAGCCCAGTTATGGTTTACAGAGTAAATTCACATTATCTCATTTGATGCACATAAAAATTTGTGAGGCTGATATTATTGTCCCCGCCCATCCCATCATGGCTCAGCATTTGAATGACTTGGCTAAGGATGTGCAATGAGTAAGTGACAGAACCAGGGTTCCTCTGTTCCCCTGCACTCTGCCCATCAAATCCCCCACCAGCCAAAAAATACCTACATGTTAACTTTCCTGAAACCCAATCAACCAGGATCTACAATGGTCTGTTTTGTTTGTTTTTTGTCTTTTTGGTGGGGGGATGGGGGGAATGAGTTCACAAGAACGCTCTACTCTTAAGACAAAAAAAAATAGCCAGACAAAGAAGAGTCTAGGCCATTGTAGGAAATCCTTTATGTGATGTACATAGATTTTCTACACTTTTCTGGAAATATTCCTGGTGTTATGTTCAGATCCAAAGACAAGATGCTCAGTTACCAAGAACCAAAACAAAAGTCAATTTTGTTTAACATAATGCTTCATTCATTTGAGAAGTTGGCTATACTGTTATTTCATGGTTTTCCACAGAAAAGGTGAAACAAGAAAGATCTTCTGGTTCCTCAAGAAGGCGAATGCACGAGAAATTTTGTTCACGAATGACAGCACCATCACCACACAGGAGGACCTTACAGTCTGTTGACAGATATCGGCAGGCTTCTCTCTCAGCCTTTCACTATTACTTTGCTTCTACAGAGCTAATCACTACAGCCAGAAAGTAAATTGTCAACTAGGAATTTTTGGTTATTCTTTTCATACATATTTTTGCTTAAGTCTTGGAATCTGGGCATGTAAAACTCAGAATTGGGAGAAGAAGAGAAAACAGATTCTGTCAGGTAGGATTCCTTGGAATGTTCATGGGAAGAAGTGAGAGGTGAAGTTCTCTCAAGGCCGGTTTCTTGGTCCTACAATTCCTTTCGGTGAGAGACAGCTCATTTCAGACAGTTTTGTTCCGGGTAGTGTCTGAAATCAAATCTTCAGGCAGGAGTCCCGAAGTCTACAACAGAGATGAAACGTAATAAGAGGAAACTGCTGGAATCCAAAACAGACTTTCCTTCCAAAAGTTTCTGCACTTAAAATCACAGTATAATTTTGTTTATGGGGAAAGAAAGATATTCTGAGTAAAATGAAACAGACTTGATATATGATCCTCAGAAGCAAATATTCCCCGGTCTATGAAAGCAATAGATTCGAGAGAAAGTAATTTTATATGAAAAAATCCAGAGATGAAGGAACATAGAAGTAGAGTTGGATCTATATATAATTTCGACCTTGAAATAACAAAAACCAGTCAAATAACCAAGAGTTATCCCCTTAATGCCAATTCAACAGTGCAGCTAAGTCCTCACCACCACCCCTCACTAAATTATCTAATTAACGTTGGTAGCCAGCCATATTAGTTTGCTCAGGCTGCCATAACAGAGTAACACAGACCAGGCGGCTTCAACAACAGAAGTCTATTTTCTCACAGTCTTGGAGTCCAAGATCAAGATGCTGGCAGCTATCCCACTTCTGGGAATATATCTTAAGACTCCCGAAACAAGAATTCAAAGGAAGATCTGCAGCCTCGTATCATTGCAACGTTATTTGTTCTGGCCAAAATCTGGAAACACCCCAGTGCCCATCAGTGGATGCGTGGATAAATAAAGCTGTGGTACATTTACACAATGGAATACTACACAGCCTTTAAAAAGGGGGGGTCTTACCTTTTGTGGCGGTATGGATGAACCTGGAGATTATTATGCTAAGTGAAATACGCCAGTCAGAGAAAGACAAGTACTGTATGATCTCACTTATATGTGAAATCAAATGAACACAGTAAACTGAGAAACAAAATAGAAACAGAGGCATGCACACCTCGAAAAGGTGGACAGCTGTGAGAGGGGAGGAGAAGGGGGTATGGGATCAAAGAAGGTGAAGAGATGAGCCAAAAAAACATGTATACAGAACTCATAGATACCGACAAGAGCCAGAGGGAAAGGGGGGAGAGGATGAGGGCAAAGCAGTGGGAGGGGCATAGAAAGAGACTGGGGTGGAGGGTACACGATGTGGTGTGTAGATGGTGCTATATTGAGTTGTACACTTGAAACCTGTATGGTTTGGCTAACCATGGCATTCCAATAAATTAAATTTTAATAACAACTATCAATACTATATGACTCATTCCATATACCTACACACAAAGAAAATGCTGCAGGAAGTTACCAGTAGTTTTCTCTGGGTGGTAGAGTGTTAAGTGATTTTTATATTCTTTTAGAGGCTTCTCCACCTTAAAACTTCTCTACAATGAATTTGTTACTTTAACAATCTTCAAATAAAAGACAATAAATAATTTTATAACTTAAAAAAAAAAGACATTGGCAGGTTTGGTTTCTTCTGAGGCCTCTCCCTTTGACTTGCGGATGGCCATCTCTCCTCAGTGTGTCCTCACACTGTCACCCTTGAGTCTACGTTTCTGTGCCCTAAACTCCTCTCCTTATAAGGATGCTAGTCCTATGTGATTAGGTCCACCATGTAACCTCAGTTTACCTTAGTTACCTCTCCAGAGGCTCTATCTTTAAAGGTAGCCACATTCTGGGGTACAGGGGGTAAGGATTTCAATATGTGAATTTGAGGGTGGGACACAAGTCAGCCCATAACACTTCACCATCTATCTGGTCCTGCAAGATGCATGTCCTTCTACCATGCAAAACCCATTCATCCCTCCCCCAGCCCCAAATGCCTTAACCCCCTCCAGCATTATCCCTAAATTCAAACTCTCCTCTAAATTCATCTAAATCACATATGGGTGAGACTCCAAGTGTGATGCCCCTGAGGCAAAATTCTTCTCCAGCTCTGGATCTGGGAAGCCAGACAAGTTCTGCTTCCAACATGCGATGATAAGATAGGCCCTCTGAAAGGGAAAAAATCAGCAAGGAGAGAAAGGTGACAGGTACCAGGCAAGGCTGAACCTTAACAAGACGAGTTCTATTAGATTTTAAGGCTTGACAAGTGCCCTCTTTAACTCCATTTTCTATCCCCTAGGTCCACCAGGAAGAGACAGGTCCTCTGCCAGTTGACTGACTATGTGATAGATCTGCTGTCAGTTTCTTAATTTGTGGACTAGGATTAAAATTAACAACCGCCTCATCTGGGACCTAAAGCACTGATTAAACATGAAACGTTTTGAAATAAATGTTAGATATTAATGGAGACATTAATGATCAGAAAATCCTTGTCTCATTCTTTAACTGGACAAATACAAAGTCTGGAATGCACAGAAAACGTAGCTGTCTACCTCAGCAATCCCAAAATGCCTTGTAGGGGTGACAGGGTGGCACCTTTCTGGCTCTTACCACACGATGAAGCCAAAAATTAACTTATTACCCAGGAGATGGCGTCTGGCAGCAGCAAAGGCTTCCTTAAAGTGACTGTGAGCAGAAGGAACGTCAAGTTCTCCTTCACTGGTCTTCTCATGACGTTGTGACTAAGTCCATTGATGAGCAAGAAGTTTGAGAAAGGAGATCTCCAGCTCGAAGATTCTACAAAATGCAATCAAAGTCACATACGTGCAGACAGAGACCACTGTTGTTATTAAAAAGTCTTTCTTTAATGTGAGGGAAAAACTGATTTCTGTTCTACACTTTGGGATGAGTAAGAGTAGAAATAATCATTTGACTTTGACTTCTAAAGTTGGAAAGTTAGAGATCTGGGTAGGCGTTTTTGTTTGTTTGTTTGTTTTTACGATTTTCACCCTCTTGAGAAGAAATGAATAGAACTAACTAACTGCCTGCCTGGCCTTGGGCTGTTTTCTCATAGTTGTCTCCTTTAGCCTTCCCTCAAATCTTGCAGCATAGATATTACATCTACAAGGAAACCCCTATGGGGGATGCCAACAATTTGGAAATCAGGAAAATAAAATTAACAACAGAGTGACTAATAGCACCACAAATATCAGATCAGAGATGAGATATTGAAAGTTAACTGAAAAAAATAAAATAAAATTACTTGTAAGCCAAGCTATTAATAACTGGAGACATTGATATAGTTAAAGATAAGCAGAGGGTTCTTGGTCATTCCTGGATGCAGAGGAAGGGGAAGTCACAGATTAGTGTCCATACCAGTAATGACCAGGGGAGAAGGACTCCAGGTCAAAGGATTTACCTGTCTAGTCTCCATGGAAAATTCAGCGCTATGATGAAAATGGATGGAAGAGGCCACTAGAGCCCAAGGCCACTGGACACTTGAAATTTGTAATTATCCAGTCAGACTCTGAATGCATTTTCACCGAGGACACTTGCAGTGTTCATTTACTTCCCCACGTAACTTGCCTACCTGAAAAGAGAAGGTGTCATTCATTTGGGCGAGCCAGTTCAAGTGTTTTGGCCCGTGGGATAGCTGTGTCTCCCACTCTAATGTAATACAATAGCAACAGCATTATGTGTTAGGCTAACATGGGTGTGGCCTAAGAGATGGAACACAATCTTGGCTAATTGATCAAGTAACAAAGCTAAAAGTCATAGCTAGAGCCATTCACTTCAACACTTACTATATTGTGAAACATTTGACTCTTTCCTCGTGCAATCTGATTTGATAGTTTAACACGACAACCTACTTTCTTTAAGCCTGAGTACCCTTTTCTTAAAAAAAAAAAGAAAGAAGCTGGCCAGAAATTAAACAAGCTAAATAAAGTAGATGGCAAAGCCTCAAACATGGAGCCTCGATTGTAGGAACTCAACTGACATGATCCCCCCTTTCTCTGGTCCCTTATCAAGGCTTTTCCCTGGAAGTTGAAATTGGGGAACAGACTAAATCAGGATTCTTGTTCCTTTAAGTCAGAAGGTCTCTGCTTCCCAAGGACTGTTTACTCATTCAATTAAACCTCCTATCATCAGAAACTCTTCCTTATCTGGAGCTCTCCAGATCAGAAACAGAAACTATTAAGGGATAGTTAATGACCAGCAGTTTGACAGAAGTGGGAGAGTTGGAAGCAATGCAGGGCTTAGGACTGAGGAGCTGCCCCGAGGCTGGGTTATAATCACCATGTGGGTGGAGTTGAGGAAACTGCCAGTAAAGTGGCTGAGCTCCAGGAAATCCACCTCACACAGTGGCAATGCTGAGGGCACGTTGTCGTCTGGGGACGTGGGAACTGGGAACACCTTGGGGTCAAAGGATAGCCCAGCTCTCGGGGCCACAGAAGGCATTCTTGTTCTCTTGGTCACGGACACAATAATAAAACGCAGTTATTGCTGCTTTGGACAAATTTGGAAATGCGGACGGAGACATTGTGAAAAGCGAGGAACGCGTCCAAGGCCATTTCCTCCCGGAGTGGATTCTTTGACATCCAAGTTGGCCAGGTTGACAAGAGAGGAATCCTTGAAGCTTGCTGTCTGTGACACGGATGAACTCCTTCCCTTCTTGAATGTTTCAAGATGTAACTTTACAGCAGCAAACTGCAATGAAGATTAATGGGCGGAGGGAGAGGCCGAGGCAAGCCCTTCCCTGACTGGAACCCAGCAGCAGGGCGGGCCCGAGCGTCTGGCTGGGAGGGCTGCCGAGATGGTGTCACAGCCTCTGTGGAAAGAATCCGGCTCCACTGGCGGGGACTGCTTCCCTCTCACCTCCTGGAGAAAGAGATGCATTTCCTAGAATAGAGCCGACATCTCCTCCAGTCCAAGGTCACCGACAGCGCTGTCCAAGTTTGCTTCCGTTTACACACAAGGAAATCAGGATACTGACGCAGTCCCTCTGCAGTTGAAATGGATGGGGTCCAAGCGCGGGTGTGGGCCAAGAAAGTTATTTCAGAATCCGGGCTCAGAGTTTCGGGTTTCTCCACCGATTTCGTCCATGTTCTCAATGAGCAGAGAGAGGCCTGGAGGTGGGAGGGTGGGGTCAAGAGATGGGCGTGTCCGGAGTCCAAGAGGTTTGGAGTCAGGCAACCATTGACTTCAAATCCTGGTTGCACTGCTAACGGCTGGGTGATCTTAGGTGAGGAACCTAACCTCTCTGAGCCTCCGTCTCCTACTCTGCAGAAGGATGCCTGATATCTTTGTCACGGAATCCTCGAGCAGATTAAACGAGGTAACATATGCAGAGGTGCATAGCCCAGCCTTGCTACAAAGAGTTGGCTGCCAAAATATTCATTTCCTTCCCTTTCAAATCACCTTTTCAGAATTACTGAATACGTTCACACTGAAAAGTTACCATTGAGAAGGGCGCCTTCAGTTACACTTTATAGAGGCTATGCACCATATGGGAAGACGATCTTGATCCCAAGCTGCCGAAATTATTTTGTGAGGGCGTGGGGAACTTTTTTTTCAGAATCCATCAAGAATCCATACTGCACTCTGAGCTGCAGGAGTGCCTACAAAGTCTTGAACACTCTCAAGTTGAATATATTTATGATGGCATAAATAAGACTCAGGGAGCTACTGCATCCAGGTTGGAGTGGAGCGTGACACCTTTTTCTGCACAATCCCTCCCCCAGAGATGGATCAGCACATTTGAAAATACCAGGCTGAGAAAGGAAGTTTTCCCTCCGGGATTAGAACAACCTGGTGTGAGAAAAATCTAACAGAAAGGAGATGGCAGAGGAAGAAAAAGAGAATAATTTACATTCTTTCTGTGTACTGCATGCCAGCACCACTGAGCAATGCAATAGATTGTCCTCATAATATTTGTGTTTGATAGATATTAAATGGCCCTTTACAATAGCCATGGAGCATACTTGCATCGGATAGCAAGTTTCTTAGATATGCACAAATAAAGAGCGTTATAAATTTTATAACATCATCAACTCTATCTACTGAGAGGTGGTTGACTAATGGGACTGCTCAGAACAGTGTGTAAACTTAGATCTAAGGCTCGCCCCTGGACCACGGGCCAAGGCTGGGCTCTACGCCCCGATGCCGCTGAGAGACCTGGAGCTCAATTTCTGGAGGCCTCCATTCCCCCAATATGAAATAAGACTGGACTTCACCGCTAGTCTCCAGGTTAGAGGGTACATCAGAGGCTGCGCAATTCAACAGCCACATCTATAACCGGTGAAGCAGTGCCAGAAAGGGAGCATGATCAGCACAGAGTCCCCCATAGAATCAAAGCCAGAGCTGGGACGCCCAGAGGCGCTCTGTCCTAGGAGTGCACACCCCCTTCCACAGAGTGTGACATCATTCTGCGTTGGCTTCAAGGCAGTAAAGTGAGGGGACAAGAGTAAAACCTTGGGGTAGGGGCTGCAGTGACTCCTTAAAGGAACCTTATCAACCCCTGGCATGATGCTCACTTCCTCTTCACACCAGGTAGTGGGCTAAATGGTGGCTTCCAAAGTGGCATGTCCACATCTTAATTCCTGGGCCAGTACATAACACTTAATGTGGTTATAAAAAAGAGAGAGAGAGAGATGGGATTAAATTGTGGCTCTTGAGAGGAAGAGTTTATCCTGGATTAGCTCAGCATGGCTCACCCAGGAGTGTTTCTCCATCCCTCCCCAACCACTAAGACTCCATGGCTTGTGTCCTGCCTGGTAAATCAATGCTGGGCAAGGGAAACCCCTCTCTCCAAAACACCTGGTTTGGCTCAGGAGACATTTCATCCCAGCCAGAGTCACAGGTGATGTCCGCATTGGCCCAATATTACATGGTTAGCAAGAAATGGGGCTGGATTTCCAAGCCAGGCAGTCTAAGTCCAGAGCCCATGGGGGTCCTTACCCGGGGATGTCTGCGCACAAGGGAGGACCAGGGGAAAAAACCCATATTCTGCTTCTTAAGTCTGTGGTTACACATTGCCCCATCTCTGCAATGATACTACAACTCTGCAGGCTCCAGTTCTTCTCAGTGTTCCCCAACAGCCTTGTCCCCTTGCCTATGTAAAGGTAAACTAACTCTATAGGTCAGAAATCCCAAATCTTAACCCAGCAAGGGTTTATTTGTTGTCCAACTCAGTCCAGGGAGCTTTACTCCAGGTGGTCATTCAGGGATCCAGGATTCTTTCATCTTACAGCTCTGACTTCCCCTAGGTCTTTGACAGTCTCTCCGCTCAGAAGGTAAATGAAGTGAGGATCATATGTGCAAGGTTTTTTGTAAGCCTGATGCATGTACTGGATGTTGTCACATGCCACCCAGATCCCCACCAAGACTTGGGGATGCAGTCCCCTTGATGCTGGGGAAAAGATGGCAGATTATCATCAGCTGGCAGCCCCTTGGGGATTTTCCTGGGCTGAGGAGAGTGGTCTTACTTTCTTTTTAGGAGAACACAGGGGTGTAAAGTCCAGATCCCTTGCTCCAGCCAGAGCAACTATCAGGACCTGCGGCACTCACACAAGGCAGGCCCATTCCTCCCTCTGCCAGCCCTGCTTAGTCACATTCTTTCAACTGTGTGGCTCTCAAGGGCACTCCCAGCTAAAATTTCAGCTACAGAGTCTGCTTCCCGGGGAAGCTGGAACTACAAACGCACACACATCACTTCTGCTTATGTGGCATCAGCCCAAACTCAGGCAGTGACAGAAGACCCTGGAGAGCGTGGTCTTACAATGTGCACAAGTAGCTGGGAGGGCACAGTGCTGGTGTCCACCGGTAGCATCTCCACAATGAGCCACCCTTATTCTCTTGACACAACACTTCCACCCAACCTGGAGGACCATGGCAGTGGAGGAAGTGTTTGCAGTGGAGGAAGGGGAGGACGTATTTGACCCTGAGAACATAATCTCAGAACTCTTGGAATCAGCCACCTCCCACTTCCTGGGATCGATAAAATGTTATTTTTCTTCCTTCTGTAAACTCCATTCCCAGATCTGTAAAATGAGGCCAAAAATTTTGGACAGTGGAGAGCAGTTGTGAGGAATTAAAAAGAGGATCTTTGCAAAATCAACTACCCCAGGACCTTCTATGGAAAAATTCCTTTTTCGATATTTAGTGAATCCAAGTCTCTGGCATCTGCTTGATCTGTGTAAAAAACACTGGCCTCTTTCACTATCAACTTGTGGGCTAGGGTGCTCAGACATCAACTCTTCCAAGAGCTGACTGAGTAGGAATGAATTCGCAAGCTGGAGAATTCAATACGATCACTGTTGTACTTTCTCTCTAACAAAACTTTGAAGATGTTTTTCTTTGCTATTAAACTACCCCATTTTGACTCAGCGATCAGCCGCTCCAGCCACCCTGGACTTCTGTGGTTTGCAGGAGTTGGACCAGGATCTGATGCCGGCATCTGGCACGCGCTCAAGGTGAACCTTTGAAGGCAGGAACGAGACGTGGCAGGTTTGCGCTGAAGGTTCTTCCAGGCTTCAGGCGTCCTACTAGAGCAAGTACATACAGCTCTTGTGGGAAGAAGCTAGCTGGGCAGAACAGATTGGCAGGAAGTTGAGACAGCTTCCTTCTTGCCTCCTGATTTGAAATCATACCAGCATAAGCCAAGCAAAGTAATCAGAGCAGTGAGAGGCTCTTAGAACAGCATCCAATCAATACACTGGCAGGGAAGGAACGCTGGATGCTCACAGGGGTCAACATGAACTCTGCTTAACACTCTGCTGAGGTCCCCGAGCCGAGTCCTGAGACATATGACGGGAGTCAGAGGGAACGTGGCGACTGTGGACTGGACGCTGCAGGGAGGCTTGGGGTTCTGAAGCAAGAGCAGCAGCAGTTGGAGTCTAGCTCACTCCTTTTTAGCAATCGGTGGAGACTGGCTGCCCAACCACTGTCTGAGTGAGTAGTCTCATCTCTAAGATCGAGATAAAAATGGTGCCCATGTCATCATGTGAATGTGCAGATTAGGTGAAAGAAACCCTCAAAGCCTTTAAAAGTACCTGGCACTCAGCACCTATGAAAGGAAGAAGGTTGTTGTTATCATTACTGATGATGCTATTATCAGTAGTAGTATGAGTATTTGTACCGCAGAAGGTGTCTCCATTGGTTTACCAATGCTCTCATTGAAGACTGAACTGTCCCGGGTCTGTGCTGAACCCTGGAAGTGGGGACATTGTTTCCACCCCGAAGCTGACCGCAGTCTGCTCTGGAAACAATGAAAGTAGAGAAGAGTTTGTGTTGAAACATATAGTTCAAGGTAACGGGACAGCACAGAGGTAGCCTCTTAACCTAACGTGGGAGCCACACTTTTTTAGTCTACAGAGAACTGTGATCACTGATGGAGGAAACACGGTAGCCCCGGGTCCCTGTGTGAAAGGAGAAGGGACTTGGTGGTGTGGCGGGAGGGGCAATGGTGGTTGTTACCAATCCCCTGAACAAGGAGAATGAGAATACTAGAGTCTCAAACATAGAATCAAGAGAGGATGTGTGATTGATGCCCTGATGGTTTTTAGAAAAACATCATTCTGTTTTTGAAACCCAGATCACCTGTGCACAAGCTGTGGGCCTTCAGAATGGCACTGAACCTCTCTGAAACTCATTTTCTTTTATAAGACAACTTACAAGGCACATATATTATAATGCTTTGCTCATAGGAGTGTTCGAATTTTTTAACTATTTTTTTTAATGATACCATATATGTGAAAAGTGCACAAATTATAAGTGGACAGCTCAATGATTATTCCAAAGTGAACATATCTATCTGTGTAACCAGCACCCATATCTAAAAATAAAATAGTCCCAGCACCAGGAAGTCTCCCTCATGCCCTTTCTCAATGCTGTGTTGTCTCTCCAGGTGAACAGCTCCTTGACTTCCCTCACTGTAGATTAGCCCGGCCTGCTTGTGGGCCCTGGGTAGATGCTTTCATACAGGATGTAATGTTCTGAGTCTGGCTGATTTTACTCAGCATTTAATATGTGAGCTGTTATTGTAGGTAGTTGTGGCTTGTTCTCAATACACTTCTGTTATTATTTTTCAGTTCGGTTTGTGAGTTATCACCTTGCAACAAAGTGGCTATCAGAGGAAACTTCCAAATGATGGCTGCCAGGGCTGGGAAACCACCGGTTTGGTACTTTGAATCACAGGATGATTCACCAAGATGCCCTAGAGCATAATTCATAAAATGTGCACATTCTTTACAATAAATGCAATAACCCCAGCCGTTTCAGCCAACAGCTCAAATAAAAGCAGGTGCGCATCAAAACCTTAGGAGACTCCAAGAAGAATAGTCAATTAGAATAAGGAGAGGACATGTTGCCTGTGCAAATAGGTAAATATAGAACAGAACTGTCTCCAAAGTCACCAGTTGAGTCCTTAGCAGCAGAGAGGTGGGAAACGCAGCGGGAGGAATGTGGACATTGACACTGGACAGAACCAGTGTTGGACCCTTGGTCCACTGCCCGTCAACGGCCTGACCTTGAACAATTTATTTCACTCCTCTGAACCTCATTTTCGTCATCTGCACAATGAAAATAAGAGTGCCTCCCTACTAGGCATGGTTGAAAAAGAAAATCCAATTAAATAATTGTGCAAGATATAAAGTAGGTGCTTGTGTTGTTCAAAAACGAGGGAAATGTTAACCCGTAACCCTGTCTCGGACAAACCCATTGTTTGTGTCTCTAAGTGGTACTTTGTGTTGTCTGAGGGCAGGCCATGAACTTATTTATCTCCAGATCTCAGTGCTTAGCATTCGGTGCAAGAAATGCATGTTGACTTGAACTTACTGATCACAAGGTAGATATGCGGTTGTGTTTATGTATTTGGATGGAAGACAGCGACACTAATATCTCTTAGTGATCCCATAGGTCAGCCAGTATGCCAGTCACTTTGCAGATGGTAAGGGATCTGGATTGCCCTATAATTTAATCTTTGTAATAATACCAGGAATTATTATAATAACCAGGAACCAAAACCCAGAAGGTTAAGGTCATATATCTCACTAGTTAAAGATCAACATTGGGATCGGGACTGTATACTTACAGACGCTGGGTTCCTTCTCACTATTTCTCACCATCTTCTCTGCCTATTCATTAATGAAGTTATTTATTTGTTCATTCATTGAATCAACTGATCAACACATATGTATTTATGAAGCACTTTCATGTGCCAACTTCTCTTCTAGACATTTGGAGTCCAGTGACCAAAGGGAAAGGAAGACGCTACCTTCTTGAAGTTTACACCTTAGTTGGAGAGGGTAGTAAATAAATGAGTACAGCTCAAGTTATTGATCAATGAAATGGATAAATATATTTTAGGAGTGGGGCACCTGTCCTGCGGAGGTAACAGGTGGGATGGCACCTGAAGAGTGAGTGTCCTTTGCAGGGGTCCCAGCTGACAGGGTCTCCTGCTACAAGACCTTCTTTCAGTCTTTCCTGACACTGACCCACGAGGTGCTCCCACCCCTGCCCCAGCTTCCTGTGCGGAGCAGTTCTGAACGCTGGATTCGCAGATCAGCGGGAAGAGATCCCAACCTGCTTCCCTGCCAAAGCCCTGTCAGCACATACAGATGGTTCCCACAGATTGCCGCCTTCCTATCTGCCTGGGCTGGCCCTCTGCGCTGAGGGGAGGGGGGGAAGTCTGTAGGAGACAATGACTAGTGAAACCTTTCCAAGCATCTTTTACTCAGCAACTGGCCCCTGTGGCTTTCACCCCTGCAAGAGCTCTTCACTTACATTCTCTTATCTGCCTGCAAGCCTCTGGCCCAATGGGAAATAGAACTACTAGTGACGGGGATCCACTGTGCCCCAAGCACTGCACTTCACATGCTTACCCAAAAATGCCTCCAGCTATGAGTCCCTGCAGTGACCTCCTTATGTTTGGTGACACAGTCTTGCATGTGGTCACAAAGACCATGGTTGTCTTTCCTCCACAGAAATAGTTATTTGTTAAGACTGGGGATCTGGCCTAATCAGGCAGTGGCACAGGAGATAGAGCATTGGCCTGAGACGCAGAGGACCCAGGTTCAAAACCCCGAGGTCACTGGCTTGAGCGTGGGATCATAGACATGACCCCATGGTCATTGGCTTGAGCCCAAAGGTCACTGACTTGAAAACCAAGGTCACTGGCTTGAAAACCAAGGTCACTGGCTTGAGAAAGGTGTCACTGGCTAGGCTGGAGTCCTCAGGTGAAGGCACATATGAGAAAGCAATCAATAAACAACTAAGGTGCCACAACAAAGAATTGATGCTTCTCATCACTCTCTATTCCTGTCGGTCTGTCCCTTTCTGTCCCTCTCTCTGTCTCTTTCTCACTTAAAAAAAAATGTCATTTGGTCCATCACAAATTCATCCGGAGTCACAATTAACCATGCCATGCAAGATTTAGCCATAGAAAGAGAAACCCTGTATCCAAACAAGGAGATGAAAGTTTCTGGTGAAGGAGACAGTGTGAGGCTTGAAGTCTACACCTGCTTCAGTGCAGCGATGTGATTTATAAGGAATCACTTTGTTACCCTAGGCCTCTGTTTCCCGATCTGAAAAATGAGGTTAATGATGCCTAGAGTAAAGAAAACAGGTTGGTCCTAACCAAAGCATACTGTATAATAAATGTGTCCAAGGGAGAGATTGGCAGACACTGGTAATATTTACCTTGGAAATTTCCACTAACCAAATATTTGGCCATCAGGTTAGTGACAATAATAACGTGATTTTTAATTAGCCCACCAAAAGTCATCACATCCCTCAGGATTAAATCATGCTGACCAAGCACACTAGATTAGTGTGAAAACCCAGAATAGCAACTTCTAAAATGATGAGGAGGATTAGAATTATGGTAAAACCTCAAACATGGTGGCATGACTAACATCGCCCCTCCCCAGAAAGCACAGGGGAAGCCCAGGAGGTCAACCAATGAGCATGGAATTAGAACAAGGGGAATAAGATGAAACATTTGTCCCAGAGCATCAGGGACCATGTGGCCATGGGGACAGAAATATTCACCACCGCTCTCCCCAGGCACTGCCTCGTGGCACCGGGGCAGCCTGCCTCCACAGCTCCTCTGTGTCCTGGGGTCCCTTCTGATGGCCTCATTCCTTTCCTTAGAAATGCTAGCATTCAACTGACTTTCTTCAAATCTTTAGACTCAAGAAACATTTTTTTTCTGATGGAAATGGTTTTGATTTGTCCTGTTCTGATCTCCTGGCATGGAATTTATTATTTAGCTTTCAGGGGACAATCTTAGTTCTACTCATAACACTTACCCATAGAGTTGATGGGAATAGCAAATGACATAGATTTTAAGTAGCACCTGGAAGCTATTTTGACGAGGAGAAAGAACAGAAAAAGAAAGAGGTAGAGAAAGAGGAGGAAGGGGCGAGGGGATTTTGTGCATTGGTCAGAATGCACTTGTGCTCCAAATCAGGGAACATTTCAAAAAGAACAGCAGCAAATGTAAAGAGTAGGGATAGATAAGTCACAGATGATTTCTTGATCTCTTCTTCAAATGGCAAATCTATTTCCTAACCATGAGACTCAGCATGTGGCCTAAGCTGAACTAGCTGTAGAACCCCAGCACTATATCAACAGACTGACACAGGGGTGAGGCATATGACCAAAACCAGCTGAAGGGTGTCTTCTGTAAATGGATTTTTGCAAGGATGTTGGGCTGCTGTGCTCTGGTGGTTTAGACCTGCTCAGAGCATAGGGAGGTCACAGCCCTGGGGGTAGAGGACAGAATACCTACTGGAAATAAAAAGAGAAAATTCCATCATCTTGAGAAAAAGTAGGTCTTTGCACAAGAAATGAAGACTTAGAAAGTGGGAGATGAACCTTCTTCCTTTATGTAGATCATGACACCAACCTCCATGTATGTTTCTTAGCAAATGCTTGTTTTGTTGCTTTGCACACTCACACCCATAAAAATTTTTTAAATTGGATTTCTTTCAGAGGTAAAATGGGAAAAGCAAAGGAAGAAAAGGAGAATATTCAGAGAGACTCTTGAAAGGCCCCTGGAAGCTAAAGGTTGGATGAAGAGGAGATGAACGGGAGAGTCTGAAGGTGAAAATCTGCACCCACGGCCCCAACTAGATTATTCACATAAAATTAACTATTCTGGGATGGACAGTACTTCTAAAATACTTTTTTTACATTTCTCTAAATTGAGGCAGTTACACTTCAGGGACTAGATAACACACATTGCACCAAAACTGAATTGAGAAATACACAAATCCATAATTATAGTTGGAAATTTTAACACTCTTTATACAGTAATAGAGAGAATGCAGAAAATCAGCAAGGATATAGCACTGAACAACATCAGTAACAAACTGAACCTAACTGGCATTAATAGGACAACCATTAAACAGTAGCAGGACACATATCATTTTTGTATGCATAGAACATTCACATGATAGACCCTGAGTGTCTTCAAACAAAGCTCAATAAATGTAAAAGCATTGAATTCACACAAATTATGTTCTCTGAGTATATAAAATTAAACTAGAAGTCAATAACAAAAAGGTAACAGAAAAATCTCCAACACTTTAAAATTAAAAACACACTTATAAATATGTGTTAAAAGAAAGTCTCAAAGAAATCGGAAAATATTTTTAACTGAACAAAGTGAAAATGTGACATATAAGATGTTTGATGTAGTTAAAACACTGTAAATTGCAAGGAATTTTATAAAATTAAATGTTTATATTAAAGAACAAAGTCCTCATATCAATAACATATTTCTGCTTTCAGAAATTAAAAGAACAAAATAAACTTAAATCAAGAAGAAGGAAATAATAAAGATAGCAGTAATCTTTACAACTGAAAGCAGAAAATAATAGGAACTCAATAAACCTGGTTCTCTGAAAAAAACAAATTAAAATAATAAACCTTTAGCAAGTCTCACAATGGTTAAAAAAAAAAGGAAAAAACAGAAATTACCAAAATGGGGAACAAACCAGAAAAAGTTAATAGAAACCCTTCCAATTTTATAAAGATGATGAGCAACACTATGAATAGCATTATGAAAATAAATTAAACAACTCCTGTGAAATGGACCAATTATTTGAAAATTAGAAATTACGCAAAATTTACCCAAGATGAAATAGAGAAACTAAATAACCATATAACTAAAAATTAATCAAATTTGTGGTTTAAAACCTTCCATGAAAGAAAAGTCTAGGCCCAGGAGATATCTCTTGTGAATTTCAGAAATCATTTATATGGTGACGGAAAATGATTTGACTTAAGATGATAGGCAAGCAACATAATCAACAGTTCAAATGCTATAAAAATATTCACCTAAAACCTATGCACTCTTATTGATCAATGTCACCCTATTAAATTTAATTTTCTAAATAAAATTTTAAAAAATAAATTATTTAAAGAAGAAAAAACACTAATTCTGCACAATCTCTCCCAGGAAATAGAAGAGATGATACTTTACAACTCATTCTTTGAGACCAACATTTTCTTGATGCCAAAACCAGATAAAGACAGTATTAAAAAAGAAAAAAAAATATTGACCAATAATTCTCTTGAACATAGACACAAAAATCCTTAACAAAATATTAGCAGATCAAATCATGAAATATATAAAAAGATATATACACCATGACTAACTGGAGTTTATCTTATAAATGCAAAGTTTGTTTCATATTCAAAAACAAATTGACATAATCATACTAACAATCTAAAGAAGAAAAATCACATGATTATATCAGTTGATGCAAAAAAGGCATTTGATAAAACTCAACATCCATTCATAATAGAAACTGTGAGCAAACTAGAAATAGAAGAAATCTTACTCAACTGAGAAAGAACATCTACAAGAAACCCAGAGTTAACATCATATTTAATGGTACAAGCTGAATATTTTATCCCTAAAATCACACACAAGGCATAGATATCTATTCAACATCATATGGAAACTGCTAGTCAGTACAATGAGATAAATATTTTAAAAATGAAAGAAATATATATATAGGAAAGAAAGGAAATAAAGCAGTGCCTATTTTCAGATAAAATCATTTTCTACATAGAAAATCCCAACTAAGCTACAAAAAAAAGAAAGAAAATAAACTTATTCAATATCTATTAAGCAAGTTGAGCAAGACCAAAGATAGAGCCAATACAGAAAAGTAAAACTGATTTCTATATACTACCAATGAACAATTGGAAGTAAACAAACAAAAAGTTTATAACAGTTACCCCCAAAATGAAACATTTAGGTACAAACTAACAAGTTATCTACAGCAGGAGCCAGCAAACTCTCTATAAAGAGCCAGAGAGAATTTAGGCATTGAGGACTATTCTAGTGTCTATTGCCTATTTCTCTTTGTTTTTGCTTTGTTTTGTTTTGCTTTTGTTTTGTTTTACAACCTTTTAAAAATGTAAAAGCTCATTCTGGCTCACTAGACTTACAAAGTAGGTCACAGACCAGATTTGGTTTATGGGTCAAATTTGCAGATCCCTGATCTATAGAATCTGTATGCTGAAAACTACAAAATCCTAATGCAAGAAAGACATCAAAAAGTTAAAGAAATGGGAGAGAGGATGCGTCCATAGATTAAAAGACTCGATATAGTGAAAATGACAAACTGATCTATAGATTTAATGTTAATACCAATCAGATCCTTTTTGTAGACATAGACAACCTGACTCTAAAGTTTACATGGAAAGACTAAGAAACTAAAAAACCTAAAACTATTTTAGAAAAAAATACATAAATTTGGAAGAATTACAGTGCTCAATATTATGACATTAGAAGTACAATGACCAAGATAGTGTGTCCTTGGGAAAAGATGGACACGTAGATCAGTGGGGTAGAATAGAGAGACCAGAAATAGACCCAAAAATATGGCCATTGAATTTTAAACAAAGATGCAAAACACAACTCAGTGAAGAAAGAGTAGTCTTCTCAGCAGTTAGTATTGGAACAAGTGGACAATCCATTCGCAAAAGATGATATAGGTGGACCTAAATCTCATGCTATATATAAAAATTAACTAAAATAAATTAACGTAAATACAAAAAACAAAAATCATAAATTTTTAGGAGAAACATAGTAGAAAATCTCTGTGACCTAGAACCAGGCACACTTATACATACACCAAAAGCACAATCTGCAAAAGAAAAGTTGATGAACTGGACTTCATCAGACTGAAAACTTTTGCTCTAATGAGTGAGTGTTCTTTGCCGTCATTTCATTACAATAAACAGATTTTCATAGAGATTTAAATGAGTACATGCTATTGTGTCTGGGCATCTTTTTACACTCTCTTGCATTATTCCTATTGCAGAGAGAGGCAGAGGTTTCTCTCCAGTTAAACATTGGCTGTAATCTTTGTCCTCTCCCCTTTTTCATTTCTTTGTCAAAGATTAAACTTGTTTTTATTGTGATCTTTTTTTAATTTTTATTAATTTTAAAGGGGTGACATTAATAAATCAGGGTACATATGTTCAAAGAAAACATCTCCAGGTTATCTTATCATTCAATTATGTTGCATACCCATCACCCAAAGTCAAATTGTCCTCTGTCACATTCTATCTGGTTTGCTTTGTGCCCCTCCCCTCCACCCTCTCCCACCCTCTCCTCCCTCCCACACCCCATAACCACCACACTCTTGTCCACGTCTCATAGTCTCACTTTTATGTCCCACCTATGTATGAAATCATGCTGTTCTCAGTTTTTTTCTGTTTTACTTATTTCACTTCGTATAATGTTATCAAGGTCCATCCATTTTGTTGTAAATGATCCGATGTCATCATTTCTTATGGCTGAGTAGTATTCCATAGTATATATGTACCAAAGTTCTTTAATCCACTTGTCCTCTGACGGACACTTGGGCTGTTTCCAGATCTTTGCTATTGTGAACAATGCTGCCACGAACATGGGGGCGCATTTCTTCTTTTCAAACAGTACTATAGTGTTCTTAGGGTATATTCCTAAAAGTGGGATAGCTGGGTCAAAAGGCAGTTCGATTTTTAATTTTTTGAGGAATCTCCATACTGTTTTCCACAGTGGCTGCACCAGTCTGCATTCCCACCAGCAATGCAGGAGGGTTCCCTTTTCTCCACATCCTCATCAGCACTTATTCAGTGTTGTTTTGCTGATGAGTGCCATTTTGACTGGTGTGAGGTGATATCTCATTGTGGTTTTAATTTGCATTTCTCTAATGATTAGTGATGAGCATTTTTTCATATGCCTATGGGCCATCTGTATGTCCTCTTTGGAGATATTTCTATTCATTTCTTTTGCCCACTTTTTGATTGGATTGTTTGTCTTCCTGGTGTTGAGTTTTATAAGTTCTTAATAAATTTTGGTTATTAACCCCTTATCAGACATTTTGTCGAATATGTTCTCCCATTGTGTGGTTTGTCTTTTTATTCTGTTCTTATTGTCTTTAGCTGTGCAAAAACTTTTTAGTTTGATATAGTCCCATTTGTTTATCCTGCCTTTTATTTCATTTGCCCGTGGAAATAAATTGGCAAATATATTGCTGCAACAGATGTCGGAGAGCTTGCTGCCTATGTTTTCTTCTAAGATGCTTATGGTTTCACAGCTTACATTTAAGTCTTTTATCCATTTTGAGTTTGTTTTTGTAAATGGTGTAAGTTGATGGTGTAGTTTCATTTTTTTGCAGGTAGATGTCCAATTTTCCCAACACTATTTGTTAAAGAGGCTGTCTTTACTCCATTGTATGTTCTTTCCTCCTTTGTCAAATATCAGTTGTCCATAAAAGTGTGGTTTTATTTCTGGGTTCTCTGTTCTGTTCCATTGATCTATGTGCCTGTTCTTATGCCAGTACCAAATTGTCTTGAGTACAATGGCCTTGTAGTATACCTTGATATCCGGAAGAGTTTTTGATAACTGTTTCCATCTCATTTGTTGTAATTGGTCTGTTTAGGTGTTCTGATTCTTCCAGATTGATTTTTGGAAGATTATATGATTCAAGAAATTTGTCCATTTCACCTAGGTTTTCTAATTTTTTGGCATAGAGTTCTTCATAGTATTTTCTTATAATACTTTGTGTTTCTGTTGTGTCAGTTGTTATTTCTCCACTCTCATTTCTAATTTTATTTATTTGAGTCCTCTCTCTTTTTTTCTTGGTGAGTCTAGTTAAAAGTTCCTCGATCTTTTTTTTTTATTATTTATTTTTTATTTTATTCATTTTCTTTTTAGAGAGCAGACAGAGTGAGAGAGAGAGAGAGAGAGAGAGAGAGAGAGAGAAAGGGGGGAGGAGCTAGAAGCATCAACTCCCATATGTGCCTTGACCAGACCAGTGCAGGGTTTTGAACTGGCGACCTCAGTGTTCCCAGGTCGACGCTTTATCCACTGCGCCACCACAGGTCAGGCTTAAAAGTTCCTCGATCTTGTTTACCTTTTCAAAGAACCAGCTCCTGGTTTCATTGATCCTCTGTATTGTTTCCTTAGCCTCTATGTCATTTATTTCTGCTCTGGTCTTTATTATTTCCTGCCTTTTACTAGTCCTGGGCTTTATTTGCTGTTGCTTTTCTAGTTCTTTTAGATGCAGGGTCAGGTTGCTTATTTGAGCTTTTTCTAGCTTCTTTTGGTATGCCTGTAGTGCAATGAACTTCCCTCTCAGTACTGCTTTTGCTGTGTCCCATAAATTTTGAGTTGATGTATGCTCATTTTCATTTGTTTCTAGAAACTTTTTAATTTTTTCTTTGATCTCATTGTTAATCCATTCATTATTTAATAACATGCTATTAAGTTTCCAAGTGTTTGAGTATTTTTCATTTTTTCTTTTGTGGTTAATTTCTAGTTTTATGGCATTGTGATCAGAGAAAATGCTTGATATGATTTCAATCTTCTTAAATTTATTGAAACCATTTTTGTGTCCTAACATGTGGTCTATCCTAGAGAATGTACCATGAGCGCTTGAAAAGAATGTATATTCTACTGCTTTAGGATGAAAAGTTCTGAAAATATCTATTAAATCGAGTTGATCTAGTGTCTCCTTTAAGTCTGCTGTTTCTTTATTAATTTTCTTTTTTGAGGATCTATCCAGTGTTGTTAGTGGGGTATTGAAATCCCCTACTATTATAGTATTGCTGTTAATCTCGCCCTTTATATCCATCAAAATCTGCTTTATGTATGTCAGGGATCCTATGTTTGGTGTGTAGATATTTATAATAGTTATATCTTCCTGTTGAATTGTTCCCTTTATCATTATGTAGTTTCTAATTTTTTAGAAATTAGAAACTTTATCTCTTACTACAGCCTTTTTTTTTAAAGTCCATTTTGTCAGTTATAGGTATTGCTACCCTGGCTTTGTTTTCATTTCCATTTGCATGAAATATTTAATTCCATCCTTTTACCTTCAGTCTATGTGCATCTTTTGTTTTAAGGTGTGTCTCTTGTAGACAGCATATGTATGGGTACTGTTTCTTTATTTATGCAGCTACCCTATGTCTTTTGATTAGATCATTTAATCCATTTACATTTAAGGTTATTATTGATATGTAGTTGTTTATTGCCATTTTATTCTTTAAAGCTGTATTCTTCTTTTGCTATATTCTTTTCTCCCTTTGAACTGTTTACAATAGGCCCCTTAGCATCTCTTGCAGAATTGGTTTGGTTTTAATGAATCCCTTGAGGCTTTTTTTGTCTGGGAAGCTCTTTATTTCTCCTTCAATTTTAAACATTAGACTTTCTGGATAGAGTAGTCTTGGTTGCAGATTCTTGTTCTGCATTACTTTGAATATATCTTGCCATTCCCTTCTGGCCTCAAGTGTTTCTGTTGAGAAGTCGGATGTCATCCTTATGAGGGCTCCTTTGTAGGTGATAGCTTTTTCTTTCTCTAGCCGCTTTTAAAATTTTCTCTTTATCCCTTTGCTTTGGTATTTTAACTATGATGTGTCTTGGTGTAGCTTTCTTTGGGTTTCTCTTTAATGGAGTTCTCTGTGCTTCTTGAATGTGTGAAACGTTTTCGAGCCTTAATTTAGGGAAGTTTTCAGCTATGATTTGATTGAACAAAGTTTCTATTTCTTGTTCTTTCTCCTCTTCTTCATGAACCCCTATGATGCGGTTGTTATTTCTCTTCATGTTGTCACAGAGCTTCCTTAGAGTTCCTCAGATTTTTTGAGTCTCTTTTCTTTTTTCTGCTCTGCTTTTGTGCCTTTGTTTATTTTGTCCTCTAACTCACTAATTCGATCCTCAGCTTCATCCATCCTGCTTTTAATTCCTTCCATTGTAGTCTTTAGTTTTGATACTGTATTTGTCATTTCTGTCTGATTCTTTTTTATTATTTTTATTTCCTTTTTTATATTTGCTATCTCTTTATTTAGGTGGTCGTAACCATCTATTGTTGTTCTAAGCTCTTTGAACATCCTAACAATCACTATTTTAAACTCTGCATCTGGTAATTTGGTTATATCTGACTCATTTGGGTCCTTCTCTGGGGATTTCTCTTGATTCATTTGGGTTGCATTTCTTTGCCTGCCCATTTTGTCTGTGTATAAGAAGGGTTTGGCCACTGGAGTCCAATGTGTGTTGCCTCTGTGTTCTCTAGGTGTGGTCTGTCTGCAGGTCTGCCACTCCCTCTGTCGCTGCCTGGGGCATTCGAGTATGGGCGTTGCCAATGCCGGCCTACTGCAGCTATTGCTGCAGTTTCTGCCTCTCCTCCATGGGAGGGGCTATGTTCTCATGCCTGGCTCTATAAATCTCAGCTGGTCTCAGCCTTTGCTTCACCCCCAGGGGTAGGGTTGCACACTGCACACTGGCCACAAGCCTCAACACCAAGGGCAGGGGTGAGCACCTTTGCTCAGCTGTGAGTATTCATCTGTTCCCGGGTTTCTGCCCTGCCCTCGCAGTGAGAGCCAGCTTGCGCATCAGGCTGCAAGCCTCGGCTCCTTGGGTCTGGCCAGGCTGTGGGCGAGTGCTCAGCTGCGGACCTCTGCCTTTGTCCAGGCTTTCATCCCACCCCTGCAGGTGGAGCTGGCTCGCAGGTAGGGCCACAAGCCTCGAAGGCCAGGTGAGGCTGCGCCTGCACACCCTTCCTCAGCCATGGATCTCCGTTCCCAGGCTCCTGCCCTTCCCCCACAGGTGGAGATACAGGCAGGCCCACAGCTGGCCGGACCGCTTTCTTGTGTCCCCTCTGCCCCCGCCAGGCTAGACTGAGCTCATGCTGGCCAGCTGGCTTCCGCCCCTGCTGACAGAACCGCCTTTCACGTCCCACCGCTGCCCACCCTCCAGCAAGCCCTCAGCAGTGTGGGTTGGGGCGCTGTAGCTCAGACCCTAAGACTCCATACTATAGTCCTGGAAGCTCCCTCCTTCTAAGCAGTTGTGCTCTGATTGCTGCAGGGGAGCCTGTTTGGCTGGTATCCTGCTTCCTTTTGCTGGTATTGCTGGTTCCAGGGGGAATACTCACTTCAGATTTGGGGAGTGACTCAGCCCAGGAGTTAGGGTGGCTGTCCCTCAAAATGTTTCTCTCTGTGCCTCCTATAGTACACTCTCTTCCCGTTGCTCTGGTCTTCTCCTCTCTCCCTGTCCTCTGGAGCCCAGTTGAGTGGTTGTGAGAGAGGTTTTCTGTGCCGTCCCTTTAAGAAGAATCCTGGGTCTGAGAAATCTGTCTCTTTCTCACAAACAGTATCCAGATTTGTTTCGCACCTAAATACTGTCCGTACGCCTCTTCTAGGCTCTGGGGCTGCAGACTGGGGCTTTGTTCCTGGGGCCCAGATCCCTCCTCTCTCCACTAAACTCACTTCCTGCCATGCGAGTCTCTCCAGGCTGCCATTCACTCCGGGGAGCTGGGCAGCCCTCTCTGCATTTCTGCTTTTCCTACCAGTCTCAATGTGGCTTCTTCAGTGTTCCTTGGTTGAAGAGTCCTCATAGTTTAGTTCAAAGTTGGTTTTTCCAGATGATGGTTCTTAAAATTAAGTTGTAATTCACTTTGGTTCTGGGTGTTGGAAGTTGGTACGTCCGCCTATTCCATCGCCATCTTGCCACTCCGACAATTTGACTTTGGGTGATGGGTACGCAACATAATCAAATGTCAAAATAACCTGGAGATGGTTTCTCTGAACCTATGTACCCTAATTGATCAATGTCACCTCATTAAAATTAATAATAAAAAATATTTTAAAAAATAAACATTGGCTGTAACCATACATTTAATCTACAGCCATCATCAGACACCATCCTTACTCTCGCGTGGTCTGTACCAACCTGGTTATTTTCTCAAAAAAGGAAAAAATCAGAATGCCATGAAGAGGAGAAACATTTACATAAAAAACAGTAAACTAGCAATTACATTTTTACAGTGATATTTTTAAGTCTTTCCTTTTGGGAGTCTTTCTCACTGACACTCCTTTGTGCTGGATGTCACTATAAGACCCATCGGGCATTTCCTTTGAAGAGACTTTTCAAAACCTTGGCCAAGGGGCTCTATTTCATTGAAAATAGCTGTTATTATACATAATGCATATCCTTGATGTCTTTTCTACTAACAGGCAGAAGACTCCTTTAAGTATTACTGTAAGTTGGGGGAAAGAAATGTACATTCAGTATATCACATTTAAGGTGGCAAGAGACTTCAAAAGGTGATGCACACCTCTCAGGTGATGTTTCCTCCCCTCATTTCTGAGTTCAAGTTATTTTTACTATGTCGAGCATATTAAATGCCAAAACTTTAGTAACTTCTCAAACATTTAGTTTATACAGTTGACAGCTTCTCGACCCTTATGTCCAGTGAACTGGACCCATTCCCGGAGACTTTGCTGGACCTAACTGGACTCCTTTCACTGTTCTTCCTTCCAAACTGATTTGAAGCAAGGGGGGACAAAAGGGAAGGAGAGGTCTGGCAGCGGGGCAAGTGAGAGGTGAATAAATGGGAGGAGAAGCAAGGGTCAGGAGAAAGAGTCTTGAACCCACGTGTATTCTAACTGAATGGTTCTGGAAGTTTCACCCCTAGAAACTATAAAGTAGGGATGTCTGTTCTAGAGACATTTTGCAGCAGTGGTCCTGGGGAAAAATGCAAGAATGAATGGCATTGCCTTTTAATGAACCTTTAATAAGTTCTCTCTGGTCACTGGGCAGGTGTGAAACATTCTTTCTTTGGATCAGAGACTTTACTACCTTCCCAATGGCCAGATTTCACCGCAGTAACTGATGGGAAACATTTGTGCCATTCTCAAAGCGCTGGCTGAAAAACCAGTTTGTAATAGCAAGCCACATTCACAGGGAGAAACTGGAGCAGTCATTCCAGTCTGAACTGCCCAGTCCAGAGCACTACGGTCAGGAGGAAAGGATACTCGTTCTAGGGAGGCCAACACGGGACCACTGACCTGAAAAGCCAAAATATCTAGGAGAGAAAGTTTATCCCAGACACATTGTGGTCATGTGTTCTCTGGGACCTTAAACAACAAGTGGAGAGAGCAGCTTCCTAGATACTGGGAGAGTCAGGGACTTTGGTTTGGCCAAACTTAGGGTATTGTGTCATGATTACTCTTCTTTGTCTTTGCCAAGAACCAGTCACTGCAGTTCAAGGGTGGAATTTATGGATTTGAAGTTAAGAGCAAAAGATAGAGATAAATTTTGCTGTACTTGCAGGGGGAGGGGCATGAAGAAATGAGAAAGAAGAAAAGTAAAATGTGACATGAAGAAAAAGAGAGAAAAGAAATAAGCTAGCTATTGATTATTTAAAACTAGTCAGTGTTTATTTATATCCTAAGGACTTTACTTCTGTCATCTCTTTGATTGTGGTCCAGATAAGACTGAATCGTATTCTTTTGTGACTTCTCTTGGAAGAGTGAGCCATTCAAACCAAAAAGACCTTTGCAAACAAGTGGTTTGAGCCTTATTTTTCAGTGGCACCAGAAACCTTTGTTCAAATGATATCATCAGGAAACTGACTACATAAAAACAGGTAAAAGTAGAATGGTGGTCTGAGAAAGCACACGTTTCCCGAACAAGCAAAAGAATTGATGCTAGCCCCAGGCCAGAGCTCGTGTCTTTCTCTGGTTCATGTTCTTCCCATCACATCACACATCTCTTTATGGAGACCCAATAAGCCTTTCTGAATCCATGCCCCATCTCACCAATAAAGTCATAAGCCCTGAAAGCAAATTTTCAAATCTCACACAGTTCTTTTTATCTTCACTGCAGAAGACATAGACTGACACACACATGAAGACTCTATGTATATCTGGGGACAAACTCTGGGGACTTTTCAGTAATACATATAGATGCAAAGCAAATTTAAAGCTTATAAAGAAGTTGGATTGGAGAGGGGGATATTATACATCTACCTGGGTCAGCCTTCCCCATTTCACTTAGATAGATGTGTTCTTTCCGTATGGGAACAGCGTAGCCTGAACAGCCCATATAGGTGTAGGCCATGGCGGAAACACTGTCTTTGGGGGTAGTGGCTGACTGGGAGGCCCTGCAGTCATGTCAAACAAACTTCTTCCAAGCAGGGCCTTTACTAAGCATAAAATTACATAAGGTGAGTTACACAGTTAGTACATTCAAAATAAAGAAAACAACAAGTATAATCCATTATAATGGGGATTTACATGATCATGGTTAGTTTCCCTGCCACTATCAAAGCATTGCCTAAACAGCACATCACGCTTTCCTCAGTGATACTGTTTGTGACAACTGTGGAAATAGGATGTAGTTGAGTGAGACACCAAGAGAATTCTGGCTGTTTACAGCATAAAATATGAATTGCTAAAACTCTGGTCCTAAGAGGAAATCTAGGCTCTATCCTATTATCATTCTGATTTCGAGTAATGGTGGAAATTCCACATTGCTTGTGCAAGTACATGGCGTAGGTGGTCCACTGGGGACAAACACAATGGGGTGGGCTCTGACCCCCTAATGCTTGGGGTCAGAATAAAGGCTCTAACTGCTGCACATTAAATGCAGTAGAAATCAGGAAGAACTCTCATCCAGAAGTCCTCTATTTCCCATCCTGTTAAATAAGGAGCAGTTGAAACTCTTCCCAACCTTGCCCTACTCCACTTCGGCTACTTCGGCAAGCAAGACAGAATTGGTTGTTGTTATCAGCCAGTGGTAGAATTGAGTGTTCTTAGAACAATCTATAGCAGGAAATCCTGGAGAGTGTGCTGGGTCTTCTCAGCCAATCACAGCACTTGTCCAAAGAGATTTTGTCCTTTTAAATTAATCAGCCCATTCTTCCCCCCCACCCACACACACAACCGTGGTTCAATGTGAGCCAATGTCCAGTTGATCAGCTAGCATGTAAATGTGACCGTTGCAATCGAGGTTGGAGCAGTGCCTGACACTCAACAACCATGGGACAGCAGGCAGGAAGCCGGAATGAAGAAACTTAATTACAACCTGTCCAAGCAGCTGTGGGGTCAACCGGGACAGAGATCTGATGGGTGTCAACACAATTACGGATCTTCCCACACATTTGAAAATAACAGACTGTGACAGAGACACAATGGGCATGTTGTCGTCTCATCTTCACAGTGATTTGACATCCTGGAGAGCGATGCAGAATTGAATTAGAAGAAGAAATTGCATGGTAATTTCCCAGCCTGGCTTTTCAATTTCTATCAGCTGAGGGAGTGCAAGCCCTGCTGTCACTCAGGCAGCCCAGTGACCCCACACATCATCCCAGGCCAGGCTCCAGCTTCAATGACAGACAAAGCCAGGGTGGCCACACGTCGGTTACTTGGTGACCCACACTCAGGGTGCCTAGAAGAAATGCAGAAGTCGGAAAGAATGGAGTGCTTGTCCCAAATACTCCTCAGACCTGTCTTCTGGGCTCCTTCGGTCTATCCTGTCACCCAGTCTTATTCTCTTAACCCCTTAATGCCGCCCTCTGATAGCCACTTGGCCTTTGTAAACTCCCTCATCAGTCTTGAATCCCAGTCTCTCCACTTCTAAAATAGGGTTAAGATAAGTAGCTAGACTAGATTAGAATTACCAGGAATGGCCCTGACCAGTTGGCTTAGCAGTAGAGTGTGGACCTGGCATGTGGATATCCTGGGTTTGATTCCTGCTCAGGGCACATAAGAGAAACTCCCATCTGCTTCTCCATCCCTCCCCCCTCTCTCTTCCCCTTCTGCAGCCATGGCTCAAATGGTTCTTTTGAACAAAGTTGGCCCCAGGCGCTGAGGATGGCTTCATGGCCTCGACTTTAAGCACTAAAACAGCTCAGTTGCTGAGTAGCAGAGCAGCGGCCCCAGATGGGCAGAGCATTGCCCGGTAGGGGGCTTGCCAGATGGATTCCAGTCAGGGAGCATACAGGAGTCTGCCTCTGCCTTCCTGCCTCTCACTTAATTAAAAAAATAAAATAAAATTAAAATAATTACCAGGAAAATTGTTTTAATATATAGATTTAATTCCTCTACTGAATTGGAATCCTTGGGGGATGAAACCCAGAAATGTGTATTTTTAACCAGTTCTCCAGCAGCCAAGGCAACCAGCCCTATACCTGCCACCAGATTAGAAATCTAGAAAGGACTAGAGGACCTCTAAGGAGCCTTTCTGGTTCTGTGCCTTGTCAAGCTGTGCTTCTGATCACAACAGTACACAGGGATCCCTTACCAGCTACAGCCAACCCTAGGGATTTACGCACACGCTGGCTCACATAACCCTTACAATAACCCCCCAGAGAACGGGTTCTATGTCATCTCCCACCTGTCCCTCAGGACTCACTTTACACATCCTCCATGCAGAAGACCCACCAACCTCACCTGGTACCCAACTCCTGCCATAAGTCCTCATGACTCTGCCTCCTTCTACTTCCCTAATTGTCATACCAGCACATGGTTCGTCCACCCTCCCCATGAAGCTGGGGGTCTTGTCTGTCTTGCTCACTGTTGTACCTCTGGGCTGACACATAGTAGATACTTAATAAATATTGGCTGGATGAACTTATTACAGATGGAGAAACTGATTCTCAGGAGAGTTAAGTAACTAATGCAAGGTCATACGAAGATGACCTCAGGGCTGTCTAACTCATGAGCTGCTGCTGGGTCATTCTTTCAAGTTCATTAGAAAATGTCATCAGTTGCATGATTTCAGCTCTCGGTATGCGCAGTAGCCAACATCACCATCAACGACAGAAAGATGCACTGTTGCGGAGTTTCCCTGTTCATGTTGTTTGTGGGCATCATTCTTTCTTTCAGTGATTGAGATACAATAAAAAATAAGCCAAGCCCTTTAGAAATCCAAAGTCCTGAGTATATTGTATTTCCATCTGTTTCTATCCAGGTGTTAAAAAGTAGACTAAAATATTCAGTTTTAGCAGAAAAATGAAGTCTACTGAAAAGAATGATGCTAGATGCCGGTGCAGAGCTGGGGGGGGGGGAGCACAGTAGCAGATTAATTAAGAGCATGGCTTGAGAACCCACTGGCCTGAGTTTGAATCTCACCTGAGCTCTACCCATGAAAAGCTGTGTTACCTGGAGAAAGTTACTTAAGCAGTCTGTTGAGAATAATACTAGCACCTGTCTGAAGTAATTAGGGAGCAAGAATTAAATGGAGTCACACACAGAAGCACCTTAGCAAGTGCCCCGCATAGAGTAAGCACTCGGCAAATAAGGACTTTGTTGTTTTATTCTTTATTGAGAACCCCATAATCTATTCCATTCTTATTTCTTCGCCAAACCTTTTCTCCAGCCTTCATGCCTTCAGTTGCTTTTCTTGGGCAAAAGACATTTTTTTTCATCTTTAATAGACAAATGATATATTTCACAGAAGAAGAAACATGAATGGTCAGTGAGCATATAGAAAAGATTCTCAACCTCTAGCAATTAGGGGAATATAAATTTAAATTACAGTGAGACTCATTGCACACCTACAAGACTGGCAAACATGTAAAAGTCAGATGAGAATGTGGAGAATGAGGCTCTCACTCACCACAGGGGAAGGAGAAAGTGGAGTTGGGTATCACCCTAAACAGTTAAATGTAGATGTAAGCTACAACTCGGTAATTCATTCCTAGTTATATACTCCAGAGAAACTTTTGCCCATCTATTTCTGTGAGTATATTTACAGAATCTTACTCATTATGTCAAGAAACTAGAAATAACTCAAACACTGTACTAGAACAGTATCGATCAATGCTAGCACATTACAATGGGGAAAGAAATGGAATGCAATGGGATATCAACGAACAAGGAAATAAATGAGCCGTACCTACAGCCGCCAACATGAATCCATCTATATCCATGCCATTAATCTAAATAATAATGTTGCCCGAAGGAGCAGGGCCACCGACACTGAAATCAGAGTTATTAAAATCATTTAGAGTTCAACAACAGACAAAGCAAGACAACCATTTATTTTTCTACATATTTACAAAGGTGAGCTACTATTAAGAGAGAGAGAGAGAATGATTAACTCAGGATTGTGACTTCCTTGGGGGAGAGCTAAAAGCGAACAGAAGAAACAAGGTATCTGACCAGGACAGACAGAAGATTTCTAAGGTATATTGCTCATGGCCTACCTCTTACTCTGGGTGGTCGGCTCCTGGTCTCCAATTTATTATCATTAACTAATCTTCACATACATTTTTTGACTTTTTAGCATATATGACATATTTCACAAACAAATGAAATGTCCCACCAAAAAAAAAAAAAAATAGATGGAAAAATTTTACACTCCGTCCAAGTCCTGATGCATCGCTGGGCAGGGTTAGATCTATTTGGTGTCCTGTCTAGCGAGCGTTTTCTGAACACCAGCTCTGTCCCAGCTTGTGTTGTGTGCAGAGGATGTGGATGTAAACCAGCCTGGTGTGTGCCCTCAGAAAGTTCCTGGGCATCAGAAGAGGTGATACCTGTGCAGGTATGTCCTCATGGGGGTGGGGGGAGGTTGGTGAAGATGAGCTGTGAAACATGGTTAAGGGAAAACAATCCTCTGGCCTAGAAGCCAGGAGGAGGCTGAGTGGGTTGCAGCCGGCAGACACCTGAGACCAGGAGCAGCCATCTGGAGACACTAAGAGGAAGGGCTAGCAAAAGAAGTATCAACCTTTGATCATCGTCAATTATCCTGAGTCAGGACAGTGCCATCAAGACAGAAAACCACAGAGTGTTGATGCACCCATTTCAGTGGGAGTGGGAGGAGTGCGTGGAGAGTCGAGAATGCTTGTCCTTCTGGGAAATGGAAAAGTCCGAGATGATGCTGAGACAAGTTCAGCCTGGACAATGGGAGGATGGAAGGAGGACCAAGAAGGAGATACAGGAGAGACGGGGTGATCACAGGGGGTAGGGAAGAAGGGAGATGAGCCTAAGTTGTTCTCAGGCAGGGACACGCGGAAGGTAAGGTCAACACAGGCACGGGGGTTGGGGGGTTGGGGGGTGGCCGGGAAAGGTGCCTGACTTTCCCAACTCCTTCCTCCCCTCCCCCAGTGATTTTTCTCTCTGGAGGTCAGATGATTCTCTGCAGGTTTATGATCTACCTTTCATTTGCTGACCAGACTTCCAGACTCAGAAATAATTCCAACCAATACCAGACCAATTCACATCGGCCTCTCCCACGGTTCAGTGGGGTCTGCGGGGAAATGTACACTTTTAATCAAGGCTCACCTATGGACCACGGGCTGTTCCCACAGGGTAGAGAAGCCTGGATTCAGAAGAATAAAGCTCATGACTTGGAATCTGACAGATGGGGATCTGAACCTCTAGTGTTTTTATCTCTGTGACGTTGGGCAGTCCACTCGACCTCTCTGAGCCTCAATTTCTCTCATCTATGTAACTAGGGTGGGCATTACTCTCAACAGTAATGCCCACCCTAGTTATTTCACAAAGGTATCAAGTGGATAGCATATAGTTTTAAGCTTTTATGATTGTCATAAGGAGAGCATTTGCTGAGAGCAGGAAATGCAAGGGATCCAAAGAACCAGTCACTGCAGTAAGTAAAACCAGAAAACCAATGGCGTGAGTTCTTTCCCTGTTCCACCTGTTGTGCCGGACTTTTTAATAATTCCAAGACCGCGCCTTTACAGCCCATCTCAGTGTCTTGATAGAAATGATTCTGCAAGAGAGCCACAGAACTCTATCAAATAAAATCACTACAGGGGAACCACCAGCCATGGCACACCCTCCTTCTTAAAAGCAATCCCAGAAACACAAGCTCTCCTCATGCCAGAAGAGGAAGGGGAGAGGGAGAGGGAGGGGGGAGACTTATAATGAGTGTCTTCTCTGTGTCTGGTATTTTTTAATGTTTATTTATTTTATTGATTTTAGAGAGAGTGAAAAGGGGAGAGAAGGAGACGGGAACATCAATCTGCTCCTGCATGTGCCCTGACTGGGGATCAAACTGACAACCTACGTGCTTTAAGAAGATGCTTCAACCAACCAAACTATCTGTCCAGGGCATTGCCTGGTATTTTACTAAAGGTTTATGTACACAAGTCCTCTTTTGGTTTTCACAACTGCTCTGCGATATAGGTGTAATTTCCTGATTTAATAGATGAGAAATATGAGACTCTTTAGATGCTAAGAAAGCTTCCTGAGAGTCCATGGTTGGATGAGTCAATGCTGAGACTCAAAGCCTGGTCTGCGTCAAAGCCAGTGTGCTTACTCTACACCCATGATGGTGAACCTTCGACATGCGTGTCAGCACTGACACGCGTAGCCATTTTATATGACACGTGGCCGCATGCGGTCACATACCAGAGAAGTATGGGGCCGCATGCCGAGAAGGACGTTTCACCCTCGGCTCCTGCATGGCCAGGTGCAGTAGCCAAGGATAAAACATTTGCTGTAGTGTAGACACTCTGTGCCAGAGGTCTGTAGGCCAAAACATTTCTGTTATTTAAACTATAAATATCACGAAATCATGACTTTTTCTTGAAGTGACACACCACCCTAGTTATACTTTTTGGTGAATTTTGACACACCAAGCTCAAAAGATTGTCCATCACTGCTCTACACCATCTCCCACATTAAATCTGAAGGAGCTGGAGCCATGACCAACGGATTCCATGCCCTTCACTAATTGTAGTCATTTACAATTTTGTCTTCAATTCTTCCATTCATAGGAGGAAAGTCTTGCATGTAATTAACTTAAGGATAGTTCTCCATAAATTATACTTCAATCCAGTTCGATATTTAAATAATTAAGTTTAAAACAGAAAGACTAATGAATCTAATGGTTACCAAATTAGTGGATTTTGAATTTCATTGATTTTCTCATTTGCCTGTTAAAATTAATTTATCTCATCTACATATACAGATTGCATTTGCTTTAGCTTTGAAAATACTTATCTTCCAAGATTTTCCATCAAAGTTCCAAATTCCATGTGCAAACAAATGCAATGCTATTTCAATTATGCTCATTTGCATTGGGAACCAAAGTTTATTGCTCTTCTAATTAACACTATTATGAATGTTCTTTTTATTTGAACACAATGCCCTTGTACTTAAAGAATAAAATTTTAACCCTGCCAAGAACTTTAAAAATACATATGGAAATGATTAGTGTAATACAATTTCTGGTAAATAAGAGAAATAAAGGCAAATTCTCCTGTCACAAAACACCCCCCAAATAAAACTACACAATACTTTTAACAATTTCTACAACACAATACCCTAAGATATTAGTAACATGTGATGCTACATGTTTATATCTCATGGTGAAAAGGTATTTTCTGGGATAATTAATGGATAAGATAAACCCAATAGCCAGAAATACAGAAACATAAGGACCCAATAACTGAAAAGCAGCTAAAAATTTTCTAATTCACTGGTTTTCAAAGTGAAGGTCAGCATCTACAAATTTGGTCACAATTAGCAATTTTTACAATGAAATGTCGATTAAATAGAAAGCATATAAGAAAATCAATTATTGTGTTAGTTTTATATTTTTATATGTGGGTATGTAACATTGTGAGAGCAAATCCAGGTGTGTGTGTGTGTGTGTGTGTGTGTGTGTGTGTGCATGTCTGTGTAGGGTAGGTGTATGTGTAAGAGTGGGTTGAGTCATAATCATGACAAAAATAAAATTGCCACTGTGAATCAAGGTCAAAAAGTTTAAAAACCACTTATCTGATTCATCCCATTTGTCCAAAGATTTTTGAAAAACTGACATTTTAAAGGTAGTAAATAATAGACTTTGGGGTCTGACAGCTCAGGTTCAAATCTTGACAAATAACTTGATCGCTGTAAATCTGTCTCTTCATTTGCAAAATGGAGATAATAAAAATTGTAATTTCTGCTACGTTTGTTTTAAAGAGTAAAAGTGATCAAGTATGTGTTTGGCACAATGCCCAGCATACAATAATACGTAAACCAGGGGTCCCCAAACTACGGCCTGTGGGCCACATGCAGCCCCCTGAGGCCATCTATCCGGCCCCCGCCGCACTTCCGGAAGGGGCACCTCTTTCATTGGTGGTCAGTGAGAGGAGCACAGGATGCATCTGCACCCATAGTTCCCATTGAAATACTGGTCATTTTTTTTATTTAAATTTACTTGTTCTTTATTTTAAATATTGTATTTATTCCCGTTTTGCTTTTTTACTTTAAAATAAGATATATGCAGTGTGCATAGGGATTTGTTCATAGTTTTTTTATAGTCTGGCCCTCCAACGGTCTGAAGGACAGTGAACTGGCCCCCTGTGTAAAATGTTTGGGGACCCCTGACGTAAACATTTCCTATCATTATTTCCCAGAGCTGATGAAGATCTTCTTTGTCTCTAATTAAATTTGTCCGCTCTCCGTGGTATCATTTCCTCCAGCCACATCAGTCTCCTTGTTACCGAGTTTGCACCACTTGTCCATCTTCAGTTGCCCCTGCTGTTAGCCGAGGACCAGGATCAGAACTCGGTGAGCAACACCAAGCAAGAGGGAGAACCGTCTCCCATTCAGCCCGCACCCCTAGTAACCCCTGTTCAAAATTAGGAGGAGAAATGAGGGGATAGAAAGAAGGGACAGGCATTCATGTGCCCCAGTCTTCCATGATTTCCAAATGAAAATGCTGGCACAGACAGGAAGGTTCATTCACCGTAGCTTTCGCATGGCTCCTGGGTCCTTTTCCTACCGCACTGGCTTCCTTCAACGTGGTTTCCCTGGCACAGAGTGGAGAAAGGACATTCCAAAAAAACAAACCAATAAATACTGAGTCCAGGTACTGATGACTCCTGGAATAACGAGGTCAAGGGTGGCTACAGCGTGGAAAATACATAGGCGATATGCAAGAGATTAAATGGCAAATATCATATGTTGAAAGGGACTGATACGATAAGTTAAGGTTTCTGGACTTTACAGCCAACAATAAAAATACATTTGCTGAGTTCTTACCCCACCTGATGCCCAGTGCCTTACACGTGGTATCCATACCCTCACAGCACCATGGTGCATGCTTCCTGGGTAGCCTCGGTTTTCATATGGGAAAAGTCACGGTTATTACATGGTCACATGGCTGAGATTCACAACCCAGCCACCTAACTGGGGCCAACACTCTGCAGGTTCCAGTGCCTTCCATGGGCCAGAAAGGGTCATCGGAGGCTTCTAAACGGGAGAGTGACACAAAGAGACCAACATTTTTTCTGCTTTTTCTGTAAACTGAGGAAAATGGGCCAATGCCCAGAAAGTGGGAGTCAGGCGGGCCCCTGGGCAACAGCTAATTAATGTGTGGAAGGCATTGTAATGGAAAAGGTTGCGCTTTGAGAGACTCGAGTGTTTGAGTGATCAGATTGTTAATATTTGGTAATTGCTTACACGTGAGGCCTGCTGTGACAAGCAGAAGCCAAGGCCATCTCTGGAGTCTCCATGTAGGTGGGAGCAACAAAGCCTGAAATCCTGAACACCATCAGGAATGGGGCCAGGAGGTGTGGTGCTGAGTGGAGTGTGGGGCAGGATCACGGAGGGAAGCTCTGTGGAACCGCCAGGGAAGACAAAGCAAATTTGCATACAAAGAGGCAGCAGACCTGGAGCAAGACACCAGGTTGGGAATCCTCATTTGACTTAGGGCAGGTGAGTTAATGTGTATAAAACATGACCTGACACCTAGAGAGAACTCGGGGAGTGTTAGCTCTCAGGATGGCTGTATAGCCAAATGACATACAAATAAGGTGCAGAAAGCTTCCTGCCTCATACATTTTCCCTGTAGGTATCTTAGAAACCATCTCAAGATGATTTAGGAATAACAGAGGCACACAAAGAAATGAGAGAAGTCACCAAAATTGACCCCTTCTCATTTGTTCCCAAAGCCAGCCTCTAATGCCACCCTTTGCTCTTGGCTTCTTCTGCTGGGTCGGATAATTGTCCCGCCCTTGTGTGTTTTTTATTTTTTATTTTTATTTTTTTGTGACAGAGACAGAGAGAGAGGAAGACAGAGAGAGGAACAGATAGAGACAGACAGACAGGAAGGGAGAGAGATGAGAAGCATTAATTCTTCATTGTAGTACCTTAGTTGTTCACTGATTGCTTTCTCATATGTGCCTTGATGGGGGGGCTTGGGGGGGGGGTACAGCAGACCAAGTGACCCCTTGCTCAAGCCAGCAACCTTGGGCTCAAGCTGGTGAACCTTGCTTAAACTAGATGAGCCCGTGCTCAAGCTAGCGACCTCAGGGTTTCAAACCTGGGTCCTCCGCGTCCCAGTCCGATGCTCTAACCACTGCGCCACTACCTGGTCAGGCCCGCCCTTGAATTTGAAACTGACTTAAAAGACTTTTTGCTGTGAATCAGACAGCTTGGCCTCCATCAGTTGGGAACAAAGCGCTCCCAACACCAGCAATAGGGTGAAGGAAAATTAATGTTTATTAAGAACTTAGATCTGTCAGGTTGACAGGAACGTAAAAGAACTGAAGCGCTCGGGGAAACTAAATACCCTTCCTGTGTCATAGCGGGGCTGTGGCTAAGTGGGACTCTAACCCAGGTCATCTGAGTCCAATGTTTGTCTCTTCCCATCACTTCTGTGGTTTATCATCACAGTTTGTCATTAGTGGCAACACCAGACCCAGAGAGCTGATTAACCTATCTAAAATGCTATGTCCTGTTTCGAGTACCTTCCACTGAAAGAAGCTGCCTACTAACAAGTGAAAGACCCAACGAATTAGGATGATAGTTTCCTCATGCTTAAAACCACTAAGTTGTGCAAATAGCTCCTCAACTACCCATTATGTCCGCTAAGTCCTTCCACTTGCTCCCCAAAGCTCTCCTGTGTGGGACCCTGTAGTAAAGTAACTGAAAAGGATTTACAAACTTAAATACAAACATGATCTACAACAGCATACAAAGAAATACAACCACCAAGACACAACTATGGATTTCATTTCAAATTTCTTAATTCAGCGTTGATTGATTTAAGCCAACTTTCCTCAGCACCATCCCCCTATGTGGTTCCTAGTTAGAGGGCTTCCAGCTATCGTTATGTTTATGAGCTTTTTCAGGCCTGGACACAGGAGTGACGGGCGGAGTGGCCGGATGTCCCTCCCGTAAAACCACAAGGCTCCTCGCTCCCCTGCCTCATGTCTATCAGGACATCACATGCCCTTCTCCACCCCTTGAGCGTGACTCTCATTCTTCATCAGTTCTTAGTAACACCAGGTCCTCACTGCCACTGCCCAGGCTCGGTGTTCCTTGCTTGGGTCTTCCAAGCTTCGTGCATGTGCTGTGTGCGTCTCTCCTGCTCCATCTCATGGGGGGCCAATCCAGAGGTCCACTCGTTTCTTAAAGAGACCAATTCTTATTATTTTCTGGCTATTTCCAAAGTTCTACTTCTAACAATGGAGGAGTAACCTGCTTTAGAACAATGCACTTTTCAAGACAATGTGAAAAGCCAGAAGGATTCTTTCTTTGAAAAAAATCTATGTGAAGGTGTTGGATGGCCATCAAGGAAGCAAGAATTCAGGAGGCCAGGAGAGATTACTTGGCATTTGGCACCGTTTTTGTTACTGATCAGAAAGCTGGAGACGCCCTGCAGAGACACCGTGCAGGGATTTCAACAGTCTCTAGAAGGGCCCTGATGACTGTAGGGTCAATGCTGGGCATGGTCCTTCCTGTCCCTAGTCCCTGGTGCCATGGTCATGGAACCAGGTCACAAGCTATGGAAGAGAGGGTAATAAAACTGTAGCTGAGGTTTTAGTAAGGACAAAGGAACAGAGCCACCAGATGGAGAAACAGCCCAGAACAACATGAAGCTTTTCTCCTGTCCCCTGTTCACTTGCTTGCCTGCTTGTCTGCCATCTGAAAATGAGTTCTGCTTGAGCAATGGCTCAGAGCTTAGTTATAAAAAGCGCAGCTCTCCTCCGTGAGGCACGGAGCTTCCACCGACCTGCCACTGTCGCCATTAGTGCAGCCCCATGTGTAAGTCCTAAAGCAGTGGTTCTTAACCTGGGTTCTATCGAACCCTAGGGTTCGATGTGTTGGTCTCAGGGGGTCGGAGAACCTCTCTGCCGCGGAGGTAAAGACACACTTGTGTAAAGTCGTGATGACACGCTCCACTTGGCCATCACTTGCTGCAGAGGATCAGGTTACATTGCTTGGCCAACCAGGGCTGCGGGGAATTTAGTGCGCGCAGTAGTCAATGGCTGTCGTAGTTGTACGTTGTGTGGTTTCTTTCTTAATATTTTAATCCATACTAAATATGTCAAGCAAAAAAAGAAAGTGGTCGGACAAATATGTACAACATAGATTCACATTTATCACGGAACGGGATGGGAGTCAGCGTCCTATCTGCATGATATGCAGTGCCAAGTAGAGCCACTCTAGTCTCACACCGGCAAAACTAAATTTGGGGGGAAAAATCATATTTTATTTATCACTAAAGAAGGGTTCGGTGAATGCGCATATGAAACTGGTGAGTTCGGTACCTCAAAAAAGGTTAAGAACCACTGTCCTAAAGGCTCTGTCCGCTTCATCTGGTCTTCATTGTTATCTCTTTGGGATCCCACAACAACCACAGATCAATTTTCCAGGTCTGGACCTCCTGCGTTACAGTGACCCCAGCTTCCTGTTGGAACCCCAGGAAGGCAATATCCCAGGGACAACAATAGACAAAACCCAATTATGTGATAGTTTAAAAAATATGCCTTAAAAATAAAGGTATAGAAAGTTCAAGAATAAAAACAAAAAAGAAAAAAATATTTCATGCAAACACTAAATAAAGGAAAGACAGATTCATTACACAACTGTGAGCAAAGTAACTTGGGCTTCAAAGCAAAAAATTAATTAATTAATTGAAAGAAAAAGAAAGAAAGCCATTTCATCGTGGTCAAAAGAATGAATCTATCAGGAAAAGATAAAAATTTAAAGTTTGTGATGACCTGTGTCAGTCAGGATTCTTATAGAAGTAACAAACTACATCAGAAAATGAAGCAGGAAAAATCTAATATACAGATTTGTTAATCCATAAAACGTGGTTAACTACTAAAAGGGCTGACCAGGTGACCCCACAAGGAAGCAGTTGGAAGCTGAGAGGAAGGTCCTGCCAGCTGAGGAAGAGCCCGTGTCACCACTGCAGGAACACCCCCCACCTCTGCGGTGACAAATGAACCCAACCCCCTCTCATTTCTGAGGTCCATCAAGACGTAGGGTCTGCATCACAGGCCTTGGAATAAAAAAGTCATTGGTCATAAAAATGATTTTTTTCTGGAAATTACTCAAGAATATATCATAGAAGGCAGACTATTTTTCCCTTTTAACTTTGTCTCATTCTCTTTATCACATTCCTGAGAAAATCCTTATAAAACAGAAATACTTTGAGAATTGTTCCCCCACAAATGCATTGCCTTTACCTTTTTGTTACACTTGGCCACCAAGAGCTTCCCCGGGCCCCCTCCTCTCCCATAAGACCTCAGGGAATGTCCCCACAGCTCACAAAAAACTGGTTCAAAGGAAAGTGCCATGCCAGGAGCTGGTGGCCAAATGAAACGTGCATAATTCAGTAAAAGCAGACACCCAGCCAACAGTAGCCTTAGCACTGTCGGCAGCTTGGGGACAAGTGCTGAAGAAGCCTGTTGTAGTGAGGTGGCTCCACCCAAGCCTACACGCCAGCCGCCTCATGTCAGCCAGAGCACAGGACGCAAGCAGGCTGGCTGGCTGGCCTCCATGTCTTCACAACAATGCTATTGTCTCCCTTTGGGGCTCCCTCTGTGCTGGGTGTTTTCTGGACAGTTCTCCCCGCTGCTATGCAGCCACTGAAAATCTCCAGGGTGATGTGAACAGCTTAAAAGATTGACAAGGCTCTCACCACCTACATCCAGGGTCTTGGGCTCCAAGCTGGGGGGAGGGTGACTTCCCTAGCACCCCCCAGGTGTGACCGACCAATGGCAAATGGCTAAGTGGACCTGTGTTATCTTGGGTTTGGTTCTGGTTTTTTCTCTTTCCACTGGGGTTAACAAAAGACACAGAGAAGGTCCTCAGATCGGTCCTCCCCAGTGCATGTGGCTGTCCCACCATCTTCAATTAATGTTTTCCTGCCTTAAATGTCTCCCTGAACAGCCAGAGCCAATGCCAGAACTCCCATCATTAGAGACCTTCAACTTTGTCCTTGGGAACTGTTGGTGTCCAGATCCTCTGTGAAACCCAAATAGCCTAACACTTTGAGTCAGCATTTCCCAAAGTGTGTTCTTAAAAATGTTCTTCAAAATCTTAGAAAAATAATACCATGGTTGAAAAGAATTTTTAAAAAGGGAAAAATGGCATGTCACATATATTTCCTGAAAGGTCATGGTGCAGATTAATATATTAAAAGTTCTAAGAGACAGAGGCGGGATCAAAGGAACCAGGGGGAAAGCAGACAGAGGGACAGGGGATGATAGGCTGATAGAATGGGACGAGAGCAGAAAAGCAAACCCTGGAGGACGTTCTGGGGAGGGGGACATGGGGGATGTACTGGGGAACACGGAAGAGGGGAGCATGTATTTGGGGGGGCACTAGAATCTATGTAAACACAATAAATTAATAAAGAATAAAAAATAAATTTAAAATAGTTCTAAAGATCCCACGGTAAATAAAAATTATCTGCCTGACCTGTGGTGGCGCAGTGGATAAAGCGTCGATCTGGAATGCTGAGGTTGCCGGTTCAAAACCCTGGGCTTGCCCGGTCAAGGCACATATGGGAGTTGAAGCTTCCTGCTCCTCCCCCCCTTTCTCTCTCTCTCTCTCTCTCTCTCTCTCTCCCTTTCCTCTAAAATGAATAAATAAATAAAAATAAAAATAAATTATTTCATAATGTTTAACTCAGCATTACCCAAAAAGACATGATCACGAAACATGATGACAGAAAACACGTCATGTTTTTCCATCAGTAAACATCTCTCAAACAAACAGAGATGTCCTTAGAACACCGTGACTTAAGCCATTCGTTTACCATAACTGAGTGGAGTAGTGTCCAGATCCCACTGGGACTGGGCTCAAGAACACACAGTCTCGGACAAGCGATGAGACGTTCTGATCCTCCCTTATGCCGAGGGAAATAGTGACACTTATCTCCTGGGTGTTTGTTGTGAGACGCAGGTGACATACTGGCTATGAATGTGGTTTGTAGGTTATAAAAAGCTATTCAAAGAGTATTAACATCAGCATGGTTATTATTAACCCAGTCCTTTCTAACAACTCTTTTTATGCTTGTCGTTTGGCCTCCATGGCTTTGCGGTATCTCAGAGAAGCTGGAAGGCAAGTGAGTAAAGTAAGTGAGATTGAAAAGGGTGGGGCAGAACCAGGTGAACAGACCACCCAACGGGTCCCAGAAAGCAGTCCTCTGCCAGCCTGAGGACCTGCCAAGGGCAGGCATGCTGAGCCTGTGGCTCCAGACCAGTACGCTGTCCCCAGCATGGCTCTTTCAGCCTCTGTCAGAAGGGCTCAGCAAGTGGAACAGACAAGAGTGTCTAACCCAGCGGAGCCTGTGGACCTTGACACACTTGGGTGCAGGGGATCTATGGTGGGGACCCATTCTCCAGGGCAGGTCAGACTCCAGCCGTGACTGAGGGGGACCTCGGGTGGGCAGACCTCATCTCTGATGGCAAACCAGCAGCTTTCATTCCATTTGGCATTGAGCTTGGGGTCCACGGAGATATGCAGATGGTGAAGTCAAAAAGCCACACGCAGTGAAGTCAGGAGGCTACCTCAACGATATTGTAAAGGAAGATCCCAAGCCTCAGTGACCCCACATCCCTCATTAGCCCAGCCCCCTGACTGCCTGGTCTATTTGCCGGTTTCTGCCGTTGACTGGATGGAGACCTTTGACGCAAGGAACCTGTCTCAGTCACATCTGTATTCCCAGCACCCACCGACTGGCAACAAGCCATAGGTCTGAAAGAGTGAAAAAAGGAAGCCAACACATGCCTTGACATGGATGAGGCATGGACCTGGCCATGCCCCGCACCTCTCTCTCTGAGGAGGAATGTGCTAAGCTAAGGGCCGCAGGGTTCTGCTCACAGAGAACGAATCCTGCTCTTTCTCTTCCCTGATGACCCATAGCCAAGACCTACAGCCTGGACGGGCGGGTCTGTGCCTCCACCTCTCACCCTCTCTGAGGCTAAGTGACAGTCCCCAGGGCTTCACATCGGATCTGGAAATTGCCCAAAGGCACCTGCCATTTTACAGTGGGGGCTGTACCACCCACCCCACCCCCCACCAAGCTTGGAATGCTGCAGACAAGGACACCTGATACCTCAATAGGGAGAAAGGTCACAATGAAATCAGGCTACAGCCACCAGGACTCTGACCCATAGTCCAACATACTCTACTGAGACAAAAATCTTTTTCTTGCTTTGTATGGTTCTTTTTCTTAATAAAACTAGAACACAGCATGAACCTCTAAGAAGCATGAGGTTATCATGTAGGTGAGTCCTTAGGCAAGCTATTTAGTTTTCTTATCAATAAAGTGGGGACATTAGTACACACTGGCAAACAATGTCACAGTTGGGAGAACTGAATGGTATAGAAGGTGCATAGTGCTTGGCAGCACTTAATAATACATACGAGTTCTTACTTGCCTCTGTTTGCTTAATCCACTGCCTCGGGAGGAAAAGAAAACATCCAAAGAGATGCCAACCCAAAGACAAAGGATGAATGACCTATGAGAACTCCGGGTCTCACGTCGCCCCAAAGCAGCAGCAGCAGCGGCACCTGCCCCTCCTGTCACGCCCGGTCATGCAATGGCGTTTTTATAAACAGCTTTGCCCTAAATACACAGCGATCTTGGAGCAAGCTGGCAAAAATAAGGCTTTTGAGAGAGCCAGATTTATTTTTTGCATCCAGACCTGCGGCTCAGACCATGGAACACAATTTCAGAGGGAGAAAAAGACACGGGGTTTCTGCCTACAATTACCAGAGCTGCCTCCAGACATCGCCTTCCAGCCAAGAGATAAAGACTGTAATTGGCGGAGGTGGCACACGCTAAGTGCAGTTCCTTGCGGCGCACGCTCGGAAACGCGGGCGGTGATTGAATTCACAGAAACCGCACTCCGCTGTCAGAGTACTCAGCACCAACAGACACCAGAGCCAAGAGCTTCAGATTCTCGGAAAGGCCAGCCAACCCGGCTGGGGCTCCCTCACCTGAGAGGCTGTGCTCACCAGCACTGCTGGCACGGAAGGAGAGAAGGCTGCTTGCTCCGGAGCAGGAAGAGGCGCAGAGGGTCTCTGGCCCGCTGCGGGAGCCAGATACTCGCAGTTTGGCGCACCCCCTACGTCCGTGACAGCCAGCCTTCGAGGGTCTTCCCTCCCCCTCTGACCAGAGTCTAGACCACAAGTTTATTTCATTTTTTGAATTTTGCGTTGAACTCTTTTTTATGTATTTACCCATTTTTGTTCAATCCAGAAATTCAACATCACTGGGGATGAAAACAAAATGATTATAAACAAACCAGCTGTGGTTAATTTTATGTGTCAATTTAACTAGATTATGGTGTCCAGTGACTCAGTCAAACACCAAGTTTCAAGGGTGTACTGGAGCACGTTTTAGATGTGATTCACATTTAAATCAGTAAAGTTGGAGTATAGCAGATCACCCTCCGCAATGTGGGTGGGCTTCGTCTGATCAGTGGAAGAGCATCAGAGCAAAGACAGAGGTTTCTCGAAGAAGGAGTTACACCTGCCCACCTGGTTTTCAGCCTTCACTCTCAAGACGGCAACATCACCTTTTACCTCCGTCTCCAACCTGCTGCTCACCTTACAGATGTGGGACTTACCAGCCCCCCCCCCATTACATGAATTAATCCCTTAAAAACTAAATGGTTAAATGCATGGGTGACGGACGGTTGTATAGATGGGCAGATCTGATGTATCAGTATTTATATCTGTAGCTATATAGAGCCTCTCGGTTCTGTTTCTCTGTAGAACCAGCAAACAACTATCTGTCCTCAAAGAGCAAGCAGTCCGCTGGGGACAGAGGATGTGCCCACCAACACACAGAGGTGCTCAAAGCACAGGCCTGAGCTACACGGGAGCACAGAAACAGCCCCTGCAAGGTGGGCTGTCCCTGTCTCTCCCATGAGCTCTGTTCCCATGGTCACCTTGTGTAATGACCACGTGTGAAGGCCAGGTAGGTCTGAGGCCTGGCCCATAGGGCTAGAATGCTCCCAGGCTCCTGACCACCGTGTCCCTGGGCAGTCAGGAAGTGATGGCTGGCACCCTTATTCCCCACACGAGGATGGGAGTGAGGGGCAAGGAGCCCACCCTGGTGGAAGGGAACTTGGGGACACCAGACTATGTGCTGTGCCCTGTGATGCCACAGAGCTGCTCAGGGAATGTGAGCCAGCTCCGAGCAAGGAGAGAGCTGACCCAGAGACAATTCCGTGAGAGGATGAGCCCCGGCGTCGTGGTGGTTCTCAGACTTAAAGTATGAGAGCATCACTTCCAGAGCTTGCTAAAAACGCAGATTCCAGGGCTCCAACAGCATGTTGGGTTCAGAAAGTGGAGGACGGGGCCTCAAAGAAAACTGCCAACAGCGAGCCCAAGGGATTCGGACCTGGGTGCTGCGCAGCCCACAGAGAGAGGTCATTTTATCGGCAAGGCTAGTAGCTGGTCAGTCGCCCGGGAGGAGGGGGCCATCGCTATGCCCTGCCCCACATTTCCGCCCAGTCAGCCAGGGAGGAAGGGAAACACTGCAGGCAGAGAAGGTCACGGGTGGATGGAGGCCAAGTCCACCCCCGCTCCTGCAGCTCCCCTCTCTTCTGCCTCTGCCACATGGGGGAGAGGTCCGCTGGGGCTGAGACAGAAGGCCGCCTCCTCGCTGCTCTTTGGGGCCATGTTCACTTAGTCTGAAACTTAGGGGAAGGAAAAACTAATTCCAACCGGGGGCCATTGGTTGAAGATTAATCTGAGATGCAGTAAGTATTGAGCTGACGTTCATTTTTCCTTCTCAGGTGGCGAAACAGCAATGCAGCAAATGTCATTAGTCAACATGAGGAGCTGGGAAAGGGGAGCTCGAACTCTCCTACCCTGGTGTCTGAACACAAGGGTAGCAGCTTATGTTATCGTGGGTGCCAGTCCCTCTTGGTGGCAACCCTGACCGACTCCTTCCTTCTGGTCCTGGTCAGTGCCCTCCCTTTCTTCATTTTCATCTCCAATACCCCCTTCCCTCTCGTGCCCCACATCCCTTCTGACTGGCGGACAGCCTGCAAGCCTCCCTACCTGCAAGAAGCATGGCCCAACCATCTTAATTACTCCTTCCCTTCTCCTCGGTGACCTGACCAGAGGCTGAAAAGCACCCCAGACTTCCCATCAGTCATTTGAAAGACTCCGTGCCACGCCTCAGTGTCGTCTGTTCTGTTCATCACCGAAGGACCCAGGGCTTCCCGAACAGCACATCAACCCAACCACCTGGGGAAGGAAGGATGTTTAAGCATTCCACGCTGTAACCTTTATCTGCAATAAGCATGCTAAAGATTACAAAGGGCAGAGCTGGAGATTAGAAAGGGAGAAGGAGAGAGTTGGTTGATTACGGACTGGTTTTATGCGATTTAGCTCTGGAAAAGATCACGAGAGGGCATGCCTGTCATATAGAGGAGGGGTGATGAGAGACACATGGGGATGTGGACCCGTCAGAGGTCCCGCAGAGGCCAGCCCTTGGTAGCAAGGAGTCACCGCAGGCGACACAAAAGCTGAACAGCACTGTGATTGGAAGAAGGGGGTTGGGTTCATGTGGGGAGAAATTTAGTGTCTTAGAGTTTCCTCCCATAGCTAAGTCACACTCAGGGAGTCTAGTTGTACAGCATTGTCCCTCTCCCCAGGTATTCTGTGTCTCCAGAGCCATGTGCATATATGACAGTCATGACAGAGCTTAGGGGGTAATGTGAGTGACGAAGCAGCTACCAGACCCAAATACATTGAGACGCATAGGCCTTTGTTACATTCCAAAAACTGAATACTGCGTGTGGTGGGTTGTTGTATCAATGCCCATGGTGAATCCCACCTCCTGGTAGGCAAATCCTGGCATCGTCCCTTCCAGAGTGTGACTTGCTTTGGCTAATAGGATATCAGCAAACACAAGCAGGGACTTGACAGGCTCCTTCAGGTTTGCTGTCTGGGAACACTGCTGCCCCAAAGAACAAGTCCAGACTGTCCTCCTGAAGAAGCCACATGGTGAACGACTAAGATTCCTTGGCTAACAGCCCCAGCAAACAGCCAGGAATGAGAGTGAGGTCACCTGAACCATGCCAGGCCCACAGGGCAGTCAAAGGACCTGAGTGGCCCCCAACCAAATTAACGAGCCCAGGCCAAATTGCAGCCTATGAGCAAATAGAGTCTCATTATTCAAAGCTACTGAATCTGACCGGGCCAATAGGCAGTAATAGATGACTGTCACATTTCCAACTGAAAAAAAACACAAACCTGCAACAATTCAGAGAAAATAGAATGCTATCAAATCCAACAGAGTTGCATGATTTAAAACTCATCAAGTACTTGGCAAAAAAGAAATATGATGGTGAAATATTGAAGGTATGACCACCAAAGTTGGAGCAAATGCCTATTGCCATTGCTTCTACACACATAGTATGAAAAGTCCTAGCTAATCCAATAGGCACGAAAAAGAAGCACAGGGTAGAATAACTGAAAATAAAGAAAGAACAAAACCAACTACCTATTTATAGATGATGTGATTGGATGGAGCAGGTGGAACAGTGCCCCACAGCATGGCCATGTCCTAATCCTCAGAACCTGTGAGTGTTACTTTTGATAGGAAAGGGACTTTGCCAATGTGATTAATTAAAGGATTTTGAGATGGAGCCATTATATCAAATTATCTAGATGGACCCAATGCAATCACAGGGCTCTTCATTAAAGGGAAGCATGTTTGAAAATATGTGTATAATAGTGATAAACCCATAAAAAGAACTCAGAAAAATCCAGCAAAGTATGTACAAGACTTTTAATGAGAAAATTATAAAATATTTTCAAGGGCGTAAAAGAAGACCTTTATAAATGGAGAAAGAGACCATGCTTATTATGAAGGTGATCTTCATAAAGAAGGCATTTTTCCCCAAATCAGTCTATAAATTCTATGCGCGAATCCCAACAAGGTGTTGTTTGTTTGGTGGGTTGGCTTATAAAATTTAATGAACTGATCCTAAGATCCGGTGGAAGAGTGGACTAGAAAGGGTTATGTCAGCAGCCCAGGTTGTCCAAATTCTGCACATTCCAAAGATTTACCCTCGAGTCCTTGGAATATTCTGCCTGGTGAGAGTGTTTTCTGCATGTCTATTGCCTTGGGCCATGCTGTCCTACTTTGGGCATGATAAGTTTATTCTGAGAATGTGATTTATGGCAAATGCCTGGTTTTGCTTGTAGGAAGTGAAAGTGTGGTCATGGAGGGGTCTGAAACCTAAGGAGCAGAGGTCAGTCCTACAGGTCATTGCATGTCTCTGTGACTAACCCCACACAAGAAGACTCAGGTGTGCCTCCCTGGCTGTCACACTTCACATTGCCTGGCTGTCACACTTCACATTGCCACACATTGTTGCTGAGAGAACTAGGTATCCCTAATGACTACACTTGGAGGGACACCTGGAATCTTGCCCCTCATTTCTCCTAGACTTTGTCCCCTGTCCCTTTGCCCTTTGTTGATTTTGATTGATTGCCTTTGCTGCAAAAACTGTAGCTGTGAATATAACATTCTGGGTCCCAAGCATCCTCCTAGCAACTCATCAAGCCTGAGGGTGGTCTTTGAGCACTACACAAAGCACTAAGGCATAGCTCAGCCCATGTGAAGAATCAGCAAGGTGAGGGGAGTGGGTTGCTACCTTCTCTAGATCAAGACTTGTTATAAAGCTATAACAGATGAGGTGGCATTGGAACAGATGGACAAACAGAATAGAATAGAGATCACAGACACAGACCTGTGTCTAGGAGTTTGACAGATGGAACGCAAGGGGTAGGAAGAATGTTGACTACTGAATAAACAGCGCTGATGATAAATATAGGTTCCTGGCTCACCCTATATTTGAAAAATATGGAGCCTACCTACTAACTAGGATTGAGATGATGATAAACAATAAATGTGATAAATAAATAAATGTATAAAAGGTTAAACAGTGAATAAGTGCCATGAAAAATAAAGAAAAAAGGCAGAGCAGGATTAAATAGGTCAGAAATGACTGACATGGGCAGGTTGCAATTTTAAATAGGGCAACAGGCCAGCCCACCCTGAGAAAGAAATTGTCTTAGTCTACTCGAGCTGAGCTGCTATAACAAAATACCACAGGCTGGGTAACTTATAAACGACAGCAATTGATTTCTCATAGTTCTGGAGGCTGGACGTCCAAGTCCAAGGCTCCAACATAGTCACATTCCCATGAGGGACTTCTTCCTGGTTCATAGCCAGTACATTCTCACTGTCTCCTCACATGGCAAAAAGGGCGAGGGAGCTCACTGGAGTCTGTTTTACATAGGCGCTAATCCCATTTCTGAGGGCACCACCCTCATGACCTAAGTACCTCCCAAAGGCCTGATCTCCTAACCACCATCATTTTGGGTGGTTTAGTTGTCAACATATGAATTCTGGGGAGATACAAACCTCAGACCATAAAGTAATACCTAAGGAGGTAAAAGCATTAGCCATGCAGATATGTCGAAAATTGTTGCTCCAGGTAGCAGGAAAAGCCACAGTCCACAGATAAGAAAACTAAGACTAAGCAACTAGCATCATGTTATGTGAATGGGTGAGTACAGAGTCAGCCTTTGGTCTCTCCAACTCTAAACTCCATGGTTCTTTGCTGGCACCACTTAACTCATCTGTCCTTAAAATTAATGACAATGATGTCATACCTAAAAGTCAAAATATGAGTTACCTAATAGCAACCCTAAGATTTGACTCTCACCAATTTTTTCACCCTTATTTCCCATCTACCATTCCTAATGCTCTTGTTCCCATGCTCAGCCTCACCAAGTCCTCTCCTCCCACACACTGTTATGTAGTCAAGCCTCAACATGTTGATCCTTCATTTGTCAATGCTTTATCCAGCTGGTGAACTTGTGCTAATTACCCACGGTCTTTTCAAGTGGCATTGTCTTTTTAAGACACTTTCCCCAGCTTCCCAAGAAAAGGAACAGCCACCCCCTCAATGTTCCCATAGAAGTTCGTTGCGATTGAAGCTCTGTATGTCAAATGGAAAATGAAAAAATATTAGCGATGATGACAACCAAAGCATCACAAAGTTAAGTAAATTGTAATGTTCTGCAGGAACTATGGCAAAAAATAATACAACCTAAGATTTACTTGTGGTATAAAACACTGCCCCATCCAGAGTGTATGTTCAGGATTTATGGAATATTATACAAATTAAGGAATTCATGAAGAAGACCAGCCTAATTACAGCCACACTCCATGCAGAGCTTGCTAACTCGCCCCGTTTTTCAGAAGAGTATCTCCATGTAAATAGACATTTTATAAAGACGCCTCTTGCAGATCGTGTACGACTTTGAAAGTTAGACTTTGAACATTGGGTTATTTTAGCAAGTTCACACTTACATAAGACTTCCATTTAGGATGAAATTCATTTTTCTGCCTCTAGAAATATTCATTTACTTAATAATTTTAAAGATGCCCGCTTCGAATCCAAGCACTCTAAAAGCACATTAATTCGTACATACTAATTACAAAATAAAAAAAGAGAGGGAGAAATTAAAGGTTCATTTTTTCCTTTGCAGTATTTGTATATAAAATATTTGTTTATCAAGTGCATAAGGGCACTGCTATTACAGGGAGAACTGAAACCTTTACATAATCTCCCATTCCCATTTTCTCGCTCAGCCAGTATACTATGCTTGTGCTACACAATCTGGTAGCCACCAGCGACACACGGCTCATAATGATCTGAAATGAGGCTAGTACAATGAAGGCATTTAAGTTTTAATGTTATTGATCAATTAATTAAAAAGTAAATTTAAATAGTCACCTTTCAATTCACTACCACATGCTAATAGAGACTATTTCCATCACCACAGACATTCCACTGGGTAGAATTTGTTACTATACTGTAGGTGGCCACAATTCAATACATATCGGTGAAACTTACAAATAATGACCAGTTTACCCAAATATCAACTTGAACACTGAGGCGTGCAAGGAGAAAGGGTGGCCCTGCTTTTGTGGACACAGAAGTATAAATAATAAAATAGGGGGCTATCTCTCGTGCCAGTGTACATGACAACATGAAGTTGTCATTGACCGTATTCAAACATCAAGGGAAGTTTCAGCAGACGATCTGATATTCGAACCAATTCATGTAGGAAACAAAAATGTGAACAAGGGACGGGGTAGGAGTGGAGAACCTCGGGTCAAGGGAGCAGGCCCATGAGAAGGAAGGCACAGAACTCTTCCTGAAGGACCATGCTGTCTGGTGGGCAGCTCGTCACTCAATAAGGTCAGACTGCGCACTGTGTGTAGAAATGACAGCTCAATGGGGAAGCATACGTCCCTGTAAACCATGTGAGGGAGTTTAATACCGTCCCTGTGACAAAGGGGAGTTGTGTCCTGCTTCAAGTAGAAAGGCAACAGGCCAGATCTGTGTTCTCAAAGGGTCCTTCTGTCTGTGGAGAGTGGAACAGACAAGATACAGACGGGCTAGAGGTGGAGATGGCGTGGCCACAAAGCAGAAGAGAGGTGACCAGGCCAGGCCAGAGAGGAAGTGAGGCTAGGAAGAAAGCAGCAGGTATGAGAGCCGATTATTCCAAATGAAAGGATATTTATTTCAGAAAGACACTCTTTTGAAGAAACACCAAGTGGGAGATGTGTGATCCTTCCGACACCCCAAGAGCATACGTGTGGGAGAAGGGTTGCTGTGGCTTTTATGACAGGCTCTCAGGAAAGCTCAGGAGATCTTTCCTGAATGCCGAACGTGCAGCCCACCTGAGGACGCCCACACGGTGACCGTGTTGTGGATTCCTCGGCGTGAGTGTGGGCACCAGCACAGCAGGGGAAAAGACCCAGGCCCGAGGCAGCTGGACAGGAAGAGGGACGGGCCGGCCCTCTAAAACCGGCACAACATCCTGGAAAGAGCCCAGGAGTCACACCCGCCATGTTCTAGGGTCCAGCTCAGCAACTGGCCACAGCTGAGCTTTGAGCAGGTCTCAGAACTCTCTGAACCCCAATGTCCTAACCTGTGGCACAGGAGCAGTAGCCCTTCCCTTGTACGTGTTCCTGAGTATGCCTAGTACATGTAAGTGCCTGAAATATGTCCCTTCCCTTCCTGTTCCCAAAACACAGTCTCTATAGGTAGCCGATCCCCAAGCTCGAGTGGGAAACGCCTACGTTTAGTACACAGCCTGAAGTCTTTTCAACCAGTACGTCGCATTTGCTTGGGTCCCTCCAGCCCATTACAGAATCTAACTACTCCGTCAGCTTGGCAGAGCTCTTGTGAAGACTGAAGAGAAGGCAAGTGGAACCTGAGCTGGGTATGTCCCCCACTGTGGGTCCCCCGGGGAGGGTGCAGCCCCCACAGAGGGTCGCAGCCCAGGAAGTCTCAGGGAAGGAGGGTGTGCATGGCTGACCTAGAGTGGGTGACCCCGTACGACCCCGGCTGGGGAACAGAACCAGTGTCCCTGTAGTCCATCCTCCTTTTCAAGGTAGGGCAGAGGGACAGGGAAGGCAAACCGAGGCTGACATTGGTTCGCTCCATCACACAGAGAAAACAAGTTGCAGCTCAAGGTCATACTCGACCAGAGGGTAGAGGCTACATAAAAGGATAATTGCATGGTTTTTTTTAATCCACTGGTTTATGTTACAGCTTTCTAATCTTCAGGAGATAGCTCCTGCCAGGGTCCCTCTCTCATTTTTACCCAGATAGCCACAGTATGGAGAATGCCATTGTTAAGAGCTCATTGCCAAGAGTGAATCATTAGATTGCTTCTTTTCTCAAAGTATACAGCAAGTCCTCGGACCACATTTGCATTTCTGGTTTTCTCTAATGAAGAACATTTCTTCCTCAAGAAACTGACACTCTTATTTTTTTTTGTTTATAACATAGACAGAGAGAGGAACAGACAGGGACAGACAGACAGGAAGGGAGAGAGATGAGAAGCATCAATTCTTTGTTGCAGCACCTTAGTTGTTCATTGATTGCTTTCTCATATGTGCCTTGACCATGGGCTACAGCAGACCGAGTAACCCCTTGCTCAAGCCAGCGACCTTGGACTCAAGCTGGTGAGCCTTGCTCAAACCAGATGAGCCCGCACTCAAGTCGGCAACCTTGGGGTTTCAAACCCGGATCCTCCAAGTCCCAGTCCGACATTCTATTCACTGCGCCACTGGTCAGGCAAAACTGACACTCTTTCAATCCTTTCTATCCCCTTCCCATGGTGGTATAGCCCTTCCCTACCAGGTCTCACTGTGGTATCACTGTCAGATACACGGCCACAACTCCAAGTTCATTCAATAAGCATACAGCTGGGGTACCTGAAGAGAGCCTCTTCATTCCCAGAAAACTTTAAAAAGTGCAACCAAAGCAAAAAGCGTGTTGGAAGTGTCTCGTACTTCTGGTCTAAAGTATCTAAGCTAAACTTTTAAAACTGTGTTCACGTCTGACATAAACCTAGTAGGGTCTTGTGGGATTTTTATTAAGGAGCATAAAAATTTCTGTCACCTTTCTTTTTAAGCAATTTATTCTACGTGATCCTTTTTCTATAGCTAATCCTTACAACAGTCCTATGTGGTAGGTTTTTATGAAAATTATATTCCCTTAAAATTTCTATATGGAAACCAGCACATCAAAGTGCAACTGATTGTATTTGAAGACAGGGTCCTTAAAGATGTGATTAAGTTAAAATGAGGTATTTGGGGTGAGCCCTAATCCAGTCTGCCTGGTATCCTTATAGGGAGAGATTAGGACACACAGGGAGACCACCAGGGGTGAGCGTGCACGGGGCTATACATCTAAGTGAGAGTGTGGGGGCCGTCCTCTGCAAGCCAGGGAGAGGGAAGCTGGCCCTCTAGCACCTTCATCTTGGACTTTCCGCCTCCAGGGTTATGAGAAAATAAGTTTCTGCTATTTAAGCCACCCAGTCCGTGGTATTTTGTTATGGCAGTCCTAGAAAATTAATACATAAAAATCACAATGTTTCAAACGAGAAAATGGGCTGAGTTTACATAGTGAATACTTGAATTTGAACATGTGCTTGCTGTGGACACTCATGCCTTAAACGTTACCCTCTATGGTTTTATCTCTTGCATAGTTTATGAAATTATTATTTTATTAAGTAAGTTCAGTTTACATGAAGATGTTCTCTTTGAAGTGAGTTCCAGGTTTGTCCTCCATCCCTAAAGGGTTCCCTAATCTCCACTCCGACGCAGGAGTTATTTCCAAGCCCAGTGGACACCGGCTGGGCCATGAACTTCACTGCAGCTCTGGCCACGTTCACTGAGTGTGTTTTCCTGTGACCCAAATAAAGAAACAGAGTAGTTACTTAGAAACCTTCTATCAAACACTCTCGATCTACTACATAAATAATTATATTTTCCCAACATATCCAGACAGAACCAAGGGGCTGTATATGGGAATGGATATGAATGCAGTGGGATTATGGTGGAAAGAAAATAAAGTTGGATCAGGCTGAGTTATGGAGAAGAAACAATGAAGCAACCATTCTGGACTTAATGTTATAGTTAGGGGATGAGAAAAGGCTCTAACCGTTTGCTTGGTTAGTCAGGTACAATATAGACCAAAGGGGGCCTACTGTAAATGAAGTTGGAATACCAGAGGACATCCAAAGATTGAAACATTGGAGTGGATTTATCATGTAAGACCTACTTACCATATAGGAAGAGCCCAGAAGACACACCTTTACCATGACTATGAAAAAGAAATCTGTGAAGGGAGCCCTACAAACATAAAGATGTCTGTGGTCACTCTTCTCTGCAGGTCAGTATAATGGGAATTCCCCTAATGAACTGGGCTCTTTAGATGCAATAGGGATCATTGGGTCCCAGTAAAGTAGGGGCCAAGTGGCAACACTTAGTCGCCCAAGACAAGGCGGGTATGGTTGGTCACCCCCAAGGATTCCAGAGTCAAGGCAGTAAGCAGAGTATTGCGACTCACAGGGAACTATGCTTTTAGCTAATTGATCATGTCCTTAAACAAGAGAAATAGACAGAAATTCTACTAAACTCTTACTTGATCAGTATACATGGAAGAGTTCTAGGTTGAATGAACAGAACTCTAACTTGAATCATCAGAAACAGAGAACCTGGCCCCTCAATCAATTCGCAGACTTGAAACTGTTCCCAGACCCCTTGAGTAAAGGGGAGGCCAGTTCCCTTGAGGAAGGACTCCATCACGATGCCAAAAATGTCCATGCTAATCTTTCTCTCAGCCCTCTCCAAAGGGGCTTATAGCCTTTTACCAGAGTGCCTGGCATTGGAGGAAAGTAAATAGACTTTTTAGGGATGGTTGGATGCTGATTCTGAACTGACACAAATTCCAAGAGACCCAAAGTGTCATGCTGGTCAACCAACCCACAAAGGGGCTTCTGGGGGTCAGGAGAGCAGTGGCGTTTAGCTCATGTCCATCTTCCCAAACCCAGCCTGGGGCTGCTTCCCAGTTCCAGGGTACAGAGTCTCTGCATGTTAAATGTTTCCTCCAACCGGGCTGTAAATTAGTGTAAATTTTGTCTATAACCATAAGATCATCTGAATCTGTCTTTTCTTTTTTAACATACAAAGAATCTGCCGTTTCAAACGTTTTAAAACCCCAGGCAATGGTGACGGGCATGCAACACAGTCAACAGTTCAAACACTATAGGGATGTTTACCCGAAACCTGTTTGTTCTTATGGACCAATGTCATCCCATTTAATTTAATTTCTAAAAGAATAAAAGAAGAAGAAGAACAAAACCCTGGGATAGATAAAAACAGGCTAAGCAGAATCGTTTCAACATGGTCATGAAAGCAAAGACTTATTGGTGCCATTTTGTAAATTCTTTTAGAGAAGGTCCTTGGTCCAAACCAACACTGCTAGGGGGAAACCCATCCTTCCTCAGGTCTGCGAGGTACATTCATTCATCAGGCACTTAGACTCTTCCAGTTCCTACCCAGGGTGTCCAGAGTCAGCCAAGTATCGGACAGAAAGTCTCTTCTGTTTCTGCCATTGCAGAGTGCTGCCAGGTCCTTACTTGCCTCTGAATTCTGCCTCATTTGAGAAGCTCAAGGTGCAGGTTCATGGCCCGCATTTCTGACTTTTGTGCTCAAGTCCGTCTGCACTGCCCCACTGGGCATAGCCAGCCAGGGCTCCCCCCCATATCAGGGTAGCATGTTACTGCCATTGTTCATTGCCCAACCTGCAGCATCTTCCGGGAGCATCGGCAGAAACTGTAGTGTCTCTGAGAACAAGCATCCTTTGCCAACATCACAACCTCACTCTCTCTCTCCCCTCCCCTCCTTTATTGCCATCACTCCATAGCGATGTCAGCCTGTTTAGAAACAAAGCCTTAAACCTCACTGTCTGGGACCCACACATACCCTTTCTCACAGCCCAGACCAAACCTATATATGGGCAGAAGAAAAAACAAATGGTCCCAGATGTTAGACAGGTGCCAAGGGCCACTCCCCCTCCAGTAAAATAGACTGTACCACATAGGCTGGTCTCTAAGGGAAGCCTTGGAGAACAGGGGGCGCTCGTGTGTGGGAGAAGGGGATCCACGCCATGCCTCTGGGCTTCGCTCGCGGCCGAGGGTCAGGACAGGCCAGTGGGGAGAGGGAGCTCGCGTTTCCAAGATTGTTGGAGACTGCTTTCTCCCCTCCCAGCCCACGGTTCTCCCTCGGGCCTGGGCTGGTTCTCACACCCTTCTCTCCTTCTCAGGAAGCCTCAGACTGATTCTCGGTCCTCTCTGAAACGGGCACCCCCGACAGTGTTTCCCAAGTGAATGTCCCCTCCCAGGTTCAGCCCTGGCCCATACCCAGGCCTGCTGGCAGGTGGCAAAGATCTTCCCAGTCACTCTGCTTGCCTGTGGCCTCTGAAGATGAGCCCACAGTTCTTTGCATTAAGTGTCATATAGCTGGTGGCCACAAGGAGAAAGGAAGGGAGAATCACAGATGTGAGACCCTGGGACCTCATGGTTTCCCAGACAGGAGACAAGGCTCCCATCTGATGCAGAGGGGTGTGGGGTACACCGTACACTCCGCCTCTTGTTCTTCTCCCCAGGAGAGGTGTACTAGCCCTACTGTGCCTGGCAAGGGAGGCCAGAGATAACACGTGGCAAGGTTGAGTGGTGGAGGTCCTGGACACAGAATACTCTGGGGACAGAAGGTAAGGTCCAGGCTCAGACACTGCTGTGCCCGACATCTTACTTAGGCAAAGACTTGAGTGCATGGGGACCAGGCACAGACTCAGCCCCTGGATGTGGACACCAGGAGGCCTCCATCACAGAGAATAAAGGAACACTTCTGTTTGCGGACATTCTTCCATGTGCACATCCACACAGCTGACATTTCTGAGTGCGGTCTCTACACCAAGGTCGGTCTGAGGACCCCGAGGGGAACCGGCTCTAGACCTTGTCTTCCAGGGGCTCTCATTCCCATGGAAAAGAGAGCTTACTGAAATACAGAAGTATAAAGTAAAAAACAAAAGGCCCCCATACTTATTCCACCCCGCACTGTTACAATGTGGGCACATATTCATTCATTCAGAAGTTTTCCGGGGACCATACCAAACAAACGGAAAGAAAGCACTAGAAGCACCCTGGGCATGAAGCTGCAGGGCTGAGATAATGTGTAGGGGGCTTGTGCTGGGAGGGGGCGCTGGTGGGCCTCTAGGATGCTGCAGAGAGAAACAGGCTCCGAACAGGCGGTTAGGGATGCTGACACAGGGCTGGACCACACAAGCAGAAGTTGGTCTGCAGGTGGGCAAAGGGCCCAGTGAAGCCAGAGGACAGGACAGGGGCTTGGAGCTCCACAGGACCCCTGTCACTTCATGTTCTGAGTCCCGGGGCCGCTCTGAGGGAAGGCAGAAGAGCAAGGCGCAATCCTCATTGCCGAGTTGTGGAAATGGACACGGACAAGCGGTACGGGCTCCAGGTCCCGTGATGAGAGAGCCACAGAGTTGGGCAGGAGCACGGTACAGGCGCTTTCCTCCAAGAACGGCCCCACCATGTCCCAACACAGGGCTCCCAAGCGCATAAAGGGAGCCAGGAGGACCGCCGGGAGGGACCGCAGCCTCCGCTCCAGGCCTCACGTCCTTCCAGGCAGTGAGAATGAAAACCAGCTGAGACCAATGAGAAGCCGTGGCCCAGGAAGCAAACCTAGCCTCTGGACTAGATTCCGACTTGCCCAGAATCTCCCAGCTGGGTGGTCTGGATCGTTAGCTCTCTACTCTCACTTGCCTCTTCAATAACATGGAGACAAGACCTGTCTCCTGAGTTTTTGTGTGGGAAGGCATGATGGCATGTGTTAACCAGGGCTTGTCACCTATAACACAATAGTAATGGTGACCTTTCTGAGCACTGTCTACTGGGCACTGTCTTAAGCACTGTATAAGGCACCCCATTCAATCCCCACACAGCTCTATGAGATAGGTATTATTATTAGCCCCATGTTGCTTATTTGAAAATAAAAGCCCAGAGAGGTTAAGTATAACCTCACTGTTGCTCAGCATCACACAGCTAGAAGGGACATAAAGCTGGAGCTTGAATCCAGGCCATCTGAGTCCAGTATGTGTAGCCACACCACTGGTGTACACAGCCCATGAAGTGGCAGAAGTGGGGGGTGGGGGACTTGTCCCTTTGCTGATCTTCTAAGCTTATTGTAAGATTAAAAATAAAGCACAGAAAGTACCTAGAACAGTGCCTGGCCCAGTGGGTATTGATTAAATAGTAATTAATGATTAGCATTACTACCACTATTATTACTATTGTAATGGAGGCCAATGGAAGGTATGTGTCTGCCCCCTTATAAAGTTCCTGTATCAGTTATCCACTGCCACAACGATGCTGTGTAACAAAGAACCACCAACTTCAGCGGTGTGCAGCAGCTAATGTTTGTCAAGTGCCCGGTCAGTGGGACTCTGGGACTTGAGCTGTGCCTACGTTTGTTGCCTGGCCTCATTCACGCGTCCTGGGCTGGCTGGCTAGCTGTCAGATGATGTAGGATGGCTTCAGGTGAAGCATTCGAGGCAACTCTACTCTTCTCTGCTTGTCTTTCATCCCTAGGCAGAGCACCCAGGTCCATTCTCGCAATGGTGACGGAGGGCAGGGGCAACATGACCAGCTGAGCAGGGGCATGTGAAGCCTCGGCTGCATCCTACCTGCAACCTCTCCATGGGCACCACGGACAAGCCGAAAGCCAGGTGAGAGGGCTCTCCGTGGTTACAGGGGAAGTTTGTGGGTAGGGAAGGGTAAATATATATATCTCACAATTATAAAACCAGTAGCCTGCCTATGAGCTGCCACCAGTATAACGGCCGGAACACTGCACCCTGCTCCCCCTGGGGGACTACTCGCTGTCACTCTCGTGTTATCGTTCCTGACCCCCCACCCACCCCCGCACTTGGTCAACCTCACTGGTCCCTCTGAAGTTAACTTGATCAGTCACTTATGCAGGCACCGTGGTCGGCGTGAGAATGTATCTGTGGACAAGACAAACAAATGTTCCTGCTCTGATGGAGCTAATGTTCCCGTGGAAAAGACATGTGAAAACAAACAAACTATGATTTCAGGTAATAAAAATTTTATTTAAAACTATGACTGAAATGATTTGACAGAGTAAGGACAGTGACCTTTGAAATTTGTGTCTATGTCCTCAACCCTAAGCCTAATGCCTTATACTAAATAGGTTTTAATAAATGGCAAAAGGAAGATGGATGGATGGATGGATGGATGGATGGATGGATAGATGAATAGATGCATGGATGCGTGGATGGATGCATGAACAGATGGACACTTCCTACCTTTGCCTTATCACCACCTGTACTTTCTTTGGCCCATTAAGGCCATGAACAATCTCAAAGAGAAGACCCAGGTTTCTCTCCATATCTGGAGAGCCAGCCCTGAGACCCCAATTAAGTCTCCTGTCTACAGACCCAGTGGTGGGGCACCTTAGCTCATGTGGGTGGTTAGCAGAGCCAGTGCAGCCACAGAGCAAATGCTCCCCACTATCCTTATGGATAAACCTCGCCTGCTCCCTCTGGGCCTGTTTTCTTCTGGGAGTGGAAGGGGTGCGAAGAAGCATAGGAGTTGCCTGCTCTACCCCCCCCCCAGATTTCCCTAAGCCAGATCAGCAGGTCTGTTGGCCCAATATTTTGGCTTCTCACCAAACCTAATTGACTAGTGCTTTGTGTACCTTTATTCTTCACAACTCACTGAGGTTGGTTTTATTGTCCCCAGTTTACTGAGAAGAGAAGTGGTCTTCTCAAGGTCCCCATTGTAAAATGGCAGCGGTACCAGTCAAAGCCAGTTTCTCTAAAGCAGCACGGTAGAATACAGATGACATAGTTCTTCCTAGTCCTGCAGACACGGAGAGAAATGCATGCTCCTGCCTTTCCCAGTCCTGTAACCGGAGCATCCGGAGCAGAGCTGGGCACGGGACAATGACAATTCAACTCCAAGAACCCAGCAGGCTCAGTGACGGCGACGCTCACCGTCATGCTGTAACAGAGTGCATTTATCAAAAGTTCATGGGTTGGCTGCGTACATTTTTCTTCTTTAAAATAGTTATGTAAAGAACTGACCAAGTACATGTAAAGCCAGAGGAAGTAATGAAAATTACCTATCTTCCTGATTGTGTATGCCTGCACATGAACACACAAAACACCATCTTATATGGCACCCCCACCCCAGGACACGGCAGCCCTTCAACAAAATCCATCAGACAGAGGCTCCTGGGGTGCCCTCTGCCTGGGACGAGGGGTCAGGCACTTTGTGGGGATGTCCCCCCCAGCCTCTCTTAGATCGTAGGTGGATCGGTCTTTGCATCCTTCTCTGAGGCAATCCATACTATGAAAAGTTATTTTTAATTTGTTCCGTATGAACCGTGAAGAATAAGAAACATTCAGGGAGTTTATCATAATCCTCGATGAGATAAATACTGTGCTCATGCAATAAAAAAAAAAATAAGGAATATATGTATTTGGTCCAAAAGCTTCATTTTTAGAAAAAAACATACGAAAATGATTTCCTAAAGAGCCTGCCAGTCTGAGACGAAAGATGGGCCCAGGTGGCAGAAGAACACAGATCAGGTTTATCACTTGGGTCACGCCCCAGGACCGGGACAGGCGTGAGATGTAAGTCTGCCCAGCGGCACTGTCCCAGTGTGCTACCCACCGCTCCCCGTTCGTCACCTCCTCGTCCACGAGTCGCAGGTGTGAGCCTTGCTGCTATTTGCTGCCTTTGGCAGCTGTTTCTTACACCCCCAGTCTGGACACATGGTTCTGGGCCAGTCATGCCGGCATCCCAGGCCGCTCGGGGCGAGGTGGGTCCACAGCATAAAAGAGCCAAAGGGAAGGGAGACCAGAAACCAGCGTAGGCACCTGTTAGGAGTTGAAGGGTGTCCCCACAAAATTCAGATGTTGAAGCTCTAGTGCCCAGATCCTCCAATGTGACCTTCTTTAAACAGAGAGCTGTAATTTGTTAAGATCGGTGGGCCTCTCATCTAGAATGGCTGGAGACAGGGCCCAGGCAGAACACCATGGGAACTTGGAAATAGACGGAGGGTGATGCTCTACAAGCCAAGGACTGATGGGGACGCCAGCGAACAAGCAGCAGCCGGTCGAGAGCCAGGGCAGATTCCAAGCCTGTAGATGGACACTCTGACCTTGGACTTCCAGCCTCCAGAGCCGAGACCATCAACCTCTATGGTGGAAGCCCCTCAGGGTGTGGTGTTTTCCTGAAGCAGGCCGACCACACTGCTGCGGAGCCAACCTTTCACCCAGGGATCCTAGAGGGCTTACCAAAGTGGAGTGGCCTAAGCCAGGTCTCAATGAACAAACAGAGGATTGCAGGTCGAGAAGGATGGGCATGAAAATTATTCTGGGCAGAGAAAGAAGACAAGCAGCAGCGGAAAGACTTTCCCAGTTAACTACTGCTTGCTTCCTGAAGTTCCTATGAGAGAGTGGGATCTGCCCGTTTCTGAGGGTATCTGACAAAACCTAGAGTCAGAAAGGACCTTGGAGGTATCGTCCAAATCTCTAATTTTATAAATAGAATAATTGAGAGTGTGGGAGGGAAAATAAGCCACTCCAGGTCCTGCAGGGCTCAGAGCCCAACCAAAACGTGAACCCAGGGCTCCAGATACCTGCTCGATGCTATACACACCATAATGTTTTCTCTTTACAACATAATTGATGTGAAATGGACTACGATAACAGAAGATTTTTCTTTGGAAGAAGGCTCATTATATATATATATATAAAATCATTTATCCCTGGCTTTTGTTGGTACCCACAGAAAATACTTTGTTTTCCAATGTAATCAGTGTAACATCACTTAGCCCATATCAGGATTTCCACAGGAGAAGCCGCAGATCCCCATAGCCTGGGGACATTGTCATCAGAGAAAAGCAATGCTTTTTCTATCATGTGTTCCCAGCAGCAGAGCGGTCCTCAGCCTCCTGAGGACATTGTATCATGGACCAGAGGAAGAAACGACACACAATCCTTCCACCCTGCACGCCTAATGACTCTAACACGATGGCTTCTCTGCTCGGATTCAGGCCATCTGTGACTCACTCTCTCTTCAGTCACAACCTCTGGCCAGACCAGAGGAAAAATTTCACTGTAAAAGCCATCGGGGTGGCTGGACGGGGGTGGCTCCAAACCCCCCGTGGGTGCACTGGGCCCCCTCATCCAGAGGCGATTAGCCTCGGGCCAGGTGGGATGCGGTCCAGCCGGGTAGGGAGCCTCCCTCCCAAAAACCAGTAGGAAGAATTATCAATTCACTGTGCTGGTCCCACCCATTTCTCCTCTGGGCCTCAGTCATATCCTGAAATATGGCTTAGCTACTTCCCTTGCATGAAAGCAGAGTACCGGTCAGATGACCTTGAGATTCCTCTCCACTCTAAAATACTGTGCTAATTCAGAAATGCAAATATTAAGATTAAACATCAAAATGCACTTGACTTTGGGACGTAAGCTCCCTGATTCCTCCCTGTTCACTCCTCTCCTCTGTGGCCTGCCCCTTCCTCTCTTTCTTTGCTTCCAAGTTCACCCTCCTCTGGGAGAGGAGGGGGCCCACTTCTGCCAAGTCCCCATGTCCTCCTGAAGGTCAGATTCTGGCCTTTCCTCTGGCCAGTGCATCATACCATTGACCAATCTTCATCCTGGGACACACAAGGCACTGTTTACCGGTGATATTTCCCCTCGGCCTTTCTGGTCACTCCTCTGCCTCTTTTACTCTTACTGGACCCGAGAAGTTCTGGGCTCACCCTCCATCAGCTACTTCCAAGCCTCTCTGGCTTTTTTTTTTTCTCCTAAAGCTTTCTCTAATTCTGTCTATTCCCTGCCTGACACTCCGTATTGTCCCGACAAACTACTGCTTCATTGGAAATAACACCACCCTGTGAGAGATCCCCCAGATGCAATGGAAAGACACCATTGTTTCATAGATTCCTCACAACAAGCTTACAAAGGAAAAGAGAATCTGGTCATGTTGCTTTCCTCAGAATGCTGATCTGAATGCAAAATTCAGACGCCACAGAATTACACTGTTTGCTCTGATAGATGCCAGGAACAGGGCTTAACCCTTCCGAGCTCAGGACAGATTTCCCACGGCTAGTGAAGCAGTCTCTTCTTCAGGGTCTGGAATATTTGCAGTGTTTTATGAAGGATAAATTAAGATCTCTGAGTAGGGGAGTTCTGAGGGGGCATTTCAGCTCTCAATTTCGAATGTGGTATGGTGTGAACACAATAGTGGAGCATCTTGACTAAAGACAAGTCTCTGCTCCAAAGCGTAAAGGATGTCACAAGATTCCGCGTCTGGTTCTGGCCACTTCAGGCTTTAACAATAAATTCTTCTGAAAAAATATAAAATAATCCCTTCTTTCTTCTCTTGAATATTCTTTAAAATTTTTTTTTTTTTAATGTAGCCAGCAATACTATTGAGCTTAGAATTTGTCATGGCCAGGAGTCAAACAGTTAACCACAAAGGAGAGAGACAGCAGGACTGTGCTAATCTCATATTGACAATTAAAGGACAAACCAAAGCACCGTAAACAGACAAATTAAGTCCAAATTAACAAAGGGAGAAATGAACAAAACCTCACAGCCCTGTCTCTTTACCTCTAAACAATGGAGTTTTCACAAATCAGAGGTTCCACCCAAAATTTGAAGAGTTCAAATCATTTCCTTGGCTTTGGTTTCATGGTTTCTAAGGTGAGGGTAAGAATGACATCATCGGGTTGTTGAGAGAATGAAATGATGTCATGTATATACAGGGTCTACCTTGGCACTTGGCACCTAGGAGCATTTCATCATTTTTTTAATGCTTTTCAAAGTCGAGTCCAATAGGTCCTTTCCAACATTCATTCTTACTGTCCACCTGATAGGCGGGGCAGAGCTGTTCATCGAGGGCACATTGTGCGTTCACTGCTCTACAGGGAACTACAGAAAGCAGGGAGTGGGTGCAGGCAGGTGTTATTTGGCATGAAACCGTGAAGAGCAATACTCCTCTTGACTCCCACTGTTGCCGCCAAGACTTGTTGTTGGTGGTGTGATACAGAAGATGTCACGATGTCTGTGTCTCCACCTGATTGCAGACTCTGGTTTCAGCTCTGAGGCCTTATGACCACAGGCAGTCCCACCAAGTCCCCCTCTCCACAGCCGCAGAATTCAGCATTGAAATAGCAGTGGGCAGGTAACAGGGAGGGAAGCCATGCCACCTTCATGGGAGTTGGCCGTCAGCACTTCCGGTTATGGGTTGCAGGAAGCCACCAGCTTAGAGCGACAGTAAAAATGACTGCACTTGAAGTGCAGACACGGCACATAGGGGTTTCTGCACAGGGAACTGCCCATCCGCTAAGTCATGGTGGCAGCGTGTCATTCACAGATGATGGGCAGGTCAGACTTCCCATAGCAGGTCACACTGGTCACCACTGATTCCTCATAAACCTGCTTGTATGCACCCCAGTTTCATCCAATTAGGATCTCTGGAGGGGGTGCCCTGCATCTCACACGTACTAACGCTGGTGTCCTGCTTTCTGATCCCCACTTCCAGGTCTTCCACGTCATTCATGCCTTCATTCCCTTTACATCTGTCTTTGGCCTTAAGGAGACCATTAGGTCCCAGACTCCTCCATTTTCCCACATCCTGTCCTCCTTTCTAGCCCATTATGAAGTCTGTATTAGTCTGGAGTCTTCAGAGAAACAGAAAGAGAGAGAGGGTGACAGAGAGAAAGAGAGAGATTTATTATAGGGTATAAATCAGCAAGCTGGAGGCCCAAGACACAGTAGTATAGTTGTAGCCCACGCGCAGAAGAAGACTGACGGTCCAGCTCCAATTCTCAGATGACCAAAGTTTCATCTTCCTTAGCCCTTTTTGTGCTATTCATGTCTTCAACTGATTGGATGAGGCCCACCCACCTTGGGGAGGGCCGTCTGCTTACTCAGTCCACCGATTCCCATGCAAATCTTACCCAGAAACATCCCCACAGACACGAACATCAGAAACCTAGGATTCATCTTTGATTCCTTCCTCCTCCATCAGTCACACATGTCCCGTCAGTCTCGCCAGATGTACACACTCTCTTGAATTCATACATTTTTCCTCATTCCCCATGGTTGTTCTTTTATTCAGGGTCACTATTTTTTCTTGCCTGGAATTACCTCTTAATTCCTGTACCTGTTTCCACGTGTTCTGCTTTCCCCACTGCAACCAGAGTGGCTCATCTACAATGCAAATCTGACTATCCACTCCCTGCTCCCAACCTTTCGGTGGCTTCCTGGGTGAGATGGAATAAGCTGCCTGGCTTACCAGGCCCTCGGCAATTTCACGCCTACCTACCCATCCAGCCCCATCTAACTCACGACCCTCTCTAAGTCTACACGCACCATCTATTTCTTGCTTCCCTGTCTTTTATCCTTGCTGATTCATGTCCTTCCCACTCTCCTCTTGTGGTTAATCTTATCCTTCAAGAGACAATTCAAGCATCACCTCTTAAAGAAAACTTTTCTAGACTCTTCTAGACTGGGTGAGAGTCCCCTCCTCCAGGATCCCACACCTGGTACAGGGCCAAATACATCATAGACAGTTCCATCAATGTTTGTTGAGTGAATAAATGAATACATACACCGTCCATTATTGTTCCTCAGTGCACAAATAGAGATGAGACAAAGATGCTCCAGGAGCACATCTGAGGGCATCTCACCCTCCTGGGAGTCAAGGAAGGCTCTGGGAGAAGGATCAGCAGATATGACCTAGAGGAAGGAGAGGCACTTTGTGCTGGGCATACACAGGGTCAGTGTCACTGACTTGTCACCTATGGAGTCACACAGGGAACCTGCTTGCTTTGATGCTCTGCAGTCACCATTTTTAAATGGTTCATTTTGGAACACGGAGACCTGCATTTTCATTCTGGGTCAGGGCCGCAACTTAGGGACCTGATCGTGCAGTGAAGACTGGCTTGTCCAAAGGCACTGGGGCAGGAGAGCCTTTGAAAGAGCTCATCAGGAGACCTGAAAGCATTTCCAGCCTGGCTGTGCTCCTCCAAGCCAGACACTTAGCCACAGGAACAATGAATGTTTTCTTCCCATGCATCTTGATCTATTTATAAATGTTTAGAGTTTAGGAGGAAAACACCGAATCCATGGTTCCAAGCTCTTCCCTGCTCAATACTTAAGCATGTGTATCACAGGGCAAATTGAACCCATATGTCTCAGATTCATTTCCACGCTGTTCGTCAGAATGGCCTCCCACCCCCTCCCCACGAGGGTTATCTTATGTTCAAGAAGCCAGCTAAGTTTTCTGGGAGCTTTGGGGCTTACAAGGGGGTTGGGGGATTGAAAAATCTGAACCTGACTCAAGAAAACAGGACTTAAACCTCAAAAGGTCCGATGACATTTTGCAACCCTAAATCCCCCAGTTCAAGGGGGCACTCAGCTTAGCTTGGCCCCCTGAGTCACCCCACTACCCCTGTGGCAGGCACAGCCCCCCAGGAGGAGGCCAGCGTGCCTGGATTGTGCATTAAGAACTAGAAGCTTGGAGGAGGAAATGCTATCACTAGCTGCTGGAGGAAAAATAAGCCGTTCACTCCGGGCCGTCCTCAGCATCACAAATCTTCAGGACTGAAAGGGGTATGGGAGATCATCGGCAATAATACATACCATGTGTTACTTTACACATGATAAATCACTTTCCCATTCATTTTTTTATCTAATCTCTGTCGCGATGTTGTAAGAGCGGTACTGTGTGTCATGACCCTCAATTCTAGGGCTAAGGAAGTGAGGCTCAGGAAGGGTATGTGGGTTACCCAAGCTCACACAGCAAGCAGCAGCGATGCCAGGACTCTGACGAATGCCCTTGACACTCCTCTCGGGCGTGTCCCCTGCCCCACCCATCACTTCTCAGGGTGAGGAAAGACCAGCAAGGTCTCAGCCCTCCCAGCGTTGCCAGTGGCCCTCGTGAGCAGGGAAGGAGTGACAGAGCCAGAACAGGCACACACACACACACACACACACACACACACACCACCTGGCACCCTTTCTCCCTCACTCGGCGCCTTCTTTTTCACCTGTTAGTGGAAGAAGTCAGAAAAGAGAAAAGCTGGACACTTATCTCTCCTCATCCTATTGACAGAAACGGTTCCCTTGTTCCTGATGTCGCAACCTCCCAGCCCTTTGAGATAACAGAGCCGTTTGCTGTCACATATGTGATCGTTCCGTTCTCACAACAAAACCTGGCAAAGGTTTTGTTCTGAATGCCATCACCCTCCAAAGTGAGGGTCAGAGAGGGTACAGAATACCCCCTCCATGACAGAAATGGTAGATAGGTACCAGGGCCAACCCTAAACCAAAGTTTTCGGGAGCCAAGCCTAAAAGATCTTTCTACCAAGCCACACTGATAGCCTTTGGCTCTGATCCCATGAGGACAACCAGGGGCAGAAAATGGAGCTGATAGAGGAAAAAAGGAAAAGAGACACGATGTTTCTTAAGACCTGCAATGGGAGAGATTACTCTATGGCTTGCCTGCTTGGCCCAGGACATGAGAAACTGCAGGAAATTCTTAGGCATGAGGAACAAGCCAGACCAGGAGCGGGGAGGGGCTGGTCTAGAGCTGAACCCAGTAGGACATATGTGCACACGAAAGACACACTGTGTCCCCCTCCCAAGTTTATGCAAACGAAGCTATAAATCAGGACTAATCAGAACCTATGAGGTGAATGAATTAAAAAGTTATCATTCACAACAGGCCTACACTACTCGATAATGTATCACCAAAGCTTGTGAATATGAGAATTAATTACTTTCCCCAGATGTTAAGGAAATGCTTAATTTCGTGAGCTCTTGGTTCAAAGCATCCACTTTTCTTCATTCAACACTGAAATGAAGATAATGTTACTGTGTGTTTCCTAAGTTATCTTAAAAAACAGCTTACCATTTAATTAATTTATTAATATTCAGTGCCTAGCTGTGCTGGGTGTTTTAAACACATTGTTTTATTTAACCTTCGGAACAGCTAGATAAGATGGACGTCATTACCGTCATTTTATGTGCTCGCACACACATGAAAAAATGGGCTCTGCAATCTAAGAAGCCAAGGTCACACAAATTAAGGGAAGAACCAAATATACAAAACTTGTGTCTGCCCAGTTCTCTCCCTGGAATGGCCTTGTTTCACACGAACCCCCTGACCACTCTGCTTTACTAAACTCCAAATGGCTGAGAGTTTAGTCCATTTGGGAACTATTTGGCTTGGCCTGTTTTGCATCTGAAACTCAGGGACGCACTTGAACCTCAGCTCTGCAGACACACAAGACTGTTTGTTTCATTCCTCACTGGTTTCTCAATTCCACTTTAACCAAAACCAAATAGAGAACCAGATTCCAGTCATGGTTGTGAGGGGTGGGGCAGCAGAATGAGCATAAATAAGTCCTATCCACACAGACCCTAAACCTCACTGTGTAGCTGCAGAAAAAAAAGGGGAAAGTGGAGAAATTGGTATTTTAAAAATCTGAATTCCATATGGTTTTGAGTTTTTAAGATGTTTAAAATTTTTTAACAGTACGATTTTATTTTCTACAATGAGCATGTTTTTGTAATAAGAAAATGCACTTCATTAAAATTATAAATGACAGTTTGGCTGGGTATAGAATTTTTGAATCACAATTCTTCCCCCAGATTTTATAAATATTGTTCCATCGACTGCCTTTATCTGATGTTACACAGAGAAGTCTAAGGTCTCCCTGACATTTTCCTACTGTACTTGTTGGGTTATTTGGGGGATTTTCTGTGTGAAGTTTTCCAATATTCTTTTGTTACCCATGGACTTCAGTATTTCCACCAGGACACATCAAGGTGTTTGTCAGATTTTATTAAATCTTTCTATAAAGTTCACGTTATATGTTCACTGCTTACTTTAGTTTAGAATATTTTTACTCTGTACAATTTTGAATATTGTTCCTGATTGCCTCTCTGAGCCCGGCTGTCATTCATTCTCTAGTTTGTGTTTACATCACCTTTCTTCTAACCCTTTCTCTCTCTCACTTTTCTCCATCCAAGCTTCACTCATGATTTTGTCCTTTACCATTTAGTTCTAGCTGAACCTGAATTTCTACCCTGCTGTTACTTGTTTCCTTGCGTTGTTTTCTGGGGTCTCCTCTATCTCAATGAAGGTAATGTAGTGTCAGTCGAACTACAATGAAATGTTTGGGGAGACTAAACATCCTAAAGTTTATCTATAAGAATAAATCTATAAAACTCAATGGGGCATCCAGTAGAAATAAAAGAAAACGAGTCATGCCATAAAACCTATTAAAATTAATTTAAAAGCTAAAGTAAATAGAAACAGAAAGGTAGTAGTCCATTATCAATATGATACTATAATTTTGTTTATTCTTCAGAAGGTATTCCAATGAGGAGGGAAAGGATTTCAGGGGGCAATAGCAATGAAACCTTTTGCTAACCCTTTAGGGGAACTATACCATGCTAGAACCCCGATTTATATTTTATAACCTAGATTCTAGATAAATTCAAGACTTCGTTTTTAAAAATAGTTTGATAAAATTGATGAATATTTACATAATATTCATATACAAGAAGACTTTCAAAGTGTTTCACCAAAGGAAATAATCAGAAAGCAAAATCTGATGAATTTAACCCTGTGAAAATCCAATTAGAAAAATAGTCAATGCAATAGGAAGTGGCACAAATGGGAAATTCATTTAAAAAAAGAAGAAAGAAAGACAAATGGTCAAAAACTTTTTTTAAAAGTATTACCCTCACCATAACCTAGGCATTAAAAATTAAAGGATTCTTAACATGTTCTCAACTCTTATCTCTGCCACATAGACTCAATTTTTATACACTTATTAGTAGATATAAAAGGGAGATTTTATTGGAGATCCTTTTAAGACCTTGACTTGCCAGATTTGCTGAAGACCAGCTAGAGAGAAGACAAAAGTGATGGAGAAGAATGTGACTATGGCCTGACCAGGCAGTGGCGCAGTGGATAGAGCGTCGGACTGGGATGCGGAAGACCCAGGTTCGAGACTCCGAGCTTGCAGCTTGAACGCGGGCCCATCTGGCTTGAGCAAAAGCTCACCAGCTTGGACCCAAGGTCACTGTCTCCAGCAAGGGGTTTCTCGGTCTGCTGAAGGCCCGCAGTCAAGGCACATGTGAGAAAGCAATCAATGAACAGCTATGGTGTCTCAAGGGCAACGAGAAACTAATGATTGATGCTTCTCACCTCTCTCCGTTCCTGTCTGTCTGTTCCTATCCATCCCTCTGTCTGACTCTCTCTCTGTCCGTGTAAAAAAAAAAAAAAGAATGTGACTATGACCCACCATACAAAACAGAACAGGTAGGACTAGGCTCAGAGGACAAAAAACTCACCATATATTGATGTAGCCAGAAAGGACACCCTTGAATTTGCCCTTGATAAAAGGAAAACCAATTCAATACACTCGGGTACATTCCAAACTCAGCAACCTGCTTCAGGTGAGCAAGAATTCCCAGAAGAGTACTGGGGAGTCCGAAGTTAATTTAGACTAGATTGCAAGAAAATGTGTTTGTGTGTCATGCTTTTACAGTTAAAAGAAAAAAAGGCCTTTAATGCATTATTTCTACATTTTCTTCCCACCACCCTACTATTAGGCAGTAATTTTTTACCCTTTTTTAAGGAAAGGGAAGCGAGGCTCAGAGACATGGAACAATTTACCTGCAGTTGCACTGGTGGGTGTGACCGAGGAGGTACAGCCCCAACCCAGAGGGGAACCCTGCCTTCTTCACCACCCCTGCCACCATGTGAAATAAAAAGAACCAACTCCATGCTCCTACATGTCACAGTTGCACTGGCTTCAAAGGACAGATTCTCATCCAAATTCCAAGTGGCTGTGCTGAGAAACAACAAGTGGTGTTGGATGTAAAATGTTAGCAGACAACAATTTTCCTAAGGAAACCAGATGCTCTTTGATCCAACAAAACCCTTTGGCTGTGTCTGGATCCTTTTCTGGAAGGATTAGGGAAACATTGTGATGAAACTATAAAAGTCGTTGCTACGGGACATCATAAATCAGATCACACTTGCTGGGGCATGCCCCTGGCCAGGGAAGAATTGGCTCTACTAATACTCCTCCGTGTCTCCAGACACAAAACGAAAGATGAGGTGCTCTCTGAGTTCTCCTCCAGCGCTTACCCTCATGGGCACCACAGTGTGGGCAGGAAGTCAGCACACACCCCGAAAAGAACAGAATGAGCAAAGGGGACTGGAAACCATGTGGCGATACGGAGTGACCAAAGGGATAGGGGACTAGAAGCGAGATCACACCGGGGGACAAGAGTGATGCCTGCAGGGCTGTGTTAAGAAAGACTGACTCAGTTCATCCCATGTGGCCACAAAGAGGAAAATGGAGACTGGTGGGTAAAGGCCCAGGGTGGCAGGACTTGCTAAAAAGTAGAACCAGCCAAAGATGAAAGCAGCAGCTCCCAGGGAAAGGAAAGAAGAGGGAGAGGAAGGAAGCAGCTGTGCTCCTGTCCTGATATGTGACATGCATGACCTCTCCCCACTACCACAGTCTTTATCTGGGCCTCATCGACCCCTTTCTCCAGGTTAGAAAACGATTACTCAAAAAAAAACCAAAAAACACATTTGATCAACATCAGGGGTAATAAGTTACGGAATATCCCAGCAGGAAGATGTTGAAACAAAGAATGAAATACCAATTTAAATGTACTTAGGCATCACATATAGAAGGTTAGAGAAAAGGTTTTTAGGATTCCTTCCAGCCAGCAAATTCCATGAATCTAATGTGTTTGGGTGCTGTGTGCCAATCACAATGAAGAATCATATACCTCAAAATACTGAGTGATAAGTCAGACCCACTGCCTCCACGATGACCACTACCATCACCATCACTACCACCACAGCTGCCACCATTAGCTGTATCATTGTCAGTGCCAGCATCTACTATATGCTGGGTACTAGTATAAGCTATAATAGAAATATTGTATTAAACACTATGGCTATCAAGGTAAATATTTTTGTCACCACGTCCCAGATGAGGAAACTGAGCCTCAGAGAAGCCAATTATTTACAAAAGGTCATCTAGCAAAGAAATGGTGAAGCTCAAGTTCCAACCCAGTTATGTCTGATTCCAAAGCTGGAGCTACCTTCAGAATACTCCACTCTTGGCCCTGGCCAGTTGGCTTAGCAGTAAAGCATCGGCCAGGAGTGTGGATGTCCTGGGTTCAATTCCTGGCCAAGGCACACAGGAGAAGAACCCATCTGCTTCTCCATCCTTCCCCCTCTCCTTTCTCTCTGTCTCTCTCTTCTCCTCCTGCAGACAAGGCTTCATTGGGAGCAAAGTTGGCCGTTGCACTGAGGACGGCTCCATTGCCTCACCTCAGGTGCTAGAATGGCTCCAGTTGCAGGGGAGCAATGCCCCAGATGGGCAGAGCATCGCCCCCTAGTGGGCATGCCAGGTGGATTCCAGTCGGGCACATGTGGGAGTCTGTCTCTCTGCCTTCCCACTTCTCACTTCAGAAAAATACAAAAATAAATAAATAAGTAAAATTTCACTCTCTTCCTAATTCTTCCCGCAGGCTGTCTACCAACATTGCGCCTGAGTGTAGAATACACCACATTAGGAAGGAGAGGAGCTAGTGTTGCAGCTTGGAAAAGTGTTTTTTAAAATGTGCTTTCCTGCTTGTAGCTGTCACAATGGGTATTACTTCAATGGCTGCTGCACTCCTTGAGAAACATCAAGAACTTGGTGGCATGACAAGAATCAGCCTGGCTTCTCAGCTCACTGTGGCCCTGGAGGGTGGCTCCAGGCCACCAGCCATCTTACAGGCCCACCCACAGAGCCTCAGGAAGCAGGATGCTATGTGCAGAGCGTGGCTTGTTTGGAATATCTGTCCCCCGGTGCTGTGTTTCCCACACCGGGGCGACTTGGCCTTCCTCGCCTGGTCCCCAGACCACCGGTAACTTTCCCCACACACAGCACTTTTTCTCATTCTCTGCTTCCTTTAGCTGAGGCTGCAATGTTGAACACGTAGTTTTGTAAATTAATTCTTTGAAGATTCACTCTTGTCAGCTAACTCTTCTCGCTGCAGTATGCCAAGGAGGTCACTTACGAGCAACTGAATCTTCTACCTTCATGTTCTCCTGAGCCTTTTTAATTTAAGACAGTGTTTCAAAACCTCTACTCAGCAAAACTCACCAATTATATAGAGGAATCCGCCAAATGCTCACTGAAAGTTAATGGGGAAAGTGATAACCCCATCTCAGCCTTAGATTTTTAAAAAATCGCCTGGGTGAGTCACTTGGGATGACAAGGAGCTAGAATATGAATAAGTCCGCAGTTGTCATTTAACTTAAAACAACTCACTTTTCAGTTTCATTCTCCTCTCCAGCCTCAAATCAGCATTCATTTATTCCTGGAAGAGACTGTGCCAAGCTCAAAGTCGGGTTCCTACAGTGAGAACTAAGAAAGAGCCTCACCTCTGCCCTCCGAGGCTTCGCAGTTGAGTGATTGAGTGAGGAAAGGATGCACAACCCACCCTGGGGAGTGCAGACTTCCCAGAGGCGCAGGGGCCTGGGAGCAGCCTGGACTGGGATGCTAGGTCCTGAGTTTGGGTTCTGACCACATGCCCTATTGGCTGCATAGAGTTGGACATCACTTTCCTCTCCAAGTCTCTACTTGCTCATCTATTAAAACAGCATCAGAAGATCACTTTCTTTATTATCTCATGAAGTGTCCCATGGGCTCACAAAATTTTCTTTCATCATTTCTCCACCATCTCTCTAAAATGGGGTAGCACATTTACTAATAAGGAAGTAACAGACAAGTAATTTGCAAACTTTATTAACATTTAAGTTTTTCCTCTTGTTTACCAAATAATAATAGTAATCTCTTTACCCCCCCACACACACACACACACACTTAATTTACCTCAAGTTACACTGTGATCCCTGTCAAGGTCAAATAGAATCTAGCTTTGCTGATGCCTCCATTTCCTGAATTTAGAAACAAATGCTCCAGAGCAGTTGAATTGCCCAACTACCCATGATGCATTTCGTGAGCATGAGGCAGCTCATTTGAGCTTTGTCTTAACTGAATAATAGCAATCATGTTTTGAATGGATAACAGTTCAATTTACTCCATTGTTACTGAATAATTTACACTTAGTTAGAAAACCAAGAAGGTCATTGGAACTTGCATGCATTGAAATGTACCCTATCTTGGTTACACAATATGCTTTTCATTATTTCACAATGTCTTGAAGAATGGAACTAATAAAGCTGATATTTCATGGTGTAGAGCACCGACTAGCAGTTTGTTGTAATGTTTCAGCTCACAGTTTCATTTATACAAGGAACAGATTAATCTATTCGACTGGTGGAAAATCCCACCCAAGGTTTACTGCACAGGTGAGGGATGAGAGACTGGCTCATCGCTATTTTCCCCCAGAATTAATGTAACCAACTGGCATATCTCTCAAACAAGCATGACAGAGCCATAGGTCAATGGATTCTATTCCTGTTCTATGAAAACCATGGATTATTTCAGTTACATTTAGTAAGCCAAAGAATCACAGCCACAAGGGAATCTTTTAGGAGCCATGGGTTGGATTTCTTTGTTCCTGTATAGTCAGTAGTCAGTGAAAGACTTGACCTGTGACAGGTAGGTTTTATGACACATTCGCAAAGAGCTGTTGCTGCACTGCATGCCTCATGTGGAAGGCACCATGAACCCTGTGTGCGTGGGGACATCACCAGCATATGATTCTCAATGCCAGAATGTCACCTAGCCAGTGAGAAAATCTTATCCCTACCTAATCTCTCCTAGCCTCACCTGAGTATAAGCTTTTTAAGACCTAACCTGTGAAGAGAGGCAGTTTGCACCCCAAAATATGCCTCTTTGGGATATTGATTATTTTAAGCATTTTATTTTCTTTTTGTTTAAGAAACAAAAGACTCAGGAAGAAGCGTTGACATTCCCCCTAACTGACTAAAAGAAGTAACTAGAAGGCTCGTCCAGAAAATGAGAGATCATCACAGAGAACTAGGGTGTGATGTAAACGAGGTATGGCAGACAGAGAGGGACCTAGAAAGACCCATTTGATCAAAGTCTTCTCTGTGCCCCACAGGGAAAGATGGCTCAACAAACACATAGTTTCCAAACATTCGCTTTCCCATCCCCATGTGAGTTCCCTTCCTGCCCTTTGACGTTTCAAGCCACAACCCTCCTTCTTTCCTTAGCTCAAGATGGAACATAACTGTCCTTGGGTCTCATATTCTCAGGGCACCCCCATTTGTATGTACCATATTTCTCCATGTATAAAATGCACCTTTTTTCAAAAAATTTCAGGTCTAAAACTGGGTGCGTCTTATACAGTGGTTATAGTTTTTTTACTTGTATTTCCTGCTTTTTTGCACTTGTTTTTGCGCTCATTGTTGAAGATAGTGATTCCTCATCAGACACAGATGAGGACAAGCTAATAGATGGGAGTTCTGACAGTGATGAGGAGCTGTATGAATTTTATGATGAATAAAACTTGAGTTCAATCACTTTATGTAATACATATTTTTTTCAAATTTCAGGCCCCATAATTAAGGTGCATCTTATACATGGGAGTGACTAATACATGCAGAAATATGATACATAATTAGATAGGATTCATTTCTCCTGTTAAGCTGTCTTATGTCATTTTAATTATTGGACCAGCCAGAAAGGGCAATGCTATCTGTGTTCTGCATTCACGCAGCAAAACCCACCTCCACTCATCCATGTGTTCAGACACCGTTCACAGGTACTCCCAGGCACCCTGCCTGTGCTTTGAGGGAGGAGTCCACAGACCAAGCAGGGTCTCGTCCACATATTCAGTCAGCTGTGCGTGTGTGTCATTCCTGTTTCCATCATTAACTTTTGTATTTTCACTCCTTTCCGGCAACGTGCTTGCCAAGGAAGCGCAGCACAACTACAGACGGAGAAAACAATCTCAGGTGGGTGACGCTTTTGCTCAAATCAGCCAGAGCCTTGGTCAGTGCTGCTGTTACAATAAGAAAACTAGAGACTGGGTGGCTTACAAACAACGGAAATGTATTTCTTATAGTTCTGGAGGCTGGAAGTTCAAGACCAAGATAACAGCAGATCACAATCTGGAGGTGGTTGGGTCCTGGTTCATAGACAGCTGCCTTCTCATAACGCGTTCTCCTGTGGGAGAGGGGAGGGTGTCCTCCAGGGCCTCCTTAATGAGGACACTAATCCCATTCACGTGGACCACACCCTCACGACCTAATTCCCTCCCCAAGCCCTGCCTCCTGATGCCATCACATTGGGGATGAGGTTTCAACCCCAGTACACAAGCATTCAGTCTCACTCCGGGTTAGTTATAGGACTAAGGTAGGACTCCAGGTCTGTCTGACTGCAAATTCTGTGGTCTCTCTATCGTATCCAATTATTCCAGACACCATAGCCTTCCACCATTGTAGTATTATCCAATTTCCCATGGGCTCTAACAAGATTATAAGAAGCATTTCATGGACACTGTCCAGCACACTCACACATCCAAATGGCTGTTCCCCCATGAGCACTTATAGACTTCGTGAGCTCTACTACACACCAGGCACCTTTCTGAATGCCTTACAGGTTGTTTACACATCATTTAAGCATCACAGCGCTCTTCGAGGAAATTCACTAGTGTTACCTTCATTCAACAGATGAAAATAACAAGTTGGTCACAGAGAGGTTAAGTAACTTCCCCAAAGTCACACAGTAAGAAGTACCAAGGATAGGGTTCAAACCCAGGGGGTCTGGCTTCAGAGTCTATGTTTTAACCACTATGCTACCCTGCTTCAAGGGTTCTTCCAGCAACACAAGGAGATTTTCTTAACATAAGCGGCCCTTTACTAAATGGCCCCTGTGTACCAGCATTGCCCAGGGCCAGGGCACCCAGGGGTTAATGAGGCAATGTGGTCCTTCCTGTGCTAGAATTTATAGCATCGAGGCCGAGAGTCAACAAGTAAGAGCGCAGAAGAAAAACATAGAGAAGAAAACCATGAGCAGAGGTAGGGGGCAAGGCCCGTTTTAGATCCAGTGATGAGAAAACAGTTCCTTGGATCTAACTGGATGAGAAGTGTCACAGCCGAGGACATGACACATGTCACCTGTCACGGTTCATTTCCTCAGCCCGAGCGTGCCGTTCAAGGTGGACCCTGACATGCTCTGTGGCTCTGACTACGTTGCTTGTTTGAGATGCGGTAGTCTCACCCATGAAAGGGAGACAATGGGAACGGAACAAAGCCTGTGGGCTGGTGGCTGTGACCATGAGGGAGCAGGGGGGAGGCACCTGGCAGAGTCCTCGCAGTGCAGCAGGTGCACATCCCCCTCGCCTTCCTTTCCCCTCATTCGCCCATCAGCCCAACCAGCGCCAGAGCCCTCCGGGGCGGGGGGAAGGGGGGGCGGGGGGGCTGTCGATGTTACAGCTCAGTCACCCTCACCTGAATCTTCTCGGCCAGGCAGGTGACCTCAATACGTCTCTGAAATAGAACAAACCCAAGTGTCAGCTGTGAATCCGGCACTGTGTAGACCGTGTGGGCACCACGAAGGCATCTGCCCTCAAGTGGCCCAAGTTAGCATAAGCTCGGGTCAGCTGCAGTAACAGGGCGGGGGGGGGGGGGGACATCCCCAACACCCAGAGACTCAAACCAGCAGGGGTTATGTCTCACTTATGTTTGTGCCACCGTGATCAACTGGGAGACTCGGCTGTGTGTCACCCTCACTTGGGGACGCAGGCTGAGAGAAATTCTGTTCCGTTCCATTCCCACGACGGCTGAGACTGAATGGAGCACCATGGCTCTGAACGCCGGCTCAGGGCTTCTGCCAGGATGCATCACATCACTTCTGCCCACATGTTATTGCCACAACGAGTCACGTGGCCACATCTAATTTCCAGGGGCCAGGGGAATGCAGTCCCACTGAGAAAGCCTGGAAGAACAAGAAACGGTTTGTGCACAGCTGCAATGACCCCCACAGGACTTGAAAAGGACACTATGCCAGGAGCCTGCACATGCCTGTCCCTCTTCTCAGAAGGTTCTCTTCCATGAAGGCTGGGAGGAAAGTGCTCCTATCTGAGCACTGTGTGGGGAGGCCCCTCGACAGGACCCAGGGCTTTTCACCTTCCCACCCAGGTAGCCCAGCCGGCAAGGGCTGCAGAGCTCAGACCTCTGGGCATTTGAGCACCAAGAGACCTCTCCCTGGTGGGCAGTCTCTCTGAAGCCTTATGCTTATCCTAGCATTCATGTGGATTTTGCATCTTACTCCTTCACATGGTGCTGTGTATTTTAATATCTAATTCAAGGCTTACTGGACATGTGCAGTGCTTCTCTTAAGGTTTGTGTTACCACAAACCCAACGCCTCGCGGCCCTGGGAAAGCTCATTAACATATCCTTGACATTCCAGAAAATTATGTTTGAAATTCTCACAATTGACAAAATCTCTAAACCATCACTTTCTTACTTAGATTGCTTTTCTTTTTCAGGATAAAGAAAGGCTGTCCACTCTTTAGTAAGCATCTATGTAGTAACAACCACTTGACCGGCATGATCTCATCCCGCACTCAGAGCAGTTCCTCTGAGAAACGCGTGTCTGTGGTTTCCACTAACTATAGCACTCATCAGATATGTCGCGTCAAAGCCGCATGGGACATGGCAGAGAAGGAACGTGAACCCAACTCTGAATGGCTTTGAATCACCACCCCATCCTTTTCCACTGTAACCATATGCCCTCTCTGTTTCAGCCAAAAAACCAACTTTAGATCTCAGAGAATGCAAAAGAGAGCCTGCAACACCAATTGTGTTCTTTCCATCTGCAGCACATCATCTTGGCTCAGTCTCTTTGGGGGGCCAACGTCATTAAGAGCCAGGGAGATAGGGTGTGTGGTGACAGGACCATACCCAATAAGGACTACAGGGACTATCATGAAGATGGTAAGACCATCCTCAATGAATTTATGGCTTCACACTGGCAGAAGACCAGCTGGATTCAACATGGAGACTAATTGCACCTTATGTTGACCCGTAGCCTCATTATACGCTCATTGTAATACATTAGCATGCTAAACAACACACCCTCACGGTGCCACGATTAGAGGAAGGAAAGCCCATACAAGGATACAACAAGGCCACCGGGGCTCTTCCCAGAGTCTCCACCCCTTTCCGGGAAAGATCCTGAACATTCCTGCCCCTTATTGAGTACCTCATTCCTTGATTAAATGAGCTCCATAAAAGAAGCAAACCCATCCGGGAGGGGCTACTCTCTGTGCAGTAGCCTTCTGTCTGTCTTACTGCTTCAGGAATAAACTCACTTTTCTTCTAAACTCTACATCGGCCTTGATTTGAATTCTTTCCTGAGCAAAGCCAAGAACCCACAGTGGGTTGTGGACTCGGTCCCCGGCCCCCTGGAATGCTTTCATCACAGCACTTAGTTTCTTCGCAAGTAGCATAATTGAGCTCCACTGAAACACAGGGAGGGGCTAGATGGTGATGGCTGTGCTCATCAACTGGCTACGAAATTCATTGTCACACATCAGCCTCACAGCCACTGGGATTGAAACTCACACCATGAGAGAGACACAAGCTAGCATGAACCTCTAGAGCAGGCGTCCCCAAACTAGGCCCACGGGCTGCGTGCGGCCCCCTGAGGCCATTTATCCGGCCCCCCTCGCACTTCCCGAAGGGGCACCTCATTCACTGGTGGTCAGTGAGAGGAGCACAGGATGCATCCACACCCATAGCTCCCATTGAAATACTGGTCAGTTTATTGATTTAAATTTACTTGTTCTTTATTTTAAATATTGTATTTGTTCCCGTTTTGTTTTTTTACTTTAAAATAAGATATGTGCAGTGTACATAGGGATTTGTTCATAGTTTTTTTATAGTCTGGCCCTCCAATGGTCTGAAGGACAGTGAACTGGCCCCCTGTGTAAAAGTTTGGGGACCCCTGCTCTAGAGTGTCTGGTGATGAGCCCAGCCAGGATGGTAAGAGGCACAAAGAAGAGATGCCTCTACTTCCTGGTCAAGGTGACAGGAGGCTGGGGCCAGCGGTCAGAGAAGAAGCAGCGGGCGAAGGTACAGGTTACCTGACAGGCTCACAGCAATGCCCCAGGCCCCGCAAGGCCTCTGCTGCTCACTCAGCCTTGTGTCAGTTAAACAGAGATCCAAGGGACACGTCCCCAAGGCTCAGCAGGACGGTAGCACGCCACTCAGGAGACCAACTCTACCTATCACCTCTAGTTCCAAAGACAGACAGCCTTTCTGAGCATTGTTCTGCTACATGGTGAAGCCATTCCACCTCAAGCTTTTAAAGAGATAGATCAAAAATGACATTGTAAACATAAAAGTGATAACTGTTATAAAAAGAAAGAAAAATGGATTCAACAATGAAAATTTTAAATTCCTCTATGTCAAAAAAGAAAAACCAAACTTCTAAAACAAAATTAAAAGGCAAATGACAACCTAAAGGAAAAATGCTTATAACTTCGATGACTAACATGTCAATAACAGTAATGTATGGTAAAGCATACAAATTGATGTAAAAGGCATTTTTTTTATTAACTTTAATGTGGTGACACCAATAAATCAGGGTACATATGTACATTGAAAACATCTCCAGATTATCTTATCATTCAATTGTGTTGCATACCCATCACCCAAAGTCAAATTGTCCTCTGTCACCTTCTATCTGGTTTTCCTTGTGCCCCTACCCTTCTCCCTATCCCACCCTCCCTTCCCTCCCCCCACCCCGTAACCACCACTCTCTTGTCCATGTCTCCTAGTCTCACTTTTATGTCCCACCTATGTATGAATTCATGCTGTTCTTAGTTGGTTTTTTTTTCTGATTTACTTATTTCACTTCGTATAATGTTATCCAGGTACCACCATTTTGTTGTAAATGATCCGATGTCATCATTTCTTATGGCCGAGTAGTATTCCATAGTATATATGTACCATGGCTTTTTAATCCACTCGTCTTCTGACGGACACTTGGGCTGATTCCAGATCTTCGCTATTGTGAACAATGCTGCCACGAACATGGGGGCGCATTTCTTCTTTTCAAACAGTGTTATGGTGTTCTTAGGGTATATTCCTAAAAGTGGGGTAGCCGGGTCAAAAGGCAGTTCGATTTTTAATTTTTTGAGGAATCTCCATACTGTTTTCCACAGTGGCTGCACCAGACTGCATTCCCACCAGCAGTGCAGAAGGGTTCCCTTTTCTCCACATCCTCGCCAGCACTTATTCTGTGTTGTTTTGCTGATGAGCGCCATTCTGACTGGTGTGAGGTGATACCTCATTGTGGTTTTAATTTGAATTTCTCTAATAATTAGTGGTGTTGAGCATTTTTTCATATGTATTTTGGCCATCTGTATGTCTTCTTTGGAGAAATTTCTATTCATTTCTTTTGCCCATTTTTTGATTGGATTGTTTGTCTTCCTGGTGTTGAGTTTTATAAGTTCTTTATAAATTTTGGTTATTAACCCCTTATCCGACGTGCTGTCGAATATGTTCTCCCATTGTGTGGTTTGTCTTTTTATTCTGTTCTTATTGTCTTTAGCTGTGCAAAAACTTTTTAGTTTGATATAGTCCCATTTGTTTATCTTGCCTTTTATTTCATTTGCCGATGGAGATAAATCAGCAAATATATTGCTGCTACACATGTCGGAAAGCTTGCTGCCTATGTTTTCTTCTAAGATGCTTATAGTTTCACGGCTTATGTTTAAGTCTTTTATCCATTTTGAATTTGTTTTTGTGAATGGTGTAAGTTGATGGTCTAGTTTCATTTTTTTGCAGGTAGATGTCCAATTTTCCCAACACCATTTGTTAAAGAGGCTGTCTTTACTCCATTGTATGTTCTTTCCTCCTTTGTCAAATATCAGTTGTCCATAAAGGTGTGGGTTTATTTGTGGGTTCTCTGTTCTGTTCCATTGATCTATGTGCCTGTTCTTATGCCAGTACCAGGCTGTCTTGAGTATAATGGCCTTATAGTAAACCTTGATATCCGGAAGAGTGATACCTCCTGCTTTATTTTTTCTTTTTAGGATTGCTGAGGCTATTCGTGTTCTTTTTTGGTTCCATATAAATTTTTGGAATATGTTTTCTATATCTTTGAAGTATGTCATTGGTATTTTAATTGGTATTGCATTGAATTTATAAATTGCTAAAAGGCATATTTTTTAAGAAAGTGGATATTTATTGAAGAACTATAGATATCAATAAGCATTTCTAAAATGGTGGCTTTTGCTGGTGACCAGAACTGCAAATGAAAATAACACACCATTTTTTGCCTCATTGATCTTTTTTATTTTTCTCTTTTGGAGATAATGCTTAGTGCTCCTGAGAATTGCACGGTGCGGGCCCTTCCCCAGGTCCCTGGGCGGAGGTAGGATCCAGGGAGTAATTTCAGGAAAGCAACCTAACAACATGTATCGAAAGCCCTGTGCACCTTCTCCTCTCTGACCCCGTGACCCACTTCTGGGACTCTGTCCTAGGAAAATCATCAGAAATGTGGGTAAAGATTTGCACTCTGGAATTTTCAATAAAATATTATTTATAAGAACAAAAACAAAAAGAAAGGGAAAGAAATGTGAGTCAATTTAACAGCCAAAAATAAATAAATAAAGGACAGAATAAGGCTAAATAAAATACAATGGGGAAATAGGATAACATATGAAAAAGTATCCTATCTTCAAGAATTATTTCCCAACATAGGGAAGTGTTCATGCTGTCACTAAAACGGCAGGCTCTGATATTATTCTTTTATTTATTTTTAAAGACAATATTATACGAACATTCACAGAGTCACGCACTGACTCACATGCTCATTTCTCAGGAGGACACACACTAAAACGTTGACAGTGATTTTTATCTGAACAGTACCTGACAGGTGTTTGTTTATTTAGACTTTTCCATATTTCTCAGATTTTCCAAATTAACATAATACATATATTTTTTTTATAATAAAAAGGTCCTCTGAAGACAGAATGTGATAGATTTTTTTAATTACCACAAATTATCTTGCTTCCTGTATCCATACACTTGGGTCACGACCTGCCAGACTGAATCTGAGCTTAGTTACTTGTAATGGGTTGTCAGTCATTGTGATACAAACAGAGGCCTCCAAGGCACCCACACACTGGAGCTTGTCCTTACTCACTGCTCGTGGAATCCCAGGACAACCACAGTGTGACAGAGCCTGAGTCTGTTCAGTCTGTTGAAGGATGAGAGACATGTGACCCAGCTGTCCCCCTTGCCCCAGCCACAAGCCTGCTACGACCTCCAGACACAGAGCTGCCTAGCCAACCAGCAGCTGACCATAGATACATGTGTGAGCCCAGCCAGCACGGGCTGAAAACCCCCAGCTGAGCCCATCCAAATTGCCTGCCCATGGAATCATCAACCAATAGATTGTACTTTTAATCCATTAAGATTTGGGGTAGTTTATTATGCAACACAAAAATTAATGACATAGAGAAATATGTGGTCTGGTCATAAAGTAAAAAAACTCTGGGTTTCTCCAGTGGGTACATTATTTGAACTCTGTGATTCTATTTCGTTGTCTATAACATGGGAATAGTACCACATGCTCACCAGTAGTAGTGAGAATGGAGCAAGTTAATGTATACAAAAGCAGTTGACATATAGTAAGGTTAAAAAATATGAGATAAATCTTAATTATTATTAATTATTAGAAATTACCAGAGGGAGAGATGGTGGTGGGAGAGTAAAGAGGGACAAATACACGGTGATGAAAAATGACATGACTGTGGGTGATGGGCACACAACACAGTCAACAGTTCAAATGCTATAGAGATGTTCACCTGAAACCTATGTACTCTTATTGATCAATGTTACACCATTAAATTTAATTTCTAAATAAAATAATTTAAGAAGAAAACAGGAACATGAGGAACAGATGAATCGGGTTATATCTATTTCCACAGTTTAGGAATGGGTCAAAATATTATTTTAGTACTAAAGGATTTTACTATTATGAACAATGGATGAAGTCTTTTTTCTTTTCTTTTTTTACAGGGATAGAGAGAGAGTCAGAGAGAGGGACAGACAGGAATGGAGAGAGATGAGAAGCATCAATCATCAGTTTTTCGTTGCGACACCTTAGTTGTTCATTGATTGCTTTCTCATATGTGCCTTGACCGTGGGCCTTCAACAGACCGAGCAACCCCTTGCTCGAGCCCCTTGGGTCCAAGCTGACAAGCTTTTGCTCAAGCCACATGGGCCCGCGCTCAAGCTGGCGACCTCGGGGTCTCGAACCTGGGTCTTCCGCATCCCAATCCTACGCTCTATCCACTGTGCCACCACCTGGTCAGGCTGGATAAAGTCTTGGACTGAAGTTTGGGAGTGTGAGTTTTAGATCCGAACTTTCCCATGGACTTGGAATATGACGTAGGATGCTTTTCACAGCACTATTAATTCCTAAGTGCTAGTTCCTCAGGTCTCTCAGCCAATTAGAGCAGAGCAAGGGAAATGCTAGCTCTAGGCAAGGTTATTTCAGCTCCAACGCTCGAGGTCCAGTCTCCTTGCCTGGTCCTTTACTAACTGGTCTGAACATCTCCTGCCACTCCCAGCCCAACCAACCCCATATGCTGAGCACTGCAGCCACATAAAACAGCTGCAGAGTCTCAAGACAAAGTACGTGACTGTTGTAACTTGCTCGTACTGTTCCTCTGCTTGAAATGTCCTTTCCTATCATCCAACTCCTGCTCAACCTTCAGAACCTTGTGTTCCCACAGCTATTGATCTGAGGCCAGGTTCTCCCAAATCAGAGGCCAAGTAGGGGTCCTCGTGCACGTGGGTTGTGAAGGGACGGCTCTCGGGAGCATCCTCAAGGAGGAGAAAGAAGCGGGATAGGGCAGTGGGGAAGGCTAAGCACAGATGTAGGCTCAGGTGAAGTCGACGTGGGCTACAGATGAGACCACAAGGGTTGCCCCACCTTGAGGCAAAGGGTCTGTCTGGTCTTCTATTTCCTCCTATCTGCCAATCATTGGATGGAAGCCATCCTCCTGGGAAGAGCATCACCTTCCCAGCCTTTCCAGGGCAGCTTCCATTATCCAAGGCTATTCTCAAGGGAAAGGACCAGTCGCAACCAAGAATGGACTATCAGACCAAGGGACCCAGAAGGAAAGCCATGGCGTCTACCACAGTCCACACTGTGTGCCACTCAGAGGCCCTGGCTCTCCCAGGAAGTTCACGCCACATAGCACAGCTCCTGCGGGGGCCTGACTGGTCACAGTTCCTGGGAAGCTTACGAGAGAGGGTCCTCGGGTCACATCGGAAACTCACCCCCTCCTCCACCACCCCCATGAATATCCCTCCCCATTAGCCAGTGGGGTGATCTATGGGATTTTCTTGAGGAAGCAGGACAGCCAGCTCTTCAGTGGAGGGGGTCTGAGCCCTGGTTACCATGTCCTTATTAGGTCACAGCGGTGGAACCTGCCCATTTACTGCTGGAATTGGGTATGGGCATGCCAAGAGATAGGCAACCTGCTTTTCCCTGTCCTTGTTACAAGGTGGCAGCCCATATCCTCACTGTGATCAGAGCCATTACCCCTACCAAGAGAGAACACCTTCCTTTGTCTGATGATTGTTGGCCCAAGGAGCCCAAAATTACCAGCAGCGTCTGTAGCTTTAAGTTTAGTGGGCTCTTGTGCTAACATCTCCACTCTGGGAGCCAAGACCTGGAGACCCTCACCTGAAGCCACCCAAATGAGAGGAAGCACAAATTCCCCATCTGGGCCACTAGGGGCGATGGTGAGCAGCCACTCCTGCTTCCCTCTCTCAGCGCCTGACCCAGGGGTTCCATCTATTCTCCAGCGTGACTCACTTCAGCCAACAGACTCACGTCTGTCTTCTCGTGTCCCCTCGTCCAAAAGCTCCTTGCAGACAAGGTCTATTTCTAACGAAAAAACAAGGCTGTGGTCCTGATACAAGGACAACTAGGTCCACATGTTAATCTGGGGCCGTCCCAGGATACCTGCAGAAACAAACAGCAGCCCAACTTGGGGTAATTCCTGAAAGAGCTGGCAAAGGAGACCCTGGCTGGTTGGCTCGTGGTAAAGTGTCAGCCCAGCATGTGGAAGTCCCAGGTTTGATTCACGGCCAGGGTACACACGAGAAGTGCCCATCTGCTTCTCCACCCTTTCCCCTCTCCTTTCTGTCTCTCTCTTCCCCTCCCACAGCCAAGGCTCCCTTGGAGCAAAGTTGGCCCAGGCCCTGTGTCTGACTCCATGGCCTCCATCCACCTCAGGTGCTAGAATGGTTCCAGTTGCAATGGGAAACGGCCCAGATGGGCAGAGCATCGCCCCCTGGTGGGCATGCCGGGTGGATCCCAATTGGGCGCATGCGGGAGTCTGTCTCTCTGCCTCCCTACTTCTCATTTCAGAAAAATACAAAAAAAAAAAAAAAAGCTGGTAAAGGTGAAACCACCAGCAGCAGAATATGTGTGGTCAGGAGGAGCCGGGGTGGGAGTGGGATGCCACGGGCCTGGTTCCCAGGGGCACTGGCCATGGTGACGATCAGACTTGGAAGAGGAGACCTATTTCCCCACCAGGCAGTACTCCCTTTGTGTGGGAGTCAGGGCTGAGAGACAGTCACGTGTGAGAGTGTCAGGTCTCGTCCAGGACCACCGTCTGTGCACGCTCTGGGAGTGGGGGGTACTCGGGGCCCAGGGTGTGCAGATGAGAAGCGGTGGGCGAGGTGGACGGAGGGACCAGCACCCCGGCCGCAGCCAGCCCGGAACATCCCGCCCGGGCCAGGACGGCCTGGGAAGGAAGCAGATGCAGAAGAATTGGAAAAGGTCTAAAAACTACAGGAGTCTGCTGAATAAAGCCAAGAGGCTGCCCAGTGATGTCATTCATGGGAGACAAAAAAAAAGAAGAAAAGAGAAAGAAAATAGGAAAAAAACCTTCAGTCATACCCAGGAGCATTCATCATTCAGCGTGACCTTCCAGGAATCTGCTGACAGACACAAAGTGTTTTGTGTGACTTTCTGCCTGGGACCTGGAATGACTGTGAAGGGGAGGGAGGCAGGGGAGGGGCTGGAGTGTGTCAGAGAGCAGAAGGGGGGGGTCACAGAGGGGGGAAGCCTTGTTCCTGGCATGGCGTTCTTGGGCCCCCTCTGCTGGTGGCGCGAAGAACCACACCCATCTCCTGACAATAAAGTACAACAATGTGTCTCAGAGAAGGTATGCATGGGGAGAGAGGAACAAAACACACTTCCACCTAGAATGAGCCAGATGCTCCCACCTAACTCTCACTTCCTTTGAAAGTCATATTCCTGTTGGGTGAGAATTGCTGTACTCATTTTACCCCTGGGAAGCTGAGATCCAGGGAGATGACTGATGTCACCCAGGGTGAGCAATGACAAATTTGTTGTCACTGTGGAATCCCTCCTTTTTGAACTCAGAGGGGCCGGGCTGGTTCCTGGAGCATGAACGTGTGCTGAGTGAGTGACTGACCAGGGGTCGAGTAACTCATCTTTTTTGTGATTTGTCCCTATGAACCCATCTAAATAGGAAAGGGTGGATGCGAAAATGAGGATGGTGTTGTTTTTGCCAATGGTGCTCGGACAATGCCCAGGGCATTCCTTACCTTCATCCTCCAAGGTTATAAACAACTTCTCAGACTTGGAGGGGCTGTATTCCCCTTCGACCCCTTCCCAGCCCTGAGCTGGCCTGGAGTAGCCACACAAGGAAGAAGGGAGATGAAGCCAGCATAGGAAGTCACCAATTTTGAGGGGACTGGAACCAGACCATGGGGACAGGTCACGACCTATCCCTGAGGGTTAAAAAAATCCAAATGGGACAGCTTTCTTTCAGCCACCCCCTTGTTATGTCCCCAAGCTAGGACCCTGCTTTCACTCAAATGTCAGGTGAGAGTTAGGTGTATCAAGCCTCTTCAAGCAGGGCCTTGCCTCCCCCTCCCCCCACTCCCTCTCCTTCCCCCGGGCACACCATTACCCTAAACACAAAACACGCCTAAGACGATCCATAGCCCTATACACAGGCAAAAACTGCACCAGTCAGGGACTCCAGCACAGAAAACCTCCACATCCCCAAATACTTGGGCACCTGTCACATCTTTGAACCTTTGCAAGACTTTGATTCCTCTTGTCTTCTCTGGCTGGGATGACTGTCCTCTTCAGGCCACCTCCTACTCAACCTTCAAGACCCCACCTCCATATCACCACCTCCTGACAGCTCCCCTCCAACCCCAATCACTCCTCAGCTGTTCCTTTCTCTGACTCCCCAGCGAGTTTACTCCTATTTTACTACAGCACAGAAAGTACTGTCTTCATTGGCCCTTGCTCTACACGCAAGTGAATATGCGTTAAGCGATAAAGGACTAAATGCGCACACGCGTCTTATAAACCCTCTAAGAAAGAGAAAAGGAGTTGAAGCCAACTTCAAAGAACCACGAGAATTCCAGAATCAGGCACAGGCAGCTCCCTACTCTTGGGTCAGGCCTGGAGGCTCTCAGCCAGTGGGACTGCCCTTCTGGAGGGGGCAGGGGAAGGAGAGGTCCCTAAGTTCTGGAAGGAACAACCACAACTAGTCAAAGAAAAATGGCCTCAGACAGCAGCATGTCAGGGGACTGAGATCCTGAAGCCTCAACCCCCAGCAGAGCCTCGCCACAGATCTGGTCCAGCACTGGGCTCTCATCTCTCAACATGAGGCTCTGCTCTTTCTTGATATTTACCTAGAAAGGTGACTTCCAGGGTGCCTGGGCCAGGAGGAGGGGGCCAGAACTGTTTGCTAAATGGATGGTTTAAAAATGAAAGGATATGCCTGACCAGGCGGTGGCGCAATGGATAGAGCATTGGACTGGGATGCGAAAGACCCAGGTTCGAGACCCTGAAGTTGCCAGCTTGAGCACGGGCCCATCTGGCTTGAGCAAAAGCTCGCCAGCTTGAACCCAAGGTCGCTAGCTCCAGAAAGGGGTGGCTCGGTCTGCTGAAGGCCCGCGGTCAAGGCACATATGAGAAAGCAATCAATGAACAACTATGGTGTCGCAACGGCAACGAAAAACTAATGATTGATGCTTCTCATCTCTTTCTGTTCCTGTCTGTCTGTCCCTATCTATCTCTCTCTCTCTGACTCTCTCTCTGTCCCTGTAAAAAAATAAAAATAAAAATAAAGACTTTATTTAAAAAAAATGAAAGGATAACAATGGTAAATTCACTCATCAAAGAGTTTTTATCTCTGTCCCAAGACCCTACATCCCAGATTGCAATGGTCCCTCCACGAAGGGAGAAAGCTACCACATGCAGTGATCATCCACCGTGAGCTAGCCGCTGACCTGTACAACACAGCTCAAGGACAATGCTTTTCTCACCGATGGACAGAAGTTCAAAGTGCCCAAGGACCCAGCTCATTCCAGCCCAGCCACTTGCTAGTATTGTGATCAAAGTTAAGTTCATTGACACCCTTGAACCTCGGTTTCCTCATCTGTAAAAGGGTGGCAGTAATACCTGTTTGAAATGTTACTGTGAGCATTAGGGTAATTAAATAGATCTATTGGATAAAATAGTATAAGCAAATGCAATGACTAGACAAATGGAATAATTAGAAACAGAAACCCATTACAGAATTTGTTTATTATGGTTTGGCTGCAGAATAAATACTCAATGCCTCAAACTAAACTTAGTGTCTTGACTTACTGTTTGTGTAACTTTCGTCGGGAGATTCATCTTCTGGGCCCTAGAGTCTTTGTCTGGAAATGAGAAACAGCTCCTACCTAGCAATCCCAGTGGAGAGAACAACGCAACGTCACAGACAGGAAACCATCAAGCATACCATGTGGCAAAATGTCATTTCCTTCAGCTGCTCGGCTACGGGACAGGAACTTGGGAGAACAGGAGTCTGATATAATATGTCCCTCCCTCTGGCACCAGGGAGCCAAGAAGCTGCCCAAAATTGACTCTGATGGCCCATTTGAGTCCCACTGCAATTTTAACCCATCATGTGATATTTATCGCCCCTACTGTGTGCTAGGTGTGATAGCCGCTCCCTGGCTGGTCCCAGGCCAGCTTTAGAAAGCAGAACTTTGCATGAGTGACCAACACACCTGTCAGCAGGAGCTGGAGACGCCTCCCGTGGAAACAGATCACCCCTTCTCGAGCTGCAGGCCCACGGCCAGGGAGCGCTGGGCACACAGCTACCACCGGAGGCTGGCCAGCCCGTGCAAACTCGCCCGTTTTGCTGGGCACCAGCGGGAGAAACAGCATCCGCTCTAAGACTCCCAGAGCTGCTGCCACCTCCCTCTCTGTGTGCTGCCCACAGGGGACCTTTCCAGGAGCTGGTCAGGGGTGGCCAGCCAGTGCTGTTCTTTGTGCACTCACTGCAGGGTGTCAGGGCCCTCCCACAGGTCTTAATTCCCCTTTCCCTCCCCTAAACTAACAAACGGGAGACACGCGGGGGCAGTCCCCGGTGATGCCCCGAGAGGAGTGTACATAGCCACCTATCTGAGCTCCAGTTTCATGTGAGAGGCCAATCGGTCCGTCGTGCCTCACGTTCCCAGATGCCAAGGCAATAGGTGCAAACCGTCCTCTTTGTAGATAAGAGCAGAGACTCACAGACCATTCAAGCCACAGGGACACTTAAATTTCACATAAACCAGCGGTTCTCAAACATTAGGTTGCATTAGAAGCCCACCACCCAGGGGGGCTTGAGAGAGGTGACAGGTGGCATCCAAGCCCATTGAGAAAGCCACCATACCATGCCTTTTCTCTGTTCCCCTGTCCCTCCATGTGCCACAGAACAGCAGGTATCAGGACGCCAGCCCAGCAGCAGGTCAGAGCCCGTGAGAGATCCTCATAACCCCAGTGCAGAGAAGTAGCCTGGCTTTGGCACTAGCCTTGGGTTCGAGTCCCAGCCCATTACACACACAGCCTTTATTCCCACTCCATTGAGGGTGGGTTTGAGCTTTAGGTTGTTATAAGCATGGTGCCTGATGCAGAATAATAGATGCTCAATAAACTGTAATCGCCTCACCCGTGACTTTGCCCAGCCGAGGATGGCGTTTTCCCCCTTGAAGACCTAATCCAGGGCAGGTATGGCCTCAGCAGACTTCTTCTGCAAGCTGCAGACCACGTCACAAACACGAAACCAGCAGGGAATTCGTCGCCTTCCCTGACCAGGTGAAAACTCCAGCAGGGCCCTCCGAGGTGGCTCTGCAGCTCAGAGGGGCACAGGCCCTTCTGGGGGGAGAAAGGGCAGCATGGCACCTTAACTCTTCCTGTGGGAGCTGTTTGCAAGGGGCTCTGAGGTCAAGTCCATTTCAGCCTAGACCACGTGTCCACTGCACTCAGAACTATGCCACCGAGGCCAGTGGGCCACCCGGTCCATCTGTTCTCATGCCCAGGGCCAAGATGGGGAAGCCACGAGTGTCAGAGTCTCAAACATTGAACTTGGGTCCTTGGGCGGGTTCCTTAACCTCTTCCTGCCTCAGCCTCCTCATCTTTAAAAGGGGCTGGTTCCTGGAGGTTGTCGTGTAGGTTAAATGAGTTAATGTTTATGAATATTTAGAACCTGGCACCTAGTAAGTATGAGCGAAGAACATTGAACTTGGTGGACAAAGAAACTTTCCCCTGAAGGAGCTAGAAATCATTTCTGTTGTCCAGGAAGAGTGGAGTTAAAACGTGAGACCTAGGAGATGGTAGGGAGAGGTCCCGTGAGTCTCAGACATCTCGGAGCGGGGGTGGGGTGGGGTGAGGGGGTGGGGGGGGTGGGGTGGGGTGAGGGGTGGGGGGGTGGGGGGGATGGGCATGAGCAGCAGACGTGTGGGAGCCGAAGGCAATCCTCGGGACAGGACACCTTAACTTCACCTCTTCACGTGAGGGCAGTTTCACAGATTCAGTTACCACAAGGACATGTGAGTTTTGCTTCATGATTTTGTCTATCCCTAATGGGTTTTCACAGACTACTCCTTGTTCAAGCTGTGCACATTATAGTCACATAATACATAATTGCGAAGACTTAGCATGTATTTATACTGGGTGCCAGGCTCTAAATGTTCAGAAACATCAACTCATTTAATCTGCACAAGCACCTCCAGGGACCAGCACATTTCAAATATGAGAAAGCTGAGGCATAAAGAAGTTGACTGACTTGCCCAAGGACACAGTGTCAAGCAGTCTGAATCCTGACTCGCTACATATAACTTCGACTTCCGCTCCCTGGATGGTAGCGTATACTCCTGGTTTATCAGGCCTTTGGCAAACAATGGATAAATGAATGTTGAACATGAAGGAAGAGATTGGGGTCAGGGGGAAGGAACAAATCCACATACCAGTGTGGAAAAAAAATACAGTGTGAGAAAAATCTAATATTGATTGAATACCTCCTCTGTGTCAGATAATTTATATATTTTAGTATTTTTAATATGCAGAACAACCCATTGAAGAAATATCAGCCCTACTTTCCGGAAGCGGAAACCGAGACTCAGAGGACAAACAGCATGCCCAAAGCCATTATCTTAGTATTCTCTGAGGTCAGAAAAAAATTGTGAAAGTCTTTGAACTGGGAAAATGCAGATTACTAGATTGTTTTCTAGAACACTCTTCCAAGATCTCTGCATCTTCTGCACATCTTTGTGCTATTTTGCCAGTCTGTACATGGTAGAAAACTGATAGTCGTGCAAATTATTCTTGTCCATGAAAATGCAAATGCATTTGGGTCCCTGGAGATGCAACTGATTGTTGCCCTGTGGACACTGAACCGTTCTGCACCTACTTGAGAACCCAATTTCCATTCTTGACTACCTATCTTTGTGTGTCCTCTGAATTTTCCATTTTACGGGTTTCCTTATTAATTAATGAGATCAATAAAATCCTTAACATGTATTCAAGTTTAGGCAAACTAAACTTGGTTGAAATGTAAAAGCAACATAAATTTTAATAGGTCTTTTAAAAGTTGTATCTTTCAATATTGTCTATTAAGGACTAAATGAGTTATATTTGACTTGAGTCACAGGGCGGGTCATCCTCAGGGACAGCCCTGGGTCTCTTCTGTAGCATGTGTCCCCTTCCTCTTGGTCTCTGCATGTCTGCCTCTGTCTCCTCCAGACCCATGGGACGTTTGTCTTAGACTGTGCTGTGGCCCAGGGCAAATGGGCAAGTAGGCCAGGGCTGAGTGCTGCAGGGTATATTGCATCCAATTAAGCCGAACTGGACCTCCTATGTCCCTCCAGGAATCCTTGCCTTCCACAATGCCAGGTCCTGAAAAGCCGTTGTCCAGAGAAGCTATATGTCCAGAAATTATGTCCTGAAAAGCCGTTGTCCAGAGAAGCTATATGTCCAGAAATTATGTCCAGAGGAACATACCAGGTTTTTTCTCTATAAAGTGACCAGAAGCTCTTCAAGACAGGAAGAATGGCTGCTGCCATCAGCAGACCCTGAGCTAATAGTCCCAGTGGCCCCTACATGGACACGCACACGCACACACAATGAGTGTGGTTTCACAGAAGAAATTCTGAAGTCAGACAGCTCTCAACCCAAGTCCTGGTTATCCCTGCAATACCTCCCTGAGTTTGGGTTTTATCATTTGTAATGGTGGATTCTGGGCATCAACTTGGCTAGACTGGTGCCCATATGGTTGGTCACACGTGCGTCCAGATGTTGCTATGAAGGTATTTTTCAGATGTGGTTAACATTTAAATCAGTAGACTGAGTAAAGCAGATGACACTCCATAAGATATGTGGTCCTCACCCAATCAATTGAAGACCTTAAACGAAAGAGACTGAGGTCCACTAAGGAATGACCCAGGCCTCCACACACGTCCAGTGCATACACTGGACGTGAGAAGCAGCATCAAGTCCTCCCTGGGTCTCCAGCCCACCAGACCTCCCTGCAAATTTCAGACTTACAGCCTTACAATGGTGCAAATTAATTCTTTCCGCTCTCTCCTCGCTCTTTCTCCGACTGTCTCTCCCCGGATAGAAGAGCATTAAATGACAGTCCAGGGGTGAACTGTAGCACTGGGCTTTCTGGCATGTTGTGGAACAGTGAGAAATTTACTTTTGTAGAACCAGGGTGAGCCTACGTCCCCTGACTAGTGTCCTGCAGGTAAGTAACGGGCTAAAGGACAACACATTCCAATGCATCTTCTGCTCTCTGCTCGGAATAGTGCCCTCACTCACTCCCAGGAGGAAGGTGTCTGCACCTTTGATCAAAGAAAAGACATAATCTAACCGTAGAGTGGATATTTACATGGGGTGAGGGATGTCAAATCCGTAAGCCACCTGCAGTGTTGCACAGCTATAAAAAAAAAAAAAAAAATTGAAGATGATTTACTGAAAGTCAATATTTTCAAGGAAGACCTTACCAACCTCAGAAAGGTTGGTTAATGAGCAGGTTGTTGCAATAGCATTAGGATGTTTCATGGCACCCATAGGTGACCATCTGATCAAATGAACACCAAAACTAAAAGGGTGTCTGCTGACATCAGGTCTGGGATGTATCAACTGGGCTCAATTCAATTGTGCATGTGGGTCTATGAGAACAGCTGTTCTCCTCAGGGGACATGCCGCCCCAACTCCGACTGCTAGTCTGTGTGTGTCACCAAAGGCTCTGAAATGAGAAAGAACAGAATATTAAGCAAATTATCTCCAGGGTTGCATTTCCCCCTGCTCTGGAAATTCATCCCATTCTCTTCTGCATTGTAAACAAGCCCAGTCATGCTGTCCCATGTAGCCCCAGGGGGATTATCCAGGGACCCCCCCAAATACACATTGAAGAATGTCCCCAATATGGACACCATAAGTTCTTTCCCATTTTTAAATTCCCACATAGGTATTGAAGGCCAAAGAAACTGACATCTAAAATAATTCTTTCCAATTTCTCAATTCCACTCAGGGTTGGTGAGAGGAAAGCGAGTTAGGACAGATTTCTCCCAAAGCTGCTGCTTCCCGAGCTCCCTCCAATGGAAGGATGGGATTCCGTCCACACCTGCAAAGGAGCAGGACTCCAAGGCCACGTCCCTTGCTTGTCCCATTTTCCCCTAAGAGCCATTAAGAACTACACGATTATCTCAACACCACCCCCACCCCCACAAAAGTTAGAAAACCCAAGCAAATTCCACGCCCTTTGGAATTATGGTGACAGGGCCAGATCACTCGGCAGTTCTGATCTGAGCCAAACCCATAACAGTCTTTAGGGATTTCTTCTGGGAGAAGAAGAAATGGAAAATAGATGAAAAAGTTGAATAGTCTTGGTTGCAGCCTCTCCAGAATACCAGGGAGTCTGGCCAGTTGTTGGGCATGTTATATTTTTCTATTTTTAAATAAATATAAATCCAATAGGCAGGCTTCATCTTTGAGAAGATTCACGGTGATAGTTGCAAATTGACGGCTCCCTTGGACAATGACATTTGAGATGTTGCAGTCTTCCTGCTGACTTGAAGTCTCTGCGTCTTCTTAGGGCTCCCTTTGGCCTCCTTATTTATTTCTCCAGGTGTTCTTGGCACCCCAACGCTGAACCACAGATCAGATCTGTCTCCACTCCCTCCTGTCACCAGGGTGTGCCACAGTTATTTTTAGCTTTTTGTTTCCTGATAATTCCATTTTGGTTTTTTTCTCTGCGTTACTCAAGAAGCTGAAATACCCATCGTAAAACGATTCCTTCTCCTGGCTCAAAAGGTCTTTATCTGTTTATAAATAAAATCCACCACCACACTGCTGTGGTCGAACTTACAGTCTAGGTCTTTCAAATCTACGACAGTCAGCGTGTGTGATGTAAGCACTTCCAAGCCAAGCTGAGCCCACAAGTAGCTGGAGACTGGGAGACTCAGATTCAGTTGGTCTGGGGTGGGATTTAGACATTGATTCTTTTAAATCCCTCCATCCCAATAATTATAATGTACAACTGAAGTGGAGAATCCCTGTTACTAACCTAGAAGGTGAAGTGTAGAAAAGAACGGCTCTTAAACATGAATAATTTTTGGTGAACTTACTTTATCTAAAACAAAGAGACTTTTAGCAGAACTTACTTTTTCTGAAAGTAAGTTACTCCCTATTGGCCTTGAGGCTGGTTTCCCAGACTGTGGCCTTAGACTAGCTTTGCAAAGTAGCAGGTATTCTCAGAATTTCTCCGGTTTCTCCCTGAATTAACCCTATAAACATTGTAAGAAAGCTTGTTTCACTGCTTTGTTTTACTGCTATGCTTTCTCCCCTCCCCATTCCTCAATCAGTATGTAATTCTCCCCATAAAACCTAACCCCAAACTGTGTTCAGGGCCACATTGATTTGAACGACTTTGGTTTCTATGTGGTGTGTGTAGCCAGCTAATTAAAGACTCCTAATTTCTTAATTTGGCTAATTGATTGATTGTGTGGCAACATCTTATCTTGCTGTTCCAATACAACAAAGGTTCTCTGCTCCTAATATTTCTCACAAAAGTGTCTGTCCATGTCAGACACTTGGGAGTTACCCTGGGCTGCTCCTGAGCTCTCCTCCACCCACATTTTACGACCCAGATTTGGGTCCCAGCCTCTCCTATCTGAGCTGCCCTAATAGTCCCCTCTCTCCCTGGTTCATGCATGCCATGATCTGAGGGACCTCCCTACACCATTACCAGTCAGGCCCCCTGCCCTTCATGGGAGTGGTCGCCAATGGCAATTCAGGTGGGAGCAGACCCTCTGGCCTGGCCACACCTGGTGCAGCCACCTCTCAGCCATGCCATGACCTCGCATGCGACCCCTCCTCTCACCACGTGGAACTCATTGTCTCTGCTTCCCACTGACCACGCTGCCACACCCTGAGCCTCTCCCCATTCCCAGCAGGAGGGTGCCCAGCCCTCATTCCAGACTGAGTCCAGGCACCCCCCTGGAGACCCTCCTCTGGCCTGATGACACCCACCACCTCCAACCCCTAGACACACCCTGTCTGGTGCTCTCCCAGGACACTGACATGTCTGTCCTCACACCTGCCCAACTTCAACGCACAATTTTGTTTTAAAACCTTCTTCTCCAACTGGCCATGAGTTCCTCGAATCCCCCAACACCTGGCAGGGTGCCAGGCACACAGAGGACCCCCAACGTGCTTCTTTGTCCAAATGCTTTTGTCACTCCTGAGGCCAGACCTAAGATACAGGGCACCATTCGGACAGACAGACTCTCTCTCACCACAACAGCGCGCTGAATACACCGACTGGTCCCCCCCAATCTGGCTGCTCGATGAAATAAAAGAGATTGTCCTTGGAGAGTTTGACTAGTGAAGACTTGCTCCTCAGAAAATATGAAAGGGTGAGGAGAGGAGAGGTGAGATCAGCTACCCCCTCTGTCTCCTCCACCTTTCCTTCCTTCTCCTCCTTGTTGTACCTTTGTCCCCGTCTTACTTTATTTGTTGGCGTGCTATCATTTTCATCCTACTAGTTTCCTGAAACCAAACTCATATATTCACATCATTCTAAGTCAGAGTCCAGCCCCGCCGGCCTCGCCAGCCCCTCCACACACTCGGAACCCCAGCTCCTTGGAGACAAGGCGTTCAACTCCGTCAGCTGTTTCTCTGGCCTTTACTTCGCACTTCTAAATAACATAGATGTTTTTTATTAACTAAACTTAGAGACCACGTAGTGACATCATGACAGGTGAAGGTTTTCATCTTCCTTATACCCACTCTTCCCATCCAGACCCCCTAGTTTAACATTTTTGTTTTATTTATTGATTTTTTATTTTTACAACTTCTGGCTTTTCTTGGGGTTGATACTCACTCCTTAGTATTCATCATTTTTCAATGTATTGACCACTTCTCCCACCCCTCAAAAAATTCAATGGGAGGAAAACAAAGCTTCTTGGTAGCATCGTCCACATGATCAAATATATTCTCTTTTTTCTTTTCTCCTTCTCTGACAAACAGGAAGAGAAAACATGGAACTGAGGGTGAAAGAGCAGTTCTGACCCTGGATGTCCCGAGAGGCCTGGGTGGCCTCTCTCTGGAGGCTGCTCCACGGCCCGCTCGCTCCCACCTGGAATTTCCCACCTCTGGTATCAGTACCTGTCAGGGACAGCAACTGCTGTCACAATGAACCTCAGCCTCTGAGGCCATCACCATGGAAACATGTCTCACTCCACAAAGTCTACTTTAGTATCCGGCAAGTCACCTGCCACATAGTGACCCAGGGACCCAGGCTCCTCCCCTCCCCTCCTGTGGCTCTGCCTTTGGCCTGTTGCTGGTCGATGGGGAAGCACAGGGAATGTGGAAAAGGTGCACCTGTGTTCTGGCCATGTTGGCCCAGAGGTGCTCCGTCCCTGCTGCTCATGCTCCTGTTGCCATGATCCAGCGAGAAGGCTGCAGCTCGGTGCAGGGCCGGGAACCGGGGAACAGTCCCTAAAGACCCCACGTTTCAGCAGCTGCTCTACAGGAAAGTGGGACTCTTCCAGTACAGCTAGTTGCTTCTGCCACACCCCCACACCCCACCCCGAGGCTCAGGGTCAAACTCTCTCCTCTCTGTCCATGTCCTATTTTCACAGGAAGCCCCAGGCCAGTCAACATGTCCACCAGGACACTCCACACCAGGAGTGCGGCGACCGAACAGGAGTGTCTCCCTGGGGTGTGGTGCTTTCCATGGATGGTGCAGTAGTGACCTGGCCAGCAAAGGGCAGAAGGCAGACAGGGGGTATGATCACCCTAAAACTGCCTGCCCCAGACACTATCTCATCAGCTCCTGCTCTGGTGGGTCTCGTGGCAGCCTGGCAAAGCTTCTGGCCAGGTCTTGCTCTGTTCCCTGCACGCGCCGTGCCCCACGCGCTCCGTGCCCCTACCCCAGCGTAACGGGGTCCGTGCAGATATTTCTGGCTTGAAAAGTCAAGCTCTGCTTGGGGAGACAAACAAGGTCTTGTTTTCAGCTGTTTCTAGTGAAAACAGGAAGTTCACTAGCTCTTTAAAAAAGCTAAGGGGCTATGGTGTACATGAGTCAACCCCGGAGAAGATGCAGGAGCTGCCCCGTGTCCACCTCACAGCCTGTCCCCTGCTATGTCCTCTCATCGCCACTCCGTCCCACATACAGGGTTCAGGAGGACGGCTGTGGCAATTGCTCTCACCCTTGCTCACTGTCCCTCGCTGTCCCCGCCACCCCTCCGACTGCCAGTCCCGGTGCATGCAGTGGGACAGAGCCTGGAGACACTAGAAAATATGCTGAATTTGGAGGCCAGCCCTGCCATCTGCTTCTCAGAGGGCCTCCAACTAATCACAATCGCCCCACTTCCATTTTCCTCACTGAAAACAGAGTGAATGGCTGTGCAAAGCGGTGTGCCACTGCAACGGTAATAGAACTCAGAGCTGGGCCACGTCTCCCTGCGTCCAGAGCACCTACACGCCCGTCCGTTTAAGCCACTGTTTGCTCCTGGGCAAGCATGTGGACCCCACGGACAGTTCATCCGGGACCCACCCTGCTGTCAGAATCGGCACTGGCAGTCAGTGCAGATAGAAATGCGTTCTAAGAAGTTTTCATCGTGCAGAAGTGAATGCTAATGATGAAAACAGGGAGCCACCACTCTCAGAAACCAAAAGACTCCAGTTGACAAGTAAATGTAAAACACCAATGCCTCTCTTACACAACCACACCCCACATCATCTCACTAGCGTCCACATCTTACAACACACAACACTCATGTCCATGTGTATTTGCATCCCTGCCAGAGTTAAACATTTGCACTAAACTTTAAGTGCATTTTGGGTTTGATGTTTGAAGAAGGGCCATTGTTTTATGCTTGTACCTAGTTCAGTAAAATTTATAGCAGAATATTTTAGGTCAGTCCCAACATTTTGAAGACAACTATATTGCTTGAATCGGAGAAAAATGTCGCATTGTGTTTGTCCGCTTTGACGCATGCTGTCTAATCCTCAGACATTCACCTATCTGGGTACCATGCACTGAGTTCTGTGTAAAGCCCGATGAAGACGACTTCACCGTGCACAGCGTGTCTCCGTCACCATTACCTTGTGTGCGCTGTCTGAACATTAAGGACACATACTGAGGTCCAGAACTAAGTTCCCCATAAACCATAGGTGAGCTGCCTCCCTCGGCCCACACGTGTAACTCTACTTTGAGGGTCATCCTGAAAAATGAATCAAGAAGACAAAGAACAAAAGCGAAACTGTCCAGCCGCTCGGCAAGGAAAAAATATAAAGTTCCCAAATAAATGTGTGCCTTGAAAATACAAGACCATTTCTTCTTAGCTTGGCTCTGTCACCCAGCGCGGAAAAGGATGTTTTTGCAATCAGAGCAGAAAGAGGACTGGCCGACCGCGTTTACGTTTCTTTGTTGCACAATGAATGGAACTTGTTCGGGTCCAGCTGCGGAGAAAGCAGCAAAAGCAGTGGTTACTTTCCAAAGTGAAACTTAAAACCACAATCTCCGGTGCACAAAAGGCAGAATGAGTCACCGGAAGAGGCCACTTGCTTGCAAAACTCATTAAAAGCAATGCAGGGCTGAATGGACTTCCTGCACCAGTGAAAAGATATCTGGCATCAGGACAGCACCTCCAGGCCCCGACAATTTGAGGGAGGAAGGGGGCCATTAGAAATCTGGGCACAGCCTGGGTCTGCTGGTTCACAAGCACTCAGCTCAAGGCCTGGTCACAGACAGAATTGCCCCCCCCACACACGCACACACACACATGCACGCGTGCTCCCAACCAGGACCAGCTCAGGCTAAGACACCCAGGAAGATGGCCAGGGTCAGCAGCCGTGCATCAGAGACTCAGGACACCTGTGACTCGATCGAGCCCCTATATTGGGTTTCCGGGGGTTCCCTCCTCAGCAGATCTTTTCTATCACCCTGGCCAGGCCGGATTCAAGCTAGCTGTCAGCCACCACGGCACCCGAGCAGCTCCTGGGGACCAGGGCCCAGGCTCAGGGGTGTGTGCATTGGAATCTGGAAGGATTTATGAACACACGTGGACCCCACACCCAGTTCAATTCAGAAGGTCAAGGATGGGGCCCGAGAACTTGCATTTCTAACAAGTCACCAGATGCTGGAGCTGCAGGCCCCAAGACTACTCTCTGAGAACCACACATCTAAACGGTCCTTAGACCTGAACTACAAACAACTGCAAACACCTCCCTCCTCCAAGCAAGTTAGTGATGTCTGACCTTGAGCTGTGCCAACTGGAGTCCCTTTGGTACCCGGACAGTCCTGTAAGGATAAGGTGACCAGATTTTAAAATTGGTAAAGTGGGGCACCATTGATGGGGGGGTTCTTGATTAAAAATTTGGTCTATATGGAGCAAAAAAAAAAATTTATAGAATGCAAAAATAGTATTGTAATATATTTTTTTAAATCGGGACTTTTTTAAAACGCCGCAGGACGTGGGACAAATTGTTAAAAAGCGAGACGTCTGGTCACCTTATGTAAGGACCTCCTCCTCCTTGTTCCCATGAGCTGACAACACACGAGGCTGCTCTCAAGGCACGAGCTCTGGGAGGGGCCTTTGTCAAGCCCAGACCTGTATTTTCAACAGCTGTGTCTCCAAACCAGAATGGACTGTGCCCCCAGGTGGCCAGTTGGGGCCATTGACTTCCAGAGCTGACTTCTGTCTAGTCACACTCGGGTTTCCTCCAGGTAGCAAGCCTTCCGGTGACGGTAGTGGCCCCCTTGACTGCAGCAGGCACCGGAGAAGGGGGCGGGAGCAGGAGGGAGACCCTGGCGCATCTTCACCACTTTCTGTCCATTTTGGGGAGACAGGATGCCCTCCCGCCAGCCAGAGCCCGTGGAAGCAGGGCAGAGCTGCTCTCATGTAGCCCCCCAGTGGTAGAGAGGGTGGCATGTGACTACATGATGGCTGAGTGACAGGGCTGTCCCGGACCAGCTGCTGAGGCAGTGTTCCTGCTAGAACAAGCAAATTCAGATTCCAGAAGGAGTTTGTTTTTGTGTTATTTGGTGGTTGTTTTTTGTTTTTAAATGAAGCCAGCCTAACTTCCCTCCATGATGGTCTCCTGTCACAGGATGACACCAAGGCCTCGTGCACTATCTTTTGTAGGGAAGGGCACATTGAGGACCCAAGCCAATGGTCCCAACCCCGTTGTCAATGTCCCTTGGCTTCTGATGCAAAGGCTGGCGAGTCAGGTGGGGGGCGGAGGTGTCAAATTTGAAAAACAAGATAGGAAGTATTTTAAACATGCAGGTGTTTGCAGCAGAGATATGGGGAAGTTCAAGCTACAGAAACAGTTTCCCTGTGCGTGCATGACAGCTGCCTGGACCACAGGAGGGGAACAGCATAGCCTGGTGGTCTCACTGGGAGACCACGGGGGATGGTCTGGGCCGGGGGGTCTCCTGGCCCAACTACAGTGGATACTCATTGTTGCTTTACAGACTAAAGAGCTGACAGTTGGAAATCATGTTGGAATAAATCTGCACTGTTTAACCAGACGAGGAGGTTTGCTTTGTCTTCTACAGGCACGAGCATTGACTCTGCAAGACACCTGGACACGGACTCTATGGACAGGGTTTCACAAGCAACTCAGCCTGGCACCCTGTGTGGCCATCTCTTAAGCATTCAGGGAACACTGCTCTTACATTTATTTCAGAAACCCTTAGGCTACTAGCACAAGTAAATCAATAGGATGTCTCGGGCATGTCGAGGATGCACAAAATCAATAGAAATTATGACAGTTTTCAAGTGATCTGGGTGAACCAGTCAAGGGTTTTGATTGATTTGTTCAAAATGAGAGATGAACCAGGCACCCCACAGAGAAGAGTCCACAGCTGAGGACAGGGAATGCAAGGCAAGGGAATCAGCAATGTTTGTGCTTTTCTAGTCCTGTAGTCTCTTGACATCTTACAGACCTTTCTGGCTGGGGAGAGTGGGCAGCCATTTCCCAGGGACAGCAAAGGGCCTGGCTGGAGCCAACTGGTGATGTGTGCAATATAGCCTGCAGCTCTAGACACCCCAGGAGAAAACAGTCCTCTGCCTTAATCATCCCAACGCCAGATCCAGGCAACCAGGGACCAGCCCCCCAGCCTTAGATTCCATTGAAATTCGTCAACCTGGCCAACCCTAAACCATTGACTATGGCCCTACCTGCATTTCACTCTCCCCTCACTCCTGCCGCCTGCCTCCTGACCGCCCTGTGGCCCTGTGTGGTGGCCCTGCCTCCCGCTCCTCAGACCCATGAGTGTAATACACCCGCTTTCCTGTGCAGAAAGCCTCTCCCATGTCCTCTCTGTGGCTGCACCTGGCTGGCCATCACATGAAGAATATGGAACAGGACCCACGTAGGGAACAGCCACGTGGGAAACACCCATGGCAGGCCAGGACCCCCGGCAGCACACCATGTACATGTAGGTGAAACCTCCCAACCCCCAAGCTGTTCCCATCAGGCGGACACACCCACGGGGCAGTCCTGTCCTCTCCCTCTGCGGCCGCCCACCCTCCAACGTACAGAAGGGGGATTTACCAAAGGCATCAGAAAAGGCTGGCTCTTCTATTCCAGATTTTGAACAGTTCATAGCCTTTTCTTTCCTTTTCCCTTGAGAATAAAATGTTTGATACCACACACGGGAAAGTCAGTCACTTACCAAAAGCCATTTAAAATTCACACACTCGATTGTCAGAAGTCATTAATGAGTCTCCTTTATTAAAAGTGTCTAGCTTTGCATCCAGCACAACACAGTGAAGAATTACAATGATATGGGTCACTGCACCAGCCTATGCATCCCATCCACAGATCAGGGGTTGTAAATAAAGCAGATGTAAAGTCGTGAGCCACAGCAAAAATTGAAAGGGCATTCTCTGTAAAGATGCAACCACTGCTCCAATGTACCAGGTATATAAATTGTTCCCACAACAGGTGATGAACATCTGATGGCTTGTCACTCTGGAGCGATTCGTGTGTGGGACACACGTAGCACTAGAGCACATGACTGTAGGTTTGGTTACTGGGTTACATTTGCACAAACACATAAACTGACATGCACACGCATGAGAGTCTCCCATGTACAAGTCTCGTTTTCCAGAGGCAGGTGTGAATGCTACAGCCTCTGGGGGTTGAGGGGGGGTCACACTCTGAACTTGACACGAATCCAAGAGTGCCACTTTCTGGAAGGCCTGCTCTGGTTCGGAGTGCCTGGTGTGGGAGGTCCGGGTGACAGGCTCACGCCTGCACGTGGAGGGGAACCAATGCTGCTCGTCCTGGCAAAGGGCAGATGGCATGGGGGGTACACTACCCACTCTCATAGCCACGTTCCCGCAGCGAAGCAGGGACAATGTAAGCCTCCACAGGCTCCTGAGTTTGTGCTTAGTTCATGACAGTTAAAATTCACCCTGAAACACCCTCCTGACAGAAAGGAAGGATGCAGCCTCTAAAAGTCACTAGTGGACAAGCCCAGAGTGGTTAAGGCAGAACTCTGTTTAATTATCTGAAAAGCCTCCCAAAGGGTCCCTGCACATGCGTGTTTGTCGCTGGGGCCTGCGCGGACCGTTCAGGAAGTCCTCCTCTGCCAGGGAGCCCACCAACCACACCGAGGCTACATCTCTGCAATTTCTTTCACAGAAAGAGTAAAGTCCCACTCACCATTCCAATGTGCTGCCTCCTATTACTCTATCAATGCAATTTAAATAGGAAAGCATTTCAATCATTGGAGGAAAATGCTCTTTAGAAAAATAATACTTCAAAAAATAAAGCTAAATCTTTTACCAAAATAAGTCTTTGACTTCTCACATTGTTCTCTCCACAAGGCAGTTTAATAAACAAGTGAGAGAACCATCCTTTAACAGCTTCAAGAATGTCACTCGAATCCTTACTTAGCCACTCGCCCTTAATTAGAGTGGAAAAAAGCTAAGGGAAATAAACAGTATTACTCATAAGTCCCAAAGGAAGGTCGGTGTGGGGAGCTATACGGAGTAAGGTTCTCTGGGTAGTCTAATGTCTATCTTTTTAATGCATCAACGACAGTTATAATAGGAAGAATATGGCTAAATGCTTAGAACAATAACCCAATTAGAGTAAAGGAATAAATAATATCTACAAAGGCTATAACTTAACTTCTTGAAACTATTTTCTTAAAAACCAAGCAGTTTCTTTTGAGAGTACCCAATAGAAACAGATATCATCCCATGTGGCACTGGCCTGCTCGGGTCGCGTGCACCTCCGCGTAGCCACTCTGAGGGACAAGGGGCCGCTGGTGGGACGCAGACTGATCCAGAACGCCACCCTCGAGTATCTCCTGTGATCTGAACTGGGGGCATCGCACGGTTACAGAGAGCCCGACAGAGCACATTCTAAGTGAAACGCCGGCCATGGATGCATTTAGGCGCAAATATTCCAGCCTTGAGCCACAAGAAAGGGGGGGGGGGCGCTGAGGGAGTATGCCAATGACATAGGTGTTATCTTTAACTAAGGGAATTAAAAAAAAGAACTTATCGCCTAAAATTTAGACCAGTCAGCAAACACCTCAAGGGAACAGCCACGAGGCCAAGGCCCAGACCAGTGAGGCCTAGAGTCCGTTCAGAGACCCCAGATTCGGGTCCCACGGCCCCGCACATCCGTCCCACCAGGTGCATTAGAGTGGTGCACACGGTCGCCGGGGATGAGCGCTCCTACTCTGCAGTCGTGCGCATCTGGCGCTCCTCAGTGCGGACTGTCACCAGCAGAGACCCGGGCGGTCACCTCTGCTCACGAGCACCCACTGCACATTAACTGAGAACGCACTGCACAGGAGAGCAGCCGTGTCCCTGGCTTTATGCCACAACCAAGGAATGCCTTCCACTGTGATGTACCCGAAGCCTCGCCCATGAGAGTGCACCCTCCACAGCCAGCTTAGGAACGCCAGCCCCGGAGCAGCGGGCAGGGAGAGGGAGCCTCCTCTCTCTCTCCGCTCTTAAGCAAACGACTACACGCCAGGCTCCCGAGCGCGGCTCCTCGGCTACCAAAACCTGTCCTTTAATGAGGGCCCTGTCTTCGCAGGAAGCAGGAGGCGGCCTGGAACGGTTCATGCCGAGGTAGAATGAACGTCCTGGTTCTCAAACGGGGGCAGCGGCTCTCTCCAGAAGGTGAAATTGCTGAACGTGTCCGAGCAGGGGAAGTCCGAAGAGTGGCTTCTTTTTAGCAATGGGAAAACGTGGTCAACCACTTCACAGAGTCGCACGTACCTGGGACGAAATGGACAATGTCACCACCTCCGAGGGACACCCGGCCAAGGGGAACGCCTGCCACGCTCCCTGCGCTGCGTTTGGAAATCAGGGAAGTCTACGGCCCTGTGGAATGGGCTTCGCGGGTGAACACAACGGAGGGCGTTCTAGAACCATTCCTCACTAATGAATAGGACATGGAAGGGCATGCCAAGCAGAAGTCAGAGAAGGCCCCCTCCCAGCTAGGCGATGAGGTCTGACATGGCAGGAAGGACTGAGAGAGAGAGAGAGAGAGAGAGAGAGAGTGAAGCAGGTCAGGATGAGAGACGTCAGCGTGGTAGCAGGACAGCCACCATTGCGGAGCTCACAACATGCAGGCATCACGGGAAAGAATCTCATGTCTTTAGAACTTCATGAGATGGTTCCTCTGTGCAATGGAGGGACATTGGGCCCCAGGCTTAAGGGGGCATGGATTTGGCCTTCAGCTCTGCCATTTACTGGCAGTGAAATCTTGGGAAAACGGCTATGTCTGTCTAAGCCACCCTGTCCTCAATTGGAAAGGGAAGGTATTGAACCCTGTGCCACACTGTCCATAGGAGGACCAAATAAAATCATGCATGCAACAATAACATAGTATATCCCGGATGGTCAACACATCTCCTCTACAATAGATTATTATTAGGAGACAATTAGTCCTGGCTAATTCTTATCCTTAGGAGCCCCATGTTTCTCAACCTTCCCTGCAATTCCCTCACTCCGTTTTCTGTCTGTTCCTAAGAAGCTGTTGCATGTTAATGCCTGTGGCCTATACTACAAAAAGAAAAAGAAAGAAAGAAAGAAAAGAAAGGCATTGTATTGAATATGCGTTTTCAGACCTCCGGGCACCTCCAACCAGAAACTGCCGAGCCCAGGTCTCTGCACCCCCAGAGTCCTCCCCTCTGCAAACCTCCAGTCCTCCCTCTGCACACACCCCCAGTCCCCCCTCTGCACTCCCAAGTCCTCCCCTCTGAATACTCCCAGTCCTCCCCTCTGCACATCCTCCAGTCCCCCCTCTACACACCTCCATAGTCCTCCCTTCTGCACACCCCCAATCCTTCCCTCTGCATACCCCTAGTCCCCTCTGCACTCTCCCAGTCCCCCCTCTACACACCCCCAGAATCCTCCTTCTGCACACTCGAGTCCCCCCTCTGAACACCCCGAGTCCTCTCTCACAAGTCTCTGGGTCCCTCCATTTCCAATTTGCTGAGGACCAAAGTGGCTTTCCAAAAGCCCAGCCTCTAAGAATCAGCATGTTCTCAGTCACAGAGTAACTTATTAAGTAAGGATGGGTGTGTGTATTTAATAAAGGACCTCCAAAGGGCTTCTGAGAAACATTGTACTTACATAAAATGAAAAAAGAAATCTCTCTTAACAAGCCAGAATTATGTCTTTCCTGGGGATTAAAACAAATGTTTAAAATGTTTCCTGGCTTTAAGACGGATTTGTTTGAGTTCTGTGGCTTGGGGAGCGGTTACACCCGCAGGGAGCAGCTTGCAGCTCACCAGCAGGTTGGGGGGTCCCAGACCCAAACCCACTGTCCTGTGCTCTGGGTGGTGGGTCCAGCTTGGGGCAGCCGTCCTGCCCTGGGCTCCTTTGGCACAGCTGCAACCCCGTCCAGGGGTGGCCCCAAACCCCCCAGGAACATTTCAGATGACCTCTGAGAGACAGTGTCCTAGGGTCCCGGAGGCAGGCACCCACTTGGCTTTAGAACAGTTGTACCAAGTTCAGCACCAGATGTGGAAAGTGGGGCTTCCTGGGAAAAGTCACCCTCTCACAGGAACCGCCACATCACTGGTCTAGACATTCCAAGACTTCTTTTTCCCATGCACAGGCCACTGTAGGCCAAGGCTCGGACGAAATGTGCACTCAGCCCGGGCCTCAGTGAGCAGGATAGCCTCACAGGCCTCCTGGGCAGCCCTCATACATGCTGGAAGCTCTCCTTGACGCCTCCCTCTAACCAGACCTGCCACCCGGGCAGAAACATTTGTCATTTGGGGGCAGTGTCCAATCGTTCAGAGTTCTTTTTGACCCAAAATAAAAACACACCAGATCTTCTTTGGATTGAGGAAGGCCTGTCATGTGGGAATGTGACAGGTTAGGGAGAGAGGTGGAAAGGGAGCTGCGACTTAGAACTCAGGCTGGGACAGCTGGGAAAGGGCCGCCCCTGGGCCGCTGTGTAAAGTGGGCTGGACTCCAGCTGGTAGAGGGCTGGTAGAGGGCTCGGCCCCTGCGCTACTGTGTGCAGTGGGGTTGGACCTCGGCTGGTCTGGTCGAGGAACTCCTGACACCTAGGTCTACCTCAGGCCGCTAGGCAAGACCCAACGCTCCCATTCCAACGCCCTCCCCCAAGGAGGGCTCCTGGGGTCTCTCGGGCCAGACGCTATTCTCCGGGTCTATGCAGGCCCGGCCAGAAGAGAGAGGAGCAGCCTCTGAAAGGGACACGGCAGGATGACACCTGCCTGCCTGATGTCACCCAGGGGCAAAGCTCCCAACAGGGAAAGAGGAAATGCTCTCCAGTCTAAGAAGTTAGGAACCCAAAGTGAGACACGTCGAAGTCAATGGAGAATCTACAGTTAGCCAGGAGGCCTGGTGACAGTCACCCAGTTCAGCCCTCTGCCTCCGGAAAACCGGGTCGTGACCAAATTCCAGGAGAAATGCCACAGCCCTGCAGCGGTATTCCTGGTGAGAGGACCACAGCGGGCCGAATGCGACGGGGTTCAGAGTCCCTCATCTCTAAATACAGCATTGTGGTATTTCAATCTGGTTACCTTTTTAATTCACATTCTAGGCTCTAAAACCTAACTCAGTAAATCAAAACCACTAGTCTTCAAATTCACTCAGTTCCACTCGGAAGCAGGATCTAACCACTAGTGTGAGTGTTCAACCCAGACGGGGTCAGATTTAATCCAGATGGTCCAAACATTAAGTTTTGGACAAAATACAAGTTGTTAAAATTTATTTTCCTTGTAGGAATTAAAGATTAAAATATAGGCAACAAATGACCAGAAGGTATACCATAAACAATAAAAGTCCACTCCAAAATTGAGACAGTAACGAGGGTGGCAGACACAGCAGGGGCCACCACGGAGGACACTCACGAGGAGATGTTGGTCTTGGCGTGCTCCTGCACGAGCTCTCCTTTGGGATTGACCGTGAATATTCTGTTCAGAGACACTCCTACTTGCTTGTACGAGTACACGTCCTGCGTTTGGGAAAGTGTTAGAAAACAAAGGAGTTCATGGTAAATGCAGACACAGGATATTTCAGGTTCAATGTGAAATTATGACATTTTCATTAAGCAGACCTATACTTCCCTCTAGTGTGGAGGAAGATGTTCTGTGGACATGAAACTTTTGAAGCCACTTTCCCCTCCGGCCCACTTTGCTCAACTATTCAGGAAGTGAGTTAGAGAGTGGACCACCCAGCATGCCCCCAGCAACCCCAACGTTCCTTAAAGTTATTCTCTGACCCATTTATTTGGGCATGAGCTTCAAAAGCGGGATTTTCTCACTGGTAAGTAATTATCCAAATCTGTTCTCCAGAATGCTGAACTTCCCTGCAAACCGGGGCCGTCGACACAAAACCCCGGACCTCTCTTTCACCGTATGAAACAGCACAGTGGTCCCCCTTATCCACAGGGAATACGTCCCAAGACCCTCAGTGGACGCCTGAAACTGCAAATGGTTCCAAAGCCTGTATATACCGTGCTTTCTTCCTAGACTTACATACTGTTGGTGAAGTTTCATTTATAAATTAGGCCCCACAAGAGATCAACAACAATAACCAATAATAAGATAGAATTTTAACAATATACCACAATAAAAATGGTGTGCACAGCGGTAGAGCGTTGGCCCAGCGTGTGAAAGTACCGGGTTCGATTCCCAGCTGGGGCACACAGGAGAGGTGCCCATCTGCTTCTCCACCATTCCTCCTCTCCTTTCTCTCTATCTCTCTCTTCCCCTCCCACAGCCAAGGCTCCACTGGAGCAAAGTTGGCCTGGGCGCTGAGGATGGCTCCATGGCCTCCACCTCAGGTGCTAGAATGGCTCTGATTGCAATAAAGCAACACCCCAGATGGGCAGAGCATCGACCCTGGTGGGCATGCCAAGTATATCCTGGTCGGGCATATGCGAGAGTCCCTCTGCCTCCCCGCTTCTCACTTCAGAAAAATACAAAAAAAAAAGGTGTGTGTGTGGCATTACATAAGTACTGCCATACCACACGTTGCTCTGATAATCTGGGTGGCTGCTACGTTACTAACCTCAAGGCAGGGACATCTACAGCATAAATACACTGGACAAGGGGACAATGCTTCCAGCCTGGACAGAGCAGGACACGTGAGATTTTATCCTGCTCCTTAGAAACATGAGCAAGTTAAAACTTATGTATTGTTATTTCTAGACTTTTCATTTAACATTTTCAGACTGCAGCTGGTCACGAGTTACACAAATAAAATAGGGGGTGGGCTACTGTACTCATAGCTTGCAACGCTGAATTCAGCACTGTGCTAAGGACTGGTTTTGTGGCTCCCGTCAGGTAGGAAGCATCCAGTCCTGTCCAGCGTTCTTGTTTTACTAATTTAGCAAGTAATTTGGAATTTAACATGTCTAGTCCCACATTCCATGCCTCACCCTCAAACAAAACAAGGCCATGAACTAACTTGTCTCCCTGACCCCAGAGACAGGCATGCAGCTTTGGCAGCTCTCTCTAGTGGAACAAGAGCCTGGCCTCACACCGCCCAGGCCAGCGTCCAGCGGGCGCTGTCGGGAAAGATGGGAGTCCCCAGAGCTCTGTACACCCCACTCCCCATCTATACTTACAGCTGGTCGGTTTCCAAAAGCAGCATAGAAGGGTTCTGTATTTGGAAAAAAGAGGTTTTTGATGTCTGTCAAACACTGGACTTTAAACTTTTCTGGCTTCTTTTCAATCACTTCCCTATTAAAACAAACAGATAAATAATAGGTCAGCATGAGAGGACAAGCTTCATGAGCATCAGGCCATTGTAACTGTCAAAGATACCAGGATACCAAGACCACCTATCTTCAGAGATTAAATGTGTGTAAGGCAGTTTGGCTCTCCCAGAAAAGCACTAGACAGAGAGGGAGTCCCTCCTTTCAAGTCTCCCACAAAGGACGCGTGATGTCACTGAAGACCTCTGCCCATCAGCCAAGAAACAGAAAACCTAGAGCACAGAAGGGAAGAAAACATTTTCCAACTTACTTTGTGAGACTAACACAACCTCAAAAACAACATCTGAAGAAGAAAAGTATGAGCAAAGTATGAGCTGATCTCATCTGTGAATGCCCATGCAAAAAATGTAAAGATTTAGAAACATCAATGTAATCTATTAGGGAAGATCTAAATAAATGAAGAAATGTACTGCATGACTGAACTGGAAGAGTCATTCTAAGGAAACAGTAATTCTCCCCAAGTTGATCTATCGATTCACTGTGATTTGATTCAAACTCTCAATAGGTTTTTGTCTTTCTTCACAGAACTTGACTCTAATGGCTACACAGAAGAGCCAAGGCCAGAAGCAGAAACACACTCTGACAGACACGTGATGTATGACTACTATGACAATTCTTTTTTTTTTTTTTTCAGTGAGAGCAGGATTACTAATTTTGCTAAATTAGTAAAACAAGGCAGAGACAGACTCCCACATGTGTCCCAACCAGGATCCACCGAGCAAGCCCACTAGGGGGCAATGGTCTGCCCTTCTGGGACATTGCTTCATTGCTTAGCAACCAAGTTCTTAGTGCCTGAGGTGAAAGACATGGAGTCATCCTCAGCACCCAGGGCCAACTCGCTCCAATGAAGCCATGACTACAGGAGGGAAAGAGAGAGAGAAAAGCAAAAGGAGGAGTGGAGAAGCAGATCCCACTACTAGTGGTATTAACATATATTCGGAACATTACTGGATCCCTAAACATTTTATTGATTAAGTACTGAACAGAAGCAGATGGGTGCTTCTTCTATGTGCCTGACCAGGAATCAAACCCAAGACATCTACACACCAGGCCGATGATCTACCACTGAGCCAAATGGCCAGGGCCACAATGACAATTCAAAGCAGGAGTAAAAGGCTGTCTTTTCAGGAAACGGTGCTGGAACAACCGACTACCAATAAGAACGGAAGAAAGAAAGACTATGGACCCCTACATACAAAAACCAATTCCTGGTCGCTTACAGGCAACACCTTTGTGAGAGGCAATACCTTTGGTAACATACAGGAGACTCACTTTATGCCCACTGGTCAGGGGAAGGCTTTTTGAATACACACATACAAAAAAGCACAAACTCGAGTGGAAATGAAATGCTCAACTGCATGAAACCATTACTAGGGAAAGACGTTTGGCAGCAAACGTAACACAAGCCAAGCATGTGGAATCCATGACATGCTGTTACAAGTCAGAACAAAGACAGAGGAAAGACTAAGCAGCCAGTTCATGGCAGACGAAGCTCACATGGCTAGCACACATAGGAACTGAGACACCCTCTACCACAGACTAGCAACAATGTGAAAGGCGAGTGGCTGGCAGGACCCTGTGGAGAAAACGGAAAATGGTATTAAAACCCAATGAAGCCAGATGCGTGTATACTCCATGGCCCAGCAATTCCACTCCTGAGTGTGGACTTTGGACCAACTACTACACGTGGGTCCCCCGAGGACACACAGGAAGCACCGCTTGTAGGAGCCAAGCACCGGCCTGGGGCAGAAGGGGGCAGGGTGGACAGAGCGAGGCCCTACCTGTGCAGGGCGGAGAAGAGACTGCTCGGACTCAGCAGCAGGGGCCCTTGGGGCAGCACCGTACCCCGCTCATTGACCCAGTGCAGATAGCCCCTGGTCATGTCCGCCATCCCGATGGCGCGCGCAGAGCAGTAGAGAAACTTGTACCCATTTCTGAAAGAGACAAAACGTTCACGTTCAATGGTACTGCACAATGGGGCTGTTCTACACCCACAGACCCTGGTCTGCTGCTGTTTCAGGGGCAACAGCCTTGCAGCAGGTTCCCTCACGCGTGAAAGGCCACACTCTATAAGATCTGACTGAACGCCTTTCTCCGTCGGCTACTAAGCACGTTCACAAACCCCACTGCAGTGAAGCCACAGGGAACATCATGCGGTAGGCAGCCTTCCCCACTTGACAGCTAGGACACTGTCACGTCACTGGTATTATTATATTGTGGTCCGGTCCCTTGTTTGCTATGCCTCTCGTTGATCCACAGTCCCTGAGGGTGGGGACCGTGTCTCGTTCCTGCTGTACCTGCTGCCCAAAACAGTGCTCACTTCGCATGTAGGAGACACTCAGTAAGTATTTGCCGAAAGAGCAAGTACAAAGCACCCACTTCCCGTCCAACTTCCTGCTCCCCCACGAGCACCATCCGCTGGCTGGAGGGCTGGTCTCTAGACAGGCCTAATAACATGTCCTCTCAAACAGGAGACAGAAATATTTCACGACAAAGAATATAGAAATACCAGCTTGCCTGGAATAAAGGGATGTATCTGAATATCAAGCAATCTTTTTAATTAAACGTCTTTCTATTTCAGCTGTCTAATTAATGCAATCTTCAAAAACAAAAATCACTATTTCTGTACCAAGCTCTTCACATCCAAGTCCTAAAAGCTGCCACCTGCAGGGGTCTGAGACACTAATTTTATTCAAAACTTGCTGTTCAAATACATTTTGGGGTTTGCACGTGCCTGTGTTGTTCCCGCTACCCCAGTGCTCGGCTCCCAAGGCCATCACAGAGCACCGTGGGAAACCAGCTCGAGGGGTACACGCTTGCTGGTGGCAGCAGGGGTTACCTTTCCAGAGCCTCCACCCCCATGAAAGCATCAGAAATACCAAGTGCTCCCACCAGTGCTCAGGTGGCACCACGTCACTGCAGCTGGATCTCCATGGTGGCCCTCAGGGTAAGATGCCTCGAGGGCCCAGAAGGACGGCCTACTGGACACACTCCTCCCAGCAATGCACATCACTAGGCACTCCTGCGCCAGGCGCCAGGCTGGGCTGTGGTGCACAGGGCCAGCAAGGGGCAGAGTGCCCAGGGGAAACTAGTGATGACGAAAACAGGACACGTGACAGAGATGGAGCTCCCCGCCTGAGCAGAACCAGTGAACACCGTGCAGCACCCACATGGATGGTGCTGGTGCCCCACACCCCCGACATCTCAGCAGCTGGAGCAGGGCTCTGGGGATACACCACAAAGAAAGAGCCGTCCATGTCCAGGCTTGGGACAGGCAGCTTCTCCCTCTGTCCCAATCTCCATGTCCCTCTCGAAGTGCTTTGCCCAGAGAGACATTAAAGTAGCTTGGAAAGATTATATTTGGGAATATTTTCCAAGACCAGCTTCAAGATTGGAGGTTCTCAGCTACTGATATTTTGGATGACTGCACATAGAATTATTGGGAGGGAAGGGAACTAACTCCCGACAATGCTACCTTGTAGGGCACTTAGCAGCATCGCTGGTCTCCACCCACTGGGTGCCCATGGCACACCGTCTGACAAGAATGTCTGGAGACACTGCCCGTTCCATGAGGGGCAAACATGTCCTCAGCTGAGAGCCACAGTGGAGAGAAAGGGGCCTCTGCAGCCCCAGCAGCAGTCCTAGCAGAAGGGCACTGGCCCCCGGCCTCAGGAAGGAAAGCTCTGTCTCAATCAGGCTGGTCCTCAACCTGCGTCAATCCTCCTGCCACCTGGTGCCAGGCGACTTCCCGGTTCACCTACGCCCACCCCGCCTCTGAGCTAGAGCCTGCCTCTCCTGATGCCACCATGCACCTGCTCCTGTCTCAGCCTTCTTCTCAGTCCTACTGCCACCTGGGATGAGCAGAGGTTCCAAATCCTGCTTCCCCCCCACCCCCCACGGCTCAGCTCAGGGGCACCTCACTGAACGATCCTTTCACTGCTCATCCCTCTGACCTGAACTTCTCCTTCTCCTGTGTCTCTGACCTCTGTATTTCTCATTCCACCTCCCCCATGGCCTGCCCCAGGGCATGGCTGCCTGCTCCCTGAAGGGAGAGGTGCTCAGCACCTAGGACAGCTCCAGGCGTTGGCTAAATCCTGGGGGTTCTGACCCACACCTGGCTGGGAAGGCCACGTCCAGCTACCCACATATGCACCTGTGATGTTGACACAACCCGGCATCAGAGCATTGATTTGGGGATAGCCGTGACCTAAGGGACCACACAAGGCGGATGGAAAGTCAGAGCCATCACTGTCCAAATGTAGCCCCCAGAAGACCCATTGGCTCAGTGAGGTCGATGTTTTAGGAAATGTCCTTCTTAACTTTCCTTCTTCTGACCAAACTTGTATGAGTATGAGGGAGTTTCATATACCTCCCATTGGTACCTGCTACAGTTCTTTTTGATCAATAGCCGAGTGAGCTTTTTAAAATCAATAACCAAGCAAGTTTTACACCCTCTCTATGAACAAGGTAATAATCAGCCTGACATATCATTTCTCACAGGCTGACCACAGTCAGACAAGTAATTACATTCAACAAAAATAAATAAATAAATGAAACCGCCCTTGTTTTCTATGGTTTCCCGGCAAGTTGCTATCTGCAAGGGTGGTGTTTCCATTAGAAAAATTCTGCAGTGTATAAAGTTAAGAGGGACCCAAGTTTCAGAAAAGCAGTGCCAGGAAGGGATAATCAATAAAATCCTCTATTAAATGGCAGCCTCTTGCCTGACCAGGTGGTGGTGCAGTGGATAGAGCGTCGGACTGGGATGCGGAGGACCCAGGTTCGAGACCCCGAGCTCGCCAACTTGGACCCAAGGTTGCTGGCTCCAGCAAGGGGTGGCTCGGTCTGCTGAATGCCCGCGGTCAAGGCACATGTGAGAAAGCAATCAATGAACAACTAAGGTGCCACAACGAAAAACTAATGATTGATGCTTCTCACCTCTCACCGTTCCTGTCTGTCTGCCCCTGTCTATCCCTCTCTCTGACTCTCTCTGTTCCTGTAAAAAATAAATAAATAAAACGTTTTTAAATGGCAGCCTCTCCAGGTCCTCTGGCACGCAAAGCCCTTCTCTAAGTAGGTCTCTGGGCGATCACATCAAGGAAATGACCTGGACTCGTTAGAAGACTGAGCCACAACCTTTATCAGTCCCCAGTCCCTGGGCTCTTCTGAGCTGTGGCCACCTAAGACCTTGAAGGACATGGCTATGAGCCACTTGGAGGGCACAGGTGCTCACGCTAACCAGTGGTCAACTGCAGAAGCCTTCCACCATGTCCAGCCTGGGCTGGGCCTCTGTGATGGGACCCAGGCCACCAAGCCAGGATGTCAACAAAGGGGTCAGTAAACCCGGAGGTCGAGGAGAAGATGAGAGCTGCCCGGGTCACCAATTCTGGTCTGAAAACGCTTGGTGAGAACTGTGGGTCTGAACTGGACATTACAAGCTGACAAAACTGTGAAGAGGCCAAAATCAGAGGTCAAGGCATGCCAGGCAGAGGCCGTCAGGTGTGCACAGGCGGGAAGACAGGACTCGGAGACGTGGCAGGTGTGGGGACGCCGCTGGCCTGGATTACAGCAGGAAGGTCTAGGAAGCAGCAGGTAAGAAGGACCTCGCAGAGGGCGGGGGACCCGAAACTGCTGGGTTTCCAAAGCCACACCACAGAGCTGCACGTCCTCCCAGAGGCTCAGTGTGGGCCCCTGAAGGCCATGGCTGAGCTGTCAGAGCTGCTGCTCCGGGACCCCTGGCACCCCCAGATCTACGTGTCCGGCTGCCGCTGCAAACATCCATGCAACCCAGTGATCAAACAATTGCCAAGCTCCTGCCTCTCCACCACAGTGAACATGCGGGAAGCCTTCCATGCGGTTCTCAGAGCCTCCCCAACACAGTGCCCTCACTCTAAACCAGTGGTTCTTAACCTTTTTTAAGGTACTGAACCCACCAGTTTCATATGCGCATTCACCGAACCCTTCTTTAGTGATAAATAAAATTATTTTTTTTCCAAATTCAAGACATAGGTATATGTTTTTTTACTGGTGCACAAAATGAGCTGTGCATGAACATCACCTTGCTCAAAGAACAAAACCAACAAAGTGCATGAAATCACAACAAATTACGGTATTACTTTATTCTGTCCTCCGCGGCAGAGGCTTCTCTGAACCCCTGAGACCGACTCATCGAACCCCTAGGGTTCGATAGAACCCAGGTTAAGAACCACTGCTCTAAACCCACCTGTCAGGGAAAGGAGGGGTTGCCTGTTTGTTGCTAAGCTACACAACTTTATTTTTCAAGATGGTATCTTTTCTGGGAAAATACAAAAATTACACAAATTAAAAATCCCCTCTCCCTCCCAAAAGATGCAACTGTGCTTTTCTTTTTTTAATGTTACAATAAAGACAGGAATAGATTCATGCTCCAAAACCCTAATGAATCAAGCTGTGAACTGTGAACTACTCCATATCCTGACCCAGGATGATTTCGTTCCACCCAAAAGAGATGCAATTATCAAGGTCACCCAAGTCTCTGGAAAAGTAGCCGATGAATCCTTGTAAACAGGTCAGCTGGGGGCGAGGCTGTGGGGGAGGGGCGGGCACACCGGTTTGCGGGAGTGCAGACGGTCTGGGGCACTGCGCAGTGGACCGCGGATAGCAGTTCTGCTCCAGGGGACCCGCTTCCCCGCAGCCCCTGCCTGAGGTGGTGTGCCCTCCTGACTTATTTACCTGCTCACTGCACACAATAAGCAGGGTAGGCAATGCTTATCGCATCCCTGTTGGAACAGTGAAGGACTGGAAACTACCTACTGTGTTCATCAACAGGAGACTTGAAATACAGTATGGCATGTCCATATCATAGAACTCAGCGGTTAAGGTGAAACTGACATGTAATGGAAAATGAGGACGTATTATTTAATAACGATTCCCCACAAGAGCACAAGGTCCAGGAGGCCAGAGACTGTGCCTAAGGTCCTGTCATCTCACACACCTGTCCCAGGGCCCGGCATGCGGCAGGCACGCAGTGGTGGGGATAGGAGTAGCACTGAGCGCCCACTCCCCACCCCCACCCCCCAGACACAGGAGTCACAGGCCTAGGCTTCAGTCCTGACATCTCCCACAGTGTAACTTCCTCCCACGCACAGGTGTTCCATCCCAAGTCCGCCTCGGGCCGTCCCAGCTCTGACCAGCTGGAGAACTGGACGCGCTGGAGGGAACACTTCCCTCCCACCCACAGGAATATGGAGACAGCGGGACTAAGTGCCAGGAAGGGGTGGGAAGGGGGACCCTGATGAGCTCTGAACCTGGAGACAGGCAATGGCCTTGGAGCTGGGCAGACCAGGGTTGAATGAGTTCTGTCTCTCAGCAGCTACGGCAATTTGGACAGATCGCTTTAACTCTTATTATAGTTCACACCAAAAAACAAAAACGGTCTTAGTTGCTTTTCGGAATTACTATGAGATTTAAGTGAAGTGACGCGTGCGCCTGACTGACGGAAGGTGACAATTTCAGGTCCACTCTCCCACCAGGGCGGCGGGCATGGGCCCCACCACAAGTGCTATCTTATGGCTTGGCCCCTCAGCAAAACGCTCCCTAGACCACTGGGCCAGCACCGCAGCTAACACCTGTGTGGAGTCTGCACCCTTTGGGCGTCAAGTAAACCTTTCCGCATAGATCAGAGGACGACTCGTCACCTGATTATCTCTGACCTTCCCTGGTAGGACCTGAACCCCAGTCCTCCCCCAAGGCTGCCACCTTCTTCTTTCTCCATCAGCTTAGATTCAGGACAGACGCCCTCTGCCTCTCGCTTCTAAGCTCAGGATTCCCACTGCTACCCTGCGGAGGAACCTGGGCGGAGGCCCATCCTCAGCGAGCCAACCTGAAGTTTGCACCCCGCGGGCAGTGCGGGGCAGGCCTGTACTTACTGGCTCACTTTGTGGTACAGCTTTGCAATGCCCTGGTGGGTCCAGTCCTTCCCAAGGGTGGGCAAAATGTGGCCCAGAGTATCTGACCTAAATAAGGAGAGAAATGAGAAAAGTAACATAGACAGGGCATTGCAAGAGGAAAGTAAGTTTTGTTCCAATTCCTGGCACTGTAAATGCCTCATAAAAAAATTTAAAAAAAAAAACTGCCCACAGGACCCAAGACTTACTTTCTAGATACACGGCCCACAACTAAAGCAGTCACACGAGAGGCTCACGAGAGGGGCATTATGCTAACACACAAGGACACCTTCCATCTGACCCTGTGTCAAGTCCTTCCCAGCTAAATCAACACGAAGAGGCCATTCGAGAAGGAGTCCACATGAACAGGATGAGGAACCCCAGGATGAAACGGCCAGCAAGCCCCATAGGAAAGCTCCTTGAGCAGCCCCGCGGCCCAGAACCTGGGCGGTATGGGCCCCCCACGCCACAGCAGGACTGACGCAGACCTACCTCGTGATTGTCCCATCGATATCAGAAATGATCACTTTATCGTCCCAGTTCCACAGGTAGATGGTGCCTTCGCAGCGACACGTGCCTTGGTACTGGGTGGTGACGCTGAAAACGACGTCGTTGGGGCCGTTCTTCAACTTTAAGTTTTTCTGAAAAACATGACGTGTTCTCTGAGGGGGGCCCAGACGGTATTGGGCTTCTGCTCCATGAGAAATATGATTAGGATTTTTTTTTTTAATCACGGCCCTGGGCCACTCAGCAGTTCTTCCTTCCCACCTCGCCCTAAGTGAGGAGGGTCCCGGCCAGGATGTGGGCGACCAGACCCCGGCCCTCCTCGCAGACCCGCTCAGAGTGCAGCTCATGGACCCCACGCCCAGGCCTCCCACTTCCACAGGTGCCGCTAACCTGACCGGTATTTCTGGACCAGAATCACCAGAGGGTTAAATCTAGGCTCACGGATTCAGCAAAATGAACCCCAATTCCGGAACAGGTAGTACTTACTCCTCCGACCACCTGCACAGGGCCACGCCTGGGGAGACCATGGAAGGACCGCGCTTCCTGCGGTTTTTATACTGGCACAACTAGCAGTGAACAGTCTCCAAGACTAGGCACATCGCAGGGTCACAAGCAGGCAGTCTAGACCCAGGGACTCACACCAGATGCTGCCTGAGCCCAGGTCTTCCCAGGTCTCGGGCCAAAGCCGCTCGGCCTGCAGCTGCATGGGGCTCTGGGGTCCCACGTGAGATGTCACATGGGTGTCAGGGCCTATCTGTCATCTTTCCTGAGACCCATGAGCATGACTACCCCTAGGATCCTTGCTCTCCAGCTGCCTGGGAAGCAGGGTGACGGAAACGGGCGTGTGCCCCCACATCAGAGACTGCTGCCTGAGTCTACATCCCGTCAGGAGTACTGGACTTCCCCCAACGAGGAGGTGATCTCATTAATAACCCCTGCTCGAGGTGGACACACCCCAACTCCGGCCTATGGGTCACTCACTCACACCGCAGGATAAACTGCTGTGTCCAGTCGCCCCCCTGACACTTGATAATGGGTACCTCGGGGCCGCGTCAAAGACAAGGGGGAAGGGAGACTGAGGGGCCTGCCGGACAGCACTGACGGTGGGCAGGAACTCGGGGCACCCCAGGGCGGCAGGCACTCAAGATCCCAAAGGTGCTGGGAAGCTGGCGCAGAGGGACACCCAGCCTGCGTGGCGAGTCTTGGCCATTGCCCACAGACAGACGAGGAGGAACGAGACACTCACCAGCTGCTCTGAGGTGAGCCGGAGGGTCTTTTTGTAGCTGACGCCAGACAGCAGAGGGAGGTGGCCAGTGCTCGTGGGCCTGGAGGCTGCACGCTCCTCATCACTGGAGGACGACTCGTGCTTCATTCTAGAACACAGACATCACCACCAGTTAGGGAATGCATCCAGGGAGCCAAGAACACATGAGGCCAGATTCGATGACGGAGCCAACCAGCCCCTCCTGAGCGCCGGCCTCGGGGGCCTCCGTGCATTAGCGAGTCTCCCAGACGCCCATTCGCGGCGCTGGCTGGCACAGTTCAGCCGGCCCACCTTCCCTAGTCATTTCCTCGGTCACGGGCTACACCACTCTGTTAGAAACAGAAGGCTCCTCTTCTTGAGAAGCAGGGTCAGAGTCCCCCTCCCTGAGGGACGCCCACATTCCCTTCTCGTCCCATCTGAGGCTGTGGGGACAAGCGCAGGAGTCCAAATGTCCACACAGCCAACAGATCGGTTCCCTGTGCTCACCTGTCCAAGCCCACAAGTCCACATAGTGAGGGTGCTCTGGGGCTTGCAGCGGGAGCCAGGGAAGACCAGGAGGACTCACCAACCCTTCCCCAGAATCGCAGGGCGAGGGCTGCCCCAGTCAGCCTGCACAGAACCCCCAGGCCAAGCTCCCAGCTCCCTTCGACCTTCCCGCTAGGCGGGGCCTGGCAGGGGCAGGTGGGAAGTAAATTCGCTTTCTTTAAATATCTCATATGAAGCAAGTCAGTTGTTCCCTAGATAAAACCCTGCTGCAGATGTTAATACCCAGCCCAGCAGTATTAGCTCTGCTTCCTGGGACCATTATCTTTTAAAATGTCTTAATGTGATCAGAGTGCTTCATAAATGTTTGTCAGACTAAACGGAAACAGTGAATGGCTGCAAGCAGGTGCGTCCCACCTGCTAGGGTGCACGTCTTTCTGCAACCTGCAATGCTCCCTCCCATACGGCCCTGCAAGCAAGACTTATCCACCTCAATGAGCTCCAACCCTCAGTGCTAATGTCCCCTGCACCCCTGACTCCTGTCCCCCAACCCCCGACCAGAAAATTGTTAGCCATCTCTCACACAGCCCGGTGCCTTCTTACCACAGATGAGCCCATTCCAGAAGCAGTCCCCACAATCCAACACTGCCCCAACCTCGGGGAGACGCCACTTTTGTCTTACTCCCACCACCTGTGAGCTGAGCTGACCTCCCTAGGCACCTGAGCCCCAGGACCCAGGACACGCAGCCTGTGGGCTGCGGGCTGGCCAGCTGGAGCTTGTTCAGCCAAGACTCATTCGCACCGTGCGGGGCGTTGTCCGTACAGACAGTCACGTGGCCCCTGTTCTCACGGGGCTTTCCATCCGAACAATCACAACCCAGCAGGCGCAGTGCTATGACAGGAAAGTGGAGGTCACCATAGAGCAGCTGGACTCCCGGGGTGGGGGGTTGGGGGAGCTGTACAGAATAATCTGGCTAGAGTCACACACAGGCCACCACTGGGACACAGCCCGGTAAATGCGCCTGGGCTGGAGTCCCGGTTGGTCCATGGCAGGGCTAAGCCACATTCGGATGAATCCACACTGTGGGGCTGTGGCTGATTCCCTGCACCGTGGAGACAGCACAGCAGCCGGAATCTGAAAAAGCCAGGTTGGGGCTCCGCAGGTTACGTTGCACAAATTCTTCTTTGCTTCCAGAGCTGATTTCTTTATCTTACAATGCAGAGAAACACACTGCATCCTATTCACCAAAAACATTCAGGATGCAGGCAGATAACAGCCTGTAAAGACCTGGGCTAGAGGCAGGAGTCCCAGCCAAGGCCTCAAGACTCGAGACTTGAGAATTCCTCCCTGGCCCCAGCGGCTCATCTGCAAAACAAGAGGCCTTTCCTGTGGTCCCTACGAACAATGCCGGTCCTCCTGAACCAACAGCCTAGATGGGGGAGGCACAGTCCCGGAGCCAATGCACCCAACAAGAGCCTGGGCAGGAACCAGAAGAGGACGAGGCCACAGGCCCCTCACGGAGCCGGGAAATGTGTCTGGTCCGAACAGTTTGGAGTGAAATGAGATCCAGACGTGCATGCACCAGGGCCCCCCAGTGACAACAGAGTGATGTGGCCTGCGCTGGTCGGCCACGGGAGCAAGGCAGAATCGCTGCTGTTGCCATCTGCTGCTTCAGGGGGAAATCTTAGCTGCGTGCAGCATGCCACGTTCCAGGGAACACGGCAACACGGGAACTGCAGGCACGAGAACATGCACCAGGGGCGGCCGTGGTCCTGGCTGAGAGCACGTTCCCTGTCCTCTGTGCACTTGCTGCCCTGCGTGGAACAACGTGGCTCCCGCCCCACCCCGCCCCCCTCCACACAACAGCTCAATTAATGCTGCTCACTTCACAGTATCCGCAAGAAGTGACCAAACCAAAGGGCTTATCTCACTGGAAAGGGTGCAGCCATGAGCACCTGAGCTGGCCCCTCACACAGTGAGCACCTCTCACAGTCTCCGGACAAAGTGTACAGTGACAGGCTGTTGGCTCAGCTCACAGACTTCGGGTACAGTTCTGTTCTGTCGACCAAGTCTGTCAATCAGGAAAGCATCCCCACACCTTTTCCTTTTCAGTCAACTGCATGAGCCTAGTTGGGAGACTAAGAGTCTAGTACTTTTTACTTTTCACTAAGAGGCCAGTAAAAATAAAAAGATTTACATTTCTGAGAGAGCTTCATTTGCTAACTTCTCAAAATCTCAATTCCTCTTCCCAAGTGTCATCTTCCACGTGCCAGGTTTAAGAAAGAGGCGCGGCCCAGCTCACTCTGAATGGGGAGGGTCACACTGTTTAATCCAGACAGCACCTTTATCAACATTGACTAGGACTGTGTCGGGCAGGGAGAAAATCCTGACGCTTCCGATAAACCGCGCCAGCCGACCCCCACGTCAGGGAGAGCTGCTGTGCCCCACCCCACAGTGTCCTCCGGGAAGAATAAAATGAGGGAACCATGGCCCTTGTGTGTGGGCTCTGCTCTGTCCCACATAAACCACCTGGAGCCTCGGGCCCGTCTTCCTCCAGGTCTCAGAGCAGCCGATCCCAGGCGGAACTTGAGTGGACATCCCGTATTGCACCGTACCTCAGAGTCTATTATAAGACATCTGAAACTGCACAGTCAGGATGAGTACGTGTCCCTTGGGTCACCACTGAGCCACCCTCATGATGGTTCCCACACAGCCACCGCAGGCATGTTCCCGGGGGCCCAATCAGGTTGGTGTGGGGATTCAGTGAGCCCGCAACTGCAGGCTTGGTGTCACTCTTATCCCCACTTGACAGAGGAAGGAGAGGACACCGAGGGGCTGAAGAGGCCACCAGAGGTCACACACGGAAGGCTGACCCAGGCCCTGCTTGTGCTATCTCTCACATTTGGAAGTTACAGCCAGGACAGAGAGGGCTCTTAACAAGAATTCCAGGATAGCAGGACATTTCCAGGGCAGCTAACGCGCTGGTGTAAGCAGCTTTGGACAGGCAGGTGGGCCTCATCTTTGCTGGGCCCCTTCTCGTGGCATCACTGCCTCCTATGCAGCCGCCCCTGGCTGCTCGGGGCATGAACATCGTGTTGTTCCTTTGTGGAGACGTGGTCAGGAGTCTGCCCAAAGCCAGGATTCCAAACCAGACATCTGCCCGACTCCAAAGTCTGCCATGGGCAGTGGGCGGCTCCCCCCGACTAGGAGGAAACAACGGCTTACGGAGTCGCTGGCCACTCTACCTCATGCTTTATCTGTCCCTTCGAAGATCTGCACAGTCTTAGCCAGTGTCTATCTGGAGTACGCCTGCCATCCCCCTTCCACACACTCGCAAATCCACACTCAAAATCCTTGGGAAATCCTTGGGAAAACAGCCAATCACGCTTGGAAGCCCTTCCCAGAGAACGAGCTGTGGTCTGGGGGAGAGACCACAGCTCTGCTGACACTGCTTCGCTTCCCTCTGACAGGCCTGCTCCTCTCTGCCGTGCGGACCAGCGAGGGGTCGAATGGGAGGCACAGAGCCAGGGAGCTACCAAAGGGCGCAGAGAGGATGTCCCCAACCACATCCCTGCCAGGAGTTGGCCGGCTGCTTATGAAAGTCACCTTCAATAAGAGTTTGATTGGGTCCTGCACACTCTTCTCCACGGGAAATGACAGAGAAATCAGGTTGTGTCCTACGTGCCACCAACCTGGGTTTCTATTTCTAACAATAAGTTCTAGAAATACAATAGTTTAAGAGAAAGCTTGGGCCAGGAAGGAGTCTGAGGGCTTGAACTCTAAAGCCCAACTCTCCTACAAATCCACAATACATTGGGACGATCTCATCAGTTCAGTAATAGCCTAACCAGACGTTTATGAGACGCCTGCAATGGGTCAGGCACTGGCCTGGCCTCCAAGGTACAAAAATGGTTAAGATGTGCATCTTGCCTTCAATTAACTTGTTAGCATTTTCTGTCTGCCAAGTAACAAATGCAAACCCACGTTCCACAAGCACAGAAACACGGCGAAGGCCAGGTAATGTGTGACAGGTGTGGTCTCGCTCACTCAGTGTCAGTATGAAGTGCAGACGCCCAAATCAGTGGTGGCGGCACTGCCCTCAAAGTGGCTGCTCCCATTCCCTCACTAGCAGCCCAGCCCAAAGATGAAACACCACTCATGCTGATCGGCGTGATCTAAATCTCACATCTCCTCGGCCAAGTTCATAGGCATCCCTATCAAGCATCAGAAAGGTAGCGGCATGAGTCCCAGAAGTACCTGAACTCGAGAGCAAGGCAAGGTGCCTCAGAAGGGAGACGAGCTTCCACGTCAGTGTCAACGCCATTACATATCGTCATCGTTATCATTACTGCTACTATCTTATGTCTACTGAGGGCCACCACGTACCAGGACCATGAGAAGTTTTCCAGTTATATTATGTCATTCAAGTCTTACATTTATTCTGGAAATCAGAAGTCTACAGAAATGACTATCTCCATTTGGCTGGGAAACCAAATTAAGTAAATTGTTCCAGGTCACTGAATAAATGACAGAGCCAGGGCTGGGACCCAGAGCTGCCACCCAGGTCCACCTGGGTCCACCTGAGGGTGGGGGGCCCAAGACCCATGGTGTCTGGTGAACAAACGCCATCAGCATCCGCCAGGCATGTGCCATGACCCCGGCCACAGAGAGGCGCTGCCCCCCGCCAGGCTGACTTGCACTATACCTGGTGGCCATGCTGAGTTGTGGCGGCTGCTCCCCCGTGATGTGGCTCTTGCCAGCCAAGCACTGCTCCGGCTTACTCTCCTGGAGAAGAAGAGAGTCAGGTGTGCGGCAAAGAGAAGCCCTGACAACAGCAGGGAGGCTACGGGGGGGGCGGGGGGGGGGGGAGAGACAGGGGGGCAGGGCCTGAATGCCTATCCCAACAGCACCCCTCAAGAGGGCAGGTTGTGGTTACCCCCCTGCTATACATTTAAGCCAAGAAGTATCTCTGACAGAAACGAGCTCGTTTTCCACGAGTGTGTGTGGCACGAAACCAGACTTCGTAATCCGTGTAGCTTTACACAGATGCTTCGTCGAGGGCTGCCTGGCTACCCGAGGGCTCTCAAAATGTTTTCTTCTAACTGCTGGTAGATATGTATGTGTGAAATCATTCCCACATCATGTTCTGCTTGGGAAAATGTGGACATATGCGCTTTCTCAACACGGCACGCTCTCAATAGCGAACGCATCTCTGGCGTACAGGAAAGCGCCCTGGGACTCCAAGGGACCTAAGCCCACCCTGCTTCTCTCGCTTAGATGCAGGGCAAGTGACGGAACCGCTCAGAGCCCTGTCTGCCCCGTGACACGGGGTGTGAAGCTCCACCTCCTGACGCTGCTATGAGGGCCACGGAGAGGCTACATGGACACACAGAGCCCAGCTCCCAGCGGCCCAGGGACAGAGGACACCGTGAGCCCCATGGACCATGGGAAGTCGACTATCTGAAGCCAGACAGAAGTGTCCAAGGAAAGAGAATCGTCAACTAAATCTCACTATTTGTGGTCACTTGCTCAGGAGGTCAAGTCATGTTTTTAACGTTAATTTTAAAAAAAAAAGCGACATAAAAAATATATAACAACAGGGCAACCATTGTAACATATGATGAGTCCTAAGTATTTTTAAATATTCTTTATCTTTTCATAAGTGCACAATTAATGTGATAACACGCCCAGTAGTTTTTAACCTATCTATGGAGACAGGTACCTTAGCTACCACTGTTAGTAATTCTTTGTGAAACTAGTTCAAAGTACACATCTATCTAAAATAAATACATTTAGTCTTTTAAAAATATTTCATTTCAGCCTGACCAGGCGGTGGCGCAGTGAATAGAGCGTCGGACTGGGATGCGGAAGACCCAGGTTCGAGACCCCGAACTCTCCAGCTTGAGCGCGGGCCCATCTGGCTTGAGCAAAAGCTCGCCAGCTTGGACCCAAGGTCGCTGGCTCCAGGCAAGGGGTTACTAGGTCTGCTAAAGGTCCGCAGTCAAGGCACATGTGAGAAAGCAATCAATGAACAACTAAGGTGTTGCAACAGCAATGAAAAACTAATGATTGATGCTTCTCACCTCTCTCCATTCCTGTCTGTCTGTCCCTGTCTGTCCCTCTCTCTGACTCTCTCTCTGTCCCTGTAAAAAAAAAAAAAAAAAATACTTAATTTCATTTTATTTCATGTTGGTGTTCCCCTCAATCCAAACTGGTGAGAAACTGGATACTCTACAATAAATAGGTCTTTGCAACAGCCTTCTGACTAAGTTCTAGAACATTCTGCTCTCTAATAAGGGAACTAGAAAGACCCTTTAAGCTTTAAGTCTCCAAAAATAGAGTGCATGCTCATCCTAACTTCTTTAGACCCCTTGGAAATAATGGAACAACCAGTAAAGCGCAGGCATGCTGACAGAATGTTGAAGGACAATGTTATCTTGGAAAGATCCTTCTGGCAAACTCTTTTCCGTTGAGATCAGGAATAAATGAATCGAGCTTGCTGGGTTTCCTGTACTATATAACAACCAACTAGACCGTTGTCGCTGGGGTTTCTTCATACCACATTCCAAATGTAATCAGCACTCCCTCAACGAATATTTGCCAAACCCTAGCTCTGGGTCCAATGTGGACACCAGGGGTACCCGGGATCAAAGCCACACATGGTCTTGGCCTTCATGGAGTTTGGGGTCTAGAGGGGAAAGGGATGTTACTCAAATAATCACATGACTATGTGTATAATCACAACCCCCAAACAAAATGTGTGAAGGAAAAGTTCGCAGGCTGGGTTCTGAGAGCAGAGAACAGCAGACTCACCTCACCTGCCAACAGAGAGCCAGCTGAGATGCTGGTTAAGTAAGTGAAGAGGAATGGGCACTAGGCAGAGGAAAGGCCATATGCAAAGGTCCTGGGGTAGAATGTATTTCCAGCCAGTGAAGCTAAAGCACAGAGGGCAGTGGGAGAATGGCAAAAGACAAGGCTACAGAGGGAGGAGGTGATTGGGAACCCAAGTCCTGTGACCATGTTAAGGATATTGGTTTTGATTTTAATAACCCTGGGAACCCACTGAAGGGTTTTAAGCAGAGAATAACACAAATTGGACCAGCATCCTAAAAAGAACAATGTGATGATGGTACAGAGAATGAAGAGAGGACATGCATAAATGCAGACAGCTCACTTAGAAGCGTTGCTGGGAGACAGCGTGGTAGCCTAGATGGGTGGGAGTGAACAGTGAACAGTGGGAGAGAAGAAGACCCGAGAACTACTCGGGTGGTAACCTGATCGGACCCGGGGACGGACCAGATGGGAGGGGGGAGGAAGGAAGTATCCAGAAAATGGTGGACAGAGACACCATTTTCTGACTGTGGTCCAATGAAGGAACTCACAAGAAAAATGTGAGGTAGATATCAGAGGTGACAAGCTAGAGGTGTCTTGGAGCAATCACATGAAGATGGCTACCTAGCTGGCTGACCACCTGATAAATGGACATAGACTATAAAAGAATGTCCGGTCTGGTCAGGTCCAGAAATAAATAAAACCGGGGTCATCACCGAGGTGGGGGTAAGGATGTAGAAGGAAGAGTAGGCAGTCAAAGCAGAGAGAAGACCCAGGATGACCCTGGGGAACCCCTTTTGGGGGCCGAACCAGAAGGAAGACCAGGTGGACACAGAGGCACAGAAGCGAGAGATGTCTGGAGAAATGGCTTGGGAGGTAGGCAAAGATCTGAAACAGTTGTAGGCACTTAGAGAAAGAGAACCCAAAGCCTTGCATATTCAGACACACCACTGAAGTGAAGTGACTAATGAGAATTAGTCTACAGCTTAAGTATAGCCCACTGAAGTTAACCTCACAAGCAGAAGGAAAATACCTAATTTCAGTTTAAAGCCCCAGAGGAAGTAATTCTCAGAGGGAATAGAGCAAGGAGGCAAGCCCAGCCCTCTGCTCACTTCGGACCCCCCATTGGCCCCTGCGCCCACACTGTGGGATGCCCGCCCCCCTCCCTTCCTCGGGACTGGGTTGCAGCCTGTGCTCACTTCTCTGACATCACAGAGGATCTCCACTGCACGAGCCCAGAAGGCACTGGGCTAAGCACAAGCCCTCCCTTGTTTCCAGTGCTTACCTCCTTGATTGTGGTATTCCTTCCCCGCCATGAAAACCACCATCTTCCTCCCTTTCTGGGCATCTTATCCCTCATGATAGATTCCACAGTGGCCTGTTTTAAATGGATGGTAACATAAATAATGGAACCAAAAAAAGATCAACTTAGCACATTCAAACCAAAAGACGCACACATGCAAATTAAAGTTAAGAATTAAAACAAAAAATAAATAATAAATAAAAAAACACAACATACAATTTGTGAATTAAAAATTTTCGAGAAGCAAAACCTAATGGCATCCAAAATTACACTGAGGTAACTTAAACATGAAGACTTAAGAAGAGGTTAAAAGAATCAACAAACAACAAAAATATATAACACAACAAAAGAAAAAGAAAGCATTGTGATTAGTAAGACCAGAAGTTTTCAAATTAAAGTGGCTTACTGGTTACGATAGTGTTACTCTCAATTCAATAATTATAAAATAAAAAATGAAATGATTAATATGGGGTACAAGGTAAAATGCACAGGATATTTTTAGTAAACGTAAATTTCTAAATTTTGACAAACTGAACATTTAATATGTGCATTTAAAATAACAAGTGTTAAAAAATTCAGATTCTTGTCCTAAATAAATAGAAGTTTGATGGAAGGAGAGTCAATATCAACTAATAATTTTCTCTAAGTGCTTCCAAAGAACAAAATACCTAATTTGAGGCTAACTCCAGTCCCAAGGTCAAAACTATCTAATGTCCCTTCCTTGATTTATGGAACTAGCAGACAGCTGACACATCAGCTAGTAATGAAAGAACGATTTAGTCCTTCAACCAAACAAGCTGCAGGTAAGTAGAAAGATAAATATCACTGGGGAACAATTTTTTGTTTTCATTTTCTGTTGCATGAGGTTTTAGAACTTTTTCTATATATTTTTGCATCATTGATTCCAAATCTGAAATCCGTTTTTTGGTGCATGCTCTAGTTTTTAGCAATTTTGATTTCTTTTTGTTACAGTTAATGGCAAGCATTGGTTTTTAAATTGGAGTTAAAGGGCAATGACTCTTGGATTGAACAGAACCACAAGGCAATGAATGTTTTACAAACATCACTTTTACATAATTGTAGTAGTTTTTAAATGTAAAAAATTATTATCTGATAAAAACACTCTCTTATTTTGTTTTAAGATTGAATCATGACTTCTTCGAGTAGGCGTAAATGTAAGAATAGTCCTGACACCTTCCTTCTGTTATATATGTGGCTGTTACACACTTCAACGTCAAAGGTGCAATATTTCATCATTTGTGGCACGTGCATATATTGCCTATTTTCAAGTTCCCCTTGGCGATCAAGACAAGAATTGGGCTCCTCATATTGTGTGTCATAATTGTGAGGAAATGCTTCGTGACTGGACAAAAGGAAAATGCAAAGGAAAGCCTTTTGGTATTCCCATGGTTTGGCGTGAACCTAAGGACCACAGCAGTGACTGTTATTTCTGTCTGATCCATACAAAGGGCATCGGCAAGAAAAAACGGCATATGATTGCATATCCTAATATTCCTTCAGCAATGTGACCTATCCCACACTCTGAAACACTCCCGATTCCAGTTTTCAGTAGTTTTATTTCTTCTAAGGACAAAAAAAGTGAACATGGTGATCATGTGTACTTTGATAAGATGCATGAGGAAATGGTTGTAGAATCTGAAGGGTCTTCTTCTGATGCCAAGCAGTCATTAACCCCTCAACAGTTTAGCCAACCCAAATTAAATGACTTAGTAAGAGACTTTGGCCTATCAAAAAAAGCAGCTAAGTAATTAGCCTCCAGGCTTCAAGAAAAGAATGTACTTCACTGGTCAGCTAAAGTAGCCCATTTGGAAGTGTGAACAATTTTTGTGGACTTTTTTTCCGAAGATACTTTTTTTACTGTCATGATATCAATAGTCTTCTCAGCCATCTAGGTATTACCACTTACAGTCCAACAGAATGGCAGCTATTTCTTGACAGCTCTAAATGGAGTCTGAAATGTGTTCTCATACACAACAGTACTGTTTATGCAGCAGTTCCAATTGGTTATTCAACTCATCTGCGAGAAGATTATAATGACATAAAAATTGTCCTTGACTTTCTGAAGTATGAGGAGCATAACTGGATCATTTGTGTGGATCTTAAAATGGTAAATTTCCTGCTAGGACAACAGAGAGGTTTCACGAAGTATCCTTGCTTTCTGTGTTTGTGGGACAGTGGAGCTCGGGAGAGACACTGGACACAGGAGTGGCAGAAAAGTGAAGCTCTGGAAGTAGGGATGCAAAATATTGTGAATAAACCTGTAGTTAATCGAGACAGGACCATTTTTTCCCCACTTCACATCAAACTTGGCTTACTGAAGCAGTTTTTTCAGGCTTTGAATAGAGAAAGTGAATGCTTTCAACATATTATTTCTGCTTTTCCTGCTTTGTCTTTCAAGAAAATAAAGAGAGGTATATTCAATGGACCTCAAATTCGAACCCTCATACGTGACGAAGAATTTTCCAGGAAGATGAATAAGGAGGAGAAAGCAGCATGGCAGTCTTCTGTGGCAGTTACAGATAACTTCCTTGGCAATGATAAAGCAGAAAACTATGAACTTCTGGTTCAAAGGATGCTGTTGGCTTTATGCGACATTGGATGTAACATTAGTGTTAAGATTCACTTCCTGAACAGTCACCTTGATAAGTTTCCTGAAAATCTTGCAGGTGTTAGTGATGAGCAGATTACTGCTGGAGCATAAAACAAGATTGTCCTCAACAAGTACACAAACGCAAGAGCTACAAATGCAAATTTTTGCCTGAATAGAATTTAAATAAGTTTTGCGCAAATTTTATGATTAAAATAAGTGTTTTAATATGTTCTATTTTGAAATTGTAGACAAATTCTGATGCAATCATATCTTTTAGTGTATTAGTGTATTTACTGCATTATATAAATTATTTTCACAAAGATGATGCCCAAGGAGACATTCTACTTCATTATGTTAAACTAAATGTTGAAAATTTTACAATAAGATAAAAACCTAAAATCTTGAATTGCAAAAAAACTGTAGCTTACAGAGAAAAGCTAATGTCAGATTTGAGATCAGCACACTCGAATTAGGTAAGAACAAGTGTTTTCGTGGATGCAACAAAAATTTCGTTCACCAGTGAATTCACACAGTCTAAAGTGTGCTGCTCTTTCATCATTTAAAACATCCCTCCCTGCCTGACCAGGTGGTAGCGCAGTGGATAGAGTGTTGGACTGGGATGCGGAGAACCCAGGTTCAAGACTCTGAGGTCGCCAGCTTGAACACGGGCCCATCTGGCTTGAGCAAAAGCTCGCCAGCTTGGACCCAAGGTCGCTGGCTCGAGCAAGGGTATTACTCGGTCTGCTGAAGGCCCGCGGTCAAGGCACATGTGAGAAAGCAATCAATGAACAACTAAGGTGTCAGTCGCAACGAAAAACTGATAATTGATGTTTCTCATCTCTCCGTTCCTTTCTGTCTGTTCCTCTCTATCCCTCTCTCTGTCCCAGTAAAAGAAAGAAAAAACATCCCTCCCTGCTACAAAGGAAAACCTGAATACACTAAAATGCATAAAATGCAAACCATGCATGCCACCTTCACAAACAGGAAAATCTACGAAGATGTCAATTACCCTCTGCCTCCTAATTCATCCATAGTGTATAAAACCCCAATTAAAAAAATTTTTTTAAACTAACAGGATTCTTGTCAGACCTAGACAAACTGATTCTAATGTTCACTGGAAACACAAACAAACAAAAATAGAAACTTCTAAGAAGAGTAATACAAAGGAACAGCCTCACTCAACAGTAAAGTCAATTTAAAATGACAGTGATTTTTAAAATGCAGTTGGTGGATGAGTAAACATATTAATGGAGCAAAGAACAACGTTCAGGAAACGAATCTAAATTACAGAGAAACATAACAGATGATTAGTTGCCTGTCAGGGGAAAGAGTTATCTGATGAAAGGTCCTGGGATAATGGTCACCTCAGTTCATCACCTCCCTGGGGGCGTCACCCACTTCCTGACTTTCTTGCCGACACATCCAAAACTCTGTTCAAGAATCAGGCTACAAGCCTGACCTATGGTAGCGCAGTGGATAAAGCGTCGACCTGGGAACACTTAGGTTGCCAGTTCAAAACCCTGTACTGGTCTATCTGGTCAAGGCACATTGGGAGTTGATGCTTCCAGCTCCTCTCCCCTTTTTCTCTTTCTCTCTCTCTCTCTCTCACTCTGTGTCTCCTCTCTAAAATGAATAAAATAAAATAAAAAATAAAATTAAAAAAAAAAAGAATCAGGCTGCAATATGTTCCAGGGAGGCAACCTTAACTCCGGAAAATGAACCTCAACTGCTCTACACTGTCCATTGTTGTTTCCCTGCTTTGCCAGGGAGGGGATGGGAGGTGATCATGTGACCAGGCCGTGACCAATGGGATGTGAGGATTCTGCCTCTATCTTTTCTATTTCGGATGTGGTTGCATAAGATAAGGTGAGGACCTGTCGTACTGTGATCAAGAAAGGCTAGCCAAGAAGATCACAGAGAAGCCAACCCAAACTCACCCAGCCTGGAACCACCGGCCCCCAAGATTCTTATTAGGACGATAATAAACCCTTGTTACTTAAGTCCCTTGTAGTCACTGTTTCCAGCAACCAGAGCGTCCTAATCCAATAACCACCAGGGGGAAAAAAAATTATTTGGTTCCTGGTACCTCACCCATTACTCTCAAAATAAAATCAGGATGCATGAAAGATTTAAGAAAGTACCAATAAAAAAGCCTGACCTGTGGTGGCGCAGCAGATGAACCACAGACCTGGCCTGCTGAGATCAGCCATTTGAAACTCTGGGCTTGCCCAGTCAAGGCACATATGGGAGGCAACTATTGTGAGTAGATGCTTCCCGCTCCTCCCCCCACCCCTTTCTCTCTCTCTCTCTCTCTCTCTCTATCTCTCTCTCTCTCCTCTTTCTAAAATCAATCAATAAAAACCTTAAAAAAAAAGTACTAGAAGAAGAGATGGGTCCCATTTTCACAAGTTTGGAAATGGGGAAACTGGGCCAGTCCCAGCATGATACAGAGCCCAACAGCTGGAAAAGGGTGACAAATTCCACATGTAAAGTCATTCTGTATCCAACAAACACCGGAGAAAGGGGCAAAGAGTTACTGATCACTTGTAGAAAGATTTAGGCTGTGTGGCACAGAGACAAAGTGCTTCACATTTAGAAGCCACGTGGTTCCTTTCCTGGAACCTGACCCTTTAACAACGTGTCCATTGCACTGTCTTCTCACTCACTCACTTGTGAGAGTTAAGACTTGTAATAGAAAAATTTGTCCCGGGCCATGTATACAGTGAGGACCCTGGCAAGAGAAAACAAAAACCACCCAGAAAAGCACGCCCTCCATCCAGTGCACAAAGAATACCCTCAGACAAAGTACCCCCAAAGATGGGGTCACAACCCCCAAATCACTCACTCACACACACACACACACACACACAACCAGGAAGGAGTAAGCATACACCTCCTCAAAGTCAGATTAGACCTTCAAGAACTGGAGGTATCAGAATAACCCGATAGACAACATCTAAGGCAGCACAAAGCACTCACTCAGTGTGCGTAGGGTGCCAGGGGAAAAGACCATGTGGCCTAGCAGGAAGATAGTAGGAAGACACAACACTGGAGAAATGAACACTGCCAGGCCATGTCTGTGACTCATGGGGAGGGGGGAGGATGGCAAGGCACGGCTGCTGTGGGGCACCCACTCTCCCGTGCCCCACTGCTGCCCAGCCCGGCACGGGCCCTCCCATCCAATCAGGCCTGAGGCTGCTCCCTGGCTGAGCCAGCACTGGGCCCTGGAGTGTGGTGTGCTGCCTCCCGGCACCGTCCCCTTGTCAACCCCGGGCTCTGATATGCAGGCATCCGTTTGCTCGGCCCCACCCATGTCCCTAACACGACAGGTGTTGGAAAAGGCACCCTGAAGGTTTGCCTTGATAAGAAGAGGGGGAGGATGTTCAAGGAGCAAGAGAGACAGGAAGAAACGCCTCGTGGACTTCAAAAGAGTACAGCACCATTAGCTGTGAGATTTCTTTTTAATAAAATGTAAACTCCAACCTCCCAGATTAGCCCATCCATCACTTTTAGTGTCCCCTTTTCCTTCTTATGTTAAAGCTCACCTTTGGCAGAGGTTTCTGGAAAGCCTGCATTGCCAGGAGCAGAGGGGCCGCTGTTGTCCAATTATAATATCTAACAGGAAACAATGAAAGAAACGTCAAAAGATGGAGGCACAGACTGAAAATCTAATGTCATGAAAAGTGGTCATGGAAAGATCTAGAATTCCAGCTAGGTCCATGGAGAGCCCCAAAATGTTGCCAATGCCACCGGCTCTGTCCCACATGCTCCCCACCCCCAGTGGCCACGCAGAGGGGACAAGCAGCTGTCAGGTGGCAGTACAGTCAGGCAAAGGTGGTGGGAGACCATGCAGCCCAAGCCCCACTGTCTCAGGTCACCAAAGTGCTGATGGCGTATTTTTGCCTTGCTCCAAGGCAACCAGGTACCCTAACTTAACATGTTGACACCTATGACTTCCTCTTAGGAGGCAAGTTTGCGGACAGTCTACAAAACACTTGCAGGTCCCTTGACCTCAAACAGGGAAGCTTTCAAGGGGTGGAAAGGAATCTGCTCTTATTCCTGGGGGCTATTTGGGCCTAAGTCCCACTGGCCTGTGACTTTCAATGTTCCATTATAAAATCCAGTACGGACAAAAATTAAAACCCCCACGCTCAATGATTACCTCAACCCACCAACTACAGAATACCAGTTATTGACAATAGCGAATTGGCAATAAGACGTTTTCACAAAGACTCACATAGAAAGTACAAATGTATAAAAGAACATCTAAGGTTTCTCAACTAGGCGTCTATATTTGAAACACCAGAGCCAAACTGGTGCCATCCCACAGCCAAAGGGACTGTCAAGAAAAACTCACTTATTCCCGATCTTCACCACAAGGTTGGGGTCGTCGATGAGGCCAGGGTTGTCCACAAACTGCTGATATGACACGGCCTGCTCCAAAAATGCATCTGGGAAAGCCATCGTGGGGGAAAGGGAAGAAATATAAGAAAACTTTGGTTCCAAAACTGGGCCTCTTTTCACTGGCTCAGCCCACAGGTAGGATTTCTAAGCATTTATATGTTCCAACTGTGCAGGCAGCTCTACAGTCTTGTGAAGGGAACCTCGGCTTGCTTGGGGCCACGTCTATGGATGGGGCGGACTGAGGATGCGGGGAAACGCCCCCTTCATTGGGGCACATATATTTATGCAGGGCAAGGGTGTGGAAAACAGTCTGCCTACACATCTGAGGAAGCATGTGACTGGTAAGCAAGTCTTGAATACCAGGTGACCTGGGTTTCAGTCATAGTTACTGTTGTGACCTTGGGCAAAAGACTGATCTCCCCAATCCTCAGTTCCCTCATCTGTCCTCGGGGGTTGCAGATGGATGGGGTCGTGACTGGAAGGCACAGTGTCCTGCCTAAAACCAGAGCTCACTCAGTGTCAGAAGGTGGCGCTCCGACCATGGTCGCCTGCAAAAGTGCAGAGAACCACGGGAGGCCTGGCCGCTGACCCAGCCCCACCACGCTCAGAGCTGGGGTGAGGACCCCAGGGTCAGGAGGTGACCTTGTTTTAGCTCGTCAGCAGGGTGACTGATTAGGGGGTTCAGGCGCCAGAATAAGGGGCCCCAGTCTCTGTGTGAGAAGCAATCCACAAAGCCGTGAAAGGACCTCAGAATGTGGGGGAATGGGGTATGTAAAAGCAACAGCCAGGTCTCCTCAGGGAACTGGCTGTTGGAAATGGCTGGCTCCACAGACTGGGGGTCTTGGTCCACCCCACCATGTAACCACCACGAGAAAATGGAAATCACTTTATGAATATGACAGACGCTATGAATTCCTGAGCCAAACCTAAGAACACCCTTCAGATCCAGCTGGGATGTGTCCCTGGGCTCGCTCAGAGGTCTCTCCCTCCTCGGAGACCCACAGGATTTCTGCACACAGGATTTCCCCCAGTGCACTATGCTGTCAAGACACTGTCACTCCTACCAGCTGTGGCCCCAACGCCTCTGCAGGATGGCACGGGGCAAGGAGACACACCCCAGGCTCAGCAAACACACCGACAGTGAGTGACCCCGACAGCCTTGCTGTTGCCTGAAGCCCGGTGTGACCAGAACCCCGAGGTCAGCCAAGCGCAAGCCAGCAGCCCAGGAGTCACCCAGGCTGTCTCCATCCCAGCCAAGTGAAAGCAGCTTGGGACATGAAGCCCAGAGCCCGAAGCTTCTGGACGTTCTGACCAGCTGCCACAAGAGGGCACTCTTGGCTAGAAGAGAGCTCACAGGCCCAGGGCCATACCTTTGGTTATCTCCCTGTTGTCCCCGAGGCCACCGCACAGGGAGATGGCAATAGAGGGCAGGTCCCTCAGGCCATCCGAGGTGCTCTCCACACCACTATCAGCGCCAGAGCTGCCCACCGACTGTGGGGACTGGTTGGCCGACCGGGCCCCGTTGTCGGCATGCTTGGGGAGCCCGGCCGGGTCTCCGCTGGAAGGAGGAAGAGGGGAAAGTGTCCTGAGGATGTGACATCTCAGACCTCAAATGACTCGCAATCTGCTGCCCCTCAGACTAACAAGTGACTTTGTCCCGAGACAGGCTCTTCGTTAAAGCACCGGGACAAAGACACGTTAAATGTGGTCCTTAAGAGAGAACACAGTCATTTCTGGCCCACACACCTCGTAGCCCCTCCCAAGCCAGGTGAAGAGAGACAAAGACCGAGCCACCCTCCTGAGAGACCACGGTCCGTGCTTCTGCCTCCCCACAAATCACAGGGGAGCTAAAGATGGCCCTGGGCCGCAAGGGACCCTCTCCTGGGGAGACAGGGGGCCACGCAGATGCCCCCATTTTGCTGCTGATTTGGGTTGTGGGCCCCTGGCCACTGCAGCACAATCCAGTGTCACTGGCGGTCAGCCTTAGGCCTGAGCCCCGTCCAGGTGATGGAACGCCAGCCGCATGAAGACACACACATATGCTCCCGTCTATGGAAAGTGTCCACTGTTTCTACTGGTTGCTTTGTCCCATAAACTGGGAGCCTCCCGCTGTCTTTTCCCACCCTCCAATCTCATAGAAGGAAAGGGTGAACTCCCGCCTCACTGTTCAGATTACAGAAAATGACACGAGGAATAGAGAGAAATTTTACTTTTTGGGAAAATACAGGGCAGCCACTTCAGGATCCATATCTGTGAGATCATCCAGGTAGACGCCGTCGGCACCGAGGTGTCTGCTTCGTTTGTCTGCAAGGGCAAAGGGCCGAGTCAGCACACAGCTCCTCCAGAAACAGCCCCTCAACATCCGAGGGTCTCCGGGCAGCGCATGGAAGCACGATGCGCACATACGCGCACAGTGTCCACGCTGGCCCCAGGACCATGGTCAGAGGTCAGCATCCCAGCATCGCCGCAACAGCGGATGCCCAGGTTTGCACGCGGCACCATCACTGCCGACCGCGTGGCCTTGACCAAGTTACATAACCGCTGAGCCTCAGGCCCCATCTGTGCAGGGCACTCACTATATTGAAGTGACTACCATTATTATTATCATCATTATTATTATTATTATTATTAAACGATAAAACTTTCACAGAACACTTCCTTATCAACACGCTGGAGCACAGCACCCTAAATGATGTGTTGACCACAGACTTCCTGCTTACTTCAGGCAGAGAATTATGTCACCACCGGTTCATGCAAACTGAGAACACCGCACACAGCTGAGTGGCTCCTGGATTAGGTCTGACAGCATTGTGCTGACAGCGGCCAGGCATGCGTTCCACGAGGGTTTACAAGCTGGAGCACCTACTCTGTGCCCAGTGCTATGAAAGCAGCGAGGAAACAAAGGGAAGCCAGACCAGGAGTGCAGAGCTCACAGAGCACTTCGGTTCTGGCAGGGAATAGCATAAAGCAAATGAATGATCACCTGAAATGTGGTCAGCAAAAATCAAACAGGGAGTGCACTAGAGAGCAACCAGGCACGAGGGGAGAGGGGACCCAAGGAGCTGAATGGCCCAAAGGGTGCCAAAAAGGGCGTAAGCCCTCTGGGTCCCAGCACCCTGAACTGTAAAATGAGCAGGTCTCTCTCTACGCGACCCCCAAGACCTCCTTTCGGCCTCATTTCCTGCGACTAAATTCTCATAATTAACATATTCAGCAGAAGGGCTTGGGTTGAACATGACAGACAGACTTCAGAAGAGAGGATGGTCACGCGCAGAGCACCATGTCTGCACAAAGCCGGGAAGCACCAGTGCGTTGCACCTTTCCTCCTAGACGGCGAGTCCATCTTGCCCGCCGAAGTGGAGAGCGCTTTGGGCTCCTCGGTGGCAGGCAGTGGGGGGACCGCGGCACCCAGGGCCTCGACGTCGTCCTCGTTCAGGAGCTGCACATCCGTCTGACAGCTGCTCTGCTGGAACAGGGGCGGCACGGAAGGCGCCCCGGCCAGGGTCGGCGACTGGTCACTGAACACGTCTGAAGGTTCACTGTGAATGGCCTGAAAGTGTGTTTTCTCACAGATTTTCCTGCTGCTCAGCGGGCTGGAATCTTTCATCTTGTGGGGAGAGGACTGGATCCGAGGGGCAGGGTGAGACAGAGAGAGGGAGGGGTCAGAGCACAGACAAAAAGAAAGACCAAGTTCATCAAAGACCCACATTAGCCCATTCGGGACCGGCCGCACTGTCCACACTTAGCACGAGACAGCCTCAGGAGTCACCTGGGACCTCCGTCCCGGCCAAAGCAAAGGAACTTTTGTATAAAACATCCAGGAGGAAGCGGGTGAGATCAGGAACCCAACTGCCCGTCGGAGCAGGCGAAGTAGAGTCATTCAGTGGGGGGTTGCAATAATGAGAATGAACGAGTTGTGACATGTAAAGTAAAACATGATGCGAAACTAATCTTTGTCGCTCAAGTCAAGATCAGCTCCATCTCCGTGGGGGGTCAGCTGGAGCAGCAGCTGCAGAGGTGGGGGCCCCTAGCAGTCCCACCTGCCTCTTGGTCTAAGTGCGAGTCACAGGGATACGTTCACAGAGGGAAAATTTACTGACCTATACACTTACGTAGGTATGTGTATATTTCACCCCCAAAATGTGGGTGGATAAGTGAAGATTTGGTGGCTGGTTCACATTTAGTTGCTGGGAAGTTAGCATTTCTGATTCTATCTCCCCAAGGAGTTGGGTGAATCTGTACAAAACCGACATGCAATCTGTGCATCAGAAAGGGAGCAAGCGTTCAGTCCCATGTCCAGTGTCACGGTGCCCAGCTCAGAGGAGAGGGGCACAGTGTGGCGGCCGGCCTGGGGTGGGCACCGCTTTCCAGAGGTGACCGGGCTACAGGTTCAGGCCGTGGATCTGCGGGAACAGCAGGCTGGGTCTGTGCCGCAGCGGAAATGCAGAGAGGCCAGCATTTTCCCCAAATGCTCAATATGGCCTAGAGAGGGCATGAACCCATAACTGCAGCCTCAACAGACTTCTCTCCAAAGAGCTGCCTGCCTTGACTCTTCACGGGATGCCTTCAGCCTGCACTCCCTCACCCGCCCACTCATACGTCCGTTACCACAGACAGTCACTGAGGATGCAGGATGCCGTGGCACCTTCCGAGGGCCTTATGGTCATTTTAAAGAAGGAGGCACGCAGCTTGAAATAAAATTATATAGTTCAAGGTTCTTAGAGCACAGTGGAATATGAAATAAACTCTCTTAGAAGAAAGCGCTGCCCCTTTCCTGGTGTGTGGCAGGGACTGGGGGTGAGGACACTCACTTTGGCCGCCTGAGGTAGCTCTCCCCACAGCCAGAGCATTTCGGGGTTATTCTTCTGCACCGTTCTGTCCACGGGCTTACTGACCAACTCGGAATCACTCTTAGGCGTTGACGGTCGGGAGCCTGAAGGACTTAAGGAAACATAAATCCGTGATTAAAGTGGGAAGAGAAACCTTTTTTTTAATGTGTTTGGCCCAGAATTCTATGGTTCAAGAGCCCAGATAATGCCACCCACGCCACCATCTCCTAATGACAGCATTTTTAACCTTCTTCATCCCATGGCACATGTAAACTAATTACTAAAATTCTGTGACACACATAAAATAAATATTTTTTTGTCTGATCTGACAAAAAATAGATGTAATTTTGATTTGTTCATACCAGACAATTATTGTTGTGCTGGCTGTTGTCATTCTTTTACTTGACAATCTAAGGGAAAGAGGCCCATGCCCCTGACTAAATAAATAGTAGAGTATTGCACGTTTTAAATATTCTTGCAGCACACGGGTTGAAAATCGCTGCCTTGTGAACATGGCTTCGTGATTTATCCCTTCTGTGGCTACCAGGGGTCCACAGAACACCTGTCCAGGTGGAAGGTACTCCCAACATGGGTAACCCTGTCCTGACCTGCTACCAAATTCCAAATAGAGAAGATGAGAAGTAGCATTAAACAGGGGAAACAGGGAAAAAGGAGAGAGGGAGAGAGAGAGAAAGAGAAACATAAAAAAGAGAGCTCATCTTCACAAGCAGCCATTCGTCCCTACCTCACCCTGAGCGCACCTCTCCTGCAATCCCAATTTCCAGTCATGTCTCTCAAAAGGTACCGAAGGGCCCGACCATCTCTCACATGCTCCCACTCTAGTCTGTATTAAAGTACAGAAGAGGACCCACACTGGCTTTGAAAACAAGGAAGCTGCATGATGGGCCAACTTGACCACAAGCGCCAGATGCCATGAGCGCACTAATGTGGCAGGAGCCTCCCTGTTGAAGTTTTAGAAACTGTTATATCTTCCAGGAAAACTTCACAAGCTCCTGCTCGCTAAGTCTCCCTCTGTAACTACATATCACAATGCTTAACTCTCAGGCCGGCTTCTACATGGTTGGGACTTGTGTTCTCATCTCTGTTTTCTCCGTTTTTACTCCTGAGACCCAAACAGTCTTAACTTCTGTTCAGCCAAGGTCACCAGCCAAGAGCAATCAACCGATCTACAAAATTCTCACAGCATTCTAAACATACAGATGTGAAAAATGTACCCCCTTTTATTACTTCTTGTCTTTATTCTCCTGCAGCATGTCCTCTAGAGTTAAGTCGGTAGTTTTCAAATAAAGTGAGAAATAAAGCTGCCACAATTTTCCTTTGCGCTGTCTTCCACAGACCTTAGTGTCTCAGGCCCCTCTCCCTGACGTGTGTGGTCCCTGTGTCCAAGTTAAATTCAGCCTTCCTGTCAGGACAAAGAGAGCTCATGGATGATTCATAACTTGCATCCAATCGGGACCCTTAATGGCTAAATGGATCCTGGATCACATTATCCAAGCAAGGAGCCCGTGAGCAAGAATGCTGGGACCTCCTCTGTCTGAGAAGTAAAGTGGTGTCACCTACCAACCTCTGTGTGTCCCCTAGTTCTGTCATCATGCTTTCCTCCAAAGGGTCTCCAAGGGGACACTGCAGTGCCCGCAATGACATGTTCAGTAACAGTGAAACGTGAACAGGAAGTATTGTGGCCTCCAGGGAAGGGTCTTTGTACCTACCCCTGTAACCTGGACCCCTCCTCCTCCAGGGTCATCACGGGAGATGACCCCATCAGCAGAGCTGCACCCAAACCTCAGACCCCTTGTTTAAAACCTCCCACCATTATACTCATCACACCAGCCATAATTTGTTACCAAGTCTGACATGAACGGCCTTACCACTGCCACTAAATTAAGTAAAGCCTTTCAGGCTGAGCTTGCTCTAAAGTAGGGGGCTGGGGGTGGGTCCAGCAACCTTTCTCTGTGAAATTACGGCCGGAACGCAAACATTGCAGGCTTTATGGGCTATCCACTCTTTGTCACAGTGACTCAATTCTGCCGCCATGGTGCAAAAGCATCCATGGACAGGATGCAGAGAAACCGGCAACACCTGCCAGCCTTTAGGGGGGCCGAGAGCGGCCCGCTTCGGCCCACGGGCTGCGTGTGGTCTGCCAGGCTCTGCACTAGGAGAAAGTGAGCGCTGAGCGCCCCGGGACCCTCCACATTCTGACCCAGCAGATGAGGCCCCTCAGGCCACCGCCTGTGCACAGCCCACGAGCCTCCAACTGCTTGCTGCAGGGACTCCAACCGACCCACGGTGAACTAGGGCAAAGACCCCCCGATGCTGGATGTGACTTCTGAGAAAGACAATTCCAAAGTTTTCCACGATCAAGTATTAGACTTCTGAAGCCAGGGGCTGTTCCAAAAAGTAAGCTGACAAGGTCGTGGACTGATTTCCTTAAGGAAGGCATCTATCAGCCAGACAGCAGTTTTCAGTATTTCTGCTGGTTCCCAATTAGGCAAACCGGTTATAACTGCTCACGAGTCAGCTTACCGCATTTTAAAATGGCCTTTCTTCTATACATGTTACCTCTGAAAGAAGCATACTCTGAGATTTGGTTCTTCAATCAAAAAGACAGTTTCCCATCTAGAAACTAATCATAGCTTCATTCGCTAAAGTTTTAAAGCAAACCCTGCAAGTCCACAGAGAAAAACTGGCTGGGTGACCCGGAGGGGAGAAGGCAGAAATCTGAGACCACTGTACCAAACGAGAAGACACACCTATGACCCTGAACCTCAGGATCTATCCTCCCCTAGCCTCCAAAACTCTATTCTAGAAATGCTATAAAAACACCAAATTCCATTATTCAGAAGGCCTAGTAAGATACGTAAATATTTACAATCACTTCCATTATACTAAAATGATGTCCTAAAAAAAAGAAATCTTGTAAACTTGCTGAACAATCCTAGACACAAACAAAAGATCATATTCCCAATTTTTATTTCATTATTCTATTTTCAAAGCCCTCCACAGACTTAGAAAGAACTATACGCTCAACCATAATTCGCAGACAGTCAAATGCAGTACGTGAAAAGGAATCCAGCAATCTACCAATGCTTAAAATGAGACAAGAATAAGAATCCATATGCATTTTCATCTAAAGTAATTTGGGTAGTTAGTGAAACAGATTTGTAAAAGTTAGATCAAATTCTCTGCTTCGTAGAATGTATATGCATTTTCTGCATAAGTAATTTTGGTTAATGGTGAAATAGACTTGTGTTAGATGAACGTGTCATTACTGAAAACACCCAGGTGGGGAAGTGGCCCACTACCTTTCCGGAGCGTGGAGGGATGACTGTGGAGGGCAAGAACTAGAAAGCCCTCCCTCGGCGGCGACTGCCAGCTGGTGGGGGGTCCTTTTGTAGTCTATCAGGCTACTGCGTACCACGTGATCCACATTAAGAGGGAAAGAAGGGTCATAGGTCAATTAAATGGAATGAAATTTCATATAAGTCAGAGGACCACTCTCAGTGATCACACAGCAACTTCAAAGACGTAGCATTAAAATGTTTTCAAAAACTGACTACTCGAAATGATTATTACTGGGTCAAATGACATGTATTCTCTAAGTTAATTTCATCAGTTTCTTTTTACTTTTCAAAGATAGCTACCAGAAAATTCTAATTTACGGACATGTGTTAGCATGATGTTTCTGGTGGACAGGACTGATCTTCGGACAGACCGACCTCAGTGAGGGCTTTGCAAGCCACCATGCCCATCCTGGTTCCCTGGCTGACTAGCAGTGATTGTCACAGTCCTGGCTAGAAACCAGGCATGTGACCTGTCCATGTCCACTCAGTGTACCATGTCATTAAGATCACTCCAGTCAAAGTGGACCAGGACTGGCACTGGCCGGAGATGGGCTGCAGGCAAGCAGCCAGAGCAGCACATGCCAGCGCTCACGGGAGCTCTCGCCGTCCATGTGAAACCAGAGGTACATCTAACACACTAAGAATAAGAGTGACCCCGTTGCTCACATTACCATTTCTCAACCTCTCTCTCGTCACCCCACACCCCAACATTCTTTCCCCAACAGCCCTCCCGCCACCATGACACTTGAATGCCACGGATGGACTGTTTGTTTACATGTGCTGGCTCAGTAAAGGCCACAGACCGGCATAATAGCCAAGATTATTTTTGCCACCCATGAATCAGTTTTCGTCTAGAAGGGGTGCTATCATTCCCATTGAGAATGTGTGACTTAGATCGGCCCCTCCCCTATTCTAGAAACTACCCAGCAGGGCTCACACATGCTCATGGGTTCCACTGGCTGAAGTCTCGGGAGTCTGAGCCTGGTCATCCGCACACAGGGCAGCTCTGGCTCTCCATTCTATACCTGAGGTCAAGGCCAACTTGGGAGTTCATTTCAGGGAAATAAATATTCTTGCATTCAGGAGAACGGATTAAACTCGGAGAGGAGCCACCATTCTAACAGCCCCGAATGACCTCAATGGCCCCTGAAACCTCACCCTTCGAATCTCACTTTAGAGATAAGAATCAGAAAGGCGGTTGCCTCCCTGGCAATTAGCATGACGTAATGTTCTCCTTTCTGCTTACCTCGGGAAGCTCAGAGCTTCCTCTGCAGCTCAGCTCTGACATTAGCCATTGATGACCGGCTCATGGTGTGTGTCTAATCCTCTTCTGCACCTCCTACTCCAAACTGCATTTCTTTCTGGTCCTGACTAACTTCATTTTTTACTTATCTTTCTATTCTATTACACATGCTTCCTAGAACTGCCTTCAGAGCCTCCGGACCAGGACAGCTGAACACATACACACACACATACCCACTGCTCACCTGGTGTTGGATGACCACTCTCGATCGGAGTTAGGGTACGATGCTGACTGAAGATAAGTCACGGTGGGAGAAAGGTCCTCCTTAGGGTCGTCTTCCTGGAATGGAGGTGTATCATTAGGAGTCCTGGTTAAAAAAAAAAAAAATGAAAGTTACAGATTTGTAACAAAGGCAAGTTTCCATTTTCTCATGAGGAGAGCCACTCAGCTGTAGTCCAGGAAAACCTGAGATACAGACACATACATTGTATAAGCGTGCCTTGGCTGAACTATAAATGTAACATTACTTTGTTCAAGTATTAGGATGTGTACACGCACACGACCACCCCGCCTGCTGTTTATACCCTAATACCTTACCCGGTCCCCTTTCTTTCTTTTTTAAAATTTTATTTAGAAAGTTAAATTTAATGGGGTGACATTGATCAATAAGAGTCCATAGGTTTCAGGTGAACATCTCCATGGCATTTGAACTGTGGATTATATTGTAGACCCATTGCTCAATATCAAATCATTTTCTGTCACTGTTTATTTGTCCCTCTTTACTTCCTTCTCCACAGACGCCTTCCAAATTTCATCTCACAAAAGCCTGAGAGGTAGATTGGGCCTCACACTGGACCCCGAGGTTATAAACCTCTTGCCACGCACGGTGGGGGTGGGGGTGAGGACTGCTGAATACGAAAATGGCCACACACAGTCAGTCTTTCATTGAGCAGAATAAATAAATGATATAATCTGAGAGTGTCTTATCGTTAGAAAATGAATGCAAATCCACCGCGTTGCAGGTGAAACACTCCACCATTGCACTGGGGCAGAGGCCAGCTGTCTGTTTCTGACGTGACCTGAAATACTGTCTCTCACAAAGTTCTAAAAGTCAAACCCCAAGCACCAATGTCTGCACCGACAGCCGATGGGAGTCTGTGCTTAGGAGAAGCAACCCTGCCAATTTGCCTTTATTTTCAGCCAGGGGGGATTGAGGGGGTGATAAATATTCCCTTCTGAACAATGAGGCAGGAAGAAATTTATGATGTTTCTTATCTCTTCTTTATGTTCACAAGGTACAAAAACAACCATCAAAATGAGCACTGAATTATGTAAAAGTCCTGAAACATCAAATATTCCTTACAAATGTGTTTTGTCTTTTAAAATGAGCATTTTTCACCAAAATGATAATAAACAGAAGCAGAATTTCATCACGTTGTTCAAAGCAAAGCAAAGTAAAACAGACATCCACTGAACCTGGGGCCTCATCAAACTGAAAAGAAGTTCACACGCAGAGGGAACTGGCTATGGTCTACACTGACTCAGAACCCTAAGCATCTCAGGGATCAGCCCCAGGCCGCAAACCAGCCAAGTGCCGTGTAGACACGAGAATAAGGAAGTTGGGAAATGCCGGTTCTGTGTGTGGAGCACCAGTCTGCGCACTTCCTGTTTCTTGGTTCCGTCTGGAGTGCAGAAGTGAGCGGCCCAGGAGGTCGGGTATAACCAGTCGTTTCCTAGCTAAAAGGTCCCATCAGATCTTCGCTACGTAAGGACTGGGTCCCCAGGCTTCCAAAATTCAGTCTAAAATGCACTGACAGAAAAAGAAGGAATTAGGGGGCAGGGGGACAATAAGAATCATCTGAGAAAAGCCCACTGCCCGGTTCCAACAGCAGCCCTGCCTTGGGCTGACATTTACCTGCTGCTATCTGGTGGGTCGAGCTCCTCATCCGAGCTCATCTCTATGGGGAACATGTCTTCATCCTCCGATGTGTTGGTGTTGTCGTCTCTTTTCAGGGTGTCCAGCTGGGACTTCCTCCTCCTCTTCCTTCTCTTCTTCACTGAGGAGCCACTGGCTGCGGACTCCGCGGGTGGCAGGGCGGGGGCAGGCGCGCCGGGCTCCAGGCTCCACATCCGATCTGCGGAGCTTCTCTTCAGCTGGCACTCCATGCGCAAGGCTCCTTCCGACAGGATGGGGGAGGTGGCCAGGTGCATGGGGACCACTTCCTAAAGGGCAGAAAATATATATTTTTAAAATATGTTACTTTGGGCTGAAGGGGCAGGATCATGCATAGGTGTGCCAGCGCTCCTCGGGAGGGCCACGCAGGCCAAGTGAGCACACGCCACAGCGGCCTGAAGAAGAGGCTGCCGAGTCTGACAGAAGATCGCAGAGGCAACAGTTCATTCATTCAGTGCCTTTTGGTACTGAATCCCGCCTCTACACAACTATCACAATGGGAGGTAATTATCAGTGATTTCAGGCCACCGAAATTCAGCTTTGTCTGAACTGTTCACAGTAAAGATGAAAAGCTAGGCTTTAAGTCATCACATTATCCTGGGAACAAGACTCAGTTTCATGTGTGTGTGTGTGTGTGTGTGTGTGTGAGTGTGTGTATGTGAATGTGTATATGTATTTTTTAATATGCACTGAATTAAGAGGTCAATAATTTTTAGAACATTCCCCCCTGCTGTGCCCCCAGTGTCCACCCATGCCCGAGAGCGTCCAGGTATGTGGACAGTGAGGAATTCAAGTGACCCTTTTCTTAAAAAAGGGAAAAAATACACAGCCTGTCAATTTAATAGGTAGTTGATAATGATTCGCCAGTTTTTTTAAACGACTCTAGGAATCATTTTGTCAATGACTCACTATTATGAGAAACCTGGTTAACAAGACGGAAAGAAGACACATAAAAGAGCGGGTAAACAGGAACATGCTGACAGTGGGAAGTGGCTTAGAGACCAGCACACGTGGTACAGACACAAAACCTACAATCGAGGGGCGCAGCTGTAGGCTAGAAGGGGGGGAGAGGCCGCAGGGGGGCAGGGCGAGAGGGGCTGGAGGGGCAGGGAGGCCGTCTTGCCAGCCTTTGGACTGGACCAAATGCAGGAAGAACACGGAGAGTGGGCTCTGGGTCGGGAGCAGAGAGCATCCCGCAGCAGCTTGCTGAGGACGGCACGGCACAGGCGCCCGGTCTCTAGCAGCCCGTCAGGGAAATGGAAACGTGTCCACGTGAAAACTCGTACATGAATGTTCACAGCAGCCTGCCTCACCACAGCCCACAGGTGGAACGACCCAGGTGTCCATCAGCACACGAAAGGGTAAACAAAAGGCAGTCCCTGGATGGAATGGGTACCAGTCGCCACACAAGGGAATGAAACACTGACACGTGCTAGAACACGGGCAACCTTGAAAGGGATGCGGAGGGAGAAAGAAGGCAGCATAAAGGACCACATCCTATGCTCCCACTCGTACAGAGGCTCCGAGGAGGGAAGTCTGCCGAGACAGAAAGTGGGTCAGTGGTTGCTTAGGGCAAAGGGAGGTGGGGGAGGCGGGCTGGGGAGGTTAACAGCTGCACACATCTGTGAAAACACTAAAAACCAATGACTGGTGTACGCTTGTAATGGATCCACTGTAGGGTACGAGAATGATCTCAACAATGCTGAGAGGAGTTTTAAAATAATAAAAATAAAAGCCATCTGGTTACTCACTAACACAAAAATTCAAACACTCAGCCATCTGAGGTTTGACACCAGCATAATTTTTATGCTTGGGACCAGGGTTCAGGTCAAGGTGGTTCAGGCCCTGTCTCCCCGGTGGACAGTAAGCAAAAGAAAGCAGCCAGGACTGTGGAGGCCTGCGTAACCCAGCGCACACAGCCTGCCTGCTCACGTCCCCCGTACAGGCAAACATCTGCCCTCCCTGTCACCATTCGACACTGTCATAGCGGCCAGGCCCCAGGCCATTCTTCACCCACACTTCTGCTGCCCGAGGATAGACACTGCTGAGTTCAAGGCCAGGAAGTAACCCTAACCACCCAGCCTGCCTTACCTGATCATTATCAGTCTCTTGAACAAAAAACGCTTCTCCATTATCTCCCAATTTCATATGCAAATCCACAGATTCCCCGTTGATTTCTATGTCAACCTTGAAAGAAAAAATAAAAACACACATCTCCACCACAGGAAGCAACCCTCATAGGGATGGCCACGGCTCCACATACACACAGACCCGAACTGCACACATGCCGCAAATATCTCACAACTCCAACTCTCAGTCAGTCAGTCTGTTTTTACCCCATCAGAAAATGGAGTCTACCCCCCGCCCCAGACCACAGTCACCCTGAGCCCAGAAGGCCTGTGATTGCCCTCAACGAGCAGAACACAGTTGACGATAAGGGACTAAGAGAGGCTAGGTCAAAAAAAAATGCAGCGTCCGCTGGGCTCTCGCCTTCTCCAGAGACGCTCGCCCTTGTAGCCAGCCACCATGTGGTGAAGACGCCCATGCCACATGGAGAAACCAACAGCTTCCTGAGAGGTCAGCCAAGAGCCACCTGTCGTGTTAGTGAGCGTCTTCAGCAGGCTCCAGCCCCCAGCCCTGAGCCTTCCAGCTGAGGCTCCGGGACGCACGGTGAGAGCAGAGACAGACCACCCTGCTGTACCTGGTCTGAACTCCTGACCACAGAACCCAAGAGCTTAATAAACCATTGGTTTATGCCACTAAATTTTGGAGTAGTTTACACAGCCATTGTAACCAGAACAATATGAATTCATTGCCAATTCAGTGAACAGCCTTTCCCAACAGACAGCTAAAAATCTGGGTCTAGGCCCCAGCCGGGGGCTCCGTGCACAGAACATTGTCCCAGAACGCCAAGGTCGTAGGTTCGATCCCCGGTCAGAGCACACATGAGAAGGAACCAGTGAGCGCACAAATGGAACAATGAGTTGATACCCTTCTCTCTATCTCTCTCTCTTTCTCTCTCTCCCTTCCTCTCCCCCCAATCTTTGCCCTTTCTCTCTCTCCCTCTCAAATCAATGGGAAAATTTTTTTTTTTATCTGGGTGCACAACAAGCTCTGGATAGGTGAAGCCAAAGCAATACGGTGATTTTCTCCAAGGAGAGTCCATGGCCGGGTCACCGGGGCCTGTGCTCTTACCACTTTCTCACGGGAGCGCAGGACCCCCATCTTCCCGAAGCGGACGTGGAATGGGGAGCACTGCAGGCTCCCGTTGGGTTGGCGGACGACAATGATGTCGATACATCCGGACAAGGTGGCAGGATTCAACCCCTTGTACAGCTCCTTCACGGTGACAAACACCTGGCCTGCCAACTGCCCAACATAGTTCATGGTTTGAGCCTAGAACACAAAGACACAAATGCACAGAGACACACAATGAATTCAGGGAATGCCATCTACCTAGAGTCCATCAAAGCGAACTTGTTTCCAAACACGGACGATGCATTCAGTCTGACACCCTGCCACGTCATTCTGTTCCCTGGAACAGACTCCGGTTTTACAGACTAAATCCTAAGACTCTTGAGGAAAGACTGTATTTGATACCTTTTAGTAGTCCCCCCTCCCCGTGCCAAACAGAGTAGGCACTTAATTAGTTGGGGAACAATGACTACATTTACTTGAGAAGGAAGATATGATTACTTTGACCAGTTCCAGCCTGGCCCTTGCCTGCCCGTCTGACTCTCTCCCATGCTCCAGGGGACATCTGTGCGTGGCTTTGGTGTCTCTGTCCACAGACCCAATCCTCTGCAAGGACACACAGGCTCAGGAGGAGAGAAAAGTAAAGTACGTGTCACTAAAATATATGCCCGTGTTGTCATGCATGTTCTTATCGTTTAAGAAAACACTAAGGGAGTTAGGACCAAGGACAGCAAAGAGAGCATCACAGAGGCTAGCCACCAGGGCTTTCAGGTGAGAAGGTGGACGAGGGCCCTGCAGGGGGAAGGTGTGTGTACAGACGCAGACACCAGCTGTCTCTGCAGGGAAGGACAGAGTTGAGACCACACCAGGAGATTCAGACATTGCCACACAGGGGATTCGGGAACAACACAATGGCAATTCAGACCACAATTCAGAAAAGCACCGTGGTAAAAATGCAAAGAAGGCTGACAAGAAAAGACACAGAAGGCAGAGAGACAAACTGGTAGCTGTGTACGATGACACCGGCCTGAAAAGGTGAGTGACTGAAGAAATGGATGCAAGGGACAATGCAAGAGACATCCGATGCAGAGCAGGCATCTGAGCTGGCCCTGTGCTCTGGCTCTGTCCACCACCCCGGTGATGACCCACAGTCACGGAATACCCCCTCCGCACAGCCCCACCCCCATCCCGTGGCAGTGCCCTGTCACCTGCCCCGGTGGGACTCAGACACCTCAGCCCAGTCCAGGGCACTGCAGTCTCACCCTGTGGCCTGTTTCTGTGTTCTCACCCTCCTCACTCCGCTTCACTGGGCTGCGCCCTCCCCCCAGGAACAGGGCTGTGTGGACAGGTCCTTCTCTCTCTGAGTCCCCTTCTCCACAGCTCCAGGGCCCAGCCAGACAAACCCTCTGCTCCCGTCTTCCTTGCGCACATAACACATCGGTGCCTTCGTGAGGTCTCATGTGTCAGATACCACCCACGCAGGAAGGATCTGCCAGTGTGACTTCCAACCAGCGGATCCCAAGGCCTGGCCCTTCCTCCCAGCCCGTGGGCTTCAGCTCTCCGAGGTGCTGACCCACCTGGCGGAATATGGGACACACTGGCCCCATCCACCTCAGGTCACTTACAAGGAGCCCAGCAGTCACCACAGCTCACACACAGCTGTCCCAGAACCGCCTCCACACACAGCCTGGCTCTGCGGACTTTCTCGCTCTGTTGTGTCTATTTTGCCATGTGGTTCTCCTGTCATTCGGTGAAGTCAGACTCTCCTGGAGGCCAAGGATCAAGCTTTGTCCTTCCATGTTAAAAAAATAAAATAAACCTTTTGGAAGCTTTGCCCCAATCACTGTAACACAAGCACAAGTGAAAGTAGCATCCCCGACTCACGGATGAGGAAAGTGGGTATATACCCAAACACTGTGGGTCAGACAGCCTGCGTGCACTGAGCAGAAAGAGCTGTGGGTTCAGCTCTAACCTAGAACTGGCTGGAGACCAAAAGCTACAAGAGAAAGAGCACAAAGCCCTTGCTGCTCGTAATGACGCCCTGTGGATTGGTACTGCCTCCCCCTCAGAGGAGGAAACGAGTAACACATTCAGTAAGCACACAGGAGGTGCACACCGCCCTGCCTCCCTTAGACAGGGTCACCATGCATACGTATGAAATCGCATAGTTTCTAAGCGTGCTTGGCGGCGCAGGTTAATGAACTTCGTGGGAACGAGGGAGGAGCAGGATTCTTCGTAACCCTGCCGCTTCTTACAGGAAACCACTCACAAAGGAAACCACCACCACACTCAACCTGGACCACGCTTACTGAGCGGCAAAACTCCAGCGCAACGGCACAGTTTATTCCATGCACATGACCTCACGGTCGTGGGTTCCACATGGTAGCCCCGCTGGTAGGAGGGCTGTCAGGGGAGAAAACCGAAGGGCAAGCCAAGTGCCAGGAAGCAAATGCCAGGATCACAGCCGGGCCAGCAGACCTGGCATCTGGGGCTCTGGATCCTGAAATCCCCTCTCCTTCCCCCACAGCTGCTCCCAACCATCCCCCTCATACATGAGCTGTGCTCACCCCTGCATGACAGGGGACGCCCTCCCCAGCAGCGACGTCCTGAACCCACACCAGTGCCACTGCGGACGGCCACACAGCTCCTGAGAAGGCCCGGGGACCTGCCAACCAATGGTTTTTATTCCCAGGAAAGGGCAAGCACATCACTGGGTGGTGCTACTACATCCCCTCACCCTAGCTTCTCGCCTATGAAATGAGGACTTCGGCCTGGGTGACCTGCAGGGTGCAATTCCAGCCCCGGCCATCCAAAGATAAAGGCTGCACTTCTTAACCCTGAGCGACTGACAGGGCATCTTTAATAATTAAAACCCAATGTCGCTCTGTTCTCTTGCCCTCAAGAACAAAGCATCCTCCCCCCGTGCCAAGGGGCTAATTCAAGGGTATCGTGTAGAAGAATCTGAGAACTTTGAAGCTGACAGGATCCTGACTGAGTTGTTGTTCTAACACCCCCATTTGAAAGAAATAAGCCCAGAAATGAGAAGTGACTTAGGCAGACATCCCCCATGGCAGAGACAGACGGAGCCAGTACTCAGATTTCCTGATTTCCACTATTGCAACCTTCCCTTTGTGCAGCCATGGGATTGGCCTGCATCATTTTTCCTACCATAAATAATCAGAAATTGCTTTGACAACTTTACCTCTTCTCTCCATTGCACAACTCATCTGCAAAGCTGAAAATACATACATTTAGAAGCAGAAAATCTGTTCCGTAATTCTTAACAAATGACAGGGGCATGGCCCCACCTGGCAATATACTCCTGAGCACTGAAAATTGTTTCAAAGGGAGAGTACAATACTACCACCTCCCATCTATTAGGATGGCTACTATCTAAAAAGCAGAAGAAGAAAAAAGTAAGCATTGATGAGGAACCCATGTGCACTGTTGACAGGAATACAAAATGGTGTAGCCACTATGTAACACGGTGTGTTGGTTCCTCAAAAAGTTAAAAACAGAGCTACTGTAAGATCTAGTAATTCCACTTCTGGGTATCTATCCAAAAGAATTGACAGCCAGGTCTCAAAGCAGTATCTGCACACCCATGTTCACATAGCAGCATTAGTCCCCTAGCCACAAGGTGGAAAGAACCCAAATGTCTGCTGATGAAAGAATGGATACAATGTGGTATATATACACACAGTGGAATATTATTCAACCTAAGGAACAAATAGATACAATGTGGTATATATACACACACAGTGGAATATTATTCAACCTAAGGAAGGAAATTCTGGCACATGTTACAATGTGGAAGAATCTAGAGGACATTACACTAAGTGACATGAGCCAGTCACAAAAGAACAAATGCTGTGTGATCTCACTTAGATGAGGAAGCTGGAGCAGACAAACTCACAGAAACAGAAAGTGGAACCGGAGTGACCAGGGCCATGGGTAGGGGCAAGGGTATTAGTGCGCAATGGGCTCAGGGTTTCTTCCCGCAGATGAGAATGGTACCGGAGCTGCCTGGTGGCGGGGGATGCGTCCATGTGATGTACTTAATATGAAGCTACAGAACTGGACACCTAAATATGGTTAGGATATTAAATTTCATGTTATGTATATTGTACCACAATTAAAAAAAAAAAAAAAGATTTAAGGGGGTAAGGAATCATACTGCACTAATCAGACTCATCTCAGGGAGATGAATATTTTTTAGTTAAACAAATGTCTTTGGAAGATAGCTGAGCCCAGGAGGCATGGGGAAGGGAAAGGGGGGAAGGGACAGGGGGGAAGGGCATCGGCTTGGCCAATTGGCTAAGGGGTGCGGCCCACAAGGGCACCGGGCTCTTCGGTATTAGCCCCTCTGCCAGGGTCTCCTCTAAATGATTGCTGCACAAGTATTTAAAGAGCACAGGGACAAACCAGCAGGGGCCAGTGCCAAGTGCCAAGGCTGCCCGCTCCCTTTGAAGTAAAAGGCTCCAGAGGGAGGCTAATTTGATTTACCTGAAGATAAGAAGCCAGGCAAACCAACCCAATAGACCAGAGGTTCTTAACCTTTTTTGAGGTACCGAACCCATCAGTTTCATATGTGCATTCATTGAACCCTTCTTTAGTGATAAATAAAATATGATTTTTTTTCCAAATTCAAGACATAGGTATATGTGTTTTTACTGGTGCACAAAATGAGCCGTGCATGAACATCACCTTGCTCAAAGAACAAAACCAACAAAGTGCATGAACTCACAACAAATTACGGTATTACTTTATTCTGGCCTCCGCGGCAGAGGCTTCTCCGAACCCCTGAGACGGACTCATTGAACCCCTAAGGTTCGATAGAACCCTGGTTAAGAACCACTGCGATAGACTCACCTCCCTAGACCGCACCATTATTCCCATCACTGCCATTGTTCTCACTAAGACCCCTGACCAGCCACCAGACAGTATTTGCTCTGAAGAATAAAGTATCTAAAAGGCCTCAAGAGCAAACATAAGTACAACCTGTAAAGAACAAAACTGTTTCCAGGTGAGCAGCTCTGAGGAGTCCTTTGCCTCACACCAGAATCACTTTAAATCAGTTGATTTTCATCTCAAAATGTGGCAAGAAACAGATGCCTCACCTGACAGGGCTTCCGTTAGCTCCTGAAACGGGGTTCCCCAACCCTGCTTCCAAAGGCTTTTCAAGGAGGGCGGAGCCAGAGCTCACGATAGGGCTGGTCAAACCCGGGTTCCCTAAGCTATCGTGTGGACTTCCAGAGGAACACCAAGGTAAAGACACAAGTAAACATATTTTCTAGCTTGACCTTCTGGAATAATAGTAATAACTGTCTGAGGCTATCACCTCCCACTGGAATACCACTTTTCCAGATAAGTCTTTCCTAAATTTAAAACTACTACAGTATTGGCCCTTGCTGGTTGGCTCAAGTGGTAGAGTTTTAGCCCAGTGTGTAGATGTCCCAGGTTCAAGTCCCAGTCAGGGCACACAGGAGAAGCAACCATCTACTTCCCCACCCCGACCCTCCCGACCCTCTTCCCCACCCTCCCGCCCCCAACCCACAGCCATGGCTCCAATGGTTTGAGCACATTGGCCCCAGGCACTGAGGATGGCTCCATTGAGCCTCCACCTCAGTGCCTGGGGCTATGCTTGCAATCAAGCACTAAAAATAGCTTGATTACAAGCATGGCCCTGGATGGGCGGAGCATTGGCCCCAGACAGGGGTTGTCTGGTGGATCCCGGTTAAGACTCATGCAGGAGTCTGTCTCTCTCTCCCCTCCTCTCACTTGGAAAAAGAAGAAGAAAATAACCACTACAGTAGCTCCATTAGGCCCAAATAAATAGCCAACCAGGACCATAAAAAAATCCAAAGGTGTATCTCTACCTAGCTTTCATTTACCACTTTAATAAGAAATCGCATGTTCAACTTGAAAAGACTCAATGATTAAAACTAAATATGGGAATTTGAGTTATTTTAGGCCGAGCCCCTTAACAGTCAGTTCGGGAATCCAAGGGTCCCACTCACTGATTACACAAGTGGACAAAAGTGATGTCAATTCCCTTTCCAGTTCTCTCAGCTATACTGCTATCCATGCAGGGCAAATTAACTAGAAAAGAGTAGCTTCTCCATTTTAACACTCTGGGTTTGCTCCTGGGATGTGAATCGGTGAGCAGTGTGACACCCCCATGTGTCCCGCCATCCCCTTCTTTGTGAAGGCTGCAGGCCGGGACTGGGGGTGAGAAACCCCACTGTAGCCAAGGTCAATAATGAACGCAGACCCCTCTCAATAAACGCATCCCTCAGAATCACCAGCTTTGTTAAATCTTTCTCAACTCCATCTTTTGTTCTACTGTCTTCTTTTTGAGACTTACATGTCCTTAAGACCAGACAATGCAAGAGCTCAGCAGTCGCTCTGTCACTCACATTCCCTTCCTCACCTGCTTGCTGTCCAACGCCCTCCTCAGCCTGCAGCCCAGCCCGTGAGCTCACCTACCATCCCTCCAGTCCCGGGCAGTGGCTTGATAATGAGGGCTGTCACCTGTCAGGTGGCTGCAGAGACCTCACTCACCACGCTGGTCGGCTCTCCTCAGGACGGGAGGAGGCTTGCTCCTCTCCAGGCCCCCAGCCCCAGGCACCCAGGAAATGTCTGCAGTCACACATGTCACATTTTTCTTCAACTATTTCCACACTCTTTGACTCAATCCTTCAACAATTGAAAGACAGGAGTCTAACCTTTTTTACTTCTTTTTTCTTTTGTCTGTTAAGCTAGGTACCTCTAGGAATGACTGAATTAAATCTATCCAGTCACTGTCTTCCGAAAGTGAAAGTGTTTTCTCAGTTTAAAACAGCCATTTTCACCCTTCTTTATCTCAGGACACATATAAACTAACCACTCAAACTCTGTAGCACACCAAAAAAAAAAAAATTAAAAAAGATATATATTTTTTTTCGATGATCTGACCAGAAAACTAGGTATAATTTTGATTGATCAGGTGCATATAAGGATTTCTAGTTCCATGAATTAACCAGTCAGATGCAACTTTATTATACCACCTGACCGATAAGATGCATCCCTGCTGTATGACCTGTGTATTAATGCTTCAATACAGGGCATTCACACCGGATGACTATTGTTGTGTTGGCTGTTGTTATTTTATTATTTCACAATCTAAGGGAAAAGGGGTCAGTGCCCACAACTAAATAGTCTGGTATTGCATGTCTTAACATTTTTTGCAGCACACTGGTTGCAAATCACTGGTTTAGAACACATTTCAGTTGGTATAAAGAAGAGAGAGGATGCAGGATCAAAGCTGCTTCCCTCCTGCTCTTAGCACATTAAAAGCAAATGTCAAGGATGTGCCCAGGGCTTGGTGAAGTGTGCAACTTCTGGCGACACTGTGGCAGACCAGGACGGGAGCCATGCAGGCCAGGGGGCGTGGACCTATGTAGTGGAGGGCCCCCCACTGCAGTACATGGACACGCCACAGGTGAGCAAGTCCTCTTGGCTTTAATGAGCAATGAGCCGCTGCATGGCGAGAAATAAGGAAATGTGCTAGAAGCAAGTGGAGTGGACCTCTGAAAGCCGCTTTCCCAGCTGCACCAGAGTTTCAGCAGAGGCTGACCTTGGATTCATCCCTGAAAGCACACCCTGAACAAGAGGAAGCTCCAGGCTCCGGGAGAAAACAAATTCTACTGCCTGGACCATGTTCAGCTGTTGTCTGCCCCCAAAGCTTGTTTTCCTGAGGCTCCCAGGGGGCCTGCAGACGCAGCGCAGACGAGTATACACAACCAACAATTCCCAGGGTAATGACTGCAGGTGACACTGAAAGAAAGCTGGTCATGTAATGACTTAAGTCGGCATGGAAAACCAACCAACAATTCCCAGGGTAATGACTGCAGGTGACACTGAAAGAAAGCTGGTCATGTAATGACTTAAGTCGGCATGGAAAACCGTGCAAGGATTCTGCCAGCTTTGGAGAGAAAGCAGCGTGGAAAGCCATCAGACCCAGCGCCCGTCCTGTCTTTGCTCCAAACCCTTAACCTGTCACAAGCTAAATCCCGGGGAGCCCTGGGGACTCCCACTTCATGTAGAGCACCTCACAATACGCAGAGCTCCCTCGCACAGGTGAGCTCTCTGCAGAAAAATCGCAGCACCTGAGCAGTAGTCAGGACCAGCGTCATCACCCCAGTTGTGACGAGGAACTGCAGCACCAAGTTTGTGCGATGTTGGCTCAGAGCAACGCAAACAGGAGGGGACAGGGTGGGGACAGGAGCCCAGGGGGCAGCCCAAGCCCACCCTGTTCTCCTGTGCAGTGTTGCCCCTCACCTCACTGGATAAAACTGGTATCAATGGGAAAGGCCCCGGTAAAGAAAACCCCTCATGCGGCTGGAGCAAAACAGATGGTGGCGGCTGGCCACCAAAATGTGTTTCTAAAACTGGACACCATGAAAAGACATCTTAAGATTATAACTGGAAACCTTCTGACTTTATTAGTTGGAAAATTCTAAGCGCGCTTTCCTTTAAGATCTGTCTGCTCTTTCCCAATCATGCCAATGTGAACAGAACTCTCCAGAAGTGAAACCACTATAAACTCATAGTAAGATCAATCAAGTATGCTTAAAAAAAAGATATTTTATCAGATGCCCACATTTTTTTTTAGCAACCTCCAAAGTTCTCAATGACCAGCAACATTCAGCATGTGTGCGGGGCACCCAGGCTGGATCAATGATCACAGGTTGTGAGAAGGAGAGCATTGCGGAGGGGCCATTCCAGAGCCAGGGTGGGAAGAAGCACAGTCTGGGAGACCCAGCTTCTGGTCAGAGTCTAAACCACCACCTGGCAGAGGTTACAGAGGGAATTCAAGAATGTGGTGGGGCTCTAAGTGTAGGACCCCATGACCTGGTCTAACATCAAGAAATCAAGTCTTCGACCCAAGCAAGAACCCAGAGGGGGAGAGGGGACAACTGCTTCTGTTTTCTTTGGGGGAGGGGGGGACAGGAAGAAGATATAGGGGAAGAGAGTAAAAGGATGTGCAGGTACCAAGGTATACCTGCCACCTCCAAACTAGCGAGGCAAGTCTGGATATCAGGGGAAAGTGCTGGAATTTAAAAATTAGAAGAACTTTAGGAAAACAGGAAATGCTTTCTCCATTAAAACTCATAAGGACAAACAAAATTCACCACAAGCAGTTTAAATTATGGCCCATACAGCACCTTTGCCAACAACAGGCCATGGAACATAAAGGGATAAAGGGTAAGAACGAGCCAGGTAAGAACACAGCCTCCCCAGGTCCCCAGCTGCCACCACCAGTGCCAGTGTTAGGGGAAAGGAGGACTTTGAGTGTCTTTGCCCTGGAAAGCCAAGCCAGGGGCTAGGGCAGCGGATCTTAACCTTTTTTGAGGTACCGAACCCACCAGTTTCATATGTGCATTCACTGAACCCTTCTTTATGATAAATAAAATATGATTTTTTTTTTCCAAATTCAAGACATAGGCATATGTTTTTTTACTGGTGCACAAAATGAGCCGTACATGAACATCACCTTGCTCAAAGAACAAAACCAACGAAGTGCATGAACTCACAACAAATTACGGTATTACTTTATTCTGGCCTCCGCGCAGAGGCTTCTCCGAAGCCCTGAGACGGACTCATCGAACCCCTAGGGTTCGTTAGAACCCAGGTTAAGAACCACTGGGCTAGGGAGACTTATTACCATCATCCCCTCCCTCACTGAGTAAGTGCCTGGGGAGGTCTGGCTCAGGGGTGGCTCTGATGTGAGTATTCACACCCTCATCAGCCAGGGCCTCTTAGAAGATAAGTTCAAAAACCATTCCCAGAGGACTAAAGTCAAAACACCCTCCTTTGTTCCGTCTGTGCTCTGAAGAGCCTCTTTTATGACTCATCAGTTCCTGGAGAGAGCTTTTCGTTAATCCCCTGCTTGTGCTCAGAGAAAATGCATATTCTGTGTCACCTCCACCCTCACGCAGGTGCTTATGGACACCTGGGGAATCTGGGTTTATGACACATCCAGGGAGCTTCTGGGTTAAAAAACCAACTCAAGGTCTGCTTCCAGGAGGCCTGCTTTGGGCCCGTGTTACCAGCCCCAGGATCACACCTCTAGGCACAGAACCAGCAGACACTGATCGGTCTGTCAGGTCCCTGCCTGCCTGCAACTGTGGTTAAGTGAGCAGAGATAGACTTCTAAATATCCCGAGTGTACCAGCAACACCAGGCAAAGATCATTTCAGCAGTGAACCAGTGTGATACAAATGTTTAAGTCCGCGGTCCATTTCCGCATGCCCATGAGGTTGGTACACTGGTCAGAGCATAACAATCATGAGTTAAAACCATTCACAGTGCATCACAGTGATGCAAGGGATCAAATTTCCCCATTTTGCAGGAAGAAAACTGAGCTTCAGCTTATGTAACTTGCTCAGGGTCCCCCAGAAGCAGGGAAGAGGCAGAAGCAGCATTCAAATGCAGCTGAGTCCCTACCCAGGACTGTGACAATTGTGGGTGCCCTCCCAGTCCAGCCTGCACGTATGGCCACACACAGGCCCCGAGTTACACCATGCAGGAAGACAGAACGCACATTCTATGAAAATATACTTACTTCTCCAATGGCCAGGCCAAAGTTATCCACTGCAGTACATTTTAATAGTTTTCTTTTTCTTTCCCTAAGCTGGTATCAGGTTTGGCAACAGGTCCACCAGCTCCAGAGGTATGCCTGTGCTTGCTAGTCAGTCTGGGAGCAGCAGACAGCCTCCCCCCTGCCCTCTCTGGGTGGCACACGCAGGTGATACTGAAAGTGTTGAGGTTAGGCACACTGACAGGGCTGAGCCCTGCCACCAGCTCTCAGGGCCCAGGAAGTGCCCCATGCACCAGGCAGTGCTGCAAGGAGTCTCATTACTTGGGGCTAATGAAGAAAAAGGTAATTCTAGGTGTTGGTCAAGTAAGTTTGCAAAATATGATTTTTATGTTTGCTTGCTTCTAGTTTGTATTGGGGGCTGGGCAGTGCCAGGCAGATGTGGTCTGTGAAATTGCAAATTACCTTCCTGCTTGGGAAAGGCCATTGTTTTGTTAATGTTTGCTGGAGAAGAGGTTTTCAGGCCATAAAGTTTTGAAAAGAGAGAGAAGAAGGAAGAGGCAAAAAGAAGTCATGTTTTTCAGAGAGAGCAGAGAGAATGCAGAGTACAGAAGGAGAAGCCATGTTGGCAGAGAGAGAGAGAGAAGGTGTGCAGATAGGGAACCAGAGCTGAGGGGCTTTGCAAGCTCCCCTAAGACTGGTGGGGCCTTTGATTCTAGGAGGAACTGGAGAAGATTCTCCTGGTTGTGGAACCAGAGGAAAGTGTTTTCCCTGTGTGTTTGCTAGTCAACCAGTGTGAGACGTTAATAAAGGAATGACCCACCACTTTTTGGCTCCACTGTTTCTTTACCACCTGTCCGAATCCAATGAGAACCTGCCTGTGCATGGCCTCAATGGCGGCGACTGCTGGCCATACACTAGGCAAGTCTTCATACTCTGGCTAAAAGCCCTCGCCTCCTCCTTTTTACCTTGATCTCCCTCGAATACCTGAAGGTTGTCTCTGGAGACAGGTGAGCAGCCCCTTCCTACATCCCGTGCTCAAAGCAGGGCTCCAAGCTGAGCTGTTTCTGGCTCGCTGTCTGGCACCTGCTAAGGTTGATTCCTGCCCTAGACAAGCTGCCAGCCTCATATCCCAACTGGTTCAGTTACTGAACAGCTGAATATCGATGTCCAGCTAGGACCTTTCTGAAAACCAAAGAACTTGTTTTTGGGAGAGTGAGCATCCTGTCACAGGGAGTATTCAAGTCCTTCGGCTTTTAGCTAGAATGGTTCTTCCAAGACATGACAAAAACCTGCCTCTCCCCACAGGTCCTTTAAGCCCAGAAATAGCTCGTTCTTCTTTCTCCTGCTTGTTCTTGGTCCAGTCTGAGTCTGACCAACGCTGAGTAAAAACATAAACATGTGCTGCTATTAGGGCTGGTCCAGTCACAGTCGCCTGACAGGTTACAAAATAAGCATTGGTTCTCATCCAAAGCATTAAAAAAAGAAGAAGAAGAAGAAGAAAACAATTTCTATGAAATCCCAAAAATGGTATCATGACTAATAAGCCCTTCATGAAAATGAAATCGGCTTACAAGGAGTATACACGTTCCTCTTGTGATTTATGTGAATGGCAAAGAGGAAGTCTGTTTTAGGAGCACTGCTGTGAATATGTATAAACTGGTCAGGAAGATAGATCAAGTTTACCTAACAACAAAGGCAACTATGACTTAGAGGCAGGTGATAGGGGGTGGGCAGAGTGAAGAACACCAGACCGAGAGTCAAGACCCCAGTCTCATTCCCGCAGGAACCTGGCAGCGCACTCTGGGCAGGTCACATCCCTCCTGGCCCTTCTGGGCTGCCAGTGGCCCCACCCGCTGAACTCAGCCATCCTACCCAGAGTGCTTGGAGAAGCTTCTTAAACAAAAGGGACCAGCCATTAACACCCTTTGGAACAAGGGACTCTCAGCCAGCCAGGTTCTCGAGAAGACACTCTGGTCAGAAATAAGAAACTTCACTAGAAAAGCTAGAGGTGCTTTTCTAAAAGCCTCCAAGTCAGACTAATACTTCCTGACGAAAGCAACGAAGCCTCCAGCACAGCTGGCCCTAGGGTCCCCCAACCAAAGTCCTTTCCGAATTAAGCAGGTCGGATTAATCCAGAGCGCCTGCTCATCTCGGCTCAGCATCAGACCCAGAAGGAGGGGACAGCCGGCTCCAGGCGATCCTGCTGGAAAGAGGATAGGTGGGGTGTACAGTGTGCCCGGGACGGAGGGCACTGTCACCGGGAAGAAGTCAGTTGACAAAGTGGGAGCCCAAACAGGCAGGGAGCAGATAGAGTGGGCCTGGGCCCCACACAGGGGATGGGCCCCACACAGGGGATGCGCCCCACACTGAAGCTGATCTGTCCAACTGCCAGCACAGAGTAGAAGTGCCAAAGCACGAGTTCCCCCTATCTCACAAGGTTCCAGGAGGGTGGCGCTGCCAACCCTCTGTCAGGAGTGGGTACTGGAGGTCTCATAACTTCTCACCTAGTTGTTACATCACAAAAAGGTTCAGCATTTCATCCCACAATTGGCAGGATCCTTCTCGGGGCTCACTGATTGTCATGGAACACTGGTTTCTTGGAACCAATGCCAAAATTCAGAACTCCAGCTTTCACAACCCGGCGGGTTTGCCAACACCATCCACCTCGAGAATGTTAGGGTCAGTTTAAGACGGCCTCAGACCAACCCAACCGAAAAAACAAATGGGCAAAGTATAGAAAGACGGGGTTTGCTGGGGTAATAAATGGGGGCGGGGGGAGCGTTTGACAGTACCTGTCACTTTTTGCACATACTAGCCAAGCCTAGCAATTTTGCTGCTTTTAAGAGCCCTGTACAAACAGTAGTATAGCATCAATTACAACAGGGAAAATTAAAAACCACGTAAATCTTGACAGGACTCTGGCTGAGTCAATTGCCACATGATAGGATGTTAGGAGATTGTTAACAGAGAAATGGAGAGGGGGCAGCTCCACAAAGCAACACGGAAAGGTGGACACTGAGTGAAAAAAAGTGCAGAAGTATTTACAACCTGAACCCATTGGTTAAGAATTACACTTACACATATTCTTATACGGCACAGGAAGCTAGGGACTGATTTCCATGCCAGACAAGGTCTGTTGACAGGCTCACCCAGGGACCAGGCATGGACACGGGAGACCATCCCTTCTCATCATGTGTATTTTCACAGCACAGGTGTCTGAGTATCACTTTTTACGTGTGCATGTATTACTCTGACATTAATTTACAGGAGCTAGGTGAGGAACAGAAAACTCAGACCCGCTCAGTGGCAGCGTCTCCCCATTGCTGACCCTGCTGAGACAGGAGGGGCCAAGGAAGGCTCCAGCTTCGGTCAGAAAGGTCAGATGGGTGACCGCTCGGCTCCCCCAGCATTGTGAAATGCTCAGATCTTCCACTCCCATGGGATGAGTGTTCTCAGGTCCCTGCCAAAGAGCACAAAGGGCCTGGACAGTGGGAGATGAAGATGCCTACAGGATGGGGTGGCCAGGTCCAGGTTCCAATCCTCGGGCTGTTAACTATTTAACTCGTTAACTGAGCACAGGGCTTCGCTTCGTTTCTTCACAAACTGGCAAGAGCCCTCTGTCCAAGTTTGTGTCTTGGTCTAAAAGAACGCCCTGCTTTTGTGACTTCTCCCGTATGACACCACACACACACACACACACACACACACACACACACACACACTCCACTCCAGCAATCACGGAAGGTAATACCAGCTGGACTGTCCAGAGTGCTCGGGGGTGAGAATGCAGGTAGTCGGTGTTCGGATCCCAGCTCCCGCAGCGACTGCCCTGCAACCATAAGCAAGTTGTTGCTAACTTCTTAGTGCCTCAGTTTCCATTCTATAAAACGGGGTGATGTTCACAATGTCCAAAGTCACAGGACTGTTCTGAGGCAATACATGTACACTGTAAAGTACTTTTCAAAAGCCATGCCCAAAGGACAGCCAGCTGCTAATCCTGCAGTCACAAATAGCTCCAGTCAAAGGCTGGACCTTGAATTAAGGCTCTTGCCTGACAGTGCTTTGCACAGAGCAATTACTTTAACTGCACCTTCCAAAAAAAGACAGGGGCAAAGAACACTATCCGTTAAAACAAATACAGAAATATTAGGACAGTGGTTCTTAACCTGGGTTCTATTGAACCCTAAGGGTTCGATGCGTCGGTCTCAGGGTTCGGAGAAGCCTCTGCCGCGGAGGCCGGAATAAAGTAATACCGTAATTTGTTGTGAGTTCATGCACTTCGCTGGTTTTGTTCTTTGAGCAAGGTGATGTTCATGCACGGCTCATTTTGTGCACCAGTAAAAAAACATATACCTATGTCTTGAATTTGGAAAAAAAATCATATTTTATTTATCACTAAAGAAGGGTTCGGTGAATGCGCATATGAAACTGGTGGGTTCGGTACCTCAAAAAAAGTTAAGAACCACAGTATTAGGATATGTTTATTTTCCAACAGGGTAGCAACACATTTCCATCTGCTGGAAAAAAATCTGAGCCCAAAGGCAACCCCAAATTGGGCAGCCCTCTACCATGATGCAGAGTTCACTGGCAGGAAAGTCTCTGCCCAGAGCGGTGGCCAGGGAGTGCAACATGTTGGGAGATGGTGCCCTTTACCCCATGACCTTTTGTGGTTTGTGTCTTTTGTACACTGATGGTGCATGCCTGGTGAGACCCATGAATGCAGAGGAAGACTTCAACAAAGAGAGAGCGCATGTCCCCAAGGAGAGAGAGGGACTTCCTGGAAACAAGGTACACGGTGCACATCCCAGAACAGCTGGCAAACAGGTGTGGCTCAATCCCAGAGTCTGTCGTCAGCTCTGCAAGTAATGCAAGGGACATCATGCTCAGAAGCCAAGGGTCTACACAGAGCCATGACTCTGGTCTAACAGCCTGTCGCTTTATTTCTGGGAAGCCCCAGCATTTAGCACCAGCAAAACATTCTCCGTTGTTGCAAGAATCACAAAACTTGGTCAGTGGGCTGAGATATGTAGCCACAACCCCCAGTGAGGGGAAGCTCCCTGCTCCGTGCCAGACCGAGCCCTGTCCATTCCCAGCCACCCAACTTCTCAGCTGGACCATGGGCATCTCTGCACCTGAAGAACCAAGGGATCCTTCTGTCCCTCACCTGAACCCCCAGCTTCTTCCCCATGCACTGAGACCTAGCAGGTTAACCCCTACAGCCTGTTCTTCTCTTAGAGTGATGAGATTTTTTTTTGGTAACTGAGACCTGTATGGGACGGTGACTGCACCATACAGGGTCCCACAATCAGCTAAAGCCAAACTAATACCAGAGCCCCGGCCTCAGACCCACAGGCTCGGGGCCAGGTCCAGGGCTCTGCTCAGGCCTGCTGCACAATACCACACAGCCCAATAAGCAGGAAATAAAACCTCCAAAACACCCACATGTAAAAATGCTTGATAACCAAACAAACGTTGGCAAATGTGAAGTCTTAATCAAAATACAGAATGGAAAACCAAGCCCTGAGATCCCCCCACATTTCTGGGGGAAAGAAGTATGTGTTTATTTCTCAATTATCAGACACTTCCTCCAGTGGCGTACTTTAGTTCCTAAGACCCAAATTATCGAACACAAGGTTAATGGTACATTTCACTGCCAGACCCCCCAATAAAAAGTAAAGTTTTTCAAGCTCATCTTTTCCAAAACACTCCTATTATCCTGGGGGAAACTACCGGGTTCTAAAAACTCTACAAATTAATACTGCCAATTAATTGTTCCAGTCCCAAGTTTCCGTCACCTGCTTTCTCCAGCATTACTTTCCAGTCACCTGCACTCCAGCCCTATGGCATTTAAAGTTATTACCAAAACACAATTATTCATCCTGCATGTTCCGGGCTTTCCCCCAAATCACAGTTTGCAGGGGCATCAGATGGAACTAAGGCGTCCTAGCACCCATTAGGCTGCAGTAAAAGTGCGCAGAGGCCTGGCAATCGCGGGACCACTGCAACCTGAGAACTCAGATTCCAACCCCGGTTCAAGGCCTCCCAGCAGCTGTGTGACCTTGGCCACGCAGGCCAAGCTCCCCGTGCCTCAGTTTCCTACACTGCACAGCAGGAACCTTAACCCCCCGGGATACACTTTCATCCAAGTCCCGGGCCAACGGCAGGGGCGCTGCACAGACGGAATCCACCAGATGGTCCCGCCGTCCCGGGACCCGGGGCCGCCCGGCCGGCCCTGAACCCCACGCGGGTCCGACGGCCACTCAAGGTCAGCGCCGCGGGCGTTCCGAAAGGGAAGGCCCGTGGATGCTCGCGAGGCCGCGGGCCTCCGGGCTTGCTTTCTCCACCTCCCCCTGCACCTCGCAGCCCGGAACCACTTCCCCCGCACGGGCCGCGGGGACAAAGCCGGGTGCTCGGGCGTCGGATCGGCCCCGGTACTCCGACCCACTCCGGCCTCGCCGCGCGCCCCAGGGCGGCGCGGAGGGCGCTACTCACCGCGGGCCGCCGCGCGCGTGGCCGCCTTTGTATGCAAACACCCCGCCGCCGCGCGCTTATGCCACCGAGCACTTCTGCCACCGCCTCCCGCGCCCGAGGGCGGGGCCTGCGAGGGGCGGGGCGGAGGCGGGGCCGGGCCCTGAGAGCGGGTTGGCGCAAGGGACCGCGCGAGGCACCGGCCTCCGGGCTGCTTTCAGGGCCCGCCCCACGCGAGGCCTGCCAGCCCTCCCTTGTCGCCAACCTCAGCTTTCCTGTGGGTCCAGGACCTCGGGCCATGTTTCTGAGTTCTCGGTCCCCAAACGAAGTGATAGTTCACTCAGCTGGCTGCGTTGACTTTTACCGATGCTCAGGCTTGCAGGGGGCGTACAGATCAACGGTCAGGGCAACCTGGTGACGACGGGGGGATGGGGGGCGAGGGGGGCGGGGATAGGGGCTCAGGCTGATGAGAGGGGCGAGGGGAGAGGGTGGTGGTGAGAAGTGGAAAGACTTCGGATATATTTTGGAGGTAACACCCACGGACTGGCTGACACACGGCGGGGGGAGGGGGCACGATGAAAGAAAGAAGAGCCAAGGCGAGGTCTGCACGTGGGGCTGAACCAAGTGGGGCTTGAACCCCTAGGGACTGTGGAGCTCCTGACTGAGATGCAGAGGGAAGAGGGAAGAGGCAGGCTTGGAAGCAGATGCGGGAGCGCCCTTTCCACCGCTTTAAATTTGAGACGCTTTACAGCCAACCCAGGGAGGGCATCAGGAAGGCATCCGGAGCTCAGAGCTCATTGGCAAGGATGGGTGGCTGGAGGCAGGGGCCGTCTACCAGGGAGCTTTGCCCAGGCGATGTCCTCCGTCCCCCTGGCCATGGGTGGATGCCCTCTGGCCAGGCTTGGGTGACTCCCATCTAGGCAGCCCCTGTCCCCAGAAGACAGCGGGTGACTCCCTCCCCATACTGGCATTCCAGAGAAGGGGGCTACCCAGGGGATCAGCATTTATAGGTGAGACTCTTCCACAGCCCCCATCTCAGAGACCAGTGTTTAAAGTGCACATGGGGGCCCCAGGGGAAGCCTTCTTATGCTCTCCCCTCCCCCATTCTCCTCCAGAGAATGTCTGACCTTGGGGTTGGCAAGCAAGTCCACCCTACATGGACAGACTTTCTAGAAGCAAAATCCAACATTGGGCTGCTTAAGCGATACCTTTAAAATAAATCTTGAATTATTAAAATTTGGAGACTGGAAGTCTCAGAATATCCAGTCCACAGCACTTACTCTACAAATGATGAACTGGGGAGGGAGCAGAGTAGGGTTGGGGTTCACCCAAAGAAGGCACAGATTAGCAGGGTCCACCTGGAACCTGAGCAAGTGAGTTCCGATGGCTTGGGGGTGGGGAGGAGGGCAGGGAACCAATCAAGCAATTAGGTGAAAACACTCAGTAGATCACATTTCACTATAAGCCTGAACTGAATTCACCAAAGCCCCAGCACTTCCCATTCTGCCCTTTCCAGAGTCCCCCTGGGAGGGCCCCTGTTGTGTTGGGGCACCTGTGTGGTGACAGCTGTGACTCAGCCTTGGTAGCTGAGGTGATCCCCTTGGCCAATTCCAGGACCTGCTGCCTTCAGCCTAACTGGGAAGAGGAGGAACACTGATGAGTAAAACTTGCTCCTGCTGGCTGGAGGAAGGAAGGGGGGCGGGGGTGTGATGCCCGGGCAAAACCTGGCATCCTGGGTTCGGAAGACTCAGTCCTACAGTTGGGAAAGTGGAGGAGGGCAGATGCTCAGTCCATGGGTCCACTTGGAGGACAGAAAAGGCCCTCATATAAATTATATGGCACCACTGCTGCTGACCTTGAGAGGTTTTTAAATTCTAGAACCCTGTACCTTGAGAATTGATGGAGCACCTAGGCCACCTCGCCTGGCTCCAGGGCACAGCAGGCTGCTGGCCCCCGTCCTAGGAGGGACACCCGGAGAGTGGAGAGCACAGCATTGCTGAAGATGTATAAAGCTAAGTGGTGACAACTCCTCTGCATAGGAAAGCGACCAGGGTGATATAAGCCACCTATTCTAGCTGGAAACCTCCCCCACTCTTAGACAGAGACAATAATGTGATTACCATGGGAGTTCCACAGTTGTCTGAATTCACTATGTACACAATAGGCAGGGTTCTGCCAGGGGGAGAAAGGTGAACCCATGAAACACTGTATGTAGGGAGGTATACAGTGGGCCGGTCTCCTGACAGTGGGGACTGCATCAGTGGTCATCTCCGAAAATACCCAGGCAGAAAAAGTGCCCGAGAAAAAACAGTTATCCTCCAGGCCTCTGATGAGGTGACTTCAGCAGGGATCCTCCCTTGCTGGGGCCTTCAAAATCAGGTGGGACCAGGGGCCCCCTGGTATCACCTCACCTCCTCAGTGTGCAGGGGTGAGAACAACCTGGAAATCCTCCAGAGATGGAATGGCCCCCTGGTGACCAGGGGCCCACTGACCAAGGCAAGTGTCCTGGGGAAAGAGGTGGGATGACAAGCCCTGGGTTCCACAGGGAACGGGGAGGTAAGCCAGGGAGAGCATGTCCAGAACCAAAGCCCAGAGGGCCCACCCGCAGATTATGGTGAGAATCATAGATTAGGGCTGAGGCGTCCAAGAGGGAAAGAAGTCACAGGGAGATAAAGGGGAGAGGTTGGTAGTTGGCCACAACTGGATCTTGGAGGCCACACCATCCAATTCGCGCTAACAGAGATACTAATCAGATAGCATCATGTACAGCAGCACTTGGACAGACACTGAGCAGAGCTGAAGATTGAGAGGAAGTGCACACACAGCACAGCAGAAAAGAAGAAAACCCCCAGCTTAAGGCAGAGAGAGTGCGCCCCTGGGCCTGCTCTGCCCCCAGGGGCCCACACTTCCTGTCTCACTCATAGAGTAGCCACCACCCATCCCTGGCTTAGTCACTTGTCTGCACAATTCCCCCATCATTGTTGAGTGCCCAGCCTGTGCCAGGCCATGTGGAGCACTGGGGGCACCTCAAGGGGGTTCCCTGAGGAAGCTGGCCAGATACAGCATCTGCCCTCCATGAGTTTAGAGTTGGGGCGGTGATCACAGCCAATCGCACAAACACGCACAAACCATCATCCTGCTCAGCGGTGCTGTGAACCATAGGGTCATACTCTTCTGTGGGATCTCACACATTCAACCCCAAAAAAGAAGATTCAGCTGAACCCGGTGTCCTGAGCAGGGACACATGTAGAGCTGTTGGGGAGTGCAGGGTTGGAGGAAGGTCCTGGCTAGCCCCTGATGGGGTGATCGGGAAGCAAGCCCCATGCTTACCCGCCAGTGTTCCCATGGTCAAGAGAAGCTAGGACACCCTTTTACCTCTAGCCACATGGGGAAGATTCCTAATGAGCCAGGCTAGGACAAAAAAGAAATTTTTGCTACACTATTACCAGCCCCCTCTTCCTGGTCCGCTTCCGGGCCAATGGGAGCCGGTCTCTATAAACCACCCCATGTGCCTTGGAAATTTTGGCCTTTTGGTGTATGCATCAGATGAGCGTGCCTGAGTTCAGCTTTACAGCCTCCGTCCTTCCCAGCATTCCCCCCAAACCACCACCCTGCCTTAGAGTCACCACCTGTCTCTTCTTTGCCAGTTCCAGTTTGGCATGTGCACTATCTGGTGTGGCGTGAGCATGGGCCAGTCAGAATACATGCCAGGCACAGCAGAGCAGGTTGGGAAGGGAAGAGAAGGGAAAAGGAGAGGTGAGGTGGCAGGAAGGAAACTTGCTAATACCTTTATCATTGGCAAGGCCATAGGAGCTTATACTAAGTCAGTGGTTCTTAAGTTTTTTTGAGGTACCCAACCCACCAGTTTCATATGCGCATTCACCAAACCCTTCTTTAGTGATAAATAAAATATGATTTTTTTTCCAAATTCAAGACATAGGTATATATTTTTTTACTGGTGCACATAATGAGCCGTGCATGAACATCACCTTGCTCAAAGAACAAAACCAACGAAGTGCATGAACTCACAACAAATTACGGTATTAATTTATTCTGGCCCCAAAAACAATATTTTGGCCCCATAAAAGAATTTCAGCCTCCGCCTGACCTGTGGTGGCGCAGTGGATAAAGTGTCGACCTGGGAACACTGAGGTCGCCAGTTCAAAACCCTGCACTGGTCTGGTCAAGGCACATATGGGAGTTGATGCTTCCAGCTCCTCCCCCCTTTCTCTTTCTCTCTCTCTCTCTCTCTCTCTCTCTCTCTCTCTCTCTCCCCTCTCTAAAAAAAAAAAAAGAAAATGAATAAAATAAAAAATAAATAAAAAGAAGTTTTAAAAAATAATAAAAAAAAAGAATTTCAGCCTCCAAAAATATTATTTTACTATTTTACTAATTAAAAATAAATTCATATTTTTTTAAGAATTTAACATTTTTTTAATAACTTAATTTTTTTAATTTTAAATTTAATTTGTTTTTTGTCGTTTTGAATCCACAAAATACTTTTCTGAGGCCAGAATAAAGCATTGCCCAAATTACATACCTGCAAATCTGTGTGACTTCTACTGTTGTTTTTAGGAGACCAGTTCAGATATGCGTGGTTTCACCTTGGCAAGTGCTACTCTCATGTCATCTTCACAGCAAAGTCTGTTCCTTTTCTTCGTTTTTATGTCCAGCATCCTCTGAAAAGGATTGCTCGCAAAGATATGTTGTGACAAATGGTATAAAAAATTCCAGGGCTTTCTTAGCAATAACTGGGTACTTTTCCATTTGTCGACACCAAAAAGTTGAGAGTGTTGTTGTTCTGAGGAGCTGCATTTGAACCTCGCTCTGCTGAATTTCAATGATTTCGTCAATGTATTCATCATTGACATCCACTGTCTCAACAGTAAACGTAAATGGTTGTCTCACCCATGCTGGATATGATTCTCTTGTAGGGAAATATCCGTCGAGAGACTTTGCAAGCTCATATAAGTGCGTGGCAATTGTTTGCTTCAGTTTCATGGGTACAGAACTGTCTCCGATTCCAGACACATCTTGATCTTACTAACACAATCGTCCAGAAGGGGAATGTTTGAGAAGTTATTGTTCTCTATTTGTCGTTTCCATATGGTAGGTTTTTTTTGAAAAGCCTTCAGGTTTTCTTCCGCTTCCATGATGTTGCTTCCACCACCCTGCATCTGCTGATTGAGATGATTGAGAACTGCGAATATATCAGCCATGTACGCTAAAATCACAATGAATTCAGGATTTTTGAAGCAATCTGCATGACAATGTTGCTGCTCTTGCAAAAACATGGCTAATTCCACACGCATGGCAAAAACACGATTCAGCACCTGTCCCAGGGATAACCACTGAACATTAGAATGGTACAGGAGTACCTCGAATTCAGAGCCCATTTCTTTACACAGCTCACTGAAGATGTGGTGTTCAGAGCACTATTTCGCACATAGTTCACACATTCCACCACAGTTTTTAATACATCTGCCATTTTTGGAGGCAAGGTTTTAGTTGCCAACACATGCCTGTGCAGAATACAATGCGTAACAATGATGTGTGGTGCATCGGCTTTTACTAACGCACCAAAACCAGACTTTCTTCCCAGCATGACTGGTTCCGTACAAACTGCAGAAACCATATCCCATGAAAGATTGTTGTCTCTGAAGAAGTCATCCACAAGCTTCTTCACATCGGCTGCCTTAGTTGTTATTGTAAGAGGCTTACAAAATAAAAAATCTTTTATCATGTATTCTTTCACATAGCGCACAAAAACAGCAAGCTGGCTTAGATTAGAAACGTCTGTGGTCTCATCAAATTGAAGACTGAATTTTGCCAGACTTGAAATTAGATCTGCAACTATTTGAGCCAAGATGTCTTTACTTATGTTCTCTATTCTGTCGCTGATGGAGTCATTTGAAAGAGGAATTTGGGATAATTTACCTTCGGCCACTGTTCCGAGTATCAGACTCGCCATCTTTAACGCAGCTGGTTTTATGAGTGTTTCACCGATGGTGTGTGGCTTACCCTGCTTTGCGATCAAGTAAGCAACTTCATACGATGCTGTGAGGATCGGTTTGTTAACAGGTACAAATCCAAGAGCAGGCAGAGTGGCCCTTTCTTCGAATCTGGCTCGTTTCACCTTGAATTTAGCAGGCGTTGTGTTCTTGTATTCACCATCTCCATGCAGCTTCAAGAAGTGTTTCTTTAGTTTTGCCCGTGCGAGACTAGAGTTGCTCAACTTGGCATTGCATATCATGCAGATAGGATGCTGACTCCCATCCCGTTCCGTGATACATGTGAATCCATGTTGTTCATATTTTTCCGACCATTTTCTTTTTTTGCTTGACATATTTAGTATGGATTAAAATATTAAGAAGAAACCACATGACGTACAACTACGACAGCCGTTGACTACTGCGCGCAATAAATTCCCCATAGCACTGGTTGGCCAAGCAATGTAACGTGATCCTCTGCAGCAAGTAATGGCCAAGAGGGGCGTGTCATCACGACTTTACACAAGTGTGTCTTTACCTCCACGGCAGAGGCTTCTCCGAACCCCTGAGACCGACTCATCGAACCCCTAGGGTTCGATAGAACCCAAGTTAAGAACCACTGTACTAGATGTATCTATCTACCCAAGAAGAAAACGTATTTGTATTTAACTGAAAAAATGCATCCACTATGGACTCGATGTTTAAACCCACCACCAACCCCAACGCCCGGCCACATTTGCACGTTGAAGCCCTAATCCCCAGTTTCCCAACGGGATGGCATTTGGAGATAGGGAGGTACTAAGACTTAGATAAGGTCTTGAAGGTGGCAGGAGCCCCACCAGAAACCTGGACCACAGAGCTAAGCATGGCGACCCAGTCTCCGACCTCAGAGAGAGAATCTGGCTCCGTAATAAAATCAGGTTCCCATGAAGAAGACACTGCACAACCCACTCCAGCGCAGTGAGCTTAGGGCCAGCCCAGGGTAGTTAGTTGTTCAGCTGCTGGGCTTGTCAGATCATAGAACTTTACTCCCCAGTTAAGGTGAAATCTGAGATGCTAAATTATATAATCCTTCACCAGCTCAAAACAAACAGGACATCTGGAAAGAACTGGATTTGCCAACCAACTATATGTGTTAACTACCAGAGTTAAATGTTGCCTGCCCAAAACCACTCGCACTGACAACTGAGTCTAGATAAAACTTCCTTCATCGCTGACCTAGGACCTGGGGTTGGTGGAGGAGGGTGACTCTACACTCTGAGACTTCAAGTCAGTGATCTCATTATCCCTTGTTCTTGGAATAAATGAAATCATTCTAGAATTGGACATTCTCATCCACCCTCTCACTTTCTAAATCAGTGTTTCCCACAAAAACTGTCACATGTTAGAATTACCTGGGACACTGTCAAAACTCTTGGTGCCCAGACTATGTCCACATCAATTAACCACGGTCCTTGGGGTGGGACCCAGGCATCAGGACACTGCAGAATTACCCGTGAGGTTCCAATGTAGAGTCATGTTTAAGAACCAGTGCTCTAAGGACCCACTTCCCTTCCCTGCTGGACCCTGGACAGCTGCCATTCTCTCTCTCAAAGCCCAGCCTCTCCTATCCCTGCCCCCCACACCAAGGGCCAACAGATTATTTCAATTACTTCTAAATGTCTGCATAATTGAACCCATATAAGCTAGCTCAAATCAAGTGAGTATGTGTGTGAGTGTGTGTGTGTGTGTGTGTGTGTGTGTGTGTGAGTGTGTGTGGTACACTGTATACTCAAAGGAGCCAGAGTTCCCTTCCCTCCTGCCTCGCAACCTTCTAAGGGCAATTTCACTCTGCAGATTACTGGCAAGGTGCCAACTTGGAGAACTCCCTGAAAATACACTCAAGTGTCACCTGTGGGTACACGCATCCAAATGGTGTTGCCTTTGTGCTCCCCATGCTAATAAGATATTGGGGGGAAAGGTATTTGTATAAATGATCATTTTACAAATGTGGACCATGGTTTGTCATTCTTAAAAGAACTCCATGAGAAGGCCAGGAGTTATTCTTCATAGATGAACAAAGCAAACCCGTTAACAGGAGGTGGAGCCGGAACTCCAAGAGCACCCCTCAATGTCAGTCCCTGACACCATTCTCCAGCGAGCTCCATGCCTGAGAAGCCAGCATGTGGGGCAACTACTGGAGCCTAACTGTGCCCCTGCCCTCCCTGCCTGCCCTTCATTTACCTTAGCTGCCGGAAGAAAGCCTAGTCTCCTCCATTTGGAGGACATATGGGCAAGATCACACTGAACTTCTGTTAGCTTCATGTAGGACGTCCCTGCTCATGGGAACTCCGGGTTTCCGGTCGATTTTTCTCTTTTGCCTAGTTTTCTAGTTCTCAGCAGCTTGGTCCCCCACTTTCTGGCTGTTGCTAAGATAGACATGGTTGGCTGCCCCACCCTACCCCTGCCTTGCCCTTCTCTCACCTACTGATCTTGCCCCTCAACCCACCTGCTCCACCCCCATTTTCTCCCCTCCACCATCCTTTCTTCCTGGCCCTCTGCAAAGGGCCCAAGAAGTGCTCATTGTTGGCTGGCAGGATCCTGACCATTCCACTGCAATTATGATGTCAGCATTGGCTGGTGCTCAGGAAGAGGACAGAGAGAAGAGGTGAGTGAGGTCTGGGTAAGACAACTAGTTTGAGATCAGCACTGGATTAGAACAGAACCCAGCCAGCGGAGGGAAGGGGGGGGGGATCCGACTAGGAGCACCGCACGCCCCAGGCTCTTTCTCAAAGGCGTGTTGCATTCCTGATTTCCAAGTTCACAGCCACCTAATGAGAAGGAAAGCTGGATTCCAACAAATTGAAGAAATATTGAAGGAGGGAATTACCTTATCTATTTTTTTTCTTACAAAGCATGGAAATTTGGTGTTGTCTACTAAATCTATTAGTAAGAGATTTCTGTTAGATGTTGTTGCAGGAAAAGCATTTATTCCAAGGGAGGTAAACTATATAAGAGCTCTTTAAAATGCCCAAGTGACAGGCGAAAATAATAAATAAGCACAGGGTACAATTGTTGAGTTATTGTTCGACTAACTAAAAATAGTTTTGAACAGTGATACGAGTGAAAAGTTATAGTGTCAGAATGGAATCCAATTAAATATGACAGAGCTGCTACCCAGCCGCCAGGAGTCTTTGCTCGGGTGGGACCCTGGGAGCCCAAATTTTGGGCTAAATGTCAAGGCACGTCCTGTGCTTGTCTGAGCTCAGTCTTCATACAGATGCTTAGGATTAGAATGGGACCCTCACAAGCAATTTCCTTGGCGAGACCAGAATGCCTACCATCAAACATTCTACAGCAGAGAAGAAGGTAAAAAGTTGGTATCATCAGTGAACAAACCATGAGCCTTCTCATTCTTTGGGCAAATGCCCAGTGGGAGCCAGCTCTCCTGGTCTTCCAGACGTACAGAACCTGCTTACCCCATCCCACGTCTTCTTTGGATGGTGCTTTTGAATCTGGACGAAAAAGTCACCTATGAAAGACGTTCTTACAAGAAAGACATTTTCTCTCTTCTCCAGCTCACAGTACTTTGGATAGATTTGCAGTTGCTACAGAGTCTGAAAGAGGATGTTCTGATGGTGAAAGGCTGGGCAGTAGGTTCTAGTAATGGCCTGGCATTCGTACCCTGCGTTGTTGACCTACCATCATGCAACACAGCACCTTTCAGTCAATCAGGTGCACATCTAGCACGTTCAGCTGCCTGAGAGAATGCTGTTGGAAGCCGCAGTACCCACAATAGCGACAGATTGTGTCACTAAACACCGGGCTCTCCTGTGGTCTTTCCAGATCATGGCAGCCCCGCCTTTCCAAATTGGGGGAGGGTCAGCTAAAAAAAATATTTACTTGCTTTATAAATAGTGATTCGCATTTTCAAAAGCACAGTATTCCACTGAGACCAAAGGGGGTGGGGGTGGAGAAGGGTGTAACTGAGCCAGTGTACACCATGGGCCATGAGATGCCAGCGTACGTGACAACCTGCCAGACTCTGTAGAAATAGATCCAGACCTCTGCATTCTCACAATGTATTTTCTGCTTCAGTTAACCCAAACAGGGGCGGTCCTTTCTCCTGGTCCTCTGGGCAGATCAGACCACACTCACAAAACGGCATTCGGTGCCTGGCAGCTATAAAGATGATGGGGCACATGTTTGGTAGGGGATGGCCCAGCAAGAAAGGCTGGCTCGCCTGAGCAGGCGGTAGCGCAGTGGATAGAGCATCAGACTGGGATGCAGAATACCCAGGTTTGAGACCCCGAGCTCACCAGCTTGCGCACAGGCCCATCTGGCTTGAGCAAAAAGCTCACCAGCTTGGACCCAAGGTTGCTGGCTTGAGCAAGGGGTTACTCTGTCTGCTGAAGGTCCGCGGTCAAGGCACATGTGAGAAAGCAATCAATGAACAACTAAGGTATCCCAAAGAAAAACTGATGATTGATGCTTCTCATCTCTTCATTCCTGTCTGTCTGTCCCTATCTATCCCTCTCTCTGACTCCCTCTCTGTCCCTGTAAAGAAAAAGAAAAGAAAGAAAAAGGAAAGGCTGGCTCTAACATCTAATAACCAAAGCTGTTTAATTTGCAAAAGAAAGCCAGGTATGGAGAGTGGGAGATGGAGAAATGATGTCCTGAGAGCAAAGGCCGACACAGGGCAGGATTATAGGTCTGGAGGTTGCCAAGGATCTGAGCAGGAAGGCAGATGGATTTGTGCTCACTACACAGAAGACCTGAGGAGACAGGTAAGGTCCGGGCAGGGGCCATCTGGGCGGCATGTGCAGCCGGGGAGCTCCCAGCCAGACCCGTGGTTGTGAGAGCACGTGGAGGGTTCTGACAGGCGGCCAATTCAGCTTGATCCCCGGTGCTTCTCAGTGAACCGGCTCTCTCCTTCTTCCTGTCTTCCATAGTGAACTGCTGTTGTTTTTCACAAAAACCAATTGGAGAATTCTGGGTTAACTTCCACAGTGCCACACCCCACCATGCCCCCCCCCCGAACCACCCACAGGGGATCGGTGGTCTGTGTGGAGGTGGTCGGGTGGGGCTGAGAACATTGCTGTAGGGTTCTGATTCTGCCTTCCACTCCTGCTGTCCCTGGATTGACTTAGCTGCTGCCCCCTATCTCCCCTCACCCATTGACCTTGTCCTAGGGAAGCTCCATGTTGTACAGAGAAGCCAGCCAGACCTCTGTCCCAAGAGGAGAGAAAGGACAGGAAAATTCTGGGAGGAGGCTGAGTTTCAGATCTGCTCCTGCACCAGACCCCAGGTTCTATCTGTCAGGTAATTCAGGTCCCCAGGAGAAAAGCAGCTGTCCCTGACCTCCACACTAAATGTGATCTGGGCCTCCGCCAAACTCCCTGTTTTTCCCTCCCAGGACAGGGAGCGTATGTGCTCAGTAAAATACTGCACAGGTCTTTCTGGAACCTGGGGTGTCCTAGACAGGGTGTCTAGGGGAACTAGACTGGGCTCGGAGCTGTGCTCTGTGTCTCATGAGACCCTGCATATGTCACCTCTCGACCTTGGTCTCCACAGTGGAAAGCGAGCGAGTGAGGAAGAGAGGATCACCAGCTCTGACCTATAGCTTACGTGTCTGGTTTCTGTTTCATGGGCACAGACCGTCTTGTATCATTCCCTCTGCCCGCTGCCCTCTGACAAACACACACTGTGGCGACTGTCCATCCTGGGTCCGTGACACCTTAGGCATCTCTAATCCTTTCAAAGCATAGTGAGATAACTTCAGAAAAAGGAATGAATGTGAATTCACTTTAAAAACTAGATAACCTCCCACCCAATGCTTACTCCTCTCCCCTCTTCTTCCCTGGGGGATATCCAAATGAAGGTTTGGGCAACCCTAACCTAATAAGAGAAAATTTCGAGCAGAGTTCAGCATACTGAAGGCAAAGATTCCATTGGGAGTTTCTTGAATTTCAAAGAGAAGGGAGGAAGTGAGGGACGGGCAGACAAGGATTTAGCCCTATCCCAACACTACCCAGTTTGAAGTCTCTTCTCAAACCCTTTAAAATGTCAAATCCACCACAGTACCATCTTGCTCAATCAAGCTGCAGGGTTGTCTAGAGACCCAGAGACAGATGGACCTGCCAGAGGGCATCAGCACTGCTCTGACAGACACCTACCTACACCTACTTATCCAGCATCTACTAAACATCAGTGCCACAGCTGCCCTGGCACCTCTGCTTCTCCTCACGGCCTAAGCTGGAGCCACACTGCCATTTTAATTTCTTTACACTCACCCTGTTCGCTCTACCCCAGGGCCTTTGTACATGTTGTTCCCTCTATGGGGAGTCTTCTCCCTTCTTCACCTGGTTAACTGCTACTCGTTCTTCAATCTTAGTCCAAGCATCACTAACCTCCCCAATTATGTCAAGTGTCCCTGTTAGACACTCTCACTGTTCTACGTCTCTTTTATTCCAAGTATGTATTAGAGTCAAATGTCCCGTTTGTGTGTGCAGTTATTGTAAAATCCCTCCCCAGCAGACAGATTCAGCAGGAAAAAAAAGACCATTTCTGTTTGAGTGTCTAGCACAGTGCATGGCACTTAGTAGGTGCTCAATAAATAGTTTTAATGAATGGTTAAGTACCAGATTGTGGGCCATGATGGCTGGTTACAAAAATGTATTCATAGTAGTAAAAATAATATTTAAAAAACTATCATATATATTATATATATATATATATATATATATATATATATATATATATATATATACTCATCCCAATAAAAAGACACTAACTAGGCATATAGACATGTAGTGGTGATAAAAATATTAGTGATCTTGTAATGGAAGCAGGAAGGATGCCCCAAAGAATGAACTCATTTATGCAACAAGCCATTTCTGAGCAAGGTACAGTGTGGGGGTAACAGATTAAGAGATACCTCTGTCCTCAAAAAGGTTAATGTTTATTAGATAGGCAGTGCCCCCAGCAAGAGAAAACAGGGACAGGCAATTCACAACAAGATGCCCACTGGGGTGGGGGAGGGGACTGGTAAATGGGAGGGTAGAAACTATGTTGAAATGAGGCATTCATGGAATGTTTCCTTTTTTTTTTTTCATTTTAAATACACAACGTTTTACTTCTTTGTGTTGTCTTCATATTACTAAGTACTAAACCCTGAGAAGAGGAAGTCTGGAGGGGAGGGGGACACAGAAGAACTGGAGAGCCGTTCTCCAAGTCTGAGCCTGCCCGCCGAGCACCTGCCCAGCCAGTCCCAGTGAAGGAGAGGTCTCTACCTCAGTCCAGACTCCACCACGGCTCCATACACTGACGCCTACAGTTGTAGAAGCAGCACTTCTTGTCCTTCTTGCAACCTCTGTCGCGCCGGCACGTCGGCAGCATCACGAAAGGGCAGGAGAGCGTGAACTCTGGGCAGTACCCGGGTTTGCTCACAGCCTTCTTGGGTCCGGGCTGCACCACGTGGAGGCAGAGCAGGAGGAAGAGCACAGTGGGAACAGAGAGACTGCTCATCTTCATCCTGCAGACGCGCGTCCATGCAGCGGGTCTAGTCACAAAGGAGAGAGGAGCCTGGGATTGCTCTATAACGGCCGTTCTCTACCATGCTAATTGAACACCTTATTGCTGGGTACGGTTGTGCTGGTGCCTGTCACTAGCCCGTGCCAGACAAGTGTTGCCGAGTGAGGCTACAAGAATTCCTGTTTCCAGAAAAGAAAAACAAAAGCAATCTGCTACGAGAGACACTACAGCACACTTCTAGGTGGGGACGCAGTGAATGTCACCGGACACCTGTGCAATAGGTCCAATAACAATTCTGGACACAGAAGAAAACCTTCAGGCAGGTGGCAGGCGGAGCAGAACAGACAAGTATGTGTTTATTTCCCCTCCACTTCCAGATATCAGGTTTCAAGGAAACCTCAGAACTTAAATCCCACACTGAAGGGGCTTCTCTGGTGGAAAAGATGTCTAATGGAATTCAGAAGGTGAACGCAAAGGGGAAGGCTCACTGAGGAAGTCCCGTGACCTGGGACATGGCAAAGGGGGCTCAGCCCTTGCAATGTGTGTGTGGTTTTGGGGGAGGAAGACACAGGCAAGAGGTGGGCACCTGTTTCTCCTAACAAGGAAAAAGGAAGGCAAACATAAGTTCCAGGAAGAACACATCTCCCCTTACCCCCACCAAGAAACTACATATATGAGAAAGACAGAGTCTGAATACAGAACAAACCAAAACGGGGTGAGAGTATACGTAAATGGCAGCGTGTAAGAAAGGAGAAGGTGTTTGCATGGGATGCTCTGTGAGAACCAGCTAGATTCTCCCTGACCAGAGCTGAAGTCCACAGGACAATGTGCCAAGGAGATGTGTGCATAGACAGTGGGGGAGGGCGGGAAACCGGCTCTAACTGGGAGCCGCTGTTTCCTAGTTGGTTTTCTAGAACTCAGACACATGAATCACTTTGACACAATTTTTCAAAAATAAATTTAAATCTAGACAGATCATCCCTTACTCCCCCTACAAAAATGTGCCCCCTCCAAGAAGGCTACATTTTAAATCCAGTCCTCTGTTAAACCTACTGACAACAAGAAAAAGAAAGAAAGCAAAATACAGCTTCAAGTAACTGAGTCTGGATATTCTAGGGTTCTAGAAATTGTTGCTCTTATGAGAAATGTTGCCATTTATGAGGAAGCACGCGGTAGCCAAGAGGAAGGCGTGTTCAAGGGCAGGCTGCTCTGAGCACAGAAAGGAAGAAGACCCAGGCTTAATGGAACAAATTGTACTAATGTTCTGACAAGCAAGATTGATTAAGATTTTAGTGAACATTTTATTGCTCAACTATCCCTCCAGAAGTCAAAGCCTCTTGCATTGAATAAATCGGTGTATATGTGCACGTGTGCAGGGAAAGAGGGGCTGGTGTGTTGGTGATTGTGTATTTCTTTGGGTTTCTGCATTCCATGGATACAGGCTCTTCAATCTGAAAGCCAGATGGCTCAGAGAAGCCTTCCTGTAGACCTTCCTCACGTTCGTCCATAAAGAATTAACCCCTGGCTTCTCTCTACTCATGAGCCCACGTGTCACGCCACTGTGGCACATGTCACAAAGCATTGTCAATGTGTCATGGTGTATACCGCTCTGTCCCCTACTGGTTAGCAAGCCCTGGAAGGGAAAGGGCAACCATTTCACTCCCATCCTGAATCAAGTACCTAGCATATTAGCAGAGTAATCAGGAGAGAGACAGGGACAGAGAGACAGAGACAGAGGGCGATTCTGAGTCTTACTTCTGCCTGTTTGACTTCCTGTTCATTTTTGGTTTTCTCATCACTAAGCACTTTTGGAATTTAAGAGCCTACCTTGTGAGGATAACAGCATAAAAAATACCAAAGACTTTGATAGAAGAGATTTTGATTGGCAACCCACCTTGAGGCCCGTGCCCACTTTCCTAGGCCACGTACGCCACCTGTGTGCACCTGTCCCTTGCACCTCCCTGCTGACCCACACACAGTATAGGATTTCCAGTCCAGACCTGACCCCTCAGTTCCAGACCACACATCCACCTACCTGCTGGACACCTCACCTGAAATGATCACAGGTACCTCAAACTCAGTCAGGCTAGCAATGAATTCCTGTCTCCTGTCTCCAGCCCCCTATCCCATTGACTATGCCCTAGCAACCTTCCTCACGTCCGTGAGCAACTAAAGAAAGCTACAGATCTCATATGGTACCACTTGCTTAATGCTCTTCCAAGCCACCCCCTCTACTACCTGCAGAATGAAGTGGAAGGTCCTTAGAAAGGTAGATAAGGTCCCTGCCATCAGCACCCTGCTTTCTCTCTCCCTGCCCCCCATCCCCGCCCCCGTTCCCACCTCCCGTATGCCCGGTTCCCACAAGTGCCGTGCTCTTCCTTACCCCACACCTATCTATTTAGGTCTCTTTCAAGACCCTGCATGACACTCACCTTCTCTTGGAGGCACTTTTCTGAGATTGCTCCTAAATCGTCCGCCCCGCCCGAGCTGCACCACAAGCCCGCTGGTCCTCTACACTGAGCCTGTGGCTCCAGCAAGCCCTCCCTGTTTAGCCCTGGGTGGGCTGTCCATGCACAAGGGGGGACTAGAGAGAGCTCAGAGACGTCAGTCAACCTGCCCAATGACACTCTTACTCTAAGGGACAGAGCTGTGACCAGAACTTTGGACTCAACCCAGTTCTCCCACTTAGATGGCAATGATTTTCTGCAATTTTGCTCTTGAAGCAGAAGCTTCCTCCTTCACCTCTCCTCTCCACGGCTCCCTGCCCTGTCAGCAGGTGAATGCATGAAGGGCCTGGTACTGAGCCTGCAGTCAAGGCCCCTGGGCCAGAGGCTGGGGCTGGAAACCTGATGGCCATGGGCTCCAGCCCTTTCCCCACCCACCGGGGTCAAGAAAATGAAGGCTTGGCTACAGGAAGCTCCCTCAGACCACCCTGTGGCTGCCCCTGCTTTCCTGCCCACTGGAGAGGGGCTCACTTACTGAGACTTCTTGCCCCTTCTCTTCTCCATAAAAATGGCTCCCCAACTCCAGGCTCAACAGCCACTAACTGTCCTGCTCAGCATTCTGGCCTCTGATTGGACCCTGTCCCTGCCAATCCCCTTGGAAATAGAACTTCAGCTCTCAGGATCCCCCCACACCCCGGCCAGGCCTTTCTCAGCAGCCTCCTCCATTTATTTAACAGGGATTCTGGGGTCACCTCAAGGAAGAATTTCACTTTGGGTGGCACTGGACTCGCCCTCATGAGTCCTATGAAAATCATCTTGGTCCCCACTCTGTTCCAGAGTCCCTCTCAGATGGTAAGCTCTTCGAGAGCAAAGACGAAGTGTTACTGTTGTCCTGTATTCCCATGGCTCAGGACAGCCCACAGAGGGACACAGAAGTGTCCAGGCTTTATCACTTTGATCCTGGACCACCCCCAAAGTCCTTTCTTGAACCTCTCCACCGCCAAACGTATTACCTCATATCTACTCTCCACAGACAAGGATCTTGGGTTAAGATGTACAGGGAGAACAGTGAGATGATGTCACTGAAGCTAGAAGTCCAGCTCCAGGACCGGACACATGCCCGAGGAGAGAGGAATGGGAGATGGAGGCTGGGCTCCACCAGGGGCTTCAGCAAACATCCCTCCCGAGCAACGAGGGCGCAGACAGGTGGACCCATGAGAAGTGTCTAGAGGTGAGAACAGCCGCAAGGGGTGGGCATGGCCATAGGGCTGCTGAACTTGAGGTCTAGGAACATCCCAAAAGACAAAGTCCATGGGCAAAGTGGAGATCCAAGCGCTAAGCACAGATGCCGAGACAACCCGAAGGGCCTGGCTAAGGCTTGGGGACGAGGCCCAGGGCAGCAAGACTGAGGCAGGAGGGACCAATGGAAACAGGAGGAAGAGAATCTGCTAAAGGACCTTGAGGGGCTGGGACCAGCTGCAAAGACTCTTATCAGATACACGTGACCATACATGGTGAGGCAGCCGTGTCCCGAGCACTAATAGGAACCTTTCCTGCTGGCACTAGGAAGCCACGAAATGCTTTGTCATCAGGGAGGCAGCGCCATCACATCTGTGCCTGGGGAGGATGGATCGCAGGGGGAAAGGAGTAGAAACTGCCCAAAACGTTCTGAGCTCATCTGCGGCTGATCACACCATGGGAAAGGTGCTGCAGGCCAGCTCCATGGCCTGAGCCAAACTGCAGGTCCTGGCTGGGAGCCAACATCTGCCCGGGGCAGTAAAGTACAGCCCGTCATCGGGAAGTGTACAAGTACAACCAGGGCGCCCACAGCCACGTCACTCACGTTAATGTTTGAAGGCCACACGTTTCGGATCCAGCCAGGGTCTCTCATTATTGGGATCTGAAACGCAAAAACGTTTAGAACTGAATTAATGAAAGCGTCTGGGAATCAGATAGGAGTGACAACCGGACAGCCTTGTGAACACGCTAAGCACCGCTAGGCACCGCTAGGCACCGCTGAACTAGAACACGGCGGATTTATGGCGTGAGTTATAGCTCAGTAAGGGAATTCAAAAGGATGCGGTGACTCTTCTTCCAGCAGGTTCAATCAGTGCGAGGCCTCTGTTACACGGAGTGCTGTAAAGTCACAAACACCCCCCCTCCACACACTGCCGTGTCACTCCATCTTCTTGTCCTTCTCAAAGTGCATGTAATGTAGCAAAACTCCAGGAGGTGGCAAGGCGACCACGTGGGGAAGACGAAGGGGTCTGAAGTCAGAACCCGTTACTCTAAGTGCCACCTCTCCTGTGTCTTAGCGAAGCGGCTGCTGGGGGCTTGTTTCCTCGTGTGTAAATGGGCATCACAACCCCCGGCACCAGCAGGTGGGCTGTGAGTAGGGACTGAGTCCGTCCAGATGACTGGGCATGCGCATGAGCCGTGAAGAAGACCAGGGTGGCATTGTCTGGGCATGAAGGACCAGCACAATTGGCCTTTCCTACCCACGCCCCAGGTAGAGCTTCGAAGTAGCTGCCACCTCCCAGGTGCAGCCCAGCCTGGTTAATGCCCACAGGCCTTCAGTGATACTCAAGTTGTACTCAGAAACACATATGAGTTCAATGAGAGCAGCCCAGCATCAACAGCCATTGAAGCTGTGACCCCAATTTCCCTTGCTCTGTCCCCCAACTTGCTCTCCATCAGCTGCACAGAGCTCTCCCAGCCCAGGGTATTGATTGGCTAGTAGTTAATGGTGAGGCTTTGCATCGTTACTCACTGAGTTTCTCTCAGGGGCCGTGTGCTTCGCCACGTAGTGGGACTGCAGAAATGAGTAAAATGTAAATCTTCTGAGTCACTTATAAGCTGGGGAGGGGAGGGGATGCAGCAGGAAGACACGTAGAAAAATTTGTTATTGTCATCCAATAAATTTAATAAAAATTTAAGAAGTACCATGCTGTGATAAATTAACAAGGAATTGCTTTACAGGGATTCTGCAAGTATCCCATGACACACCCAAGAAGACAGAAGAGAGGAGACAGAAAAGGGAGGGAGGAGGGAAGCAATACTGAGACTTCTGCCCAGTGGCCTTTGGCTCAAAAACATTTATTATCTCTCCAAGCAAAGAGAGACTAGTGATCTAGGCTAAACTCGCCCTTCTGTAATATTTTAATGATTCTTTTACATTGAATTGTTAATTAAATCAAGCTCTGTGTTTATTAAAAAAAGAAGTTTGGCCCTGGCCAGTTGGCTCAGCGGTAGAGCATCAGCCCAGCGTGTGGAAGTCCCAGGTTCGATTCCCAGCCAGGGCTCACAGGAGAAGCACCCATCTGCTTCTCCACCCCCCCCCCTCTCCTTTCTCTCTGTCTCTCTCTCTCTTCCCTTCCAGCAGCCAAGGCTACACTGGAGCAAGGTTGGCCCGGGCGCTGAGGACGGCTCCATGGCCTCTGTCTCAGGAGCTAGAATGGTTCCGGTTGCAAGGGCGCAACGGCCCAGATAGGCAGAGCATCGCCCCCTGGTGGACATGCCGGGTGGATCCCGGACGCATGAGGGAATCTGTCTGACAGCCTCCCTGCTTCTCACTTCAGAAAAATAAAAAAAGTATTTTGTGGTCAAGGCAACCATCAAGACAGGGGCAGCACAGGAGGGAACCAACGATCTGCATGCAGAGACCACAAGGAAGGCTCTGTGACATGCACAGAAGGGTACGTCCGGGCTGCAGCCGAGGGTTAAGTGACGTGCTAAGAGAAGCAAGGAGGGAGAAAGGCCATTCCAGGCAGAGAAGAGAGAGTGCTCAAAGAAACATTGGCGTCACACGCACATAAGTGGAGCGGGGAGGAGGGCCTGTGACTGCAAGTGGGTGCGGAGGGGCGCTAGGATTGGTCCACAGTCAGGAGACATGAGTTGAGTGGGGACATTTTCTTTTCTTTTTAATAAAAATGGCCTTCTCAGCAAGATCTTTTGCAGGAGCCCCATTTAAAAAGACAGGGGAACTGTGTGGTCATATCAAGGAAGGGGTCTAGCATTCCCAGCCTTGGCCACAGAACCTGGAGGCCTCGGAGACTGTGGTTTGGAATCGATCACGACATATAATGGTGAGCTACAGATGAGCAGGGTGAGCAGGTCTGTCCTCACGAGATCGAGCTGGGGGGCGGGGTAGGGGGCCATTCCGAGAATAAAAAGTCTAGAGCTTCCTGTAAGACAGAACCTGACAAAGGAAGCGGATGTGAGTGAAGGGAGTCCTTCCAAGTCCGTGTCCTTGTTGGGAAAGTGAGTAAGACGACTGGTTTCCCCATCTATAAATTGCTTAATAGGGCGATTAATTCAATACCGGTGTCTACTGAGCAGTGCATCTGAAACCCTTCTTGGAGCCCAGTTTCTACTGCCATTTCAGCCCGGGGTGGAATATCTCAGGGGGTCATGTGTTACAGTATTACACAGAGCATGTATTATCTCTCCATGCAAAAGGAGACAAGTGATCCAATCTAACACTGTAACACAGTATTTTTTAAACTTTTATTAAATAAAATCATGCCCGTGGGATACAGAAACTCTGAACCATCCAACTCAAATTCCTCCGGGCACAAACACAGTCACATGTCCAGCGTCACTGGGTACAACAGTTGCACTGATTCTGCACCCACAGGGTAGGCGAGAAAGGTGGGCAGCAAGTTAAATTCTGAGTGCTTGGATTCGGTCCCAGTTAAAATAACGCTTCAAATCAGATACCAAATATACAGAGGTGGGGCAAAAGTAGGCTTACGGTTGTGAGTATGCAAAACCGAGTTTATTCTTGTATATTATTTACTAAGTATTGTATTATTTTCCATATGCACAACTGTAAACCTACTTTGCCCCACCCATGAGGCTGACCCTTCCCAGGGCCTGGTTTGATGTCGGAGATTAAATGTAAACACAAGAACACCGAAAGTGGTGAACCCAGGAATTTCAACAATGACCCTCAAAACTAAGAAGAACATAACCTCACTCCACCCACCACTATTTGTTGTCAGAATTCAAACTCCTAACATGAAATGGGAAGCCCAACCTTAGGGCCCTGGACAACAAGCAGCTACCAATCTTTGTGGAAGCCAACACTAAACTTGGGTTTAAATCCCAAGGCTGTGTGGCCTTGGAGGGATTTAACCTTTCTGAGCTTCAAAGGCCCCACCTCCCAATACCCATGGCAGTGGAGATGGCAGCTCCAGCATAGGGATTTGGGAGGCACACAGATGTTCTGTCCATAGCAGTTACGGATGTTAAAATTCAAGTGGGGAAGAAAAGAGAAAAGCGTAGAGACAGAAAACTGAGTTAAGAATGAGGCCAATGCACACATGCATATCACGGAGCCCTACTTATTTGCAGGGAGTAGGACAAAAAGGTGGCCCTGGCCACCAAAGCCTGAAGAAGGCCCTGAATAAAAGAAGCCAGCGGTTCAGAAGATGCTCACCTATGCCTGACACAGAGGTGTCCACTTCTGACCACCATGCAGGACTGGCCACTAACCTTCGCCCAGCGCATACTTATTTTACACTACCTCCTCTTTCATCTTGCATCAGCTCTACGAGCTAACCATTTGATTGTCATACTTGCGTTGCAGACGAAAACACTGAGTTTTGTGTTGTTTGTTTTTAAGATGAGAAGACGGAGGTTTAGAAAGACGTCAGGAACGCAGCTCTCTTGCTGACCCACAGTTCAGAATTTCCAGGCCAGACCTTGGCTCTCAGCTCCAGACCACACATCCAGCTACCTGCTAGACACCTCTCCCAAGTGGTTCACAGGAACTTCAAGCTCATCCAGCCCAAAGGCTCCATCTCCTCCCAGAGGTTCCAGGATAGAATAGACGTGGAGAGAGAATCTGTAGTCAGGGGGATGGGATCCAAGCCCCAGTTAGACTACTTCATGCTCCTTGGTCTTGAGTAGATCACTTAGAAACCCCTTTTCTTCAATTACAAAATGAAGTCAACACTGCTCCCTCCACCTTCAGAGCCAGCAAGGCCAGTTGGGTGGGACTGATACACCCTCCAGCTGAGCTCCTCCCTGACCCACAGGGTGGCACTGGTCCCACGGGCTAATTGGGATAATCTCCCTGTTTTAAGTTCAGTGATGAGTACTCTTAATTCTATTGGCAGCCTTAATTCTGTGTTGCCATGTAATGAACAAATTCACAGGTTCCAAGGATTAGGACCTGTACATCTTTGGGGGCCCATAGTTCTGCCTCGTAACAGCATCCCTCATGTCTCCTTTTGCCATGTTACAGCCCATTCTCCATGCTCCAGCCAAGGTCATCTTTTTGAAACACAGTCTGGTCATGTCATCTCCATGATTAAACCCATTCAAGGGAATATATAAAATATATGTGATTTTTAAGCCCTCCTTACCTTGGTGAACAAATTTCCCATCTACCTGTCCGATCTCATCTGTTCACTGTTTCCTAAGATCCCTCTGACTAAGTCAACGTGGCCGTTCACCTCTCCTATTCAACTTACTCTCTTTAATCACAGGGCCTTTGCACGTGCTGTTCCCTCTGCTTGAGATACATTTCAGCTGATTTGCTGCTACTCATCCCTAGACCACAGCAAGTGTCACCTCCTCAGAGAAGCTGTCCCTGGCTGCTTCAACTTGATCACATCACACTTGTACCTGCTCATAGCAACTTTATCACTGCTTCATAGTATTTAGCACAATTCGCAAAGTGACATTTGTTTGTATAACTATCTAGCTAAGAACAGCTTCCTCCATAAGGGCCAGTGCCTGTGGTTCTCATCATTGGATCCCCTGCAGTGGCTAGCACTTGTTAGAGTCAATAAATAATTGTTCAGTAGAAACATAAAAGTATGATTTTATCAATATACAGATGAGGACACTGGAGCTCAGAAGGCCTAGGGACTTGGTCAAGGTCACAAGTGGGGTAAGTGGGCTGGGATATGACTGAGGTTGGACTAACCCCTCAACCACAGCATCACTCCATCTGCACCATCTGCTGTAGGGGAGAGGGGTATGGACAGCCTGCCTTCTGCATTTTTCCTAAGGGGGTGATGAAGGTGGTGTCTGTCCCTGCTGCTACCTGAGATGTGGCTTCCAGGATAGAAATCTCTCTCCATAAAGAAACAACCCCCAGGGCAGGCTCTTCCCCAAGCCTCATAGTTCATTGGCAGTGACTGGGAAGGCAGACACTCCCAAGCTCTGCCTCAGTTGCCACTGCTTCAGTCTCAGACAAAACCCAGTGCCAGTAGTGTGCTTAATGGGGAAGGTTTAAGCTTCACACAGCTATATAGGCTGTGTATGTGTGTGTATACATTAGATTATAGGCAACCTCAAATTTGTTGCTGCTCCTCCTCCTTCCAGGTAGTCTAACAGCCTTCCCCTTAAATCTGAGGCTAGGTCAGAAACCCTCCAGCATCCCCCACGACCTCTTGCAAGGCTCTTATGGGAGGTGTAAGCTACAATGTAAGGAGGTTTGATGACTCTGAGATCCAGGTCTGTGAGTGCCTCTGCAGTCATTCCTGTCAACAGCCCCAGAGGAGTGGCCTTCCAGCCAGCCCCACCTCGCCAGCAGACACATGAGGGAAGTCATCGTGGTCCTTCCAGACCAGTCCATCCACCAGTCAGGTTCTGCTTGAGTCATCTCAGTAACCCACAAGGAGCAGAACAATCACCCAGCCAAGCCCTGCCCAAATCCTGACCCGTGAAGTCACGAGATCTAATATGGTTGCTGTGTTCAGACACTGGGTTTTGAAGGAGCTTGTTTTGGAGGACTCCATGGCCAGCACCGAGCGTGTGTTTAGGGGAGGTCTGGATTGTGTTTCTCTGTATGTTTGTTATAAAAGTGCACTCATGTCTCTGTTTCATGGTGGAGAGTTATCATGCCTATTTTTGCAAGATGCTTATGTGTTTGCTCTTAACTATACAGCTTGTGCTTCTGAGGGTTTGATATGTGTTTTTTATTTTCTGTGTGTCAGTGTGTGTATTTATGGCAAGATGATGAGGCTGGCTCTCCTGTGTGAAATCTAATTCCAGTGTTCACTGCCTTCTTTGCCTGTTTATGACAAGAGCCCATGCAGAACATAAACTCATGCACATGTGGGTGTGTCTGTGCATGGAGAAGCTTTGACTGGAAAACAAGGACATAGTCTCTGATGAGCTGGTGCTGATGGGTAATTTGATACAGGCCATCATTGAGTATCCACTCTTTACCATGCACTGTGCCAGGAGCCAGAGATTTGGAGAAGAAGAAAACCTGGTACAATGCCCCGGGCAAATCCCAGAGCATCATGGAGACTCCGTGAGAGTCAGAACAGGGATAGACCCTAGGGAGCTGGGGCAGTTACATGGGTTCCTGAGCACCCTGAAGCCCTGGCTTCCACGCCTATAAGATTGGTCCCTCTAGGCCCGTGAATGGGCAGCTCAGGGCCAAGCCACCTCTACTCCAGGCCCTCCCCAAAGCAGGGCAGCAATTCCTGAGGGCATCTCATAGGCTGGCAGTAAGCGTTATACACAAACCAGTCCCACGGTGAGTACAGTCAATTTGGAAACATTGGGTAAAACAGAGATAAAGATTTTTCTTTTTCTGCATAGCTTCTCAGTGCCCTTACCACATCAATATGAAATATAGTGTTGGTTTCCCAAACCACAAAAACCTGAAAGCCCCCCTTTTGCTGAGCAAATGGAGGTAGGTGTATGCCAGGTAACTCACTGAGAAGCAATCCTGCTGCAGAAATAACAGGTGATGTGGGGATCAGTCATTCACCTGCCCCATCTCCACCCAGTGAGACAAGGGTGTAGATTCAAGAAGTTTGAGCCTGAATGGGGAGATTCATGGAATAGCCCAAACAAGGGCTGGGAGGGAGAGGGGCGGGCAATAAAGATGGACAAGTGTAGAGGTTTGTTCCCACGGGATGAGAGGTAGCAACTGAGCTGAGGCCACAGCAAGGAGCTGACCCAGCCCACAGTGCTTATATCTCAGCACGGTCCCCATGTGCTTCTTGTTACAGACAGACAGACCCCTGGGCACGCATTGAGAGTGTCACCTTAGCCAACCATGCTATGTAAAGCTAGTTGTATCTTTCTCATGTGTTCACATTTTTCGATGTATTAACTTTTTCTTTTCTGTATTTTGATGCTCTAATACACAAAGCCTTGCTGACCCTGGAGAGACTGCCCTTCCCAGGACTGGTCAAGGAGAGTAATCAGTGTTATTACTGGGTCACACAACACCTGCACTTGTAATTAAAAGAAAAAGAAGCAATGTGTATTTATTTATTTGTGTGTGTGTGTGTGTGTGTGTGTGTGTGTGTGTGTGTGTGTGTGAGAGAGAGAGAGAGAGAGAGAGAGAGAGAGAAAGAGAGAGAGACAGATAGGGACAGACAGGAAGGGAGAGAGATGAGAAGCATCAATTATTGTGGCACCTTAGTTGTTCATTGATTGCTTTCTCATATGCGCCTTGAGGGGGGCTACAGTACTGCGAGTGACCCCTTGCTCAAGCCAGCGACCTTTGGGCTCAAGCCAGTGACCATGGGATCATGTCTATGATCCCACACTCAAGCCAGCAACCCTGCGCTTAAGCTGATGAGCCTGCACTCAAGCCGGCGACCTCGGGGTTTCGAATCTGGGTCCTCTGGGTCCCAATCCAATGCTCTATCCACTGCACCACCACCTCGTCAGGCTGTATTCATTTATTTTCTTAAGAATAAAAACCTCTTATTAGTGGTCCAGCTGAAAGCCAGTTGTCTGTAATCAGTTTCTTCTTCAGATCCCAGGACTTGATGAGGTTCATGAGCACGCCTCTCACAGGGAGCCAACCACCCTCCAACCCCCTAATTCTACCACTGCCTTGATCAGGCACTCCCGGTCTGAGTCACTGTCTTCCTGCTCCAGTCACCGCCGGGCCAGGTCTCAGGCAACCAGGGACCGATACCCCACAGCCGCTGGAATCACGCACACTGGCCAGTCCTGTGCTGTGTGTCTGCTCCTTTCCCGTGGGACACTCCTTCCCATGGTAAAGGCTCTGGCCTGCGTGTTCACCTCACTGTGACCCTGTGTAGAGTGGCATGCCTCCTGTTTCCAGGGACCTGTGAGTGTTACAAACTCCTTCCTTCACAACACTCATTTGCGTGTGCTTTCACACCTGAATAAAACAAGTATTGGGTACCCTTAGAACACACAGCACCCTGAAACTGCAAGACCAGGCGACACCGGGATAACATGAAGATGTTGATAGACACAAGAACGCAAGGGGGGACAACGTAATGAAGGGACAGTTTGAGTTCAACCACAGCCCAAACCAAACAGGTAAAATTAACCAAAAAGGAAACGTCAGCTCTGGGGACAACAATAAGTAAAACAATTACCTTCAACTGCAAAATGGGTGTAAGAGTGCATTGCTATTATCAGGATTAAATGTGTATGTACTTAAAACACTAAGCACAGAAACAGTACATACTATGCACTCAGTAAATGCTATATTACTATTATTATTATTTATTATTACTAGTACTGTTACCATCATAACATATCACTAAATAGCAATGGTATGGTTCAATTACTCATTCTTATTTTGAGTCCACTGAGGGCACCACAGTGTTTGGGCCTGGTGCTCGGGACAAACTTGAGTGTTGCTGTAACTCAGGCAGAGAGAGACCAGCGAGCACCGGATTACTCAAATTCCCTCACACGTTCATGAAGCATCTACTATTTGTCATGCCCTGTGCTTAGTGCTGCGTTCATCCCTGGGCCAATTACAAAGATGACTAGGACGTGGTCACCTGAGTTATCCATAGAAGTCTAGCAAGAAAAACAGGTGCAGAAACAAATCTCTGCCGCCCGGCTCGCCATGTGCTCTTGCGGAGGCATGACCGAAGCGCCAGGGTAGCCCAGCAGGAGGAATGTCTCCTGGGGAGGACGAGGGAGGGTCGGGGAAGACATCCAAAGGAGCTGGGCATCGATGATCAAATAGGAGTTCACCAGGCCAGCAAGGGAGGACGTGGCCAGCAGACGACAAGACACACGCTTCAGGGAGACACGAGTCATCTTGGTGTGTTGTCAGCCAGTGAGAAGACAGAATATAGAACAAGCGTGGGACCCAGAGCTGAGAGAGAGAGGAAACGCTGCAGATTAGGAAGAGGAGTTGAAGGCTAAAGTGGAAAGAATCAGGTGCCACCAAGGCATTTTGTCCAGGACAGTGACAACATAATGTGCACCATGGTTACAGAGGGTCCGTTGGGAAGCCCAGGGGTGCACAGTGACTCTGTGGACAGGCTGTCTTAGCCACCACTGAGTGCCAACCAGGTACGGAGAGCAGTGCTGCTCATTTATACACCTGTCCCTTGACGTCTCACTGCTGCCTAGTGAGTCCACTGCATCAGCGTCAACTTAGAAATGAAAGAACTGAGGCCCGGAGTGGCTTGACATGACCTGGCCAAGGTCATGTGCTATGCAAGTGGCCAAGCTGAGACCCTACTCCATCCAACCCCAAAGCTTTCGCTCTTCCATCTCTGATTTGCCTTCAGAGGGACAGGGAGGAGGTGCTGAGGTTGAAGGGGCAGCAGTGGGCTGGGACAGAGAGAGAGTACAATGGGACAGAGGTCAGGATAACAAAGGCTGAGATGGCCACACAAGCTAGCAGGCGAGGCAGCCTTGATACTGAGCTTACCCACAATGCCCTGGGCATCACGCCCCTGACCAAAATCGGTCAAGCCCTGGATGCAGGGCTGTGCTTCTGTCCTTGGGCAGACTCTTGGGGCTACACTTGGGATAGACTGACTATAGGTGACTATAAACTATAGATACCATACCCTAGCACCCTAGTCACACCTGATACGTGGTGACCATTAGAAGCTGCATGAGTTTGGAGGGATTTCACCCTATGGACTAAGACAGTTCAATGGCCACAATATGCATCTTCCTCGGTGTGGAATACTAATGCACACCTAATATGTGCCAGGTACGTAGTCAATTGCTGTTATTCTTCTCTAAGCATTGTGGCTTTTTACCATATTGTTTTTTACTGGATGAGCTGAATTTCAGAAAGCTTGAGTAGTTATCCCAAAGCCACATAACTGACATGCTCTCTCCACTCTAAATGGCACTGTCCCCTTGTCCAGCTGGCCACCTCCTCCTCTCCCTTTGCCAATGTTCCCAAGTTTGCAGAAACAGCATTGGGCAATTTAAAAGCCCAGCTTTTAAAACTCAGGCCCTGGGTCATGAACTCAAAAGCAGGTGGGTTTCACCACCCCAGACCATGAAGAAACAGCCGCTGCCTCGGAAGACATTAGATCCACATGATATTGTTCTTGCATTTCTCAGAAGAGGCGGGTGTCACGGGAGCCAGTCACAGCAGCTTTGATTCCAGGGAGGACTTTTAAATAAAGAACTCGGAGAAAGCTCCTTGACCTTGGGTACAGCCAGTCCGTCCTATGAAAGCTGGTCTCCTGAGATAGCTGCCATGAAGTTGGGCCCCACCCAGGTTGGACAGCCAGCAGCGGGCAAGAAGGGTGGGACCCTGCCAGATACAATGCATCCCCACCCCTCTGGGCTCACCCCAGTGCCCTGAAGACAACAGACCCCACGTCCCTGGGGATTTGGGACCTGCGGGGAGGGGCACTGGAGAGAAAGGTTATCTGTTACTTAAGAGAAAATGACAACACAGTAAGCACTGAACATAGTGACACTGTGGCCACCACTGGCCCACTCCCAGCCCCAGCCAGGACCGTTAGCAAAGCTGGAATCCAGGCTGGGACTTCTGCCAAAGCTGAAGAATGCAGGACAAGTTGGGCCGGTCCTCTCCTTCCCCCTGACATACCTGCAGGGCCCTGGGGGTGGGCGTGCTCCTGGCCTGATTAGGGGGAGGGGGGAGATGGGACATGGCGATGTGGTGGGGAAGGCTCTGCTGGTACCCACAGCCAGTGAGGTCGACTGGTTAGGTATGAGGCCGGCTTTCAGCCACAGAGGCACCAACCAAGCTCTTCTCCACTCAGCCAAAAATGGTGGCCTTTCCCTGCTGCAGCCAGGCCAAGCTACTACCCATGGCAGGCAAGGAAGGAGCCAGCACGTACTTAAGGTTCAGGAAACATCGAGCATTCTCGTGCAGGGAGGCAGGCAGAATTTCTAAGTCATGACACACAGAGTCCCGCAGTCTGTGGGCATTCAGGCCAAAGAAGGGAGAGGCCAGAGCCACAGCCTGACTCCTGGTGTAGCCCAGCATGACCACAGGGGTTCCTTGCTGTCCCCCTGCATGGGGCCCCAGGCCAGCAGGAGTAAAGCTCCACCCTGGAAGGCAGACAGACCTCACGAGCTGCGAGGAATGCAGGAGCTGGGCAAGGTTTCTGGAAGGTGCGGCTCTTTCTAGAAGCAGCTAGGAAGCTGGCCCTGGGGAGCACATGGGGCTGTGAGTCAGCAGGGGCTCTGGTTAAGAAGGTGGGCTCTGGGAAGGCAGGTGTTGCTGACCATCTGCATTTCTGACGAGCTACCCGGTGGTGCTAACACCACTTGTCTGAGGACTACACCTGAAGTGCACAGGGCCCTAGACTCACACCAGCTCAGACAGTGAACCAGACCACTCAGTGGTGTGTCTGGCTCACATGTAGATTGTTCTAGAGTCTCAAGATCAGTGTGTCCCAAACCTGGCGGCACATCAGAGTTAAATTGACAACTTGTGAAGCATGCCCAAGGTTCGGTGCCAGAAATTTGACTCCATAGGGATAGGATCTGGATTTCCAGAGTATTAAAAAAAAATGTTGCTCAGGGCCTGACCTGTGGTAGCTCAGTGGATAAGGCATCATCCTGAAACACTGAGGTTGCTATTTGAAACCCTGGGCTTGCGTGGTCAGTGCACATATGGAAGTTGATGCTTGCTGCTCTTATCCCCCTTCTCTCTCTCTGTCTCTCGCTCCCCACCCCCTTCCCCTGCTTCTCTAAAATGAATAAGTAAAATCTTTTTTTAAAAAATGTGGCTCAGGGGAAGCAAGATGGCCACGGAGTAGGCGAACGTACCAACTTCCAACTCCCAGAAGCAAAGTGGATTATAACTCAATTTAAAGAACCATCATCTGGATAAACCAACTATGAACTAAACTAAGTGGACTCTTCAACCAAGGAACACAGAAGAAGCCACATTGAGACTGGCAGAAATAGCGAAAACGCGAAGAGGGCTGCCCAGCTCCCTGGAGCAAACGGCAGCCCGGAGAGACCCGCGGGGCGGGAGGAAAGTTTGGCGGAGAGGGAGGGACCTGGGTCCCAGGAACCAAGCCCCAGCCTGCAGTCCCAGAGCCTAGAAGAGGGGTTTAGACAGTTTTGAGCTGTGAAACAAGTGAGGGAGCTCCCAGGCCTACAGTGTGGAGTATTAGGTCCCTTCCTACTCTGCTGAGGGTTGCTGAAGGGTTTGGGGCGACAGGAGGCTGAAATGCGGTTCTGTCGTCGTGGGCAGAGGCCAAGCCGGTGGGAGCTCGGTCAAGCCCAGCAGGGTCGGAGGGGACGCGCGAAAGCGGTCCGGAAGCTGTGGGCCCGCATTTATTCCCACTTACTGGGACAAAGCGGGAGGCTAGGAACGGGCAGAAATCTGCTCTGCGACCCTGCACAAGCCGGCCCTGACCACGGGGACGGGGCTAGGACCAGGGACAGGCGGGGACTCGCGACTGAGCTCACGCTACCAGCGGCCCCCCACGCCCAGCCGGAGAAACCGCGGTTTGCCAGTATACGTGCGTGAGCGGCTCCGAACGCAGGAACGGGGTGGACCCCGAGACAAGTGGAGGCTCGCAGCTGAGCTCACGCTACTAGCCCCGCCCGGCCAGAGAAACCGCGAATTGCATTCATACGTGCACGAGCGGGCTCCGAACGCAGGGGCGGGGTAGAGTCCGGGATGAGCGGAAGTACGCAGCTGAGCGGAAGCCAGCAAACACGCCCGGCCCAATAAACCTGGGTTTGCGACTCTGCACAGAAGAGCCCTGGCCTCGAGGGCGGGGCTAAATCTCCAGACGGGCAAAGGCTCACAGCTGAGAGCACGTCAAAAGCCCCGCCCAACCCGCGAAACTGTGGCGAGCAGGCTCTGACTGCGGGTTCTGGGCGTAAGTCCGGAAATAGGCTGGGTTCGCAGCTGAGCAAAGGTGCTCACCTCTACCCTTGGTGCTAAGTCTTGTGGCTTCAGTGACAGCCCCTCCCACAGAGGAGAGGAAGAAATCACAGCAAAAGCCACAGTGGGCTGGCGCTGGCAACGCTCATACCCAACCACCCTAGGCACCGGCAGAGGGGGTGGGGGCCTGCAGACAGACCACACCTAAAGAACACAAAGGCAACGCCTACTGGACTCCAGTGGCCACAACTTGCTTATACACAGACAAAATGGGCAGGCAGAGGAATGCAAACCAAATGAATCAAGAGAAATCCCCAGAGAAGGACCTGAATGAACCAGATATAACCAAATTATCAGAAGCAGAATTTAGAATAATGATAGTTAGGATGTTCAAAGATATTAGAGCAACAATGGATAGTCATTATGAACACCTAAATAAAGAGATAACAAGTATAAAAAACGAAATTGAAATAATAAAAAAGAATCAGACAGAAATGACAAATACAGTATCAGAACTGAAGACCACAATGGAAGGAATTAAAAGCAGGATGAATCACGCTGAGGATCGAATAAGTGAGTTAGAGGACACAATAAACAAAGGCACAGAAGCAGAGAAGAAAAAGGAAAAGAGACTCAAAAAATGTGAGGAAACTCTAAGGGAGATTTGTGACAACCTGAAGAGAAACAACATTCACATCATAGGGGTGCCTGAAGAAGAGGAGAGAGGACAGGAAATGGAAACTTTGTTCAATCAAATCATAGCAGAAAACTTCCCTAAATTAAGGCTGGGAAACACTCCACACGTTCAAGAAGCACACAGAACTCCATTAAAGAGAAACCCAAAAAGATCTACACCAAGACACATCATAGTTAAAATACCAAAGCTAATGGATAAAGAAAAAATCTTAAAAGCTGCTACAGAAAAAAAGGCTATCACCTACAAAGGAGCCCCCATAAGGATGACATCCGACTTCTCAACAGAAACACTTGAGGCCAGAAGGGAATGGCAAGATACAATCAAAGTAATGCAGAACAAGAACCTACAACCAAGACTACTTTATCCAGCAAGGCTAACATTTAAAATTGAAGGAGAAATAAAGAGCTTCCCAGAAAAAGAAAGCCTGAAGGAATTCATAAAAACCAAATCAATTCTGCAAGAGATACTAAGGGGCCTCTTGTGAACAGTTTAAAGGGAGGAATGAATATAGCAAAAAAAAAAAATACAGCTTTAAAGAATAAAATGGCAATAAACAACTACATAGCAATAATAACCTTAAATGTAAATGGATTAAATGATCCAATCAAAAGACATAGGGTAGCTGCATGGATAAAGAAACAGGACCCATACATATGCTGTCTACAAGAGACACACCTTAAAACAAAAGATGCACATAGACTGAAGGTAAAAGGATGGAAAAAAATATTTCATGCAAATGGAAATGAAAAAAAAGCAGGGGTAGCAATACTTATATCTGACAAAATGGACTTTAAAACAAAGGCTGTAGTAAGAGATAAAGAAGGACACTACATAATGATAAAGGGAACAATTCAACAGGAAGATATAACTATTATAAATATCTATGCACCAAATATAGGAGCCCCGACATACATAAAGCAGACTTTGATGGATATAAAGGGCGAGATTAACAGCAATACTATCATAGTAGGGGATTTCAATACCCCTCTAACAACACTGGATAGATCCTCAAGAAAGAAAATTAATAAAGAAACAGCAGACTTAAAGGAGACACTAGATCAAACTTGATTTAATAGATATCTTCAGAACTTTTCACCCTAAAGCAGTAGAATATACATTCTTCTCAAGCGCTCATGGTACATTTTCTAGGATAGACCACATGTTAGGACACAAAAATGGTCTCAATAAATTTAAGAAGATTGAAATCATATCAAGCATTTTCTCTGATCACAATGCCATGAAACTAGAAATTAACCACAAAAAAAACCCTGAAAAATACTCAAACACTTGGAAGCTAAATAGCATGTTATTAAATAATGAATGGATTAACAATGAGATCAAAGAAGAAATAAAAAAGTTTCTAGAAACAAATGATAATGAGCATACATCAACTCAAAATTTATGGGACACAGCAAAAGCAGTTCTGAGAGGGAAGTTTATTGCACTACAGGCATATCATAAGAAGCTAGAAAAAGCTCAAATAAGCAACCTGACCCTGCAGCTAAAAGAACTAGAAAAACAACAACAAATAAAACCCAAGACAAATAGAAGGAAGAAAATAATAAAGGTCAGAGCAGAAATAAATGACATAGAGGCTAAGGAAACAATACAGAGGATCAATGAAACAAGAAGCTGGTTCTTTGAAAAGGTAAACAAGATTGATGAACCTTTAACTAGACTCACCAAGAAAATAAGAGAGAGGACTCAAATAAATAAAATTAGAAAGGACAGTGGAGAAATAACAACTGACACAACAGAAATACAAAGCATTGTAAGAAAATACTATGAAGAACTATATGCCAAAAAATTAGACAATCTTGGTGAAATGGACAAATTTCTTGAATCATATAACCTTCCAAAAATCAATCTGGAAGAAGCAGAACACCTAAACAGACCAATTACAACAAATGAGATCGAAACAGTTATCAAAAAACTCCCAAAAAAGAAAAGTCCTGGGCCTGATGGCTTCACAAGTGAATTCTATCAAAAATTCAAAGAAGAACTAACTCCTATCCTTCTCAAGCTATTTCAAAAAATTCAAGAGGAAGGAAGACTTCCAAACTCCTTTTATGAGGCGAGCATAATTCTGATCCCAAAACCGGGCAAAGACAACACAAAGAAAGAAAATTATAGGCCTATATCCCTGATGAATTTAGACGCTAAAATTCTCAACAAAATATTAGCCAACCGGATCCAGCAATATATGGAAAAAATCATACACCACGATCAAGTGGGATTTATTCTGGAGAGGCAAGGCTGGTTCAATATTCGCAAATCAATCAATGTGATTCATCACATAAACAAAAGGAAGGACAAAAATCACATGATAATTTCAATAGATGCAGAAAAGGCATTTGATAAAATCCAGCACCCATTCATGCTCAAAACTCTCAGTAAAGTGGGAATACAGCGATCTTTCCTTAACATGATAAAGGCCATCTATGATAAACCGACAGCAAACATCATACTAAATGGACAAAAATTAAAAGCAATCCCCTTAAGATCAGGAACCAGGCAGGGTTGCCCACTTTCACCACTCTTATTCAACATAGTTCTGGAAGTCCTAGCTACAGGAATCAGAAAAGAAGAAGAAATAAAAGGCATCCAAATTGGAAAAGAAGAAGTAAAACTGTCACTATTTGCAGATGATATGATATTGTATATTGAAAACCCTAAAGTCTCAGTCAAAAAACTACTGGACCTGATAAATGAATTCAGCAAGGTGGCAGGATATAAAATTAATACTCAGAAATCAGAGGCATTTCTATATACCAACAATGAACTGTCAGCAAAAGAAATTAAGAAAACAATCCCCTTCACTATTGCAGCCTAAAAAATAAAGTACCTAGGAGTAAATTTAACCAAGGAGGTTAAGGACTTGTACTCGGAAAATTATAGAACATTGATAAAAGAAATCAAGGAAGATACAAACAAGTGCAAGCATATACCGTGCTCATGGCTAGGAAGAATAAACATCATTAAAATGTCTATATTACCCAAAGCAATTTATAAATTCAATGCAATACCAATTAGAATACCAATGACATACTTCAAAGATATAGAACACATATTCCAAAAATTTATATGGAACCAAAAAAGAACACGAATAGCCTCAGCAATCTTAAAAAGAAAAAATAAAGCAGGAGGTATCACTCTTCCAGATATCAAGGTTTATTATAAGGCCATTATACTCAAGACAGCCTGGTACTGGCATAAGAACAGGCACATAGATCAATGGAACAGAACAGAGGACCCAGAAATAAACCCACAGCTTTATGGACAACTGATATTTGACAAAGGAGGAAAGAACATACAATGGAGTAAAGACAGTCTCTTTAACAAATGGTGTTGGGAAAATTGGACATCTACCTGCAAAAAAATGAAACTAAACCATCAACTTACACCATTCACAAAAACAAACTCAAAATGGATAAAAGACTTAAATGTAAGCCGTGAAACCATAAGCATCTTAGAAGAAAACATAGGCAGCAAGCTCTCTGACATCTGTAGCAGTAGTATATTTGCCGATTTATCTCCACGGGCAACTGAAATAAAAGGCAAGATAAACAAATGGGACTATATCAAACTAAAAAGTTTTTGCACAGCTGAGGACAATAGGAACAGAATAAAAAGACAAACCACACAATGGGAGAACATATTCGACAGCACATCTGATAAGGGGTTAATAACTAAAATTTATAAAGAACTTATAAAACGCAACACCAGGAAGACAAACAACCCAATCAAAAAATGGGCAAAAGAAATGAATAGAAATTTCTCCAAAGAGGACATACAGATGGCCAATAGGCATATGAAAAAATGCTCAACATCACTAATCATTAGAGAAATGCAAATTGAAACCACAATGAGATATCACCTCACACCAGTCAGAATGGCACTCATCAGCAAAACAACACAGAATAAGTGCTGGCGAGGATGTGGAGAAAAGGGAACCCTTCTACACTGCTGGTGGGAATGCAGACTGGTGCAGCCATTGTGGAAAACAGTTTGGAGATTCCTCAAAAAATTAAAAATCGAACTGCCTTTTGACCCAGCTATCCCACTTATAGGAATATACCCTAAGAACACCATAGCACTGTTCGAAAAGAAGAAATGCGCCCCCATGTTCGTGGCAGCATTGTTCACAATAGCAAAGATCTGGAACCAGCCCAAGTGTCCATCAGAAGACGAGTGGATTAAAAAGCTATGGTACATATATACTATAGAATACTACTCAGCCATAAGAAACGATGACATCGGATCATTTATAACAAAATGGATGTACCTTGATAACATTATACGGAGTGAAATAAGTAAATCAGAAAAAAAGAAAAACTGAGAACAGCATGATTACATACATAGGTGGGACATAAAAGTGAGAATATGAGACATGGACAAGAGAGTGGTGGTTATGGGATGGGGGGAGGAAGGGAAGAGTGGGATAGGGAAGAGGGGAGGGACACAGGGAAAACCAGATAGAAGGTGACAGAGGACAATTTGACTTTTGGTGATGGGTATGCAACACAATTGAATGATAAGATAACCTGGAGATGTTTTCATTGTACATATGTACCCTGATTTATTGGTGTCACCCCATTAGAATTAATAATAATAAAATATATATTTAAAAAAAAATGTGGCTCAGGAATTCTGTTGCAGAGCCCTTTCCACAGATCACTGCCCCACCTGACCATCCTGAGCCACCAGGACCTGCTTGCTCTCTGCCTCTTCCATTTCTGACTCTCTAGTGCCACCTACTGTATTTCTCTTGTCTGTCCCAGTGACCTCACAGCTCCCTTCCATCCACAATTGGACACAAGTATCCAGAAAACCTCTAGAGTGAGATTTGAAGGACATGAGGACAGTGGGCCCCTGACCCAAAATAAGATCGCTCTCCCACTTCAGCTGGTCTCAGTGCCTTCAATTACTCAGGTTGCACTCTCACCCCAAGACCTCAGGGGCAGGGGCAGGGGCAGGGCCAGAATCCTCTTTACCTCTCCATCCTGGGGCTTCACAAAGGGAAGCAAGGACAGCCTCTAACAGTGATGGTAAAATTTAAGTGAAAGCTTTGAGCTAAGCATTGCCCTTTCTTCCGTGTTTATCAAAGGAAAACATCTTGGGTAGAGCAATCTCAGTCAGGTGCCTCCTGTGGTTTCTCTTCTTGGACATAAACAGAGCTGCTCAGAGGGGAGGAGGATGGAGATGCCAGAGAAGGGGAGCAGGTGGAGGCTCTTAGAGCACTTACAGCGCTATTTGCTAAGCACTTTACAGACATGACCGCTCAGGATCTAAACCTGCTCGCATCTCAGGATCAACGGGAGAATTCAACATTATACATCCCCAGACCCCATTCTAACCTGCTGAGTCAAAGTCTCCAGCAGCAGAAAGCAGGAACAGTTCACGCTCCCAGGTGATTTCTGGTGTGCAGGGTGCACTGTACTACCCTGTGGAAACCTCACGGCAGCCCATTTTACAGATGAGGTCATTCACGTGAAATCCCACAGGGCCAGAGCCAAAGCAAGGAGAAGAAAATGGGACCTAACTTTCTACTGGCATTTTCATAGGAAGTAAAAATATTCAAAATCCTGGCGGGGGAGGGGCTGACCTGTGGTGGTGCAGTGGATAAAGTGTCGACCTGAAACGTTGAGGTTGCCAGTTTGAAACCCTAGGCTTGCCTGGTCAAGGCACATATGGGAGTTGATGCTTACTGCTCCTCCCCCCTTTCTCTCTCTCTGTCTTGCCCTCTCTCTCTCCTTTCTCTCTAAAAATGAATAAAAATCTAGAAAAAAAATCCTGGGCGGGGAGTAATGATGTTTTGCTCTGAATATGCCAGCATTTCCCGAGGAACGCTGAGGTCGCCGGTTCAAAACCCTCGCTAGCCTGGTCAAGGCACCTTTGGGAGTTGATGCTTTCTGCTCCTCCCCCCTTCTCTCTCTCTCTCCTCTCTAAAAAATGAATAAAGACTTTAAAAAATACTTTAATAAAAGAAAGCATGTGTGTGGCTTATGGTCAAGATGGTGTAGTAAATTTGTACTTTGAGTCACCCTAGCTGATCCAAATCCACAGTATATAAAAGGATAAGACAAAATGATCATTGCGAGGCTCAAAAACAAAGTAAACATCGTCATGAACCAAAGGCAGATTAGAAATGGAGAGCCACTGGTCCACGAGGCCACGGTCTGGGAACAGAGGGTGTGGCCAGCCCCTGCGGAGGGACACGTGCGATTGGGCACAGGGACAAAGCTTCATCCACACTGAAGCCTGTCTTGATAAGCAGTTCCCACTACGGGAGAAAGAGCTTACTAAGGTCTGCAGCCCCCTGCTTAGGGCTCAGGCTATCGCGGGCGCTGGCAGGACAAGGAACCAAACGAAGGGGCTGTCTCGCTCAGAGCCCGTGTCAAGTTTCCCCAGTATCGCTGTAAAAGAGAAGGACTGCCATGCTGTTATAAGGCCTGGCTCTGGGCTGTGCCGTGGGGCTGGGGAGGACAGTAGACTGGAGCATGTCCCCCAAGTCCCCTGGTCTTAATGTTGGAGAGCAAGGTACTGCGGTAAGGGTGAGATGGGTGTACTGTTAGAGGAGGGAAATAACAAGTAAAACAGTCATTCAGAACGAGCCTGAAGGCAAAACTTCTTACACTGATGAAGAGATGTAACAGAAAGGAATACAGCAAAAATAAAGAAATGAACAGACATATTAGGTGGAATATGGATTCACACCAAAGTTATTTCTTTGGACAGCCTGACAATGGCTCTCCATAAGTACAACGAGGATGCTTACAGATATGGATTAAGGAACAACTCCCACTGCAAAGAGAAATTATGTAACAGAAACAAAAATGAAACACTACCCAATAAGTAGCTAGGGGAAAAGAAACAGGTAGATGTCTTAGAAATGAAAAGTACAGCCATTTAAATTAAAACGAAAATATCACTTTGGCGGGAAATATCTCACAGGAAGCAGCCAAAAAGAGAGTTCACGAAGTAGAATGTAGCAAGGAAGAACTCCACCAGCACAGCAAGTCAACCGGAAAAAGGGATAACTTGTGTCTGAGAAGTGTTCCAGAAAAGAGAATTAAGGACATCACAGAAGAGAAGCTCTTGGAAAGATGTCTGAAAGCTTTCTAAAATTGAAGAAAAAAAAGCCCTGGCAAGATGCTAGTTGGTTACAGAGGCATCCCGTAGCACAGAGGTTGCCAGTTCAACCCCCAGTCAGGGCACATACAGAAAAAGACGGATGTTTCTGTCTCTTTCTCTCTCCCTCCAATAAATCAATAAATAAAATAAATAAATAAATAAATAATTTTTAAAAATACATTGTTTATTTTAAAAAATTGAGAAAAACATGACAAATGAGCGAAAGTAGGCTCTGAGCATCAAATAGGGCAAATAAAAATGAATCTATGTACATTGTGGTGATTCAGCAGAACACACAGGTGAAGGATAAAGTTTGAAAGCCTCACAGAAGACTAATGTTTTTTAAACACTAAGAGGAAACAGCTGTCAATCAACCTAGAGCTAAGTTCTAGATGATGTTTGGCTGGAGTAAAAAATAATAAATAACTTAAAACTAAAATAGACATTAAGTGCATATATTTAAAAATTAAGGAGAATCTATAATTCTATGAACCAATGTCACCCCAATAAATTCAATAATTTTTTTTTTAATTAAGGAGGACACTAAAAGAACGAGAATTCAATCTATGGTCATAAAATCTGCTGAAGGAAAACAAAAAAATGGGATGGAGAACTATATTTTTTTCAATAGAAGTCAGAAAAGGAAAGCAAGTAATTCAGATTTTCAGATGTCAATACACTGGATAACAGGATTATAGGCTCAGAGGACTTGTACAGGTCTAAAACCAGTAAAATGACATCTAAGTCAGCTATACTAAGAAAGACTCAGAAAGTGAACTAACTCCTGGTAGGTCGTGAACGCTGCCTGCTTGTCTGTGATTTGGAAACTCCATAAGTGATCCTGGTGTCCAGAACTGAGAGAGGCCATTAGAACTCCCACGGGGCCAGCTTGAGTTCAGGGCCCGATCAGATGGCCAGCCCCAAACCCCTTCCAACCCAGCTCTTAAGGATCCTACGTGAACATAAAGTCTTCTTCCGTTCAAAAAGTTTGCAAGGTGGGACCCACGGAGGATAGTGTCTCTCCTGCTACTCCCCACCCCACCCCCACCATAACCCTAAAAAGAGGTCTCGAGTAGCAGGGTCAGTTGGAAATAACCATCATCCAAGTGAAACTGTCCCTAGGGGAGAACCTAATCTCTACCTCTAAACATCAGGGCTAAGCAGACCCAGGCCAGCTGGGAGGATGAGCTCCCGGGAAACTGAGAGTTCCTTCCTTCAAACGCCCTGCAGAGAAAAACAGAGAGGCTGTGTTTCTGGTGGAGAGAGCATGGCCTTTCAAAGCTGAAGGAGGTTTCAGAGCTGGTCCTGAGACCTCAAGCCAGTGAAGTAACCTCTCTTAAACTCCTTTGTGTGTAACTGAGGCCACTCATCCATTCACATGGTTCTTAGGAGGACTGATAGGACAGAAAGGGAAATGCTTGGGCACCTGGCACAGAGAAAGCTCTCAGGAAGCAACAAAAAAATCACAGTAAACCCAGACATTTATCTTTTGTGAAAGCACTCTGAATTGTCCATCAACTGGGAATACCTCGTATGTTCACAAAATACCATTACACAAGACGGCTGCTCAGTGTTCAACATGTAAGACTGATCTTTCTCTCTCCAGCTGATGACCTCTCACTCACTGGGCATTTCTAATTGGATGAAACCCAGAAACCTGACCCCATCTTGCTTCGCCATTAACGGTGAAGTGTCTATCACATGGCTATTAATAAACTCAGTTTCTGCCTGGATCAAATCAGAGAAGATGCCAACCAGCCAAGCCCCCTTTTCCTTCATTTTGAAACAACTTGGAAGTTCAAATCACCTTCCTTCGAATGAGAGGGTTCACTCAAGAATGTCCACAGGTCTCTTACTGTCGGCGGAAACGTTTTATGTGTTCATTTCATTTTTCATTTGTCCTCCACTTGCATGGAGCAGAGACAGGATCCCGCCCAAAGGACAGCGCCTTCTAAGGGGGGTATTTCTGAGCCAGGACACTGGGCTAGCCCTGCTCCCTTCTTGCTCGACTGGAAAGCCCCAGAAGCTGTGTGTCTGGTGCAGGAAGTGTGCACCTGTGACTTCAGATCAAAGGCCGGTGCGGGTCTCTTCTTCTTCTCTTTCTTTTTCCTTACTACTCAGCCCCTATTCCCATCACTCAGGTCCAGCTCCAGGCCCCCCAGCCACAAAAGGCCCTCTGACCTGCTTCAGTCCCTCTGACGACTCCCGGCCCCAAACCGACAGTCCTGAGTGTCCAAACTTCAGCGTTCAAAGCATAACTAGCCAGTGCCTTCTCTCCTGCTTTCTGCCACACCGTTTGGCATCTTAAAGCATAAGAACATAAAATTAGACACGACGCCTGTTCTGTAATACACATTAGTTCCCAGAGCTCTTAGCTCACTGGCTGCCATTGCAGTCCAGACCACGTGTCAGTCTTTCATGCCCCCACAGGGCCGAGCGCACACAGAGCAGGCACACGAGGTGAGCTGCATTTGTAGAGAGCCCCACAATTTGCCAAATGCTTTGAGGCATATAACACACTTGGGCCTCACAGAACCAGGCAGGGAAATGGAGCTTCTCAGAATAGTGACCTTGTCCAAGGTCACATAAGCAGTTCTTTGGAATGATGGGCCTCTACCCCTGGTTTCTAGACCCTGAGTCTTGGGCACCTCAGGGTAGTGCTTCCAAAACACGTTAGACACATGCCAAAAAAATGCATTTCTTGTTGGCTAAGAGTACGTCCTTAACACATACGTAATTTCAATTTAAATGCATTCAGTTGTTCATACTCTTGGCAAAAATAGAGAAAGAGAAAAATTATCATAATTGTATCCATGTGTGGAAACTGTTTTTGCTGTGTCTGCCCCGAGTCACTCCCGAAACACCTTGGAGAGGGAGGTGTAAATCTGCCGCTTCCCCAATGTCTCACTTCCCAGGTGGATCCAGTCCTGACATGACTGCAGCGCCCAATAAGGGAGGTCACATCAGGCCAAAAAGAGCGATTGTGCCAGGCTCCCAGGAAGAAATGGAAACCAGCTGGAAGGCTGTGGGACACAGCGCCCCCCTGACAGATTTTATATAACACTCCTTCCCTGCATGCTAAGTGCTATACTGCTTTTTAACTCATTGGGTCCCCACAAAAATCTGTTTGCAGGTGAGGAAATGAGGCTAGGAAGGTGACTCACCAGACAGTAAACTGGAGGACTCGGCCTGGAGTCCTGACAGGGAGTCTCTTTAATCTGGTCCCTTTACCGTTAACACCAACATGTCAAGGATGGTGGCTGCAATATTCTAAGGGACCTTGACCATGCACAGTTTGTGCCTCTGGTACTGACTTTAGATCCTAATCTTTGCATGAAACATATCACCACCAAACAAAGCCCCAGCCCACTGTAGCCCTGACCAGAGGGTTGGGGGAGACCACCAGGACCCCTAAGTGGCAGTGAGAAAGGACCTTTGAAAACAAGTTATGGGTGAAGAGATGGCTCCAATGCCAGGCACAGGTGTGGCCTTACAGGCGTGTGCTAGGTTGCGTGATCATCCCATTCCAGAGCAAAGGAGGCTCTATAAATAATCACATGGGGACTATCGGTGTGAACCCAACTGAGCCGGGTGCACACACAGCTGTGTGCTATGTGCTCTGGGACATCAGGACGGACGGAGCCATCGTCACTGCCCATGGTTGGAGACAACAGGGCCGAGAAAAGGAAGGTGAGGCCAGCTTTTGAGAGGCCTTGAACACCAAGCTGAAATGTGCGGGTGAAGACCACACTCAGAATTCCACTCCGTGTTGGGAGACACAGGGCCTGGATTTGCACACCTCCCCCTCACAGTGCTAAGACCAATGGTCCCCATAGAAATGATGTGATATCTCTCTCCCATGGTATTTGCAGACCATCCTGTAACACCAGGCTGTCTTTTTTCAGGACTAGTGCAACTATTAATAGTAGCTACCATTTACCTATTACCTGTGAGTAGTATACTATTAGATACTGTGAACCCCGTTTTACAGATAAGAAAACTAAGGCTCTAGGAAATCAAAACTCGTAAGTGGCAAAACGAAGGCTTGAGCCCAGGCCCAAAGCGCCTGCCCCTATTCCCCCGCCCCCCAGGTTCACCCTGGGTCCTACGTATTTGGTGCAAAGTGTCTGCTTTCTGTCATAGGCTGGATGCCTGACCAAGATGAATGCCACGTGCATGCCCTGGCTGCAGAGAAATAAAACCCCGAGTGGCTGAGGAACAAAACCTGCAGGCTTAGCTTGTGAGGAACGCCCTGTCCTCCCAAAGCCGGGCTAAGCCCTCAGCCTGCACGGCTCCACCTCCATGAGCTCTGGTTATTGAAATCCTATGCTTCTCCAAGGCTGGGCTCCAGTGCCAGCTTCTCAGAGACAGACGCCTTCCCTGGCCCGGCCAGTTGGAATTCCTCCTGATCGCATCCTCCACCCCTACCCCGGGGGAATGTGGCAGTTGGTTGGGTGCAGGTCCACCCACTCATGTTTTATTTTGACCTCCCACAGGTGGGGACCAGGTCTGTCCATCTTAGCACACCCCACGAAGCTCTGCACACACTTAAGGCCCAGAGGTCAAGCTCCACAGGCTCTTGGGATGACTGTGGTCAGCATTGCAGGTGGAAGGTGCCAACGTAACAGGTGCCTCCGGGGGCGCACAGAGCCGCCAGCAGCCCCTCCCCGGCCCCAGGAATGGAAGCACCCTTGAGGTCCAAGCCTCCTTTCACTCTGCCCAGAAGCATTCAGCCCGGCCCCGGGTTCCCTGCCACAGCAGCTGCGGCTTCCTAAACTCCCCGCATTATAGTCAGTCTGTCTACAAGTCTGACTCAGTTTCCTGCTTCCTGGTCCAGCTCTGTTCTGCAAAAGACACCTCTGGGCTAGGGCCCCCTCTGTCCTCAGGGGCTAGTCCAAAGGCCAGCTCTTCCACTGGCATGGCCAGTTAGGCTTCCAGTGTCCTCAGGGTGCAGACACCCCTCTGCACAACAGGTCAGATTCTTCCAGACATGGGCACCAGCCTGAGACCTGCCTGAGTGTCCGGACCCCATCGCATCCTGTGCTGGGGCCAGTGCTACAGTCCTAGAGTCCAGTGATTGCCTCCCCAGTGCCCTCCCTGGGATGGATGCCTGCCCCTCACCCCAGGGACAGAAAGTCAGTGTCACACAGCAGGATATCCAAGCCACATGGGGACAGCAGATGGGCCACTAAAGGTTTTAACCCGGGGCTTTAGAATTAAGCACACAGACAGTGTGGGTTGGAAGAGTTATGGAATAAAGGGGACAAGAGGTAGACCCGAAATTCCTTCTGTGGCTTGGTTATAAGAGCCTTCAGGGAAAGGGCGCGAAGTCCCAGATCTCTGTGTGCGAAGTCCCCAGGCTTGCTAGAGGCAGGGTGGCTGGACTGTTACTGTCTTATTCACACTTCGCTGTATATTCTAGACCAGAGATCCCCAAACTTTTTACACAGGGGGCCAGTTCATTGTCCCTCAGATCGTTGGAGGGCTGGACTATAAAAAAACTATGAACAAATTCCTATGCACACTGCACATATCTTATTTTAGAGTAAAAATAAAAAAGGGAACAAATACAATATTTAAAATAAAGAACAAGTAAATTTAAATCAACTAACTGACCAGTATTTCAATGGGAACTATGGGTGCGGATGCATCCTGTGCTTCTCTCACTGACCACCAATGAAAGAGGTGCCCCTTCAGGAAGTGCCGTGGGGGCCTGATAAATGGCCTCAGGGGGCTGCATGCAGCCCACAGGCCGTAGTTTGGGGACCCCTGTTCTAGACTTTCTACAAAAAACGTGCTTTCATAACCAGGAAAAATAAGTAATAATCAAAAACTATGAGCAAAAAGCGGATATTGCCAGAGCTCCCTCAGATCACAGCATCTGGAGGGTGCCCAGGATGACAGCGCCAGGGCTGGGCTGGCCCCTGAGCCACTGGGTGTGAGTCCCAACCTCATAGCCTTAGTTTTTTCAGCTGTCAAATGGGAATGACTGTGTCTTCTGGGTTGTGCGAGAGAGATGCAACCCACCATAGGACCCGAGGGTCAGGGTTGCAGAGACTACTGGTCACAATAGTTGATGTGGGAGGCTTTATGGGAGTCCAGCACTGCCAATTTGGGAGAAGCAGGTGCCCTGATTGGCCAGCACAGGGCTGCTCCGTGTGAGGGGCATTCCAGGAATGGGAACAGGACATGGTCCTCTCAATCCCAACTAAGCACAAAAGCAGTCTGTTTCATCAGAGTGCGGGGTCCGTTGACCTCACAGCATTCCTGGGGGGAGGGTCCCAACCCTGCCCTCAGCCTGTGGAGGGAGGGTCATCCATGAACCCCCGGTCACTTCCGCAGCCATTCGTCCACGCAGCAGCACTTGCCCAAAGGGCCAAGTGGTAAATGGTGGCGGAGGAGGGAGCAGAAGCTGCGTCCCCTTTCATCCTCAGACGTCTTCATTGCACTTCCACCTGAGCTCCCACAGAAAGCTTCCCTGAGAACGAGCCTGACCGAAGGGACAGGTGACCAGAAGCCGGGAGGCTCTCCCCGTGCATGCCATGCCCCTCCCTCATTTCCACAAGGAGGCAGAAAGCCCAGGCTTTCTCTGCTTCCAGGTATGTGGGCCCCCCAGAACCCTGGAGTGCCAGCCCAGCCTTCTGCAGAGGAGGACCAGAAGTGGGCGGTCACAGGTGACCCAGATGCCACCAGAGGTGGGATTTAACACCTTATACTCACTGCAGAAAAACCCCTGGCCTTTGGAAGAAACAGCAAGGCTAGCATTCTAGCCCCCGCCCTGCCCTCAGTACCCTCTTCCACTTGCAGTTATCTGAACACCCTCTACTCCTGCTTTTGGGGCTGTGAGCAAAAATAACTACTTTTGAGCCAACCTTCTGTCCCCACCTCACCTGAAAGCCCTGGTGTGCCGGATAAGCTCTCACAAGGCAGGACAGGACAGCCAGCCACTGGTGCTAGAGTCCAGTGGTGCCCAGAGCACATGCATCACACCCTGAGACACAGTGGTTAAATGACTGCATGGGGGGGCATCACTGTGAGGCTTGGGGCCCCTCCTCCTTCCTCACGCACAGACAAGGCGAGGTCCCCACATAGTGCCTGGGGAGGTACAGCCAGAAACCCTCAAAACACCCCATGTGCCTGTCTTGGTGACCAAAGCAACTAGTTATTTTCTATCCAAAGTAAAAAAAAAAAAGTCTTGAATTCTTGAATAAGTTCTAAGACAGTGGTTCTTAACCTTTTCTGAGGTACCGAACCCACCAGTTTTATATGCGCATTCACCGAACCCTTCTTTAGTGATAAATAAAATAGGATTTTATTTTCCAAATTCAAGACATAGATATATGTGTTTTTACTGGTGCACAAAATGAGCCGTGCATGAACATCACCTTGCTCAAAGAACAAAACCAACAAAGTGCATGAACTCACAACAAACTACCGTATTACTTTATTCTGGCCTCCGCGGCAGAGGCTTCTCCGAACCCCTGAGGCCAACTCATCGAACCCCTAGGGTTTGATAGAACCCAGGTTAAGAACCACTGTTCTAAGACCTCCATAAATTCAACCTCCGTAGCAGGAGCCCTTAGGAAGCAGCCAGTCTTGCCATTTATTTGAAGAAATACAAATGCACAAATCCTAAATGACACCCTCCCGGCACAAATGACCCCGTGGGTCCCATGGACACTCTCCTCCTGGGGATGGCAGTGTGCAATGGCCATGCATGGCTTACCCATGACCAAGGAGAATCCAGGTGGCTCTTGTCCTGCGAAGAGTCCCAGCTGGAGCCACAGGTGCTGTCCTGCTTCTCCATGGCCCGGGCCCTGGGATGCTGGCTGCCTGCTCACCACCACCAACAAGCCCTGGGAGAAGAGTGTCTGCTCAGTGGCTCATTTCACACTCTCAGGAGCAGGACACTGAACCCCTAGGGCGGGCGGCTTCCCTTTCCACCCCAGGAGCCAGGCCAAGTCACAAGGCTCAGGGAGAGGGCAGTGTTGAATTGCAGATCCTCTCCCACCTGGAGACTGGCTGACGACAAGGAGACACCTCCAGCCCCCAAGGGACGCAGGCTGCCGCAGGCACCAGCTTCTCTGGACTGGGGGAGGGGAGACGGGCTGGGCACATGACCCACTTTGTTCATTCTTTCCTCTACAGCTCTCTGAGGTGCCATGTGGCTCAGAGACTGACTAACTTCCCCAAGGTCACACAGCATTAAGGACAGAGCTGGGATTCAGACCAGAGGGGATGTGATAGGAGGAGGTGAGAGGGAGGGACGATCTCACTTGCTGGGGGCAGGAAACCTTGCCAAAGGCTGTGTAGATCACACACAAACGCTCTGGGGAACCCTTTCTTCTGTTCCTCCGAGTTGCCCCCACATCTCTAGAGAAGTCAGAAAAGCTCAGGTCAGTGGGCCACCATCATCACCTCCCTCAGGCTTAGCCACATCTGTCACCGCAACAGCTCTCCAGTTTGGAAGACTTCCCCAACACCAGGAGCTAAGCAGTTAAGCTGCATGCTGGTGTCTAACCTGCACAGCAGCCCTATAAGGTTACAGGTCAAAAATAGGAGTTTGAAGAACTATCCTCAGGTTCCAAGGCAGGAAGTCGCAGCGTGGGGCCAGGTTGACTTCAAAAGCAGGACGGGCAATCCAGCTCTCATCCTACCAGCAGTCGGGGTCTCAAGGTGATAAACCCTGGTTTCAGAGGGACCTGCAGCCGGGTGGTAGAGACATACATAACGAGGGCAGTTCTTGGGGAGGCTGAGAGAAGAGAGCCACTGCAAGAGTGGATGACAGAGGTTTTGGTCTGGTGTGACAGGGACAGAGTGGGGGACACTCTGTGATCTCACACTGAGAGAGAAAGGAGGGACCCCTGAGCCCATGGCAGGGTAAGCCAGGGCCTTTAGAATCTGAGCACATGGGCGGGGGAAGCCATGGCCCCTGAAAGGAAGAAGGTTAGAGAGCCGACAGTGGAGGCAAACATACAGCCAAGTGATGAATCAGGCTCTGACAGCTCTTACCACTGAGACCCGCCCCAACTCGAGTCCCTGCAGCCTGCGACTCTGTGACAGCCTCCTGAAGTCTTCCAAGTCTGGCCGGTTGGCTCTTTGAAGCACCCTCTCTGGTTCTCCAAAGCCTTCCCCAGCCAGGCATTCTCTGGTTTCACTTCAGGTGCCTCCTCCCTGCAGAGGGCCCCACCACCACCACAGATCCACCCCGGGTGGCGTGAGAGAGTAGAACAAGAATACATGAATGATGCCAGTGTGTCCTGGCTAATGCCAGGGGTCAAGCTGCCCCTTACAGGTTCAGGAGCCAGTGGCCTCCCCAGGTGCCGCCTCTGGTCAGCCTGACAGCTGAGGGCCCCCACTCCACCCCTGGAATATTTCCCACAGTCTGAATGCCCCAAAATGTCCTGAGGTGTCAGGGAGAAAATGACAACACTTTAAGACACTTTTACTAAGCTGGGTCACCCCACTCTTCCTATTTTTAATTCATTCTGTCGAGATACTTTAAGGACCTCATGACCAACTGGTGATAAGACGTGGCCATGTTTAGCGTTTAACCAGAAATCTGATGGAAGCACAGTAGGAGCACAGGGGGCAGTTGCTCTGACCACAGCAGACCCGGCGTCCTTGCTTCGGCTAGGAAGGCACAGTCGTGGGCAGCCTCCGGAAAGAAGGAGAGGGGGACGCGATGCTGGGCGCTCTGGGTTTGGGTGGTGGCTCCCTGCCCTGCCGGCAGCATGTGTTCACATGCAGGGCAGACAGACTAATGGGCATGTTGCTGCTCTGGAGGGGAGGGCCTCTGAGAGCCAGCACTGGTTTGGCTGACACACCTCAAAATGGGACGTGAGCCATGACAGGGCTCCCCGGCTCTCTGGGAGATGGTTACATCACAGAACCTGAATCACGCAGACCTGGGCCGTCGGTCTGACTCTGACCTTTAGACGCTGTTCTGACTCAGGGCAAGTCACTCAGCTTCTAAGAGCCCTCACTTCCTTATCTGGGAAACACAGGGACAAAAATAGTCTCCCTCTCATCAGACTGCTGTGGGGACACTTGAGGCCATGCACCAAGAGCCCTTGACACACTGCCTGGCAGCTGTTAATCCTCACCATCACTCTGAGGGAGGCTTTAATGTCTCCATTTCATAAAGCCTCTGTTGTATGTTGGATTTCCGTAAGCTCTCCAACTTGCCCTACAACAGAGCTCCAGGAGTCCATCACTGCCCCAAGGGACTGCGACCAGAACCACACTGAACTTCTGAAACACTTCCGTTGTGTGTCCCCAGCTGCGAAGAACCCAGAGGATGTCCCTTCCTCCAGGCAGCTAGTGCAGAGTCTGGGAGTGACCTGTGAACCCCAAGAGCACTTTGGGTTTTGCCCTTCCTGAACCTTAGTTTATGCTCTGACCTCTTCCCAGAATGCCTTGCCCCCCCTTTCCCCTTTTCACATTTGTCCACTGTAAAGCCAGTATTTGCGGCCACCATCAGAGCCACCTGGCCAGTGCAGGTTCGCATTTGATTCAGACAGTCATTAATGAAGCAACGGAGCCAAGAACTGGTGAGCCATCAGCTTTAATTCTAGCTTGCACCCGGCGGGCAAGCAAAAACACACACTGGGCTCCAAAACCCACTCATTCAGTGCTAACAAAGCTACTGACTTATCCGAGTTTCCTAGAATCAAAAGTTTCTAGCTCACCAGACTTATTCACCTCTGTTCCCCCTCTCCTTCCCCAGCACAAACTCTGCTCAAACTGGCTTCTCACTCAGCACTCCATCATCTTGGCTGCTTCTCTTCTCTTCCACGTGGCCTTAATCTGCTCTCCTCCCTAATGCTAACCTCAGGAACTGAGAGAGAGCAAGCTCCCAGTCTGCCCCACTTTATAGTGTAGAAATCCAAACCCTTAATCCAATCTACAAACAAGGAAGTCTCTGATACAAGGTCACTTATCTGAGGCATAATGGGAGGATTCCTCATGAGAGTGCACCACCCCACATCATCCAATCAGTCAAGGGTGTGGGGAAAAGCTTACTCTTAAGACTTCCACGTGGCCTGACCTGTGGTGGCGCAGTGGATAAAGTGTCGACCTGGGAACACTGAGGTCGCCAGTTCAAAACCCTGCACTGGCCTGGTCAAGGCACATATGGGAGTCGATGCTTCCAGCTCCTCCCCCCTTTCTCTCTCTCTCTCTCTCTCTCTCACTCTGTGTCTCCTCTCTAAAATGAATAAATTAAAAAAAATAAATTAAATTTAAAAACTTCCATGTGGGCAGCGCCATCTTTAACAAAGTGAGCATAATATATTTTATCTGCCCAACATCCACTTTCTAGGCTTAAGTCAAACTTCCTTCCATGGAGCCTTCCCAGATCTCTCTGCTCCGTCGTTACTGTTCCATCCTTTGTCCTGTCAGGGAGAGGATGATGTTGAGACTGACGTTTCTGAGTTCCTTCCATGTGCTAAGTGTTTTTGTGCACATGTGCTCTCTAATTCTCAAGGTTAGGTGTTTTCCTTTTCTAGGAGAGGAAACAGTCACGGAGAGGCTCACCTGGCCAGGAGGAGGTGGATCTCAGAGTCCTTACTGCCACTCCCCTTAGCTGACACTGAGAGTGTGCCAGGGAGTTAACCGAGTTCATGTCTCATCATCCCATCCACCTTAGGAGCCCTTAGGACGGGATCCAGCCCTTACTCACCCTTAGCTCCAGCAGTACCTCACACAGTGGGAGGGCACATCAGGCTTTATAAATTAATAAACTAGTAGGGGGTTTAGAGCAGTTTAGGTTCACGACAAAACAAAATACAGAGAGTTCTCATATATCCCCTGTTCCCACACTTAGACAACCTTCCTCACTATCAACATCCCACATCAGAAGGGTCCATTTGTTAAAACTGATGACCTACATTAACACATCATTGTCACTCAAAGCCCTTAGTTTACAATAACTTTCCCTCTTGGTGTTATATATTCTGTGTGTAAAGCCAGTGGCCAAGGCCATTATCACAGCCGCCTGGCCAGTGCAGGTTCTCATTTGATTCGAACAGTCAGTAATGAAACAACAGAGTCAAGAACTGGTGAGCCATCAGCTTTCATTCTAGCTTGCACCCAGCGGGCAAGCAAAAACACACACTGGGCTCCAAAACCCACTCATTCAGTGCTCACAAAGCTACTGACTTATCCGAGTTTCCTAGAATCAAAGGCTTCTAGCTCACCAGACTTATTCACCTCTGTTTCCCATCTCCTTCTCTCTGCACAAACTCTGCACAAACTGGCTTCTTCCTCAGCACTCTGCCATCTTGGCTGCTTCTCCTGGTCTCCATGTGGCCTTTATCTGTTCTTCTTTCTCTGTTCTCCTCTCTAATGCTAATCTCAGGAACCGAGAGAGAGCAAGCTCCCAGTCTGCCCCACTTTATAGTGTAGAAATCCAAACCTTTAATCCAGTCTACAAACAAGAAAGTCTCTGATACAAAGTCACTTATCTGAGGCATAATGGGAGGATTCCCCCTGAGAGCGCACCATCCCACATCATCCAATCAGTCAAGGGTGTGGGGAAAAGCTTACTTGTGCCATCTTTAACAAAGTGAGCATAATATATTTTATCTGCCCAACACTGTGGTTTTGACAACTGTATAATGACATGTATCCATCATTGGAGCATCATACAGAGTCGTTTCACTGCCCTAAACATCCTCAGTACTCACCTTGTCATCTCTCCCTCCCTCCACGTCTTCTCATGGCTTCTTAATAGCACATTTCTTTTTACCACTGAACAAGATCCCATTGTCTGAATGGACCACAGTTTATCCATTCACCCACTGAAGGACATCTTGGCGGCTTTCAAGTTTTAACAGTCATAAATAAATGTGCTACGAATATGTGTGTGCAGGTTTTTGTGTGGATACAAGTTTTTTCAACCCCTCTGAGCATATAGAAAGGAGTGCAATTGCCAGGACCTGCGATAAGGGTATGTTTAGTTTTGTAAGAAACCGCCAAGCTGTCTTCCAAAGTGGCTGCACCACGTTGCATTCCCACCTGCAGTGAATGAGAGTTCCTGCTGCTCCACCTCCTTGTCAGATTTTGGCCATTCTAATAGGCATGTATGATATATCACTCATTGTTGTTTGAGTTTGCATTTCCCCAGTGACACAGATGAGGAATGTCTTTTCATATGCTTATTTGCCGTTTGCATATCTTCTTCAGTGAAGTGTCTATTAAGGTCTTTTGGCCCATTTTTTAATTGGATTGTTGGTTTTCTTATTGTTGAGCTTTCAGAGTTCTGTGTATACTTCGGATAACAGCCCTTTATCACACACATACACTAGGTCAGTCAAGGTTCCAGTATAAAGCAGCAGGGATACTTCCTCCCTGTGCTCCAGGAATGACATCCTCGAAGGACTGGGAAAGAGTGATACCGTGAGGATGCATCTGCCAGTGACAAAGGACTTCCTTGGGAATATCAGTGTGGCATTGAAACAGCCATCACTGAGAACAACAGCTGCAAAATGATGACATGCTGGCAAGTACTTGACCAGGTGTCTCTGGGACAATGCACAGTGGCACACCCACCAGTGCGCACTACGCTGCAGGTCCCAAGCTTTCACATAGATTCCCTCATTTATTCTTCGCAGAGACTCTACAATGTAGGTAATATTTTTCAAATGCACAAATGGGTTGCAAGGGGTTTAAGAAACTTGTCCAAGTTCTCACAGCTAGCATATGAGTGGTGTTCGGCCCGACAATAGTCCATCAGGTCCTAAAGGAGGCCACTTTCCAGGAAGCATGGGCTTCTCTGGGTGGAACTGAACTAGAAGTGTAGCCATGGCTACAGGCTTATACTCTCGGTCATGCATTTGCTCAGGGGCACCCTTGGGAAGAGTGGGGTCATGTCCTCCCATTCTGGAAGTTCTCAGAGACTTGGAGGTACTAGCTAACCAGGAGCACGCCCAGTCTCCAGGCAGCACAGGCTGCGGAAGGGGGATGGAGACCAGCAGCCTGCCACCAAGTAGGCCCAGCCCCAGCCCAGCCCAGCCTGGTGCTAAACCTGGACTTCCATCTGGATGTGGGCAGGGCCTCTGGGCCAGGGTGCAGTTCACTGAGAACTCTGCGCTCATCTTGGCACTGGCTCAGGGAGCAATGCGCTGTCCGCACCCGTGGTGCTGAAAACGCGGGCCGGGCCCCAGGGCGCCTGCGCTACCGCGTGCCCAGCCCCGCTCTCTCTCCGCCCTGCTGCTGCTGCTGCTGCTGCTGCTGCTGCTGCTGCTGCTGGTGAGCGTGCCATGGAACTCTACAGCTTGTGTGGTTCCACGGTGCTTGGCGTGTCTGGCCCAAGCGCACAGTACTGCCTGGTTCTGTACCAGACCCTGTGTGTCCACCACCTGCTGACGCCCGGCAGGACCCGCATCCTGCTGTCACTCGTCTGGGTACCTCGCTTGGCCTGGCCCTGCCCGTTGCTGTCATCAAGGGGAAGAAGCAGGAGCTAATCTAATGTCTGCAGACTGGGAATCAGAGACTGCCTCAGGCATGCTCCCTGTGCTAGGGACCCGTGGCTCACTCCAGATTTCCACCCAGGAAAGGCTACATTTTCACCTCTAATACTCAGGACCACCCAGAAAATTGGGTCTCATTGCCCCATTTTACAGCCAAGGTGAGCCTTAAGAGAAGTCCAGACTTTAAAATTAACTCAAAGTCTCTCTCTTCCCACCCTTGCAGAAGTGGTAACCAAATATTATTGGGTGTAAGAATTACCTGGGGTTCTATAGAGGTTTCACAACCCACCCCATGCTTCTGCTCTTATATTATCAGCAAAACTAGTCATCTTTGGCCCCGTGACTAGCTAAACAGACAGAACAACCTGTGTAATAAGGTTTTGTGCAGATAATAAAAGAGAGATCTGAACATTCAACGTTAATAGCAATTTCAGAAGAAATACATTCACCAACTGCAGCCTTAACAAGAATACAGAAAACCATAAAGTTAAACCCAGTAAGAAAGCATTTGCTTCAGAATTGCTTGCCATGGTCCCTATAAAGAGGATTTTTTAGAACCAGCTAGGAAGGAGCCCCAATATTTTTTTAATCCACTTTCTATAGCAGACATTTTTGCAGGTTGCTGGACCTGATAATAAAGGAGACAAATATACTAAAAACCTGCACACACACATACACACAAAACCCACAGCCACAGAACAGTAACTGGTCACACAAGGACCCCAACAGTGGTGAGAACAGTGGGAGCTCCTCCTCCTACCATGACATCAGGTAGACTCATCATGACCTCCAACCTCAGCAGTCCAGTCTGAACACTTTCTGCCGCAATGCTGGCCCAAGCACATCAGGGCCATGGAGCATGGGACACTCACTGAACTCCCAGTAGCCTTCACAAGAGTTCTGAGCTATGACAGAATTAACTAGGGGGATAGGCTGCACCCTGATCTGGCCTTGGCAATAAACCTGCAACTGCATACTCAAAATGCCTGGTAGCTATGTCCCACCACTTCTCACAGCCTGGTGGCACCTAGGCTGTACCTATTTTGGAGTTAGACTTTGGGGGAAAGTATCAAGCAATGTATGTGTTGAAAATATGCTACTTGCCAAGTTCGTGTGGTGCAGACTGACCAACACAATGAAACTGTGAAATGTGCTAGAGGCAGACTTTTAATGGTATATGAATTCTTTTAGTATAACTGCATTATTCAACAAACACATTAAAAATATATTTAACTTGAGGCCCTGGCCAGTTGGCTCAGCGGTAGAGTGTTGGCTAGGTGTGTGTAAGTCCCGGGTTCGATTCCCAGTCAGGGTACACAGGAAAAGCGCCCATCTGCTTCTCCACCTTCCCCCTCTCCTTTCTCTTTCTCTCTCTCTTCCCCTCCTGCAGCCAAGGCTCCATTGGAGCAAAGTTGGCCTGGGCACTGAGGATGGCTCCATGGCCTCCACCTCAGGTGCTAGAATGGCTCTGGCCACAACAGAGCAAGGCCCCAGATGGGCAGAGCATCGCCCCCTCGTGGACTTGCCAGGTGGATTCCAGTCTGGCACATGCGGGAGTCTCTCTGCCTCCCTGTTTCTAATTTTGGAAAAATACAAAACACACACACACACACACACACACACACACATACACACACACACACATTTAACTTGAGACATACCGTCTGTTATTGTGTTAACACAACAAAATAACCGAACTCAAATTAGGATTGTTTTGGTTCACCTTTCTTTTTAATAATGTCTTATCAGTGAGTTCACTGTCTATATTAGTGTTTTTAACCAATAAAATTGCTCATAGCTATTGAAAGTTAAAAAACCTGTAGTCTTTCCAGAAAGATTTTAAAATTCCAAAGATTAATTACTACCTTTAAACATATTTGTACCTTTGATGTGTTTTGACTGGCATTAAAGTTACAATTTGGTAGTAAGTATGCCATTGTTGATAAGAACAGGCTTGGTTCTGTAACAAACTAAAATTATTGTCATGAACAGTGCTGTATTCTTTTGGTGTTGAGTTGTGAACATTAAGATGAAAAAGAACAGCTGATACCCCTTATTAGGGTGCAGCACCCAATCAAGATATTTTGTACTGATTTTAAAGTGCTATTAAAATGTTCTTATGTTTGCAAATAAAAGGAACTCAGAAGGAAAAACCTATAACAGATTTTGAATTTTAGAAATTAAACATTTTAAAAAACAAGGTATGCCTGACCTGGCGGTGGCACAGTGGATAGAGCGTCGGACTGGGATGCGGAAGGGCCCAAGTTCGAGACGCTGAGGTTGCCACCTTGAGCGCAGGCCCACCTGGCTTGAGCAAAAGCTCAGCAGCTTGAGTCCGAGGTCGCTGGCTCCAGCATGGGGTTGCTCAGTCTGCTGAAGGCCCGCGGTCAAGGCATATGAGAAAGCAATCAATGAATAACTAAGGTGTCAAAAACGAAAAACTAATGATTGATGCTTCTCATCTCTCTACATTCCTATCTGTCTGTCCCTATCTATCCCTCTCTGTCTCTGTAAAAAAAAAAAAAAGGTAAACTTGTTTTTTACATGTCAAAAAAAATATCAAATACTAATATAAGGCTAGTAACAGAAAAATGGCTGTCTCCTCTCAATTCTAATTTTTAATCTCTAGTCTACACATAACTATGTAGCATCCACTATTTCTGTGTGTAGGGGTGAGAATTGTCTTTTTTTTTTCTGAGATAAAGGCAGAGAGAAATATCAACTTGTTGTTTTACTTAGTTGTGCCATTGCTTGCTTCTCATATGTGCCCTGACCAGAGACTGAACTGGCGATCATGGGGTCGAGCCAGTACCCTCGGCGCTCTGGGGCAATGTTCTATCCGCTGTGCCGCTGGCCAGGACTACCAACCATTCTTAACTCTCACTGCTGCCTAAGTCAGCTGAGTTCGCGAGTATGGCAGGAAGAGCTGCTCCAATTACTTCCATTAACCATCCTAACAAAAGCCTCAGGGACCCTTCCAACTGTGAAGCTCAGAGTACCCCTAAAAACATCTTCCTACGTGGCAGGCTTCTTGGAACATTTTCAGTTGCACTTTCCTTCGTTTCCAATTGTCTGCTTTTCATCTTTCAGCCACTCTTCCACATGTTATTATATCCCCATTTGTATAGATTTCTTCTAAGTTCTTTTCCAAACCTGTCTTTTCTACTATGCCACTCAAGTATGAAGCCACTGGAAATCACTGGCCACACATTTTCCTCTCAAAATAATGTAATTAATACTCATTAAAGAAACAAATGCATTATTTAGTTTTAAGGCTGGTACAAACAGTATTTTTTAAAGTTTAAATTAATAAAATGGGGAGAACAGCACAAAGCTGCCTATTTACAAAAGACAAATATAACTAAAGAGGTAAGTTTCTATTCCAAAATAGGAATGATGACATTACAAAGGGGATGACTTTATAAACACTGATCTAAATCTTTTTTACCCATGAACTTTTTTTCTTAGGGGAGAAAAGATGGACATTTATTCTTTGGCATCATCTTTTACATAATTTCTTCCTGAACTGTTATCCACAAGAGTACTTATCCCTGTCTAAGATGAATACACAAAAGTGAGCTCTGAGGACCCATTTCTGAGTGCCGTTCGACTTTTCCTTCAGTCATGGGCCACTCCAGAAGCAGCATGGTGGGGAAGACAGACTCTGTGACGTCTAGAACCCAGCAGTCTGGCCTGTGCAGTCTGCTCCCTTCCAGCCCTGTCATCTTGGTGAGGTGCACCTCAACCTTCTCATCTTTCAAATGGGAGAGGAATTCCACCCCCCCCCCCTGCTGTGGGAAGGATTTATCAAGATTAACTGTGAACACGTGTGGCCAAATGGCTGGCCTATAAGTAGTGCTCTATAATGCTAATCTAAAAACCCCTCTGGCAGGCAAGTGAAAGTGTATCATGGGACATCCCTGCTATCATCTCTAGTCTGTCCCCCTTTCTTTCTGGTCAGGGACCAAGCATTCATAACAAAAGACAAGCTATTTAAGGAACTAAAAACTGAGCTTCATTAAATTGTGGTCAGAAGTCGAGTTATCAAGTTGTTTACATATCACTTTGGCTGTTTTTATTTCAAGCAAGCCATTCCGTCCTCTTCCCTTTGTAAGGCAAATCTGTTTCTTAAGGTATACCTGCATAACCAAATGTTCTTCCTGAAACCTTTTAAAGAAAGTTTCTTTTCACTTTGGCCCTAAGAGATAGGGTATTTACCCTGTAACGTACTATTTTAATAAGATCATATTTGCTCTGAAATGTAACAATTTGTCTTACTTTATTAAAGTTGATACCTCTGGGTTGGCTTTTTAAAAAGCAAACTACTAGGCAATTTTCTAACTCATATTCAGTGACCCACTTAGCTTGTCCTTGTCCCCAGCCTTGACAGTTACAATGTTTTTCTGGAATACTGCTTTGTGGCAAACAATAGGGAAACCCACATAGCTAAAACCGCACACATTGCCTGAAATCCTGGCAGCTCTACAAGATAATCCAAGAGGCTGAGAACTAAAGTCCTTTGTCCATGGAAGCATATGGATGACCGGACAGTAGGCAAAACTTTGTTCTTCATAACATGGACATTGACACAGCCCGGAGCAATGCAGCTGGCCCAGAATGCGGGAGGGAGTTTGGGTTCGAGTTCTTGCTTGCCCACCCACTGATCCTGGTCACTCTCTGGAAGTCTATCACCTCTGGGCCTCGGTTCCCCAGTGCACACCAAGAGGGACTTGCATAGGACAATCTCTGGGGCCCGTTACAGGTCAAACACCCTGAGGTTTCTAACTTTTCCTTCAGCCTCAACAGCGTGAGATTCCATAGGCTCCATCCACTCTTCTCAAAAACCCGGTTATGCCTCCATCAGATGTGTCGCCCTGTCAGAAAAAAGAGTGGCCGGTCTTCCTTGGCATTGGCCGTCTGGAATTCATCGCGCAGTCGGAACTGCCACTCGTCCTCCAGCTCCAGGCGGACCACTGTCTGGCGGAGGGAGTTCCGGTCCTGACAGATCACACACAAGGTTGCACCTGCATGGACACAACAGAGGCGTAGAAGGAAGACAGGTGAGTTTATCCAACCGAAACCTACTGTCTAGATTCTGCATGCAAGAAAGAAATACAAATGCTGCTTCAAATGGAAGGACCAGATGTCCAAGGGACCTCCTCTTGCCTCTGGAATGCTTCACAATCTTAGCAAGACAGACACTGTGCTGAGATTGGCAGGTCTGGCAGGGGAAGTCAGAAAGGCAGGAGAAACAGTGACAGAGAAGGGCACGTAGAAGGAGAATTGGAAACATGATGGTCAGGCCCCAAACCTAGCTTTCTCAGCTGCAGCCCTGGGTGTGAACCGGCCACCCGACCACCCCAAGCCCACTTTCTTGTCCCAACCCAGGTGACCACCCATCTGGGCCACTGCAGTTCCCACTTCTCCCCACCTGCCCGACCAGGTGACTTCTCCCTCCTCTTGAATCCTAGCAGAATCAAGACATCATTTATGTCCATGTATACATTCATACTGTTGGTCTGGCTGTCTCTCCACTGCCTACCTACCAACATGCCCTATTCTCCTGCCAGACGAAATGCTTCCCCAGGACAGAGGCTGTTGTAGAAGCTTCTCACTATTTCCCAAAGCTTTACACTGCGTGGTGCTCAGTAACTCCATGCTGGACAAGAAGATCAGAGTGGAGACAACCACAGAAAAATGCACATTCAGTAGGGACCCCACCTAGGTTGGAACTAATTTTTTCAAGTCACACAGAATAAATGTCCACTAGTCTGAACATAGCAAGTTGTTTCTCCAGCAAGAAAACAACTACAGAAGGAAAATGATTAGAGTTAAAAGAAGTATGCAGTACCCCAAAACAAGGAGGAACTCATCTACCAGGAGGAAGAAACATCTATGGGGAACTGGGTGTGGATGTTAAGAATTTGGACTGAACAAGAACACAAAAGTTGAACCTGTTACTTGCCTAAAATAAAGGGGCTGTGTCTTCCCTGGCTAGATAACTCGGTTGGTTAGAGCATTATCCCAAAGCGCAGAGGTTGCTGGTTCGATCCTGGGTCAGGGCACACACAGGAAGAGATCAATGTTCCTCTATCTCTCTATCCCTCTCTCAATATACTCAATAGAATAAACAGAAAGAAAAGAAAGAAAAAGAAAGGGACTGTGTCTCATCCCTACCCAAACAGGCATGGGGGAAAGAGAGCCACCCTGGGGTCCCACCCCTCCCCCACCCCCTTCCTTTCCCAGAAGTTGCATTCCCACTCTCTGAGCCTCAGTTTACCCACTGGCAAATGAGGACTACAACCAGAAGTCACCTCCTCAGAGGCACCAGGCGACAGCAAACATTCTAGTCAAGGTCCAGGGTAAGAGTACGGGAAGTTAGTTACCTTTCAGAAAATGAAACTTTTTCAAAAAGCTAGCTCCCACGAAAGAGTCACAGAGGTAGAGCAGGAGTCCGCTAAACATGAACTCAGAGCAGCTGATGTTTAAGGAGTGAGGCCTGGAGCTCACATAACACACAGAAATCTGAAAAGAGAGGGTGGCCAGGAGAAACACGTGTCGTTTTTCCGTGGAATATTCTGCAACGTTAGGGAAGGGGGCTTTACATCTAAAATGCTAATTGCTTGTTCAAGCTTAACGGTTTTGGGGGGCCAGACACAATATTTTTGTGTTATTTTCAAATTTATATCCTAAAAATCAATTCTAAGAGATTTATCTAGATTTACCTATTCATCCAGAGTTAACTCATTGAAGAATCAAATATTTTGGCATCAAAATTAGGCTTGAATATTATTATTATATTGGGGCAAAACCACTTAAATTCTCCACCTGTCGTCATCTGCTATAGAGTCAATAACTGAGACGAAGCAGTTTAGTTCTAGACCGGAGTCCTGGGTTCTAGCACCCTTGTCTGAGACCATTCTCGGACTGGTGGATCCGATGGTGCCCCGTCTAGAAGTTACCTGAGATCCCAGGTTCAGGTAGCAGTCGACCAGCAGCACGGGGTGGCCTCGGTTCTTCAGGGACAGTGGGAAGAAGCGTTGGCTGTGGTGCTGGAGGAACTTCTCCAGCAGGAGCTGCGCGGGGGCCGCCAGGAAAGTGTGCTTGCTGTCCGGGGCGCAGACGTACTGGGCTGGGAGGATGGCCACAGGGCTGTCGGACACCTGCGTGGGGAAGGATGGGCATCAGCCACCTCCGCCAGCCTGAGCACGGAGGTCCTTCCCCAGGCGTCCAGGCGGCACAGAAGCCCTGGCTGGGTGGCCCCGCTGGGGGAGGCTGTGTCTCGGGGCAGTGCTGTGAGCGGAGAACACAGGCTTTATCAATCAAGTTCTCTGTGAAGAAAAATGAGGTTCTACCCAAGTGGGACGTGGGAGAACTGACCCAGGCGACCAGTCCAAATGGTAGCCATTGATCTTTCCTTGTGAAAGGAAAGTTGGCTGTCTGGTCTAAGGCAGGCAAAAGGAGAATCAATGGACCTTGAGAATGCTTCCCCAAATCCAGGGGTGCAAACCTTGGGGAAGGTCAGCCTCCCTGGACCCCCAGCTCCCACCCATCTCCACTGCCCCCATCGAGCCCATGGCTCTTACCTCACTGCCCACATATTTTCCCTGCCTGAGAGATGGCTCACACCCTTCAGTGATTTGTCATCACTCCTAGAGAGGAGTCTAGAATGTTCTATGGCTGATAAGGTCCTGCCTACTTCTCCAGCTCACTTCTGTCACTCCACCCTGACCTTTACACTTCCTCCAGGTCGACCCCCAGGGCAGGCAGGGACAGTCCCATGCACAGGAACCACCAGGAGAGTTTGGGGGGGTGGGGCTTGGTGGGGGCGGAGTGCACAGGAAGGCTGGTGTGGACCCACCCAGAGCAGACACAAATGAAAACCTTAACTAGTACCGCCCAGCGGTCAAGCCCAGCCCACTGACTCAAAGGCAGCCATGTGGCTTCCTGCCGACCCCCACCCTCATTTTCACAGCAGGAGCGGCAGCCTTCGGCAGACCCACCTTGGAGGTAATGTGGAGGGACCGGTGCCCACCCACCACAATCTGCTTCTTCATCAAGCTGAAGCGGTTGAAGCGGCAGAGCAGAAGGCCTGCGCTGTGGACCCGCAGGTTGAAGTCCACATCGTCACACAGGAACCTGCTCAGAATCAAAGGGGGGGAGGGGGAGGCAGATCAGACTGGATACTGCGCTCGTCCCCCGTCACACCCTCGCCTGCGGCAGACCTGGAGCATGCGCCCTTGTACCAGTGGCTCCAGATGGGGCGGCAGACCCTTTCCTGCCAACAGGCCTTCCTCTAGCAAAGCACAGGAGCAAAGCAAGGACAACAGGACAGGCTGTGAGGCATCAGCACCAGAAAGGCATAAACTACAGGAGGACTGCCGTCTGTTGACCACACAGGTGGAGTGTCAGGACATCACAAACAACCATTCATCTTTTGTTAAATAGAGAAAAAATATAGCCACTGTTCACAGCTGAGGAAAACAAGGCTCACTGCAGAGGCTGTAAGTCACAGAAGCCAGAGTCCTTGCAGGTTGGGCTCCAAAGTCACACCCCTACACCGGCTGTCTCGGGGAGTGTGCGCACGGCCCGGCCCAGGGACCTCGAGGAGTGTCAGTGACAGAGTTATGCTTGAGATGTGAGCACTTCTGCAGCTGGACACACAGAAAGCAACACAAGGACATTAGTTTGCTTCAGGGTCAACGCAGCTAATAAAGCTATGTGTTCAGAGAGGAAGCCAAAAAGGCAAGAGAAAACAAAACAAACAACTAGTACAATGTGAGAGACTAAATCAGGCGTCCTGTGAGTCCATGACGGAAGTTCAATGATCTTACCCAAATCTCCCCCCCACAAAATTATACAAGAAAAATACAGAAAGGGAGAAAGGGAGGGAGGGAAAGAAAAGGAGAAAGAAGGAAGAAAGGGAAAAAAAAGAAAAAGAGAGAAAGGAAGGAAAGAAGAGGAAAAGGAATGGAAAGAAGGTAAGGAGAGAGGGAGGGAGAGAGAGAGGGGAGGGGAGGAGAGAAAGAACAAAGGAAGGATGGACTAGAAGAGGAAGGAAGGAGACAATGGTACAGCTGAAAGCAGACGCTGGCCAATGCCCTGGGCGGGCCATGGAGCAGCACCCACTAAGCCTTAGCTGCCCCCCGTGGATGGCAGAGGGGCTGTGGGCTGTGCTGGTGGCCATAGTCAAGCAGAAGAGCTCACCGGTTCTGGTTGTACTGGACATTCTGGGTCAGGTCCACATTCAGAACGATGAAGTCGTGCACGTGGCAGCGGGAGAAGGGCTCGCACACCTCTTGGCGCCCGGTCTTGCTGGACCACTTCCGCATGCCGATCAGGGCGTAGTGTGTGATGTTGGGGGCCGCCTCAATGTGCTGCATGATGTACTTCAGGGAGACGTTTCTCTCCGACCAGGAAAACTCTCTGCTCGAAGGAGGGAAAGCGACATCCCTGGGTTGGCATGCAAACAAGCAAGGACCTCTGGACCGGGCCAGCTGGGACACTGACCCTTGCGTACCAGGCAGGGCTGGTGCAGGTGGACTTCATCACAGCCACCAACGAGAGCAGGGCACCAGACTGTGTACCTTACCATATCCTCACAGCAATTCTAGGATGTAGGCACCACCCCCAACCACTGCACAGACAGTGGAAGAGAGGCCTTGAGGTACACGCAGTGTCACTAACAGCACCTGGATTGGAGCAGCCGTCTCCAGAACCCACACTCCTCCCACCATGCCAACCCACTTCGCCTCCCGGTTTGCCGATCTGAAGGTGCAAAGGTAGGAAAGAGCAAGACTGTGCTCTGTGAACTCCAAGTGAGAGAGAGAGGAGAAGCGGGCAGCCTGTGAACACATTCCGCCCCACAGGAGGGTGTCCGTGGTCCGTGAGGACAGTGGAGACACGTGATGACAAGGGAGGGTGACTCCAGGGCTGGGGGTTGGGGATGAGAGTTGTGTCCACACAGACCTGGGCAAGTTGCCTTTTTTTTGGACCTCGGCTTTATTTTCCGCTTTTAAGTTTACCTGCAATGGGCAGAGCCACCTGCAACTCAGGGCTGTCCTACCAGTATTTTTTATAACCTGAGGGGTTTAAGGTAAACTCCCTACGGCCCCTGCTGGGTCTGACATCGGGCTTCTCTAACAAATTCAGAAAGGCAGAAGGAAAGCTGAGCCCCCTTCCCCACCTCCGCCCTCAGCCAAGCCCTTGTGCTAGAAGAGTGACAGCAATCATGTTGAAAGCAAAGCACTTATAACTGCTTTCACAAGTTAATGCACCAGTTCCATCAGACAGAAAACATTTTTTCTAGAAGAAAAGGAACTGAAGGTGTTATATTTGGACATCACTGACACAATGGAGGTAAACTAACCTAATGGCGGCTCTCAAAAAAAAAAAAAGAAAAGCAAGCCAGAATTAACCAGAAGTCATCAGGCAGCCCTAAGCCGAAACATTCACAGAGTAAAACCACAAGATCACAAGGAAACATTTTACGAGGGATGTTCAGATATAATTATATCTGCTGAGCCCTTTGTACATAGTGCTGCTGGGCGCCCACCTGCAGGCGCACTGTTCAGAGGTGCATTAACCCTCATGAGAAGTCTCCCAGCACAGGTATTAGTGCCCCTTTGACAGATAAGGAAACTAAAAGTTAGTGTTTTCCCTGATGCTACCCGTTGAGTAACAATAAAGCTGTGGTGAGCAGTCAGGCTAGGGAGGGAGAGGGGACTGGAAGGCAACAGGAGGAGGGCGGGGAGGACTCCTTTCTTCACATGGGAGTTGGTTAAATGGGCATGTTAAATTTGTGAGAATTTCTGTACGTGCATATTTTTCTTGTCATATATATTTTATACTGACTCTAAATGGTGTGATTTCCTGTAGGTATTATAGACTTTAATACAATTTTTTTTTAATTTGAAACTCAAAGTAAAGCTCTGAATGTGAGTCTGCAGTGTCCAGGACTGTCCCTGACACGCCATGCTTTCTAACAGGATTACCCTGCGCGGTCCTTGCAGGGTGGAAACCCCACCCCCCCACCCCCACCCTCAGGAAGGAGAGCACATACATGTCTTCCTCATGGGCCCGGGAAAGCCACACCTGCTCCTCTCCCCGCCACCGTCGACATCCACCACGTTCCACATCACGCAGGAGTCGTCAGAGATCACGATGAAAGGCCAGACGTCCTGCGGTTTGATCCCGAGCTCCTCCTGCCGGCTCCGCTCCAGCTCCAGGTTGTGGTAGGACAGCTCCTTGATCAGGAAGTGGGCGGCACCTGCAACGGGCAGAGCCACCTGCGACTCGGGGCTGTCCTACCTGACAACCGCACAGGACCAAGGCCGGCCGTATGCAGACACAGCATGCCCATCAAGGCCCCGCCCCAAGCCCAGCCGGCTCCCTCCGGTCCTCATCCGCATCATCTGGTCATTCACTATCAGCTGTAGATTGGGGAGGGAAAATTCTAGGGGGAAGCCACGCCTGTCCAATCTGTACGTGCATTCATCTGCTTATCCTTGCTTTTCTAACATGAGTTGAAAACATAAATTCAATCAGCCAAACATCGAAGAAAAAGTATTGAAGCAAATCAAAACAGCTTTAAATGTGGAAAGGCTTGATATGAAATGTTTAACTCCATCCACCCTAGAACACTCAAGACTCCATTCCCAGAAACCGTACCAAGTAGAGCGTGCTAAAGGCGCCTACCGACTCCAGCACTGTTGAAGACGCTGGGGAGCACCAGCATGATATGGTTGGGCCAGTATTTTTTATAAATGGGCATCTCATACTCCTTGACAACCAGCACGTGCAAATGGCTGGCTCCATCCATCGCATGGTACAGGTTAAAGAGTCCGTGCTCATGCCGGCCAGTTGTCGGGGTGAACGTTGGGCTTTTTATATGTTCATGATTCTGGAAAGTAGAAGAATAAGGAGGGAAAGCATTGTGGAACGTGGTCACCATTATCTCCCTCTCTCTTTGCAATGTCCATCTCCATACACCTTGAAGCCAGCTCAGCCTTGGGATCTGCTTTTACCAATAAAGTGCCAGTTCTGAGCCTGGCTGCTAGAGGACTGGCCACCTTGTACCCTCTCGCTGAACCCTCCCAGGAACAAGCGTGGGCTCACCCGCTGGAGGAGTAGAGACTGTATGGGGCAGAGATGGGCACCGCACTGTGGCCACCCTACCTGACCTGGTAGCTAACTGCACACACGTCAAAGAGCCCAGCCAGGCCCAGCATTACTACCAGCTGAACTGATCCCAAACTCTAGCCCACAGAACCAGAAGCTGAGTGATGGTTGTTCGGAAATGGTTTCTCAAACTAATTGGTTAAGTATCAATTATCCCAATTCATTCAACTTTCCTATGAGTATCTAACCTTGTGCTTGGAGTACAGGTTATTTCTGGTATGACTTAAATCCCCTAACCACCTACCCACATAGGCTGGTTACTCCTACACCGACGCTATGCCTTTTTTATACAAAGAACCATGTGGTCTTCACTCCCCCCCCCCTCCATCAACAGTAAGTTCCTCTGGCTGAGATAGACCTCCTGCTGCCCCCAAATTCCTCTAAGCACCAGCCACAAAGCTGGGACGCGGCTGGGGCTCACAGCCTGTTCCAGCTGAACTGGGTGGAAACGAGAGTGTGAATAAAACCTTGCCCACAGCAATACCCCACCCCAGCCCATGGGGCAGGAGCCTCCACATAACAAAGGCCTCTTTGGTACTTTACACACATTTCCAGTGCTTAACAGGGTCTGAAAGGCTAGGTCCAACCCTACGGTGCCTGGCCCTCTGGGGAAGCCACATGGACACAAGGCTCACGGTGACCGGGGGCTGGACACCATGACAGCGGGTTGTGACAGCGGGTTGGCTGAGTCTATCCCTATAAGGAGCATCTCCATTAAGAAAGATGGTCAGAGAGAGAATGACTGTTAAGAACGGCCTCTTCAGAAGGAAATTACCCTTTAGAGATGTACATTAAAATGTTTATGGGTGAAATAATAGGCTGTCTGGAAGCCACTTCCAAGTAATAGAGGGAGGCAGGGGAGGAGGACAGGACAATGACACGGACGGGCTGTGAGGTAACAGGTGTCGGAGCCAGTCAATGGACCCCACGGGAGTCATGCTGTTCTACTGCCTCAGCCTGTCTGAATGTGCCCTCCCAGACAGCAAGAGAAAGTGTGGACATGACCCATGTCTACCCAACACTTATCTGCCAGCTCTGCCCTGGTGCCTTACATCGGTTATACCAATAACTCTCACCACGAGCTTTCTGCAAGACTTATGACTGCCCAAGTATCCAGAAGAGGAAACCGAGGCTCAGAGATACTGACACGTTTAAATGGCACAGCTAGTAAATGGCAGTGCAAGGCTCACACTCAACTGAGTGACCCCCCCCTGCAAACCCTTCAGTTGGTTCCCCAGTCTCCTCCAAGTTCAGTCACCACCTCGGTCCCAGACAGCCCACCCCACCTGCCCTCGACTCCTATGGGAAACTCCAGCCTCTAGGCGTCCAGCTGGGTGGTCCCTTGTAGATCCTCTGATGCGACCCGCTGGAGTGAGAGCCGGTACCTTGTCCGTGACGAGGGGTAGCCGCATGCTCTCCAGCTGGCCGCCAGGCTGACTGAAGACGAAGTGGTGCTCCTTGGACTTGGGGATGACGAAGTGCAGCTGAATCTCCTCCCCCAGCATGGAGTAAGAGAAGGCAAAGGCGTGCAGGGCAGACTCATAGAGCTGCGGCGCGAGGGGCAAGGACAGAGCTCGTTACCAGGGTCCGGCAACATCCCAGAAGAACCCAGGCCCATCGCGGTCGTGACTACACACCGCTCCCTTCCACCTCTGCTCCACGGCATGAGGAATCCCCAGGAAAACACCCAGACAAGGTGTGGACACCCAGGTCTGGCTCCTGGAGGCCACAGCGTCCGCTCAGCTGAAGCTGGATCCCCTCTCCAATTCGGCCCACGCCTCACCCAGGGGTGCCATGTTCAGCACCAACCTCTCCGGACTCTGGATTTGACCCAGAGCGCTAGGTTATCAACTGTCGCATGCACACTACAGCTCACACCTTCAATTATAGCAATGTGTTTTTCCACCCTAGTTACACATGTAGTACAAGAACTGCACACATCTGTGTAATCCTAGCTCACTATGTCCAGCACCTTCTGTTCCCTTTGCATTTTCATCAACCATCGTACGATGCAGGCACCGGTCATCATCCCCCCTTTACGGATATGGAAACTGACAGAAGTCTTGGGCTCACTCCTGTCCCCAAGTTTAGCCTTACCTCTAGTTACTGCTTCCCAAGAGCCCACCCAACAGGCCTTCTCTGTGCCCACTGCTGGTGTGACCTCCCAGCCGGGCTCTGCCCAAACCATGCAATGCCGCCTTCAGGCCTCAGCTCAGGCACCCCCAGAGGGGCCTTCCTGTACCCGTCCCCCTGCCGGCCAGCGTGGGCTGTGCACTTCCGATGATAACAGGCCCAGAGAAAGTGAAGGCAGGCTGAAAGACACCTGGCTTTAAGCCTCGCTAGAGCCTCAGAGCCCGTTGGGAGCAGAGATAAGGGAGGAGCTGATTCTGACCTGGGGAGGGTGCACAGGAGGGTACAATTGAGGAAAGGTCATAAAAATATCCAGGAAGCGCCTGACCAGGAGGTGGCACAGTGGATAGAGCATCGGACTGGGATGTGGAAGATCCAGGTTTGAGACCCTGAGGTCGCCAGCTTGAGCGTGGGCCCATCTGGTTTGAGCAAAAAGCTCGCCAGCTTGGACCCAAGGTCTCTGGCTCCAGCAAGGGGTGGCTCGAGTCTGCTGAAGGCCCGCGGTCAAGGCACATGTGAGAAAGCAATCAATGAACAACAAAGATGTCGCAACAGCAACGAAAAACTAATGATTGATGTTTCTCACCTCTCTCCATTTCTGTCTGTCTGTACCTATCTATCCCTCTCTCTGTCCCTGTAAAAAAACAAACAAACAAAAACAGAAAAAGATCCAGGGAGCAAAGGAGAAACAAGAGGAAGAGCAGAGTGAGTGGAGGGGACCAGTGTCTGCCCCTCAGGGCTTCTCAGAGGTGCCATGTCAAGTCCCCTCAGCGGTGGCCCCCAGGCCCGAGTACAGGCTCGTCTCCTGCCTCTCCCATGCTCCCTCCTCCTGCTGACCTACTGGTGCCTCTTTCTGAAGTGACACTGATGAAAATCCCTAAGTCTCTTTCAGTTCTTAAAAATTTTAAATCAAGAAAATATTTACACTTATACTTTTCCCCACCTGAAAGAAAAACACTCTCCAAGGGAAGAAATGTCAGGAGAGTTTATCTGGAGCAAGTGGGATTTGTGGGGGGTTTTAGTTTATTTTCTTGATTTTAGAGAAAAAGGAGGGAGAGAGGGAGGAAGGAAGGGAGAGAGGGACAGACAGAAACATCAATCTGCTCCTGTACGTGCCCTGACTGGGGATCAAACCAGCAACCTCTGTGTTTAAGGACAATACTCTAAACCCAACTATCTGGCCAGGGCAATTTCTGATTATTTTAATCTCTTTAAAAAGTCATTCATATGTGTTTTCTAATTATGCCTACAGCAAAACTGCAGTTAATAAAAAATCCAGTGTTCAAAGAAGACACGTGCTACTTCAATGGCAGCTAAGCCCCAGGCCAGGCTTACTTGGAACAATCAGAACCGCTGTCTGCTGCTCTCTCTGCAAAAGGGACGGACAGACAGACCAGCTGTGGCCACCTCAGGCCTTTCCGGAAGCAGCCGAGAACTGGAGCTGTCCTGCACACCTGTTTCCTGTCCAGGTATCTGACTGCTCCCACCTGCCGCATCTGCTCCTCCCCCCACCCTTGCTTGGGTCTAGAAATGAAAAACACTAAGGGTGAAATCCTACCCTCAATCTGTTTCTAAATCATCAGCTTCACAGCCCTCTGAAAGTCTCCACAGGGCAATGAAGAGACCACTAAATGCAGCTTTGCCTGCATCAGGCTCCTCCTTAGAGATCTCACTGAAGAAGGTGCACAGTCATCCCCACAATGTGGAGGTCAGGGCAGTCTGGTCTCTGCCCCAGCTTCCTCTCCCAGGACCCCCTAGCCCAGGAACTCCCCAAGTTACCCTACTACAGTCCCTTCTGAGCCCCCCAGAACCCCTGAGTCAGCCTCCATTGTGTACGCTGTTCCCTCCCCTTCTACCTTCCTTGGCCCCTTGACAAACCTTCATTTTTCAAAACCCTCTCCTGTGCTCCCAACCCAAGAAAGTATCTTCATTTATAAAATGGGGATAATGCTACTGACTCATGGGATTTTTGTGAGAAGTAAATGAGAAACTAGACAGGACAGTTTCCTATTCAGTGCACCTTGAATGGATTCCAGGTGTGGCTTGAGCACAGACCCGTTCAGGTAACCAGCAAGGGCCTGGGACAGTCTAACCCATTTATTACCCAGTGTCCAGAGCAAATGCCATTTTCTACCAAATAAAAAGGTTGGGCAGTACTGAGACATAAAAGTGCCTAGCAGATGGCCTGGTGATTGGCAGGTGTTCCACAAGCACACGGCCCTCCTTGTCACTACACAATTTCTACACTTCAACCATCCTGCTCTTCTCATCCGCTTCCCGTGGTCGTGAAGGTCTGCTCTGAGCATCTCTAGCCCTACACCGCGTCCTGACTGCAGAAACAAAGCGGGCTCTTCTCTGTGTCTGCGTCCAGGTCCGGGACATCTCCCCTACCCGGGGCATATCTGCCGCACTGAACTTTCAGAATTGCAAGGACATAAAGGGAATGAAGACACCTGCGGTCAGTTCATCTTGCTTCTAATAAACACATGACCCTAGAGAACCAGTGCTCTGTATTGTTGGTAGTAGTGCCACAGACTACTGAAAAGAACTGAGGGTATAAGCAGAGCTGGAAGTCAGGGCTTCCAGAACTGCCCACCTCCCATTCGAGAAGGAAAACATGACCAAGGAAGCAATGGCGTTAGCCAAGGCTGCACGTGAGGCGACCCCCAGCGCCCTGTACCTGGTAGCGGGGGTGGAAGCCCAGGTACTGGTGGCACTGCTCGCAGTGATGGTACGTGTTGTACGCCGCGTACTTGGACAGCCGCATCCGCGCCGTCTGCCGCCGCAGGTAGAGGTCCTCGGGCTTCCTTGGCATCCCTCCGTCTGCAGGAAGTCCCCAGCGTTACAGAGCAGCCGGGGCAGAATGAGCATCCTCTCCCACAACTCTACCGGAAACAAACTCAAACACTATCACAGGGCTCAGGACAGTCGCCTAGGATGGCCCCCAGCCATCATTTGGTCACACACCACAGTCTCGGTGGATCAACTCACAGGCTGTGCATGCATCATCCTAATTGCGAGTCAGTGCTCGTTTAAACAACATGTATGCAAGGACACACTATGTGACAGTGTAAATCGCTTCTCCATGTCATAAACAAAGTCACACAAATTAATTGTCCACATTTTTTTCCAATGATTTGGCGGGATGAAACATCAGCCCTTTACTTTCAGTCAAGTTAACATGAAAGACCCTGCAGGGAACGTGATCTGTTCTGAAAACCATGGAGAAAAAGTTCTGGGTTTGAAATGAACACTGGTTGACTATCTTCTTCTCACGCTGCGTTCCCCACACTTTTCTGTCCGTATTTATAATCACACTGGCCGCTAACAGTCTCTGTTTGCTGACAGTGACCCTGAAACACTGCAGGGTCCTGATACTGACAGTCAGTGGTCCCTGAAGGAAGGAGGGAGAAGACAAGAGCCTGAGGGGGGAGAGGGAAACACGAGCATTTTGTTACCACAATCCAAATTCATAAACACAGACATGTCTTCCAGCCTCTGTTAACCAGGACCTTCAGACTAGTTGGACCATGACAAACAGCAAGAGTGTCCTCCCTGCTCTCAGCACTCACTGAGCGGTCAGTCTTCCCGGGTTTCCCAGAGAGCCCTTCTTGGCCCAGGGAGGGACTGACCTCAGCTCTCCACTGGGCACTGCTGGTTAGTTCCTCACTGCTAGGTAATTAAGTCCTAAAAAAGAGCTGGCTTATTCCTTTACGAGGCTACTCCCAGGTACTCTGGAGAGAACTTAAAGATCTGACCTCCGCTCTTTACGCTCTGATGGTGTGAACAGATGAGGCTGGCATCTTCGTACTTTGGGTCATGAATAAGGTAGTCGAAAGGTAACTTCTTGAAGAGCTCCAGGTCCGGCCAGGGGTCACCGAGCTGGAGGTAGTGCCACTCAGATTCTTTGCTGAGGTCTACGAGATTGGGTGACACACAGACATGTGACAAAATAAGCACAGAGAATGACTCATTTTATCTGGGCATGAGAATGCCTGCAGCAGAACTGTTATCGAGTCTGCGGGTTACAGGGCGGGGGGGGAGGACACCATCACATCCTGAAGGCTGTGGCACATGTCCCATCTTCAGGGCTGTTCTAATAAAGCAAGGAGGCACATTCGGGTGGACCACTATCCAGGGGAATACCCTGCTGCGTTTCTTACAAGGTGGGTTTGTTCTTCTGACCTGCACACTAACTTTTGCTCCTCCCAGCGTACCTGCCCCACCCTGGGCTCTGTGCCTCTCTCCAGCACTGTCCCCCAAATACACCCCAGCGCTCACAGACCTTATGCAGTGTGCACCCTTGCTCTGATATCTAAATGCTCCCCAGCCAGTGTGGCCTAGCTCCAACCCCTGTCTCTCCGGAAAACCTAAGAGCTCGGCCCCCTGGCTTACCACCTCTAAATGCCAACACCACTCACAGCCCACACCACTCTGACATGTGCCCTGGGTCACCCAACATTATGACTGGTGTGGTCTATGGGTGCTCACTAAATGCTTGTTGGTCAAAAGGTTAAAAAAAAGTCTAGTTGATCCAACTCAAATTATGTAGCACACTAATTATGTACATATTATATACAGCTACTATACCTATCTATCCTTCACTGTATAGGTAGGAAGAGTTCATGTGAAGGAGAAGAGGGAGAGGAATGTTTATCGTGTTTTTGTAAGTGCTTAGTGCTTCCTGTGTGTAATGTCATTTCCTCTTCACAACACCCTCTAAAACAGGAATTACCCAGGTCCCACCAAAGAGAAACCCTGGGACAGAAGAGAGTATTTAACAAAGTGGGCTTTGAAGTGTAACTCCCCGGGTTCAAATCCTGTCTTAGGAGTATCACTGCGAGAGGAGGAGAGAGAAACCCAGCAGGCCTGTTCTCTTCTGAAATATAGCAGCTTTACCCCTGAAATAGTTTCCAAACTGTGGGGGACCATGAGCAACCCAGATCTGGGGGAGCCTCTTTCCGTCAAAGCAAAGGCCCAGGGCTGGATGGGCTTCATGGTTCCAAATTTCCTCCGGAAGTGTTGGGAACAAACATGGCGGGACCTCCCTCTGTTCAAGGCTGCGAAATGCGTGGTTAATCAGATGTATATTCTGCATTTTCATCATCTGCTGATGGGCAGTTACCCCTCCACAGACAACATACGATGTCTGCCTATCCCAGCCACCATAACTACTGCTGCAGTGGGCCTGGTAACCATGGCAGTGATGGGTATGCTAATTAGCTCGATGGCAGTGCATATTTGCATATTCCCCAGTGCACACATATAGCAGATCAACTGTACATCTTAAATTTATACAATTATTTAGAAAGTGCTGTTTAGATGCCAGTGCAGCTTACTGGTTCCCTGTCTTTCCACCGCAGATAACACTCCTTTGCCAATTTTAATTCCCAAAAGCAACACGCCATTTACCAGACCAAGTTCCTGAGCTGCAGGCACACGCCTGCAAAGAGGAAATGGGAGCCTTGTTCTGCAGTCAGCATCACACAGCCGTCCAGCCAGTCTTGCCTTAATCGGGGTCCACTACCCCGTGAACAGGAGGAAAGGCCGTTCCCCACATGTCACATAGTTCCCTGTGCCCCATGACAGTGACCTATGCGCTCAGCTGCCTGAGCAGGGAACCTCCCTGACAGATAACCCAGCTCCAGCTCTGCCCACCTCCCAGCCGGGCTCCTGAGCACATTACTTATCAGGACAATGCATAAAGCACGTAACCTACCAAGAACAACCACATCTATCACATGGTGTCCCATAGCAAATTAAATGTGGACATTTACGCCAAGTCCCTCACACAGGAATTGACACATGGGACACACTCAATCAACAGTGGTCATTGTCGGTATATAGTAACTTTATGCCCACAAAGGCCTCCCAGGCACTGCTCTGACCCTGAGCTGAAGGACCACAAGGGGAGATAGAAGGACCCACAAGGCCCCTGGGATGCGTCTGATCACAGCCCTGAAAGTTCCATCTAGAAAGTGAAAGGCACGCAGTCACTTGAGAAACTGATTAAAGACGAGTCCAAGCCCCGGTGTCACCGCAGGATAACTCACTGATATTGATCTCTTCCTCATCGTAAACATCCACCTCTGTCAGCCGAATGAGCATTCTGGACAAAATGCTGAGGAACTGCAGGTAGGCACCTGTCTTCCCGATCTGTGAGCACAAGAACATCAGAGCCGGGAGTCAGTACGCCCTGTCTACATGCCTCCTGTCATCTGTCCCCTTTAAAATTCTAAATTAAAACAAGACCGGGTGGATATAAGGACATTTGTGGGGACAGGTGGCCTAATGATGCATGGTGGGCCGACAGGTGGACCCATAGAGGAGACCCGCCTGCTTACAAACCACGGCAGACGTGTCTCGGTTTGAATTGGCCACGTGTTCTGAGCTGTGAGAAATAGGACTTTACCCCCAGCTGAAGGAAGGCTGCTTCAGAAAAAATAATCAGCCGACAGAAAGCATACTTTCTTAAGATTCTTGCATAATTGCAAATTGCTCTTCTTGTCGCAATTGCTACGTCTATGGTGAGAAAACAAAATTCACTGTGCAAGACATAAAAAGCCTCCCTGCCTAAGCCCAGGAAAAGAAAAAAAACAGTTTATCTCTTCTTCCTTCTCTTTATCACACCACTAGTCCCCCTCCTACACACCCCCTCTGCCGATCACCAGAGGTTAAATGGGCACCCAGCTGGGTACCCCAGAAGGCTCCCTTCCCACCCCCTACTCAGGAGGTGCCTTACTCAGGAGGTGCCTTCCCAGTTCTTAGCCGAGTGCCTGGTTCAGAGTTAAGCACTCAACAAATGCTGCTGAATGGACATAACTGACTGTTAAAAAGGAAACATGAAACTCAACCAGGGGAAGCTTCAGAAACAAACATTTGCAATACACATGATCAGACCAGGGATTAAAATCCATCACCACTGCACTGTCTGACAAAGTCACTGCCAAGACCCGACACTGACCTCCAGTCCTGCCCGGACACTTGACATTCACACCCTGCAGATTTTGCCATTTGACCAGTGAAGCGGTCTTTTGTTGTCAGAGAAATGCAATGAATTTGGGTAGGGTTCGGATGCCAACCACCCTCCTGGCTCCCCGTTACGTTTCACCCCAATCCTGCAGTATCAGAGTCAGCAAAGGGCACCCAGACTGGCCACGAGGACCACGTGAAAGGTGTGGGAAAGGTAGGATGGTTGTCTGAAGGTGCAAGATGCACCCAGAGAACCCGTCCATCCCCCACACATTACATAAGAGGGAACTAAGGGGAGAGGACAGAAGTCACCGGGCCTTGACCTCTGTCCACTGTGATGGAGCCATCACAGAGGATTTTGCCACGGCTACAGCAAGATGGGAATACAGGGACGCTGCCCCCCCCCAACCTGCCCTCTGGGCCTGGCATAAGAATGCCCACGGAGGTCAGGGCGGGCGGGTGGGCGCACGCACCTGAGGGGGCCCACTGAGCAGCAGCCGGCGGGGGTGGAAGCTGTCCAGGCGGCCCTCTGCGCGGTTGCCGTAGTCCATGTGGCTGGGCCTGGGCACCGTCCACTGACGGTAGTACAGGGACTGCTCCGTGGACGTCATCGTCTTGCTGAGCAGGGGGCGGAAGGAGCTGGCCCACATGACTGCGTGGGAGGGCAGGAGGGATGCAGCCTTCGGCAGCCCGCTGCCGTCGGTGGAGGTGACCATGTCGTAGACCAGCTTGGGCAGGAAGACAGCGGGCGGCTGTTGGCCAGCCTTGGCCAGGGAGCACTGGGCGGCCTGCAGGATGAGAGCACCGGCGGCTGGCGCCGTGGACGAGGACGACGAGGACAAGCAGGAGAACTGGGATGACGAGGTGACTGGCACCTGGACGCTCCTCCGGCCGGCATCAGGCTGGGGGGCCAGCCCGGGGCTGTGCCTGCAGCTGGCCGACGCTGGTCCCTGGCCAGCACGGAGCCTCTGCCTGTCGCCAGGGGTCCTGCCCTCCTCGGAAGGGCCGCAGGCCGGCTGCCCCGGCAAGGGTCCCCCAGGCTGAGCAGAGGTCTCACCACAGAGCATGGAGCCTGGGGGAGAGAACCGGCGGTTACCCCAGGAATGGTCACACCCCAGGAACACCTCACCCTGAAGCCATAGGCCGCCTGTTTCCGCAGCACCAGCAACCTCTACTTAACAGTAGCTGGGAATTTTTGTCAACGAAATGCCTCCTTTGGTTAGATGTGACCTCTTTTGTCCTATGACACCCCAAGCTTCGCTGTGGGGAGAGCTGGTGGCGCCCACATGGTACAACTTGGCCCCCAAAACCCTGCACACTGCCTGGAAACCCTCTCCCTTCCCATCCCCTGCCCCAGGTGGGTTGTTCCAGGGACCATCACCGCCTCTGCCACCTCACGAAGCATGAGTCTGCCCTCCGTTCCAGCACAGCCAGGGCTTCTAGCCCAGGGAGGCAGTGAAACTCTTAGGACTCAACACGCTCTGCTCTAATGCTCGACTACTCAGCTTTCAGGGGAACTCGGAGTAAGGAACGCAGGCACGCAGCAGCTGAGCAAACGCGAGTGCCCCTGGCCCCTGCCCCATGTGGGCCATGTGAAGCGCACAGGTGAGTGTGAGCTCCCTGGACACTCAGTAGCAGCAGCCTGGTCCTCGTCTGCTATATGGGGTGCAGACCCGCAGCACTACAGGGAGCAGAAAAGACTGGATGTGAGGGCAGTCACCTCCTTGCCATACTTGGTTCGGCCTGCACCCCTCTCACCACATGGTTCAGACAAGCTCCCCTCGGGACCCGAGCTTCTCACGGGGCTGTGGGCCCAGCTCCCCAGCCCGTGTCTAGGCTGAGGTTAAGAGGGCCATGCTGGGACTCAATCTGTGCTCTCCTGTGAGACCTGTGAGGGGACCCCACCCACCTGTGAGACCTGTGATGGGGACCCCACCCACCTGTGATGGGGACCCCACCCACTTGGCTCCCTGTAAACCACTGGTTGCAGGAGGAGGGGGAGGAAGAGAGGAAACCAGAGACACCCCTCCCCTTAGGCCAAGTCCCCCCGCTGTGCTCTGCTCTCTGCAAGAACACCCCCAGCTCAGAAGCTTGCAGCCACTCCCTGATGACAACCAAACTCCCAGCCACACCCCAAGGACCCCCAGGGCCATTCCACACACAACAAGCACCCCTTCCGCTTTGAGTGCCCTTACCCTGGGAAGGTATTCCTGCCTGGAATACCTTCTCCTCGACCTAAATTGAATACCATTTCCTCCACCTGCAAAACCTTCCCCAGCTGAGATACCTTCTCCTCCAAGGCCCAAAGGTCAGCTGCTGTCTGAAACATGCAATGACCACGCCCCACTGGTAAACACCCCCCACCTGAGACAATCATTTCTCCTGCATGTAAATCGTAACACTCTACATGTGAATATGTGTGCAGAAGAACCACAGCAGCCCTACTCAATGCATCCTGGTTTACAAGGAACCATGAGTTCTTAGGGAGCTGGTTCAGGTCTAATCTAGCTGTAATGCCCAGATGCAGCATAAAGTAGGTCCCTGATAAATGCCTGTGATATTGAGCACAGGTCCTGACTGCTCCCAGAGACTCAGCGTCCCTGAGGGCAGATAATTGGGGCATTTTATCCACAACCCCTCTCCCTCCGCCAGAGTGCTGTCCACTTCCTCAGTTGGTGAACCCCGGGTAGCCCAGCTGCTTCTCCTCCCGTGAAGCCTGTGTGTACCTCTCTGCACCCTCAGACTCTACGAGAAGTCTTTACCTTGCTCCTCTCCTCTTGATTATCCAAACCTGGAGTTCCCGTCCCACACAGGCCACCGCTGCATGGACAGAGTCCACCATTTTCCTCCAGGAAAGGAGCCACAGAAGCTCCGGGTCTTGCCAAAAATCACATTTCAGACCCCAGTCCAGAAAAACGTTTACTCTAAAAGTGCAGTTCTTCTAAATTCCCTTCTCCTTCCAGCTCTAGGCAAAAAGAAAGGGTCTCCTTATCAACCTCTGACATCCCCAGGCAACGGCACAGCCACACACGTCCCCTGTGGGAGACTTACCAGAGGCCTTGGAGGAGAGGCAGGAGGACCCTGAGTCGTGGGAATGGGACCTCTCCCTCCTCGCTGGGCTCCTCTTCTCTGAGGTGGAGCCTGTTGTAAACACACATTGAAAACACCTGATGATCATCGTCCGGTGCGTTCACCCAGTGCTTCCCAGCATACACACTTGCCATCTCTCCCCATCCACACACCCGTCCGCCCTCCCCTCATCTTCCTGGGGCCCACCTCTGATGGTGCTAGGGACAGGAGTAAGGTGCAGGGCACGCCAGCGAGGCACCCACAGCTCAGTGAACGCTGCCACCCGAGGGCCACAGCTACAAGATGATGTGAGGAGGACAGAGAGAGCTGGGGGCTCAGAGGCCAGGCCCACGTGCAGTACAGAGAGGCAGAAGCAGGACAGGAGTGGGAGAGACGACCCCAACGTGTCCTGGAGGGCCCACAGAGTTTCCCAGGGAATGCACAGAGGAGAGGGAACTCGGAGCAGCGAGGAGAACAGCTGTGTGGCTCAGAGGGGACAGGAGCAGAGCACAGCCAGGGAACCCCTAGACTTGGGTGGTGTGGCCACGAGCACAGGGTGTAATGTTTGGGGCCAGAGAGTTGAGAGAACAGTAAAGCTAAGAGGTAGGTGTGATGCCGGTGCCGAGGCCAGGCAGGTTCAGGTTGGATTCGGGCAGACGGTAGAGGAACTGCAGAGTCAGAAAGCGTCGGGCCATTCCATTTATTGGAGGCTCACAGAGATGGGCAAAGGAAACCTACTTTTCGCAGTAGAGGGCATGGGGCCAGGACAACTGCCCCCTCATGGTGGCGGCTGACAAAATCAGGGAACCTTACCTCGCAGTGACATTGCAGTAGCAGGAAAGCGATCTGGGAGAATCGCCTCTGAGGGAAAGTACTCATAGCTTTTCATATAGAGACCTACATGTGGCTTTCTGCTATGTGCTCACGCACTAATCATGCAAAGTACTTGTAGCTGGGAAACCAGGGAGCAAGCCTAACACAGCTGTCCCTCCCAAACACACACACACACGGGCCATGGACTGCCAGGAGCACGAGCTCATCCCACGGGCAGCAGGGAGGCCGAGATGTTGCAATGTCAGGGTCACACATCTGTGAAAGGCTGCCACAGTGCCAGGGAAGTCTGCGGCAGGCCCCTCCATCCCCATTTATGGAGGAGCCCTCAGAGGCTAGGACAGGTGACACGACCAGTCTGTCCAAAGTCACCCAGGTAGCAGATGTAGGAGGAAAAGAAGTCCTGGTTGTCTGACCCTACACCTGTCTCTCCACTACACAACACCCCACAAAGCACTTGGCATTCTTGTATTAACAGCTTTTTATTTTATTTTCACTATACTGTCGGCTACAGCCAATGGCTGTGCACTGCTCTGATTTCTGTGTCCTCTTAAAAAGACAGTGTCGGATTTTCAAGTCTGCCAATGAAACTGGCCCATTTTTGTCAATCCCAATGACGGGCCCATACTGTTGGGTTGGTTCTCACAGAGGAAATAAGTGAATGAATCCGACACCAGGCAGTAGTGCCAGCACCACTGACTTGAACAGAGCATGAACTTGAACCCGAAGAAAATCTCAGTTTTTCTTTCAGTTCATTAAGAATTCTAGAACTAGGAAGAATCTCTTGGGATTTCCATTTTCTTACACCACCAGAAAAAAGGGGTGAAGGAAGCCAACTCTGGATTCAACGGGAGGTTTGCCATTTCCTCCGAAGATGCTCTCCCCCAGAGCTGCTGGCCCGCGGACTGGCTCAGGACCACGCAGAATGGGGGGGAGTCCAGCCATCTAGATGAGTGAGGTGGCCCCGGGTGGGGGGCACCAAGGCTGACCTTCCGTCACCAGCTCCTCCTCCTCGTTGTCCGTGCTGCTTGGCTTCTCGGGGTCGCTCTCCAAGCCCTCGTTCTGAGGCCCCTTCTCCAGCGGGACATCGCCGCTCACAAAGTAGGCAGCCAAGCCCAGCTCCTGCTCCAGCGCGGTCCTCACCAGGCAAGAGTTGATCAGACGCAGGTCACAGTACCTCAGAGACCTAGGAGGAAACCGGGGCAGCGTCGACTCTGTGCACTCCACGTGGAAGGAAGCAGTGAGCGGGGACCAACACCCTGCCTTCCCCACGGGGAGCCCAGGATGTGAGCAAATGGAAAAGCAGATGGCTTGGCTGTGAGCCCCGCACACGCTGTGAGTCTCCTGCCCATCCTGCCTGTCACTAACAGAGCCCCGCCTTAAGATAAAAACGGGGCTCGAAGCCCAGCTCAGCCACTCACTGCCTGGTTGGTGACAGACCCACCTGGCAGTCTCAGAATGTTTTCCTCTGAAACGGAATGAATACTCATCACCCTGTAATGGCACGGTTGTAAGATTATATGTAATAATTGGACACTAATTATTCAATCAGTAATTAAAATGGACCAGGGACGGTGCTAGGCATTAGGGATGTTAGAATGATAATCGAGTCATGGTCCAATGGAAAATGAGAGCCTACCTAGGAGGGCAGACAGCAAGCAGTGAAGAGCTCTTCAGAGGAAGTGAGCACAGAGGACAGGCCAGTGCAGGGCTCAGGGTGAGCAGAGGGCTGGGGGGAAAGGCTCTGCAGCTCACTGATAGGTGACCCCAGGCAAACGGCCTTTCATCTGCTCAGCTATAAACCGAGGGAGTGATACTACTGCTGCAAGGTGTAAATGCTATGTTAGAAGTCTAGCACAGGTGCCTAATACAAAGAAGATACTCAGAACACGCTTGCACAGACTTAAAGATGTTGTCTTAGTCCATAATAAGTTGAGGGATGGAAGAATTAATCTGTGTGAAACAGCTACAACCATAGTCAAATGTTTGGAGCACCTTTCTCCTGGCCAGCCTACAGTGGCCCTTGCATGAGGGGTAGCCCAGTGGAAGTCAGCCAGGCTTTGGAGTCACATTGCTGAACCCCTGTCCACTCTGGCTCCTATCAGTCACACAGGATGACTGGAATAACACCTTTCCTGAGGGGGATGGAGAGACCAAAGTGAGGTAAACCTCATCCAAGAGTGGCCAGCATGAAGCAGGAACTCAATAAATGTCAGCTCCTATTACTACGTGGTTACAAAAGCACAGACGTGCAAAGGCCCCAGGTATGGCTGCCTGCCCTCCTCTGTGGGAATGAAGTCAGTCTTTAGAAGCCAACCGGTCACCACCAATCCCAGCGACTGCCTTATGGAAGGCCCCATGACTTCTGTTCCAAGTGTCTGCCTGTTTGTGTGGAGACCCCAGAAGACACTGGGTGGGCTTGTGGCTGTCATCTATTTGGCTGTGGTGGCCAGGGGACACAGCCTACAGACAGCCTCATGTGCCGGAGGAACGGGCTCCTCCAAAGCAGCATCAGCCACCTGCCCCTGTCACAGAACACCTCCTAAACCAGGCGAGACCAGCTATCACAACAGCCTAGACCCCAGCGGGAAACATAGCCCCCCCACAAGATGACCCAATACTTCTTTAAATGGAACAGCCGTCCCTAACACACATGGTGACCGCCCCCCCCCCAGCCATGGGGGAAAACTGAGCAAGGGGTTAAATTCTACCTCCCGGGGCAGCGCCTGTACCCAGAGCCTGGCAACAGCTCCCATTCCACCCCTAAGCACAGATGGTGTCTGTCAGAATTAGATGAAGTGTACCAGGTCTCAGACACATTTCACTGCCACTGGCTAGAAAACCATCATGATAAAGATACAAATCTACGGGGATTATGAATGTGAATGAGCCCCTAGCCTGGCCAACACCCCAAAGATGCCAGGGACACAAGCCCTCTCCACTCACCTTGGTAAGGATTCCCCGTGCGGATCCATCCCACTGAAGATCAGGATGCAGGGCAGGCCCTCCAACTCCAAGTAAGTCTGAGGTCTCCACTCCGCATCCTCAATTTTCTGCCACATCTGCAGATAATCAAGAAGAAATAAGACATAAGATGCCCGATGCCCCAACTAGCCCAGCTCTGGAGGAACCTCGATGGCCTCCTACTGATGAAGAACCCTTGCATTGTGTTGTTTGAAAGAAAAGCCCTTTTTACTGCAAAGAAGTGGATCACCCACGGAGCATGCTGCCTGGCTTACGGATCATCTGTTCAAGAAACATCTGCTCACTGATCCTTTGAGTGACAGCATACATCCTCAGTAGTCTCATGTTTTTTACTGTTTCTCAAACATGCTGCTGTCCCTTTCATTCCCAGTTCCTACTCAATTTCTGTGTTCATATCCTTTCTAATGCTTTATGCATTTTCTATGGCCTGTTGATTTAGCGAGAAGCTGTTATGAGCCAGGCACTGCGCTAAGTAAGTTTGTTTGACTGAGACCTTTGGGGATGTTCCTGCCCTCCATTTCCTGGGGGAAGAGCCAGGTGACAGCGAACACCAAAGCAGCCCCAGGTGTGGAGGAGGGGCAACTTCCTGAAAGGGGATAAGACTGAGTTGAGTCCTGCAGGTTGACAGCCATCATCTAAGCAAAGGAGAAGAAAAACAGACACACACACATACACACACACACACACACACACACACACACACACACGAAAAAGAAAGTGAGAAGTCTGAAATAGCAAGACTGTGCTTTGGAAAAGCAGCAAGAAGGAAGCCCTGACAATTTGGTACCCCTGGACTGAAAGATGCAGGTAGGGACCTGGCAAGAGAGGTAGCTGGACACCCCTCCGCCTCCCCTAACCCTTTGGACACGCCTCCCCCCCTTGGACACCACGTCCCACCTGCACCCCCAGCCCTCCGTCACCCCTACTGTCCCCGACCACAGCACCCACCTTGAGCTGTTTCACAAAGTGCTTCCCGATGGTGATGCCTGAGCTGGGGCTGCCCAGGATGATCTCAAAGTGCTGTTCCAGTGCCAGCCGCGCCCGCACGTGGGCCAGGCGCTCGTAGGCTACGGCGGCCAGTGGCGAGCAGGGCACCCGCAGCAGGACCATGAGCCCGTGGCCGCAGGGGCACTGCTTGGGCGCGTTGATGAGGTTCTGCGTGATCTCCAGCGTCTCCACCGACGTGTAATTCTTCATCCGCGTGAGGCCGCTCACCGCCATCATGGCGGCCGCATAGTGCTGCACCAGCACGAAGGTCCTGATCACAGCGCTGTGCAGGCGGGGGAACCTGCCACAAGGAGAGACTAGCCGTGAGCCTGCACTGCGCCAACCGCAAGGACATCTGCTTTGCGCCGGGGGGAAGGGGACAGGCCTTGGATGGCCAGCAAGTAGCCCAAGACATCTATGACTCCCAAATTACAGACGAGCCGCGTGTCCTTTTGAAGTTGGTTGTTTAGCCCATGAAACAGAAGCCTTCCTTAGACGGCATTTTGTAAACCACTTTGCCATGTCCCCCTGGGAAACACAAGGACAGGTTTGTCTCGCTGGTATCTCTCTGGCTGCTCAGTGAATATTTGCTCAGTGAATGAACAGCTGAGTAAATATAATAAATGTGTAGTCTAGCAGCTAACGCATACCCCAGATTGGGGGATCGTCCCCAGGGCACACCAGTGTGTTCACTAAGTACAGTAAGTGAACAGTTAATAGAAATGGGACTAAATGGGATTTGCTTTAAGAGTGGATTGCAATTCAGGATGCATTCAGTGAAACCAGGAGTCCCTGAGTTATGCTTTAGCAAGCCATGGTTACCCCAGGTGGCTTCACACGAAGGTGATGACCCCGCTTCTCCCATTACCGCAAGCACAGCGAGCGCAGCTCTAACCCCAGTGGCACGGACAGACTGCAGAACACCAAGGTCACTGTGTTTCTCAGCAGGAACACAGAAACTGACGTCCAGTTCACATACCATGCTCATAGTTTATTTAGCTGGTATGAGTCCCATGACTGCCTTCCAGAACAGAGATCATGTAATTCCTTGACCTACAAAGGAGACTTGCTGCAGCCACGCCACACCACGCCTTGAGTCCCACAGGGCAGCTGATGTTTTCTCTAGCCCATCGTTCATTCTCCTTCTCTTCATTCTCTCGGGGGCCCACAGACTGCTTTACCCTGTCCCTGAGCCACTGGCCATGTGGTGCCCAGAAAATGAAGAGGACAGCATGGAGAATACTGTCTCCCCGCCCCACATGACTGCCTTAACTGTGGTGGCTCCTTGTCACTCTGAGCAAGGTAAAAGGGCAGGATGTCACTTGGGCAGAAGCACCCTCTTCTCCCCATCTCTGACATAGTGGGAAGTGTCCGCTCTCACCTCTGCTCAAAGGACAAGCAGCACACTCAGCACTCGACCTGTGTTTACTGCCAGGGAAGCGGGGAGCGGGCAAGAACAGAGCGAGGGCCAGTGCCTGGAACCTTGGGGACAAATCTGCGAGGGCATCTTTCCCTCAGCAAGTTCAGGAGTACTCTGCTGCCCACCTGGAGCAGGAGGAGTGGCCTCATTAAATCCATCACAATCAGCCCTGGAAGGATAGCTCTGTTGGTTAGAGCATCCTTCTGAAGTGCTGAGGTTGCCGGTTCAATCCCCGGTTAGGGCACATGCAGGAACAGATCGATGTTCCTGTCTCTGTCTCTCTCCCTCTCCCCCATTTCCTCTCTCTCTAAAAAATGAATAAACAAAAATAAATTTAAAAAAAATCCATCACAATCAAAGGGCTGAAAGGGGTTTCGTTTCTCAAAGGGCACTGTGGGGAACACAGCTCCCAGGAGATACTGCGGATGCCCTATACTCCAGCTTCCCCCAGAGATTTACAGCCTCTGGGCACACGAACGGCTCTGAGGATGCTCGTGACAAAGAAACCCTTTTGTTAAATGTAAGGTTTTCTCAAATACCCTTGACCACAGAACCCCTTCTGGCCAAGAGCTATTAGCATCCGGCCAAAGCAGCACACTTTGGAACAGTTTGAGAAGCACGTGTCTACTTCAAACCCGTGTGGGCAAGTAAGAAAAACAAGGTGCCATGAGGGGAGGCATCGGAGCCCAATGCAACACCCGTAACTACTGGAGAGCCCACTCCTTTTGATCCATCTGTAAAACCCGGCCCAGCCTTACAACATGTAAAGCGCGTGACATTGGCAATCACGTGACCTCCCCGGGCCTCAGTCTCCTCATCTGTAAAAATGGCAGTATAAAAATCTGCCTTGTGCCTGAGCAGGTGGTGGCACAGTGAATAGAGCATCGGAATGGGATGCAGAGGACCCAAGTTCGAAACCTCGAGGTCACCAGCTTGAGCACTGGCTTATCTGGTTTGAGCAAGGCTCACCAGTTTGAGCTCAAGGTTGCTGGCAAGGGGTCACTCAGTCTGCTGTAGCCTCCCCAGTCAAGGCACATATGAGAAAGCAGTCAATGAACAACTAAGGAGCTGCAACAAAGAATTGATTATTCTCTTCTCTCTCCCTTCCTGTCTGCCCGTCCCTCTCTGTCCCTCTGTCTCTGTCACCAAAAAAAAAGAAAAAAATCTGCCTCATAGGCCTGCCATGACAGGGTTAAAGGGTACACTGTTGAGTCAGACTGGCTCTGCAGTCACATCTGAATCTGTCCCTTATGAGACGTGTGGTCTGAGAAAGCCATGGTGTCTCTCTGAGCCTTCCTGTATTTGCATAATGGGGGCAATATCAACAGGGCTCCGAGAGGGGTTGAGGCATACGTAAGGTCACGAAAGTAAGGCTCTTGGGACAGCGAATGTCACAGAACCACCACTCAGAAGATGGTTCGCAGAGGAGATAAGAACTAAAGTAGGCCTGAACTGTCACTGTCACCTCCTTGAGACCTTTCAGTGTCTTACCTCCCATTATGTTGCCCTTCCCTTGAGTCTCAAACACACAGTCCGACACTCCAGCATGGTCCTGCCCGTTCTCATCTCTAAAACTCTCTGGAGCAGCACAGAGATATCCCCAGCCCAAAGTGTAGGACGAGAAAGAAACCAGGTTGCTTTGCTGGAGGGACTGAGTCACCCAAGAAGGGGAGTGGGGAGAAGGCGGTGGCCTTCCTTGAGTCCCCTCGCTGCACCCACCTCAACTTGCTCTTGACAACTGGGCATTTTTAGGAACTTCAAGGAGAGGCGTGTACCTTTTCCCCAGGGCAGTGACCATGGCCTCGAAGGAGCTGTCGTATCGGAGCAAGGGGAGGCTGTGGCCCGAGAGGGTCGACTCGATGAACTCCGACAGCCCAAAGTACTTCTTGTTCTCCGGATACAAGTCCACCCCCTGCAACAGAGAGGCGCTTCGGTCACCCAAACATCACACTTGCGAAGACTGACCGGGTCCTGAGCGGGGAGCCCGGATGACCTGGACCAACATCTGACCAACGATGTGTTGACTCTGCCGTCCCCCAGATGACGGTTTGTTCATTTCTTTCACTCAGACGCAGAGCACAGAGAACTCTGTGCCCAAAGGATGAAACATCCCCACCGGTCAGGACTTTGCCCTTAATCCGACCCCAGTGGGGTTGCCGAGAAGAAAACCCACCTTGTCTTCTTTAACGTACAGCTTTCACTGTTAAAACTGCCTTGTTCCAACAATTTGAGCTGGTTTTAGAAACAGTCAAATCAACTATCTTGCATTCTACTGATACTGAAATCAACAGAAAAAAAGTACCTTTATCTAACCAATGTCCCTCATGTGTTGACACAAAATTCCTCCCAAACTAAAGTCAGAGCAGTCACGCTGGGGAGGTTGTTGAAACTACAAAGACATGAACTTTACCCTCAAAGAACCCATAGTTAAGTGCAAGGGCACTGGAGCCAGCCAGACTGGATCACACCCAGCTATGCCCCTTTCCAGCCGCATGGCTCCAGGCAAAGTGGCTTCACAGCCTCCCAGCCTGTCTGCCTCATCTTCCCCAGGTGTAAGTCAGAAACCGTCCTTGGCACCTACGTCTTAAAGGAGTTCAGGTGACAAAGCACTAAAGGACAGGGCCAACCTGGTTCAGGTCAGGGCCACATAAATAAGTGCTATCACTGCCACGGGCTCCGAACCCACTGGACAGCAGGCAGCCATGCTCGGTACACAGGTCCCTTGGTAACTGATGAACTGAAAATTCACCAGGTTTCACGGGTGTGTGTTCAGTGTGAGGAAGGAGATTCTGAACCTTGCTGCTGAAGGACACGGGGATAGGACAAAAGAAAACGATTCTAAGATTTCTAGACAAAACTTCATCTGTTCTAACATGGGGAAGCCAATGGATGAATTTTGGGCACAGTGGATAGAGCATCGGACTGGGATGCTGAGGACCCAGGTTCTAGACCCCGAGGTTGCCAACTTGAGCGCGGGATCATCTGGCTTGAGCAAAGCTCACCAGCTTGAGCCCAAGGTCGCTGGCTCGAGCAAGGGATTACTCAGTCTGCTGAAGGCCCCACGGTCAAGGCACATGTGAGAAAGCAATCAATGAACAACTAAGGTGTCACAACGAAAAACTGATGATTGATACTTCTCATCTCTCTCTGTTCCTGTCTGTCTGTCCCTGTCTATCCCTCTCTCTGACTCTGTCTCTGCAAAAAAAAAGATCAAGAAGGGTTGAAATCTAACCTTGGGTCCAATTAAAGACCCAAGGAGCAGGGATCCACTTGAACCCTAAGCATTCTACTTTATCAAGGTCTTGACTACAGAGAATCCCCCCCACCCCGGGGTCATGGGGACACCAGACACAGCAGCCGGTGGCACTCACATTACTGTAGGCGGCAGGCCAGTGGATCTCGTTGTAGGGGCTGATGAGGGTGTGCTGAGTCTGCAGCGCATAAGGGAAGGAAGTCACGTGCAGTGTCACGATGTTGGGGGCCTCCTTCACCTCCCTGCAGTTGAGCAGTCTGTCCACCAGTCCCACGGATGGGTCACTTTGGGAGTAGACATTATGAACAGTGCTACTAAGGGAGGAAAAGGAGGAGACAGGACCGTAAGTGGAATGACTAATACTAATTTATAGTGATCCAAGGATCAAGCCGTTGCCTACACGTAGAACTAGCCCCCCACTGACACTGTCTACCAACGAAGCTTATGGTTCTGACCATGACGAGGAAAACACATCTTGAAAATGACTGTACTGCAGGCACCTGTTAGGGACACCCTGCTGCTCATATTATGACAGAGGCACGGGGTTTATCAAGAATTGCCTGCAAGGGACACAACCTGGCCCTCCTTTAGGGCACAGGGTCTCACTCTCTTCTTGGCCCAACCTGGTTGTTACCTGTGTTTTGAATTCTTTTCCCTAAAGGCCTACGGACTCTAAAACAATCCAAAGAAGATATAAAGTGGCAAATAAAATATATACCAAGTTTAAAAGGGTAGGAACGGAATGGGAAGCATTTTGGACAATGGGCCTGCCCAGGAGATAAGCCCAGCTGAGCCCGTCTCCATGGGGCAATGGCCTCGGCATTATGCGCCTATAAATCTAGGGGAGGAATAAAAACCAGTGATTCGCCTTCCGGGTGGCAGGTGTCCATCCTGAAACACTTAACCTCAAAATAAGTATTCAAACTACAGTGGTACCTTGAGATACGAACAGACCAACGGTTTTTTTTTTTAAGATATGAGCTGCAACTTGGTCCGTATTTTTGTTTGAGATCCGAGCAAAATTCCGAGATACGAGTCGTGATTTGGGAAGCTGCCGCTAGTTGGCACATTGGTGCACAGGTCCAGTATCGGCAGTTGGATACATGAGTTGACTGACTCACGAGCTCGGTTACAACGAATTAAATTCCTATCTCAAGGTACCACTGTATATGTTTTTCTGTAATTCAAAATGTTCAAACTTCCCTAAGCCTTTATATACATGGGCCCTTTATCTGGGTGATCTTTAAGGTTCCGGACAGCCCTAAGCCTCTGAGTCTGTGCCAAGTCGAAGCCTTCCTCCAGGATCTGACCCAAGACCTTCCTTTCCTTCACAGCCGCGTTGGTGCCAGGATCTAGGCGTACATCCCCCACAACGCCAGTCTCATGGAGACGACTGATCCTGACACACCCCTGGGAATTCTACCAGACTCCAAGCTTGACCTGTCTGAAATTCACCTAGATGTTCATCTGAATGAAGTGAAAGCACTCCTGAGGAAGGATGGAAGCAGTTCAGATCCACAGTACCAGAGCTAATGGGGTGTCCATCAGGAAGGGGTCCAGGCTAAGCTGGTCCCTGTCAGGATCCCTCCCTTGCACTAGCCTGGTGCTCTGCTGCTGAGTGAGGTCCAGCAAATGTGCCTCAGTGTGCAACTCAGGGGTCTTTGTTCCAAGCCACACTGCCACCACCACTGTCCCACGGCACCCCGGCCCTGTGATGCTGAGCACGATGCTTCCTCTGTCCAGCCTCTCTCTCCACAGGGGTACCTTTCAAAGGCTGCGCCAGCTACCCTGGAGATAATGTCCAACTCGAAGTTCTGAAACACGACCAGGGCATCATCTGCATACAGACGCCAAAGCCCCACAGCCCTCATCTTCAGAGGCCATGCCCACAGTCCCAAGTGTCTCCCATATGAACTATTTGAAAGAAGAAACACGTCTCCCCTGCCACGCGCTGAAGTCACTCTGACCTGACGAGATCCCAGTGAGCGTGGTCGTGGATCAAGACAAAGAGTGTGTGTGGGTTCTGGAAGGAGTTCTGCAGGAAGGACTTAAACTTGGTCTGAGCCTCGTCGTCTAGCTTCAGAACGTACTGTTCCGCCCTCTGCTTGGTCGCGTGCTCCTTTTCCAAGCCGAGCTCCAGCAAAACCCCTGTGACACAGTAAAGACACAGCAGGAGGTTTGTCACGCACACCTTCACTGTTTTCATTTGCGGCTGATGAGCGTCCATTTCCCAGCCGGCACTGTGCTAGGCCCCGAGGCTACAGGGACACCCAAGACACCAGTGAGTCAGGAGCAGGCTGCTACACAAATGACTGGGATGACACCGATTGTGCCTGGCCATATCCAGAGACGGCCTGGCAGCCTAGTGTCTGCTCAGCAGATGCCCTGGGGACACAGCAGAGCTGGCATCAGGAAGCAGCTAATACCAGGCACATAGCAGAAGGGGAGTAAAAGGAAAATCACCTCCCAGCCTGAACGTCACAGGCCATAGGGTACCGCAGAGTGAATCCTATTAGATACTGACTCTCTGCATATTTCATATTTAGTCCCCTTGAAAGAATAGTAAAACTACGTTCAAACAGGATATCAGCCCATAAGTCATTGGCCCACGTGAGACCAAGTAAGAATTCAAGTCACGGCTCTCACTTTAACAGAGTACAAAATCTTGGGTGACTCGTTACCTCTAGCATCAGCTTCATGACCTATAAAACGAACGTGACAATTCTTGTGCTTCCAAGTAGCACAAACTGCTTGCTGTTCAAATCCCAACCGGAATGCAAGCAAATTGAAGCTTCCCTGTGCAGACCCCCTGGCTCACTCCGCAGGGCCCCCCCAATACCTGAATGCCAGATGTGAAACAGGGTCTGCTGGTAGGTCACTTCCGAGGGTGGGATACAAATCAGGAAGTCCACCTTCTCAAAGGAGCCCAAGTCCAGGTTCTGGGTGCTGGAATCCGCAATGGAGCACACGTGGGAGAGGAGCTTCTGGGCCACAGCCAGCTGGAAGGGCCGGATGTGGTGGGGTTCCAGGCTGGACCCTGCAACCAGAGCCCCGTGCGGGTGAGGTGCCTGGGCACAGGTGGCTGCAGCCCCGGACCTCTGCCAGGGGACCAGACATGCTTCGCCTCGTGACAGGGTCCCAAGGAAAGGGAAAACAGCAATATCTACCGGGTGCCCGCTCTGAACTGTTCACCGTGAGCGTCACCTCACACACCTGTCCCCAGTTAATTATCAAAGGGGGAGCAGCGCTCAGGGAGAGGAAGCAGTGACCCACTCCACCCAGAGGAGACAAGGACATCATCCTAGGGAAGCTGATGCTGAGTCTGGACTTCAGAAGAGGCTGCAAGTTCTCAGGAAGAAAAGGAGAAGCTGTGCCCCTCAGGAGCTTAGCATGAATAAATAACACAACAATGCATCCATAAGATAAAATTAATCGCAGAGAAATGAGCCATCTTGGGAAAATTCTCTTCTTTTTTTAAATAAAAGATGTATGTTTTAAGGCATACAATCTCTATCCTTAAGGACTAAAATTAAAATTAGGTATTAAGTCTGCTTTGATCCTAAGAAGCCCTGCCCTCTGGAAATGCTTCTAAGTTCGCTTACTTTGTAGCCCCAGGGGACCGTAGATATGGCCTCGCCTGCCTGGACCCTGGCCATCAACCCCCACCACCACCACTCACGTGTGCACACTGGGGCCCCGCTGACATTCAGGGGCGCTGCTTTGGTGACAGAGGAGGCAGGGAGTGAGGAAGAAATATGGCCTTGGTTTTCCTGATGAAATTTGTCCAGCAAAATGTCAATGTCACCCTCTGCCCGAAACACAATGAACAACAGAAATTGGTTTTCTATCTCGTGAACTTTAGCAAGCATCTAGGAACAGCTGCAAAGTATCAGGCACTGTCCTGGGCCCAGGGTAAGCGATGAAGGCGTGGCCCACCCTGTTGAGGACTCCAAGCCTAAGGAAGGAAATTGCACTATGACATGTCAGTGCTGGGACACAAGGGAACAAAGGCCAAGACAAAGGAGAGGGTCAGTAATGCTGGTGGCCGAGGCCAGGCAGGTCCACAGTGGATTTGGGCAGACAGTAGAGAAACTGCAGAGATGGAAAGCGTTGGGCTATTCCCATTTTATAGAGTCTCGCCACGGCAGATGAGCCCATAGGCAGGAGACACCATTTCTCAGGCAAATGAACAGCAAAAAGGGCCCCTCCCACTGGCAGGCAGGCGATTTGCACATCCTCCATCTGCCCTGAGGGCAAGCACCTGCAGCCTTACATAGACTATTCCCACATGGCACTGCATGTGCTCACCGCTCACCGCTCACCAAAGTGCAAGTGAGCAAAACTAACACAGCTGTTTTCCCAACGGGGTCCAAGCCCATCCTGGAGAAGGAGGGGCTGGCATGAGTTTCTGGGACTGCAGGCAAGTCCTGAGGAGGAGAAGCCAGACACAGAATGGAGAAGGGCATGCAGAGCCCAGAGTCCAGGGAACAGAGAACATACCGCTCCAGGGAAAAGCTGCAGGCAGTTCGGAGGGGGAGTGGGAGCAGAGTGGCAAGAGAGAGAAGAGGCATAAGGCCCTCATCAGTTTCAGGAAGACAAAAGTCACAAAGCACAGGAGAACCCACCACCAATGCAGGAATATGGCAGCCAGGGCCATAAATGCCGGTGCGCAGACCAGAGGGGCCGCCTTGCACACCTGAGTCCAGGGCAGCCTCGGCAGGTCACGCAGGATGGGCCCCAACCCGACCCCACCCCCCCACCCCCGTGTCTTTGTTCCTGTCTGGTACACTTAGGAATCTGCTCCCGTCTCACTACGAGCCTACCTGGACAGAGGGTGCTGAAAAAGGCCCCCAAGGAGTCCACTTTCCCCGTAACCAGCTCATAACTGACTTCTTTCTGGTACTCGGCCGGGGTGAGCAGGCTCTCGGAGAGAATCCGGGCTTGGTGTTTCCCTGAAAAAACAAACAACGGCTTTCATTGGGCCCCTGCACTTAGAATTGGCATGGGAGCCCCTCAGAGACAGGACCGTGCCTGCATCTCTCTCTCTCCATCCCCCAAGCCCGGCACCAGCTGTGATTTAAGAGCAGGAGCTCCTGCTGGTTAAATGAGCCCACGGCACTCTCCACCCCCCCTGGCCCAGTGGCACAGGTAGGGCAATAAGAAGGAAGACCCAAAATACCGGCCTTGGAACCTGAGTTGAGTTCTGAACCCTTCCAGACCCGATTTCCTTATTCGGGACAGTGTGAGGCTGACAGTAGTCCTGACCTCACGGGGTTGTCGTGAGGAAGAAATAAGACTGTGTTTATAGGATGCTTCCTTAGCCCAATGCCTGACACACAGCAGGTCCTCCAGGTTTATTACTGAAGACGCAACCACATCAATGTAATTATAAAAAATACAGAATGAGTTCAGGATCCCAGACTGGTAAAAAGACAACAGGGACGTGACACAGTAACAATGTAAGTTTGTTTTTAAAGTAAATTTCAAAAGATACAAGGATTTCAGGTTTAAAACGCATGACACTTCTTCCCACCTTGACAGACGTGACATGATGGCATGATGCCAGCCAGGCTCAGGTCCTCGAGGTGGTCCCGAGTCCTGGCTTCCTCCCACACTTCACACGGGACCCACCCACAGCCCTGAAGTTACCAACTTCAAACCACACCTAGAATCTGCCACGAGGCTCCACATCCACCAGCCTGGTCTCAGATACGGCCATGCGGCTCAAATCCTGCGCCCCTCCCTAGTCATGGACGCCCACCCCCACTCTGGCCCCCTGCACACAGTCGCTTCTCCACACAAATGGGGCAACTCCTTCTGAAACAAAAGTTCCTTCTCTGGCCAAAACCTTCCAATGGTTTCCCAACTCACACAGGAAAAATAATCCAGCATTTTGACCTGGCCTTCAGGGCTCTGCGCAGTCCAGTCCTGTCCTCTGCCCTGGCCACCCTGCTGTCCTTTCAACATGCTGAGTACAGCATGCTGCCCCATGGTCCTGAGGAACCCTGCAGCCACCCCCAAATGTTGGTATCACAGTCTTCCTCGTTTCCCACATTCCTGCTCTAAGGACATACCCCTGAGATGCCAGAATGCCTAACTGCAACACTCCATCCCTCTGCCCTGCCGCCTGCAAGGCTCTGGGCTGCGTCTGGGATCCAACTCCCCACCGGGGAAGCAGCACTGTACTCCTGTACCCCAGCCCCTAACTGCAGCTGCACAAAGTAGGGCTTCAGTAAGCATTGTGGTAGTCAACTAGTTCATGGACTCATGAACCCACAAAACACATTAAGGTCACTGTTGTTTTTCATCTCCATTAGAGAGTTGAAAAAACTATCTCTAAGAGACCTGTCACATCCCCAGGTGCGTGGGGAAGCCAGGTTTTCCACGGGGTCTGTCTACAGGCTCCCAAGTCACCGGAGTGGGGCTGGAGGAGCACCCCATTCCATCACAGGAGGAATGGGAATTTTCACCAAGCTCATGACCCAGGGCACTAGTGCTGCCACCAGGAGGGCTCCTGGGCAGTCACTGCAACTGCTGCTGCAAATCCAACCCCATGCCACCAGAGGCAGAAAGAGCAGCACTGGTCAAAGAAGCGCGACTGGGACACAGACACAGCTGCTCTCCACCAGCCGGGCGCGGGCCTCACCGGTGACGGCAATGCAGGAGTCAATGGCCGCGTTCCGGCAGGCACAGATGATCACCACATAGTTGGTCTTGGCCAGCTTGCCCTCGATCAGCAGCCGGAACATCTCAGAGAGGCCCTCTGCCAGGGAGTAGGTGCATTCAATGATGTGCACGCTGTCGTTGCAGGAGCTGGCGGCCAGGCCGGCCAGCCAGGGCAGCTGCGCGGAGGAGACGGGCGCCATGGCACTGGGCACGGGCAGGTAGGGCTGTGGTGGCGCCTGCTGGTACTGCCGGATCTCTGTCAGGTGTGACTCACGCCACGAGCGCAGGAAGATCTGCTCCAGGTCCTCCATCAGGGGCACCTGGTCAGCGGCTGGCAACACAGGGCGAGCAGGAGAGGCTTCAGCGCCCGCCCGTGCACCCCATGTGCAGCGCACCCCACGTGGGGGCTTCCATCAAATACAACGCGCAATTCTGGGGAAATGCACATGCACCATAAGCTAATTAAAGAAACAACAATCTAAATTATCTATGTTTCATCATATTACAGACTGCTGGGACAGGGAGGATAGAGAAACAGCCATAACCTCCCCATCCTAACAGAACCACAACTATTTTTGTATATTTCTCAGTATTTCCCCGCATTAGGTGCAGGTTTTAAATTGCTGTTAAGGATTGTGGGCAGACTAGCCTCAGGGCTAGTCTGCTTTCTTTCCCATCACCTGAATCCCGTCCCATTCTAGTTATGATCTTCATCAACACAGGAGCACGGATCAGGTGCGGCCCCATCTTAGGAAGGACTTGCTTCTACGTAGCAATGTCTCTATTACTGCTCCTTTTATTGCTTCCAAAGAATCACCTTCATAAGTTATTTTGCAGTGCACATATTTTTTCATAGATAATGTCCTCGGCCCAGATTCTCTAAAGTGAACTTACAGGCCCAATGGAAACATATGGGCAGGCTGTTTCCAGAAGGTGACCAGACGTCCCGCTTTTGGCGGGACAGTCCCAATTTTTAACAATTTGTCCTGCGTCCCACAGCATTTTTAAAAAGTCCTGATTTAAAAATATATATATTACAATACTATTTTTGCATTCTATGAACATTTTTTTTGTTTTATATAGACCAAATTTTTAATCAAGAACCCCCCACCCCGTCAATGGTGTCCCGCTTTACCAACTTTAAAATCTGATCACCTTAGACATGTCAACTTACCAGGCGTCCGTGGACCACAATGACACTGGTTTAACTGTGCCCTTACCTCCACCTGATACCACCGCTCCGGTTGCTGTCGACCATTAACTGAGAACATTTTTACTTGTTGCATTTGTTCACCTGCCATCCCTTTGATGAGTAGTGAGTGGATACTGTCAACTTTCTTCCCTACAGGGATTTTCTGCTGTGTACGTCAAAGTTTTATATGTGGCTGAGCTGGAGGAAGGAACGCCACACTTCTATGCAGAAGATACATTCCCATCCAGCGCCACCCAGCACCAGCCGCAGAGCCTTGAGCTGTGTCATACAATCAAGTTTCTTGATTTGAGAAAATAGGGATCACACCACCCACTCTGTGGGCTGTGTCAAAATTTGACTGAATTAGCTGTTACATCACCCATGTTTAAGATCTCTCCCCTGAGCCAGCACCCCCTTCCAGAACCACCACCACCTAGCAAAACTTCCAGGGAGAGCTGTCCACAGGTGCCACGCTTGTTTTCTGTAACCCACCCGACATGGCTTTGGTCCCCATACTTCTCATACACCACCTGTCCAGGTTGCCAACTACTGCCATATGCCCAAACCCAACGGTCAATAATATCTTCACTCAAGTCTTGGCATCGCTTTTGAATTACCTGCATAGATTTTTGACCTACATTAAGTCCTTCCCAGCCCCTCGGAGTGGTGACCACCACAGTCCCAGATAACATCTGTTAGCATGTTCCCTGTATTTCATTTCCACTGGCCAGAGATGGTCTTCACAAGGCCGGCAGCAATGGGCAGTGATGAGAGCTCAGTCATCTTCCCCTTTTAGCGACTATTTCGCCTGAGGTCCCTGCCAAGGGGGGGGGGGGAACTCACCCAGCTGGACCAGGTAGTAGACGGTGAGCAGGAGCTGCATCTCCTCCGAGATGGGCTGGATCGTGGATGCTCCGAACTGCTCATACGCTCTGGAGACGGACTGGGAGTTCTGGTAGCACATGTATAGGAGTGGGCTCACAACGATGTCGTTCAGGTTCCCACAGAGGTAGGGGAAGTTCCCGTGGCCTGGGGAGGAACAGTAGCCTCCGCTTGTCAGCTGGCCTCGGGCACGACCTGGGCCCCCCCCCCCCGAGTGTGGGTCTCTGAGCGGAAGAGAGTTCAAGCACATAGGCCCGTTGCCACTGGAGTCACCGAAGTGCCCTTTCCAAGGGACGCCCCGCCTCCCAGCCCTTGCTGAACTGGTGTCCCTACTCTCATAACTCACCCAGTGGCATTTGCTTGTTCATTCAGCCCAATCCCTTATTCTACAGAAGAGCAAGTGAGAGCCCAGAGAGCAGGGCCTGAAGTTGAATGGACACCTCCTGTGTGGCTCCTTCAGCAATGACTCCAGAGCACCTTGTGTGGGTGACAACTTCTGGAGCTTTGCCAGGACTTTCTGCCAGCCTGAGCCTCCCCTATGACTCCATGCTGGATTCTGCCTTGATCCTCCCAGAACTCTCTGACAAGCTGAATTTGGAAAACGAAATCACTGTACAGACCAGAGACTTTGCAAACATTACAAGATTAGTTCCAATGATGACTGTCATGCAGGAGATGGAGGCCAGGAAGGATCACCCTGGATTCGAGCAGCCCACAGAAGAACCGTGGAGCCGAGAGGCGTTGGGGTGTTCTCACTTATTGGATTCGCTCAGAGACTGGGGAGGGAATAAGCAGGGAAAGCGCTTCTCGCAGTGACGGATGGACAGGGGGAATTCGCCCCCCAAAAGAGTACCCATAGCCTTATATAGGCTACACACATGAACAGGGCTTCCTGCCAGGTGCTTACATCACTAATTATGCAAAGTGGAAATAAGAGAGCACGCCAAACTGCAGCCTTTTCCTTGCAACAGCTCTCAGAGATGGACAAGCCCAGGCCAGGTTCAAATCCCTTCTGCACCATCAGCTCTGTGGCCCTCAGTGCGAAGCTTCACTTCGCCAAGCCTCAGTCTCCACATGTGTAACATGGGGTAAAGCTATGAAATCCTCATAGGGTTCCTGAGATGAGCAAATATAGCGAATGGGCATAAGGGTCCCCTCAAAGGCTGGACCCCACAACAGAGCTTCTGATGTGGGCGTACATCGATTAGCTCATTGACACAAAACAGAGCTCAGATCCCTTGTTTCATGTTTCCCCGTGGTAACCACGGCTCTCTCTGCCAAACCAGTCAGAATTCATTGTCAAAAATACCAGTGGCCGAAGGCGACGACAGGGCCATCCCCAGACCGGGCTCCTGGTCTCATAAATTGGCAAGGGCTGAGGACCCACCTCTACTCCCTGGCGCTTAGCACCAAGCCCGCCACCATGGTAGGAGGTGGGTGAGGTTGAGGGAGGAAAGGACAAACGAACAAGCAAATGAACAGCGTGAGGAGGTACCATTCCACTCAGGCCTGCCATGAAAACTGTGGCAGGCTCTGCAGCGATCAGCATCTGATCGAGGGCCATGCCTGTGACTGGTCTGCTTGGCCCATTCATTGCCCTGGAAGGAGTTTCAGCGTTTCCTCAAGGGGACACCCTTGGAGCCAGCCTGGAATGATGTGTGGACATCGCCTGTTTCTCACACCTTCCTCGAGCCCCTCCCCGGTCCCCATCTCGTGCCGCATGCTGGACTTGCCTTTAAATATCACTGGCTTGGCCTTGCATATTTTCAGCAAGTTGTCGGGAACAGATACTGGTTCTCCAGAGGCCACAACGGGAAAGGTGACTGAAGCCTGTCCTACCAAGCCCGCCTGGGGCGTGCAGGACGTGCCCACGCTCTCTGGAGACACACCAACAGTGTTAGGAAGACACACAGACAAGGTGTCCATCTCCGGCAGACCTGAGAGCAGGCCAGCCAACTTATCAACTACAACTTGACCCTTATGCCCCCCCACCGCTCCCCACCTACAGGAGCACACAAGCCTTGGAATCACAAGTTTCTGATGTTAAAAGCACCTTTAAGATCACTTGATCCAACCTCCCCCACCAAGTGACCCAGGCCCCTCCTCAATATCTCTGACAAGTGACAAGCGAGCTCCTTTTAAAATCCTATAGGATCAGGGAACTCGCTACTTGCAGGGATCTGGGGCTTTGGGAAGCCCCTCTAACACATGAGAAAGAGCCTTTAGTTGTACTGAAGTTAGCCTCCCTAGAAATTCCTTACTGACACACATGATAGCACGCTGACACACACACACCCCACTCACAACACCGCCACCGCTGGTACCCAAGCATTGGACTTTCAGGAAGGCTCTCGTCACTTACCATACTTAGCTCTGTTCCCACCACCCTGGGGGCAGCCACCACCGTCTGCAGCTGATGGAGATTCTGGAGACCACCCTTTGTGGCGCTTTTTGGGGGGCCCGGAGTTTGACAAAATACCTAGACAACATCCAGAGCATGGATTAGGCCATCCCAGGATGAGCTTCCATAAAACATTTCCCTGACTTAAAGGACACTCCCTTGATACATTTTTTTTTTTTTACATCACAGTTTGCAATGGATTTTAGCATCGACCGCAGTAACCAGGCAAAAGGAAACATCCTGTCAATCTTTGTAAATGTTTCATTCAAGTTATGCAGGTCTATAAGCTTCAGTTCAGAGCCTTAGTTCCTCACCTTTAATATGGGATATTAAAGCACCTCTGAAAGGTGCCTTGATCAGCACTAAACAGAATATACATAAAGCGCAGAGTTTGGGCCCAATACAGTGTAGCCCCCAAACTCCCTATCAGCAACTGCCGCATCTCACGTTCTAACAGTATATTAATTAATACACGTTCCTGTAGACAAGCCACAGCACCTTCAACCCACCACCGCAGTTTCACCACTTGGGGGCAGTACAGACCCACCTGTAAAATGCTCCCCACCCCAGCCTTAAAAGTTATCATCAGAGTAAAATAAAGAAATAAAATAAAAAATCAAAGGGAACAAAAGCTGGTTACCCACTGCTGTTAATGAGTCATCCTGCCCACATGAGACGACAGCATGCCCATGACTCATGCTATGTTCGTGAGTTATTCAAAATATCAAGAATTGGTTACCATATATTTTTTAACCAGGTTTGGTTTTTTATGCAAAATTTCCCCTACATTTAGAGCTACACGCTTAACCAGAGCTGCACAATTAAACTCATCTGGGAAACTTTTAGAATTCTGTATGCCTGGTGAGGCCCCATCCTGAGTAAGCCAGCACCCAATCTCTGGGGGTGGGGAGTTGAGGGACAGGCAGGCTGATTGTCCCTCAGGCTCCGGACTCAGCCTGAGGCTGGACAGAGCTACAGGGGCCTGTGAAAGCTGCCTGCTCCTGGGCGCAGCTTGAGCCCACTGAATCAGATCTCTGGAAAGATCTCTGGAGGGTGAGAAGACCCTTTCTTGACAAGCGCCCACATACACCCAAGTTCACTGAAGTGTGAAGTTGATTGCTTTACAGTCTCAGAAAAGGAATCTGAAATTCTTTTCTCCTCTTCTCTAGACTGATAGAAAATGAATGAAATAAAGTAAGGAGCTAAAAGCATAAAGAACTTTGTTTACAAAGAGCTTTCAGACAGGGGACTCTTTCCACCCTGCAACATCCTTGCTGCCCTGTGTAGACCACACCTCCAACGCCTCAGCCTCTGTTGTCGAGTGTCAACGGATGAGTTCTCACCAAGACCAAGACGCCAGCACCTCTAAAAACTACCTGAAACTGCTGAACGGAGGACAGAGACTTGCTGCTAAGGATGGAAGAATGTTATTTATCGCATTACTACAGGTAGTTTCTCCCTTTGGGACGCTGACCCTAACTACCTCTAACTGGACTCTAAGCCCATGAACTCTCTCAGAGTGATGTCACTGGGTGTGCTGCCTCTGTGGTACCAAGTGTCTCCTCGGGTGGGGGGCACTACCTGGCATTTGGGGTCAGACAGCTGCATCACCCAGCCCGCTCACTGTAGCCCTGGAGTGCCTGACCTGAGGCCCTAGACACAGCGAGTGGGTTAAGACTGGGAAGTCTCAGATCCAATTCAGTAAAGACATTGTTCCTCCTCTCAGAGGGACACAGTTCTGAAGATGGCCACCAGGGGATTGCTGGCCAGCGTGTATGAGAAGCAGGAAGTCTGGCTGCCTCCCAGTCTCACGAGCCCCCTCCGCAAAGCAGAGTGCTGGAGCAGATGGCTTCTAAGGGCGCTCCCACTGAGACGGAGCCTGAGATTCTGTTCAGCTGTGTGCACGAGGAAGGGAGGAGAGAGAAGCCTGGCGTATGCAGAGGCTCCTGGCGAGCACAAAGGAGAGCACTGAACCCAGAGTCCAAGAGCTGCATCCCTGCTCTGTCTTCAGCTGTCCCCCAACCTACAGACTCTGCACCCCCTCACTCACCTCCTTCTCACTGGATCCTTGCCTCCTTCTCTCTCTTCCTCACTTCTTCCCAAACCATCTCTAAATAATGCTTTCCCAGCAGTCAGTTGCAGCTTAGCTGTCACCTCTTCCAGGAAACCCTCCCTGAACAGACCAGCTCAATGATGATGCTGATGTGGGTGGTAATAAGGTGCCCGTAGGGAACTTCCAGGTATGCCCTGACTCTATACAGCACCTCGTCTGATCCTTTCAACCTCCCTCAGAGAGAAATTCTTACCTCCAGATGAAGGAACATTTAGCCAGAAGGCTTATCCAGGATCCCCCGACTGATAAGAAACAGAGTTGGATTTTGGATCCATATTTACCTGATGTCGTTCCCACAATACTGCGTCATCCGCTATTTCTCAGGAACTCTGCAGTCTTCCTGATAAGTGGCTTTCAATGAGACAGGTCACCCGCCTCACGACAGGCCTGCACAAGTTCTTGGCATAACCCGTCACCCCATGGGTGAACCTGCTGACCTGGCCGGACTCCCCTTCTAAGCAACACCAATTCCAGGAGGCTCTTGCATCCCCCAACCGAGAGACTTGACCCAGAGAAGGGCAGGACCCCCAGGACAGGTGACGCTACCTAGTGCTGAGGGGCGTGGCATGGCCAACAGCCTGTTCTTCATCAGTTGCTGCTGCTTCGGAGACTCCCTGCCGTTGAAGAGAGCTGAGCCCATTGCTGCAGTTAGCGCGGGGTGATCAGAGGTGGGTCCTGAGCACAGAGACAGAAAAAGCGGGTCAGAGCACCACCCGCTTGGTGAGCCTAGCAAGCTGGAAATGACTTTTCTTCCATCACTCCTGACACAGTGATTCTGCCCCACTGAGAAAATACACCAAAAATATACATGCATGCGCACACACATTCCTGAAGGGACACTCCCTGGTGGAAGAAGGACCTGAGGGACAGGAGTGGCCAGTGTAGCCCCCTGAATTCCAGGACTGCCCCCAAAACTGTGCCGGCTTCCTTTTGCCTTCTCCTGCACCCCCCCGAGTCGGCTGTATCAAACAGGCTCAGGGGTGCTGTCAGGGCTGCAGTCACCAGGGTCCCGGAAACGAACACTCTAGAGTTGAAATGAGCTGCCCCAAATCTCCCAGCAAGAAGCCGGCCGCACTGGGACTTATACCCGGGTGTTCTGATGCCAACGCGGTGGTCTCCTCTGATGCCCTGGTGGCCGAGGTCCCAGGTGGCCCTGGCACAGCGAGGACAACAACAGACACTACGTGGATGGGAGTGTGTTCCCAACCCAAGGACAGCTGCTGCACTGGGGCTGGGATGAGACTGGTGGGGCAAGGGCTCTGGCCCCCTATCAGGCCTGACCACAGACCACCAACCCTGCTGAGCCCGAGAAGGCTGCTGCCTACTGTGGCAATCTTGCCGTGTTCATCGGGTCTGTTCAGAAGGGCAAGACGCTAAGCACGTCAACCAAAGGCACCTGCTGTCCGATCCGGCTTCCCATGAGAGCCCAGGCCAGCACCGACGAGCCTCGATCTCCCAATCAGTATACCAGGGAAACAAGAGCCGGCTCACAGGGGGATTTGGAGGGCTTGACAGGATCCCACAGGGCTGAGGCGCACTGAGCACACAGCACAGGGCGTGTCTGCTCTCGCCCGCCCCTCCCAGCAGTCTGGGTCTGACACAGACTTCGTGCCCATTGCACAGCAAGCTCTATGCTGCAAAGTGGGGTTGCGGAGGGACCCCACCACCCACCAACAAGAGGATCATGTGACAGAGCAAATAGGAATGCAGAACACCTTTCCAAATTAAAAGTTTCTGTGTCAAAACCTATTCTAAATTCAAGATGAAGTACAAAGGTGTTGCAGAAAAAGAGAACACAGATGTATCCTGAAGGTTTGGCTGCATAAACCAGCAGCCATGCTGGTGGCATGACAAGCCCATAGAAGTGGCTCCTTCGGAGCTGCTCCATCGCCTCACCTGCTGGCTGTGCCCCCACGGGGATGCTTGGGTTCACTGCAGAAGTGGGCTCACTGGAGAAAGCAGCCAGGGGCCCGGAGCTGTCCAGCAGTGGGAAGAGGGAACTGGAGCAAGGGCCGGCAGCGGTCTGCCGGCCTCTGAACTCTGCAGGACAAGAGCAGTCATGAAAACCAGCTCACTGCCACCCCCACCACTTAGAGATGGTCTCCTAGGCTGGGATTGGCCCTGCAGGGGAGCCAGGTACTCAGATAACCATAATGGTGCCAATACCATCTAGGTCTTTGCATCAGTGCAGCCAAAGGAGGTGGCGGTGTGGCCACCCTCACAGACACATGCCAAGGGCAAGGGTCCATCAGAGGGACACTGACCATTAGGAGAGGAGCAATAATGAGCACTTGGGGAAAAGAAAAACAGATGATGCAAATGCATCACCCAACTGCTGCCATTCAAACCCAAGGAAAGAACAGAGCATCACTCGGTAAAGGTAAAGTCAGTGCCATCCTCCAGCCCGTGAATCACAATCTGCCCAGAGCTGTACCTCACCCAGGAGGTGCCTGGTCACAGCACGTGATCAAAACCCTACCCTGGCCCCACAGGGGAAGAACCACTGCCTCCCCGGGACCTAGAAGATGACCAGCACATAGTACCAGCTCAAGAGGTATTTACTAAGTGATGTAAGGAGAGGAGAGGGAAGGCAGAGAGAGATGGGAAGGGTGGGTGGAGCAGGAATGCTCAGAGCCAGCCCCTCCATTCTACTTATGGAAGCGGTTGGGAGATTGCAGGTGACCAGAAGTGAACCAACATGGACATGTGAGGGACAAAAGGCTGGTTCTCCTGGTCATCTCACTAGAGCCCTTCTAGAATATGCTCCTCCACACTGGCTCAGTGGGGGTGTCTCAGGGAGCACCCAGAGCTGCAAGTCCACCCCCAGCCTCATCCTTCCATAGCTGAATGTAGCCACGGGCCTCTGTCCCACACAGGGGAGATGGGAAGGGAGGTGTGGAGCCCAGTGACTTCTTCAAGGACTGGTGCGAGGACAAAGGAGGTAGGTGATTTTCAGGCCAACTTTCTCTAAATCAGGGTTTTGCAACCTCATCCCACTAACATTTTAGAGTGGGTAAGTCGTTTTGGGGAGGGGGGCTCTCCTGTCTCCAGTCATGACAATCAAAAAATGCCAAATGTTCCCCAGGGAAACAAAGTCACCCCTACTTGAGAACCTTCTAAACACTTGACACAAGAAGGAACAACCTATTGTGACCCTCAGTTGACTTTGAAAATGGCCCTCACAGTTAGGCTGATACTATAAAATGAAGAGCCAGAATGCAAAGCAACATTTTAATTCCATAACTGACCTCTCGCCTGCAATCATGCCCGCTACAGAGCAGCCGACAGGCACCCTGGCTGCCTAGGGGCACCCCCTTCACCCACCCCTTCAGGGCTGACCCGCTCACCTGAGCCTTTCCAACAAATGAGAGGTCCTTTGGTAAGAGTCCCTTGTGCATTGCGGACCAAGTAATACTTTAAGTGTTTCTGCTTCTTGGGCTGAGTGGTCAGCTTCAGATTTATGTGACTGGAGAATTCTGTGAAGTAGCAGAAACCTTTCTTCCCACAGCCAACACAATTCCCCGAGAATCCTGCAGGAAGAAACAGACGGCGAACATGTCTCAACCTCAAAAATCCTCTTCAGATATGTAGTACAGGGCTCATAAAAACTCAAACCAGTCATGTCCTCTGCTACCAACCAGAGAATTCCACAGGGCAAAGGTCCCCCTCATCTTAGGCTGGCCCTGGGATCAAGAGGGTCTTGACTCAAAGAGAAGAGGACCAAGACAACTTGGTCACGGAGGTGGACCCAGGCAAGCCTGGAGGTTTGAACTGCATACGGGCATCTCTGAAAGCCCGTACACAGAGCCAGCTTACAGGACAAGAGCCTCATGCAGCTGTCCACTCTGATTCAGGACCTGCGGTCGGTCACCTGGTGTGCCCCTGCTTCTTCTGGCACAGACCAGTTACAAAATGGCAATCTTGCTTACTGACACTAGATGCATTAGGAGATCTCTTGGGAGCCCCAGTTCTCATCCTGGAGTTAAGACATTTAACCCCATGAGTTGCTGCAAAGAAATGAAGAAAACGCCACAGTGCACAGCCAGGGCAGTGGCGAGTGAATTCTGGGAGCTTGGCAGCCCGTGGAGTAGAGACATTGCGCTAGAATGTGGCTGTCACTGTGCCGGAGTCCTGCCACCCAAGGCCAGAGCGGGCCTTTCTGAGAGCCGACAGGGGCCATCAGCTGCGATGCTCTGGGATAGCTGTCTACTCAGTGGCGATGGCCAAACCACCTCCTATGAACTATGAAAATCCAGAGAAAAGCTTGAGGAGAGAAGACCTTTAGGAACTGCAATGTCCACCCAAGCAGGTCTCCTCAGATGGTCGGTTACTGCAAGAGAAACGTCATAATTCGGTCTTTCTACCCGACAATCTCGTTGACAGTATCTCAAGAGTACCTTCCTTAAGAGCTCGTCTTGCCTGCTGGTACATCTGGAACAAGACCCTTTGGGAGGGGGGACCCGAGGCTGAGACTAACTTATTTTTTTATTGTATTCTCTGGCTGACAAGTTTACAAAGGTCATTTTGACTCAGGCCATGAGGGCCATGCGGCTATGCATAAGCTCTGCTTTCGTTGTTATTATTATTATTTATTTATTTTTATTTTTTTAACAGGGACAGAGAGAGAGTCAGAGAGAGGGACAGATAGGGACAGACAGACAGGAATGGGGAGAGGTGAGAAGCATCAATCATTAGTTTTTTGTTGCCGTTGCAACACCTTAGTTTTTCATTGATTGCTTTCTCACATGTGCCTTGACCTTCAGCGGACCAAAGCAACCCCTTGCTGGAGCCAGCGACCTTGGGTCCAAGCTGGCAAGCCTTCGCTCAAGCCAGAGGGGCCCGCACTCAAGCTGGCAAGCTCAGGGTCTTGAACCGGGGTCTTCTGCATCCCAGTCTGACGCTCTATCCACTGCGCCACCATAAGCTCTGCTTTTAAACAGAGTATCCCTAAGGCCTCTGGCTAGTGTCCAAAACAACGTCAGTTGGTGACGGTTCAGGCCATCTCCACAAAGAGATAAGACATCAACGTTGCCTTGACCAATGCAGCCATGGGCGTGCAAGAAAGGAAGGTGCTGCAGGACTTAAGAAAACACACACAAGACACAACATACAGAAAAGATGGATACAGGGGACTCCCAGCCTCTAGGACTGAGAGCTGAGATCTCTGTAGCTTCGTTGTATTTGCTTGCTCAGCAAGCAAATTAGCAGAGCCTGGGTTAAATTAGCCTAGAATGGATTCAGGTGCAAAGAAGGGTGATTAGCTAATAGCTTTCAGGTATGCAGGAAAAGGCTATAGGGATCAGCTGCTTCCTTTAAACAATCTTATCAGTGCTAGATGGGGCAGCATTCTGCTCCTGCAGGGCTTGCCATTCCAAAGTCCACACCAAAGACTTGTCTCAGGACCACAGTCTAACTCCCAGCCATTTTTCTACAGACAGGACAGAAGTCCAGTGGATTCTTTGGTCTGTCTTTTCTTAAGCAAATTTTATATTCCTTAAAAGGCCTCAGGAATAAGAACCAATCTCTTGGTCTAGCCACAGGACCGGTTCCAGGTTAGTTTAACCTTCCATAATCCTATTCCCTCTCCACCAGAGAAAACAGATAAGGTACCAAAGAAACATCCAACACTGGGCTCTATATTCATTTGTTTTCTTTTTTTTAAGGAGAGAGCTAACGCACACACAGAGAAACAGTGACATTCTTGACCAACCCTCACAACCCCCACCACCAGCTCCGTTCCCTGGTCCTCATTCTGCTATGCTTTGTTCTGGTGGACCCCCCTGACCACCCCCACCATGCTCCTGCCTCCAGGCACATACCCTTCCTCACTTAAGCCCCACCTCCCTGCCCTCTGCCTATCACTCAACCCTCAGCTCAAATGCCCACTTCTCCAGAGACCTCCTTGTCCCGAAGGGGCAGGCCTCACTCTCCTCCCTACCCTTCCAGCCTCTTATATTGCCTGAGAGCCTTGTAACTTCTTCCTCAGTGCTATAGTTACTGAGATTCCTATCTTGTCCTCCATAACGACCCCATGCTTCCAAAGACCCCATGCTTCCAAAGTACTGAGATGTTGGGCAGATAAAATATATTATGCTCACTTTGTTAAAGATGGCACTGCCCACATGTAAGTTTTAAGAGTAAGCTTTTCCCCACACCCTTGATTGATTGGATGATGTGGGGTGGTGCACTCATGAGGAATCCTCCCATTTTGCCTCAGATAAGTGGCTTTGTATCAGAGACTTTCTTGTTTGTAGATTGGATTAAAGGTTTAGATTTCTACACTATTGTAAAGCCAATATTCGTGGCCATTATCACAGCCGCCTGGCCCATGCAGGTTCGCATTAGATTCGGACAGTCGGTAATGAAACAACGAAGCCCAAAGCTGGTGGGCCATCAGCTTTAATTCTAGCTTGCACCCGACGGGCAAGCAAAAACACACACTGGGCTCAAAAACCCACTCATTCAGTGCTCACAAAGCTACTGACTTATCCGAGTTTCCTAGAATCAAAGGTTTCTAGCTCACCAGCCTTATTCACCTCTGTTCCCCTTCTCCTCCTGCACAAATTCTGCTCAAACTGGCTTCTCCCCTCAGTACTCTGCCATCTTGGCTGCTTCTCCTGGCCTCCATGTGGCCTTACTCTGCTCTCCTCTCTAATACCTCAGGAACCAAGAGCGCAAGCTACTGGTCTGTCCCACTTTATAGTGTAGAAATTCAAACCCTTAATCCAATCTACAGAAAAGGAAGTCTCTGATACAAAGTCACCCATCTGAGGCATAATGGGATTCCTCAGGAGAGTGCACCACCCCACATCATCCAATCAGTCAGGGGTGTGGGGAAAAGCTTACTCTTAAAACCAAGCCTTAGGCCATAACGACCTGGCCTACTTACATTATAGTCTTTCCCACACACCCATCCCAAGCATAAGGGCAAATAATATCACCTGGGTGATGGGTTTCCATGTGGGTAGCGCCATCTTTAACAAAGTGAGCATATTATATTTTATCTGCCCAACACAATGGCAGCCAGCATTTCCATCTCTGCTCTGGGGAGCATGATGGCATCCACCCCTATGTCCCAAAATGTCAGCAAACCCACCAGCGGCTTAGCAGGCACCCCTGCCATTCCAGTGGCCACTCGGCGATGCATGCCTGGCTCCCGGGATGTCCGTTCATCCTTCCGCCGCAGCTGCCGCCATCTACCTTCTGGAGTCCGTGAATCACAACTCCAGCCCAATTCTCATCTTCCAGATAGGAGCTGGAAACGCCAGCTCCCGCTGCCCGGCTTGAGCCCCAGGTCACTGCTGCCACGGGCCTTGCCGCCCCGTCCCCAGCCTCAGCCCTGGCCTCCTGCTGCAGCTGGCTCTCGGAAATCTCCACAACGTCCAGGGCAATCAGCAACTCACAAACCTGTGATTCCTTCTCCAGCGTCTGCTCCATTTCCAGGCTAATCTCGCAAACCTGGTTGGTCTCCTCCTCCAGCGCTTCCTCCAGCTCCAGGGTCGACATTTCTTTCTCCCACGTTTCCTCCAGCTCCTTCCACTGCTCGGTTTGCAGGTCCGGGGCAGCCTCCTCCATAGAGCTCTCGGTTTCCTCACACATGGCTGTAAAAGTCAGCCAGACTACAGTCCTCCAAAAAACAGCTGTGGGAAACCATAACAGCAGCCAGTCCTCTACTCCACCGCACAAAAGTGGCGGTGGCTCCATGCCGATCATATCGAATCCTGCCACAGACTACGCCAAATGTAAGGCCAGTAGTCGTGGCCATTATCACAGCTGCCTGGCCCATGCAGGTTCGCATTAGATTCGGACAGTCAGTAATGAAACAACGGAGCCAAAAGCTGGTGGGCCATCAGCTTTAATCCTAGCTTGCACTCGGTGGGCAAGTAAAACACACACACTGGGCTCCAAAACTCACTAATTCAGTGCTCACAAAGCTACTGACTTGTCCGAGTGTCCTACAATCAAAGGTTTCTAGCTCACCAGACTTATTCACCTCTGTTTCCCATCTCCTCCTCCAGCACAAACTCTGCACAAATTGGCTTCTTCTCAGCACTCCACCATCTTGGCTGCTTCTCCTCTCCTCCACGTGGCCTTAATCTGCTCTCCTCTCTAATGCTAACTTCAGGAACCGAGAGAGAGCAAGCTCCCGGCCTGTCCCACTTTATAGCGTAGATTCAAAACCTTTAATCCAATCTACAAACAAGGAATTCTCTTATACAAAGTCATTTATCTGAGACATACTGGGATGTTTCCTCATGAGAGTGTACCACCCCACATCATCCAATCAGTCAAGGGTGTGGGGAAAAGCTTACTCTTAAAACTAAGCCTTAGGCCATAACAACCTGGCCTGCTTACATTACAGCCTTTCCCCCACACCCATCCCAAGCATAAGGGCAAATAATATCACCTGGGTGATGGGCTGCCATGTGGGCAGCGCCATCTTTAACAAAGTGAGCATATTATATTTTATCTGCTCAACAAATATAAAGTGGGGCAGGCCAGGAGCTTGCTCTCTCTCAGTTCCTGAGGTTAGCATTAGAGAGGAGAGCAGATTAAGGCTATGTGGAGGAGGCCAGGAGAAGCAGCCAAGATTGTGGAGTGCTGTTGGGCAGATAAAATATATTATGCTCACTTTGTTAAAGATGGTGCTGCCCATATGCAAGTTTTAAGAGTAAGCTTTTCCCCACACCCATGACTGATTGGATGATGTGGGGTGGTGCACTCTCATGAGGAATCCTCCCATTATGCCTCAGATAAATGACTTTGTATCAGAGACTTCCTTGTTTTTAGATTGGATTAAAGGTTTGGATTTCTACACTATAAAGTGGGGCAGACCGGGAACTTGCTCTCTCGGTTCCTGAGGTTAGCATTAGAGAGGAGAGCAGATTAAAGCCATGTGGAGGAGAGGAGAAGCAGCCAAGATGGCGGAATGCTAAGGAAGAAGCCAGTTTGAGCAGACTTTGTGCTGGAGAAGGAGATGAAAAACAGAGGTGAATAAGGCTGGTGAGCTAGAAACCTTTGATTCTAGGAAACTCGGATAAGTCAGTAGCTTTGTGAGCACTGAATGAGTAGGTTTTGGAGCCCAGTGTGTGTTTTTACTTGCCCGCCGGGTGCAAGCTAAGATTAAAGTTGATGGCCCACCTGCTTTTGGCTCCGTTGTTTCATTACTGACTCTCCTAATCTAATGGGAACCTGTATGAGCCAGGCGGCTGTGATGGTGGCCATGGCTCCTGACCTTACACAGGATCACAGTGTGACTTTGAGGAGGTGCAACTTGTGTCTATATGTAAGTGTATGTGCACAGACTAGTGCTCAGCAGGTGCCAGATTATCTGTAAATATCAGGAGGGAAGGAAGGAGACAGGAAACAAGGTAACTGTAAGATCGAGCACTGGAAGATTTCTGCACACACTTTGAAGTCATAATCTGACGTTTTTATTGATCTCTTTGTCTCCAACAGGGGAATCTTGAGATAAACAACAGCCACCCAACTATTGGCCCTGAGAAACCTGTCAAGCTTTCTAAAAATGATTCTGACCGCACATTTTAAAAAAAGATGGAAGAACAAGAAACATATCTGCAAGACCAAGCATGCTAAGAGCAGTTTGACGAGGCCAGCACTGCCATCCCTGTCCAGAGACAGATTGCAGGCCTTTGTCCCATGAGAAATGTGGGCTGTGGGACTATCTCAGAAGCAGGGACAGGAACCACAAACCATAAGAGGGCCTGTCTGTGGGTTTTGAAATGAGAGTGGATCCCTGAGTCTTCCTCATACAGTAAGTAGTTAGGGAGCCTGCAGGCAATCTGCTCTCCTGCGTTGGCAAAGCTTGCTGGTCGGGCGAATCCTCGCTCTCCTGAGACGTGACCCCAGGCCAGGAGGGCCAGCCAAGAAAACCACCTACAGCTTACCAACCAGGACCTGAAGATGGGGAGATGGTTGAAACGCCCCCCCACCCGACCCCCGCTGAACATATGCGATAATTCTAATCTTTCAAGACATTGTCTGAAAGGCAATTGAAAGCTTTCACGAGGAAGAATATAACAAGCCACTCTCTTGGGAAATTTCCCTTAGGACTCGGAAGTCTATAATCATCTCTTCAGAAGAACAGACCTAGAAGCACACCATATAGCCCAAATCCACAAGGTCCTGCCAGGCACAGATATCCAGGAATGGGAGAAATCATTGCTTCCATGTACTGACCCACGGGAGAAACCCCATAAAAATGAATCACTCTTGACCACAGAGACACTATGCGACTTTCCTGCGGGTCCGGGCCTGCGGTGGTTAGCAGCTGCGGGTGGCGTTGATTTCACAAGCACGTCCGGAATGGGCACCTGTGTGTGCCAGCCACCAAGCAAGGCTCTCTCTTCTGTTAGAAAAAAAGCTCCGGTCCTCTTCCCACACTTTGCAAGTGTGGAGCCCCACACACTGTGAATCAGAGGGACCTGGCTTCAAATCTGGACTCTCTGCTTACGTGTGACTTCAGGCAGGTTAATTAACATCTCTGAGCTTTGTGTCTCCCATCTGTCACCAAAATGATAACAGCAAACATTTACTGCACACTGAGCAGGGGCCTGGCACTGTGCTAAGCACTTTGTTATAAATGTTCTCATTTAAACCTCCAGAAGCCCAATAACACACCTCGTGGGCTCCCCAATTGTCACATGAGGGAATTGGACACAGAGAGAAAGTGACTCGCCCACGAGGGACAGAGGGTAGGGGGGATCAGGGGAAGATGGGAGTTGGAAATTGAACCATTCTGCTATGACATGATCTCACAAAAATCCACCTTGAAGGAGTGTGAGGAGGGCAAAGCGCACACTGTGTGTTCAGCACCTCAGCAAGTATCATTTCTTGCTTTCCCTCGGACGGACAGAGCTGTATCCGAGAACAGAGCTCAGGGGACCAGGAGACTCAGGTCTGACCCTTCCTGGCCCTCACAGTGCTGAGACAGAGGAAGTGGCTTGCTCTCTCTGGGTCCCAGTTTCCCAACCATGAAAGGGAAGGTGAGGACAAAATGAACTCTCTGCCTCCTTCCAGAACCAAACTTCTATGATTCTTCTTTGAAGTACCCACAGTGGCTTCCTGCAGACACGGCGGGTGGTCCCTGAGGACACAGCTAATGGCAGGCTTGCAGAAGGCCCACCTGGGACAAACTCCAGCAGTGGGGAGGGCTGGGTTTGATGGTACAATGCTCGGAGGTTTGAACTATAAGGGCGCCGTAATTATCTGCAATCCTGCAACAGGCTCATAACTGGTTCCCCTGCCTCAGTTTCTCTTTGAGTAAAAATCAATTACTTGCATGACCACTGAGAGATCTTTCTAAAATGAAAATTAACACATGGTAATGGCCTTATTTGAATACTTCCGATGCTTCTTTAAAATATACACTGTTGAGGGGAAAACTAGGAAGGAAAAACATAGAAACAGGAGAGAATACATAAGAGAGACCTAAGGGACATAGCGACCAAATGCTTTGGGAGAACCTCATTTGGATCTTAATTTTAAGAACCAACTATAAAATGTTATAAAACACATCTTGAACACCCTGGAGATTTGAGGATCTTAAGGTATTAATGTTAAATTTTTTAGGTATAATGATGTCATTGGACTTCCAACAAAAAGCCCTTATCTTTAAAGAGTACATATTGAATCATTTACAGATTAAATGACACAATGTCTGGGATTTGCCTGAAAATAATTTGAAAGGTCGAGGAGAAGGAAGGGTTTTAAGTATAACAGGGCTGGCCACGTGCGAGGAGCTGTTACAGACAAAAGACAGACACAGGAGACTATTGCCTCTTCTGTCTTAACCCTCTAGTTTGACACTGCCTCCCCGGATACCACAGCCTTTTCTAAGCAGGACCCACCTGACCCGCCCACCTCCCATTGTAGAGCAGTTCTATAGCATCTGCTGTGACCACAGAAAGTTCTCACCGTCCCTCTGGCCTGCCCAGCTCCTTTGTGCACAAGGTCCCTCTAGCTGACAGGCCCTTTTGTCCTCTAGGACATGAGCACCAGGGCCAGGTTATCCGGGTTCACATTCAGGGCCTGCCCTTTACCAGCTGGGTGGCCCTGAGCAAGTGGGCTCGCCTCTCTGTGCCTTTGCCTGTTCACGTACAGAGGCTAGGTCATTACGTGCCCGCCTCACCTGGCTCTTGTAACTGAGCATGGTTTCTGGCATATGGTACATCTCAATAATGTAGCAGCTATCAGGGTTCTTCCCCCACGGGTAACATTTCACCATTTCACTCGTGTCTCAGGGCCCCGTTCGGACACCGCCCCCCCTGAGATGGCTTTCCCATCACCGGGGATCGTGCACTCTGGGCGCTCCCCATGATCTGCCAAGGCCACGGCCCCGGCGTGCTGCAGGGATCAGCACACGCTTGACTTCCGTGGTGCTTTGGTGCGGGTCTCTGAGTCTCTGTTGGCCTGTGTCCCCCTCCGGACCCTGAGCTCCCAGAGAGACCCAGTCTGACTTGGATTTGGAGCCCACAGCTAAACTTAAGTTCCACCTTCAGTTTGGGGTTATACATTTCAAACATACTTAATTATTTGTCTGCTGAGTGAAAAAAAAAAAACTCACTCCCTTCTAGAAAAAAAATAAACATTCTTCTTAGTGTTTTCTCCTCCTATGGCCATCAGCTAATGTAGGTCAGTTACCACCAAACAAGAAAGCAGAAAACAACTGAAACACACACCTGGACTTTACTGTTCCCACTTCTTCATACAAAACAGCCTCCGTATGATTCAAAGTCACTAAAACGAGACTCTCTTCATTCTCAGTGATGGCCAAGAGGGGGGCAGGCACGGCTCTCTCCATTGCTTCCCCCAAGATTATCCGCCGCTTTCATTTTATGGGTCACTAAAAAGCACTGAGCCCCTGTCCCAGGAGGGCTGCAGGGCCACTCTGTCCTGTGCAGACATCAGGGGTAATTACAGGAAACCTAAACAGTGTGAAATGTGCAAGCTGAGAGCACCGAGTTATTTTAAAAGAAGAAGCGTCAGTTATTACCAACCGGCCCTTGTCACCCACCTCCCAGGGCTCTTTGACAAGCCATTGACAAAGACACCACATCCTCCACGCTGGCTGCCCGAGGAGCTGAGCTCGAGGCTGTGACCCAGCTGGTGGTACGTCGTCTCCGCATTCCAAGACACAGCACTCCCTCGGTTTACTGCCCTCACAATTCCTTTCAAGTCACAAAGTGGTGGAATTCAGCCAGATCAAAAGCTGGCCCAGCCACCAACACGTTTCGGCCAGAGCAGCCTTATAAACCAATTTAATCTGAGGCGCTGTCATGACTCTGGGGCTTCTCTGGTAGAGGAATTTTCCGGGATTGTTCAAGAACTAGTTACACTAAGTGCGTGAACCTGCCCCAAAAGGGAGTCGGCTTCAACTTTTTATCTCCCTGGTCATTGTCCCAGAGTCATGTCTGTCCCTCTGGTCAGCATTCATCTACCTTGTTTGAGTTTACACGTGTCCAAGAACCACACCGCCGCCACCACCTCCAGGCCCTGTCCTCATGGCAGGATAATTTCTTTCCTTCTCTGGGTCAATCCTCACTCTCCCTCACCCCCCCACCCCCCACCCCCCCGTTCAGTACTAATCATAGTGCCTCAGACTTAAAATGTGCTCAATAAAGATCCACTGACGTGCGCTTACCTACACAGCGTAAAACTGGAAGTTTAAATGTTTATACACAGGAAAAGGACAGAAGATATTGGGAAGGGAGTTAACCTGGTTCTTCTCATAAACTCTCACAATCAAACTGGATTCTACAGTGAAGGTTGTTCCCAAGGCGACATCTGAAATAGACAGACCATGACTAACCCGTCTGCTCCCAGAGAATCTCTGGACCAGGTGAAGGAACTAGACTGCCACAGGGCCAGGGGCACATGAGGGCATCATCTCCCCACCTTATTTATGGATGAGGATACTGACGCCCGGCCACCAAAAGCTACCTGCGGTCACACACAGGACTGGAACCCAGCTCTCGGGGCTCTCGGTCCAAAACACACCTACCCCATTTGCTCTGCTGAATGGGCAGTGTGCTGAGAACGTAAGAGCTTCTCAAACGTCTGAACAAACAGAGCCAGGCTTGGTGAGCTTGGCCTCACCTCTGTCCAAACACTGGGGTCTCCTGAGCCAATGACTGTTCGAAAGACCAAAGCTGTGGTCTCCCCCACACTGATCTTGACCAGACTACAGACAGAACCATGAGGTACGGTAGTTAATGGAAGGGTAGAATTTGGAGCCGGGAAGACCTGAGTTTGAATCTTGACCCTGTTCCTTTTCTCATATACCCTTGCGCAAGTTCATGAACAGGTCCAAGCCTACTGAGGAAACCAATGAAGTCAGGACAAGAAGGATGCCCTTTGAGAGGTGGGAGGGAAACCAGAGGAGAGAGTGGATGGAGAGTGCCCGGACGTTACACATTCGGGTGGCAGGGACACATGCTCAGCCTTATTCTCCTGCCTGACGTCTGAGAGTGTCTGGGAGGGTCTGGGACAGGGTTTGGGTCCTGTCCCTGTCACAGGTAAGCACTTAGGGAAGGCCTGAGGAATAGAAGTACAAAAGAATGAATACTAAATGATGAGCACTCTACCGAAAGGCAGTCACATCTTAAAATAAATCTCACCCTCCTTGCATTCCACAAAGACAGAGTCTATTGAAAGACATAGAAAGAGCATGTGACATACTGGCGAAGAGACCCTGACGGTGGCCTCTCCATTCCACCAACAGCCTCCCTTGTCCCCGCCCACCGTGCAGATGGAGCTGTGGGGAAGGGCCAAGGCGGGACTCACCGAGCAGAGCGTTGTGCCCGTTGTCATCCGGCAGGAACCTTTTGTCAACAGCGCACACAAGGAGGTGGTCGGGCAGGCTGGGGGACTTGGCCCCCACAAGGAGAAAGCCCGCCGGCACGTCGATGGGCTCCTTGGAGATGGAGAAGAGGCGCAGGTCCTTCCCCGCCTGGCAGAACCCTAGGAGGCACGGACAGGGCTCACGCCCACTGCCCAGGGGCTTCCAGAACCAGGATCCACATGGACCAAGAAACGAGGACAGCCAGGATCTTGCCGGGACCAACCCTCCCACTGGATGTGACTGACTTTAGAATTAATTCTGAGAGATAAAACTGTGATTGTGGTGATTAATGAGACTTAACCGTATGTCTTTCTGACTGGCGGTGTTACCTTATAATGACTGCACAGAGGAAGCTCAACAGGAAAAAATATAGACAGACGATGGTAAATTCAAGGGTATACCAAATACATGCACAAGAAATTTCGAGGGAGTTGATATTTTTTTACAGCCTGCATTTTACGTGCATGAGGACAGGTGAACAGCAGGAATATCGGGGGGAGGACCCGGTAGACCTGGCTGCTTCTGTGGAGGAGCAGGGTGCCCAGGACACAGCAGAGACTCCCAGTGCAGAGACTGGCACTCTGTACCCAGTGAGCCTTTGTACTCAAGGGGCATTTCAACATGGGGGTGGGCGAAAGTAGGATTACAGTGGTAATACAAATACATCCTACAGTAATCAATCAGTAGATAATAAAAGAATAAACTGTTGTACGTACGCACAACTGTGAACCTACCTTTGCCCACCCCTTGTATAGTTTCTATTTTAAAATATAAATGTCCAAAAATTATCTGGGGGGAGGGGGGATAAAAAAGGAAGAAGGAAAAAGCTGAGTTACTCAGGATGGGCCCTTTCCTGGGTTTTCCTCAATGCGGCACATGCAGCCCGACCCCTGAGGCTTCCTCCATCTTTAGAGTCCGCCCAAGAGGATGCGCCCGGTAACGTGAACCCTGACGACCCCAGGGCCTTCCCTGCACAACCACAGCCCCTTAGAAGGCCTCTGCTTTTTCATCTAGAGCACGTTGTCTACAAGGGCTCCCTCTGCCCCTGGATGGAAGGCAGGAGACCAGAAACAGGAAAGCCGTGCGCCCACTGTGTGCAGCACCCATGGGGAAGCTCTGCAAAGCTCCCCTCAGCCGCCTATTGGGAACTGTGTCCCCCGCCCCCAGTTCTGGAGACATGGAGATCGAGTCTCAGAGATTAAATCACTGGCTCAAAGCCGCTGAGAGGTGGGCCAGGATGTACCCGGTCTGCCTCACAGGCCCGGTGGCCCCCTTCATTCTCTTAGAGTAAGGTGACCAGATTTTAAAATTCATAAAGCGGGACACCATTGATGGGGGGATTCTTGATTAAAAATTTGGTCTATATGGAGCAAAAAAAAATTTTTCACAGAATGCAAAAATAGTATTGTAATGTATTTTTTTAAATCAGAACTTTTTAAAAACACTGCGGGATGTGGGACAATTGCTAAAAATCAGGACTGTCCCACCAAAAGCGGGACATCTGGTCACCTTATCTTAGAGATGTCCAGCAAGCTCCCTGAGGTCGAAGTCAAGCACCCAGCAGGCCTCTGCCCTCCACGACCTGGGCCCCTTCTGTCTGCAGAGTGGCCCCGCCTTTTGCAGAGCTGGGGGAACAGGCTGTGGACAGTTGGGGTGTTCACTGCATAGACTTGAAAGTTCTCTGAAAATCATGCTAATGGCCACTGGTGAGTCTACCATTTTCTTATTTAATTAGTTGACCCTTTAACACTTGGACACTGAGAGTCCTACTTCTCGAAAAGCCGATGTATTGGCTTTTCTTTCCCTGGAATAGCACCCCCTGTGAGGGCTGGTTGCCTCCCCTGCCAGCCACCCTGCACAAGGTCAAATCCAGGCTCACCTGCAGGGTGCACAGGGCCTCCACAGCCCATCTGACCGCTTCTGCAAGCCCTGCCCAGCCGCCTTGGGCCCTGATCTAAAACAACTGCTAGCAGTTCCCTGAAAGGACTATAAAGCTAAGGCTGTCCAAGGAGCGGCTGAGGGGCCGTGAGCCTGACCGAGCCCCCACAGCATGGTGTAGCCAATGCTGCAGGTGTAGAAGGGAAGCCCAACCACTGCCTGCTGGAGGCCATGGGCATGGGGGATGCCCACAGCTCCCAGCTGCAGAAGCCGTGCAGGGCTGGCAGGCTCACCGTCTGTGGTACAGCATCCTTCTGGCACAGGGTGCGTCTGATAGGGGTTTGGGGGACTGCTCAGCTCCAGCCCTCCTTCCCCCTCTTCTTCTTCTTCCTCATTGTCGGCTCGGCTACCACCTAGAAGGGAGAAGAGGAGAGGCGAGGAGGGCAGAGGTAAGTACACGACAAGTCTCGGCTCCTGGGTCATTCATCAGCCCCTACACCGACAGGGTACGTCAGGCGCTACTACCATCTTTGAAGAAGGGCAGCTGAGGCTCACTCAGGTCCACGACTCACCCAAAGTCACAGATCCAGGCTCTGAGCCCAGTCTCATGACTTCAAATTTGGAGTCACATCTCTTCCCGTCCACCAGAGTTGCACGTGTCTGTCTGCACATGCACTAGGGTTCAGTAGATAAATATTTAGCTGAAAAGGATGGGGCATTAAACTTGTACATAGCAGGCATTCCAGGGCTGTCTGTGTGGGAGGTGCCAGGGTATTACAATAGATTATTTTACAGACAAGGACACTGAGGCTCAGAGAGACCCACCAATGACCCTCAGATGAGGGGCACAGGTGGCACATCCCCGGGTGTGCCTGGTGCCCACACTAACACCCACACCACCAGCTGCACGCTCAGTCTAGAATACAGGACACGGTAACCTGCCTTTACGTAGCATAAGAGATCGTGTGATCATTTATCCCAAGGGAAGAATGCAGGTATCACTACTAGAAATACACACATACGAATTGGTCACACCCTCACACAGAAAGCCAGTTCAGCACAGGAACAAGAGGCATGCTTTGAGCTCAGGAAACTCTTTTTAAGGGAAATAATATTTTAGGAGGAATGTCAAGTACAGAACTGGCCAGGAGAGCCAGGGGTTAGCCATGGAAAGCCCGCTGCTCCCTGCACACGAGTTCTGTGGGGACGGCTTCTTGTCCCTTCCATAGACGCTCTGTTCCTAGAGTGCAGGACCTGCCCTTACTCATCTGAGTCATCACAAATGACACAGGAAAACGCTGCTTACAGCCGCAGTGCAGGCTCGGGGAATAACGCCTGCCCAACTGATCGGAGCACACCCAGGGGCCCCTCCTTTACCCAGCACCCCTAGAGAAAGGGGGGTTCACATAAATGGATTTTCAAGATTGTTGTTGAAGTACAGTCCTTCTAGATTCTTTTAACAGGCATTTGGGGTGTAAAACAATCTTTCTTAGCTTGTCTTTACATATTATTGAATAAGTAGCATATAGGTTTCATGAACTAGGGTCCCCGGGAACACGCTCAATGGTTTCTCCTTGGTTTCTCTGCGTTCTCTCTCGAGCCTGGCTTCTCGGCCGCTGCTGCTCCTGCTCTCACCTGTTTCGGCTCTCTCTCACACACACATCCCCGCCATCCACCCACGGGTCACATACATTTAGGTTAAAGGTGGAATCATGTGCAGTGTAAACAGATGGGCCCAGGAATCAGGAAATCCAAATTACAGGACATGGGTCCGCCACCATCCGTGTAGCTGCAGCAAGGTGACTTAACCTCTGTGGGCGTCAGAGCCCGCATCTGTAAACTGAGGTAACTGGGAGCTGAGACAGTCTGCGTGGCCCTCAGAATACTCCAGGGTGGTTTAATCAGGACAGGGCACAAACAGCAAAACCTCCCAGTGGTCACCCTTTCCAAGGTGCTTGAGGGACAAGAGGTAGAAGGAACCAGATGTTTCAAGGCAGTTTGGATGCATGACCTTGGGAAGGTCACAGCTGGGGTGACGCAAGGATCCAGGTGTCTCCATCCTTCTGGGCCTGGAGGACAAAAAAGTGGCGGGAAGAGTGTGTAAAGATTCCCCGGGGAGAGGGCAGGGGGCACAGGAGATGGCATGGAGCCTCCTTCAGTTGCTTGCTCCCTGACATCAAAGGCAGGCAGCGAGGGCTTGCAGCAGAAGGTACAGGGTGACAGCCAGGCCTCAGGTGCCAGCCACACAGTACATCCACCATGGACATTCAGACTGTCCTTTGCCACCTATGGCATGCGTGGCATAGAACGCTCTTGGGCAAAACCCAGATGAAACCAAGCCAGGACCCCAGAGACCCCTAGGAGACAGCAGACACCAAGGATCAGGGTGAAAAGGGGAGAGAAAGTCTTGGGAGCACCAATGGCACACATCCAAGGAAGTATGTACTTGATTCTGCTAGACGGAAAAGAATAGGAATTCAAAGGGAAGGAAGGAAGGAAGGAAGGAAGGAAGGGAGGTAGGGAGGGAGGGGAGGGGAGGGGAGGAAGGGGAGGGGTCTTCAGCCTCAGAAAGTCAAAGAAAGAGCTCAAAATCCAGTCTTTCAGAAGGCAGGATTAAAGGTCAAAGGTCTACCAGGACATTCCCAGCCTTTGACGGGATGAGTCAGCCAGGGACAAGCCTGAGCAGACTCCCTCACGGGGAGGGGGGGGATGAAACCAGACTGTTCACCAAGGTCTCCTGGGAGATGCACATTCTCACATGGCACTAGACCCGGCTCTGGGGATCACGCACGATGGCAGGAACCCAGAGGGTGCATGGCAGCCCTTCTGTCCTGGCATGGGCCGCTTACTCCAACGTGCATAGTAAATTTCGTTCCCTTTCCATGAGAGGAAACTGCGTGACATTCGGAGAAGGGAGGGTGTTATTATAAAAATGTGCCTGCATCTTTGACAAACACTGACCTCAGACTGCTGGGGTAGTATATTTTTAGCTTGGTCAGGCTTTCTTTTTCAAAAATAAATAACACATAAAGGGTCCCCCCCAGGAGGGAATGGGGAGACCCCTAATTCGAAGAACAAAGCACAGTGGTCAGGCCCCCACGGAATTACCCTCACAAACATGGAAAATGTTAACTGAGAGAGGGGTATTTAGTGCACTGGCACCTCATCATAAAAATCACATTTAACGTCATTGTCTGAGGAAGGACAGCGATAAGAGACCCCCGCAGAGGGACGGGCCCCACAGGCTGTCTGCACTGGGTTTATGGGGCAGACCCCGCAGGCTGGAGCGAGTGCTGGGTTTATGGTGACATCCAGCACACCGCAGGGGCTCCCCTGCCCACCATGCTCCCCCTACTAGAAAAACAAAATCTCAGAGGATGTCGCTATTCTGCCTGCTGGGCAAATGGGAGAGCACAGGGAGGCCGCTCTGGTTTTCATACCAACAGGAGGGCAGAACAAGGTGCCCACAGCTGGCAGGGAGCCCTCCGTGCTCCACACGGGAGGCCCAAGGAGTGGGAGCCTCACAACTGTCCCTGGAAAGTGTCACTGTCCCAGCGCCCTATGAGCAGATGGGAGCATCCTGAGATGTCAAAACATTCGGGATGCAGCCTCCCAGCTAGAGGCGGAGAAAGGTTGTCTGTGATCTTAGACATAAAAGAAAGCCGAGTGGGACCCTCCAACGGCTTCCCCTCTCTCCCTAGGTGGGCGTCCTTCAGAACCTCCAGCAAACCAATCTGCCGTCTTCCCAAATCCAGGGCTCCAATTCCTCTAGCTGGTGGAGGAGAAGCACTTGGTAGGTTTTAAGGTGCTGTCCAAATGTACTAAATTATTTTTCATTATGATTATCACTCATTTACCCTTAGCAGCAAAGCCTCCCAGTGCTGTAAAAAGGAAGACTATTTAACACATCTTTCCCAAGCCTCCCCGCTAGCCAAAACGGTCTACAAAATACTCTGCCGTCACTTCTCCTGTTCCCTTGCAATATCACAGTACTGTCTCCTATGCCCGAGTCTGTCAGTACTTTCCATGTGAATGGGAGAAAACTCCGGGTTTTCTTACTTCATGCTTTTCACCACAATTCAACTGCTCTCAGACCCCGATCCAGTCCTCTCTGGCCCCTAGCTGCTGCTCTCTACAAGGTGGATTTAGTGAGGACGTGATAAAGAGTGACACAGGAATACCTGCCTCCCGGCTAGGATGAAGAACTCTCAGGTATCACACACACAGGCAAAAAGAAGGTGTGTGCCTTCTTTTTCCTTATGTGCAGCCGCCCTCGCACCCTCCCACACACACACTAGCACACAGGCATGCATGCACACTGGCGCACACTCATACATCACAACCACCCCGACGCAGGACCCGCCATACTGCATGCCTTATTTCACTCGTTAATTAATGCTGGCTCTAAATCACAGCCCTAGGTCCCGTCAACAGCTAAGTGGAGTTGACAGATAACTTCAAGGGAAAGACAAGTGACAGAAAGGACTTTCATTACAGCAACTTTCTTGCACTACTACTATGGACTGCAGTGGGGTCGCTTTTGACAAGACAATGCCCAGCTACAAAAAATGCAAACTAAAGATCGAAAAACACAACCATCTTATTCTCTGGATAATCAAGCACACTCCGAAAGCAGTCCCCAAGCCTGAAGACAATTTCTCTATTCCTGGCACACATGAAAACTCATAAAGCTTTATTCTTGGTTTTTAACAGTCTTTAACAGCAACCAACAAGATGACTTTGGGAAGGTATGGCCACGAAACACAGGACAAAAAGGGAAAATAGAAGCTGAGGGCCCAAAACGCAATAAAACTTCTTACTCGTCCAGGTGAAAACGTTCAACCTTTTTCCCAAGTCCCAGCTGATTCACAACAGCCTGACGTGGCCCCCTCCCTTTCTCCTATTAGTCCCACGAAAAAATGTGATTCTTTGCAACACTTATGGCTGAAACTCCCTTTAAAATAAGGAGCCAAGGAAGGATTTCTGCGCCACATTCTTTTTCTAACAATTTTTTCTCTCTGCCACACTCCACTGTGTCTACCCGGAGCAGAAGAGGAAAGGGTTTTCCCGAACGCTGCAGCTGAGGAGAACCACCCAACGCACAGAAGGACGCAGGTGCCTCGCCTACCTTCCAGGGCGGAGAGCTGCTGCTCCGCCTCCAAGTACAGCTGAGAGAAGATGGGCCTGGGCACCAGGCTGTTGGAGCGCAGGGAGGCCTCGATGGAGTTGTGCAGGACTTCCTCGAACCGCGTCGTCTTCAGCTGTCCTGTGTAGGAGTTCCCCATCTTCAAAAGAGACGATCGTGTCTTCTGTTCAAAATGGCATTTGTGTCGGTTAAAAAGACTGACCCACACGTGAAGCCCAAAGGCAGACAGCACCCCCCACACACACCCCAGCTCAGCAGAGAGGAGACGTGGGGGTGGGGTGGGGGAGTTCTCAACTCTCAGCACCAGGCAATTAAAGGAAGTTATATAAGTTCCAGCTTTCTCCAACTTAGTACTCAGATGGCAGCCTCTGACACCTCTCAGATGATTCTACTGGAAATCAGCTCTCCTCCCCCCACCCGGGTTTCACAGACCCCTCCTTCCAGCTTTTTCCTGAGTTGTGATCCTGCCCCTGAAAGACCCCCGGATGAGTGAGGCTTTATTTTCCTGGACTGGCAGAAGAGTAACCCCGTGCTACTTTCTGTGTGTGACAGCAGCTGATGACCCAGTGATCCATGACAACCGGTCCCCAGGTTTTAGGATTACTCAGCCTCCCCTGGCTTCTCAAGGAGGTCGGCTACAGACTTCCCATTATCATCCTCACTGCTAAAAAAGGCCAATGATTAACATTCTTCCTTTAAAATGGTCTTTGCTTTTGTTACACTCTCATTTATACAAGTGACACAGAATGATTATCTGGAAATGTGGGAATTACCAAAGAGGGTGGAAAGTAAGGAAAATCACAGATGTTTCCATTATCCTGAAATAAGCACTGTGGTGTTTTGGTTTTAGTTCTTTTTTTTTTTTTTTTTTTTATAGCAGCTTGGTTCAGACATAATTCACGTAGCATACCATTCACCTGCTGTAAGTGCACAATTCATGGGTATATAGTATATCCTCGGTGTTGTGTAACCATTGCATGATCAGTTTTAGAACATTTCATCACTCCATAAAGAAACCTCATACCTTTTGCCTGTCGCTCCCAAACATCCCCTCCCCCAGCCCTTCAGCCCTAGGCAACTATACATTTATTTTCTGTCTCTGTAGATTTGTCTACTCTGGTAATTTCATGGAATCATACAGTATGTGGTCTTCTGGGACAGGCTTCCCTCATTTAACACGATGTATTCGAAGTCCCTCTGCCTGGTAGCATGCGAAAGTATCCCATTCCAACTGGGACACTGTAATGTGTTCTTTCCAGATTGCACTCCTCTCAGAATTTGGGAGTGGGAGGGAGATGGGTTTGTGTGCACATGGCCATAATCATCTCATAACACAATTTTTGATTCTGCATTTTTAACTGAGTATAAGCCTTTCACCCAATCCTCTTACAACTGCTTTGTAAAACAATTTTAATGGCAGTATCACATTCCGCTGAAGAAAGGGGTATTTATTTGCCCCGATATTCCCCCCCACCCGACCCATACAGACGGTTAAATCTCTAGTGCTTCCCAAGAACCTCCACTGAAATCTATGTTCCTTCCTAATGTTTTCCATGTTGTTTTCTATTTCATTAAGTTTACCATTTTTGCTTTTATTACCCTCTGGTTTAAATTCTTCTTCTCTTTCCAAACTTCTTAAAGTAATTACTCTATCATCCTCTTTATTTTCCATCTTCTTTAATAATGAAGACCTTTACGGCAACCCACTTTCCCGGCTCCCTTTTTTGCTACGGCACACAGATTTGGTATAAAGTATCCTCCTCTTCATTTACTTTGAGATAATTTATGATCTCCATTCTGATTCCTCCCTCGACCTCAGTACATATTTGATTTCTAAATAGGCCAGACACGGGGAGGAAGAGGTCGCCTCATAGTCTTTCTTTCTAATTTGTATTGGTTTATAATTGCATCCCTCTCAATTTCTAAAGGACAGAGCCAGCAACTGGGCTCCGGGGCTAAGCCGGCAACCATAGCCACCACCAGACTTCCTCCTGGGCAAAGTGTTCTTGTTCCTCTGAAAGTCTCTTAAACCCTGCAGTGGCTACGGAAGGTTCTGCCTAGCCTCACGGAACTGCGGTACACGGTACACCTATTCTAGTGCTTCCAGATTACAGCACCTGTCCAGAGGGAGGATGAAAAAGAAAATACTACAGCTTCCATTTATATCTATTTTATCTAATCATTTCAATTACTTTTCAACATACGGTTTTTAATATAAAGATATAGATTATTTACTGTGGTCCCCGCATGCAATTTATAAGTCAATCAACATACATTCAAGGACAGAGGGAGGACCCAAGTTTGAATGAAAGAATAAGAAAACCAATATTCACTTAGCAGGGACCATGTGCCTAACGCCCAGGGACAAAATGTATCCCAGGGACAAAATGTATCCCTGTATCTCCATCTTGCAGGTTAAGAGACTGAGTCTGGAATTTAAACGCTTTGTGTTCCTTGAGCGACGTCAAGCTCGAGCACATTTGAAGTAGCCATCTAAACAACAGCTACCGTTTCTTAGGTCTGCTTTATGCAGACGCTTCTCTTTGATTACATCTGTAATTGTATTTTATCTCCACCACGGTTCTAAAACTCACCAGCATGGTTCTCATTCATTACACACTAGGAAACAGAGAGATCAAGTGACCCATCTAAGGTCCCTTATTTATTTGGGTACAATTTTAGGATGCCCGACTATGGCCCTAAGCATGAGAATCTTTGCTTTCCACGATGTGGTTAACTCCAGAAAAGTTGTTGTCCTCATGGGGTTCACTTGTCCAGACAAGCGAAAACTTTTGGTTAGTAGAGGAGGTGCCTTAGGGTCTTTCTTAATGGTGTTTACCAAAAAGTGGGGGGTGGGGGGCAGCTGCCATGACAGGGAAATTAAGCCTCGGTACATGAAAGGCCCTGTTTCAAAAGGCATTTCCAGTCCGTGGCCATACCACCCTGGTTGCGTCAAAAAAGACATTTCTAGACAGACAAAGAAAACCAAGAGCATTCTAAGAATGTCGCCTGAAGACCAGTCTGCCAGAGAGGAGTAGAAGAGCGAGCAGGCAAAATAAACAAGCAAGGGCGGAGGGGCTGGGGACCTGGACAGCGTCGCCTGTCCAGCAGCCTAGCAGCCTGCCGAGTCCTGCCCTGGAGATTAAAGCGGCAGGCTGGACTCCAGCCCATTCAAAGAAAAATATCCTCGCTCTCACGTCTCCTTGAAGTGACCGCCCCCACTATTTTTCTTTCTTTATATTAGGACCAGAATATCAAAAGTTTTGCCCATAAGGCAGAAAAAACCACTTATCTTAAAAGGTTCAGGACCCAGGGAAGCCTGCAAAGTTAGATGGCCGGCTAAAACCTAAGCCCACAGTTCTTTTCCTGTCTCTTTTATCAATCAGGCAATGAGGCACCACTGTCTAAACCCAAAGCCCCGATCTGTCAACAACAGCTATTGAGTTCCTGAAATGGGCAGGAACTCACTTCCTAAAATAACATGGGCTCTGTATAGCCCTCAGCGCTACACACTCCTCACTTTGCTCATAAAAGTAAAGTAGCCACCTCCCCCGGCTGCTCTCCCTCAGATCCAACCCCACCTTCCCCAGTGGCCACAGAGATCTGTTAATTCAGACAGTCACCAACACTCACTTCCTCCATAATCTGACTGCTAGGTGGTTAAAAAAAAAAAAAGACATATATTTGGAATAAGACCAATAGGGGCTTAAAAAATGGCTATGCTTCTTTTAAGCTGTGTGGACTTGGGCAAGTTATTTAACCTCTCTGTGCTTCCATTTCCTCATTTGTGAAACAAGGGCTATAAACCACCTTCCACAGCTATAGTGGAGGCTAAAAGAACAAACAAATGGAAGGCGGCTGGCATACAGTAGATGTTGATAAATTCTAGTTTCCTCTCTAAAATTGGAAATAGTTGCTCATAATTCTCATTTCTAGATGTTGGCCAAAGATCTTGACTTAATTTGTGTCACTGTACTCCAGTGGACATAATTAAACCTCTGCTTCCTTTATGAGTACACCAGCCTGACCACTGGTGGTGGCACAGTGGACAGAGTGTCAACCTGGGAGGTCCCAGGCTCAAAACCCCAAGGTCGCCAGCTTAAGCATGGTATCATTAACATGATCCCAAGGTCACTGGCTTGAGCCCAAAAGGGGTCCCTGGCTTGAAGTCCAAGCTTGCTGACTTGAGCAAGGAGTCACTGGCTTGGCTTGAGCCTCCCATTCCCCATCAAAGCACGTATGAGAAGCAATCAATGAACAACTAAAGTGACACAACTATAAGTTGATGTTTCTCACCTCTCTCCCTTCCTCTCTCTCTGCAAGAAAAAAAAAAAAAGACTACACCAGAAAATGTACTAGTTAATGTCATCCCTGTCCCAAGTATCACCTGAACTCACCTACTGCTTCTGTTCCAAGCCAGGTCAAAGGGGAGCCCTTCCTGTGAGCATCACAGTATATGATGTGCCTGCCCTTTGTTCTTTCTTCATGGATGCATGACTGTTCCATGTGCCCATCGGTGCCTGTTCCACCTTCTGCTTGTCCTTGAGGAAAATTCACTGCTCCCTCTCCTTCCCCCTCCCCTCTGCCCAGCACCCTGCTGGCACCTCACTGGGCTCTGAGCCTTCCTCCTAAAACCACAGAGAGTGGCTGTGTCTCCCCTCTTCTCGGGGGCCTGAACTGCCGGGCGCAGCAACCAAGACCACGCATGGCTCCTTTCCCACAAGCCCAGGGCAGTTTCTTGTGGAGAGCGGTTCTGGCAACAGATGGCTGACAACCCTGCTAGTCACCCCCATCTGCCCGAGATCCCGCTCAACGGCCACGTGGGCCATCCAGGCCACCCAGGCTGGAAGACAGGCTGCAGCTGGGGACCTTCAGGGTCTCAAGGCCAAGTTCAGACAGCTGGGTCTGCCCTCAGCCACAAATCCACAACTTCTGATGTGTTCTGTGCCTCCTCTGTGAAAAACAGATAGCCCTCCTCTTCCAGAGTCACAGTTCTGCCTTAAGCAAAGCTAAAGAATCTAGTTTGGATACGTGGCAGAAATTATTTCATTTTCACCTGGAGCTAAGGGCAAAGGTACAACGGACAGGATCACTGGAGAAACTCGCAGGTAGGCAGGTAAGCAGGCGAAGGACACGGCACAAATTACAGCATGACCGTTGTCTACGCGAGCAAGAAGGTAGCTTCAGATAGAGACAGCAGCAGAACGTTCCAACCCGGGTCAATCTCAGAGGGCCTCTGGGAAGAGCCGACTCTGGAAGGGTAGGTTTGCAGGTTGAAACGAAGAAGGGGCATGGGGGAAGGGCGGGAGACAGTGCACCCAGGCTTGACCCAGAGGCGACATCTGTTGCGTGACTGGGAGCCCAGGCCTTCCCAGGTACAGAAGCACAGGTGGGTGTGGGGGCACAAGGGCACAGTGACAAGAGGCCAGGTCAGACGTGGCACTGGAGCCAGCAGAGGACATGAAGCGGACCTGTGGAGACGGTGTGTGACAGATCACCTAGCTTCCAAAGGGAGGCCCGTGGGCGACCATGGCAATGTGTGGGGCCAAAGAGGAACCACAGGCTGCTCCATGTGCAGCATGAAGGAGGGGGAGATGAGGCTTTAGAGGGGGAGGAAGTCGGGGTGTCAGGACAGCGGGGCAGGAGGAAGGTGCGATGGGGCCTCTGAGGAGCTCCAGGCACCACGTGTTCAGGACCCGCCGGCTGCCCCCTTTCTAGCTGAGCTCTCCCAGGGCCAATGCCTCGCTAGGTCTCATCGCCACTTGTCTTTGTCCTCTGTCACTTCTCACCCTTGCCTGGAGAAGTGACCATGGCAGAAGAGAAAGAGGGCGGACTCTGGGGTCAAAGTCTGGAGTTCAAGTCCCTGAGAGAGTGAACCTTCCTGCAGTGGTTTGCCAGGCCTCTTGTCCCCTCTGCTTTGGCCATCTGGCTCCCTACTGAATAGCATCTGAAACACACCTGTCACCCCCACCCACTGGAGGCTCCATCTGCTATAGAAGAAGCCTTCCCCTGGAACCCTGCTCCCCTTGCAGGGTCTCCCGGGAAGATACCCTGTCTTAGTCGGCCACGGTGACACAGCTCCTCCCACTCTTAAGAGAACATCCCCAAACTCCAGGTCGGATCAAAGCTTCCACGAACCCGTTCCTTCCTCCTTCGACGTGCTAACAGCAAAACTGAAGACTCCTTCTACCAGCATGGAATGATGGTGACTTATTTCTGAGGACCGCGTCCCAAGCTTTGGAAAACAAAAGCAAAGCCCTCTCCAGGCTGCGTTTTCTGCCTCATTCCACAATTTCAACAGCAGGGATGGGCCCTCTGGTCCCACAGGGAGGGTCAGCCCAGAATATATGATATGGCCATAAACACATTCAGACAGCAGGATGGTTCCTATAAACTCTTTGACGGGCCTCCCAACAGGAAACGGCATTCTGATGCAGATTCCTCCGGGGTTCCCTCCAGGAACTCATAAACGACACAGGTGTTTCTGAAGGAGGGCTAGCCAGCCCAGGAGGGGCTGGACTTCTGTCTAACCGGCTGGTCCACCCAACTGAGACTGCCCTGCCCGCAGCCGAGGCTCCAACATCTGTTCACAGAATGCACGGCAGGGCTTCCTCTGAGTGTCCTTAACTCTCTGAAGGGAAGGACAAAGCAATGTTGTCCTCACCCCCTGCCCTTCTGCCCCCACCCCCGCTGGAGTGAGAGCTTAAGGGGAGAGAAGCAAGTTCAGAACAAAGTCAGGGAAGATTTTCGGGAAAGGAAAAAACTATTGAAAAGTTTTTCTCCGGAACCCGCCCACAGCATCATACTAAAAGCGAATGCTTTGCCTTTATTCTGATAAACACAGGCCGATATCATTCTTATAATTTAAGCAAAAAGCCAACACAGACCTCTCCACCCTCGAAAGTGGGCGCCCGGCTCCCAAGTCACATGCACCGTACCTGGTCACTTCAGGCAGCCCACAGACCAGCCAGCCAAGAGCAGGCGGAGCAGGACTGTTTGCAGAAGTTGCCTTTCATCAGGCGGGAGCCCTGATGCTCCTGAGAAGGTTGCCAAGGGCTCTGCCGGCCTGACACCAGGGCTGCCCAGCCCCTGCCCCAGGGAAGTGGAGGCAGCAGAGCCAGCCAGGGGAGAGGTTTCCAAACCAGTATCTGCTTGCTCCTGAGGCTCAAACTACTGGGGGTGGGTGAAATCAGAAGCAGACCTTCCAACTTGAGCTCCAGCCGCCTCAGGCTCCTGCTGGGTCAGATGGCAAATGCCACAGTTTTCCATCTTCTAAGCACTGAAGTGTTTAGCTGGGTCAGGCTGCTCTCTGCACAGGTACATACCGATCTGTCACTCTAACCACCATCAATTAATGCGGGTCTTTTTAAACATGAAAGTTGTGTGCTTGGAGTGGAACCACGTCCTTCTGTGCAGAGAACAAAGGGCCAGGGAAGAGCAGAGCTCTTCCACAGGAAGCGGGCAGTCTAGCTCGCCGCCTGGGGGGTCAGGGGGGCCGCAGGTGTGCCGCTGCCCCAGAGAGGCATGCTGCCCTCAGGACAACCACCTCCAGGAACGCCCAGGAAACGCCACTGGGAGTCATAGACCCGCGTTCCTACACTTCTTTCACTTAAACCACTTTTACCACTATGGGCCTCCCACACATCCGTGTTGCAATTAACTCATAAACCCAAGGATCCTGCTCAAATTGTAGTTGAAAAAGGAAAGAAAATAATAATAGCCCACTCCATTTGTACTGAAGACCTTTCACTTTGGTTTTTATCTTCCCACCGGCGTCTTTTATTTGCCTGCAAAGATGACTTGGATAGGTCCCAGGGGTTTCCAAGTCATGCCACTGGGGACCCCATACATTCACCGCGAGGACAAGGCAGCGCCCCCTGGTGGTTCTGTGTGAGAGAGGCGAGGCAAACACCTGGCACCCTGCCCTGTGGAGACAAACCAGGTGTGAAGAGGACCCAACAGGGTAGACAGTGCACTGTCTGTTATGACAGGAAACTGGACATTACGGAAATGCCCAACGTGAAAGGAATGTTTAATGCAGTCTCCAATATCCTTGTGCACAAAAGAGCTTTTAAATGTGATACACTTAAGATACATCACTCAGCAAAAAATAGATTTTAAATTGTTATAGAATTAGCCTGACCAGGCGGTGGCGCAGTGGATAGAGTGTCGTATTGGGACGCGGAGGATCCAGGTTTGAAACCCCAAGGTCACCAATTTTTTTTTAACTTTTTATTTTATTCATTTTAGAGAGGAGACACAGAGAGAGAGAGAGAGAGAGAGAGAGAGAGAGAGAGAGAAAGGGGGGAGGAGCTGGAAGCATCAACTCCCATATGTGCCTTGACCAGACCAGTGCAGGGTTTTGAACTGGCGACCTCAGTGTTCCCAGGTCGATGCTTTATCCACTGCGCCACCACAGATCAGGCTCAAGGTCGCCAATTTGAGTGCAGGCTCATCTGGTTTGAGCAAGGCTCACCAGCTTGAGCCCAAGGTTGCTGGCTTGAGCAAGGGGTCACCGGGTCTGCTGTAGCCACCCAGTCAAGTTACATATGAGAAAGCAACAATGAGAAACTGAGGTGCCGCAACAAAGAAATGATGCTTCTCATCTTTCTCCCTTCCTGTCTGTCTGTCCCTATCTGTCTCTGTCACAAAAAGAAAGCATTAAAAAATTGTTATAGAATTACAGAGCTAAAAATACGCATATATCCATATATATAATGTAACAGATGTTATTTTATTTTATAAAGATGTATATATAAAGAGAGAGAAAAGCAGAGAAAGTAGCAGAGTTTTATAGACAATGGGTCCTGGACCCAAGCTTGGGTTTAAATCCTGACTTACTAAATCTTAGATCTTGAGCAACTTACTTAATCTTGACGCCTCTGTTCCCTCAACCTAAAATGAAGGGATGACAGTGTTGTTCCTCAGTGTTGTTGTATGGCCTCCATGAATTAAATGTATACAGGGCTCTTAGACCAGCGAATAGCATTTCTATAGTATTTATAGGCCATAATAATAGTAACAATGATCATTACTAAACTTTCAACCTTTGCCTACACTGAAATACCCCCTCCCCCATTGCTACTCAAATTTGGAGCTTAAAATTTGCATAAATGAATAACTGGGCAGTAAGAAACCTCTTAGCTTTTGGAACCAACTCTTTTGGCTCCTATTGGACCAACTCTTTTGGCTCCTATTGACCGGGTTCCCTCCTCCTGTCATCCCCTTCTATTGATCGGCTTGGAGTGGTGATTCATTCATTTGCTCAATATTCGCAGTGCCCACTACCCACTGGTGTTTGAGTGACCTAACTGTCCAGAGCCTCAGTTCTTCTCAGCAAAACACAGATAACTACACCGATATCACAAGGTTGTTGGGAGGCTGAAAAACACAGGACCATAAAGCTCCCTTTACCCTGCCTGGTGCATTGTGTGCACTCAACAAAGGGCAGGTTTTATCGGTATCACCACCGTGATGACAGTGACCAACTAAGCCCCAGCCTGGCCACAAGGAAGCCTGGGCCTTGCTAACACGCAAACCGCCTGCCCACAGCACTGTCCCAGACTCGCAGTTCCAACACTGACCCCTCTCCTCCTCCAAACCCAGGAAACGTTTCACTGGCGACAGCACAACAAGCCTGATTATGAACACATCTGAGTGAAAAGGCAGTCAGCTTGCTTAAGGATGATTCATCGCTGTCGGCTGCAGTAATTAGAAGTATTTTGGTTGGTTCTGGGTCACAATGACCCAGTTACTGCACTTTTATTTTTTCTTCACTGCTAAAGTTTGCGGTGAACCTTAAAACAAAAACAAAAGGCTTAGGGAAAGACAACGACTTTGTGGCTTTGGCTCAGAGGAAGGACGTTTATCAGCTCTGCCCTTCAAAAGCAAGCCCCGATCACGGAAGCCGTGAGCCATCCACGCTCAGTCTTTTATTTTATGAGACACAAGCATAATTCTCATGCCTACCCCCCAAGACTGAACTCCTAGAAACCTATCTTGCTGGTCTGTTTCCCCAGGACCTAGTACAAAGTAAGTACTATGAGAGTGTTTATCAGAGAATTGTTCCTGGAGGCAGGTTAATTTTCAAGAAATAAAAAAAAAAAGAGAGAATTAATGACCCCAAATGACGGATGTTTGCTACATTCTCCAGGAATAAATGAACATTTTCCACTTTGTTCCTGCTAAGGTTGACTCATTAACAAGGATAGTTTCTACATACTTAATATGACATATTCAAATAGCCAAAAGCAGGACAATAATCATGAAAAGCAGAGGAAGTATACTTAAGGCTATATAGTTACTCACTCACATTCTTAGCACCTAATATAATCGTAATTTTTTTTAACTGCATTGAAAAAAGACTGGACAGAAATACACTAAAATGTTAATAGTGGATTTCTGGGGAAACAGAATTATAGACAACATTTTTTCTTTCTAATCTTCTGTATTTTCCTATATATGTATATATTTTTCTACAAATGGTCATGTGCAAGTTGTATGAATGACTTTGGGGGTGGGAGAATTATAATTATGACATTCCGTCAAGCCTGAGTCCACTCTGGGGCAGCACAATCCAGACCAGATGAGGGACCGAGTGTGCTGGAGCCACACAGACCTGGCAGGGAGTCACACTCCCTAGCAGGCAAGTCATTCAACCTGGGTCAGGGCTAGATCGTCTCTTAGACAACCTATGGCTCCAACTCAACAGCTGCTTCAGGTGACAGCACTCCCAGGGTAAACTGAACGCTCCACGGGGAGGCTGAACTGGGAGCCAGAGTCCCCAGTACTATGCTCTAGTGGAGAGCCTGAGTCATTGTCTGGAAGCTGGGAGGCAGCCAGGGCACCTGCCCCATCAACACCAGCCCCCCGCCCCCATGGACTCCTTCTCTCTGAAAGCAGGCTGACCTTGGAGCCTGGCAGACAGCGTCTCTGACCCAAGAGAGACCGGGATGACCTCTCCTCCCCAAACGCCAGCATTCCCAACCCTGCAGGCCCCCTTTCCACCTTGGTCCAACCTTCACTCCGACCCCTTTTCCTTTTTTAAATTGTGCTTATTAAATGTGAGCAGGTACAGAAGAACATTTGTAAAATAGAAATATGTGTATTATAGACTCATGATACAGCGAAAGCCATATGTCCACTCCCAGTTTAAGAAAAACATCACATCACCCTGACGTCCCCTGGGTGTACCTCATTTATTCCCTGTCCCCACCCCCAAGAAACAGGTATCTGGAATTGTATGTTTATCTTTCCCTTGCTTTTCTATACAATTTTAATAAAATTTTTCATTTAAGTTTTACTTAATTTTGACCTAAAATTTAACATAGAATTACTTTTTTTTTGTTCCTACTCAGCAAAAATCAACTTGAGTGTGCAGGCGAGTCCCCAGGGGTCTGGGTAAAGTGCAGATTCAGCTTCCGCAGGTGTGTGGCACAGAGTCTGAAACGTGGCATTTCTGACAAGCTCATCTAACTTCATTTTCATTTAAGTTTCAACCTAAGCAACATGCTGTCCAGTTTTACATTTGTAAAACTGTCTGAATGGACTCACGCGGAATGATTTTTCTGTGACTCGCTTTACTCGCTCAATACTATGTTCCTAAGGTTCACCCATGACCTTGCCTGTGTCTGACAGTCACGTTCACTGCTCTCTAGCACGTCATTGTTGAAATATAACACTTCTTTTTCCCTTTTATAGTTGATGGCTGAGTTACCTCTAGTTTTTTTGTTTCATCATGTGTTATTACAAATAGCACCAGCATATACATTATCACTTACGCCTCCAGTTACACACACAGGTCCCAGGGATGACACACAACTCCAGGGGGGCACCATGCACATTGGCAGTTACATAAATAGTGCCCCCTAGAGCAAAAAGGTTGTGCCAACTTAGGTTATCATCAGACTTTCACATTTCTGCTCACCTAGTGTGTGCAAAATGGTATCTTCCGGTTTTAATTTGTAAAGAATGTCCCTCTTTACTAATAAGTGAGTATCTTATCACAGGTCTGTCAGTCATCTGCTTCTCTTGTCCCTTTCTAAGTCCCTAAATTGTCCCTTCCATTCATCTTACCAAACCCAAAAGAAACTTCTGTGGACATTCATATTTTACTTTTACTTTAAAATGTTAGTCCTTGCTCTACGGTATATTCTAGCTTCTCATTTTACTATTTTATAGGTTTTGTTTTACCCTGATGGAGGTAAGGGGGATTCCTCCATCTGCACAAATTTAATACAGATTTGGCCATTTTATTATTTTCAGTATTTTTAGAGTTTCTTCCCTTTATCTTCAAATGAGGAGGATCCTCTGAATGTTGGCAAATGGGAATTTTCAAAGTCATTGTGGGAAACAAACATGTAAACTAAGAAAAATAAAAATCAATTGTTTTTTGAAGGCAATAACTATACTGCAATACAATTCTGTACTTCAAATGACCAAAGTCACATTTTAATAATGTTGAAAATTTCCCAAGCCTGACCAGGCAGTGGCACAGTGGACAAAGTGTCAACCTGGGATGCAGAGGACCCAGGTTCAAAACCCTGAGGTCACCAGGTTGAGTGTGGGGTCGCCGGCTTGAGTATGAGGTCTCTGGCTTGAGCAAGGGGTCACTGGCTCAACTGGAGCCCTCAGGTCAAGGCATATATGAGAAAGCAATCAGTGAACAACTAAGGTGTCACAATGAAGAGTGGGTACTTCTCATTTCTCTCCCTTCCTGTCTGTCTGTCCCTATCTGTACCCCCCCTTCTCTCTTTCTCTCAGAAAAAAAGAAAACTGCCCAAACCAAGAGCTAATTCTTCATCCAATTCTAATTACTGAATGATTTCCAATCTCAAAAAGTTATCAGGTCATTCTTTTAGGACCAGCAAGCAAAGAAAAAATGAAATTTGACAAACATACATCATTTCACAAGAGTATTGAAATGAAGGATTTCTCCCAGGAAATATAGACTTGATACCACTTAATGCACTCAAACAGAGCATAGCTCGGCAAAGGACTCTAAAATATTCTATAGCTGTAGATTTTACAGTTATCACCAGGTCCAATGCTCTGCCTTTTAATCAGAAACTGTGATATCATTTAAAGATAAGGAATACCACAATCAATCCAAGCACATAATTCTGCTACTTTCTACTTGGGTGTTTGCAACAGATAAATTCTTGCCTTTTATGAGGAGAGTTGGAGGAGATTTCTGCCTCTGATTAACTCTTTCTTATGTAAATGAATTTGGAGTAGGGGTACAGCAATGGAAAATTTTCCATCCTTCAAGAGCCATCATTCATCTGGTCTACCAGAAGAGTGACCACTGGGCTTTGGCAGCAAACGTGCATTTGTGCCCTTTCCCAGTATGGACAGCTGGGAGCAGGAGTATCCAGACTAACTTCTGGTGCACTGTTTCCTTGAGCACGGTTCATGCTTAATGGATTTTGGTTTCACAGCTTGAGAAAGACTGACTCCGAGCTCTCGTGCGTTACTCTGCTCAACAGCTGCTTGAGTGCCAATGCAGAAAGGAGATAAGGGTTCCAGAAAGTTCAAGGAAAGAGAATTTAAGGGATTTAGCAATATCCATTGGACCTAAAACATTTTGGGAACCTGTATCAGCTGGGCAATCAAAGTGACAGACTTTGTTAAACTTTTGACAGAATTAGGACTAGATAACATCCCCCTACCCCGCCCAGCCTGCATATTCTTTCATAACCCTTGTCACACCAACAAGTCACGCTTCAATGTCTGTCTTCCACAAGACCATGAGCCCCATGAGGGCAAAGGTCATTTCTGCTTTGGTGACTACAGCCTCTCCAGAGCTCAGCCCATGCCTGTCTGTCTCCATTAGTACTTCCTAATCAAATGACTGAGTCCTGTGATTTAGAGAGGCTGAGACACCAGAAAGACGGAGCCAGAGACAGGCCGTCCACCCTACCCACCAGGTTCCCAAGTTGACTCCTGGGTCCATTTTTACCACAAGAGATTTTCAACCCCAACAGCTTGGTCCCATGTGGGAGTCATCTTCCCAGAGTTGCAACTGTAATATTATATGTATATAACCTTGGCTTTTTTCTAATACCCTCATGGAAAACAGTCACATGGAACTGTCTTTGGCGTTTGCTAACAAATAAATTTCATTTACATAAGATCCCACAATAGAGATTACTTTCATTGCAGGTTCTTTCTTCTCCCTTTCTTATAATATGCCATCTAGCACTTACTACTTCCCCATTTTATTCTGATTAACAGTGATAAATGCATTCAAAACCCAAGTCCTTATTAATTTCAGGGAAAACAAAAAGCTATACAGGAAGAAGGAAAATTAACAGTGGTACACACCTGGCTTAGCGTTCAAGTGTTTGCATAACCACAATTGTGTGCACATTGAGTTGAACTATCAACAAACTATAAATAACTATATTGTAAGGATGGTGGGCAGGCTGTATGCATCTGTGTGGGGAGAACAGGGCAGATATGAAAGAGAAAAATCTTACCTTCCACATTAAGGAGTTAATAAATATTGCCTAAAATTCAAAACCAAGAAGCAGCAAAATATGTTCTTTAGAAATATCAAGATCATTAGCAAAAAAAAAAAAAAAAAGGAAACAGATAAATGAATTGAAAGTTGTTTTCTCCCAAGAACAAGAAAAGAGAGGAAGGGGTGAGTAGCTACAGAGAATAAGGCTGCCATTAGTATTGAACATCTAATATCTTTTTTTTTATTATTCATTTTAGAGAGGAGACACAGAGTGAGTCAGAGAGAGAGAGAGAGAGAAAGCTGGAAGCATCAACTCCCATATGTGCCTTGACCAGACCAGTGCAGGGTTTTGAACTGGCGACCTCAGTGTTCCCAGGTCAATACTTTATCCACTGCGCCACCACAGGTCAGGCTCTAATATCTTATTTTATTGTCATTAAAATTCATATCTTCCTAATAGGAAAACTAAGACTCAGAGACATTAAGTAGCAAGATCACATAATAGGAGGTAAAGATAAGATTTTAATGCAAGTTTACTGAACTCCAAATCTCCTGGTCTCCCCTCTCTTATTCTGCCATATTCAGAGGAACTAGTGACATAAAGGAAGAAAGTTCAGAGCCACATGAATCCATCAAGTGCCATGAGATATGAAGAAAGAAAAGAAATGGCAAAAATAAAGAGTAAAGGACAACGTTTAAGACCATTCATAAAGCCAGCGAAATAGTAGAAATTAATCCACATGAACGCAAGCCTCTCAATTTATTTTTCCAGAACACATTAAGTTAGCATTTACAGAAGTAAGCCTTAACAAAACCCTGCCGAGTGTCTGGTCCTCTGTGCCACACTAGGATAAACTTTTTGGAGGCACTGCCCAGCACCCGGAGTCGCTGGGTCCTAGGGCAAGCTAAACACAGAAGGGCACTGAAACCCACACAGTATGAATCTTTACAACTGAAGATGGCCCAGAGGACCTCAGCGACGGTAGAAGAAAGGATGCCGACAAGGCGGGAGGAAAGAAATGCAGCAAGATGCAGTGAGGGGCGGGCAAAATTCAGGAGAGGGGCTCAGAACCAAGTCTACAAATTGTTCCTGGGAGCCGGTCTCTACATCAAGTATGTACTCTGGCTGATCTGTCCCTGGAGAGCTGTATCCCCAGCAGGGGCTTCCCTCTCCCTGCCAGAGACATCATTTCTGTACAAACACCACCACCCAGTTCTTGGCCCAGTGCCTAATGAAGTGGGCCCAAGTCTATCTATAGAGTATGTCATTCTGGAAGAAAATAAGCACAAGAAAGCAGATGTGGCCAAGGAGCCTTTTAAAAGGCCACATTGAAGCCCTGGCCAATTGGGTCAGTGGTGGAGCATCAGTCTGGTGTGTGGAAGTCCCGGGTTCAATTCCCAATCAGGGAACACAGGAGAAGTGCCCATCTGCTTCTCCACCCTTCCCCCTCTCCTTTCACTCTCTCTTTCTTCCCCTCCCACAGCCAAGGTTACATTGGAGCAGAGTTGGCCCAGGCACTGAGGATGACTCCATGGCCTCTGCCTCAGGAAATAGAATGGCTCCAGTTGCAATAGAGCAGTGCCCCAGATGGGCAGAGCATCACCCCCTGGTGGGCATGCCGGGTGGATCCCAGTCGGATGCATGCAGGAGTCTGTCTCTCTGCTTCCCCACTTCTCACTACAGAAAAATACAATAAATAAATGAATAAATAAATAAATAGGCCACATTGAACATATGTAAATGCATAAAGTCATATTAGTGTGAGCTCAGGAAAACGCCTCATCACTACATCAATAATCATACCTGGTTGCATATTATAAAAACCCAACCACCATGGTTCCACCCAACAGAGACTCATTCTTCCCATGTCACAAGCCTGCAGGGAGGAGTCCAGAGCCCGGGAGGAATCTTGACCTTGACATTCAAGACCAAAGCTCCTCCTGCCTTAGTAGGTGGCAATGGTAGTCCATGTCTCAGCCTAGGAGAGGAGAAAGCAAAGGGCAAAAGGAGCATGGCCCCTTTACCAAGAGGCCATGGGTCTTCAGCCACCGCTTTCTCAGAAGTCCTACCCAAATGATTGGTGCTTACGAAGCCCCGGCCAGAACTTGGTCTGATGCTCACCTAGATTCCAAAGGAGCCAAGGAAATTGAGTGTTTAGCCTGGCACTTTGCTCCCTGAAACAAAAGCAGGGTTCTGTCCATTGGGGCTGGGCAGAGCTGTCTACCATGGGCTGCGGAGTCCAGCGTTGGTTCCAGTTCAGCCAGTGCCAAGACGAGCGATGTGTTTTGGAAAGCATCATATGAAAAGTAATAATAAGAGCAAAACAAACCTAGGCCAAATCTGTCCCAGACAATGAGGTCACGCTGACCTTCTCGGGAGAAGAGGATGTTCAGACAGGACATGGTACACTGTGAGGCAGATGCAAAAATATCAAAGTGTTAGTTTACAATCCTTCAGGGAACTTATTATCCCCTGGGTAAGGGTGGCACGTGAGCAGCCCTAGACGCCACTTCTGCTAGGCATTCTGCAGGTTGCTTCATGTCATCCTCATACAGTCCTGTGAGCTCAACAGGAAAGGAAATGTGAAAGCCAAAGAGATGGTGTCTTCTTGCCCAAGGATACACATCACTAGTAAGAGGCAGAGATGGGATTTGAACACAAATCTACCACGAGCCCAAGCCTGGGACCACTTCACATTTCTTCTTGTTCAGTTTAGTCTTCTGGACACTGGACACTGGTCTGAGGTGATGGGCACAATAGCCTCTGTTCTGCTCTACCCAGACCTCTGGCCATTGAGCCAGACCAGAGCTTCATGTCACAGACACCTCCCACAAAAGGAGGTCTGACGGTCTCACATTCTAACCTTGGCTTTGTCCTCCAGTGTCAGAGCCTTCCCCTCTGCCTGTCCTATCACCGGCCTCTGGGCTGTGATCTCTGGTTGACACACGCAAGCCATGAAACGTGCCTGCAATCCTGGCTGCTCTGGTCCAGCTTCGGGCTACCCACTCCCTGCAGACCCTGCAACAAGTTCTTTCCTTTTGAGGTCTTCACTGAGCCTTATCAATAATGCCCAAATCATCTCCTACAACTAGAGGAAGGAGAAAAGGGTAAATTTCATATTGGGGCATCTATTTATTAGGAGTACAAATTTCCATTGGCAAATTTAAATGCAACGTTATTGATGTGGGGGGGTGCTTCCTTAGATGCACTAAACTGCTACTTTTTCTGTGAATAGAGAGCTCTTTGGCTGAACCTATATGAACCCCAATAAAAGACTTGCCCAAGTATGTACTCAGATGGCCTCCAATCTGTGCCAGGCACTTTGCACCACACTAGGGTGTGAAAGACAATGGCAGTTGACAGATCCAAAATCCATGAGATCCACGGGCTGCCAGGCACATCCGCCAGGGGCAAAGAAACAGTTCGGGCCTCCTGGGGGCGATCTGAGAGGTGAGGCTCCCTGTGAGTCATCTGGAATAAAGAAGCAGGAAGGAGACTGACCAAGGAGATTGACCAGAGACCGAAAACCCCAGGGCTATTTCCAGATCCTCTTGTCTTTCTGGTTTGACTTTGCATCAGGACTTTGGGATTTCTGCCTAGGACACTCCTGCCAAACATCTATCCAAAGGAATGTTCCTCAGGGCCCGAGGATGCTAAGATCTCTGCAGATTTCCAAGACCTTGACAAGATGCCCATTTATTGTGTCCAGGGTGAGACACACATTCCAGAAGCCTACGTCTGTGTGACGGTTCCAATTGACACATTCTTGTGGGGGGCCAACTCTGGTATCCTGAGACCAAACAGCAGTTTGTTTTCAAAATCATATGATGTGGAAAACGTCCACAGACGACACACAGTAGCAAAATGAGAGATGGTACATGCTATTAGCATTGATAAGGTTTTCAAATCAATTTGCAAGCAGGCTTGTTTACAGGTTAATGTTCATTTTGAGTAAGAGCAAGTTCCCTGAAGACAATGAAAGTAGAGGGAGGCTTCAGGAGCTGGTGTTGCTGTGTAGCCCTCAGTATTTTGAGGAGAAACCCGATGGGTTAAGGGACAGGAGATGAATAGAAGTGAAATGTGAGTTTGTACCAAGGGAGCGTTTCAAATCAAGGTAAATTTGCAAAGACAGATGTCTGCATAGGACCCAGTGGTTTTATCTTTTCAAACATTTCCTCACTTTGAATACGGATCAGTTCTCTTCTGAGAAGAGTCCAGCATGAATTCATTCCTCAGTGGGTAAGGGTTGGGTCCCCACTGTGTACCCAGTATTCCACTTTGCTGCTGAGCAGACAAAGGAGATGACAGAGCTGAATACTTAAGAATGCAGGGCCCTGGCTTTGGCCAGGTGGCCCAATGGATAAAGCATTGTCCTGGCACATTGAGGTCGCGGGTATGATCCCTGAACATGGTACGTATGAGAAGCACAACTAAGTGGGACAACAAGTTGATGGTTCTTACTCTCTCTCTCTCTTATCAATGGAAATTTAAAAATAATAATAGTACAGGGCCCCTGGTCAGGTAGCTCCGTTGGTTAGATCATTGTCCCGATATGCCAGAGTTGCAGGCTCAATCCCTGGTCAGGGCCCATACAAGGATCGACCAATGAATGCATAGATAAGTGGAACAACATAATTGAGATATCTCTCTCTGTGTCTCTCCCTCTCAGGCCCCAGAGACAAACTGCTTAATTCAAAACACAGAATCCTCAACCTGATAATTATGTGAAAAAGTGACTTAATCTCTCTGCATGTCAGTTTTCTTGTTTGTAAAAATACAGATTACAATAGCACCTATCTGTGGCAAGCAGGACAACACCCCCCCCCCCCCGCAAAGATGTGTCCACACCCTAATCCCTGGACCCTGTGAATGTTACCTTCCGTGGCAAATGGCACTTCGTGGATGTGATGACGGTTATGGACTTTGAGATTGGGAGGCGATCCAGGATAATCCGGTGGGTCCAATCTAATTGCATGAGTCCTTAAAGGAGAACCTGTGTCTGCAGTCCGAGAGCGAGATAAGACAAGAGGGGCTGGAGGTGGGGGCGGTGTGGAGCAGGAGGGGGAGGAGAGATTCGAAGAACAAGAAGGATGTGACCAATTGTTACTGGCTCTGAAGATGGAGGAAGGGACAAGCCAGGAAGTGTGGGCAGCTTGTAGAAATGAGACCAGCCCTCAGCTGACTGCCTGGAATGGAGTTACGCCCACCACCCAGTGAGCAAGGAAAGAGATTCTCCCTTGAGCTGCCGGGAAGGAAGACAGCCTGGCTGACACCCAGAGTTCAGCGCGCCGAGACCAACACGGGACCTCCGGTGTCCAGAACTGGGAGATAACGAATCTCCATTGTCTTAGACCACTCAATTTGTGCTAATCTATTAAAACAGCAATAGGAAATTTGTGCTCTATCTCAAAGAGTCGTGGTGAAGATGAAATGACTTTGAGCTATAAAAAGAACTTCAAACAGGGCTTGGCATATACGAAGTACTTAAGCCATCATTTAATTTTTTTATTTTATTTTATTTTTTTACAGGGACAGAGAAAGAGAGTCAGAGGGAGGGATAGATAGGGACAGACAGACAGAAACAGAGAGAAATGAAAAGCATCAATCATTAGTTTTTTGTTGTGACACCTTAGTTGTTCATTGATTGCTTTCTCACATGTGCCTTGACCGTGGGCCTTCAGAAGACCGAGTCACCCCTTACTGGAGCCAGCGACCTTGGGTCCAAGCTGGCGAGCTTTTTGCTCAAGCCAGATGGGCCCGCATTCAAGCTGGTAAGCTCGGGGTCTCAAACCTGGGTCTTCCGCATCCTAGTCCGACGCTCTATCCACTGTGCCACCGCCTAGTAAGGCACCATCATTTAATTTTTAAAATGGTGAAAAAGATACAGTGCAGTTTGTGTCCTCACAGAATGTCATTTTGTCTTGTTGGAGAGAGGGCTAACCAATTAAACAAGTAATAACAATCAAATGTGAAAGGGCTCAGACAGGGAAATAGGACCCTCAGGGGACAGGTAGGGCTTTCTAACTCCATATAGACCTAATAACAACCTTCAGAAGTAGCTATACCTGTCTTCAAAAAGCCTTCCTTTAATAAGCCACCAAATGGTAACATCTAAGTGGCCCTTATTATTAACTATAGGTAAGTATATGTATCTACACTATTCCACATTGTATTAAACTACTAGTCGAATTAAAACAGAAAACAATGGCCTGATCAGGCGGTGGCGCAGTGGGTGAAGCATCAGACTGGGATGCGGAGGACCCAGATTCGAGACCCCGAGCTCACCAGCTTGAGCGTGAGCCCATCTGGCTTGAGTAAAAGCTCGCCAGCTTGGACCCAAGGTCGCTGGCTCCGGTAAGGGGTTGCTCGGTCTGCTGAAGGCCCGCGGTCAAGGCACATGTGAGAAAGCAATCAATGAACAACTAAGGTGTCACAACGGCAATGAAAAACTAATGATTGATGCTTCTCATCTCTCTCCGTTTCTGTCTGTCTATCCCTATCTATCCCTCCCTATCTATCCCTCTATCTGACTCTCTCTCTGTCCCTGTAATAAAATAAAATAAAGTTTAAAAAAATAGAAAACAATGGATGCCTTCCAGTCAAAACTTTCTGGAAGAGACCTTTCAATTAGAAAAATAAATTGTCAGGGTATTTTTTATTTTTTAAAAAATCACATATATGTTTTATGCATATACTTCCTCTCCCTCCCATCCCACGTCACTCTATTGACTGATCAGACCTGGATGAGTTGCCCAAGTCCTATTCAGATTGCCACCAAACTGTCATCAGAGTCCCATGCAAGTTGTTTTTTTGCAGGTTCTCTAGCCTTGGCGGGAACTGGATACAGTGATCCCAGTTACTTAATGCCCCCCATCCACCACCCCACCCCACCCCACCCCACCCCGTCCCTAGCCACCACAGAGCACCCCAGACACACAGGAATAGCCTCCTGTTCTGTCCTACTGGTGATGCCCTGACCCTGGAATTCTGAAACTCGACACTCAAGAGTCTGAGACTCAAGTGAGAAGCCCCAGAAAGAACAGCGACCTTTTTTTACTGAAAAGGAAGGAAAACATTGTCACACTCCCCAAACAATCCAAATGTACCTTTCAATGAGCATGACTTCCCCCATACTAAATTTGTTAAATGTGTTCATTTTCTGATTTCTAAGTCATAAATTCCCACCTGTTTGTGACCTCGCCATCAGGTGCTTATCTGGGAAGCATCCCCTGGTTTCTCAGCAGGCTGTCTTTATACTTTGATTATAAGACACAAGGGGAGCTGATGCTGTAATTAAATACGCAGGCTCCATTTTGTTGGAATGCTAGTTCCCTTTTTCCTTTGCTCTTGCCAAAAAAAAAAAAAAAGAAAGAAAAGAAAAATCACCTTCTCTAGTAAAATGCCCACAGGCAAAGGAAAAAAAACAACCACCAGTTTTCTGAAAATTCTGAATCTTGTGACAGTACCAGAACCTTTTCATTCCTCCTCAATGTGTCACACCAGCTATTAAATGAAAAAGAAACAAGAATTCTATTATATTAGCACATTAAAACAAGAAACCCACCTTATGCTAGAGTCAGACTAACACACAAGACGAGTTCATGGGAGGATTCTTTTGAACAATGACTAGAAGGGCAGAAAGCCAACTTATACTGAGTAGTAATAAAAAATTAAGCCCTTGCCTCTTCAATAGCTGAGGAGGGATGGTGACTAGCATAGCACCCTTTTTATAAATAAAGAAACTGAGTCTGGTCACACACAAAATGATAGTAGAACCAAAGGTTTGATTGACACCAAACGGCATACCTGCTCCATGATCAGTACAGTACATGGAAACAACTCCCAAAATGTGAATGTCAAGGAACATTCATCTAAAATAGCATATTTTCCATATGCCTGCAATAACAATAAAGTGCTATAACAGATATTTTATAAGTGTTTCAGGGAGCCATGACCTTCTGAGATTCCCAAACCAAGAAGCAAGTAGGAAAATATTTGCAAACACAATAAAGAAATCCCGGAAAAGTCACTCATCCACTGACTTAATATCAGCAAAAAGTAGCAACACATAGATTTTTGTTAATAGGATAAATTCTTGCAGAAAGAACAGACATTTTAAAAATGAACTAGGAAATATGCTGTGATCCCTTCCAACGTCAGAGCGGAGGTACCTTGCTGTTGTTCCAAAGCTCAGGTTGTCTTGGTGACTTGTGGGACATGGGAGCAGGTGTTTTAGAAGTGGTGTTGGCATGGTTGGGGGAATTTGTCTGAATGGATAGTGAGACCAGTGATGTTCTTCTCTTGCTGTGAGGTGTGAACAGACAACAGTGAACCCCAGCCAACCCCCTCCCCAGCCTCTGTGTAGACAGCTTGTGGCTTGGGGAAGGTCCTTCCCAGTCTCCATAGCATCCCCTCCCCTCCTAGCACCCGGGCTCTGTCAGTCATACAGCAGTCACTCCAACCTGTTTTCTTGGTGAAAGGATATATTCATCTTTCAACCAATCACTGGCAGTATTCCCTGCATCCGGGGCCCAACGTGGAAGGCTCGGCTAAGTGTCTGAGCCTCAGTTCCACATCTGTCCAATAACCCTCTTGTCACACTTTCCTCAGGCTTGAGGAAGAGAGAAGGTAACCTATGGAAGTTGCAGCCACCTCCACACTTTGTCCTCATCCAGCAAAAGGGGTGAGGGAACTCTCTAGGGACTCTTTTATAAGGGCACTAATCCCACTCCAGGGGGCTCCACCCTCATGACTGAATCACCTCCCAAAGGCCCTGCCTCCCAATGCCCTCACAGTGGGGGTTAGCTTTCAACATATGAATTTGGGAAGACACGCTCAGTCTAGAGAGTGACTTCAACCTTATCTTCACCAAGAAGACTTTTCAGGTTCTACTGACCAAGCTCCCTGCAGAGAGGGAGGTTCCCTGCCTTGCCCTTTGGTGCCCTCTTTCAAACAAGAGACTTGGCAGTCCCTGAAGCATGGGGAGGAGGCATTTGCGTGGAGTGACTCAAAAGAAGAAACTGGGCCAAACCTCTCTGTTGCCAGTTTGAACCCAAGGGATGCAGAGGGCAGCGGAACAGGAAGAAGCTGCAGAGTCACGCTGGTGACAAGGGACAGGACAGAATCCCATGAGTCCCTCTGCCGAGGACCCAGAGCAACCTTCAGCCCAGACATACTCTCAGCCTCAGCCTGGTGCAGCCCAACCCATGACAGTGGCTACCCTGAATAGCGTGGGCCCACTCATACCCCTAAATTCTTCACCCGCCTGACTTCAGGGGTCTCCATTCCTTGACGTCTAGTGAGGCACAATGAAAACCCCTGACCTCTCTCTGTGCTCACAGGTATCTGCACTGAGTTTCTGGCCAGCCAACCAGCAAACCCCAGAGAACAGAGGCCACGTGGGCCTTCATTTCAGTCCCTGTCTACCATGGCTAACAAAGAGCTTGGCACCAAACCGTACTCAGCAAGCACAGCTCAAAATTCATCTGAGCTCAATCATGCAGAGGGGCACCCATTAAGCTGCCCTCTAATGGCTTTGTAAGGGAGGGGTGGCCTCCAGGAACTGGGGTAGCCCAGGTGTCAGCAACACAGGAACCGGCACAAACACCCTGAGCCACGCTCTGCAGTGGGGGTCAGTTGTGCCCAGACACTGCACAGGGATAGCCACCAAACACTTGTGACTTACAAGAGACACAAGAGAGGCACCTCTCGGGGACAATAGCAGACAATACACAGTTGAAGGCTAACAGGAGAGGTATAGCCTGGGTGCTACTGGAAATAACAGAAAAGAGAAGCAAGGGGAGGTAGAGGGCTTTGGAAGGCTGAGCTTCAGTATCCTGATGCTCGCCCCTGCGTGGTCCCTAACTTCCGGTCCTAAGCATGTCCCAGAAAAGAGCTTCTTACATAATCTTTCGGTCTCACATGCTTATATCAAAAACTTTGTTCTGAATGGCTACCTCAGTCCATTTTCCAATCGAGTCCAATTTCTCTTTTTAAATGTGAACCCAACAGACGTGTGATCCATTCATGTATTCAACACATTTGCTTGGAGCCTTTCCGTGCTAAGCACTGTAGTAGGCATCACAGAACCTTCCAGGAGAGACTTGTATTTTAAGAACTCTAACTCGAGCCCTGGCCAGTGGCTCAGTGAATAGAGCATTGGCCCAGCATATGGATGTTCTGGGTTCAATTCCTGGTCAGGGCACACAATTAGAAGCGACCACCTGCTTCTCCTCCCTTTATCTCCCCATTCTCTTCCTCTTCCCCTCCCACAGCCAGTGGCTCAATTGGTTCGAGTGCGGCCCCAGGTGCTGAGGATAGCTCAGTTTGGTCTGGGCGTCAGCCTCAAGCATTAAAAATAGCTCAGAACTCCGAACATTGGCTCAAGATGGGGTTGTTGGATGGATCCTGATCAGGGCGTATATGGGAGATTGCCTCAAGATTTCCCCTCCTCTTACTTAAAAAATAAAATTAAAACTCCAACTCCAATGGCAGCACAACAGTAAGTCACACTAAGGAAAGGCACCCGAGCCAGCTGGGAGGGCGGAGGTCACACCAGGCGGACTGGGAGACCGGGTGTTGGACCTAGGTCACAGTGCAGGGCCAGATACTGAGGAGTGAGAGCACAGCCCAGCCCGGGGCAGGGAAACAGGCTGGGCCGCAGGAAGGCAGGGGTGTGGGGGCCAGTGGAGCAGGGTGGGGGGCAGGCCTGGCCCCGGTGCAGGACTGCAGGATGTGAACCCTGCCCCACAGCCCCAGCCTGCTCACCCAGGGCGCCGAGGTTCAGCACACACCGCAGAACCTTCCGGGAGCGTTCGCAGAGAAGGAACTGGAAAAATAAGCCAGAGTAGCGTGTGATAGCCCCACGTTAGGGAGCTTGGATGTGACCCATCAGGTGATATTAGAAATAGCCTCGTGCTCTGTTCCTGGTGTCCCCAGGTGGACGGGCTCCCCCGAGCACCCTCCCAGCCTCAGGGTCCTTGCCACACTCCGGAGGTGACAGTAGCCACCACTCTTCCCTCCCGTGTGCAGAATGACCCAAGGGAAGCCTGCAGCACTGGCGACTTTGCTCCTTCCCCCTCCTGAGGGAAGCAGGTCCTTGGTGGCATCAGAGTGAACCCTCCCCTGAGACCTCTCCCCCCACCCCCAAGTCTAGCCTGGGGTTGGGAGGGAGGCAGAGATAATCAGCTGGGCCATTTGGCCCTCACACCTTAACCGCACACCCTTAGCAGACCTGAAGGTGGGACTCCTGCCTCCACAGACCCCTCTGCTCGCTGCAGCAGGAACCCGGTCCCGAGACAAGGCGAGCGCCTCAGCCCACGAGCCACACGGGAAAGCCCAGCAGGGCCAAAGCCCGGGAGTGATGTGACCAGGGTTTCTGACACACGAGGATGCAGTGGCGGGACTGTGACGCACCGTAAAGACATGTGGGGACAGGGAAGGGAAACCGAAGACCCACGCCAGCACTGGGAGATAAAGAAGAGAACGCCCCCGCCCCCGCGCAGGGGATTACGGGGCAACCCACCGCAACTGGCAGTCACCTCACTGCAGACACATAGAAAGATGCCCACGCTTGAGTGGATGGGACCACAGCGTCCAGGGTATGCTGGAAGAGGGGGAAGTGATTCGTTCACTCTGGGCAGCGTGTGTTAGGGGAGACGGGAAGACCTCCAGTAGGCCGCCGGACATCCAAGTCTGACAGACGGGCAGCCCTTGGTCCTGTCATTCACGTGAAATCCACCATGCCCAGCAAGATGGGCTCTCTCCACGTCTCTGCTTTGAACACCCACACTATGGATTTGCCCAGACAGTTTGAAGAATAATAGACTGCTGAGCATTAAGGAGGTTTCTTTGGGATTATGTTCCAAAGCATGCCCACTGGGCTGTCTTGTGTGGCTCAGTCTCTCCCAAAGCACCTCCACGGGTGCCTCTTGGTCACTCTGCCCCTCAGGAGTCTGAAGTGTGTCACAAAATGCCAGTAGGCTGAATCAAGAATAATGTCAAAGGAATTAGCCTCTGCTCTCGGATGAATGTGCTGTCACCTCCCATTCCCAGAGGAAGGGCTGATGAATGATCCCCCTGCCCAGAGAACATCTGCTCTGTCCTTTTAAGCAGCGTTCCTCTCGGGAGACACAGGAGGGGATGAAGATGTGGCCACCTCAAAGCCACCAGGTCAGTGCCCTCTGTCCTGCCCTCAGCACGCAGCCACCTGTGGAGAGAGCCTCATGTCTCAAAGGGCTTCCAGCAGAGGAAGGAGCCAGATGGTGCCAGGGAGACCTCAGAGGGGCCGAGACACAGGGGAACAGCACGGGGATGTTGCCTCAATCATATCCACTTCAGTTAAGAGAAAGAAAAGAAACGAATATTTTCTTGGAGAGTCATAGGCTTGGGGATAATAATGATTTCATTTGGTTATTTATTTATCTTTTATTTACCACATTTTTTCTCTCATTCCTCCTAGACTCTGAGCTCTTTGAGAGTCTGGTCTGCATCTGCCCCAATCTCTGTTACTTCAGCCCTGGCCCGAACACCAGCACATGTTACTGTTCCGAGAGCCCCTGATGGAAGACTGGTGAGTAGATGGGAAGAAGGAAGGATGTGTGGGTGGGTGGTGGGTGAATGGATGGATAGTTCGGTGGATAAATGGTTCGATGGATGGATATGTGGGTGGGTGGATGGGTAGATGAAAAGATGGGTGGATAGATAGATGGATGAAGGGTTGGGTGGGTGAATGGATAGATGGATGGACATATGGATGATGGATAAATGAAATGGGATAAATGAAACAGATAAATGGATGAATGGATGGATGGATGAAAGGATGCCCTTTAATAACTAGTTTATGTGTGCCATGAGAAAAAAAAAAGGTTGAAAATCACTAGTTTAAAGGATTAAATGAGAACTGTATGTGAACAAGTCTTGCACAGTCTCTGGCACACGGACGTTTGGCCTTCAGTGGTGATCGCTACCTCCCACTCCCTGGGGTTAGGGGACACCATTCGTTTCTCATCATCTTCTGTGGTCTAAATCCAACTCTCTGCCATCTGGCCCAGTCTCCCAGTCCAAGATCTTTCCTCTTCCACCCATGCCTGCCCACTGCACGCTGACCCAGCTCCTGTTCTGCTGGGGCGAGGAGGAGATTCCTCCTCCCGTCCTGAATGGGAGCTCCCGAGAGCAGTGACCAGGGTGTGGCAGCCCTGTGGCCCCAGAGCCCAGTTGAGTATCTGGCACAGGTTATTATGCAAAAAGATTGGCTAAATGAACCCAGAAATTATGCTGCTGCCGCCCAGTCCTACTACAGACCACATAAGTGCAGCTGGACATGCCAAGACTGGGCTCCCAGTCAACATGTCACTCTCAGCATCAAGAAAGGCCAGGCCTGGGAAAGCACTTCATAAACACTGGGTGCTGAGTGGCTGTGAGTTATTATAAGGAAGCTGCTGTTCTTTTTTATAATTTTTTTAATTGTATTATATTCATTGATTTTTAGAGAGAGGTAGGAAGGGAGAGAGAGAGAAACACCAATCTGCTGCTTTAGCTATCTATGCACTCAGGGGCCGACCCTTATATGTGCCTTGACCGGAGATTGAACCTGCAACCTTGCCATATGGGGACAATGCTTTAACCAACTAAGCTATCCAGCCAGGGCTGTTCTTATTTTATTAAAGCAAGACTGAAAACCCTTGGTTAACTAGGTGACTGGGAAATGGAATGAACTGTCCATTTAAGTCTCCGGTGAGTCAGAATAAAACTACAACCCAGGGTTACAGAAGTTCAGAAAATAGAGAAAATTCTATCAGCTAAGGAGACCAGGGAAGGCTTCCTGAAGGAAGTGGGTCTTGAAGGAACCCAATACTGTGCAAGAGATTCACAATGACTAATTCATCGCGAAGATCTTGAGCAAATTCATTGCAATGATCTTGGACCAATTAATTACAATGGATGAGCTGCTAAACCAGCCTTCCCTGAGAACCTGTCCTTTGGTTCCTGGATTGAAACACCCCAAGGAGAACACAGAGGCCTTAGTCTTCCCAACTGAGACTGAGTTCAAGACACCCACCCTCTCTGTCAGGTAGATGAGCCACAGGTCCCTAACAGACCCCCAGGAGAGTTGACAGTGCCCTTTCTGGGGAAAACAAAGAGAACACATCTGATTAATCTGCAGAGCTTTCTGGAACCTGGAACTGTGTCCTGCCCACTCACACAGTCTCATTTATAAATAACAAACAGAAAAAATGGTTCCAGCCGAGCTAACTGTTTTTCAACTTTTCATTTAGGCTCAAGAAGACAGCTCTGACTTCACCCAATTCTCGGTTCCCAGGTGGAATGTGGTGAAAGGATCTGGAACCATCTTCCCACAGTCCCTGGGTTCCTTTACCCAAAACTGCTCCAGCAGCTGGAGGACAGTCATTCTGACATGATTATCTTTGTCTCTGAATCATAAATCATGTTTACCAAAGTAGCACAGAAAGCTAGCTAAACTGCATAAAACGTCTCCTGAGTTGCTGGGAAGAGGTGATTCACTCATTATTTTCTCAAGAGGGTTCTTCATTATTTTCTCAGAGCCTTTACCGAGCACATGCGGGGCCCAGCTTTGCTTCCTATGAGCCCTGGGGCAGCCCTCAGAGATAAGAAGTCTGAACACTCCCGTCACAGGGAGAAAGAGGCTAGGGGCTGGGTCCCGGGCTCCTGTGCCCGCTGATGGGACAGACATCACAGGGCTGGTACTATTTCCTCACCCTCTGTGCCCTCCTCCCAAACACAGTGCTTCTCAACAACCCTCAGCCCTAGAAGCTTAAGATTAATTGTTTTATTCCAAAGCTTTAGGAAACATGCAAATTTCTCTTTGCCCTGATAGGAAAGAAAATTCTGGCAGAAATCACATCTGATCAGTGAATCACTAAATACCCAGGACATCACATATAGTAAGCAGTCAACGAATCATGTGATTGATTTTTATTTGTAAGAAAAGAGTTGTTTCCCTACTTTTAAAATTGTTTTTCTACGTCAGACTCATAAAAATGATACTTTTTTTTTCAAGTTTTACTCAATAAAAAGATAAGTCCAAGAAGTGAGGGTCTTCCCACTGGGCAGGAAGCCTGGGGGGTGCAGAGGGGCATGGACTAAAAACCTGGTAACATGGCCAGAATGTTCTTGTAAGGTGGCTGGAATGCTGTTGGTCACAGTCACGGGCAAGGAGGAGGAAGCCCGCAGGGGAGAGTGGAAGGAACAAAGGTGGCACAGAGAGGTGAGCTCTGGCTGCTCCCTGAGTGACACCTACAGCCGACCTTCAACCCAATCCAGTCGCCTGCATTTCCTGTGATTCCTCCCCAGGGAGGTATCCTGGTTCTCCAGCATGTGGTCCCTCCTGCCTTCTCCACTCCACCCCCAGCTCACCCCAGTTCTAGCTGACCTGGCCCTAAGCTCACAGTCCTATCTCACCTCCGAGCCTCTGCCCAAGCTTCTTCCTCCACCTGTACTTGCTGGGATCTGCTTATTCTCAGGACATGGAGCCCACGTGCCTGGCCTGAGTCCCCAGTTCTGCCTTTCCTGGCAGGGCCATCTCAGGGAAATCTTCACTTCTCTGACCCTCAGCTCTGGTGGGGATGATGACGTAACACAAACAGGAGCTGTGACCCCTGGGAAGAGAAGGGACAGTGGTGAGAATGATCTCCAGCTGCCCTTTCAAGACAGTCTGGCTCCCCAAGAAGCCAAAGAACCCGAGGGCATGAGGTGAGCCGCGCACCCTGGGCCGGAGCCTTGCCAAGCCCAGCCTGCAGGAGCCAATGTGAAGGGCCAATGGTGGGCACTTAAAACACCAAAAAGAACATGCACTTCACTGAACTGAGCACACTGAATATATTAACAATCTATATGTTCATTAAAAAACTAATAGTAGTAGCCTGACCAGGCGGTGGCGCAGTGGATGGAGCGTCGGACTAGGATGCGGAGGACCCAGGCTCGAGGCCCCGAGGTCGCCAGCTTAAGCACGGGCCCATCTGGCTTGAGCAAAAGCTCACCAGCTTGAGTCCAAGGTTGCTGGGTCGAGCAAGGGGTTACTTGTCTGCTGAAGGCCTGTGGTCAAGGCACATGTGAGAGCAATCAATGAACAACTAAGGTGTCAAAATGAAAAACTGATGATTAATACTTCTCATCTCTCTCCGTTCCTTTCTGTCTGTCCCTAACTATCCCTCTCTCTGACTCTCTCTGTCCCTGTAAAAAAACAAAAAAATAAACTAATAGTAACACTCATTGGTCAGCTCTTGAGAATGCTAAGGAATTGACCCGCTATTCCGATAACTGGTGAATGAAGGGAAAGTCTTCGTCCTCCTGCCTGCCCTAGGGGAGCTGTACTTTAGGGTAACCCCACAGTTGATGATGAAAAATCCCTTATAAGAGAATTCCAGCAAATACGGAAAGAAAAAACGCTAAGTTGGTATATCATCCTTTTGCAGCCCCTCATGAAATCGAGCATCTTGGCAGACACTGTTGATTGGGGCTATACCCAAAGCTAGAAGGCTAACAGGGAAGTTTTTTTAATGAATAGATGAGGCCAACAAGCTCTGAACCAAGTGACCGATACTAAGAGGGCTGACCAGACACGACGTCCCACCCAGGATGGTGCAACAGAAGGTACACACCATTCCTCGGGCAAGTCTGGCCAAATATTGACCCTGAACCTGATCATGCCTCCACATCAAACTACCAACTTACTGACCCTTCAGGGACAAAGGTAGACATTAAACAACAGCCCAGTGATGCAATCAGCAGACTCCAAAAGGTAGGGAACAGTGAGAGACCAATGACCTGCTGTTTTCAACTAATAAACAGTAAAGGGGAAAAATACTGTTTTCAGATCCAAAAAGCCATAAGAGACTTATTAATAAAATGCAATGCACAGACCTTGTTTGAATCATGATTCCAACAGATCAACTGCAAAGCCACGCTAATGAAAGAGCAGGGGAACTTGAACACTAACTGGATATTTGGGATAGAAATTAATCATTATTAATTTTCTATTTAGACGCAATGATGGTACTGTGGCTCTGTTTCTTTAAAAGGGAATACCTGTGGAGAAGCGCACAAATATATTGTTTGGATGAAACAATGTATCAGGGATTTGCTTTAAAATAGTCCATCAGGGAAAAGAAGGAGTAATAGATAAAACAAAATTGTCCACATAGTGCTAATTTTTTTTTTTTTTTTTTTTTTACAGGGACAGAGAGAGAGTCAGAGAGAGGGATGGACAGGCAGACAGGAACGGAGAGAGGTGAGAAGCATCAATCATTAGTTTTTCGTTGCCGTTGCAACACCATCTGGTTCATTGATTGCTTTCTCACATGTTCCTTGACCGTGGGCCTTCAGCAGACCGAGCCACCCCTTGCTGGAGCCAGTGACCTTGGGTCCAACCTGGCGAGCGTTTTGCTCAAGCCAGATGGGCCCGCACTCAAGCTGGTGAGCTTGGGGTCTCGAACCTGGGTCTTGGGCATCCCAGTCCGACGCTCTATCCACTGTGCCACCGCCTGGTCAGGCAGTGCTAATTTTTTTAAGATGGAAAATAGATACATGAAGGTAGGCTTATTATAATATCCTCTTTCCTTTTGTTGTGTATGTTTAATTTTTTAATGTTTGTTTTATTGATTTTAGAGATAGAGGAAGGGAGCAGGAGAGAGACAGGAACATCGATCTGTTCCTGTGTGTGCCCTGACCAGGGATCGAACCAGCAACCTCTGCACGTCAGGACATTGCTCCAACCAACCAAGCTATCCGGCCAGGCCTAAATTTTCATAATAAAAGTTTTAAAGGAGAAAAAGCAGATTCGGCCCTGGAACCTTTTCTGCTTGGGAGGAAATGGTCTGGCAAACCATTGGTAAAGGGGAAAACTTTGGATCCTCCCTCAGGCAGAGCGACAGCCTGCGTTCCAGGGGACAACCGTGAGCTGGCGTGGTGAGCGGAGATTCCATCCTGGCAAATGGTGTTTGAAGTGGTGGGAGAAAAACATTTTCAGCATGGTTGAAGCCAAATCTCCACCATTTATGTTAGCTTTAAATGAACATTTTGTTTTTATCTTCTTTCATTCCTAATATGAGTTTAGGTGACACGATCCTAGAAAATGACTTGTTTAATCCCTTATTGTGTGTGTTCTTGTTCCAACAGCTACCCACCTAAAAGTGGGCATGGCAACCCAAAGGTGTCAGGGAGGCTGTGAGAGCAAGCCTTACTGTGCCAGGGGAGGAGCCCGTGGGGTGCTGCTCTTTGCTGAGAGATGAACACTCTGGAATACCCCTGGGGCCATTCCTGTGTCCCTGATGCATGGGTATGAGGTGAGGAGATTTACAAGGCAAGGCCGACCCTGGTTGTAAGGAGTGGGGCTCTTTCCTGAAGGAAATAGAAATTCCAACTGCCAAGAATCTCAGGAGAAGGAAGACGTGGGGGTGGAAAGTGGACTAGGAGAGCAGGCCTGGGGCGCGGAATCAGGCCCCAGTGGGGGGATCCTGGGTCCCCTGCGTCCCCACCCCACCAGATTCTCTTACTGGAGGAGACGACACAGATCTTGCCACTGAGAATGGGCCAGAAGCTGTCTAGGAGCCTCTGGAAACAGTTATATCTCATTTACAGTTCTGTATTTCCCAGGCTGTAAACTCTCCTGGAATCACGTCTTCAACGCACTATTGTAAAGTAACACAGCCCAGGTTCAGATGAGCTAGCGCAGGGGTCGGGAACCTATGGCTCACGAGTCAGATGTGGCTCTTTTGATGGCTGCATCTGGCTCACAGACAAATCTTTAATAAAAAAAAATACTAACGTTAAAAATATAAAACATTCTCATGTATTACAATCCATTCATTTCCTACCACTCATGTTCATGTTTGTGGGTGGCTGGAGCCAATCACAGCTGTCCTCTAGGACAACACCAAGTTTTATTGGAGAATGCATAACATACATAGGTCGTTGTGAAGTCAGGAAGTAAACTTCCCTCCTTTTAATCAAGTAGTCACCTAGCTAATTGCAGAAACCCTTTTGATGAAGAAGATAGCTAAAAGAAAAAAAAGATGAGAAGTATCATACTTTTCAGCAGGAATAGACAGAGGAATTTGCCTTTGTGGAGAGAGCAGGTTCTGCAGTGTGTCTAATATGCAATGATAAAATTGCATCAATGAAACGGTCAAATATAAAGCGACACTTTGACACACGCCACTACATTTGCATCGAAATATCCAGTGGGGGACAGCAGGAAGAAAGCATGTCAAGAGCTACTGTTTAGAGTGCAAGCTAATCAGCAGCAACTCCGTGTTTGGACCCAACAAGTTGACTGGAATTCGGCCAGCTTTGCTGGTGCTTTAGCAATTGTGAGAAATGGAAAGCCATTCATAGATGGGAGTATGCCAAAACATTCATGCTTGATGTTGCCAATGAACTTTTTGACGACTTTTCAGATAAAGACAAGATAATCAAACAAATAAAAGACATGCCTCTGTCGGCAAGAACTGTTCACGATCGTACCGTCATGATGGCAAATCAAATTGAGGCAACACAAGTGAAGGACATAAATGCAGCACCATTCTTTTCTCTCGCTTTGGATGAGTCAACGGACGTAAGCCACTTATCCCAGTTCAGCGTGATTGCAAGGTATGCTGTTGGTGACACACTATGTGAGGAAAGTCTTGCTGTTTTGCTTATGAAAGAGACAAGAGGGGAGGATTTATTCAAGTCTTTCACTGAGTTCACTAAAGAAAAAAATCTATCGATGGATAAACTTATTTCAGTGTGTACTGATGGTGCTCCGTGCATGGTGGGGAAAAACAGAGGATTCATAGAGCTTCTCGTGAACATGAAAAGAGACCCATCCTAAGTTTTCACTGCATCCTACATCAGGAGGCGCTTTGTGCTCAGATGTGTGGCAAGCAGCTTGGTGAGGTGATGTCGTTGGTCATTCGGGTGGTCAACTTTATTGTTGCCCGAGCTTTAGATGGTCACCAGTTTAAAACACTGCTGGATGAAGTTGGGAATAATTATCCTGGTCTGCTTCTGCACAGTAATGTGCGTTTGTTGCTAAGAGGGAAGGTGCTCGGCCATTCCATGGCTTATCTGGACTTTTCTTGAAATGAAAAACATCGAGCATCCTGAGTTAGCTAACACTGAGTGGCTCCTGAAATTCTATATCTCGTGGACATGACTGAACTTCTGAACCAGCTAATGTGAAAATACAAGGCGTTGTAAATATAGTCTTATCCCTTCAACAAGCAGTGTTTGCATTTGTAAACAAGCTGGAACTCTTCATCACCAACATTAAAGCAGGTTGTTACTGCACTTTGAAAAACTGGGAGAGTTTAAAGATGCATGCACAGCAAGTGACCCTGCTCAACATCTTGATCTCCAGCAGCTAGCGGGCTTCACATCTAATCTCCTGCAGTCATTCAAAGCGTTCTTTGGAGAATTTTGTGAGCGCACTCGTCTTTTTAAATTCATCACCCATCCACACAAGTGTGCAGTGGAGAGTGCCAACCTGAGTTACATCCCCGGTGTCTCCATCAGAGATTTTGAGCTACAAGCTGCTGACCTGAAGGCCTCAGACATGCGTAAATAAGTTCAAGTCACTGAATGAAGATTTGGAAAGACTTGCACGACAGCAAGAAGAGTTGGCGAGCAAACACAAGTGGGAAGAAATGAAAAAACTTCAACCCACAGACCAGCTGATTGTCAAAACTTGGAACGCACTCCCCGTCACATACCACACACTGCAGCATGTGAGTATTGCTGTACTGACAATGTTTGGCTCTACGTATGCATGTGAGCAGCCTTTCTCACATCTAAAGAACGCTAAGACTAACCTACGATCACATTTAATGGATGGACGTCTCAATGCCTGCATGAAGCTTAACCTCACCACGTATCAACCAGACTACAAAGCCATCAACAAAACCATGCAGCACCAGAAGTCGCATTAATGGTAAAAAGTACTTTATTCAGCATTGGTTAGCAACAGCATAACAAAGTTATTAAAAAGAATTCAGAGACTTATTGTACTTTAAAAGTGTTGGTCTTACACAAAATGCACACATTTACTTGTATTTAGTGTTAAACATATTGTATGGCTCTCATGGTATTACATTTTAAAATATGTGGCATTCATGGCTCTCTCAGCCGAAAAGGTTCCCGACCCCTGAGCTAGTGGGAAGAAGTAGGGAAGAGCCAGAATCCCCGCTTAGAATAATCCAAGAAAGAAAAAAATCGCCTTCTTTCCCACCCACTCCAAAGCCAGTGTGGGAACAGCAGCAACAGCTGACCAGTGAATCCGTGGTCTGGGGACTCCGGCCTACAGGCTGGCTGTAGACCACTGCAGATGCAGGTGCCACGTGACCCTCAAGGGCAGGAGGGACTCTGAGAAGCAGGAGGTTGGTCCCGTGGAGGGAGAGCTCAGTGCCAAGGACTCCTTGTCAGTAATAATAATACTCATTTTACAGAATGGCAAGTTCTGGGCAAGTCCTTTGAAATAACAAGAGACAATATGTAAGTTCACTATTATTCTTTCTTGACATCAACCGAGAGGGTCAGTTTTACTGCCATTATTATTATTATTAATGTTGTTGTTACTATGGACTCATCAGGAGGAAATATCAACACTCATTATATTACCTACTCAGCAAAACTGGTATATTAAAAAAAAGAGAGATTATCTTTTTAAAAATCGTTTGGTTAAATTAGTTAACTTTGTATTAAAATCAGCATATTCTTTGATTGGTTGCTGCAGATTGTATAAAGTGACATAATCACTTTGCATTGGAGACAATGGCAACCAGGATGCATCTGTGACCCTGAGGGAGTGCTTGTCCCCAGCACTCTGCCAGAGTGCACAGCAGCAGCAGTGGCTGAAACCCCAGGGTTCCACACCTGCAGAATGGGGAGGCGTCACACCCTGGACTCAAACTTGCTGTACACACTGTGTACTTGACCCAGTTACTTTTAGCCTCCCTAACCTCCCAATACCTCATCTGTACAACAGAAGTCCAACCACCTCATCTCTATGGGAACATGCGAGCCCAGGGGACCCCATCGCTGCCAACACTGTCTAGAAAGCTAAGCTGAAGATAATGAACATACAGTATACTTTTCGAAAAATATTTTGATCTTCAAATTTGTGCTCCCTCCATTGGGAATGTTATTTCCTCTTCCCATGTGCCAATGTTATGCCATAGTATGTCCCTTTAAAGGATGACCTCCCTCCATGAAGCTCTCTGTGACATTGCCACCCAAAAAGTTTCCTTCTCATGCCTGCGCTTACATAAGCGTACCTCCTTCTACAATCAAATAAGCTGCAAGCCCCAGGCCTTATTCTCTTTCTCCCCGGCACACATCATGACATTAAAGCTTGACAAATTTTTAATGAATGAATGAAGGAGAGAGAGGGAAGAGTCTCTCTCCTTTTGGGAAAGCTACGCCCAATTCTTCACCAATTACAAAGGTATCTGGTCTAATAAAAAATAACAAAGAAGGCCCTGGCCGTTTGGCTCAGCAGTAGAGCATTGGCCTGGCGCGTGGAAGTCCCGGGTTCAATTCCTAGCCAGGGCACACAGGAGAAGCACACATCTGCTTCTCCACCCTTCCCCCTCTCCTTTCTCTGTCTCTCTCTTCCCTTCCTGCAGCCAAGGCTCCATGAGAGCAAAGTTGGCCAGGGTGCTGTGGATGGCTCCATGGCCTCTGCTTCAGGTGCTAGAATGGCTCCGGTTGCAACGGAGCATCACCACAGATGAGCAGAGCATCGCCCCTGGTGGGCATGCCTGGTGGATCCCTGTCGGGCACATGTGGGAGCCTGTCTGACTGCCTCCCCACTTTTCACTTCAGAAAAATACAAAAAATTAAAAAATGACAATGATACCAACAAAACCCTCCATGTTCTCTACTTGCCACAGTAGGTTTTTCATCATATAATTAACAAAACACCCCTGGTCTGGGAGATTTGCAGAAGGCCTGGGAAGGAGATCCATGGGGGGAAGAGAAGCTTTGATGCATGGGCCTGAAGGCCCCTCATAACTGGCCTTTCTGATGAGAAAGTGGCTGGTCCCCCTTTGGCCATTGACACAGGCCCAATCCCCAGAGAGACCTCTGGTTCACCAGTCTGGTCCTGCTGCCCAACACTATAGGGGCTCAGTATATATTTGTTGTAGCAATAAGCAAACGTGAGGGCTTTGATGCCAGCCTGTCATTTCCGTCATTACAGAACTGTAAGTAAATCGCTTGGTCTCTCTTCATCCCTGCACCATCCCTGAACCTTTGCCAACACTAAAAATGGTCATTTTTTAAAGAAAGGCAGGGAAAGAGAGAGAGAGACATGAACATTGAGCTGCTCCTGTATGTTCCCTGACTGGCGATTGAACCAGCAACCTCTGTGTTTCAGGACGCTCCAACAAACCCAGGTATCTGTCCAGGACTTAACTTTTTATTGGTTGATTAATTTTCAGAGAGACAGAAAGAGGAAAGGAGAGAGAGGGGAGGGGTAAGGGAAGCAGTCATTCATTGTTTCACTCAGTCGTGCATGCATACATTGGTTGCTTCCCGTGTATGTGCTCTGACCGGGGATCGAACCTGCAACTTTGTCAACTCAGGACGATGCTCTAGCTGACTGAGATAAGCTGCCAGGGCAAACACTGCCATTTTTAATAGCAATAACAGCATACCTTACTACTGCTTTCCTGTTTACAAGTAAGTTCTAACACTTCCATCATTTGTTATCATTTATTGATTTGTTATTATTAGATTTCCTCAAGGACAAAATCAATCTCCCAGTGCTCTGTTTATTATTGATCATGATCATGATATATGTGCGCCTTTGTCTACACTCATTATATAATACAGAGATTTGGGGATGTTTTTGCTTAATCATCTCAAAAATAATGCTGTAGCAAAATTGGAAGGAAATATTATCATGCCATTAAAGTATATCAATATTTAAAGAGAATTTTAAGATATAAATGGTGACTGCTACCACACTGCCACTTTCTGGCTTGCAGGTGAGTCTCTGATTGTTTCTATCACTTCAACAATTACTGGGGACAGGAAGCAGCTCTTGCCACTGGTCTTCATCTCTTTCCCCCAAATGACTCAAAATACCGCTATCCTGTTTTGGGGAGGCTTTTTTGTTTTATTTTTTTGTTTTTGCATTCCCCTCCATCCACCAAAATTGGCCTCTAGACTTTATGAGGAAACCAATATAAGAGTAAATGGCATCTTCCAGAAACCTTAAAACCACAAGGTGCCTGGTTGGGGGAGCCATCTCTGTCCTACGTCACATGGGAAGCCTCCGTCCAAGCTCCATCTGTCTGTGGTCAGTGAATGTTTTCAGCATATTTGTAGTTACTGCCTTTATGTGAATAAACTATTAAGGGAGCAAATGAACTGGGAAGGACCCCGGGTTGTGCTGGTTCTGCGAACTTACAAGGAAATCCCGGTTCTAACAAGTAAAAAAGAATCAGGTCAGCCCAAAGTTAAATAAAAAGGGACCCTAAGAATGTGATTCCTGAAAAGAAAATGTCACAAATCTGGCAGCAAGTAGGCACTGCCACAGGTGTCTGTGGTTGGACACATCTCCAAACCGTCTTCCTAAAATGTGTATTACAAATAGAATCTGAAAGTGCGTCTTTAATAAACTGGGTCTTGGGAGCCCAGAGATAAACAAGAAATGTGTCCAAAATACTTCATGTCCCATCAAGGAAAGACTCCTTCCTCCCTGCCCCTCAGATGCCCACCCACTGTGGCAATTGACCCCAAAGAGCTGAGGACACAAACAAATAAGGCACAGGGTTTAGGGACCAAGGCTGAATTAAATAGTGTCCCTTCCTAAAGAACTGACCGTGTTCACTGGCCGGCTGGGAGGCTGCAGCACTCTGCTGGGGTCGAGCAGGTGCCCAGGGGATGGAACCCCAGTTTCTGCTTCAAGGAGACAAGCAAGCAGTGGGGGGAAGGTGTGGGCAGATGTGCAGGGATGCAGTGTGGGCAGCCCAAAGACAGAGCTCCTCACTGTGTGATCTAAGGCAGGGACGGGCTCAGGCTCAAGCCTGAGTCCTTTGTCACAGCCATGTCACATAATAGCTACAAAGCAGGAGTGAAACAGTATCTCACAAACTGTTCAAACTCTTAATCTCAGGCTTATGAACTGTACCTACTCTTTACTTTTCAAAATTGAAAGTCTCAGTGGAACTGTTTCAACTGACAAAGTAATAATCTGTGAAATACTTTGGAAAAGTTCCTGTTAGCACAGCAGGTAATCTTATTTATAATGTTTTTCAGTTGCTGTACAATAAAGATTCTTTACTAACCAGAAAAGGCAACAGTATCTTTTTAATTTTTTAAAAAGCAACAATTCTCTGTTGTAAAGAAATAGTGTTAAAAGGATGCAAGATAGAATACTCTGCAGATACTGAAATTTATGTCATAGACTATTTAGAGTAATGGCATAGGTAAAGGTTCCTAGCACGCCTATAGGGAAACCGTCTGACAGTATGATAATATCTTTTATAAAGTTTGTATTATTGTATATATGCTACAATGGTATGTCCAGGTAGAGGAATGATAGTCTTTTGTTTTGCATTTTTGTGTTTATGTTTTCTGCAGTTAACATATGCAATGTTTTAAGTAGAAAAAAAATGCTTTTTAATCTTGTAATCAGATAAGTAAATAAACTTCTCTCAGAACAAAACGGGGGGGGCTGATGTAAATGGGAAATGCCAATATGACTGACTGGCTCTCACCCAGAACACGACAGCATGGGCCACGTTCTGCTCTGCAGGGTTCCCTGTGAGGAGAACCTGCCACAGTGGGGGCGGCGGAGGGAGCCAGAAAAGTGTTTAGACACATCTTTGATGTTCTCAGCCATTATCCTGGACCACAGGTCAGTGGAAACAAAAGACCATTCTGGCAGCCCTGGCCATAGCCAAGCTCCACGCGCCCACCTTGTGGTCCTGCTGCGTCCCTGGGCTGACCTCTGCACCCACACACAGACCCCGTTTGCAGTCTAGTCAGCTACCAGAACTTCTCCCCCTTTCAGTCAATCAGAGGACACTTCTTCCTCACCCCCGACCGCAAACCAGCTTTGGGTCTTCATGGCCCAGCTAATATGAGAATGCAGTGTTAACAGGATGATCTCAGCATATAGAGATTCCAGATAACTACTCTTTAACTTCGAGATCCACTTTTTCTCCAGGGAACACATTTGTGTAAAACAAAACATTTTAAAATGATGATAATTTTTAAAAATGCAAGCCCACACTTCCCAAACTGCACTTGAGTTCTGTGTCTTCTCTGCTCAGATTTTCAAACAGCCAGCTGCTGGAAGCCACATGGCGGGGGTAGGACCTCACAGGAGCTGACAGCTGAAATCAGTCAGAGGTCAGGCAGGGCTGCAGCTGCCCCTGGAGACAAAGTGAGAGCAGAACCAGGTCACGCCTATGCCTCCCACAAGGTCAACTCCACCCGAGGTCAGGGTGCCCCAGATTGACCCGGACACCCAGTGTCACCACCCCTGTCTGTAGAGGAAGGCTACCCAGCTGCAGAGCAGAAATCAAACTCCAAAAGAACGCAGCCACCCACCCCATGCCCCAGGTTCCCTGAGCCCTGACCTATAACCCCACCTAACTGCTGTCAAGCATATAGAGACCCACACTGTCCCTCAGCTGAACTGCCCTTAGGGACCTCCTGACTCTTCGAACTAACTTAACGAGCAACTCATATTTATTGTGCAAACTTTACACACTTTGGTGGCCCAATGTATTTGACTTGACAATAAAAAGTACCGAGTCTTAAAATCTTATAAGAAATCATGCTAAAGCCTGACCAGACGGTGGTGCAGTGGATAGAGCGTCAGACCGGGATGCAGAAGACCCAGGTTCGAGACCCCGAGGTCGCCAGCTTGAGCACGGGCCCATCTGGCTTGAGCGCGGGCCCATCTGGCTTGAGCAAAAGCTCGTCAGCTTGGACCCAAGGTCGCTGGCTCCAGCAAGGGGTTGCTCAGTCTGCTGAAGGCCCGCGGTCAAGGCACATGTGAGAAAGCAATCAATGAACAACTATGGTGTCGCAACGAAAAACTGATGATTGATGCTTCTCACCTCTCTCTGTTCCTGTCTGTCTGTCCCTATCTATCCCTCTCTCTGACTCTCTCTCTCCCTGTAGAAAAAAATAAAAAGAAAAGCAATCATGCAAAGGCAATTCGGTAGAGGGTAGACTGCCTTTTCAACAAATGGTACTGGCACAACTAAACACCCATAGACAAAGAGATGAACCTGGACCTCAATCTTTACACCTTATTTTTAAAAACCAACTCTAGCCTGACCTGTGGTGGCGCAGTGGATAAAGCGTCGACCTGGGAACACTGAGGTCGCCAGTTCAAAACCCTGCACTGGTTCGGTCAAGGCACATATGGGAGTTGATGCTTCCAGCTCCTCCCCCCCTTTCTCTCTCTCTCTCCTCTCTCTCACTCTGTGTCTCCTCTCTAAAATGAATAAAATAAAAAAAGAAATTTAAAAACCAACTCTAAATGGATCACGGACTTGTACGCAAAACCTAAAACTATAAAACTTCCCAAAAACAGAACACAGTTGGAAATGTTCATGATCTAGGGCTCCTTGCTCTGCTCATCAGACGTCTGGGGAGCAACAGGGCTGGGAAGACACAGTGCTGCTCCTTGCTGTGTCTCCCACGAGAAACCTCTCTGGGAATTTGCAAGCTTTACACAGTATTAATGGAGACTAAGTCAGGAGCACTCAGAGCCAAGTCTGACCTGTTTCTGTCCACCACTGTAAATGTCCTCAGATAAATATAAACTTGAGGGGGTTAAAAGTCCCCAAAAGGCACATTTGTTCCCTTCCAAGGTGATCAGATCACTGACAGAAGACCCCGTTGGTGACTCTAGTTCCAACCTGAGAGGCATTTGCATCCCTGCAAGTACAGAGCGGTGCACAGAGCAGAGCAGGACATTGGAGGTTTCTGGGAGGAAACCGGATTCCTGAGAATAGTCACAATGGCAGCTCCCGTAGGAGGAAGGACAGGGAAGGGGAGAGTACCCAGGGAGGGTAAGGACAGACAGCGGGAGGCTGGAAATCCAGCTACTTCCATTTCTGGAGCTGTAACTTCCTTCCACTCTGGGAGACCACCTTTGCACATCTGCAAAATGGGGCCATCGTTTCGTACATCACAGGGCCTCTCTGAAACTCAAAGGAGAGTGTGCATGGGGCACCTAGCCCAGATCCATGGAGGGACTCAGAGATGCCCGCACCCTTCCATTCCCTGTCTGTCTACCACACTCAACCTCCTGCTCACTCGAGAAAATGCACCTTATCCTAATGGAGACTCAAGAGACCAACGCACACGTGGCTAATAGCTCAGATGCTGGGCCCTTTGTGTCCAAATCCTGTTTCTGCCACTTCTTGGGTGTGTGGCCATGGACAAGCAACTTAAAATCGCGGTGCCTCAGTTCCCTTCTCTGTGAAATGAGGCAGTTAATAATAATGTCTACCTCACAAGGCCATCGTGAGGACTGAGCACAGTGCTCAGAAAATGCATGACCCCAAATATCTTTACTGTATCCTTTTGTGTAATATTTTGGTTAGAAGAGATAAGAATATTTCCTTGGGAACTATTATTATTTTAAGTCTGTAGAAAATAATTAATTATGGTGTGTGATGATGAGTATGAGTTTAAACCACACAAAATGGCCCACATTACACCTGTTTGACCTAGAGAAAGAGCAATTTCATCTGGTTCTGCCTGGCAGGCAAAGAAAGCTTTGGGCCTCAGGTTACACATCTGGAGAGGGTGTAGCCTAGTCCCTACTTCCTGCAGCTGCAATGAGGTTTCAGAATACGGTAAAGTGCTAGCACATAGTAGGAGCTTAGTAAATGACAGCAGCCAGGTGTCAAAACCACCACAGCCTCCCAGTAACGATGCTCAAAGAACTCAACTTACAAGCAACATCTCTAAAGAAAGAGAGGTAAAGATAAGCAGATAATGTTACAGGCCCAATTCCTCATGCAGACCATTTGATGTCACATGGGGAAGACTCTTCCCAAGAGGTCCTAGAATGACCTGGCACAGGCACCATAGAAACCTAGCAAAAGGCGAGTAACAGTAAAAGTTGGACACCACTGTAGGAAAGCACCTCTAAGGCCAAGACCTAAGGCAGGTCGGAGAGAGGGGGTGAAATGCATTAATAATAACAGAACATCAAGCATGGGGTTCTTTCTATGCAAGAGGCAATATTCTAAGCGCCTGACATTCTTGCCACCATGCTGTGAGGTGCGTATTATTGCTGACCACATTGTGCAGATGAAGAAACAGAGGTGAAGATTAGGGAGCTTGCCCGAGTGTCATCCAGTTCAGATTTAATGCTATGTCTGCATGACTCCCGACGACCAGCTCTTAACTACATTCCATTAGCTTAACCACTCACATCACCCCATTTGAAGATGTAGGATTATTGTCATCTAAAGGCAAGGCTGACTAAGGGGGCGAGAAGTCAGCAGCTGTGTCAGGGACAGACTCCAGATTTTCTAGACCACAGACTCCTTCCACTGACCTTTTGCCAGGGCTGTTCTAGAGCAGCGCCCCTCAACCATTAGTGTACGTAAGAAACAGTTAGACGGCTTTTGAAAACAAAGAGTCCAGGGCCCCAACACCAGGAATTCCAATTCAGAACAGAAGTGGCAAGAATTTACATCTCTAACAATTTCCCTGGTGATACTAACGCAGCTGATCCAAGGACCACACACACTAGAGGACCCAGAAGGTGTCTTACAAGTCCAAAGTCTCATGAATCTATGTGATGAGAAGTCAGGAAAAATGGTTTTCATGTTGGGGGAACCCTCAGACCAGAGCAACCCCATCAGCCCATCTTCTCTACCTGGCTCTGTCCAGTGCTCATTCCCACTCTGGAGTCAGTCAGAAATGGGTGCCCCACCATTTGCCGTCCGTGTAACCTTGGGCAAGTCCATTGGCTTTCCTGCTACTCTGTTTCCTTATCTTGGCAGTGGGCACAATACCTTACCAAGTCAGGGTTAAGTGAGGTGGTATATGTAAAGGCCCCAAGCTTGGAACAAAATCAACAACTGTTTCTTTCTTTTCTTACTTTATCTCAATCAGATCCATGTCCCTTAAGGCCCCAAACAGCCAAGTCCCAACTCTACTTGTTCTAAAGGTGGATCATGTCTGCAGTTCGGATGGATAGCCACCATCCTTTATAGTTTACAAACGGCCACTGGAGGGCAGGGTCTGCGGCTTTCACCTTGTGTATCTCTCGACACATGTAATGCAATACCTGGCCCAAAGTGACATGCATTGGGGATTTATTGGTCAAACAAACAGACTGAATTTGCTCTCAAGAGAACATTTTCAGAACAAAAAAATTTAACCTTCAAAGATGTGAGTTCACAGCAGTGCCGGCTTCCTGCTCAACCAAGAAGCTCTCTGCTCTACTCACTTCTAACGAATGCCACAGACAGCCAGAAGAACCAGGAGAAAGACTGTGAGGAGATGATTAAGTCAAAAGTCAAGCTGGCGTCCTCAACAGAGTCGGGCACAGGAATCTCTCTTGGAGCCATAGAAATCAGGGCACCTCATTCTCCAGGCAAAGCCAGCAAACACATCTTAATAAATACAGGGCCCAGAGAAGACTTTTAGAATGACCCTTCATACTAGCCTGGGTGAAGATGCAGGCTGTCAGAAAGAAACGGGGAAAGATGATAGAAAAGTAAAATGCAGAGCATTTGTCCTGAGATATAGCTGTTAACCTGCTCGGCTCTGGGACCAACGGAAGGGGAGGTAAAATGGCAGACAAATGAGAAGTCCATGTAGAAGTTAACATAGACTTTTATTCTCTTAGAGAGAGAGAGAAAGACAAGAAAAGGGAGAGATAAAAAGCATCAACTTGTAGTTGCAGCACCTCAGTTATTTATTGATTGCTTCTTATACATGCCTTGGCAGGGGGCTCCAGCCGAGCCAGTGACCCCTTGCTCAAGTCAGCGAACTCAGGGTTTCGAACTGGGACCTCAGCATCCCTGGTTTACGCTCTGTCCACTGCGCCACCACCAGTCAGGTGACATAGACTTTTTTGATGCCCAGATTTGGCTTTACGGTTGTATAGCTTTGTGGTCAGACAAACATGTGTTCAATAACACTATTTATGTATTAAATAAATAATGGGATTTTTTTGTTAAAACCTGTGTGTTGCCTTTACAGATCATCACTTCCACAGATATTTAAATTTGGGGAAGAACTTCCTAAACCTGTTTTAAATTTTTACAAGTGAAGATTTCAATGGGTTTTTAACTTATTTCATTAAAATATAGAGTTGCAAAACTTCCTGAATATTTTATATCAGGGAACAGCTATTTACATAATATGCTTTCATGTGGTAGATGCCCAAGGGGTGATGGCTATAATAATTATTATTTAGCGAACTCTTAAATCTGAAAGCAGTGGAATGAAAGGTGGTTAGGAATCAATGAAACACTTGCATGAGCTTCTTGTTTTATTCTTCTCTTGTATTGCTCTCCTTACATTCCCCCTCCCCCCGAGTCTAAAACATTGTTAAGCACATAACAGATACTTTTATTTGACAATTGTAAAACTATCTGACCTCTTGGCTCGAATTCTCCTACATTTGGAGTCAAGACCTCAAAATAGAACCCTTACTTGTTCTCCAATTGTTTCCACCAGTATGAGGCTTGGCCCTCTACCCAGAGTTCTGTAAGTTCCCTAAAGAACAAAAACTTATTCATGCCTCACATATTTACTGAGTACATACTATGGAGCAGCCATTGTGCTGGATGCCAGGGCACAATGTGAACAAATGAGACTTTATCCTTCCAGCACCTGCCATGCACTAGGGGCAGATCAGAAATCAACAAATAAATGTATAATTTAATTTACAAATGTGGGCCCTGGTCAGTTGGCTCAGTGTTAGAGCGTCGGCCCAGTGTATGGATATCCCAGGTTTGATTCCCAGTCAGGGCACATAGGAGAAGCACCCAATGCTTTTCCACCTCTCCCCCTCTTGCTTCTCTCTCTCTCTTCTCCTCCTGCAGCCATGGCTTGATTGGAGCAGATGGCCCTGGGAGCTGAGGATGGCTCCATGGCCTCTGCCTCAGGCACCAAGAAGAGTTTGGTTGCTGAGCAATGGAGCAACGCCCCAACTGGGCAAAGCATCACCCCATAGTGGGCTTGCCGGGTGGATGACCATCAGGGCGCATGTGGGAGTCTGTCTCTTTGCCTCCTCTCCTCTCACAGAATAAAAAGAAATACAAATAAAAATAGAAAAAAGAAAGAAAGAAAAAAGAGGATTGAGGTAAGACTAAGTCCTTTTCCACTCTATATCCCTCAAGTTAGATTTTTCTTGCCACTTTCTAAGAACAGTCAAGTTTTAGAAATGTATATTACCAAAATGCAAAGAAAATGTATATTATCAAAAGTACAAATAATAGCAAAATTCCAAGACTCTGCTAGAGAAATAGTTCAATTATAATTTACCCACACAACAGAACCTAAGATTGTTACTTAAAATGACAATATCAAAAATGATAGGTAATATTTATGATATAACTTTTACATGAACATACAAAATGGTAATAATAATATACCAAAGTGTTAACAGTAATCATATCTGGATCATAGATTTCTGGAATTCTTTTTTTTTTTAACTCTTCTGTATGTTTCTAAGTTTATGTCACAAGTATATATTACTTCTACAATACCCTTCCCCATGCCCTTTAAGGGCAGTTAGCTTTAAAGTACTATCTGTATATCCAGATACCGATCAAAAAAGTCAAAAGTGCCCATTAAGCAGTGTATGCGCTGAGAAGATTACTGCCTGGAATCTTCTGAAGGCATTAGAGGTCCAGGGACCCTCTGTAAGGGCTGGACCAGGGTTCCACGAGCTGCGCTCAGATAGCCCTAATGGTCAGTTGTCCCCAAAAATGCCCAAGAAGCTTACTCTCTAGGTCTGGAGCAGAACCCATGAGGCACGTTACACAGGGAAAAGGTGTGATTACTAAAGCAAACTCCCTTGACCCACTTCATGCATGAGAGGGTCCATACTACACCCTCTGTCTAAGTGTCCTGGCCCTTCAAACCTGATGACTGTACCTGGGCATCAGGCAGGGTATAGGATGCCTATCCTCTCTTTTTAAGTTATAGTCTATTTTCTTCTCATTCTAAGTTTTTAATCTTCTATTAACTCTACTTTGAACATTCTGGACTCTCTAAGTAATTCAAATATTGACTCCACACACTGGACAGTTATTTTTAAAGGGGTTTCCAAATGTTAAGTAAAATGGTAATATTAGAGTGAACATCTACAATCCCACAGTTCAATAGATTGCTTACTAAATAAAAGAGTGATCAACTCTATAGAATCCTTTACACAGGCTCTATGAGATTATAAACTCTCTTATAAAAGAAAATGACAGGACAAAAATTCAGATACTTCAAGTGTAGCTACAAAGTACCCACCGAGTGAAAGATTACAGGTATTGATCCAACTGGTTAGTTTTCATTACATAAAGGCAGTTTAAGCAACAAGTAAGTCATGTAAACCACCTGCAACCACAAGAAAGGTCAGGATGGAATTTTGGCTTCAATCTGAGCTTACTTGTCTTACTCCATAACAAACACTCATTCCAGGCCCTGGCCCATTGAGTGTAAGCCCGGCATGTGGAAGTCTCGGGTTCGATTCCCAGCCAGGGCACACAGGAAAAGCAACCGTCTGCTTCTCCACCCTTCCCCCTCTCCTTTCTCTCTATCTCTCTCTTCCCCTCCAGCAGCCAAGGCTCCATTGGAGCAAAGTTGGCATGGGCACTGAGGCCGGCTCCATGGCCTCCACCTCAGTCGCTGGAATGGCTCTGGCCACAAAGAAGCAATGCCTCAGATGGGCGGTGGGCATGCCAGGTGGACCCTGGTTGGGAGCATGCAGGAGTCTGTCTGACTGCCTCCCCGCTTCTAACTTTGGAAAAATAAAAAAAAAAAAAGAACAGCAGAAGACTGCGACCGTGTCCACTGCTGGGCGGAATGGGAAATATCCCCCATTTCACGTTGCAAACTCTAACTGTACCAGGTTTCAGCAGGAAAAGACTCGTAGAAACATGCCCTTCCCTGTGTTTCATTTAGTTGTTTTACTTGTAAATTTGTTTTTTGTTTCCCAAAACAAACTTTTCTGGGAAAGCCTCCCCGCCCTCCCAAAAAAAACAGGGCTCCAGAAGCAATGCATTGGTTATCAAGAATTCTTCAAACATGCCTAGAGATTTAAGAAGATAGTTCGAGTCAACTATGCTTTCATTAAAAAGAACTTTACATTCCAAAATGAAAGTTAAAAAAGAAAGATAGTTGGAGGTGGGATTCTCATTGGCCTTTGTAACTTCTCAAAGCTTTTTCCTACAAAGTACTGCAAACCAAACCACGTTATCACAACATTTATATAAGTGAAGGTCAGAACCATCCCAGACCTTCCCTACTCTCCCATGATTAACACCCAATGTTAGACACAGAAGTCAAAATGCTCTCGCTGGGAATCAAAATTTTTATTCAAGTTAAATTTCCACATTTATTGTTTTACAGAGATACTAAGAAAACCTTTCAAGCTCCAAAGTAACACCTTTATCATGAAAGTTTAATTAAAGAAAAGTTTCGGTATACAAATTAAGTAGTTCCTCTTTTCCGCTGATCCTCACTACCAGGGTTCAAAGGAGGGTCGACAGCAAAATGGCCCAGCATCCTTCCTCATGAATGGCGGGTCGCCCAGGCGCCCTGGCGGCCACACATGCACACGAACGGGCGCGCGCGCGCGCGCACACACACACACACATACACACACACACACACACTCCTTGGACTTCAGGGAAGCAGCCTTTGTTCCTAAGACTCAGAACTGAGATCCAGTTACTAAGCCCCCCAATGAAGTAGCCTGTCCAAATGAAGGAACCCTTCAAAGACGGTCCCCCGGTCGTTCTGAGAAGAAGCTCCATTTTTTCCCGGGTCCCAAATGCTGGGAGATGTAGCTGCCACCTATGGCTCCAGCTTTTCTGAACACAGACACACGCGGGCACGCGCACCTCAAAATAGTGATTATTGTCTCATTGTCATTTTTAATAACTCTCACTTATGGAGCGCTGCTCCCCATGTGCCAAGCGCTTAGCGCTCTCTCTCTCTCTCTCTCTCTCTCTCTCTCACACACACACACACACACACACACACACGAGGCAGCAGCACCCATCTCCCCAGTTGTCCGCAGGGCTGAACCCTGAAACTTCCGCGCCGCCCTCGGGGTTCGGCCAGGAAAGCGCCCACCTCCCGCGCGCCCCGCGCTCCAGCTCCTCTGCCCCGCAGGCCCGGCAGGGGTGAGGTCCCACGGGCTTGGGCTCCAGAGCGGGTCGCCCGCCCAGCCCGCCCCGACAGCCCCGCGCCCCTCCAGCGGGTCCGCGGGCCGCTCCTACCTCAGCCCTTTGTCCTCGCGCCAACACTGCCCGCTCCGGTGCACCCCGCGCCGTCGGAGAGCCAGCCCAGCCTCCGGCTGTCGGCGCACCCCCGGCTCCCGGGCTCTGCTGCGCCAGGAGCGCTCGGCAAACCCGGATCTGCGGAGCGCGACCCGTGCCCAGGACCCGACCCCTGACACCGGCCGCCCTTGAAGTCCACCTCTCCAGGTCTTCCGGCCGGCCAAAGAGGAGGGACGCGCGGTGGGCCAAGCCGCCCAGGGACCCGCACAGGGGACGGGTCGGGGTGGTGGCGGCCCCCGGCCGGACCGGGCGGCGGCGGGCGAGGGAGGTTGACGCGGGTGGAGCCTCGCGGTGGCGCCCCAGTTTGACCCTGGCACGTGTTCGTCCCCGCTAAGGACGTGGTAACCCTAACCGGTACCCGGGTCCCCGCGCCCCAGACAAGGCCGGTGTGCGGGTCACCGGCTGGCACTCTGGCGCTGCCCCGGAGCCCACCTCGATGAAATTCCCAACTTCCCACCCGAGGTGCACAGCTGAACTCAGGAAATGTTTTCTTCTCTGTTCTGCGTGAAGGGTCCCTCCTCCTCAGTGGCCCCGCCCCGCCCCGTGCACACAACCCAGGTGTTCCCCCTGGGCTCAACTGGGTGCCCCCAAAGGCACAAGGGACTTAACCCGGGAGATAGTCCGAACAGAAGTTGGAAGAAGCCCCGGGGAACAGAGGTCATATTACCACTTGGGACCCAGGCACCCAGAGCAGGCACTGCAGGCCTGTGAGGCAGCCGAGTGGAGCCCAGGCCTCCCAGAGAACCCACCGCAAGCCAAGGGCCCCAAGACCCCCATCTTCGGCCATCCCGCTTAGCCCTGGGTAGAGCCGCTGTGCTGGGCGCTCCGCAGGGCACGGGCGCCCGCGCCTCCCCCTCTCCCCCGATGCCCTCACCCCCTGCAAAGGACCTGCTTCACGGACGCCAAGGTCCATGTGGCCAGTAAGAGGACCAGAAAGATTCTGGCCCCGCGGGCATCTGTGGTTGGAACCCAGCTGAATATCCCTGGGGAAGGGAGGGAGGGAGGAAAGGAGCCTCGACTAAGTCTTCGCAGACCTTGCTGGCAACCAGTGCGGAGGTGGCCCTGAGTCACGAGCACAGGGCAGGAAGAGGAAGCTCTCGAGATTCCTTTCTTTCTTTAAGTAAAACACGTGCGGATGATTTCAGGAACCTACAGTAGGTGCAGAACTAGAGTCAGGAGACCAACCCTGTACCCTGGCTGCCACTCACTTCCAGAACCCCTAATGTGGCCTTGGGGCTAACAGCCAGTGTCCTTGAAGACAGGGAGACAGTCAAAGCTGAATGAGGGTATGGCCCCCAGCAAATGCCAACGCCAGACAGGCCTCCATGAGAATGTTGCCCGAGTGTGTCTACGCAGGTAGATCTCCCGTGCTCTGATGGGCAGCACCACCATTTTCCTTTTCTTTGTATGGATTATTTCAAACACACCTAACCAGGAGATTCACATCATGAGTGCCTATGTGCCCAAGAAGCAGCCAGTCCTGGGGGCGTTGCCATGCTTCTTCAGATGTTCCTGTAAGAAATAAATTATGCTATTGGCTGGATAGCTAACCAGTTAGAGCATCCTCCCAATGGGCAAACGTTGCTGGTTTGATTACCAGTTAGGGACAGATAGATGTTTATCTCTCTCTCTCTCTCAAACATTTTTAAAAAATAAAGAAACTACAATACCGTCATAGTCCTTAGACAGCCCTCCTTAGTCCCGGTTCTTCTTCCCCACCCCACCTGTCCCCAGTACTCTTCCAAAACATCCCATCCATGTTTTCACACTATTACTACATACTGTATTTTTCGCTCCATAGACGCACCTTTCCCCCCCAAAAGTGGAGGGGAAAATGCCTGTGCATTTTATGGAGCAAAAAATACAGTATTTTATTAAATATTTTAACACACCATTTGGTTCAGAATATTTTTTTTCTTATTTTCCTCCTTAAAACCCTAGGTGTGTGTTATGGTCAGGTGCATCTTACAAAGCAAAAATATGTAAGCATGTGTTCATAAACTGTATCTAGCATGTTTACCAACTTTACAACTTTCTGTGTTTTATCATACTCTATGCTTTGTTCTGTAACTGGTCAGTTCATTTTATGTTGTTTTCTGTTCCATACAATGTTTGCAAGATCTATCTAATCATACAAATAGCTCCACTTTATTCTTTTAACTGCTAAATAGTATTCCAATTGAGTGACCAGGATATAATTTTATGTACGTTCTTCCAATGAATTGATCCAGTTTTCATGACCATAAACATGACTGCAGTGAACGCTCTTGAAACTGCATTTGTGCTTCGCAGAGGTCCCCCAACTACGGCCCACAGGCCAAATTGCGACCACCTGAGGTCATTTATGCGGCCCCACCGCACTTCTGGAAGGGGCACCTCTTTCATTGGTGGTCAGTGTATGGAGTACTGTATGTGGTGGCCCTCCAATGGTCTGAGGGACAGTGAACTGACCCCCTGTGTAAAAAGTTTGGGGACCCCTGTAATCTAGGATATAGCATGTAGAGAGCAGCTATGTTAAATAACATTACCCAATCTGTTTGCTCTATGGTTTAGGTTACTGGGATTGCTAAACCAGTTATCACTGTAAGAAATGCTCTTATTTTTTCTTACATTTTGATAGTTTACATTGTATCAAATTATAAAATTCTACAGAACACAGGTCAGCAATTTTATCTTAAAGGTCCAGAAGAATAAATATTGTAGGCTTTGCCAGCCATGAGGCAAAAATCATTGCTATTCTATTATATAAGTACAGTGTGTTCATAAAGTCATGGTGCACTTTCGACCATTCACAGGAAAGCAATAAAAGATGATAGAAATGTGAAATCTGCACCAAATAAAGGGAAAACTCTCCCAGTTTCATACCTATTCAGTGCAGTTCGATGTGGGCTCCACTGTTGCCCTACACACATCCAAACAATAGTGAAGTTCTTGCCACACATGGGTAAGGACGTCTGGTGTAACAGAGTGAATAACATCTGTGATTCTCTGTTTTAAGTGATTAATGTCGTTTATACATTCAATGTACACATGTTGCTTCACATAACCCCAAAAGTAAAAGTCTAAGGGCGTCAGATCCGGGGATCGTGGTGGTTATAGCTTGACAGAACCCCTGTCTATCCACCAGCGGGGGAATGTTCTATCCAGAAATTCATGAACAATGGTGGCGTAGTGTGGAGGAGCGCCATCCTCTTGAAAGATGACACCTTCTGGAAATTGTGGCACTGCATACAATTCCAACATGTCAAGATAGGTGTTTGCTGTCACAGACTGCTCCGCAAAAACAAATGGGCCTATCACCTTATCATGCATCAGGCCACACCACATGTTCACTTTAGGGGTGTTGTACTCAACGTAGGCATGAGGATGTTCAGCAGCCCATATTCAGATGTTATGGCGATGAACATGTTCACAGATATGGAAGGTCGCCTCATCGCTAAACACAATCTTCTGCAAAAATCTTGCATCATTGTCGATCTCATGAAGCATATCTGTAGCAAACGCACATCGTGTGGGTCTATCCGCAGGTTTGATAGCATGCAACAGCCGCAATTTGTACCCCATAAAACAGAGACGTTTCTTTAACACCTTATGAACTGTAGTCTTGCTTAGGTGTAATTGTCGAGCACATGCACGCACAAATTTTTTAGGGCTCCTTAGGTAGCTATCCCGTATAGCCTCTACAGACTCATCACTGACTGATGGCCTACCAGAACAGGGTTCCTCCACCAAACTGCCGGTTTCCTTCAACTGCTTATTCCACCAAGTAATGTTATTCCTATGTGGTGGCGCTTCGTTATAAATGCGCCAATATTCACATTGCACTTTGGTCACGGATTCGAATTTAGTGAGCCACAGAACACACTGAACACTTCTCTGTATTGTCCACATCTCGACTGGCATGGCCATGGGCTGCTCTGCTGTATACACGATGTTACGTCACCATCTGCGCATGCGCACATGCTGCCACATCATCCTACAGAAACTGGGAGGGTTTTCCTTTTATTTGGTGCAGATTTCACATTTCTGTCATCTTTCGTTGCTTTCCTGTGAATAGTCGAAAGTGCACCATGACTTTATGGACACACTGTACTTATATAAACATGTAAAATGTAGCCTGTTAAAATGTAAAAATTGCCCTGGCTGGATAGCTCAGTTGGTTAAAGCATATCCCAAAGCACAGAGGTTGAGTGTTCGATCCCCGGTCAGGGCACATATGGGAACAGATCAATGTTCCCGTCTTTCTCTCTCTCTCTCTCTCTCTCTTTCTCTCTCTATTCCTCTCTCACTAAAATCAATAAATAAAAATTTAAAGAAAAAAATGTAAAAATTATCTTAATTCAGGGGCCATTTTCTAAAAAGAAGGAAAAAAAATAACAGGCAACTGAGCAGATTGGGCCAGAGTTCATCTACACCCTGGTATAAGAAAGTCATTCCAAAACTTAATTTCTTTCCTTGAAACCCAACACTAATAAGAAAGTGACTTTTAATAAAGACAAAAGTATAATTTGGTTCAACCTGTGAATGTAATGTCACTGCTAGGGGAAAATTCTTAAGAAGATGCTCTATCTCTTAGTTACCTAATACAATGATTTTGGGGAAACCATTTAATTCTATTTTTTAAAATCTGTAATAAATTTTAGATATGAATAGACTCTTATCAATTAAGAATTAATTAGACAAGAAAGGAAATTCAATACAAAAAGTTCTGTATTGTTTTCCTGTTTAATGAATCATCCTTTTGCTTCTAGCCATTGATTTAAACACCAACACACAAACGCAGTGATTAGATTTGTATTTCCTGAACTGAAACTGACCCGCTTATTTTATATGTCTTGACTGAACTTGAACTAAAACTTGAAAAAGTAATTTCGAGACATTTTCTTAAATGAGGAGAATCAACCTATTTTAAATGTCTGATAAGAACGGAACCAAACTAAAAATCTTTGGTAGCCAACCTAAACCTTACAAAGGAGCTGTCAATCTCCAAGCCCATTCAGTTAGCGGAGAGTTCTGGAAGAGGCCATGGGTCAGGAAGGCAATTAGACATGGCTCCTGGGTAAGTTTGTTTCCTTGGCCAGTATTATTCTAAAGAATTGCACACATACTTCTCCTCATATCCATTTCCCCATTACATGTCTGTGCATGTGTCTCACACATGTGTTCCTGACATATCTGCTTCCTGAAATGCAGACAGCACATATGCTTTAACATTCATATGGCTCTTTCTCACAAATACATCTCCCATGTGCTTTCTACAGACACCAAATCTCTCTCTCTCACCAACACACACACACAAACACTTTGTCACACCAACATTTCTCCCCTTCACACACGCATGCTCCTTGCACCCATATTTCTGTTTCTGGCAGACACAACTCTTCTACCATTTTCTTCAGAACATGGGTACACTTTTCACACGACTACACCCAAATACAAACTCCTCTCACACGTCTGCATATGCATGCATATTTGTTTACTTGGGCACTCATGTACCAACATGTGCACAGTCTCCTTCCTCCCCCTCCCATTCCCCTATGGCATAAATAGCATCCTCTGCTGGTCACATCCATCATAACTAACCAAATAAAATGTCGTAGACTGGAATGGGATTAAGACTTTGAAAACCCCATTTGTGTACGTTAAGTAGTTCAGAATCATACGTTATCAGCATGCCGCCTGTTTCTATGAAAAGGGGGCTTCTAAATGGCTTAAGAGTACTTCAACTGTATTCCCTTACAATAATGTATCTCTAAACTATAACCCAGTTTATGTTAATTATCACTTTCCATGGAGAAAATGTTTCTATGGCATAGTAAATGCTTAAACTCAGATTGCTTCAGTCATCCCAAACTGTGAATGGGTAGGTGTGTTGGCTTGCTCAGGCTGCCACACGCTGCATAGCTAAGACAGACATTTACTATGTTAATAAATGAGTTTTGGAGGCTAGAAGCCCCAAATCCAAATGTTAGCAGGATTTGCTCCATCTGTGGGCTGGGAGGAAAGCATCTGTTCCAGACTTCTTGCCTTGACTTGTAGATGGTTGTCTTCTCCTTGTATCTCCTCAAATCACTTTCCTTCTATACTGCTTACAAAAACTAGGAGCTATTTCAAAATGAATATGAAGCTATAAAATATCTTCTAATTTCTGTGAGCAGTGTATGAGTATCTCTGTCCAAAGTTCCCCTTCTTATAAAGACACAACTTGTATTGGACAAGAGCCCAACTTAATGACCTCATTTTAATTTTGATTACCTCTGCTGAGACCTAACTCCAAATAAGTCACATTCTGAGGTACTGGGGCTTAGAATTTCAATATATGAATTTGGAAGGGGGCAGGGATGGGAATATAATTTAACCCCTAACAGTAGGGTCTGGCTTATTGCTCTGGTGTAGACCAGAGATACTAGCCTCCACCTTGATCAATAGTAAATCTGTGGCCTATTTTGGGAATTCTTCATTTGAAATCTTAAAACTGAAATCTGACTGCACCCCCTCTACTCAAATCCACCTCCATTTTACCAGGAATACTGACCACCTCCCAAAATTCAGCTCTATTTAGTGGACTCTCTAAGCAAAACTGCTCCACCTGGTGGAAAGTCAAGGCACTGTATACTTTAGCAAATGATAGACCAGCTTGCACCTTCCTTGATAATGTATTTTGGCTGGTATCAAACACTGGACAAACAAGAGCAGGCTGGAGGGGCAAAATGAATTTAGTGCAATTGGCATATTTCATGAGGTTTGTTCAGGGGAGGTAAAAATATAAGTAGAACAGATTTAATCATTAAAAAGGCATTAGCGAACTAAATTGTTCTTGTATTGAATCCAAGTAGACTAGAATCTAAGAATTCAATTTGATGGAACTCTCTTTAAAAATACAGTTGCAGCGCTGGCTGCATGGCTCGCTTGCTTAGAGCATCGTTCCTAAGCGCAGAGGTTGCCAGTTCAATCCCCGGTCAGGGCACATACAGGAAGAAGTCAATGTTCTTCTCTCTCTCTCTCTCTTCCTTCCTTTCTACCTAAAATCAATAAAATAAATACTAAAAACAAATTAAAAAGAAAATACAGTTGCAGCATAATCACATGCTACCTGTTTAACAGCACCCCCAACTGGAGAAGATGAAAGTTATACAAAAGTTTGATGCTGTGTTTTAATAATGTGTACAGAAATAAATCATTCTGTCAATTGTATGACAATACTTAAAGACCACCTTCCCAATCTTTAATGACAGTTACAGGACAGAATTACATTGGACTGAAGAAAATGCAAAGAATGTCAACAATATCCCTGTAGATGTCAGTATCTATCACACTGACCTCATCACACACTCTTTTTCTGCAAACACCTCTTAGGAGTTTATTCCAAGCAATGTCCAGGAGTGTAACAGTGCATTACGTACATGACATACATTATGACCATGTATAATATACTTAAGTTATTGTAATGGATCCCAAAACCCATATGTGTATCACACTGACATTTCAGACTTAAAGCCAGAATGATTGGGAAGACTCTGATAGCATTAGCAAAATAATTTACTGTTCTAGCAGTTGGTTGTGTTTTGATGTGTAGCTTCTTTTTATCCAAAAGAATAAGGATGCCTTTGCCAAATAAATGTATGAATATGAGCAAACAGTGCTGCTTCTTCAAGGAAGGTGTATTTGCTTTGTCATACTTTTCGTACCCTGAGCTCTGGCTGAAATGGAGGTAAATTGATATAACTTGTTTGCAGAACAATTTGAAAATACCTGTATCCATCAAAATCACCAATGCGTGTGCCCCTGGCCCAGTAATTTACTCCTAGCTACTATATTCATGCCTGTGCGAAATGACATTTACACAAGATCGCTCTTAATTTGTTGTTGTTCGTGGTAGCAAAATATTGTAAATAACCTAAGTGCTCAGCCTTGGAGAGCAGTATGGGAGATTTATGATACAGATACATTAGTACAATATTGTATAGACATAAAAAGGAGAGACTTTTGTTACACTGTTAGGGGAGAATTTGCAAGATATTTTTGTATGAATACCAGTGTGTAAACAAGAGGAGGAAATAACATTGATGAGTATTTGTTCATAAAACATCTCTGCAGAATCTGTAAAAAAAATCAATGCAATGGTAAAATCCAAAGGGATTGCTTTTCTGCTAAGAGACAGGGGTGAGAGAGAGATTTTTCACTGTTTATGTAAATGTATTCATTCAAAAAAGAATTAAAATATTTTAATTTTTTGACCAAAATTTCTCAAAGATCTAATGATGTTTAAATATTTTTGGAATCCTAAGTCTGAAATCAATGTTATTATTGTCCAATACTTAGCAACTTTCTTTTATTTCAGGAGAGGGTATTATAGTTTATCTTTTTTCACTAAGTGATAGGTAACAACCCAACAAAGCAAAAGATTACAAGTTTGCTGTTATTTATTTATTCAACATAATTTAAATGAATTTTAATCATACCCCTACATACAGGAAATACAAAAGAAAATATTCAACTGTTTATCTGATTTATTACCAGTGAAGCTTTGCTTTGATAAACTAACAAATTAAATCTGAACCCTGAATATTTGTGTCAGATGAATTATCAAATATCTGACAATCTGAGCATAAGTTTTCCTACGTGTATTCCATACCAACTAAACTGAGAATCCCCATGCTGACTGGATAGCACTCTTACCCCAAAATAAAACTCCTTTACACCTATAATATTTTTAAAATGCTAAGAAAATGAGTATCAACCAGCCTCAAATTCAAACAGAAATTGTTCAACTCAGCAATAATTTGTTAATGCTGAATCGAAGCAAAATCTATTATAAGGCCTGCTTGGAAGATTTAAGACAAAATGTTATCTTTTTATCTTTTGCTGCCATGTTTTGCTCTAGATAGTGATGTGTTATTAGGGACATCAATCCAAGGGCTCATCAGGCACCTTGGGGAGGCGGCTGGGGTGCTGGCCTCATTGGGGGTTCAGGGAAGGCTTCCTGGGGAACGATGTTTAAAAGGAAGGATGTTTAAAACGAGGAGTCTGCTAGAGAAAACATCAAAGGGAAAGGAAACATCCAGGCAAAGGAAATGACATGTGAGGAGACTCAGCAGTGAATGAAAGATTTTAACGGGTTGAATGAAGATTAATGTGACTGGACCAGAGAGAACGGTCTGCCAGAAATTTCATGTTGGTCTGGGAAAGAATTAAGCACCTTGGTGTTGTAAGAAGACTCTAGACTAGGGGTGCCCACACTTTTTCAGCTTGTGAGCTACTTATAAGATGACCAAGTCAAAATGATCTACATACAATAAAAATGCAAAACATATTATCATTATTTAAGTTACTATTATTACTATTTAATATTGTGTATTCTTCTTTCACCTTTCTCCTTCTCAGCTCTCTTTTCTGAGGAAAGTCAATGTCATAGTTTTTATGAACAGCCCGAAAAAGCCGCTCCACATTTCCCTTCTTTGGAATAGCAATGGCACACAGACAGATGAGGCAAACGCACTTAGAATATGACATAGTGAAAAAAATCCCCTCCCATTCTGTATGAAAGTGGTAGGTTTTAGGCTTCTTACTCGGACCAGCTATGGCACTCATTTTTATACCCTTTGTTGTATTTAGTTTAAATAAATTGAAGGCTAACTACGCAGCAATGTAACTGAATGAGTTAGCGCAGTTTAACGTGCATGCATAGGGTGTCAAAAGTTCAGACTTCAGATTGGCTACCCTGTATGCCAATCAAAAGACAAATGTCTTTTTAATGTCATGCAATCTACTCACACTTCCTTTGCGATCCATGTATTGAGCAGCACCCCTGCTCTAGACCCACCCAATGATCTTGGTTGAATTTCCTCACGCTTAGGGTGATTTCTGCCTAAGTGATCCTGAAATAATTCTATTTTTACCGGTCCCCACGTGTAGAAAGGTTGAAAACCACTAAGATAACCTGGTGTCTCATGATAAGGTGGTCAAGGGTTCCTGGTTGCTGGGGACACAATCCTTGCCCTCCAGAAGTGTGATGGGGGAGACAGCCAGGCAGGCAAGTGACCAGAGTCCAGGGGAGTATAATACAAAGTACCAGGCAGACTCTTAAGCATGGGGTGATGAGATAAAATCTGTGCTATAGGAAGATTTCTCTGGCGACATGAGGTGAACAGTTACCAAAAGGGGATGGGGCCAGTTGCTTCATGTGATAGTGACAGTGTAGGGTCCCTTGTAGGTGAAGGGATGCAAGACAGGTAAATGAATTGGGAAGCAGTAAAAACAGTCCAGGAACAACGACAATGAGGGTAGTGGCGCCAAAGTGGGAATCGGGAGGAGGAAAGGGCTCAAAACCCTTTTTGGAGATGAAGGAGACAAGTCTTGGGGAGGCCCCTCTCTTCCCTTTGGGGCTTCCTCATTGGAGTTCACCTAGGCGTGCATCAGGAGCTCACCTTTCCCACAAGTCCTTTTGGACGGTCTTCTATGGGGATTTGCCCTTGTGGGTGCATTTGACTGCAGGAGTACTTTTTTCTGTTTTATTCTCAAGCAGGAGGCAAATACTGTTGCTAAGTGGAGAGACTGAATCTGTGTGCCTGGAAACCAATGAAAACTTTCATGGGCAAGTCATCCTCCTGGGAGCTGACAGTAAAGCTAGTCAAGTTCTACCAAGACCTCAGAACAAAGAGTTAACTGCACTGCCCTTTGTCCCATTTGATGTCATTTTACAACCATTTTCAGTCATTGGAGTAGGGAGAGAGCTCTGAGACTTGACTAGAAAACAGCTCCTGTGAAATTGTGAAGTTCCTGTTACCACTGAAGATGGATTGTGCACTGGGGACCTGATGCCCATTATCTCAAATACAACTGATTTGCAGGTTTACAGATATAGAAAATGAGGGTCCTAAAGGTTAAGTCACTTGCCAGCGTGGGCTAATAAGAGTTGATGCAGAACTGGCTTCCGCTCAGGTTTGTCCCTTTTTCAATGCCTCTGTCTTTTGGCATCCTTTGATCTCTCCAACACTCCTCTTTCCTGCAAGTGTTTGTCCTCATCTAAAATTTTACTGATCTGGAAAGGAAAAAGCCAGCTCTGCTAGAGACCAGCTTTTTGATCTTAGGCAAGTCACTTCCCTCTCTATTCTCGGTCTTCCCCTGTGAAATGACAGTTTTACTAAATGATCCCCAGGTTCTCTTCCTGCTCTAACATGCTATGACCTAGACTATTACATACAGTCCTTGCTGCCACCATTTCTCCTCCGCCATCTTTAATACATGTCTCCTTTTTCCCCAACTCTCACGGGAGGATATGTATGTTAGAGACACTGTGAGATAGCCATGAACTAGAGGTAATGTCCAGGGTGACCCCGCAATCTTGTTTGCCAAGTCAGTCTCTACTGTCTCCCAGCCATCCAACCATCACTGTGTAAATGTTTACTGAGTGCCTGCTGTACCACCCAAATCTTCAGTTCTACCATCTCCCCTTGGTGTCACAGAGCCTGAACCCACTCAACTTCCTTCCAAGTCACAGGTATTGTAAGTGTCTGGAGAGCTGTATCATTGCCCTGACTTTCCACTGCCACCCCTATCCTGACCCACACCTCACTTTCACTCACCTGACCCCATTTCTGGCTGCAGAGAATCTAGTCATCTTCCGGGAATCTTTTCAAGAATCAGCATACCAAATTAACTAATTGTGGTGGTGACAACTCCTGCCTTTCCCACTTCCTAGCCAAGACTTCAGGTAATTTTTGTAATTTTGCTAATCTTCCTGATCTGTGAGTTGGGGAGAAAAACATCCATCGTTCAGCTCTGATGTAAGAATTACACAAGAAAATGTATGCAGAACGTTTAGCAGAATACAAATGTTGAATTAACACCTTTCTTATTAAAAGCAACCACTCCAAGTCTGCAGAGGATGCCTTCTCCCAGACTCTGGTTGGTGAAAGCATCTCTTAACTGCTCTGGGAAATTCTCCATTCTGCAACCAAATCCAACCTTCTTGAGACTTCCTTTAAGTTCTTCTTTATTTCAAGTCATTCATTTAGCAAATATTTACTGAACACTTACTATCTACCAGGTGCCGGGCTACATGCTACAAAGGTTAGAGAATGCCTCTGACCTCGAGAATTTCATAGTCTAGTGGGGAGGCGACTTGCTCCAGCAGCTTTCCCTGCTCCCAGGAACCTCTGGTCTCACTACCTGGTTCTGGTGCTGTCCTCCACCCTGTACTTACCCAATTCCATGCCTTTCTGTTTCATACGTGTGCTTGTCCCTGTTCTGCTAAATAATCTTTATTCATTAAGTCATTTAATCCTCAGAACAACCTTATGAGGTAAGTGCTGTCATTGTTCCCATTTAGCAGAAGAGAAAACTGCAGCACAGGACAATTAAGTCAATTGCTTACGGTGTCTCCTAAACTGAGGAGCCAGGATATGAAAACACATCTCTGGGTCCAGCTTTAAAGGTCTTACCTGTCTCCTCCTCCCACTGGCATTTGAAATTGAGTCCGTGCCAAGCGCAGACGAGCATCTCCTGTGCCCATCGCAGGATCGGATCCAATAGGTAATCAATCACTTAACTCATCAGATGTGAGAAAGGCAACGAGGACGAAAAAGGAAAGGAGAGAAGGCAAGAAGCAGGTAAAGAAACAATTTGACAACGGTTTGATCACCAACATTTCCCAAACATCTACCCCGCGCGGGTGCCTGGGACCCGCAGAGGCTCAAGAATGAATGAACATCTCGGCTCACTCGGAACTTTCGGTTACTAGTGTCCTCAGTCTCAAGAATTCCAAGGAACAATTGCAGTTTCCCGGCCGCCTGGGATTTTTAGGTTTGATTGATGCCCACACCTCTCCCAGCCGCGTCCCTTTCTCGAAGTGACTTTTCCCTTTGCCCTCCTCTGCGTGGATTCCGCCGCCGGAGTCCGGCGGGTAAAGGATCAGGGCGTGGGGCGGGCCCGCGGCATCGGGCATGCGCACTGGGGGGGCGGCGCACTGCGCATGCGGGAACATGGCAGCCTTGGCGCCTTGAGAGTTGTGGGCCACTCTGCTCTGCTCCGGTCTGCGTTATAACCCCCGGAGGGCCGGGGGCAGCGGCGTGTTCGTCCCAGCCCCGGCCCAGCCAGCTGCGGCTCTGAGCAGACCGCTAGCGCTGTTCGTGCTCGGCCCCGGGAACGGCGTGTTGGGGGCGGTGTCCGACCCGGGGAAAAGGCGGGAGATCTCGCGGGGGGCGAGGGCGGGGCGGCGGCCGGCCGGGCAGCATGAATCAGCAGCCGCCGGCGCGGAAGCTGCCCAGCCTGCTCCTGGACCCGGCCGAGGAGACTGTGCGCCGCCGGTGCCGAGACCCCATCAACGTGGAGGGCCTGCTGGTGAGTCCCGGGGACCGGGGCTCGGCTCGGCCGCCGGCCGCCCCCCGCCGACTGAGCGCCCCCTGCTTTGGGAGCTCCCCTGGGCGGGGCCCTGGCCCGCTCCTCGGTCCCCTCTGCTCTTGCACTGCCCGTTCTGTCGTGTACGTTCGTTTCAACTCTAGCCGCCTTTCAACACGCACTCTTCAGCGTGGTGTCAGCCTTCTCCGTCTTTGCCTGGGGGCTACGGAGCAGTGCTGGAGAAAAGTCGCTCCACTTGCCTGCCTCCACGCACCCTCGGTGTGTCCCTGCTCGCTATCGTTGTTCTCTTCGGCCTCCTCTCCCAGTCCCCTGCTTAACTGCAGCCACGTAAAAGCTTGTCCACACTTTCCACCCCACCCCACGTTCATTCAGCAAATTATCCTCCTGTGTGACCGAGGAAAATGGGAAGTGGGGCGCCCTTCTTGCAAAATGTTTGTTTTCTCTATTCTAACTTGGTTCTCAAGGTCGCTGCCGGTTCTCAGGAATCCAGCATTTTCCATTTCTCCCTGTGTTTTCAACTTTTCTGCTGGCTTCTTCCCATATCTAGTCATTTATGCCTAGCCTCCATGGAGACTTGGTGCTTAAAAGTAGTTAATGACATTATCTTATTGAATTCTTCCCAGCTGCCCCAAGAGATTACTATTCTTGTTTCACAGTTGCCAGGGGAGGCCTGGAGGTGTTAAGTGGCCTGCCCATGGTTAGATAGTACTAGAAAAGCCTGGATTTAACTTCACAGTGTCTGATTCCAGGTGATAAATTATTGACTGCTTAAATGGCATCCTAAATTCATTCCCACCTTAAAAGATCCGTCCCATAATTCTATATGTCCTTCCATCTACTGTATCTCTCCTCTTCCCCTTCACAGCCAAACTTTTTGAAAAACTTGTTTGCATTCACTGTGTCAGCTCACTTACCTCTCTTTAACTTAGCCCACTGCCCCAGGGACCTAGCAGTATTTCACTGCTGGTTTCTGTAGTTTTGATGTGATAGACCACTTGCTCCTGTTGGAAACTCTCACCATTGAATAGCTTCTCTAACAGCACACACCCTTGGTGCTCCATCTACTTACTCATCTGGCCTCTGCTTGTGCTCCTTTGCAGACTCCTTTTCCCATTCCTTACATGTTGGTGTTATTCAGGACTCTCTTCTGCCTTTTATACACGTTCTTCATGGAGATGTCGTTCACCACCCTTCTCATGACTTCTGTTACCATCTATATTGGTAGTCTTCACCTTTGAGAATATGGTAAAAGCTCTGAGCTATCACTATAGAAAAACCACCTATATCAGAAGGTACACACCTCTCTTGAAGTCTTAGATGTCCTTATCCGCTGTGTTTCAGTGAACCTGTCATAACTACTCCAAAGTTGATAAATCCGGCTCAGAACTTTTCAGCTATCCCCTAGATATCTCTATTTATTTAGATTTGAAAGTGATGATATATCCAAAAGTGAAATCATTATCTTCTCGCCTAAGGAAGCAACAACACTGCTGTCTCCTATCTTAATACCTGGTAACACACGCACCATATTGCCCAAGCTCCTACCCTAAGCATCATCTTTGCCTTTTCCCTTTTCCAAACTGACCCCTGCCATCTTCCCATTTGAATGAAAATTAATTGCCAAAACTTGCCACTTTTAACTATCATCTGTTTTTCAGATTGTTGCCATGTCTTCCTAACCATTTTTTCTGTTTCTGGCATTGCCCCAACTTTCCTATATATTTCCATATTCTTTTGGACCCTTGCATGTATACGTTCCTCCTTCAAAGAAAGTCCCCCCACCCCCGCACCCTCTTAACACATTTTTCTTTGTAATGCCTTGTGGTTCTATAGCAGTGGTTCTTAACCTGCAATGGTTCTTAACCTGGGTTCTATCGAACCCTAGGGCGGTTCGATTAGTCTGTCTCGGGTTCGGAGAAGCCTCTGCCGCGGAGGCCAGAATAAAGTAATACCATAATTTGTTGTGAGTTCATGCACTTTGTTGGTTTTGTTCTTTGAGCAAGGTGATGTTCATGCACGGCTCATTTTGTGCACCAGTAAAAAAACATATACCTATGTCTTGAATTTGGAAAAAAAATCATATTTTATTTATCACTAAAGAAGGGTTCAGTGAATGCGCATATGAAACTGGTGGGTTTGGTACCTCAAAAAAGGTTAAGAACCACTGTTCTATAGGTATAGGTTTATAGGTCACTTGTCTGAACCCTCTCAACACTGGGTTAACACAACTTCCGTTATGCTCCCAAAGCACCCTCTGCTTACTTGCTGCCTTTTTGAAATGTGTGGCTCTTAGGTGCCTGAGTGTAGTGACTGTCTGTCATTGTTACATCTCCAGCACATTTGGTGCCTTCTCACAAAAAGATTTGGTGACAAGTCATTGACTAATGAAGTAGGTATTCTGTAAATGGCAAATGTTTGAACGTTTGAGTGTTTATTTTCCTCCCTATAAAATGGTGATTTGGACACCTATGTCAGTGCTATTAATTGGCCAATGATTGGAAGTATTTAGTAAATAGAAGTGTATTGCTCTGCAGAGGTTAGTTATGTGCCTGGCTGGGTGTTTAATGTCCTCTGGGTAAATGGCTTGAGAACTGAAATTTTAGGAAGGGAGAAAATAGTGTTGTTGGAGGTAGAACTTAGTCTGCACATTGGAAAATAAAATTTAAATGAATGAGGAGAGTACAGTCACCTTGGAGAAAGATATATTTCATATCTTTCAATAATATACCCTTAAAAGGGGTATTATTCCCCAAAACAGGTCATCAGTACAAAGAAAAGTATGTATAGAGAAATTTTTAACCAAATTAGAGGGCAGTGGTTAAGAGTTTAGCTCCTAACACTCACCTTTTATTTTTTATTTCTTCTTTGAGATCTGAAATTTAGAACTATAGGTCTTTAGACGTGAGACTTGGACCTACTAGTAGTAAAGGACCTTGGAATGTGCCGGCTTGTCTACTGGGAGGTACTGATTCCTGGAGAGCCATGTGCACCCAAGAGCATCCTTAGTGGTTTCCAGCGTGGCAGCCTCTACCTCCCCATTCATTTCCTGCTTAAGACACTCAGGCTGCATGATAACCCGGATAAATGAGAGATGCTGTGAGGGGTAAGAGGGAGAGCTTCTTAGGTAGTCCAGTCTTGAGGTTGGACTACTACTGCGCTCTCCCTTGGCATCCCCTCTGGGAACTGCCTGAAAGGAACCTCTCAGAGAGACTTTCTTAAAAGAGTGGGAACATTAATAGTGCCCCCCACAGTAGTAGGTTGCAGAGACTAGAAGTAGCAGCATCTAGGGTGGCCCCTGGACAGGTTAGTCCCATAGAAAGTTGAGGGAACATTCCTCTGAGGACTATCTCCTAAAGATTCTGCACAGGTATAAAACAAGTGTCCTGCATGGGGGCCACTCAGAAAAGGCTCCCGTTGGCATAATCTGGAACAGTTTGAGCCTCAGAATTCTATATTCATAAAAATAAAACAAGAATCCAGGCTACTCAAGTGTAGTTCTTTAAGTCCAGACCCTCATGGACAGTTGCTCCAGAGCTGCGGACCTGTGAGACTAGAACCACAGTAACCTGACCCGCACACCAGCATCCAGCGTGCATTAGGGGACAGACGTAGGGTAACTGCTCTAGACAACTCCTGTTCATAGTGGTGGACATTGGGAGTCACAGTTATTGAAATCCAGCTGAGTGAATGTTGGGAATTTCTTGATGAGGCTCAAGGCCTGGGGATAAGTCTCCATCCTTCCTCTGCCCTCTGGGCCCTCAGTTCCACCGTGAAAAGTAATGTCTGATTGTAGCAGAGAAGCCTTTTCAGCCTGCTTCCTGTCAGTAGAATTCTGGGTGTCCATTTTCATTTGAACTGGCTCTGTCCTTTTTAGACCAATCTGGCTGGCAGTGTTCTTGCTGTCAAAAACAGAATCTTCTTGTGGATCACTCACTAGGCAAGAGTCCCACCCACAGGTTTCTGCACAATAAACCCCTCTCTACCTCAGGCTTAGATCCGAGGGTCTGTGCGACTCATCTTAAACCCTTTGAAGAACCTTTTTTGTGTGACAGCAGTACCTGGAGGTACTATCTTTGATCTCTCTGGGGTGTTAAGCAAAAGTTACGCAGTCTTGCCCTCGCCTTCATCTTTATTTATTTGTTAAAACTTTTTGATTGATTTTAGAGAGGAAAGGGGGAGAGAGAAAGAAACATCAATTTGTTGTTCTGTTTATTCATGCCATCATTGGTTGATTCTTGTATGTGCCCGGACTGGGGATTGAACCAGCAACTTGGGTGTATCAGGATGACGATCTGACCAGCTAAGAGGTCTGCCCAGGCTCTCATCTTTAGACTGACTGGTCTTCGAGCAGCGCCTCAGATTCGTCTTTCTCAGGAGTCTTTAATGTTTAGCTCCCAGAGACGCTGAAGATTTTTAAAGCCGCGGGTCCTCGCTCCTTTATGTCTATCAGTTCTTTCCTCTGCGTTTTCTGCGAGCCGAGCCAAGCCACCGAGCCACCAGGAGGGCCCGGACTCGGATGGGTTAGATTGCCTGGGCTGGGATTACCTCTTTTCCGCCCCGCTGAGCTTTAGCCACCCCCACCCCCCACCCCCGCTCTCACAACGGGGCTCCTCCCCGCCCCCTGGCCCCTCACTGTCTGAGTGTCCTCAGTGTCAGCTGTCTGCTCACAGTCTGCAGTTGACCCGCAAGTGATTCGGGGTGGGGGTGGGGTGGAGGGTGGGAGTGTGTGTGTGTGTGTGTGTGTGTAGAATGCATGATAAAGCCAGTGTCATAAAAAATAAACCTTTGGGTGATTTGGTGAAAGGGATATGGTGAATCTTAGTGCTATTTCTGCATCTTTTCTGAAGACTAGAAAATGGGTATCCCTGAGGGGCCTCGATGGGCGCCCCTTCCACCGCACCTCCTGTCCCCATTCTCTCGTCCATATGAAGACCCCTACAAGGGCCCCTCCAGGGCATGAGACCCGGTAAGCCTCTCAGGGCGAGGAGCACGGCGTGATCAGAAGGGCCAAGTGCAGAGTGGCATTTCATTTACTCTTTTCAAAATAGCTCACTGACTTTTATTCTGAACCTAAAGCCACTTCAGAAGGAGAGGTTCTGTCTGGTCACCCCTGCTCCTGGTCACGCTCCTGGGCTCCATGTTGATGCCGTCCACCCGAGTTCCAGGGCTGGGGGTCCTACCAGGACTGTCGGGTGGGGTCTCCAGATGACGTTGTATCAGAATGAAACCTAAGGCTTCCTCGCCTCCCGCGAGCCTCACTGGTGGTGTGCCCGAGGGGCGTCTGCACCCTGTCAGTGTATACCCACTGTTCCTGGGCGTGCTCTGTTCCGGGGCGCTGAGTATTTATCTGTCCCTCATCTATGACAAGGCACTATTGCAGCCTCGGTCATCGAGTTTAACAAATCTTTACCACGTGCCTGGATGTGCCAGGCACTACTCTGATTCAGAAAGCAAAACAGTAATATGCGATTGTGTAAGATTTTATAATTCACAAAATTTCTCACTTAATCTTGGAAAATTAGATCAGGCAGTAAAGTTAGATCATTACAGTGTGTTACAGATACAGGCCAGGATCTCCCAGCATCTAAGAAATTAGTGATTCTAGTCCCTAAGCCAACAACTGTTTAAAATATAAGGAAGATGAATGTGTCATTACTTGGAGATAGTTTGGAAATCTCCAGAATTACAGACCTATAGGATTTATACAGAGTGGATGTCTGCCCCTGAGGGACCAGGATGCTTTGTGATTCCTCCAAGATAGAGTTTTCCATTTCAAAGGAAAAGAGTGAGTGGGTGCTGTTGGAGATTTCCTTCAGATCCCATTCATGTTCTTAGGCCTGGTTGAGGGGGGTGGAGTTCAGAACAGGTGCCTTCTAGGATATTCAAATGTGTAGAGTGCACATGGTGAGGCGGCCTATTTGGAAACGTTTAGGTACTGTACACGTAGGCCTTGGCCCTGCTGCTCTAATTTAATTAAAAAACAAGTCTATTTGCAGCGGGGCACCTGTCACCTTGTTAACCTATAAACTGTTAAACCCCTTCTGCAGTGTATTCTCAGGACTGTACTAACAGTAGTTAAATTTATTCTATCTAACCTTATGATAATTAAAGTAGTATGCTATAGATATACAAGTAACAGATTATGGACTGAATGGAAAACCCAAACAGACCTTAATATATATGACAATGTAGGGCATTTGTGTGTTTTAAACCATTGTGATAAATTTTTTTATTCGAGAATCTTGCTATAATAGACTCTGTCTCATACTACATTAGCAGAAGGGCTAAATATAAAAAGAGCAGTGACAGTTGGTCATGCTCATCTGAGGTTGAACTTTATTAGGACTGCCCATGAGGGTTTCACAGGGGAAGCCATGTTTGTAAGTCACTGTTGTCATTACTGTTTAAGAACGCTCGCCAGGCATGGTCCCTGCCCGCAAGACAAGCATTCCCAACCTTATTTTGCACACCCCAGCAGGCCTGTGTGTTCTTTTAAATTCTAACAAGTAAATTAATTTTACAGCGGATTCTATTTCAATGGAATTATTCCATATGAAGCTATCATCTTGTCATAGACAATTTGAAATCCCAGTGCCAAGGATTTGTAACACTGATAAACAAGGAGCCTCTAGTTGTCCACCTGATCTTCAGGCTCCCCCACCCCCAGTCTTCTTGTCGTATTTCTCCCGTACATACATTCCTAAGTACATACATTCCTAAGCCGTGAGCTTGAATATGCCGTATTCTTGTTCAGAAATCTGTGGTGAGTCTCCACTGGTTATGACAAAGCCTACACTTCCTAGTGTGACTTGCATGGTCCTCTATGTTGTGCCTGGTTGTAGCATGCCCTTCAAGGCTCGACTGGGGGTCCCCATCCCCCTGAATCCTATGAGTCCCTCTTGGGGCATCCCAGTAGTCCTGTTGATCCTTCTTGTAGATCATCTATGGAATTTGCATACCCCCGTTTTCCTATAGCCAGTTTGGGGGCCAGTTTTTTCACTTAGACAAGAGCTTAATCTGATTGACCTCAGTCTGTAGAAACACAGCGTCATTATACTTTGTTCAAAGCATGAAGCTAATGTGGGTTTCTATTTACATGACTTTTTGTAAAAAATAAAACCTTTTTATAAAAATTATTTCTAAACGTACTGCAAATGTTGCTACCAGTTTATATAAACTCTCCAACCTCTGAACAGCTGGTAAAATGGTGAAGCATTGGTAGCAAAGCTACTACTGATTTCCTTGTGGTCGGGGATTTGAAGGAGCCGTTTACTGATCTGAATACCGAAGTTTCTAGCTTTGTAGCCTGCATCATTTTCCATCATGAGAAGTGCTGCTTTTTTTGCACTAACTCTAATGAGAATGCATGGCTATTCTGAAAGGTTGTGAACAAATTTTGGGGAGCCACTTACACTTAAATAGCAAGAGGTGAGCATTTATTAATTTAGACGTATCTTACGTGTCTGCTGAGCCTTCTGGAGTCAGGAACAGCGTCCTAATCATTTTTGTGTTTCTTTTTTATCCTCAGTGTCTGATGTAGTTAACAAATTCATGTCTTTTCAGTATATATTTTCATATTTATATTTTCTCTCTCCCTCACCATTCCTCCCCTTCTCTCTTTAACTACTTAAGAAATGTAAATCGATGATATTGTCAAATGTGATTACTGTTAGAGTAGATATAATTTGGAAGGACTGGTTTTCTCATATCCAAATTATAACTGCAGAGTGAAAAAAAACCTGTTTGTGTGCATTGTTGTTGTCAAATTACTAAGTCAACTTTGTTTCTTTGTTTCAGCCATCAAAAATAAGGATTAATTTAGAAGATAATGTACAATATGTGTCCATGAGAAGTAAGTTGACTCTTGAATAGGTTTTAGGTTTTATAGTTTGAACTTCCTGTGATTTAAATGATTTATTTCATCAACTATCATGTTATAGGCGTTTAATTAATATCTGTTCTTTATAAAAGAACTAACATTATAGGAAATGTATTCTTAGCTTATAAGACCATGTCTTGTTAGTAATCTAGTGTAATTAAATGTATGTTTTTTAAAGTTAGAATTTCTCATTTGTAATCTTCCAGGGTTTGTTGTAGAATGGTGACTTTCTTCTACTTGTAATTAAAAAATAATTTCTTTTTGGCCCTGGCCAGTTGGGTCAGTGATAAAGCATCAACCCAGCATGTGGATGTCCCAGGTTCGATTCCCGGTAAGGGCACACAGGAGAAGCACCCATCTGCTTCTCCACCCCTACCCCTCTCCTTTCTCTCTGTCTCTCTCTTCCCCTCCCGCAGCCAAGGCTCCATTGGAGCAATGTTGGCCTGGGCACTGAGGACGGCTCCATGGCCTCCACCTCAGGCGCTAGAATGGCTCCAGCTGCAATGGAGCAATGCCCCAGATGAGCAGAGCATCGCCCCCTGGTGGGCTTGCTGGGTGGATCCCCGTCAGGTTCATGCAGGAGTCTGACTGCCTCCCTGCTTCTCACTTCAGAAAAATACAAAAAAAATATTTTCTTTTTAATCTTGTTTAATCTCAGGTATAGGAATGGTCTGCACAAAGAAGACACTGACGTTATAAAATATGCACTTTTGTTGTAATACCACCAGTGGTCTTTAAACAGAATGATATTGCCTAGTTTCTGAATAAGGGCATTTCTTTTTTTTTTTTTTTTTTACAGGGACAGAGAGAGAGTCAGAGAGAGGGATAGATAGGAACAGACAGACAGGAACGGAGAGAGATGAGAAGCATCAGTCATTAGTTTTTCGTTGCTGTTGCGACACCTGTGTTGTTCATTGATTGCTTTCTCACATGTGCCTTGACCACAGGCCTTCAGCAGACAGAGCAACCCCTTGCTCGAGTCAGCGACCTTGGGTCCAAGCTGGCGAGCTTTTGCTCAAGCCAGATGGGTCCACACTCAAGCCAGATGGGCCCACGCTCAAGCTGGCAATCTCGGGGTCTCGAACCTGGGTCTTCCGCATGCCAGTCCGACACTCTATCCACTGCGCCACCACCTGGTCAGGCAATAAGGGCATTTCTGATGAAAGATTATGACACTTTCTCTTGAAGCATACGGTGTGACATGCTCTGTAAGTAGAAAAAGAGAAAAATCATAAACTCACACTAGAAGGACAACTATATTATTTGTAAATTTATCTCCTCTGCACAACAAACCATAGAACTCTTTTTTAGTATCAGATTAGGAAGGATGGGCAGGGTGACAGTCCTCCATTCTGGCAGCCTTCAGACCCTGCCGGCGGTCACTGTGCCTTTAAGTGCCCGTTCACTCAGCGGCCCCAATCGTACAGTTTGCCTAAAGGAAACAATTAAAGATGCAAATAAAAATGTAGCTACAAAGAGAGTTGTTAAAGTATTATACAATATCGTGAAGTTGTAGACAATCTGAATTTCCAGTATTTGGGTAAGCAAACTTTTCGTTTGGTTAAATATTGTGCAGTCATTAATAGAAAATACCTCTTCCAGCTTTATTGAGAAATAGTTGACATACATTGCATATAAGTTTAAAGTGTGCAACATGCCTGACCTGTGGTGGCGCAATGGATAAAGCGTCGACCTGGGAACACTGAGGTCGCCAGTTCAAAACCTGCACTGGTCTGGTCAAGGCACATATGGGAGTTGATGCTTCCAGCTCCTCCCCCCCTTTCTCTCTTTCTCTATCTCTCTCTCTCACTCTGTGTCTCCTCTCTAAAATGAATAAATAAAAAAATTAAAAAAAAAATTTAAAGTGTGCAACATGATGGTTTGATTTGTGATTTTGTGAAGTGTTTACCACAGTCGGTGTAGTTAACATCCATCATCTCATATAGATAAAATTAAAAGGAATAAAATGTCTCCTTGTGGTAAGAGCTCTGAGATCTGCTCTCCAAACCACTTTCTTGTGGCTGAGTCCCCCAGTAGCAGCAGCCGCAGTTACCATGGTCGCCGCAGTCACCACACCACACGTCACTCCTCGCAGAAATGCATTGTTGACAAGTCAGTGTAGTTACACTAGTGAGTTAACAATAGTAAGTCCCTGTGTCTGTTCTTAGAGACTGGAAACACGTTAACACATACACATATGTACGTGTGTGGAGGGGCAGGCAGAGTGTGTAGAAAAACCCAAAAATATACTAGGCGGGTGAGTGAGGGAATTAGATTTTCCCCCTTCATTTGCTTATCTGATAATACAGGGTAGTGAATATTGTAAAAAAAAAAAGATATTCCTCAAGGTATATCATAATTGTCCTAATACTATAATCTTTGAGCTCTTTCAAAAACTTCATCAGACAGGGTTACATTATGACATGTGTAGAAACATTTGGAACATTCACAGAAAATGCCAAGTCTCTGCCTTTGCCTTTGCTTTATAAGGAATTCCTTATTGAAAATCAAATGGTGAGAAAATGAATTATAAAATCATTTCTAATTTCATTCCTTAGAGTGGTGTGGATACAGGTGCGGACTTACCACTCTGTCTGAGCAGGTGCAGCAGGCCTCTAAAAGGGCGCATGCTCAGTGGGAACGGGGCACACATTCTGAATACTCCTGTTAGTCCAAAGTCTCAATTTACCTGGGATGGGCTAATTTCTATCCAGTTCAAGAAATCTGTTTCATAAAGATTAGCTATGATTTGGTCAGTGTGTAGAATTTCTATGGGTGTCCATACTTGCTGGTCAAGAGGAAATAAATGATTATTTTTAATGAGCTGAAAAAGAAATTCTGTTTGCCATTTTACAAATGGGTTTATTTTTCCCAGAAACACTGAAAGTGAAGAGACCTCGCTTTGATGTATCACTGGTTTATTTAACTCGGAAATTTATGGATCTTGTCAGAAATGCTCCTGGAGGGATTCTTGACTTAAACAAGGTTGCAACAAAACTGGGTGTTCGGAAACGCAGAGTGTATGACATCACCAACGTCCTGGACGGGATCGAACTGGTGGAAAAGAAATCTAAGAACCACATTCGATGGATGTGAGCTGGCGTTGACCTTATCATGGCTTTTTTCCCTTCTCACTAAGTGATAGTACTGTGCTTAAACTGAATGTTAGCAGTGTTTTAACAATAGAAAATGAAATAAGATGTGACTTGTTAAAAAAGGATCCTATAAAATTTGTTTACATTGCCCCACTAAGTATATAAATATTTTTTCCTCCTGAAGAGTCATAGACAGTAGGATAGCATGGATAAGTTAAATAAAATGTGATTCATTTTAAGACATTCACTTTTCAAAGTATTACTCAGTGCCAATTGGTTATTGATATCAGGGAAATCAGTTAAGGTTGTAAACCAGAGTTTCTTGCATAGCAGTGTAACGCACACCTAGAAGCCTCCTGCCCGCATGAGTGTGATGCGCATAGGCTGTGGATCCCACTTAGAAACTCATGGCTCTGAATGGAAAATGTTAGATTTATTGTCTAAAAGGCAGTTGCTGAAGACTTACCATGTGACTAGGAAGGGAGAGGACAGTACAATATAGATGTAGATGTGTGTGCACAGAGGAGGACAGAAGTACTTGGAATTGGAAAGTAGTTTTGGAACAGTTGCAAACATACAGTAAGCGACAGTTGCACCATATAAATGCATAGAGACCTTTCAGGCAAATAAAGAAGCTACCAACAAGGATCATAAATGACTCAAAGGAATAACTTAAGTTATTAGAGGAAAGCAGTATAAAAGGAGCTGTTTTTTTTATAGTACGGAAATGTAGATTGAATTCTAATTTGAATGTTTATCAAATAACAACACTTGAGGGGTTAATACCAGATTGTAGTCTGAATCACTACTGGGTATCATTTGAAAACCAGCAAGCAGAAGAGAGTGGGCATAGTCCTTTTTGTCTTTAATTTTGTGAACATTAAAGAAAAAAATGAGTCTCAGTTGTTACTCAGATCATACATAAATTGGGTTAGACAGTGACAGCTAATGAAAATAAGTCTAAGAACAACGAATATAATCATTATATTCAGATAGAGCCAAACAGACTACACACACGCAGTATGGAAGAAAACAGGCTCAGCGTTTTAGCAGAGGAACTGTCATTTAGCCAACACTCCTTGTTTCTCATATGCAGTAACAAAAAGACTGAAAGTTTATAGCTTTTAGAAGTCATGCCGTATGGACCAGAGCTGGCTTAAGCTGGGTATGTATTATCTACTCTCAGTTTAGTGATCATTTTATGAAGCTTTACCTATTACTTTATTAAGTTTCCCTACTTAATTAAGCTTCATTAAGCTTTCCCTACTTCTGTTAATTTCCAGAGTGTTACAGTGTGTTTGTGTTTTTGTACGACCCTGTGTAAGGGACTAGAAATGCAGACAAAAACCAGTTCATGTGCGGGAAGAAGAAGGGTGATCTAGATTAACGGGAGGGCAGAGGGGAAGTTGGAGTGGTGTCTGTCCTAGTGGGTGACTCCTGATGCAGACATTTGGGGAGGTTCCAGAAACCTACCCTGCATGAGTCTGTCATCACCTAGGTGATGTTGATGGTGATTTTTTTCTTCCCTTCTGCAGAGGGTCTGACCTCAGCGACTTTGGAGCCGTGCCCCAGCAGAAGAAGCTGCAGGAGGAGCTTTCTGACTTGTCTGCCATGGAAGACGCCCTGGATGAGTTGATCAAGGACTGTGCTCAGCAGCTGTTCGAGCTAACAGATGACAAGGAAAATGAGAGATATCCTTTCACTCTTTTCCTCTTTGAAACTTGCTCCTTCCAGAGCAGGGTACTGTAAAGGAATGAGCTTAAGGACTTAAGTAATATATTCAAGAAACAAAATGAGACCTGTAGAAGTTAAGGTAAGAAAGGTTAGTCCTATAGCCTCAGACATGTCCAGATAACACATCATCACCTCCAGCTTTGTGGTATGGCATCTATCCATCTAGACCGAAGTTGAGCAAGGACAGACCAAGGCAGACATTTGCATTCAACGTTAAACTAGTGGAGCGTTCTTGTTTGTTTTCAGAGCCTGGATTACTACAGAAAAGATATTGAAATAGTTGTTGGCTTTGGTGAGATTCCTATTTTCCCTAATTTGTTAATGAAATTTTATTTCTGAGATGGCCCTTCCAAGTGTTCCTCTCGGCCACAGGGCCTGGTGCAATGACATCAGTATGCTCTAGGCTCGGTGTTCTGGGCCAGACTTGTCTGTGCAGCTGATCGGAGTTTCCTGGGCCGTGGGCTACTTGGTTGTCCCTGCAGTGTGTTTGCGAGGCGTCACTGATGCAGAGCTGTTCCCTGCTTCCAATGTACACAAACGCCACGTCAGTCTGAACTCCTGTTCCAATAGTCATTAAAAGGAAAAGAAATGCTAATTACTACACTCAATCAGAAGGTCTGTGAAGTGAAAAAGAATGCTGGGGCAACCCAGTAAAACACGTGATTGGTGTAATTTTAGGCAACACAATAAATGCAAAAATTCAGGTTATGAATTGGGCAAGAATTTTGAATGAGAAATCCCATGAGTAGGTTATAATCCTGAAAAAAGTGTACTGTATTCTCTAAGTTAGTTCTACTTACAGATTTTTTTCACCTTGCATTTTAGGGGGTTCTCATCAGAACTCTAAATATTTCCCCCCACAGGTGCTTATAGTGAGACCGAGCAGTGAATAGGGTGTCAGGTTTGATGGGTAGATTTGATACCTTTATAAGTTGTGTTTGTGTTAGAAAGTCAGACTTTACTGATATTTTTCTCCAAAAATTGCCATCATAATCACAATAGCACAGTTTAAAGGAACTTTTTAAATTGAGTTATAAATATTGTAAAACACTATAAAATCTTAAGAATTAATTGTTCATGAAATAAGAATTATGTATAAAAATGATTTTACCAACTGCCCTCCTTCTTTACATCCCATAAGAACTAAAGCTGTTCTAACGTTACACTTGTATTCCTGTATTGCAAGAGCTACACTGTCTCCCCAAAGAGCAGACCTGTGCTTAGAGATCCTTGACTGGGCTGTACATTAGCATATGTGACGTACCAAGACATTCACAGCATCCAAGCCTTCCACGAGCAGATTGTTATTGCGGTCAAAGCACCAGCAGAAACCAGACTGGACGTGCCAGCTCCCAGAGAAGTAGGTAGCCCTCCATTTTTAGGATCTAAAGTGGGAGGTGGGCCACCTGCCGAGGGTGTGCTCTTCCACAGTCTCAGTGGGTTCATAACCCTTACGTTTGCACCTAGCTGCATACCTGGTACTGCTCAAGGCACTGGACACATTTCAGCTGGTTTTAAATAACAAGTGAAGTAGTCATGATTTTTATCATCTTAAAGATGAGGAACCTGAAGTAATAGGAAGATGAATTAACTTCCTCAGAGTTTCAGTAAAAACCAATTAGAATTCAACCCCAGATAGTTTGGCTTCAGAGTTGGTTCTTGACCGTCGCACTGGAATACCTCTTAGAGAAATCACCAAGAAACTGGCCGCAGTCTTTTTTTTTTTTTTTACAGGGACGGAGAGAGAGTCAGAGAGAGGGATAGATAAGGACAGGCAGGCAGGAATGGAGATAGATGAGAAGCATCAATCGTTAGTTTTTCATTGCTGTTGCGACACCTTAGTTGTTCATTGATTGCTTTCTCGCATGTGCCTTGACTGCGGGCCTTCAGCAGACTGAGCAACCCCTTGCTGGAGCCAGAGACCTTGGGTCCAAGCTGGCGAGCTTTTGCTCAAGCCAGATGGGCCTGCGCTCAAGTCAACGACCTTGGGGTCTCAAACTTGGGTCCTTTGCATCCCAGTCCGAGGCTCTATCCACTGCGCCACCGCCGGATCAGGCTGGCCGCAGTCTTGAAGTTCCAGAAGGAAGATCTGGTGTCAGCCAGGGCTCTAGAGAATTAATTCACCAATCAAACTCAGAACAGATGGGTGAATAAGCTAGCACTGAGTTATACTTTAGCAATGAAAAGTACAGTTGCTCTGTGAATGAAAATAGTGTTCTCGTTGGGCTTGGCACACTCTTCCTTGGAGGACGCTTATATGGACAGGTAGTGTCACCAAGAGGTGGTTGGTGGGGTGGAGTCAGAGCCAAGGACTGTGGCCATTACTGGGATGGCCCATCAGTTCTGAGACCTGTTGTGCTCATAGTGATGGCCTGGTTGCTGCAGGGTTTTCCTCCCTCGTCATGAAGAGTGTTTCCACGACCCGCCTCCCCCTTGTCCCAGCAGATCACTGTCCAGGTCAGAGCCTGTGGTCCACTTGGCGGTGTCTTACAAACCAATGAAGCAGCAGCCTGCTTCTACCCCAGTCAAACTCAGATCGTGACTTCTTGGTGATGTTTCCTAGTTGATTTGGATTTAGAGATATTCTAAGTATCGCAAGTAATGTTTATATTTAATTTGTGTCGTGTCACAGGTATTTAAACTTTTTTTTTTTTTTGTAACCACTAACCTTTTAACACACCCTCATTTTGGGGCTCGATAGTGCGTTCTGCCTGAGCACTGGGTCTGTGGGTTTTCCCAATGCTGTGAGCTGCTTCAGGCTGTGATTGCAGGTCTTGCTGAGCCTTTTGGCCATGCCTATGACTCTTCATAGAGTCCCATTTAGAAACCAGTGCCCCAGGCTCTCTGGGCAGCCCTTCTTGGCAAGGGGGGAAAGTAAGTGGAGCTGAAAGGAGCATGTATATTCAGTGTAATCTGATTCCACAGAGACCTGCGGTCTAGTGCTGGGGTGGACAGGCTGGTGTTCGGGTCAGAACTAGTCTGTTGGGTTTTTGTAAATAATTCTGTTGGGGCACAGCCATCTGCCCATCTGTTTGATATTGGCTCGCTGCTGCTCTCTGATGGCAGAGTTGTGTAGTTGTGACAGATGGTATGGCCTTGAAGCCAAAAGTATTTCTTTTCTCACTCGTTATAGAAGACATTTGCCAGCCCACGATTTTGTCAAATACAAAGTCCTCAGCTGGCCGCCAGTTCTGAGCAGCGTATCAGTTTCTTGTACTGTTTAGGAACATCTGTTGAGTTGTACAGTGTACACCATTCAAACCAGACCTGGCCTGGCACCTGGAAGCTAAACAGGTATTCTCCAGCCCACCTGTCAGGGACCAGGAAGCTGTAGAGAGGGTGACACATGAGATCGTTAGACTTTGGTGTGCTGCACCTCACTGAGCTCTGTTCCCAGGTGACAGGAGGTATACATCGGATAGCAGTGCTGACCGTGGTACCCAGCCTGGCCACCCCACAAAAGGGAGGAAATGGACTGTCACAGTCTACCTGCTCCCAGTCAAAACAACAGAGGAATCCTTTAGAATTGGAACTATTCCTTAAGAATTTAGTATAGCCTGACCTGCGGTGGTGGAGTAGATAAAGCGTTGACCTGGAATGCTGAGGTTGCCAGTTCGAAACCCCAGGCTTGACAGGTCAAGGCACATATGAGAAGCAGCTACTGTGAGTTGATGCTTCCTGCTCTTCCCCCTTTCTTGCTTTCTTTCTAAAATCAACAAATCTCTAAAAAAATAATGTAGCATAATTCTCAGTAGAAGCTCCCAATTTCCAGAGAGTTCATGGAGTTTAGTGTTTTAAATTACATGAGGTATGTTTTGTCTTGGTATCATTCTCTTTTTATTGTATTTCTTTTTAATTTTTTGTTTTAATTTTATCTTTATTCTCTTTTTCAAGTGAATGAAGAATGCTCCTTTTAGTTAGCTTTTCAGGGGTTCAGACACCTGAACATACCCTTATCATTTGAGACTTCACGGGATTTCCAGTTTCTTTGTCATCAAAACACTGATTTTTGAGGCTCACATGCAGATTCCTTGAAGGTGTCAATCACCTTCTGAGAAGAGGAAGATGGGCTCTGAAACCACTATTCTGTGACCAAGGAGCAGTTTTTAACAACAGGAATTGGCCAGTGGGTTTAGTGGGACTAAAACTAAGTACATTATTTTTCTCAAATATATGATAGAAAGGAAACTATTCAGATTTGTATTTCCAGGAATATCCCTTGAAACTTTTGCAGTTTTAGTAAGTGAAAAGGCTGTGGTTACTGAACTCTCGTTCATGCTGCTGTTTGACGTGTCTTTTTCTAGGACTCTATCACGGTACATATACGGAGCACCAGAGGTCCTATTGACGTCTATCTGTGTGAAGTGGAGCAGACTCGCTCAAGCACTAAGGTGTCTCAAGGTGTAGGGACCTCGTCCCCTAAAAGCAAACCTCCAGAAAACCCTGATAAAGGTAAATACACAGACTTTGTGATCTTGGAAAATTTAAGATTCTAGTGATTTTTAAATTATATAATAGTGTTTTTTTAATTTATTGGGATAACGTTGGTCAGTTAAATTATATAGGTTTCTGAAGGAAAAAAATCGAAGAAGGTACAAGGAACTGGAAGCATATACCATGTTCATGGATGGGAGGAATTAACATCATTAAAATGTCCATGCTATCCAAAGCAATCTGTAGAGTCAATTCAGTTCCAATTAAGGTATCAATGGTGTATTTCACAGAACTAGAATAAATATTCCAAATACTTATATGGAACCACAGAAGACTGAATATCCACAAAAATCTCGAGAAAGAATAACAAAGTTGGAGGATTCACACTACCTGATATCAAACTATACTACAAGGCCATAGCAATCAAAACAGCATGGTACTTGCATAAAAGCAGACATAGAGTTCAAGGGAACAAAATAGAGAACTCAGAAATAAACCAAAGCCTTCATAATCAATTAATATTTGACAAAGGAAGCAAGAACATACAATGGAAGATAGTCTGTTTAATAAATGGTGTTGGAGAAATTGGACAGATACCTACAAAAATGAAATTAGACCACCTTCTTATACCATATACAAGAATAAACTCAAAATGTATTAAAGACTTAAATATTAGACTCAAACTATAAAAATCTTATAAGGAAACATGGGCAGGAAAATCTCAGACATTTCTCATAGCAATATTTTTTTGGATATATCAACTCAGACAAAGGGAACAAGTGAAAAGAATGAGGCCACATTGAACTAAAAAAACTTGCACAGCACAGGAAACGAAGAAAATGAAAAGATAGCCCCCTTACTGTGAGAGCATATTCACCAGTGATACGTCTGATAAGTGGTTAATATCCAGCATTTACAAAGAACTTACAAAACTCAACACCCAAAAAAATCCAATTTAAAAATGGGCAAAGGACCTGAATATAGTAGTTTTATAAATGTGTTATGGCCTTAAGATAGTTTTACTCTTCCTAGCTATAAAAACATGAGTTTACAAATTAAAAAAGGTAGTTCTTAATATAGTTTAGAATATTTCAAACAACTTTGTAGTTAAATTCCATTTGGTTTTGATCTGAGTGAAAACCTGAGAGTCTTGTTTGGTCCCCTGGTGGTGCCAGCTGGCGGAGGTCTCTGTGAAGTCTCTAAATTCCTGCCAGGTTCTCTCAGGCACATGTTTGAGGTCCAGTTTATGGTGACTTAAAACATTAGCCTTGTCCCATTAACATAAGAATGTGGTTCTTGACCAGGGTTCTTCTGTATTTTTTAAGTAGTTGCATGTATATTCTGTTACCTGGTTGCCCTTTAAACCCTCACTAAGGAGAATTTCTTTCGTGTTTATTTTTCAGAAGAAAGCCCTCCACAGCAAAATGAAGACTTGCTTGAAGTGAGCAATTGAGAGAGTTTGGGAATCTGTGTACTGATTGTGGGACATGCCGTGTGGGCAGTTACGCATCACGCTCAGTTCTTAGAGCAGTAATCAGCCGTGAGGTTCCCCGTTCTCACTCATTAGCAGTATCACAGCCAGTGGTGGCGTCTGAGTCGTTCGCTGCTTGGATTGCTGGTTATCATGGTTTCTACATTTGAAAGCAACTTTCTGTGTAATTCACTGCTTTTTGTCGGTGAAACAGATACCTGCCCACTGAAGTAGCTGCATCACAGAGTGTCACTAAACAGACAGCCAGGTCTGAAATGGACAGTCCTTTATGGACGCTGCCCCTTCTTTCAAGAATCACGTGTAGTTACCACGGAAGTCATTGCCTTACACGAGTTCATGTTTGCAGTGAGCTGCTGTAGGTTGGGTAGCTGCACATGCATCCACGGTGGTGTCTGTACATATCTGTTCTGTTTATATTATGTGTATCTAAGCGACTCTTCATTGTAGAGCCAAAATAATGTATATATGGAAGTTAACAGACAAATTCTCTAATTTCTGTGGTCTCTGTAACTTATTAGAGAATCCTCTGAAGGAGGGCTAGAGGAGTTTTGTTTCTCAAACTTCTACATGTAGAAGTGTCATGAATATGCTATACATTTAAAGTTCATGGGTTTAATTGAAGAATGTTAGCATGATTCCCAGTGCTAGAGTTGGATTTCAAGCTACCTGCAGTTATTGTGTCTGAGCAGACTGGTGGCATGTCCCAAGCCTTCAGGGACAAGTGTAGAAATGCCATCAGGTATTGGCTTAATTGAGTGTAAGACACTAATTCTGTATGGTGACAAGCGGAAACTGTTAACCTTGTTGCCAGCAGATTCTGTGATGTGTTTGTGTGTGCAGCCCTGCTCTTCAGTCACAGGGGTCACTTAGGAGTTGGCTGTGCCCTGCCCTCTCTCCAGCCCCAGTCCCCGGATCCAAGTACCTGGCTAATTCTACCTCACTGGGTGAGTCACTTCCACGCTGTGCCTCGGCTCACTCGGTACTTTACCATTAGACTGTGAGCTCCTTTGGGACTTTGTCTTAATTGTTGTTACACCCAGAGCCTTGCACCATGTCCGGCACATAGAAGGTGCTCCATAAACGTCTGAACCAATCAGTGAGCGAGTGAGTGAATTGTAAAATTAGACTAATGATACCCAGCTTGTCTGCCATGTAGGATTCCTGTGAGCGTCGTTCACATTGATATTTTCTATGTCTCTTGCTTTCCAAGAAAATTTTGAAGCAACTTGAAATTAAGATCATGCATGAAAAGAATTTTGAAAGGAATCAAAAGTCAAAATATTGGAAACTAACTCTGAGAGCTCAGGATTTCCACACTTCTGCGCACCAGCCACCTTGACCAGGCCTTCCCTCTGCGGCACCCAGCCGCCACCACCGGAGTCCCCGCCCCTTCCTCTGCAGGCCCAGACCTGCGACGGTGTCCTCATCCCGGACATGCTGGTGGGCCGGGACCTGGGGCAGGACTGTGTGTACCTAGATCGGGGCTCAGTGAGGGGACCTGAGGAGGGTATAGCAGGAGGAGAGGCCCCCAAGCACCTGCTTTTAAGGGGAAAGAAGAAAAACCCTTTCCTGAGAAGGTATCATGAGGGGAGGGAGATAAAGAAGGTAGTCCCCCCAAAACAACAAAGGAAGCATGGCTGGAGGAGAGGGCCCTGTTTTTGAGCAGCAATTCCTTATTTGTGAAATGTGACATGTTTTACTTTGCACACTGGTCTGAGGGTAAAGGAGATCATGTGAACAGTTCTCTGTAACCATAGACGTGTTATATAAAAAAGCGTTTCCCGTTACTCTGCCTTCTGGTGTCTGGTGTCTTTTTCTTCAGCTGCCGAGCAGCCTGGGAACCAGCTCCCCGGCCCTCCCCCCACTCCTGACGGAACTGCCCCTCTGCGTGACCCCTGTCCTTCCCTGTCCCTTCACCCCATCCAGAAACCCAGAGCATTCCACTCTTTCCTACAGCCTGGTGGCCAAGCCCCTGACACAGAAGGTCTCGAGCCCGCCCAATCTGGCTTCCAGTCTTGTTCCTCTCCCTGCAAGCTCACCGGTCAGGCTGTGCCTGAAACCTGTTGCACGTTCCCATTTCTCTGCCTTTGCTTTCATTCCCTGCCTGGAATTGTTTTCTTCCCGGCTTTCAGAACTACATCCCTGTTCTGGACCAGCTCACACCCCGCCTTCCATCACCCCATCATGCCTGCAGTCCATGCAGGGCGTGTGGTAGCTGTCTTCCACCGTCAGATGGCTGGGCGGTGTCCCCCTGGTATTATTCCCTGCTCTCAGAATGTAGGGACTGTGTCTCACGTGGGTGTAGGTTTTCCGTATTTCTGTAGCGTTCAATTAGTTTTTGCTTGATCTGAAAAGTGACCTGACTTCATTCAACTCAACTCCCAAGAATTTGAAAACAAGCCTGACTTTTCAAAAACAAACCAACAAACGGAAATTCACACTAAAAGGAGAAAAGTAGTCTGTCCCAGTTTTGCATTTCATCAGAAGTTAAAGCCCGTGCGCCTGCTTGTCCCTCCCTTCAGTGGAAGAGGAGCACCGTTGTACCGGGAGCGCGCCTGTCTCCTCTTGGCCCTCCTGAGTGTAAGGAGTTAAGAAATCTGTGTAATGATTGCCATCTGGTGGAGAACTCACAGCCACTTAGATTTAGCCACTTGCTTTTAATTAAGCACATGTTAGAGAATAGTATTTAAAATTTTTTCAGATCCCATTCTTGTTGGTAAAGTGAATTGATGCTAGTTTTCACATATTAAAATTTCAGTGGAATAACTTGGGAAGAAAAGTTACAGCCACTAAGAAAACAGAATGAAACCCAGCTATGTCATATTCTCTGTTCTTGCCATAATCTAGTCTGCAGAGACCTCGATTGTCTTGTGCCCCTCAGAACATCAAATAGGTCCATGACATTGGATTAGATATTCTCTAGTGAGACATATGTGTACCAAAGGTGGTAGACCCCCTCTTGATACCAAGTACTGTGTCCATCAGGGTCCATTGAAAAGGCCATGGTAGATGTCACAACAGAGGGGAATGAACACAAAGGTGGAAGTGACGAGGGGAGACCTTGAGGTGCTAGATAGTAATGATTCAGGAAGCAGCTGCCACTCCAGGATAAGTTACCATAACCTGGGTGCTCTAAAGAGAGATCCCCATGTCTCTGAAAATGCCACCCTAGTACTTGGACCTCTGATGGGGAAGGAGACATGCACCAGATGGTTGGTGCTCATTTCTCGAGTGTGACCTACTGGTGTGCACACCACTGAAGGGGTACAGCCACTAGTGTGGGCACTTCAGAGGGGCACGAGGGATGTTGGAAACTGGTGATGAATGTTCTCTAGGTTGGTTGGTTAGTGGTACACCAGTGTGTGCACTTGCCAAAACCCATTGAACAACACATTTGAGATCTGTGCATTTTATTATTAATAACTCAATTTCTTTTTTAAAAAAAGTTTCAGCCTTTAAAAAGGGTCTAGTTAAAACCCTTTTTAAAATGTTTCCATCTAGCATGTGGTTACTTATTGAGTCACATAATCTGGCAAATGACGCTGATTTGCTATTTATACCAAACAATCCATTGCTTAGTACTTGTCAGCTTTCACAAGGAACTGAACATTGTGTCCAGTACTTTGCAGAATTCTTTCAGATCCTCTAATGAGAGCTTCAGTAGGAAATGTCACCACAGCCAAAGTGGTTGTCTGTAGACAGATTCTCGTTTTATATTTAACTTTGAAAATATATTTATAATCCTTTCCAATATTTTTTATTGATTTTTGAGAGAGAGAGAAATATACATCGATTTGTTCCACTTATTTATGCATTCACTGGTGATTGTGTGTGTGTGTGTGTGCGTGTGTGTGTGTGTGTGTGTGTGTGTGTGTGTGTGTTTTCCAAAGTTAGAAGCAGGGAGGCAGTCAGACCCACCCACCATGCTCACCAGGGGGGCGATGCTCAGCTCATCTGGGGTGTTGCTCCGTGGTGGCTGAAGCCATTCTGGCACCTGAGGTGGAGGCCATGGAGCCATCCTCAGTGCCTGGGCCAACTTTGCTCCAATGGAGCCTTGGCTGTGGGAGGGAAAGAGAGAGAGAGAAGAAGAAGAAGATGGAGAAGGGTGGAGAAGCAGATGGGCGCTTCTCCTTTGTGCCCTGGCCAGGAATCAAACCTGGGACTTCCACACGTTGGGCTGACGCTCTGCCACTGAGCCAACTGACCAGGGCCTCACTGGTTGATTCTTGTATGTGCCCTGAATGGGAATTGAACCCGCAGCCTTGGCCTATCAAGACAGTGATCTAATCTATTGAACTATCTGGCCAGGGTTCTTTTAAAGAACCATTTTTTCAGTTACACCCCTGGGGTTAGTTTGGTGCAAAAGGAAAATTGGGAGGTAGGCAAACGTTACATCATGTGTGGGCCACATGACCAGCCTCAATTTCCAGCAACACCTAGATCTGCTTGTATGAATTGTTCTACATTTAATAGCTATAGTTATTATCTACTCACAATAACAACTCCTTTTACTGAGCCCTGATCACGTGCCAGTCACTGGAGTTAGGGATATAAATAGATGAATTTTCACATTATCTTGTCAGGTAGGTATCATTATCCTTGTTTTAGAAATGAGAGAGCTGGGAGGGTAAGTAGCCTGTCTCCCAGGACCACACAGCCCGTCAATATGAGAAGCCTGGATTTGGACCCAAGACAGTGTGACTCACAGTCCCAGACTTCCTTTAAAAACAAAGGTGACACCCATGCCAGGCAATATGGTTTAAGCATCTAGAATTCTTTGGTCTCAATACTATATCAATGAGGAAAGGTTTTAACCTTTGGACAACTCTTCAGAAATTGTGACAAATATTAATTGTGGAATCGTGACAACCGTACAACCTAGTTTCATTTCTTCTACCACCGATCAGTGCTTTCTCCCTTTGACCAGTACATGTGGGTTCGAATACATACAGTGTCTTGACACCGGCTGGAAAGAGGCCATCAGACTGAGCAGTCGGGCTGGTTGCTGAGTTTGGTTTTGTAACTTGCTAATAACGCTGTTTTCAGGTGGTCAGAGAACCCTAGAAACTGTAACCAAAGTTAGCACCCTGTCTCCTCGGAGCTATGTATATATACACATCTCTATATATTCTAGACTAACTACTGAGATCTTGACTTAGATTTAATGAGGGGATTTGATTTGAGATATTTTCAGCAGACCTAAAATAACGTCACAGAAAATCTGGGAAGTTATCATGAACGTTTTGAAATATGGCATTTTTACTTTACACTTCACATGGTATCAAACAGCATTTCCAACATCTTATGAAAATATGCAGCATAGTCATTTTTTTTAAAGAGTTCCGGAAAGTGGGGCAAAGGGCAAATAAGCACAGAAAAAAATAAACCAGGGAAGAGAGGTTGGCACGCAGAGTGCACACTGTGATGTGCATGTCGTCAATGGCACCTTGTTTTAAAAGTAAAACCGCGGAGCCCACTTTGCTAAAAATGTGGCTTCTTGATCAGGATCTCCACCTATTGTTTTCAGCAGTGGGAATGTCTTGTCCTTTTTCCTACTTTGTTCTTTCTACCCTGCCTTAGGAAATATTCCACTTGGTTTATGTCCATTGTTTGATGGGCAACCTTCCACAACAAGCTGAGACCATGAAAAATTATTTGAGTGTTTTTAAACAAGTGATGGGGCGGGGGAGCATTTGAGGATCCATTTGTCAAATTCGCTGGAACATCTATGTGGGCAAACTCATGTTTCCAGTCTGGGACTCCGACCCAGCAGTCAGCTGTGTAGAATTCTCAGATCTGTTTGACTTATGCCGGGACCTGTGGTATCTTTAGCAGCTCACTGTGTAGGGTGACACCCGCTGGGGGAGTTGTCCCACACAGCCCATGGAAAACAGCTCCCTTGCACATGTTGATGAAGCTACAATTCAGCTGTAATATCAAAACCTTTATTCTGGAAATACATCTTCCCACTACACATAGTGGACAGGTCCAAAAGGGGGAATGCAGTGTTCCTACCAACTCCTTTTCCCATGAAAATTATGTCGTACACCCTACGTAAAACCATGACTTACACAGCGAAAACACAATAGCGTCCTTTACATCAGCAGTTTAAAGAGCAGAGGCGAATTAAGGTCGGTTGAGGCCACAGGTGCAAAAGAAAATATTGAGCCCCTTAAAAAAAGAGAGACGGGGAAAATAAAAATACATGTTAACCATATTTTTAAATAAATAAAAAGTATTATGTACTATTCATGTTAAAATTGCACATGTGAAACCAAATTTGGTGTCATTAGAAAAAAGTGTTAAGTTGGGGTTTTGTGGGGCCCTTCAGAAGTCTGGGCCCAGGGCGCGCGCACCCGGTGCACCTACCGTTAAATCTGCCTCTGGCTAAGAGATGAGTTGACTATGATAAACTAACATGCCAATACCCCTGCATAGAAGTACCAGTGGGTTTAGAGAAAACGTGAAGTGTTTTCACTTTGTGCCACTGTAAATATGAAAAGAAATAGAGGTAGTAGGCATAATGGTGGGGGGAGGGGCTCACATTCTAAAAACAATATTTGCTGAACTTCCACTTCACTTTTAATGACTTTTCAAAAGCAGACTTTTTTTTTTTTTTTTTTTTTGGTATTTTTCCAAAGTTAGAAGTGGGAGGCAGAGAGACAGACTCCCACATGCGCCCGACTGGGATCAACCCAGCATGCCCACTAGGGGGCAATGCTCTGCCCATCTGGACTGTTGCTCCATTGCAACCAGAGCCATTCTAGCGCCTAAGGCAGAGGGCATGGAGCTGTTCTCAGCGCCCGGGCCAGCTTTGCTCCCAATGGAGCCTTGGCTGCAGGAGGGGGAGAGACAGAGAGGAAGGAGAGGGAAAAGAGAGGAGAAGCATATGGGCACTTCTCCTGTGTGCCTGGCCGGGAATTGAACCTGGGACTTCCACACGCTGGGCTAACACTCTACCACTGAGCCAACCGGCCAGGGCCAAAAACAGACTTTTTTTAGAGCAGTTTCAGGATTGTAGCAAAATTACACAATGAATACAAAGTTCCCACATGCCCCATGCTCCTGTCCATAGTTTCTCCTGTCCATAGTTTCTCCTGTCGGCCACAGCTTGTATTAGTGAGGTATAATTGTTACAATTGATGAATCAATATTAATACATTATTATTAAGTCTGAAGAGCACATTAGGATTCGCAGCTCTGTGAGTCTTGACAAATGCGTAATATCTGTATCCACCGCTTACAGGATCGTACAGAACAGTGTCACTGTCCTGAAAATCCCCCATGCTCCATCTGCGCCCCTCCTCCCCTCTCCACCTCCCACCCATGCCTCGCAGCAACCACTGGTCTCTCTGTTGTCTCCAGAGTTCTGTCTTTTTCAGAATGACATACTCTTGGAATCATATCACATGGAACCTTTTCAGATCGGCAGGTGTAGCAATATGCACATCAAGCTTGTATTGCGTCTAAGATTTTGCCCTTTTTATTGCTGAATAATATTTCATTGTCTGGATGCACAGCAGCTTGTTTACCCATTCACCCATTGAAGGACATCTTGGTTGCTTCCAAGTGTTGGTAAGAGGAATAAAACTGCCATAAACATTCATGTGCAGGTGTTCACATGGACATAAGTTTTCAGTTCCTTCGGATAAATACCAAGGAGCAGCCATGCTAGATGGCGTGGTAAGCCTATAGTTAACTTTGTTAGAAACTGCCAAACTGTCTCCCAAAGTGGCCATGCCATTTTGCATTCCCATGTGCAGCAAATGAGTGTTCCTCTTGCCTGACACTCTCAGCAAGTTAATGTCATCAGTATTTGGAGTTTTGGCCATTATCACAGGCACAGAGCGGTATCTCGCTGTTGTTTTAATTCGCATTTCCTTGTTGACATGTGAGGTGGAGCATCTCCTATGCTTACTTGCCACCTGTATGTCTTCTTTGGTGAGGTATCTCTTCAGGGCCCTTGCCCATTTTTTAAATTGGTTTGTTTGTTTCCTATAGAGATCAGGAGAAAGGGACTGAATATTTGTTGGACAACTGTATGAGGAACCAGATACTAATTTGAACAGGCAAAGTTTAATATAAAGAATTATTCACTGTGACAGGAGGTTGGAGTAACAAAGGATTAGCTTAAAAAACGTAATGTTTAAGATCTACTTTCTTGGCAACTTTCAAATAGGCAGCCCGGGTTGTTTTAAATTATACTCCAGTCTAAAAAGACAAACACTGAACAGTCCTCTGAACTCCAGCAGTGTCCAAGAATTTGGCCATGGAATCTTTATCAAGCTTTTCGGTTTAGAACATTGACTCAGCAGAAGAAAATGTATTTACCAAAAAGATGCCTTTTTAAAAGCTCCCCCTTTTAGCTCTGGGCCATAAAAACCATCTGATTTACAAAGATGGGATGGCCATGACCCTTAAATGCATCTAAATCATGGATCATATATCAAAAAGGAGGAAAGAATGAGGGATCCATAAAGCCTGGGCTCAGACAGAAACACTAGATCACATCTTGTCCGTGTGGTCTTGAACAACTGACCTTCCCCGAACCTCAGTTTCTTCATCAGTAAGACACGATCAGAGGCTCACTTTTCTATTTTGCTGACCAAGTGCTGCTGAGAGCTATGGAAGGACTTTGTAAGGCTGTAAGGCAAAATACAAACTGTCATCCCCTTCCACTAAGGACTGCTTCAGAAAGCTGAGAGACAAGTCAAGATATACTGAAATTTTATCTAGGCAGTTTAGGACAGTATCACAAAAAAGGTAAAGCAAAAACCAAAACAATGCAATAAAAGTCCTCTACAGATGTTTTCGCTCTTGGACTGCACTGCTGTTGGCAGACAAAGGTGTCCGTGCTTATGGGGCGTGGTGACGCTGGCAATGGGCACCGACAGCGGCGCCCTCACAGCCTCTTCCCGCGGGTCCCGTGTTGCTTTGAGCAGATTTACCTTCCACCGCTGAAACATCTTCCCCAACACCCCACTTTCAGAACCAGCAGCAGCCACAGTTGCTTCTTACAGATGCATTCCCAACTCTGATTCCTAAGATCAGCTGCTAGTCTAATAACTCTATGGTTTTATGTCCCCACGGCAGTAGCTGAACCCACCCTCGTTGCTCCATGAATTTAAATGCTCATGTTCTATTTCATCCTTGCCCACCTGAAAGGACACTTTAGAGACCAGCCAACGCCATTATTTCCCAGATGAGAACGGTGAGATGAGGAGAGGAGCAGGCTCCCAATCCGCTGGCTGTCACACGTCTTACAGGGAAGAACACTTCTGTCCGTAAATAGTTTCCCTGAGATAGTCCTGTGGCAAGCATATGTTCCCAACTCTCATAACCAGCTGCCTGCTTGACATCTCCAGATGGATGACTAATACATTTTCTTCAGCTTAATTTGTCCAAGCAGAACTCCTGATTCCACCCACCCACTTGAACTTGGCCCTCCCCCAACCTGCCTGATTTTGGTTAATTGGCCACTTCCCCAAGCCCAAAACCCAGCATCCCACTTCATTTCTTTCGTTCTCTGACTACCCCGTTCAATCCACTAGCAAGTCCTAGGGCTCTGCCCTCAAAATATATCCAGAATTTGTCTACTTCTTACCACTTTGATGATTACCAGCAAGCTACTCTCACCTCTCGCTTAGGTTTCCATGACAGCCCCCGACTAGATTCTCTAGCTCCACACTTCTTCTCCTTGAATCTTTTCTCCACACAGTAGCCAGAGTGAACCTTTAAAACCACAAATCAGATTACATCTCTCTACTACTCAAAGGGCTCTCTGATACTGCTCCTCTCATCATGAAACCCAAGCTCCTTCCTTGCCTTGTTCTATGATGGACCTGCCTACTTCTCCTATCACTGTCATCTTAACTCTATTCTAGTCACAGAGGCCTTCCAGCTGTTTCTACAGCACTCTGAGCTCATTTCTGCCTCAGGGCATTTGCACTTGCTGTTTTCATTCCTAAAATGCTCTTTACCAGCATCTTGGCATGGATTCTTGTCTTGCTGTATCCAGGTTCTGATTGAACTGACCTTGACCACTCTCTAGAAAAGAGTATACCCCACCAGTCCAATCCTTTACCCCGCTTTATTTTTCTTTATAGCCCTATCTCCACAGGAAATTATGTTATATACTTGTTTATTATGTACCTTTCACACTGGTACTTAAGCTCCATCAAGAGAGGACCTTTGTCTTGGTCCTTGCTTTATCCAGGTGCCTGAAACAAGATCTATCATATACCAATAGCATTTTACAATGCCTGTCACAAAATATTCATTGAATGAATGAATGAGTGAATGAATGAATCAGCCAATCAGCACATAAAATTTGGGACAGTCCAAAATTTCTTGAGAAACAACTTGTGAACTTGCAGGCATACATGTCATTTTCTTAACACATGGTTCTCACAGAGACAATTTTATCTATGATGAATCTATTCAAGAGTCACTGTACTTAGAAAGGAGAGTGATAACAAAATGTTAAAAATGCATTTTGTGCAAAGAACGTACTCACTGAACTCTGGGAGTCCTGGTTGGCTCTTTGTATTTATACAGGCACAGACACAGGTGCTTTCCTGGATCCTGTGGGTGCCAGCAGAAAGGTGAGTCAGTCCTAACCATGTGGAGGGTTCCATGTCTGAAGCAGGATTTAGGGTCTCTCCACAGTCCATTTCCACAGAGGATCTCCAGGAATTCCTTGGCAAATGGGTCTCTGACCTGCAGAGGGAGCTGATGGCACATATCCATTCTGGAAAGCCTTGGGAAACTGGGGTCCAGAAATTTATGCCTTCAAGTGGGATGGATCAAAGAGGTCATTGGGTTTTATAAACATCCAAGATGTTCCCGTACTCCTGCCAGAGTCAGAGAAATTAAAAAAGATTCTTTAGACTCAAAATGTCAAGTGGTCAAATTGGGTTTGTACAGCCCATATAACACAGGATTTTATCTCAACTCTGGGGCCACTTCCTCTTCATGGAGAATTCCTTCCACCTTGCCCAGAAACATGGCCAACGTAGCAGCTCCAAATGATGGTTAAGAATGCTAAAGAAACATGCTGTTGAACTCCGGCCCGGAAGCACAAAAAGGCAGTTTTCATCATCATACAGAAACCCTGTGAGTTCACCGAGAGAACCCCAGAACTCTGCATCACGCAAGTGGAGAGCAAATCAGTATGACCTTCCTGTTCAGTGATCTAAAATTACTAGACAAAAAGGAAATCGTTGCAATTAATATGATAGTACTGCTGAGTCAGAATTAATTCTCAAATCTTGCTTCTAAATGGTATTAGGTAAGGACTATTCTGGTAATTTAGGAACTAGTTTATTTTTGTCTCCTCATTCACCTTCTGCAGTCAACCTCACCTGAAGACTGACATCTTGTGGGTACAAAATAGCTTTCAGTAGGTCCTGGAGCTCCTTCCTTCACACCCAACAAAAACAGGAGTCTTAGTTTCAACATTTTTGCTCAGAGGCTGATCTTCACTCTGATTGGCTGCTTAGTGGGCATCCTCCCAAGCCAATCATAGTGCCCAGATGGATGGAGTGCACTGATTAGCCAAGCCAGGTCATGAGTTTAACATCAGAAGTTGGGAGGGAGAGTCTACTTGCTTGGAACCTAGTACTTGGAGCTTATGAACTGCTCATTACATTCACTCTCTCCTGTGTGCCGAATACCTTTGTCAGCAGTTCTATCAAGGCACCCAGCATCCCTTCATGTGTTTTATTTGAGTGTCTGTACCTCCTCAGAAAACTCCTTGGGATCAGAGATTGTCTCTCCCAAACTGTTCATATAGTTGGTTCATAAGTTTTGTTGATGTGAATTACATTTTAAAAAAGGAAATGAAGGAAAAGTTCTTCTCATACTTTTAAATTCCCAAAGGATCCATTACAGTGTTTTCTGCACATTGATTAATCCTTTCTCCAGTAAGTAAGGCTAATCTCAGGCTGAATTAAAGGCTGTCACGTGCTGTAACCTGATACATCTAGAACATTTTTGTCATTTAAAAACTAAATCAAATGTCCACTGCATTTTTGGTGAGTGAATGTGTGGATAGTTATAAATAGAGACAGAAAAACACTGGGGTTGTGTGAACTCAGTTGGCAGGGAACCTGGATCCGGACCCCCAAATATAGCCTGCTGACACTTTGTCACAGGAATTTTTTTTTCACAGTTCATCATTTCAAACATTCTAGGCAACCACGCTGAATATTTGTTCAACAGTACATTTTTTCCACTTTGTCTTTTGGCCCAATGTGTGGTTTTTATTTAAAAGAGAGATGAAAATCTCAGACACAGATAAATGTATACCCTGGCACTTGGCTATAATAGAATCCTCTATAGGCAACTCTGTCTCACGTCCATGGGATTAGTTTAAACAAGGAAGTTCCCGGAAGGCCTCTGTCTCACACTCAGCTCCCAGAGCTTGAGCCAATGGCAGGAACCCGGAGGAGAAGCCAAGGTGGTGGGCCACAGACATTAGTTCCCATCCAATAGAGCCCAACAGGAAAGGGACGTTCAGGCAGGAGCTTCTCTACAAGAGATGGGGTCTGGAAAGCCCGCATCTTTGAGCTGTCTGGTGGCTGCTGAAGCATGTGGTCACCCGTGCGAAGCCCCTTGCCTTTTCCCATTGTTGTCACACTGTTGTGACACTTCTGTTCCTCTCTCTTCCCCTCTGGGTCTCCAGGCCCCACCCGGTTTTCCAGGTCCAGTCTCACTGCCGGATTGGACATGTCTGATTACAGTTGATTAGACATTTTCCAACAGACGGTTGGATCCATGTCCAAAAGGCAACTGGATCACAGAGTTTGAGGTGAGAGCAGACTTCCCCGTGGGTACCATGTAATCAGTGAGTGTGTAGATTCCCAGGCTAGACCACTGAAGCCCACGTAACCTAGTTGTGCTAGTGATATCCTGGGGGTGAAGGGAGAGAGAGAGAAAGAAAGAAAGGGAGAAGCATCAACTCGTTGTTCCATTTAGTTGTTCCATTTAGTTGTACATTCATTGATTGTTTCTATTACATGTCCTGACCAGGGATTGATCCTGCAACCTTGGTATACCCGGACAATGCTTTATCCACTGAGAAACCCAGCCAGAGCCTGGGGTCAGCTTTTGAAAGAAAATAGACCTGACTGGCATCTTCAGTTAGCCCTTCATTCTTGGTCTTGCCATCTTCCTCCTGTCTCATGCAACTGGGGTGAATGATCATAAATGAGCCCCCATCAGCACTCTGTGAGAACGTCACACCTTCTTGAGTATCCATAGCAGTGCTAGGCTTCCTGCCTCCAGACCTCTTTACAAGTGGAAAAAAGAAAAAGAAAAAAGAATAAACCTGGTGGAATAATCCGCTATAGGCAGGTTTCCGCTGAATACAGCAGAGCCCCATCCTAATCTGGTTTGTGATCATTATTTTTGTAATTCCAGGGGTACTGACTTCTGATTTTAAACAACTTGAAGCAGAAATTTCTTGACCACTCAGAGGCCACTGGTACACCTTGCTAATCCTGGTGTCCCTCCCTTGTTAGGCCACGTGGAGAGGGTGGGCTGGGAAGAAAGGACAATGGAAGCACCTGATGGATTAAGAGGCTGGAAGGAGGGCAACAGAGGCTCTCAAGAGGGATGCTTCTGTTTTCAAATGGATACAAACTAAAACTGTCCCCAGTAGGGCCACTGTCCTTGCTCTCAACTCTGAGATAATCCCAGTCTACCTGGCCGTGCATACTCCACTAGCCATTTTCTTTCTGCCAGGAGCTTGGAGCACCTGGAGTCTACACCAGCTCTGTCCGAGTCAGCCTCCACCCACCCTCCGCTCCTGTGGGAGGAGCGTTGGTCATCGTGTGGCTTCAGCCAGGGCCCCTGGCTTGCTCCCAGCAAACAGAGCCCAGAGGCTGCGAGGGCAGGGCGGGGTCTGTTCCGGGGAAGGAGCTCCAAGGGGCTGCAGCAGAGCCTTGTGCCCAAGCAGTGAGAATTGTGTGCTATATCTGGTCACAGAGTTGCATCTTTCAGCAGCACTGGGATTAGCAACAAAGGACAATGGGCTTTGCCGAAGACCAAAGACTGAGTCACTGCTGTAATGCTGGAGAGAAAAGAGAAGGATCAGAGGCGATCTATGAGCAGGAACAGCCTTAATTACTATTATTATTTTTAATAAATCTAATAATAGAATTACTATCATACTTCTTTTTTTTTTTTTTGCCCAGAGTGCTTTCACCTGTATTAACTTCTCACACCGTCCCTCTGAGACAGGGCAGGCCAGGCTGTTAGGTTCTCATTTCACTGAGTCTCAGAAAGCACTGCCCGCTGTGTCGGATCGCACAGGAAATCGGACATGGTTCTCAAACTAAAAGCAATACCAGTAACAGCTATGTCATCCCGGCCCTCCGCAGGAAACAGAAGACACTCTTTAAAGGGGTGATTCATGGGAGTATAAACGAAGGACCTGTTTACAGAGGTGTCCACAGCGTCAGGGGAAGCCAGTGTGGGATAGTGCAGCCTTTGGGGGCCAGCAAGAGCCTTGTCCAGAGGGGCAAAGGGAGGGAACAGTTATTGGAACTCCAGCGAGAGCTGTGTCCACAGGAGAGAGCCACTGGCAGGAGCCCTGGCCACATGCAAGCAGTGGACACCCCACCATTGTTTCCTCCTACCCCCTCCCATTTCCTGTTGATGCCTCCCATTGGCCAAACCCGCCTGGAAGCCAGAGGGCAAGTCCGCCCAGTGCCTGCGGTGGTGAGATCAGCTTCCACACAGAGAGCAGAGGGTGAGGACTGCGGGTGGATCTGGTGGGAAATGGAGAGAGCACCTGGTCACAGGCTGCTGGGCCTGTGCTACATGGCAAAGAACCCATCCTCGGGGGCTTAAACCATGGGCTCACGCATGCCTGGTTATACTCCCGTGCAGTTACTATGAAACCTCAGCTGGCCAATTCACCTGGGGTGGGGAGTGAAACTCTGGTTTCCTATCATTTAACTTCCTGTGTATGGGGCACCTCTGTTCTGACAGGTGTCAGGTACTTCATCTCAGGCCATTCATGGTTTCTTCGGCCAGTTCTGGATCCTGGCACAATCTACCTCTGGACACTCTGTCCCTGGGTGCTCCAGCCACGTGGGCGAAGTTCATCTACGTGGCTCCCGGGTGCTCAAGGCTTTTTTTTTATCCACACTCCCGCAAGGATAGCTCTCGAGGCATCTATGTCCCCATCTGGTCTCTGTCATTGGATCAGATTGATGAGTGCCTGTCCCCCCTATAAGATCTCCCTAGGTCCTATTCTCCTTCAACCCTCTTGAGGGCACAGAGTAGTTGACTGTCGCCCATACGTCACTCTGGTGAGGGTGAGGTGGCAGTGTTGTCTCTAAGGGCTGTCTCAATCCTGCAAGCATGTACCCTTCTTTCTTCCACATCCAGTGGGTAAATTCTCTCTGAAACTTGTCACCTCAGGGCTCCACTCTGGAAGCAAGGCTGAAGGCCTCTGTGGACCCAAATTCCTGAAAGGATCTGGAGTTTTTGTTATACCCAGTCCCCTAGGGGTCTGGTCCAACATCCTTTCCTTGGGGTCACGTGGTGATGTCGACCAAATGCTCTCACTTCCCTTCCTTCTCTCCTACCTTCTGCACCCCCATCTCACCCCTCCTGCCTCCCCCGACCCTACCCTTCCTGCCACTGACTCCAGCCTGTGGAATGTTTAAGCAATAAATAAATAGTTCAGAGTGTTGGGAAAATGGCTCTGAGTAATCAGGTCTGCTTATGTTTGTGCATAAACTTTACCCCTTAAAATTTTCAAGTATTATTAGGACTTTGAAGCTCAAAACCCAAGAATTGCTCTGTCATTTTCTTGCCTTTGGCCATGGTATCCTTTCCCTGGGGTAGGAAACCCCAGGGACCCCGTGAAAGAGAAGCCTCTCAAGTTACAGGGACTTCCCAGAATGGAAATGATAACAGCTAATGCAGAGGAGGATTTAGGATTTACCACAAGGCTAGTAAGGCTAACGATTCTAATGAAGTTGAAATTTCAGGGTCCCTCACTTGAACGGGCCCCTTCTAAGACCTAGCAATGGAGTCATAGATCCATGTTTTTATACTGAGCAAAGTTGAAATGTCTGAACTGCTGTAGCAGGTGGCAGAGAAAGGGATGAACAGGCTTAGGGAAGTGGGTACCCTGGAATGGCTACATCATCTGCAGACAGGCAACCTGCCAGAGGCTTCTGTTCTATGGAAAGGCTCGGAAGACGCCTCATTCACGAAGGCCATCAGGCATGCAAGAGGAAGAGCAGGGTCGCCAGACTGAACAAACAGAAACATAGGACATCCACTTAAATTTGTATATCAGTTAATGAATACTTTCTTAGTATATGTATGTCCCAGTATTGTATGGGACAATGTGGCAACCCAACAATTATAATTTTCCCTAGTAGTGACTTGGGAGAGTGCTCCAGTCTAGGGAAAGCCCCAGCTGCACAATGACTGAGGCTTTTGAAAAACAGGGAAGCCAGTAGCAGGTACAGAACAACGTATTCAGGACAATGGATGCCATGCTTGCAAAGAATAAGTTTTAAGTACATGTATGTCCCATGCAATATTTGAGACATACTTACACTTCTTAGACTTACAAATTATTCATTGTTTATCTGACATTCACAATTAACTGGGCATCATAAAAAACAAACTTTAATCAACCATGCTAAGGAATAGATTCAGTCGACTTTGTGATCTCTCTATAGAAAAGGTGGTCACATTTTGCGACAGCATGGATGGACCCAGAGGGCGTTATGCTAAGTGAAATCAGTCAGACAGAGAATGACAAATACTGGATGATTTCACATATATGTGGAATCTAAAGAACAAACAAACAAACAAAATAGAAGCAGACCTCATAGATGCAAACAACAGACAGTTGACAGAGGGGAGGGGGTTGGGGGGACCAGGTGAAAAAGGTGAAGGGATTGAGAAGTACAGATTGGCAGTTACAGAACAGTCACAGAGATGTAAATTATGGCATAGGAAAATGTAGCTAATAATATCCTGACGACTAAGGATGGTGCCAGGTGGGCCCTTGAAAAATCAGCGACGCCTCTGTGTAAAGTACATGGTTGTCTAACCGCTATTCGGCACATCTGAAACTAATATAGAATAATAGTGTGAACTGTCATTGAAAAAGAAAAAGATGCTGTTACCAAATCAGTGTCATATAATGAGGGTATCAGCCAAAAAAAATGTAAGAAAAGGTATTATAGAAGCATATATCAGTTAATAAAATATGTTATTTTTCTGGAGTTTGTGATACTTTTAATACTTGTTGGCTTTTGAATTGTAATTTGGTACGATGTTCCAAAATAAGTATTCCCTCTCATATTTAACTTTGTAATTGTACATTTGCATTCTTCTTCATAAAAAGACCCTTCCAAATAGAATAAGCTTCAGGCCCCACAAAACCTGAGCCCTCTGCTGAGTGCATATAGTTACTGTGAGTCTATGTATTGTTTTTCGCACCTGGGATATGGGCCAATTGCCTCTGTTTTACAGAAAAGATAAATCAAGACCCAGGGACAAAGTTGCTTACCTATTCCTTCTCAGAATGCTTTCCCTTTGGGTTCTGACACCCACTGGTTTCCTGGTTCTCAGTGTGTTCCTAGGTCCTCCTACTGACTCCACCACCCAGCCCCCCTAGGAACAAGTAGATAGACACTAAATAGGAAGAGATACCTCTTCAATAAGCCTCCACTGTAGAGGGTCTGCCCCTTAGGCTCTGAGGGCAAGGGTCTGGCTGGGATGGCCGCACAGGGGCGGGCCCACACAATCAGCTTTTGCAGGAGGACAAAACAGAGTCACCTAGAGGCTCTGGGTCCCAGACTCAGACCTGAGGACCCAGGTTAACTGCCAGTGTGGGTGTGGCTTAACCCTACACCACAAACACCCAGGAGGACAGTGGTGAAGGACTACAGGCCTGGGCTTCCTCATTTCTTAAAACTGGGCTGTCCCCCCAGGAAAGGACTTTGCTGGGTATAGCCAGGGTCTAATTCGGGTTCAGAATGGCCACAGAAGGTCCTTCATCTCTCACTCATCTTTGGCCATGAGCACCTGGACGCCATTTTGGCTAATCAAGGCTGCTGAGAATCCCTAAAGCCTCTGTTCTTAGAGCATTAAAAGCCTAAATATTACTAACGCTGGTGATTCTTGGGGCCACTCCAGTGAAATGGAGAATCAATGGGAACAATGTACTCACTTTTCCCAAAAATCCAAATGTATCTAATTTAAGCACTGCCATTTGGGCTGAGGTTGGGTGCATTTTATTTTATTTTATTTTATTTATTATTATTATTATTGTAAGGTATTTTTCCCTGCCGAGAAAGAAGGAAGGGGCCATAACCACAAAGTGTGGAATAGTAAAGGCTTTATTTAGTACCACACTGCCCGGAAGATGTTCTCTGGTCCCAGGGGGCAGGGGTCAGAGAAGTTGCATGGGATGATTTGCATGGGGAATATTTAAAGGGTCTGTAGGATGGGCGAGCTAATATGACGTGGCAAAATCTCACTGGCTGACGGACAGTCGCTCTTTTCCAAAGGACTCCTGGGAAGTTTCTTTTGGCATGCTTGGTTGTGGGCGGCTCTAGCCAAAGTTCCTGGGTCTGAGTTCCTCACGTGACCTTCCCCCATTATCTACCGGCCTTACATTCCGATCTTTTGTGTTAATTAGGGGTGCTGCTTATTTTTCTGGCTACTTCCTGCTGATTAGGGGCATCGTGGGGAGGGGGAGATCGGCAGGTGATGGCTTTGAGGGGTGTCAGGAGAAACATCTGTTTGGCTGTGAGTTGAGAAACTTCACGGATGCGGTTCTGTAAGAATTTAAAAAAGAGAAGCAAATATGAGTTATATGCTGATAATTAGAAGAAGATTTAGGATAGGGGCAGCCCAGGTAAGAATGGGTGGCTGCCATCAGGAGTTCTTAATTTTCTCACAGACGGTTGAGGAGATCGAAGCTTCTTTCCTCAGGCCAGTCTTACTAAACAGCATTGTTCCCTGCTTCAGCTCACTCTGGAGGCAGGTTCCTGGTGGGAGGGACAGGAGTAACAGGAGGGTCTGCAGGGCCCAACCTTTTAGTGAGCCACAGATGAGTAGGGTCCGGTGGTTCTGACTGCAAGTGATCCTGTATGGGAGCAAGCTTGAGGCGAGAGACAGGATTAGAAATGAGGGTAGTATTGATTATGGGGGAGCCCTTGGTATTGAGGAATGGTAAGAGTAAGAGGGAAGATGCTGTCAGCTGGATAGTGGCTCCGAGACTGTGTAGAATGTCTCGACCCAGAAGGGGTACAGGGCACAGTGGCATAATTAAGAATGAGTGCAAAAAGGGGATTCTGTCCAAACTGTATATCGGGGGTGGCGTGTGAAAAGGAAAAGAAGGGGTTTCATCCATTCCCATAACCAAGACCTGTGAGGGAATTAGAGGTCTAGAGTGTGGTGGCAAAACAGAGAAGGCAGCTTCCATGTCCACAAGAAATGAGATGGACTTGTCCATTTCTGCAGCATTACCCTGGGGTTTGGTGAGGCTGATGGGGATCTCCAAGTCCAGGGCATCAGTCCTAGGAGTTTGAGCAATGGACCCACCTGGCTGGCTTGTCCTCCATGTAGAGATGTTGAGGATGAGCCTGTTGCCCAAAGGGGCAATCGTTTTGCCAGTGACCGGGCTGCTTGCAGTCAGGGCAGGGCTCAGTGGGCAGCCACAGGCAGGGACACTGTCGGGCACAGTGATTCTACTTGCCACACTTAAAGCAAGCTGCTGGTTTGGACTTGGGTCGGGCACTTCCTGTGCCAGCCTCAGGGCTGCCACAAGAGCCTCGGTTTGGAGTGTTACCTTCTGCTGCGTGTAGGCCTGGCGAATAGCCTTGACCTGTTTCTACTAGTCGTGAACCTTAAAAACTTTAAATGCCATGTTCACAGATCTCGGATAAGGGTTTGGGGGTTGAGAATAAGAGGAGGTGGTCTCCTGGGGAGCCCGGCACCCAGATCCATCAGGAAACGCTGGAGCCAAAGGCAGGACAGGGCCAGAACTTCCAGCAAGAAAATTGGGGTTGGGTCTTGGGGTCCTGCAAACCAGTGTAAGGGCCAATGGCAGGCTGAGACTGGCCTGACGAAGAAAGGGCTTAAGAACACAGTGGACAAGGGAGGGGCCCTGGCCAGCAGGGGAGGAGAAAGAAAGACTGGTATTTTCAGGTGAATGAGAAACAGGATCCTGCAAAGGGGGGGGGGGATCTTGGAGGGAAGAGACCTGAATGGAAGAAGTCTGCATAGGGACTAGAGAGGGGTCCCGAGAGAGGGGCGCCCCTGGGGGTCAGGCAGGAGGGTGAGAGAGTTGGGAGTCCACGGAGAAGAAACGATCAGGAGCAGAGGGTTTAGGTGAGGTTTCCCTGGCCAAAAAGGGCCTGCACGTAGAACAGGCAGCACAGAGATTAGGACGGGAGCGCAAATATTAAAAGCCCTGAATGTAAGGGATCTCCAACCAGTTCCCAGTTCTTTTGGCAATAGTTAAATTGGTGAGGGTGTTAAAACCGAAAGTCCCTTTAGGAGGCCACCTGGTCCAATTATCCAGTGGGTTCTGTGGCTGGGCCACAGCGAAGAACAGTTTCTTCTTCTTTAGGGAGGGAGAGATTTCAGATAAGGCAACTCCAGGAGTGTTTTTGGATTAGGTTTAGATTCCTGTGACTCCAAGGCCACCCTCAGTCCTCAGAGTGGTCAGAATTGAGAATTGGCATCCTGCAATTCAAGCTCTGGCCACCAGACAGATAGGGAAAGTGGATGTGCTCGGGACGTCTCCATGGGCTCACACGCACTTGGAACAGAACGGAAAAGAGGTCCCTGACATAGCTGTGGTTTCAGACAGGGAGTCTTGGTGGAAAGAATGGAAGGGAGGCTGGAAGCAGGGGACTTACCGCACTGTGTGCCGAATTAGGTAGAAAGTCAGAGGTCCTGGTTCTTTCTCAGAAGGGAAGGGGAGAGGAGCAGCCCTTGCAGACTTCTGACTCCTCCCGAGTTTTTGGCACCAAAATGTAAGGTATTTTTTCCTGCTGAGAAAGAAGGAAGGGGCCATAACCACAAAGTGTGGAATAGTAAAGGCTTTATTTAGTACCACACTGCCCTGAAGATGTTCTCTGGTCCCAGGGGGCAGGGGTCAGAAAAGTCACATGGGATGATTCACGTGGGGAATATTTAAAGGGTCTGTAGGATGGGCGAGCTAATATGACGTGGCGAAATCTCACTGGCTGATGGACAGTCACTTTTTTCCAAAGGACTCCTGGGAAGTTTCTTTTGGCATGCTTGGTTGTGGGCAACTCTAGCCAAAGTTCCCAGGTCTGAGTTCCTCATGTGACCTTCCCTCATTATCCACCAGCCTTACAATTATTATTATTTGTTTTATTTGCTGTGAAATATTCTTTATGAAATCACGGTGAGAGTGGTAACCTGTATTTGGTGTTGCCAGGAGCAGGACATTGTGCTATGAACGTTGCACACAGTCTATCTCATTTAACCACCCCAAGCACCTTAAAGGGGGGGGGTTGCTATTAAGAATCTAATTCTAATTTTACTTCCAAAGAAACTACGACGTATGGGAGTAGATGCTTCCTGCTCCTCCCCTCTTCTCTCTCTCTTCCCTCTCTAAAATGAATAAATAAAATCTTAAAAAAAAAAAAAAAGGCCTGACCTGTGGTGGCGCAGTGGATAAAGCGTTGACCTGGAATGCCAAGGTCGCCAGTTCAAAACCCAGGGCTTGCCTGGTCAAGGCACATATGGGAGTTGATGCTTCCTGCTCCTCCCCTCTTCTCTCTCTCTTCCCTCTCTAAAATGAATAAATAAAATCTTTAAAAAAAAAAAAAAAAAAAAGAAACTACAGGTTGGCGCCTGCCCCACCTGCAGCGTGTCCCGGAGTCAGTCCAAGCTGGGCAGCCTAATTGCACTGCACATACTTGCTCATCGCACACCTGCCTCTGGAGAGGAAAGGCAGTTTATGAATGTTTATGTCCTCATCCCACAAAATTCAAGGCTGGCGGCTTAGGTTTGGGTCTCATGCTTTTTTTTATAAAAAGCTTGTACTTGCCTGACCTGTGGTGGCACAGTGGATACAGCCGTCGACCTGGGAACACTGAGGTCGCCAGTTCAAAACCCTGCACTGGTCTGGTCAAGGCACATATGGGAGTTGATGCTTCCAGCTCCTCCCCCCTTTCTCTTTCTCTCTCTCTTTCTCTCTCTCTCTCTCTCTCTCTCTCTCTCTCTCTCATTCTGTGTCTCCTCTCTAAAATGAATAAAATAAAAATTAAAAAAAAAAAGCTTGTACTGGTCTAGAGATCTGGCTTCCCAGTGGCCATTGAGATAGCCCATCCGATCCACTTGACGGGCACCAGGAGGTTGTTGAGGTACCCAGTGCCACCCAGCAGGTTAGAAGCAAAGTTAGACAAAGAGAGGACTGGACCTGGCCTGGCAGATTGCCAGCATGTGTGAGACACAAACATTTGGATGTTTCCTCTGATCTGGACAATGGCGGACTAAAAGGAAGGCAGCCGCTAGAAACACCTTCAGAAAACAGCTCTTCTAACCAATGTCTCTCCAGGGACAGCCTGGCTTTGACGTTGTGTTTCTGTGCAGCTCCAGGAAGGTCTCCACAGCCCTGGAGAGAGTGGGAACATGCAGGCTCTGGCTCCCACTGAGCAGATGCGGCCTCTCAGGCAACAGTGGAGAGTCTGGGGCACATTCTCCCCTCTTCCTTTGCAGGTACCTCCTCCCACTCAAGGAGATGCCTTCTAATTGGCTGTCTCCATGGCAAAGGTGAGATGGTTCCCATGGCAACAGCAAGGGAGTGCTGCTTGTTTCCTTGGTGATGATGAGAAAGGTGAGGCAGTCAGGCTCAGAGTATCTGTCCCCTACCCCAGCTCCCACCCTGCAGAGGTCACACCTTACACTGGGCTTCTTGGATTAGAGACTTGCATGACAATAAGGACAGTGTTACAAATGATAGACTCTCTCCAGGCCAGTAGACCAGTGCACCGCTCAGGCTCTAGGTTCAAGCTGACTTGTGTTTGGGCACATAATTGCACCCTTTGGACTCTCAGCTGCCTCTTCTGTAAAATGGGGCTGATAAGAAGACCAATCTCTTATAGTTAGAAGGAAATAAGTGTGACAGTACATTTTAACTGTTACCATTAGGTGGCAACTTTCTTGTCACACACTGATAGCCACTGTCATTACAATGCAGAGAGATAGGTGAGTTGGATTTCATAAGATCATTTCAGAGATGAGGAAGCTAGAGCCCAGGGACAGTGAGGGACTCTGCCTACTTGAGCCCCAGCATTATTAAGAGGCAGGAACCAGAGCAAGAAGCCAGATACTGGGACTCGCAGTTCAGCACTATTTCCACTCCCTCAACCCTCTTGCACAGTGGGCACACCGACGGCTAGCTGGGCCAGCCCTTGCTTCCCTGCTCGATCAAAGACCCCAGGAGCTGAGCATGTAGGTCCTCCTCCTTCCCCGTGCCACTCTTGGTTTGCACCATAAACCTAGACCAAGTCAATGCAAACCTCTCGATGATGCTCAGACCAATGAGCCAGCACAAGACAGGAAACAGTGTATGAGTTTGGTGAGGAATTCTTGACCCATTAATGACTGGAGTCAGTCTAGACTAAAGTCTGGAATGCTTCACTGTCTCATGGAATGGTTTTGGCACCACACGGCCCCTAATGGCATTCCTCATACATACAATTGATGCATTTGTCACCTGTATGATCTATTAGTTATACAGAAGATGATACATCGTTGTGGAAACACTACAGCTTTAGAACTAACCAAACTTGGAATCAAATCCTAAATCTCATTACATACTAGCAAGGTGATTTTGGATGAGTTGATTAACCTCCTTGAGCATCAGTTTTCTACTCTATAAAATGGACATAGAATAAATGTCTCCTACAAAATTTGTTGTGAAGTTCAGGGATAAAATACTTAGTTACATGAAAGTCATTCAGCCATTGGTAGCCTCTCTTATTAACTACAGATTGTCCCCTCACTTTCACAGTTGGTTGTATTTCCACCTTTCTTTTTCATCCTCGGGTGCGGTGTGTGGTCCGGGAAGGCAGGACTGTGTCTCACAGGGATCTGCACTGAGTGTGCTGATGTCAGCATAGGTTTTTGGTTGCCTCGCTTGCAGTGCAGGGGAGTACAGGGGTCTATGATGTTAGTTTGTGGCAGAACCATCACTATCTAGGTCAGCAAAGTGAGCTGCCTAGCTAAAATCTGTCACAGCGTGATCCTCAAGGCTGGCTGGCAGTGCCCACTTTTGAGGCTGTTGACCAGATCCACAGGGTAGATCCTGGCAGCAGCTTTGGATGACCTGGTCTTCCCCAGTATTCATGCCTAATTGTATTAGAAGTTAATATCCAACGAAAACCCACCGATAAAATTGTATCTCCCAGGAATTTAGGATTGAGTCCAAGAAAGACTTCAGTGAGTATCCTGATATGCTTAAAATGCTTATATAATAAAGCCTAGAATGGAACATTGGCTATTAGCCACCATGAAGCACTTGATCTTGGGAAAGACACATACATATATGCATACACACACAGAAGCATACATGCACACATGTGCATATCTGTGCACACATGCATACACGCATGCACATAGACTGGTGCACAGATGCAGAATTCAGGCACAGAGTTCTCACATGACGTATCTGAGCCCTTTCTGGATCCCGGCAACATATCTGACCTTAGGTTGGGGAAACACCTTAAAATAACCACCCCCCTTCTGGCTTCTGTTGTTGTTAGACTAGGTCAAGTTTATTTCTGTCACTTGCAAGCAAAGAATCCTAAGTGATGAACTCCCTTTTGGCAGGAAGCACAGTATGGCGGGCAGGATGGATCCTGTGCTCCTCCTGGGGGGATTCAGTTAACCAAGGTTAGGTTCTTCTGACTTCAATTAACAATAATAAAGTAACTCCCACCTGATGAGCAAAAGGGTCATGAACTTTTCTTATCTCAGATCCTCCTCAACATAGAACAGCCTGCAAAGGCAGGTGGACACCAGCTTCTAAGAGCCTCAACCACTGCACTTACTTAGTTCCCGTCCTGAACAGATGCCTGAGAAGCTCACTCCCCTCTGGGGGCAGAAGGGACCTGGTAGCCAAGGATGAAATGCAGCCGTGTGCTGCCCCACTTGGCTAGGCTTTCTGACGAAATTAGTTGCCGAAGAAGGAGTGAGCGGGGTGTCCCTCTGTCCTGGAAGCTGTCCAGTGACACCCACAATAGTCAAAGAGAAGGTCCCAGGGTCTTGGGATTGCCACAGAAAACCAGCCATCCCTAAGAGCCCCCAGGATGGTGAATTCAGAAGCACCAGAGAGAGTGCCAAGATGGTGGCACATGCAAAAGCCAGAGTCAAACCAGTGGTGGCGCAGCTGTGTAGCTTGGAGAAGCCGTGTCCCCAGGGGCAGGGCTGCTCTACCAGTCTCTGAAGGGCTTCCCCGAGGAAGGAGGAGACCATGTTTGCGGGTGTATGCTGGCGCTCCCTGGAAACAGACTCTGAGAAGAGCACATGGACAAGGTTTTGAAGGAGTGTCCCTGGAATCATCGCCTGGGAGTGAAGAGGAAGGAAACAGGACTGGGCAGAGGGAGGTGAGGCCCAACGATATAGCCTTGCTGGCCGTACAGGGAACACCAGAGCCAGAATGGTCTTCACAATTGTCTCCCTTTGGACAGAGCTGACCAAGCCTTCATACCTTCCACATGGATGCGGCCATCCCAGGAAGGAGCCAGCGACTCTCTGCAGCTGGGGCAAACCCTGAAAGGGCTGACCACTGAGGCTGTCTGACGACAGCACTCCCAGCTGCTAGGAAAGAAAGTCCTCCAGGGAGGGGGTCTGGGTACTACTTCAAGCGTCCATGAACAGGACCCTGCTGCAGAAGGCAGGACAGAAACCAGTCAGAGGGACTACAGGATGCTGATCTGGCACCATGTACAGGGGCATCCAGCATGCTGCGCGCTAGGCTGCCCGTCTCCTGCACCCACATGTATGAAGTCCAACAGTTCAAACACAGAAACAGTGTCTTACTCATCCTGGTGGGAGGGGCATTAGGAGCTTAGTGTTTCACTGAACTAAGAAATGCAATTTTAACTAGTAGAATTGTCATCAAAATCAGCTAAGCAACATTTGAAGGGAAAAAAAAGAATGCTGTTTTAGGAATCAGAAAACTTGGATTTGAAAAGCGTCTAAGCCCCTCTGAGCAAAATCTAAAAATGGCAATCATGATGTCTAATTTACAGGGTAGGGGTGAGATGACAAAGCTAACATGTGTGGCTGGCACCACCCACGGCAAGTAGCAGGGATGCAGAGGAGGTAGGGTGGCTGGCTTGCTTTCTCTGGTAACCACTCAGCCACCGTGGACACTGCAAGCTATTGTTCCGGCCAACTCGGCCATAAAGTCACTTTTTATGGCTGAATGGAGGCGGATGCCAGGCAGGCACCACAGAACTCCACGTTTGGTCCTGAAACCTTTGGGACACACTGGTTGTTTCATGTCTGATGATTTCAATTATCCTTGGTCTAGAGCAGGGGTGCTCAATACGTCGATTGCGATCTACTGGGCGATTGCGAAGGAAGTATGGGTAGATCGCATGACATTAAAAAGACATTTGTCTTTTGATTAGCATACAGGGTAGCCAATCTGATGTCTGAACTTTTGACACCCTACGCACGTGCGTTAAACCACGCTAACTTGTTCAGATACATTGCTGCGTAGTTAGCCTTCAATTTATTTAAACTAAATACAACAAAGGGTATAAAAATGAGTGCCGTAGCTGGTCTGAGTAAGAAGCCCAAAACCTACCACTTTCATACAGAATGGAAGGGGATTTTTTTCACTATGTCATATTCTAAGTGCGTTTGCCTCATCTATCTGTCTGTGTGCCATTGCTATTCCAAAGAAGGGAAATGTGGAGCAGCTTTTTCGGACTGTGCATAAAAACTATGACATTGACTTTCCTCCGAAAAGAGAGCTGAGAAGGAAAAAGGTGAAAGAAGAATACACAGTATTAAATAGTAATAATAGTAACTTAAATAATGATAATATAGAAGAAATAAATTTATGTTTTGCATTTTTATTGTAGGTAGATCATTTTGACTTGGTCATCTTATAAGTTGCTCGCAAGCTGAAAAAGTGTGGGCACCCCTGGTCTAGAGCTAAAAAATATTTGCATATAACTTTTTTTTTGAGCTCTGGTTCAAATTTGGTCAAGATCTGTTGGGACACAGTCACCCTGAGTGACACTGGTAAGACAGCACCTTTGTGAAATCGGGTAAGCAACCATTAAAAGAAATCCCAACATATACACACATGCATACACACACACACACGTAAACACATACACAGTCTTACAATTGACAGATTTTCACGGATAACCATCTGCAAAATAGGTAGATTTTAAAAATAAAAACACAGCCTGACCAGGCAGTGGCGCAGTGGATAGAGCGTTGGACTGGGATGCGGAGGACCCAGGTTCGAGACCCCGAGCTAGCCAGCTTGTGTGCGGGCCCATCTGGCTTGAGCGAAGCCTCGCCAGCTTGGACCCAGGGTCGCTGGCTCCAGCAAGGGGTTGCTTTGGTCCGCTGGGGGCCCGCGGTCAAGGCACATGTGAGAAAGCAATCAATGAACAACTAAGGTATCACAATGGCAACGAAAAACTAATGATTGATGCTTCTCACCTCTCTTCATTCCTGTCTGTCTGTCCCTATCTGTCCCTCTCTCTGACACTCTCTCTGTCCCTGTTTAAAAAAAAAAAAAAAGCACAAACAAAAACCCACAACTAATCTCAAGGATGAAACAACCAGTCATGCCTCAGATAATTAGAACCAAAGTTGTCTTTGCCACTCAGTGTGCAGAGTGGGAAGCAGCAGAATATTTTTATTCCGTGACCTAAAATGCTATGTCATAAACGGAACAGGTGCAAGATTCTAAGCCAAACAGCCTCATTTTCCCCCAGTTTTCAAAACTGTGGTAAAATACCTACTATGTAAAATGTACCATCTTAACCATTTACCGTGTGCAGTTCGGGAGTATTAAATGCACTCGTGATTGTGTACCACCATCACCACCATCCATCTCCAGAACTCTTTTCACCCAGTAAGACTGGCACTTATTACCTGTGAGACAGTAACTCCCCATCCATCCCTCCCCCCAGGCCCTGGCAGCCACCATTTCACAGCTGAGGAAACTGAAGCCCAGAGAGGGTCAGCAACTTGTCAGGGACACATAGGCCTTTCCTGGCCGGCTGAAGGCTCAGCCCAGATCCTGGGAGCCCCGCTCCACTGCATGCACTGCTCTGTACTGTCTGTTAATCGTGGAGCTAAACGTGTAGGGTGTGTTTAGCCCCTGCCATGGCAGTAACCCTGAGCCATGCCTGTCCTGCCTGCACCCACATGTCCTAACTCACCATCCTATGTGATGTCTGGTTTTGCAGGCAGTGAGGAGAGCTGGGGGTGGAGGATCAAATATGGAAAGCAGTGTGGCCACCACTTCCGTTTGCTGGGGCTGGCCTGACACAGTCTCACGGGCTGAGCGGCCCAAAGCTGGAAATGCATCATCTCACAGTTCTGGAAGCTGACAATCCAAACTCAAGGTGTGGGCAGGGCTGGTTCCTTCCCAGACCTCTCTGTTCCAGGCATCTCTCCTTGGCTTGTAGATGCCTGTCTTCATCTTCTCTTGGAGTCTTCTCCCTGTGTCTGTTTCCAAATTCCCCCCTTTTATAAGGACACCGGGCATACAGATTAGGGGCTCACTCTACCCTAGGACAATCTCATCTTAATTAGTTACATCTGCAATGACCTTATTTCCAAATAAGACCACATTCTGCAGGGTTCTGGGGGTAAGGACTTTAGCATATTAATCAGGGTGGGGAGGGGACTTAACCCATAACAGAGGCCCTCTCCTTTATGAATTGGTCCAGAGACACAAGTAGACCCAGAAGCTGGCAAACTCAGACACAATCTCATGTGTACTTGGCAACTTGACACATGACATTGTAGATCAAAAAGAAAAAAAAAAAAAGGATGGTCTAGCCAATAAATAACCCGAATAACTCATCATTTCTACTCGTAGGCATGCACTCAACTCTGTGAATATAGCTTAGTCAGTATCCATTGCCCAGAAATAAAATGCTATCAGGTGCCCCTCATGTCTCTGCTTTCCATTGACTTGAGAGAGAAGAAGAGAGGAGGGAGGGGTAAGGGGGAAGAGGTAGGTAAAGAAGAAAGAGAGAGAGACCAACTCATTGTTTCACTTAGTTGTGCATTCACTGATTGCTTCTCATACATGCTCTGATTGGGGATTGAACTCAACCTCTGGTGCACCAGGTTGATATTTTTCCACTGAGCAACCCGGCCAGGACCCTTCATACCTCTTCCCAATCACTCCTGCCTTCCTTTCTCCCAAAGGTGGACACACTTAATCCTGATTCACTACCTCTTAGTTAAGCCTGTTTGAAAAAGCAAAAACAAACACTTTTATAAATAGAAACTAAAGTATGTCTTCTTTTGTGTCTGTACCCAGTGCTGGTGAGATGTATGAATTGTCAGGCTCTTATACTACTGTGTACTAAATTAATACAGTGTCCCTGGAGGGCAGTTTTGGCAATATGTACTAAAGATCTGAAATGTGTTTATTTCTTTGGACCCACTGTTTCCACTTCTAGGATTCTAGAACAATCACACACTAATAAAGTATGCCACCATGATAAACTATACACTTGAAAGCTATTTAATGGCTGACACTTTTAAGACACACCATGTTATGTTAAGTGCTTTTAGCTAAGTGTGTGATTTTTTTTTTTTTTTTTTTTTTTTTTTTTAGGAAAGTTATTTTAAGCAAAGCTTTTTTTCTTAAATTTCTTTTTATTTATTCATTTTAGAGAGGAGACACAGAGTGAGAGAGAGAGAGAGAAAGGGGGGAGGAGCTGGAAGCATCAACTCCCATATGTGCCTTGACCAGACCAGTGCAGGGTTTTGAACTGGCCACCTCAGTGTTCCCAGGTTGACGCTTTATCCACTGCGCCACCACAGGTCAGGCCAAGTGTGTGATTTTTTTTAAATTTTATTTATTGATTTTTAGTTAGAGGGGAGAGAGAGAGAAAGGAGAAGCAGGAAGCATCAACTTATAGTAGTTGCTTCCTGTATGTGCCTTGACCAGACAAACCCAGGGTTCCGAACCGGCAACCTCAGCATTCCCAGGTGAAGCTCCATCCACTGCGCCACCACAGGTCAGGCGCTAAGTGTCTTTTTCAAAAACCAAGTTCTGTATAATGTCTGCAAGGAAATGTTTTGAAGTTCAATATTGTACCTCTATCCTTATTTTGGGGAATATATCATAATACTAGAATATCAAAGGCTCCAACACCACCTGCAAGAAGAAAACTTATACTAGTTTTGTAATCATAAAATCACTTATACAGCCTGACCTGTGGTGGCGCAGTGGATAAAGCATCTACCTGGGAACACTGAGATCACCAGTTCAAAACCCTGCACTGGCCTGGTCAAGGCACATATGGGAGTTGATGTTTCCAGCTCCTCCCCCCTTTCTCTCTCTCTCTCTCTCTCTCTCTCTCTCTCTCTCTCTCTGTGTCTCCTCTCTAAAATGAATAAATAAAAAAAAGAAATTAAAAAATCACTTATACATATGTAAGTACATGTACATGTATACATATGTGTGTGTATGTGTGTTTAAACAAAATGTCAGCCACCCACAGGCCATAAGTAGAGGCTCTCGATCCTTGTGGTAAAACCACAGTGAGGGCTCTATGTGGTTCTGAGTGTAGATGAAGCAATGTTCTCATTAGGTTCTTCCAGTACTTGTCTTAAGAGCACAGGGACATCAAAGGCAGAAATGTCTTCCTTGAGTTACAACGTTCCTGGTGACCTCTGTCTTTTTGGAAACACCCTGCGAGCATCACCTGTTTGAACATCGCCCGCAGGTCTTGGTTAGCTCTGCAATGGAAGCACGGTCCATCCCATAATCCCATGTCTCTTTTACTGGGACACCCCGAGGAAGTTTCAGCAGGAGCCTCATTCCAGGAAAATGTCGGGCTCTTGCAAATCAGTTCGTATGCATTATTTTGTCTGAAAAAGAAAACTATGCGACCCAATACCATGTTACTCCCTTCGTTTTAGCTTCTAGAAAATTTAGACCCACACTCAGGGTCTCTTTATAGTAATCAGCTCTTGGGATTGCTAGGGTCCAAAGTGCCAGAGCCCAAAAACTCCTTGGAGAACACTTGCGTACACACAGGAATACAAAGTCCGTAGTACGTCACTGGGCTTCTCTCAGGTGACCAGTCACCCTGCTTCCCTGACACAGCTTCTCCCTAAGTGTGTCCCTTCGCATCATGGCTATTAGAAAACTCCTTTGCGTCCTGCTGGAAATGCTGGGTTAGCACCGATCAGAGCTGTCAAAAGAGGAACATAGAGATGGACTTCCAATGACTCAAGGTGTGGTCAAGCCCGAGCAAGGAGGTAGGTAAGCATCTCCTCTCACAGAGGAGACAGGGTCCGGAGGGCTTTGAACACATGTGGAGAGATGAGCCTTGATTAGCAAAGGAGCCGAGCATGGGAGGGAAAGTCACAGCCTCCCTGGCCTTTTAACCTTCAAGTGACGGTGTAGTTAGCCCAGGAGATGGTTTGACAGAGAAGCAAAGTACATATCAACAAGTTTGGTTCCTGGGGTTGAGATCTGGTGCCACCTCTGATAACTTGTCAACCATGAGGTGGTCCTCTAATCCATGGTTCCCAAATGCTAGGGCCAGGGTGGGAATTTTTTTCTTTCTTTCTTTTTATTTTTGTCTGAAGCACAATAAAAATAGGATGATGTAGTAAGATTTAAAAATAAATGAATCATTTACTTTTTCCCCCACTGTGTATTTTTATTGAGGTATATTTGTTTCAAGTGCATAACATAATGATTCAATATATGCATGAATTAAGAAATGGTCACCATAGTAAGTCTCAATAACATCCATCACCTCATAATTATAAAGTCTTTTTCTCTTGTGAAGAGACATGTAAGGTCTAATCTCTTAGCAACTTTCACATAGACAATATGGTATTAACTATCATCACCATGCTGTAGGTGGCATCCCTGGGACATCTCTCCCTGCCTGAGCAAGAAGGCCAATAATAATGAATTATCACTGAATAAAAGTCTGATTGGAGCTGAACACCTTCCACATATTATCTCATTTATGTCTGTTCTCAACCAAAGAACAGACAAAGAAGATTAGAAACCCGGCTCAGAGAAGTAAAATAACGAGTTCAGGGTTGCCTGGTTAATAGATGATGTAATGAAGTGTTATAGACTGAATATTTGCATCCCTCTCCCCAAATTCAGACACTGAAAACCTAACCCCCAATGTGATGGTATTTGGAGGTGGGACTTTTGGGACATGGTTAGGTCATGAGGGTGGAACCCTCAGGAATGGGATTAGTGCCTTTATTAAAGAGATCCCCAGAGAGCTCCGTGACCCCCCGCCCCCCATCATGTGAGGACACAGGGAGAAGATATCCCTCTAAGAACCAGGAAGCAGGGTCTCACCGGGCCCAAAGTCTGTGGGCACCCTGACCTTGGACTTCAGCCTCCAGAGCTATGAGGGAAAGTTTGTTGTTTAAGCCACCCCGTCTGTAGTGTCCTGTTAGAGCAGTCCAAATGAACTAAGATACGGAGACTCAGTCCAGTTCTGACACCTGTTCTTGGTCCACTGTTAAGGAGAAGGGGGTAGCCCGGTCCAGGTGGTCCCTGCCCAGGACCCACAGACCCATTCCAGAGTCCCCCTCATCAGAGTACTGACCGTTCCCAGAAGGTACGGTGACCATTTTGGGGAAGAAAGCATTAATCAGCAAACAATGTCACCACGTCCTGCTCCAACAAACATGGTTATTTCAGACACCCCGAGGCTTGAAAAAGAAAGAGGAGGAAGGGAAGCTTAGTTTAGCCGGGTTTATTTTTGTGACTAACAGAGTGACAGCCAGAGAAATATTACAGGGAGTTCAGACAGTCTTGGAAAGGGAAATATTTGTGCTTTATCACTCGATCCAGAAACTACAGCAGAGGGCTAATCTTGGGTGGATTCCACCTGCTTAATAGGCACACTAATAATAAAAACAGTAGGGGGGGGGGCATTTCAGTTCGTGACACATCACGCACACCTGCCCTCCCCACAGAAGTCCGTTCTGGGTGGCTTCGTTCACTGAATGTGATGAAATGTGTCATCGGTGTTTGCAACCTGGAGGGGAACATCCAGTTCCCCAGGGAAGCTGGTGACCAGGATGCATTTCTTACCAAGTTTTCTCATAGCCTTAAATGTTCCTTTTCTAATAATTCTAAGCCAGTGGTTCTTAACATTTTTTGAGGTACCAAACCCACCAGTTTCATATGCACATTCACTGAATCCTTCTTTAGTGATAAATAAAATATGATTCTTTTTCCAAATTTAAGACATAGGTATATGTTTTTTTACTGGTGCACAAAATGAGCCAAGCCTGAACATCACCTTGCTCAAAGAACAAAACTAACAAAGTGCATGAACTCACAACAAATTACGGTATTACTTTATTCTGGCCTCTGTAGCAGAGGCTTCTCTGAACCCCTGAGACCGACTAATCGAACCCCTAGGGTTCGATAGAACCCAGGTTAAGAACCACTGTTCTAAGCCTTGGCAACCATCCTGCATTCTATAAATGTTACTCAGCATCTGACAGGGGTGAGGTAGGGGTGGGGACAGAAATCAACCTGGGGTGGGGGTGGGGAATTGCTCACAGGAGGTCCCTAAGTGAGGCTTGGCCTGGGATCTAAAAGGTCAAAAGTCCCCACAACCCCCTGCAAGCTCTCGGTACCTGGGGTCTCAGGGACGAGACATTCATTTTCTAAAGGTTTGTCCTTTTTTTTTGTTTTCTGAAATGAGAGGTGGGGGAGGCAGAGAGACAGACTGCCGCATGCACCTGACAGGGATCCACCTGGCATGTCCACCAGGGGGCGATGCTCTGCCCATCTGGGGCTGTGCTCCATTGCAACCTGAGCCATTCTAGCACCTGAGGCAGAGGCCATGAAGCCATCCTCAGCGCCTGGGCCAACTTTGCTCCAGTGGAGCCTTGGCCTCAGGAGAGGAAGAGAGAGACAGAGAAAAAGGAGAGGGGGAAGGGTGGAGAAGCAGATGGGCGCTTCTCCTGTGTGCCCTGGCCGTGAATCAAACCCGGGACTACCACATGCTGAGCCGATGCTCTACCACTGAGCCAAGTGGCCAGGGCCCCTAAAGGTTTGTTTTTTAAATATACTTTTAGGACGAATATTGTCCAGTATCCAGCCAGCCGCAGCTAGCATTGCAAAGAATTGCAAGATTCACATAGTCCTCCCCAAACAGTCTGTGGGTAGGGGTAAGGCAGGCATGACAGGGTCTGAGCGGGAGGGAGACATGTGGATGGTGGCAGTGGGGGGCTGTCTTTCTCCTCCATTCTCTGCTTTGAACTCCCCGGGTAAGCCGCTTCCCAGCCAGGCCAGCATCAGTCTGAGCTTCCTACTACTCCCGTGAAGAGAGAGCGTGAGTCCCAGAACAAAGACCGACTGCCTGTTGAGAAATCCTTGGTCTCTGAGAAAAAAAAAAAAAGGATTTAATTTTACTGAGCTTTATTGCTTCTTTTTCCCAACAGCTGCACCATTAAAAAAAAAAAAAAAGTTTTATTGAGATAGCATTCACATACCATAACACGTGCCATTCTAAAGTGTATAATCCAGGGGGGTTTAGTGTCAACACTAATTCCAGGATATTTTCACGACCCCAGCCGGAAATCCCGTGCCTGTCACCAGTTAGCACCCATCCCCCGCTCCCTGGACCACCTTTTTTTTTTTTTTTTTTTTTTTTTTTTTTACAGGGACAGAGAGAGGGATAGATAGGGACAGACAGACAGGAACGGAGAGAGATGAGAAGCATCATTCATCAGTTTTTTGTTGCCATTGTGACACCTTAGTTGTTCATTGATTGCTTTCTCACATGTGCCTTGACCATGGGCCTTCAGCAGACCGAGCCACCCCTTTGCTGGAGCCAGCAACCTTGGGTCCAAACTGGCGAGCTTTTGCTCAAGCCAGATGGGCCTGCGCTCAAGCTGGCGACCTCGGGGTCTCGAACCTGACTCATCCACATCCCAGTCCGATGCTCTATCCACTGCGCCACCACCTGGTCAGTCTGGACTACCTTTTTTTAAAAAAATTAATTAATTAATTTATTTATTCATTTTAGAGAGGAGAGAGTGAGAGAGAGAGAGAGAGAGAGTGAGAAGGGAGGGAGGAGCAGGAAGCATCAACTTCCATATGTGCCTTGACCAGGCAAGTCCAGGGTTTCGAACTCATGACCTAGTGTACCAGGTCGACGCTTTATTCACTGCGCCACCACAGACCAGGCTGGACTACCTTTTTTGAAGGAAATAGTTGATCGCAGAGCAGATCATAATTAGGGGGCCCTGAGTACTATAAAGAAGTAAACAGAGCCCCATGGGCAGACAATTGGTCTGCGGTCCTATTGGGAGGGAGGGAGTGTGAGGTCACGCTTCCCGGGGTTCTGGGGAAACTATTTCAATAGGTAGGGGGCTCTCTGTTGCTACCAGACTCCTGATAGTTTGCTGATGCCCGCATCCCCTTTAAGAACAACAGGTTCGAGCCATTTGGCAGCACTGAGGGGCTGTTTTACTCTGGACTAAAGTCACTCTGGATTGAGCCTGACCTGGACCTAGGCCCAGGACCCCCAGCCCTCACCTCCACGGTCTGTGACATGGACAAGGCTTCTTAATCACAGGGACAAAGTCTCATCCAAAGTAGTTTAAGCAAGAAAGATGGTGTTGGCCCTGGCTGGTTGGCTCAGTGGTAAAGCATTGGCCCAGCGTGTGGAAGTCCTGGGTTCGATTCCCGGCCAGGGCACACCCATCTGCTTCTCCACCCTTCCCCCTCTCCTTTCTCTTTATCTCTATCTTCCCCTCCTGCAGCCAAGACTCCATTGGAGCAAAGTTGGCGCCGGGCGCTGAGAACAGTTCCATGGCCTCTGCCTCAGGCACTGGAATGGCTCTGGTTGCCGCGGAGCAACACCCCAGATGGGCAGAGCATCACCCCTTGGTGGACATGCCGGGTGGATCCCAGTTGGGTGCATGCAGGAGTCTGTCTGCCCCCGCTTCTCACTTTGGAAAAATACAAAAAAAAAAGAAAAGTGGTATTGGATGTGGAGCTAGGGCCTCTACCCCACAGCTGGAAGTCCAGTCTCGGACAGCTATGTTGACTGAGGAGGTCCAGAGGTTCTTCTGCATCCAAAAAGACTTGTGTGCATGAGGCCAGGGAAGGCTGGGAGTTCTGGGAGGGCCCAGGCTTGCTGCCTTAACCTGGATAGAGAAGCTAGCTCCCCAGAGGTCCCTGGGGGGGTCTATGAAGTTGGGGGGAAACCCCGGAGCTCACGCAACTCTGTTCTCAGACACTGGAGCTATTGCACAGCCTTGCTGTTTTTCTCTGACCTGGTTCCAGCTGGGACATCTTCAATGACCTCCGGAGCCCTCCCTATCTCAGCTATCAGGAAGTAGGGGCCCTTTCCTTGCCGAACTTTCCTGGGTCCCTCTGCCCATCTGGAGTTCTGCAGACCACCGGGAGGGTCTGGCTTGGCCAAGTCAAAGCTGGCCGGCTGTTCACTGTGTAAGTGAGGCCACTCAGAACCGGCCTCACGGTGAACTTCTCGTCTGTCTCTCTAGATAACAACTGCTAGCTTTTTCCATTAAAAAAAACTTAAAAAAAAAAATTCCAATAGGTCATTCTGTTACATAAATGTAAGCCCTGCTAGAACATTCTGTTACAAAATGATATAAGGGTATTTCAGGGAACCAAAGGGCCTCAAGAACGACTGGAGCTAGAAATAGGGAAGCTGTCAGAACCGTCTTGCTGGGGTCCTGGGGTCATTGCCTGGGTTTCGTTGTTTGGCTGGAGCCTGCGGTACGCGCCTTCCCACCCAAGCGCAGGGCAGAGGCTGAGAAACATCAAGTTCTGAATCAAGAGTTGAAACTTCAAGGGAGAACATCTGACTGGCCCTGCTTGGATCCTGTGTCCATCTCCAGTTCAGTTAGTCACAAGGCACACTGGTGAGTGTGGCCGTGGGTGGGGTGAGTTCTCAGAGTGAGGGATGGCGGTGGGAAGGCAGGCCCCACAGAGGTTGTCCGGGGTGTACTTTTCTCTTACGCGAAGCGGAGGGTGGGAGCTACTGCTGCGCTTTAGAGCATGGAGGGTAACACCTACATCTTAGTTTTGTGAGGACAGAACTAATTATTTGTTGTGTATGTAAGCATGCCACCAACTCCGGGGCAATGTCTGGAGGCTGGTGACCAGTCTCGTTAGGGAAGTTGTCATTGCTGGCCGGCACCAACCCCGCAAAGCCAGTGACTGTGAGCTCAGTGCCCCGCCCCCCCGGTCAACCAGGAGGCGCTCAGGGGGACTCTGGGGCTTTGCTAGCAGGAGGTGCCCTGCATGGGGCAGTTGCAGGCACCCCGGGCCAGGTCAAGTGCCAGGGGTACCAGCTCCCTTAGGGAGGCACCAGGCCGTTCCCAGGTCTCCCCTAAAATACTAAAGGTCTTAGGGACTCAGCAATGAGATGTGCTCATTGGAAGCCCAGGCCAGTATAAATAGGCCTCTTTATTTCCCTGCTTCATGTGAAGGAGAGAGAACAGCAGAACCGTGGAAGACGGACATTCCAGAAATGCCACAGAGAGACCTCAGCACTGCACTGAGCTTTGTCTGGTAAAGGAAGCTCTTCGTGAGAGAGACCAGGGCTGCAGCAAAGGACAAGATCCCTCCAGCGCAGCAAAGAGAGGGACCCACCCGAACTCACTCATGGAGGGTGCCCCAAGAGCCAGAGCCTGGTTGGGCCCACCGACCCCAGGCCAGGTTTCTCCCCAGATGTCACCTTTTCTCCAGTTTATGACGGTGGAATTTTGCCATCATGTGTCCTTCTGAGTGGGTTCGGAAGATATCCAATCGCTCAAAGATCTGAGCGGGGCGTGGCTGGTGTTAGTTCTAAACAGATCATTTTCAGACCAGTGGGGTCTCTATTCAAGAATATCTAAAATGAAGTCCTGCTTCTCACTGTAGCTTTATTTACTCTGTGGGAAAAAAGATAGAACTTTCTTTTTTGGTTCTCCAGCTATCCAGGCATGCATGGGGACACCCAATTGTGAAGGGGAAAGAGAAGCCCTCCTTCGAGGCCCCACTCTTGAGGGGGTGACTGCCGAGTACTCCCAACTGATCGGCATCCCAGTGCGAGAAAGTAAAGGCGAAAACTCTGCACATAGACTTTTTTCTTAATATGGACAAACTAAGCACACACGAGCACACGCACTCACGCATGCACAGCCCAACCACTTACTCAGTTTTAATGAGCTGTATTTTTTTCAGCCTGTTTCTCACTAAATAATCAGGGTGTTGCTGTGTGCCCACTGATGTAACTTGGGTATAAGGCTTAGGTTGGGAGCAGCTCTTCCCAGCGTCACGGCCTTGCTTCTTTGCAATCATGATAAACAGGGTCGGAAGTTTGGGTTTATTGTCACGAGGTGGAAAAAGGGGACCACAGCTTGTGTGGGCTTCTGCTGCCTATTTCAGGCATGGGACCTCTGAGTCACCGTCCTGTCCTCTAAATTACACACAGGTGTTCTTGGCAGCCCAGACAGCTGAGCGCTGTCACTGAGGGCCCCGTTGGACTGGCTTTCCTGTTTGAGGGTCCCCGAAAGGAATAATGCTCAAGACAGTCAGGAAATGGGAGAGAAAGTACATAGGCACTCTTCAGACTAGTTGTCCCCCAAGTGACATCTTGGTAAGGAATAGGTTGTGGTCGCTCTTTGGCAAGGTCTGGTTTCAAATCCTGGTTGCAGAAGCTTCTACTCTGATAGATAGGGCAGCTCACTTATCTCAGGTGCACAGCCTGTCCAATAGTACTAACTCACAAATTGTCAAGTTATTATACAAATGAAAGGTGGTGACCATTATGTGCCCCACCCGTGATAGTTGCTGAACAAGTGGGGCATACCATGGTTGGCTTTTATTCTCCAATTGTCCTTGTGTTAATCCTGTCTTCCATCCCCCGGACCCTCAAGCTAGGCTCTTGGAGGGCAAGGACTGACTTATTCATCTTTGAAATCCTCGAAGGACAGGTAGGCATGTAGGTGGCCATCAGCAAGGACCTCTGTGACCACCCTAACCGTGTCGTGACCGTGACCCACATGCCTTTGGACTGTGTGTGCGGATGCCCCTCACAGGACGCATTGATCACCAGCAGGGTGAGAGACAAGCACAGCACATTGCAGCGTAGGTGTCTAAGACATCAAGGAAGGGGACAGCCCGGGAACAGGAGACTTTCCAGGGAGGGGACAGGTGAGAGTCACAGAGGCTCTGATTCTGAGGTGGTAGACTCCCACACAAGGCCAGCAGGGGCTGTCGGGGTCTGGGTGTGAGTGTGACCAAGGGCGTGAAAGGTGAGTTCACCCTCATTCATTTAGGACTGTGAGGACTTACTATGTGGCGAGCCCTGGACGAGGCGCTGCAGATGTGATGGGGAACAAGACAGAGTCCAGTGGGGATTTAGAGAGAAGAAAAAATAAAAGAAAGAAAAGAAAAGAAAAGAAAAAGGAAGGGAAGGGAAGGGAAGGGAAGGGAAGGGAGGGGAGGGGAGGGGAAGAAAAGAGAGAGGAGGGGAGGGGAGAGGAGGGGAGGAGAGGGAGGGGAGGGGAGGGGAGGGGAGGAAAGGAAAGGAAAGGTGAGGAGAGGAGAGGAGAGGAGAGGAGAGGAGAGGAGAGGAGAGGAGAGGAGAGGAGAGGAGAGGAGAGGAGAGGAGAGGAGAGGAAAGGAAAAAGAAAAGGAAATGAGTTCATCACCAAAGGCTCTGGGGCACTGGGAGTCAGAGCAAAGCACTCCGAGAGCCACGCAGGTTAGGGAATGGCGCTGGGGAAGCAATGGCCTGTCTGGGATCTGAAGGTCAAGTTGCAGCCTGGCCAGAGGAGGAAGGACATCCTGAATGAAGAGAGCAGCACTGGGAAGGTCAGGACCCATGGATGGACCACGGAAGTGGATGCTTTCAGGAGCGAGGGGTGTTAGGGGATCCAGCACTGGGCACCCAGAGGGAGCCTCTGGGGTACAAGCAGTGCAGGTCAGGGGGCCTCCTTCCTGGGCTTACAGACACTCAGCACCTAGCCAGCAGCAGAGGAGATGAGTGACACACGCCCCTCGGAGGAAAGCAGGGAAATCCGAAGGAACAGCTTCACCCAGGACAGGTTTGGAGGCAGCCAGGACTCTGCGTTTTGTTCTGGAACTTGGGGTTCATGAAGGAAGTTGAGCCTTTTGGCTGTCCCCTTGACCAGAAGAGGCCCTGATTCCACCAGACAGGGGCAGAGCAGACTGTTTCAAAGGTTAATCGTGTTAGCACAGGGCTGGCCCTCGGTTCAGATTCAAGGCCAGTCTCCAACAGTGGTTGGAAATGCCCTCATTCTTCTGTGACATGTCTCTGCCATTCCAGGCCTTAAAATGTCACCGTCAACAAAGCCAGTGTCCCCAGGACCTAGCCCAGTGCCAGGGGGAGGACACATGCAATAGATATTTGCACTTGAACAAGGAACAGAGAGTAAGCACCCATGTCTTTGCCCGTGTCCCCTCCTGGAGCCTCCTCTGGGTCAGATTACACAGAAGCTGCAGTGGAAGGAGAACTCAAGTGGGGTTAGGATGCTCAGGTCTGGGCACAGCAGTTATCTACGGGACCCTCGGCATGTCACTGTCCCTGCTGGAGTCTCAGTTTCATCCATGAAATAGCATGGTTTGCATCTGTCAGCTTGGCTTACAGAGTTGCACGTGGATGGTCAGTTGATGTATGAAGGATGTGTCTATACTTTGTACAGACGCATCTTTATGTCCACAAAGAGATGATGCACACTGTTCAAAGGTCTCCGAATAGTTCAGGACGATGGACATTGTCATTAGGGTGGCCAGTAGGAAAGAGCTGACAGCTCTCTTCCCAGAGAGGGGAAAATCATGTCCTCTTTGCTGGCCAAGGCAGCTGACCGCAGGCACCAACAAGCATGGCAGGGCAATCACAGTAATGGGGCCCTCAGGGGCCCTGCTCTTTTCCGCTTGTGCAGGCACTCATAGTGGCCATATCAGGCCTCCACACCAAGGGTGGGGTTCCCTGGGGTCAAAGTCAGAAAGGAACCCTGAAACGCTAGGGCTGGGAGGGACTTTGGCTCAGATCCGGCAAACATTTGTTCAGCGCGTCCAGTATGCACCAGGCACCGGGCCAGGTGACTTACTCACATTAAAACAACTTTATGATGATCGGGGTTGGGGCATCATGGTTATCTCTATTCTCTGAGCTCAGCTGGGCTTCGTGATCTTCCCATTGCTTAGGGTTCATCCTAAATGTCACCCCCTCAGAGACACCTTCCATGTTCTTTCTCCTGCTTGACCCCTGCTCAATGTTTTACTTTATATAATGACTTAGCAATCACATACTGCTTTGTATGATGCCTTATTTAACGTCTACCTCTCCAAATAAGCTATAAACACAAGAGCCAGAAGCCTACCTGTTTTGTTCACTGCCATTTTCCTAAGGCATCAGAGGCCTGCAAGAAAATACTTGTTGCACAGACAGTGGAAATAAATACGGTGTTAAGGACATGAACATCTATTGTCTGAGTAGTTTTTATTCTCTGTCATTTTTTTCATTTTTATTCTCTATAGATATGAGATGAGAAACGATGTTTTGGATGGGACTTTTCAGTAAGGCCCAGAATCTCTCTCCTCTTGAAACCATTGAACAACGGCTGAGAAGCAAGGCCATGGCCCTCCACAAAGCCCAGGTCTGCATCCTTTCTTCCCACCGCACAGTGTCCATGGTTCCCAAGCCTTGCGGGGACTCAAGGAAATCATCGGGCTGTGGAGTAAGCCAATCAGACTTGCTCCTTGCCTGTTTCACATGTGCGGCCATGATTGGCTCTGCTGTGGCAGAGAAGTGTATCTCATCTGTACAGACATCCAACTTGACCATTCAAGTCAGCCGTAGCTCAGACCACGCTGTCACTGATGTCACCAATGAGCATGTACGTTAACTGCACCATTTCCCTGCTGGAAATGTCCTCTTCCCTTCCCCTCATTTAAGCCCTCGTCCTGGGAATCACCAGAGGCAACTAGCCAAAGCTCTTACACTAACATTGGCACACAACAGCTGCTTAGTAACTACAGTCCCCCTTCCCTTCCCTACCTGTTAAGGGTGGGCCTTGGTCTCACATCCTCTTCATCCCAGCCCCCAGGATGGCCCTTTTAAACTCCTACACCATTTACTCTTTCCCTTTTGCAATTGGCTGGTAACACAGCACACTTTGAACTGAGAAGCTTCACTTCTTAGCATGTGGGTCTCCTCCACATCTTTGAAGATCATGTACTCAACCTAAGCCATCATTGTGTAGCCATTCTCGTCGCCAACAATGTTGATGTCAGGCCTGGCCATGCGCACAGCAGCTGTGCCACGAATAAGACCAGGCTTCTGAGCTAAGGGCTGTGGAGCAAGCTAGGAAAGCCAGTGGGCATCAACGGGTGCGTCAGCCCCTGTGGGAAGAGGGCACCCCCAGCAGGAAAATGATGCAGTTCACACTCAGGCACATCAGTGACATTAATGAGGGCATGGCCCAAGCTATGGCGGAATCCATTCAAGTGGGCTGTTCCTGCAGACAACATACAGGAACTTCTTGGCCAGGGTAGAAACAGCCACAAGCTGCATGTAGTCAGTGGGTGAGGAGCAAGTGTGATGGGCTCACTCCGCAGTCTGTGGGGAATCCCATGTCTGCGCTGGGTTCTGTGACCTCCCTCGCTGTTACACCAGCCCCCTCCCTCCTGACGAGAGGACAGACAGTCTGGGCGAATGCACAGAGTTTCAGGGCTGGAGTTGGATCGCAGTGGGAAAATCCACAGCCTGTTAGCAAAAGTTGAAGGAAGGGGTGATGAAGGTCAAACCAGTAGAGCAGAAATCTGTCCAAGGGGTGATCATGGAGCCAAAAATGTGTTTAAAAGCCAGAACGTCAGGAGTCAGGCACTCACTGAAATGTGGACCAGACAGAACATGAGAAGGCAGGAGGGACAGAGACAATGTCTGAGAGACCGGTGAACCTGCAGCTTCATTTTACTGGCTCAGACTCAGGGCCCAGTTTGACCGCTCAGAATCAAAAGGACACCGTCCCAGGCCTCCCCAGCTTCCCATGCCTCTCTGGGGTCCAGACAGAAAGGGAACAAAGCAGCAGACAACAGAGGTTCCTGTTTCCCGTTTCATGAAAACTACGTATCTACCTTTTCACTCCCGGGACCTCTCTGACACTCTGGGCCAGGCTGTGTCCACAGCCCAGCCCTGGCCCTTGGCCAACATGCCAGATTCCATTGCAGTCCAGAGTCCGAAATCTTGTCATGCATTGACATTTTGGTCCAGCAGTGGAGGAGGCCTCCGGTCCTGAGTCCACCACATTGCTCCTCGAGCTCTATTCACAAGGTGCGCCACAGGCTTTGTGGAGGGTGGCTGAACACAATGAGGACCTTCAAAATGGACCCTGCTCGATGTCTTCGCAGAAGCCTCTGCCCCCGGAGGTCAGGCTGCAGACACAAGGACACAATCATTCATCTCCTTCCAAAACTACAATTTTGGTTCCTTTTTCACAATAGGAAAACTGCTTTAATGAGCCCTCTTTTTCTTTTTCAAATCAAATATACAAATAAGCTGATAATAATGAAACACACACACACACACATACACACACACAGCAAGAATATCCAATTATGGGAGCAAAGCCTTTAGCTTCTGGGTCCCTCCCCCCCTGAGGAAATGGATTTGAAATGGCAAGGAGGAAGCCGGGGAGGTAAGCTTTCATGCCTATTTTAGTTTTCCAGTGAAGTCCCTGTTTCCTTTTTGCCTTTGGATAAACAAAGAAAGGACAGTTGTTAGTTTGGTGATTACAGATAACCCATGTCTTTAAAGTAAACATAGTCTATCTAAATGGAGATCTAATAAATGGCTACAGTTTTCCAAAATGTAAGTCCTTAGCTAATGAGAAGAATAGCAATATCATTTTATTGAGTAATTACTATGTAACACTTACTAAGCACCTAGCCTACATTAGATATAATGTTGACAGGCTCTATCTATTTCAGCCAGAAATCTCATTCCTGCAACTCTATTGCAAAGAAAGAAGATTGTCTATGTAACAAAAATGTGTGTGTGTGTGTGTGTGTATGTGTGTGTGTTATAACATTGTTCACAGTGGCAAAAGCCAGAAACAAATCAAATTTCAGGCAACACAGGAACAGATGAATAAAGCATGTTATTCCATATCAGAATATATGCAGCCATTAAAATCAGAACTTCACCAAATGACTAGGAATGATTTCCAGAAAGTACTACGGAGTGAGAAAAGTCGGATGCTTACAATTGTGCATCATATAATCTCTTTTACAGGTGATCAAAAAGCCTTTTATGTGATTATGTATATTTCCTTAAGTGTATATACTGTAGGCTTTTGTTATCACAGCGTGATGGAGAAAAACAGGGCAGGTACATTCTCAGTTGTCAACACGGTTACGTGGGATGTGCTGTTTGCTTGGGTTTACAAGGAGCTGTGGTGTGAGGAGCACAGACTGAAGGAACAGAGAGGTCTTTAGAAATATTTGGGCAAGAGCATATCAGAGACAGAATCTTTCTTCTAGTTTGGGTTATGGGAGGTCGGTGGAACCTGGGCAATATTATTTGAATATTAAGGAAGGATTACTTTATTTTGTATACCAAGCTGGGTGTGGTGGGAAATGTCAGTTACAAGAATAAATATATACAAATCTTATCATCCCCTGCTTAAAAACCCACTAATGGCTTTCCTTAGGGTGGAGCCCAACCTTTTTACCGTAGACCCCAGGCCCCAAGCACTCTGGCCGCATCCCTCCGGTGTTCTAGCACCTTCCTTGGATCTCTGGATCTTCAAACACACTTTTGCTTCTCTTTGGAATACTACCTGTTCCCGTCACCTAGGTAGTTTCTCTTAGACAGTCAGCTTCAAATGTCACCTCTTCCTGGGACATCTTTTTTTGCCCGTCTGTCTTTTCTCCTGCTCATTGTACCTATAACCGGGACATTTATTGCACTTCATTGGCGTGTTTTACCAGGACAGGGATTCTGTGCTAGTTGTAATTGTATTCTCAGTATTTGTGTGTAGTGAGCTGAATGTCTGAATGGCGAGGGGCACAATTTCACACAGAGGAGCCCTGTTCTGTAAGCTCTCTGCTCACTTTAAGCAGTGCTGTGCCTCTGTCCTGAGCATGACATTCACGTGCTTCACAATCTGTTCCTCATCTGTGCTGGCCTACCTGCCTTCCTTTCTGGTGTTCATCACACAATAGGTGCACAATAAATGCTCACTAGACCACCCAAATGCAATGGTCCTGGGTCTTTCCACGCTCTTTCCCTATTTAGGGCAAGCCTCTCTTCCGGCTCTGCCTGGCTTACTCCCACCACACCTCCAAGGACCCACTGAAATGTATCTCTGTATAAGGAGTCTGTCTCTCCCAGATGGAATAGTCAGGGCTTGCTATGAGGTCCCCTGAACCTTCCTCCTCATAGCTCCTAATGTGTATAACAATGATGTGTTTATAAAACCGGCCCTTTGACTTAACTTGCATCATTGATGGTACTGACCTTGTCTCATTTTCCACCCGTTGTCTCCAGCATCTAGGACAGCCTCTGCCACACAATGGATGTTCAGCAAGTACCTATTGAAGGAATGAATGAGCGATAGAAGGAATAAATGAGTGAATGAATGAGTAAATGAATGAAGAAAGTTTACACTTTCACTCTTAGAGAATGGCCAGGTAAAGCTACAAGAAGGATTAGAACCCCTCCTAATTTACTGTGACAGACCTACAGACCCTGGTGTTTTTCATCAGAACCAGAGATACCATCCTGGCACACTGGAGCTAGGTGAAATCCTTTAGTTGTACATGATGAAGTCCTATATGCGAAGGTCCACGGAAGTAATGTAATCATGAAGTTGGCCAAGATATCGAAATGGGGTCTCATGCATTTTAAGGGTCATTAGTTGTCATGATCGGATGTCATCTCTATTTCTGGTGACATAAAACGCGTTTTTACCTCTTAACAAAATAAGAATGATTTCATCAAATTGTAATAGCACTTTATAATTTATAAAGTCCTGTAAAAAAAAAAAAAAAAAGAAAGCACAGAGCAAGACATTTGCCAAGATCATTGGGCTCTTCAACCTGGGCTACCCTCAAGTTTTCTGGCTCTACATCCAGTGCACTTTCCAGGGTATGATACCTGCCGCCAAACCTCAGACATCGCTGTAAACAGTGGTTAAATATTGATTCTGGACTCACTCATGGGAAGCCTGAGGATTTCTAATCAATATCATTACTTCCTCCTTCTAAGAATATTCTGAAGGAGACATAGACCAGACTTGTCAAACCTTGGCATAGGGAGCGGATAAGATCTAAAGCAGGCTGCAGGAGAAACTGGAATGTTCCGTGGGCGCCCACCCCTCAAGCACGTCAATGACTTAAAAGTGTGAGTGTGGACAAAATAAGCAGATCCCTAATGCACAGTGTCTGACTTTAATAAATATTTGCTAGTGAATGAATGTGCCTTATGTTAAAAAAAATTATCATAGTATTTCTGCATTTAGCCAATGTTTCCAAAGTTTGACGGTTTAAAATGTAAATGTGTTTTCTAGATAATTAAATCTACTCCTTCACACTTTCATTCAATAAAGAATGAATACCTACTAGATGCCAGACAAACAGGCCCTCCCTGCCCTGCCACATGATACAGCAGTAAATAAAATAAACCAACCCCCGAACCTTGGGAAGTTTACATCTGGTAAGAAAGGACGCTAATGGAGACCAGGGCTGAGTGGGGCTGCTATTTAAATCAAGGTGTTTGTTCTGGAAGGTCACATCTGAGCAAAGACCTGTGAACAGGGGAATGAACTATGAGGATATCTTGGAGGGAATCTTAACCTTGGGAACACTTATCATGTTAAAAAGGAAAATAATTCCCAAATAACTTATGTACACTTTGCTGCCTTCTAAGAGAGGCTACGGCAGGCAACCTAACATTTCCTTGATAATTTGGGCGTCTCTGTGACTATCAGGGTGGGACTGCGTGTCCACAGAGGTGGAGGCCCTGTCCCTCCAAGCGATGGCCCCACATCTCTTTTCCTTTGTCACTGATGCCGTGTGACCCAGCCAGTTACTACATCCTGCTGGCTTGGCAGTGTCTCCGCATGGCTGCCCCACACTTTTCATCTGCTGTTTCTACTATGTCACTGCTTCGTGAGCATTGGGACCAGAAGAAAAAGGCTTGAGCAAAAGCTTCATCTGCAATGCTGGGGTGTTATGACACTGTTGCGTGTATTGCCTTGTTCTCAATCTCCTTCCTGCCTGTTTGAGTGGCAGATAATCGAGCCCCCAAGTTGGGACATATTGGCCATTAGTGCCTCATTTCTTTCCTTTTGGGACTCAGAGCCATTTTCTTTCTGATTTCAACAGATTCCTTACGACAAGGTGAGTTAATGTGTGTGTTCAGCCACTGTGGCTGAGATAGACACAGTCAGAGGGGTGGATGCCAAGAAGGTTCCCAAGGTGTGATCCGAGGGGCTCTGGGACGAAGGGAGGGGACCGAGAAACACAGAGAACAGGGACCGTCTTTATTTTAACCAGTATGCCTCTTGTTCATCACCCAGCCCAGGCACAGAGGAGTACCAATAATGACAGCTCTTATACAGAGCTGTCAGGGAAAGTAGGATAAAAAATACTTTAATAAGATCCATGAAAAGTGCCTGACCAGGCGGTGGCACAGTGGATAAAGCGTCGGACTGGGATGCGGAAGACCCAGGATCGAGACACCGAGGTCGCCAGCTTGAGCGCGGGCCCATCTGCTTGAGCAAAAAGCTCGCCAGCTTGGACCTAGGGTTGCTGGCTTGAGCAAGGGGTTAGTCGGTCTGCTGAAGGCCCATGGTCAAGGCACATGTAAGAAGCAATCAATGAACAACTATGGTGTCACAACGGCAATGAAAAACTAATGATTGATGCTTCTCACCTCTCTCTGTTCCTGTCTGTCCCTATCTATCCCTCTCTCTGTCCCTGTAAAAGATAAAATAAAATAAAACTTTGTAAAAAATAAAAAAAATAATAAAAAAGATCCATGAAAAGTGTTGTGAGAACAAAGAGCACTAAGTAGTACGTTCTCCATCTGCAGAAGAGGTGGTATTTTGAGTAAAGCTTTGGCAGAGGAATAAATAGGTTTTTCATAAGCAATATAGGGAAAGGCTTTTCAGACACAGGGAAGAGCATGCACAAAGCTGGAAGAGAGAAAATACATCGTTTATTGACCACCCCCCCAAAAAAGAGAGGAGCCTGACCAGGCGGTGCCGCAGTGGAGAGAGCATCGGACTGGGATGTGGAAAACCCAGGTTCGAGACCCCGAGGTCGCCAGCTTGAGCGCAGGCCCATCTATCTGGCTTGAGCAAAAGCTCGCCAGCTTGGACCCAAGGTCGCTGGCTCCAGCAAGGGGTTGCTCGGTCTGCTGAAGGCCCGCGGTCAAGGCACATATGAGAAAACAATCAATGTACAACTAAGGTGTCACAAGAAAAAACTGATGATTGATGCTTCTCATCTCTCTTCGTTCCTGTCTGTCTGTCCCTCTCTCTTATTCTCTCTCTGTCTCTGTAATAAATAAATAAATAAATAAATAAATAAAAGGGAGGAGATGATTTAGTATAATTTAACTTTCCAAGAGCTTCTAAACTAAGTCCTTCAAGTAATACTTTTGCTAAAGACCCTGGCTTTCTTTTCTTTCTCCAAATTTATGTGTTTGCAACATTCACGCAGACGAATCATCAACTCTCAGCTAAAAATTCAATGGCACTGGACTTTAGGGTGACAGGGGGGCTGGGAATTGCCCAAGGTCAGACGAAGGCTGCCCCATCTGACCCGTCAGGCAGGGTTTCCCAAAGCACATTGGTGGGAGTTGCAGCTCTGAGGGACATCATGTGGAGTTACTAAACAAAAACAGTCCTTTGGTGAAATATATGGTGGAAATATGCTGGGTTTGAAGAGCCCGAATGGGTCCCTTCTCTCTGGGACCTCTTGGGGCACCGAGACGCTGCAATGCGGAGGAGGTCAGAGCAGGCTGTGTTCTCCAAATCCAAGTGACATGGCTTGACCTTGGAGCAGCATCTCATAGGACAGGTGTCTCTTGGGGGATCCAGATGTGGCTCAGCAAGGGGGAATCGCCAATGTTTTTGAGCTGCAGGATAACTCCAAAAACAGGGGTGCATTTTAGAATGACTGCTGTTTAAGCTGTGTGGGGTGTGGCTACATGGTCAGGGGTCACCCTGGTGAACATTCACCAGGGGCGATGAGTCCTGTTCCCAGCAGTGTCGGTGAGGCCAGCTCAGGGCTAGATGATCCCTTCCAGAGGCCCAGCTTGACTGAAGGCTGACACGGACCCCTTCTCGCCTCTGGCCAGAGCCACACAGAGTGCAGGGCTAAGCAGCTGCCTTGGTCCTCTGGCTCTTGTGTTCTGAGAGGTCACGCTGGGGACAGAGGACATAGAAGTCAGAGCTATACACGTTCTCTGTGCCCTTCCAGGAATGCCATTCTCGACAGAGGGGAAAGGGCTACGGAATGGGAGCTGCTGGCCCTGTCCAGGGAAGGAGAACCTTCCAGAGCCCACCATGGGGCCTAACTCCTCTTTGACATATGGGGAAACTGAGGCCTGTGAATGAAGGGACCCATACCTAAACTCACACAGTGAGCCCCATTGTCAAATAACTGCATGTTTCACAGTAGTTTTGTACCATTGTTCTTTTATTTATTTATTTATTTTTATTAATTTTAATGGGGTGACATTAATAAATCAGGGTACATAGGTTCAAAGAAAACATCTCCAGGTTATCTTATCATTCAATTATGTTGCATACCCATCACCCAAAGTCAAATTATCCTCTGTCACCTTCTGTTTTTTTTGTGCCCCTCCCCTCCCCTTTCTCCCACTTTCTCCTCCCTCCCCCCACCCCATAACCACCACACTCTTGTCCATGTCTCATAGTCTCGCTTTTATGTCTCACCTATGTATGAAATCATGCTTCTCAGTTCTGTTTTACTTATTTCACTCCGTATAATGTTATCAAGGTACATCCATTTTGTTGTAAATGATCCGATGTCATCATTTCTTATGGCTGAGTAGTATTCCATAGTATATATGTACCATTGCTTTTTAATCCACTCGTCCTCTGACGGACACTTGGGCTGGTTCCAGATCTTCGCTATTGTGAACAATGCTGTCACAAACATGGGGGTGCTTTTCTTCTTTTCGAACAGTGCTATGGTGTTCTTAGGGTATATTCCTATAAGTGGGATAGCTGGGTCAAAAGGCAGTTCGATTTTTAATTTTTTGAGGAATCTCCATACTGTTTTTCACAGTGGCTGCACCAGCATGCATTCCCACCAACAGTGCAGGAGGGTTCCCTTTTCTCCACATCCTCGCCAGCACTTACTCTGTGTTGTTTTGCTGATGAGCGCCTTGTTTGTCTTCCTGGTGTTAAGTTTTGTAAGTTCTTTATAAATCTTGGTTATTAAACTCTTATCAGACGTGTTGTTGAATATGTTCTCCCATTGTGTGGTTTGTCTTTTTATTCTGTTCTTATTGTCTTTAGCTGTGCAAAAACTTTTTAGTTTGATATAGTCCTATTTGTTTATCTTGCCTTTTATTTCATTTGCCCGTGGAGATAAATCGGCAAATATATTGCTGCTACAGATGTTGGAGAGCTTGCTGCCTATGTTTTCTTCTAAGATGCTTATGGTTTCATGGCTTACATTTAAGTCTTTTATCCATTTTGAGTTTGTTTTTGTGAATGGTGTAAGTTGATGGTCTAGTTTCATTTTTTTGCAGGTAGATGTCCAATTTTCCCAACACCATTTGTTAAAGACGCTGTCTTTACTCCATTGTATGTTCTTTCCTCCTTTGTCAAATATCAGTTGTCCATAAAGCTGTGGGTTTATTTCAGGGTTCTCTGTTCTGTTCCATTGATCTATGTGCCTGTTCTTATGCCAGTACTAGGCTGTCTTGAGTATAATGGCCTTGTAGTATACCTTGATATCTGGAAGAGTGATACCTCCTGCTTTATATTTTCTTTTTAAGATTGCTGAGGCTATTCATGTTCTTTTTTGGTTCCATATAAATTTTTGGAATATGAGTTCTATATCTTTGAAGTATGTCATTGGTATTTTAATTGGTATTGCATTGAATTTATAAATTGCTTTGGGTAATATAGACATTTTAATGATGTTTATTCTTCCTAGCCATGAGCACGGTATATGCTTGCACTTGTTAGTATCTTCCTTGATTTCTTTTGTCAATGTTCTATAATTTTCCAAGTACAAGTCCTTAACCTCCTTGGTTAAATTTATTCCTAGGTACTTTATTTTTTTGGCTGCAATAGTGAAGGGGATTGTTTCCTTAATTTCTTTTGCTGACAGTTCATTGTTGGTATATAAAAATGCCTCTGATTTCTGAGTATTAATTTTATATCCTGCCACCTTGCTGAATTCATTTATCAGGTCCAGTAGTTTTTTGACTGAGACTTTAGGGTTTTCTATATACAATATCATATCATCTGCAAATAATGACAGTTTTACTTCTTCTTTTGCAATTTGTATGCCTTTTATTTCTTCTTCTTGTCTGATTGCTATAGCTAGGACTTCCAGAACTATGTTGAATAAGAGTGGTGAAAGGGGGCATCCCTGCCTGGTTCCTGATCTTTAAGGGGATTGCTTTTAATTTTTTCCCATTGAGTATGATGTTTGCAGTGGGTTTGTCATAGATGGCCTTTATCATGTTAAGAAATGATCCCTGTATTCCCACTTTATGAGCGTTTTGAGCATGAATGGATGCTGGATTTTATCAAATGCTTTTTCTTCATCTATTGAAATTATCATGTGATTTTTGTCCTTCTTTTTGTTTATGTGATGAATCACATTGATCGATTTGCGAATATTGAACCAGCCTTGCCTCTCCAGTATAAATCCCACTTGACCCTGACCTGTGGTGGCGCAGTGGATAAAGCGTCGACCTGGGAACACTGAGGTCGCCAGTTCAAAACCCTGCACTGGTCTGGTCAAGGCACATATGGGAGTTGATACTTCTAGCTCCTCCCCCCTTTCTCTCTCTCTCTGTCTCCTCTCTAAAATAAATAAATAAAAAGAAAAAAATTTAAAAAATAAAACAAAAAAACCCTGGGCTTGCCTGCCAAGGCACATATGGGAGTTGATGCTTCATGCTCCTCCCCCCTTCTCTCTCTCTCTCTCTCTCTCTTTCTCTCTCTCTCTCTCTAAAAAAAAATCCCACTTGATTATTGTGTATGAGTTTTTTCATATATTGCTGGATCCGTGTACCATTGTTCTTATTTTTTCATTCTTATAATTTTTCCAAGTGTTTTGACTTAATACCTCAGATGCTTCTTGCTTAAGGCCCATTAAATGTTTTTTAGTTTTTCTGGATCTAATTTTTGCAATAATTTTTTTAAATCACTTTCTTTTGATTATCCTGCCTTTGACTTTCCAGCAAACTAAAAGATTTTTAAATGCAAGTAAGATAATGACAGGAACAAGTTTGTTGCCAAGATTTTAACAGTGCCAAAAATATCCCTTACCAAATGGTTTCCTCACCCAATAAATTTTCCCACATCGCTAATTTGAGAAGTGACCTTCAAAGAAAGGAATCACAAGAGGGACAGGGCACTGTCATCAGGAGATGAAGACAAGCACTCCAATGGCAGTCAGAGGGTAGAGTGGAGGAGGCCATCATCCTAGTCACCCAGTGGCTTCCCGGGCCGGAGGAAGTCAACTTTCTTCCTTTCACAGTGCTAGTTCCTCAGCCTGACACTCAAGGCCCCTCCAGTCCCCAGGGGTGGCTTCTGTTCTAATCAGATGTTTTTTCTTAGTCACCAGAATTGATTTACTGACCTCTCCCCTCCTTAACTCCCTCCAGCCCCAGCTCACTGGAATGTCCCTGTGCTGGTCCAGCCCTCATCTTGTCCCCATCCCCACCTCTGCCCTGAGCGCTCCCCTAAGCCCTCCAGCTCAAACTGTCCATTTCTCTGGAATGCTTCCCACTTGTCTGAGCTGGATGACCTCTTAGAGGTGATTAACTCCAACTCTTTTGTTTTATTGGAGAAAAAAACAAAGGCACCAAATAGGAAAACAAATGACTTGAGATCACATAATTAACAAGTGGAAAAATTGGGGCTCAGTTTTCTTGACTCTTGACACATGACCATTTTATGATATCAAGACAGTTAATACTGTCTATTAACATTTACTCACCACTTCATAAGAATTATAATAACCAATGTTTTCATACCTAATACATTACCATCTTGTCATGAACCCTCATAGGTACCCATCCATCCATCCACTCACTGATTCAAACAGCCAACATTTGTCGAAGGCCCATGTTCAAGCACGGTGCTGGGCACTAAGTATTGTTATGTTTGTGTCGTAGTGGAAAAACCTGACACTCTGAGAAGGTCCATGACTTGTGCTAATTTACTGCATGACTTGGGTCTCAATAGGACCCAGCTTTGACTCAGGTAGTTTCTGTGAAGGAACTTCTTGCAGAGATGTAGACGAGATTTTCTTGCAGAGGTATAGACGGGATTAAGGAAGACAAGTCATGTGGTGGCTCCCAGTAGTGAGCAATAGTGCAAAGTTTAAAACACCAAGGCAAAGGGAGGACCCAATGTTTCTGGGTCCCAGTGAGAACGGAGCGCAGTGTTGGGGGAGCTGTGTGTTCTGGGTGCGGAGCTGCTGCCAGAGGAGGAGCCAGGGAGGAGGGGAAGAAACCCCTTCCTGAGTCCCCCATCTCTTGCCGAGCCCAACCAGAAGACAGATGGCAAGGGAACTCAGGGATGTAGTCCATCGAGGTTAGCCCCTGGGGCACAGAGCACGATGGACAACAAATCCAGAGCAAGCAGGTGTATCCAGCCTGACACCCAGCTGTAAGGTGGGTGAGCTGGCATGCCAACTCCACCTTCCGACTCCAAATCCTATGCTTTCTTCTACTTGCATTTATGGCATTATGTTCATTCATTTGGTCAGCCCATCGTTCAGGCAGTGAGTAAGCTGAGCACTTACTCCTTGTCAGGCCCTGTGAACATGTCTCATTTCCCTCACCAAATTATAAGGCCAACGACCTTGACTTTCTTATCTCCAAGTTCCCAGTCATAATCTGTGACTATGTATCAGAGGCATTCCACCCATTCTGCTGAGTCAAGAGCTCCTCTAAGGACCTCTTGGAGTTGCACGAAAAGAGGCTGGCCCAGGGTGCGCCCTTAGAGCCGCTCTTATTCCTTGTGGCTGGAAGGCAGTGTCGATGCACCCTGCACCCGTGCCTAAGTCACTTTCCTGTTGTCTTGGAGCTAGCGAGAGTGTGGATATTTGAGAGCTGACGCCCTGAGGCTCTGGGAATTCCCACCATTTGCAACAATAGAAAGTGGTGTTTCCCTTCCAGAGTGTTTCCACTCTGCCAGGTTCCTCCCAGCTCTCAGCTCTGCTGCACAAGTCTCTGCACCAGCTATCAAAGGGTTTTGATGAAGCAGATGAAAGAGGAGTTCACTCCTTTTCTTCAGACTTGTGGCTCCCATCTTCTCTGCCTCTGGTGATGGAATGACATATGTCAAAGTTTGAGTGGCTTTACCTTACATATCCTGCTGAACTACCGCCAAACAATGATTGTGGGTAAACAGTCCAGCTCTGTTTAAACACTATCGGTGAGAATGTCAACAAGAAACGGTAAGCCTGACCAGGCAGTGGCGCAGTGGATAGAGTGTCGGACTGGGATGTGGAAGACCCAGGATCGAGACCCCGAGCTCACCAGCTTGAGCGCGGGTCCATCTGGCTTGAGCAAAAGCTCGCCAGCTTGGACCCAAGGTCGCTGGCTCCAGCAAGGGGTTGCTAGGTCTGCTGAAGGCCCGCGGTCAAGGCACATGTGAGAAAGCAATCAATGAACAACTATAGTGTCGCAGCGGCAACGAGAAACTAATGATTGATGCTTCTCATCTCTCTCCATTCCTGTCTGTCTGTCCCTATCTATCCCTCTCTCTGACTCTCTATCTGTCCTTGTAAAAAAAAGAAAGAAAGAAACGGTAAGACTCGAAGAACTTAGCCATCGGCATTCAGCTTGTGCTGGTTGCTCTGACATATAACTCTTTTTAACTCATTTTTATCTACCTTAAAATAAATGTGCAGCAGTTAGAAGCTAGCAGACCTTTGTTACTTCATTGGGGAAGCCTGGGGAGACCTGGAGGCCACCCTTGCCTGACATTTCCTTTTCTCTCCTCTTCCACCCCCAGAATACAAGCTGGGAACACGGCAGGACTTCAGAGAAAAGACTTCCAGACACCTGCCAAGAGTCAGATTTGCATAGCACCTCACACGTATTTTCTTGTTTTAACAAGAATCAGCTCTGTGGATGAGTTTGCAGTGAGATGGTGACTTGCCCGAGGTCACACAACCCGTAATGGTGGCGCCAAAGCCCAAATCCAGGCCTTGTGTCCAACTTCTGCACTTCCTTTTGGGTTCTGCTGCTTCAGCTAAAGGGGAAGAAAGGGTCATCAGAACAAGGATCTTCAGCGGTGATCAGAACAAGGATCCACTTTACCAGGTGCTCAGATCCACCTGCTCCCAAGAATTACCACAAAAAGTACTTAGAAAAAAATGACCAAAAAGGCCCTGCAAATATGAAGTGCTATGGACAGGTGGAATCAACTCTGGACACCTGCTGAGACCCCATGGCAGCGCTCTGGAAAACAAGTGTTTCCTGTCCCCATAGCCTTCCTGTGTGGATCACTCTTGACAAACCACACTGCAGATGGCTTCCCTACAAGCCTGTCTGTTAGGAAATGCCCTTATTTGTTTCTTTGGGGTTTTCTTTAAGGTATTTTTTTTCCTTGACCTCAGACTGGGCGACCTTCTTTTCCTTGGTCTCTAATTTTTCCAGCTCTATTCATCCTTTTATATTTCACCAGAATTATTACTTTCTTATAAACTTTCCCTAACCCCCATCAGGACTAAGCCCCTTGTTATAATTCTCTTAGCACCCTACAGATTCCTTTGTAGTACTCACCACATTTGTAATTACTTATTTGTATAATTATGTGTGTCATCTGTCCTTCCATTAGATCATAAGCCCAACAAGGGCCCATAGGGTTTATTTCTCTGTCATTCACTGCTGTTACCAATGCACACATATCTTTTTCTTTTTTTAATCAGGTAAGAGGCAGGAAGGCAGAGAGACAGACTCTCACATGTGCCCTGAATGGGATTCACCTGGCAACCCTCGCCTGGAGCTGATGTTTTCTACCCATCTGGGTTTCTGCTCTGTTGCTTGGCAACCAAGCTATTTTAGTGCCTGAGGCGAGGCCATAGAGCCCTCCTCAGCACCCAACTTGCTTATTTGAGCCATGGCTGCAATGGGGAGGGAGAGATGGAGTGGGGGAGGCGGGGAGAAGCAGATGATAGCTTCTTCTGTATGCCCTGACTAGGAATTGAACCCAGGACTTGCACACACTGGGCTGATGCTCTACTGCTCAGCCAACCAGTCAGGGCCAGTCTTTATTGGATCAATGAATGACATGCCCAGGATCCTTCAGCTTCTGACCAGGATGAAGGAACCAGCCTCTGTGGACCACCTGTCCAACATACTGAGTACTGTGTGAGCCTTCTCTTTGTTGTTCCTCACAGAAATCCTTAGAGGGAAACTGGGGCTCAGTTAATTTTCCTGAGGCCACACATCTAGAAAGGGACAGAGCTAGGCTTGGAACGAGGTTTCTGTGACCCTCTTGCAAGTGCCCTCATCACGACCGCTCACTGCCTGTCCAAAGCTGTGGACCACCCTGACCAGCCTGTGTGTGGACCTGCTTCCTTGGTGTTCACTTCCTGAAAGCCCCGACTTCCCTTAGAGGTCAAGGTGGTAAGTGGAATATCACAAGGGTAGCCTTAGAGAGCTAATCGCCACTCTAAAGTCCAGGAAGTTTCAAGTGTTCCTTGTTTCACAATAAGGCAGCATTTATGGAAACTAAGTGCATCCCTGTGTCCTAATGACCAACCACTTTAACTACAGCTTTCTTCTTTGTATGCTTTGTAAGTTTTTAATTACCCATGATCGTAAACCACCTAATTACAAATAGTGGCCTGTGAATTGTGAAAACTTCTCCCAAACTGGCCTCCTTCAATTTTGCTTTACCATGCTGCTAAGTCCCAAGTGGCAGCCCCGTCGTGCTCATAAGTGCTGAGAGGTGCCCAGCACTCAGAGGATAGTGCCCTCTGCCAGTAGGTTCATTTACAGTGAGTCCTGGAGAACAGTAGGGGCTTCCCTGATCTGGCTTTAACTTAACTCCTCCATTCTCCTTCTAACCACTCATGCACCTGCTCTCAAGTCATCACTTATTTTTCCTTTTTTATTTTTTATTTTTATTTATTTATTTATTTATTTATTTATTTATTATTATTATTTGTATTTTTCCGAAGTTAGAAGCAGGGAGGCAGTCAGACAGACTCCCGCATGCGCCCGACCGGGATCCACCCAGCACGCCCACCAGGGGGTGATGCTCTGCCCATCTGAGGCACTGCTCCATTTCCGCTGGAACCAGTCTAGCGCCTGAGGCGGAGACCATGGAGCCATCCTCAATGCCCAGGACAACTTCGCTCCAATGGAGACTTGGCTGCAGGAGGGGAAGAGAGAAAGAGAGAGGAAGGAGACAGGGAAGGGTGGAGAAGCAGACAGATGGGTGCTTCTCCTGTGTGCCCTGGCTGGGAATCAAACCCAGGACTTCCACATGCCAGGCCGACACTCTACCACTGAGCGAACTGGCCAGGGTCTATCTTTTCTTTCTTTTTTTTTTTTTTTAATTTATTTTTATTGTTATTTTATTTTATTCATTTTAGAGAGGAGACACAGAGTGAGAGAGAGAGAAAGAGAGAAAGGGGGGAGGAGCTGGAAGCATCAACTTCCATATGTGCCTTGACCAGACCAGTACAGGGTTTTGAACTGGTGACCTCAGTGTTCCCAGGTCGACGCTTTATCCACTGCGCTACCACAGGTCAGGCTATCTTTTCTTTTATTCACCTCATACTTTCCCACACCTGTCATTGTTTTGCTTGGAGAACTGTTCTTTCTGTCCACGTTCAACCCCTACTGAATGCTAAGGACCCAGATCTTGTGCCACCTCCTTTTTCCGATCCCATTGTTAGAACATATCTCTTGCTCTAGCATCCTCTGAGTTCTTTTTTATTCCAGGCACTTAGCCTCTGAAATGACAGTGATGTGTTTTTTTTTCATGTCTACAGTCATTTACTCAGTCGTCAAACAAACACTGAAAGACTATTCAACCACCTATCTTCCATTGCAAACTCTATGTGGGAAGAACCCATATGTAGTCTCTCTTTTGTATCTGCCAAAGACCCAGCACAGAGCTCAAGTTGACCCAGAAGAGCAGCAGGACACAGAAAACTGGAATGGAACGAGAGGGCCTTTAGGGGTGGGCCATGATGGGAGGACTGGGAGGGAGAGCATGGAGCAGGTGCCAATGGACCAGTGAGGCTCAGAGATAGGAATGGCACAGTCTCTTCTATGAACAATGCATCCCATAATGTTTATAGTTTTCTGAACCAAAGTGTTTGGACAGTGGACTAGTAGGAAAGTTCTGTTCAACTGGTTGATGGTAAACAATGAGAAATCAAAAATTTACTCTGGACACACAACAAACCCACTTTGGGGGAGGTGTTAAAATCACTGAAAAAAAAAGTAAAGATATTGCTCTTTTCATGTATGTGCGGCAAGCACCTTGCTAAAGATTTTGTTTAAAACTACAGGGGATTCAGAACTCAGGAAGAATGAAGTACTTCATCCAAGGAATGGAAGGACAGTGGAGAGTGGTTAGAAGCTGGGTGGGTGGACATGAAAAGGAAGAATGGCATTCCACACAAGAGAAAGTTGATGTAACCAAAGAGCAAAGAAAAGAGACAAGTATATCCTGTTTGAGAAAAAAGTGAAGAAGAGAATGGAAGAAAAGTTTTGAAAGGGAAGCTGTGGAAAAGCCCAGATTCCAGGCTGAGGATTTCATGCATAATCACAGAAGATCCATTGAAGGTTTTTGAGCAGAGAAATCACATAAAGCATCCTGGGGCCATTTCTATCTCACGAAGGGAGAAAATGAGACTGCCAGATATAACATCAAGGTCTCCTGCCAAACCAGCAGGACCAGAATGAAAGCTGAGCTTTCTAGGATCCCAGACATTTCCTGGGACCACTCTTCTCAAAAGTATATATATATATATATATATATTTGGAGTGATTTACCATTTACTTCCGAGTATACTTTTGAGCTGTGACCAGCTCCCTTTCTTCTGAGAACCTTTCATCATATGCTGGTGAATAATTTGTCTTGGACGCATCCAATATCTTTTCATCTAGAGATCTTAAAGAGCCTTAATGACAACCAAGCTTCATTAATTCTGTTTTGTGTGCGAGAAAACTGACTCACAGAGAGATGTGGCAATTTTCTCATTCACACTGGGAGTCATTACCAGTCCCATGAATGAAACATAGGACAAAACTCTACTTCATAAACCATTAAACCCTGCATCCTTTATGGTAGTGGAGTTTACAAAAATAACGACACCTTTGAATCGAGAGCTCATTCCTTTATTCTATTACTAAGTCTTGGCGTACGTGGGTCAGAAGCATCTTGCAACCATGCCAGCTTGAGTTGTCCTGCAATGTGAAGCAAGATGAGGAAAGCTGTTCTGTGCTTTGGTGATGCCCAGACCATTCAGTTCATTGTTTTCATTCATTAATTCACTTATTCATTCCATTATCATGTATCTGAATCCCTATTACATCACTGGAAAATGAGCGTAATATTACTACTATTAGCAGAAGTCTGTTTTGAGAAGTAAGATAATTTCTATAAAGCACATCACCTAGCACATAGTAAGCCCTTCTACATAATAATAATTATTATCATTAAGGAAGTAATCACAAGTGCCACATAAAAAGACAAAAAGAAAAATGGTCCGTTCATAGCCCTATTTACGGGTAGGGAGAGTAAGGTTGCATCCGAGGGGTAGATTAATTCCTGGGGAAGAGGGAGATCCCTCAAATTAAAAATTGGAATAGAGCAGATGGGTCTCAGGGCAGACCAGGGAGGGAGCTCTGTTCTTTCAGATTGAACTGTGAGGCGTCCAGATAGGTAGGAAGGCATTGCTGGGTAGTGGATGTTAAATTGACAACAACCACTTAGAAATGGGATGGGAATGAGAGATGGAGAAAAGAAGGACAGACAAAATTCATATAAAATGGGGCAGGGTTCTAAATTCTGCAAGTTAAGCTAATTATGATAGAATTGGAGCTGGTACACAAACAGGCCAGCCTGTTTAAATGCCCTCTGTTCTTGGTGTTGACTTCCCCATTACTCTTTCTTAGTATTGGGCCAAGTTTTTTGTCCAATTCCCACCTGTCCCACCTGTGCTTAGGACACATAAGGGACAGAGTTAAAAAGGAAGCTACCAACCTGGGATGGAGTCTCAGAGCTGCAACAGGAATCGCTTTGAAAAGAGCGAGGCCAGGGAGACCCTCTTTCGTGGCTCGTTAGGATGAAACGAGTTTGGTAATATCAGGAAACAGGCATTTCTTTACAGCCTAACTATTGCAATTCTAGTTCTCTGTGTGTTCTAAAAACTAAGTTTAAGAGCCTTCCCAATCCAGACATGAAACCCAGAAGATGTAAAGGGAAACACCAGTAGATCTGAATTCATAAAAGGTAAAAAAGGTTTGTGTGACAAAATATACTGAAAACAAAACTAAATGACACACACACAAAAAGACGGGAAGAAAGAAATTTGCAACTATTACACATATTTTAACATTATATTATAATAAGGAGGAATATCTATAATAAATAAAGAGCTTCTATAAATCAGTAAGAGAAAAGGGGAAATCCAATGAACAAAAAATATACATAGATAATTTCAGAAGAAATATAAATATAAATTGCTCATCTTCAGTAGTAATTAAGGGAATACAAATTAAAACTAGATGCCATTTTGTTTGCTCATCAAATTGGTAAAATTAAAAAGATTTACAATATTTAATATTGACAAAGCTAAAGGGAAATTGGCAGTTTCTTCTACTGACGGTGGGAATGCAAACTGGTGTAATCTTTTTAAGGATAGTTTGGCAGTACCTATAACTACTGAAAGTATGTCCTCCCCCAGGCCCTTTGATACAACTATGTCACTTTTAGTAGTCAACAATTTAAATATGCTCACATGGAGGCAAAAATACAAGGACACCAACTGCAGCAATATATGTGACAATGAGAAAATACAAATACTAATATTTATTGAGGGCCAGGACTCTTCTAAGCACTTTATAGCAAACATTATGAGTAAACTGAGACACCCAGAGCCCATGTTCGTGGTGGCAGGATTTTAATCCAGACTCTTTGTCTGCAGAACCTGTTCATGACTATGCCCTCTAACAGAGAGCGAATAAAAGTATGCTGCATCCTTCCTTTGGAACATCGTGTAGCAGTTTACAAGAATGAGGCAGATTTCTGTGTACAGGCATGGAGATATCTCTAAGACATATTCTTAATCAAGGGAAGAAATCAATTTGCAAAACACTGTCATATGGTATAATGCCATATATGTGAGAAAAAGGTGCACATGTATATATTCAAATACCTATGTATGAAAATAAATGTCTTAAACAATAAGAGAATGTATATGCAGTGAGATATAGGAGAATAATTTTTCAAGGTATGTTCTATATATTGCTGGTTTGTTTGAACTTTATTTTTTTTAGAGGTTTTTTATTTTATTATTTTATTTATTTATTCATTTTAGAGAGGAGACACAGAGTGAGAGAGAGAGATAGAGAGATAGAGAAAGAGAGAAAGGGGGGAGGAGCTGGAAGCATCAACTCTCATATGTGCCTTGACCAGACCAGTGCAGGGTTTTGAACTGGCGACCTCAGTATTCCCAGGTCGACGCTTTATCTACTGCGCCACCACAGGTCAGGCTATTTGAACTTTTAAATGAATATATATATATATATATATTTTTTCCCCCCAGAGACAGAAAGAAAGTCAGAGAGAGGGATAGATAGGGATAGACAGACAGGAACAGAGAGAGATGAGAAGCATCAATCATCAGTTTTTCTGTTGCCGTTGCGACATCTTAGTTGTTCATTGATTGCTTTCTCATATGTGCCTTGACCGTGGGCCTTCATTTCGCTCAAACCAGATGGGCCCCCGCGCTCAAGCTGGCGACCCCCCGGGTCTCAAACTTGGGTCCTTCTGAATCCCAGTCTGACACTCTATCCACAGCGCCACAGCCTGGTCAGGCTTGTTTGAACTTTTACAGAGTGTGTTTGTGCATTACTTTGGTAAAGCAAAAATTGTTTTAATGACCAAGAATAAAATAAAATAAAATAAAATAAAATAAAATAAAGAGGGTTTAACTCACATGAAGAGATTTGTTTTCTTCCACGCAGACAATGGTGGGTGGGGTCTTGGATAAAAATCTTCTGCACTATGGCTTTTTTTAGCCTATGTAAATGACCATAGTAGAACATGCCCATTATCTGTATCTTGTTGATAGCTACTTTTTTTCTTTTTACATAACATTTTTATGTCCAGTATTTGAGCCCATGGCTCCCCGTTAGGCCACCAAATTCCATAAACATATACAGACAGTCACTAAAAAGAAAAATCAGTTTGGAACCCAATAACCACATTGTGTTCCTTTCACTTTGCATATTACATTGTCATTAGGAAAAAAGGATCTGTAGTCATGGATTATCTCATTTTTGCCCCATGCATAACCAGGAGAGTAGTCTCACTTTCTGTGGTCTGTGGAGATATGAATGAGTCACTAGACATATAGACCCAAAGGACTTACCTTTTGACCAGAAGTCAGTGTTAATTATCTGAGAAAAAAGCTATGTTGGATGGATCCTGTGGGGACTCCTCCTGCCTAAGTCCAAGCAAGAGTGGCTTTAACCCAAAGGAAAGATGAGGCTCCTGCTACACTTACTGATTAAAATGTTACTGTACTTGTACAACCGCAGGGCTTTACAACGAAGTTGCCAAATGCGGGCTTATCTCTGACCCGCCAGTGAGAATGGAGCTCAAGGCTCATTACTTAATGGGTATCAGATTGTAGCTTTTTTGGAGTGGCCCATCTAACTTAGTACAGTTTTTCAATTATTGAGATTTTAATGTTCTCTTTAGCATCTTTAGATTAAAAAACATCCCACTTAAAAAAAGGACTGTATTCTCCTTCCATTCTTACAGTCGCTCACTGTACAGTTTTAAATGGTGGGTACAAACTATTTTGTATTTATTGTTTCATTTCACCTTATTTCCCATACGTTTCCATGTTTGCCAGGCATACATGCCAGGATTCCTTCTGTTAATGTGACAGAGTTTGTTTGGATTCTCCCCCAATGGCTGGACAACTGGGCTCGGTCCCAGGTTTTGGCCATTATGAACATTCTGAATAGCCCTGCTATAAACATCTTTATACAAGTTCGCCCCCCTCTTTTCCCCCTTTGGATCATTTCCTTGGAAATGTACTTCCTTAAATGGGTTTACTGGGTCAAAGGGGTTCAATGAACAGTTTTATAGCTCTTGGCACGTATTTTTCAGCTTGCGCCCTGGTTAGACCTGGCCAATGGCATGGGCCAGGAATGTGGGGGAGCGGCCCCTATAACCGCCCCTCTTCCGCCCCCCAGAAGTCAAGGGCCTCGCGAAGGCCTGCGAATGGATGGGAAGCGTCTTTCTATCGCCCTCTTGTTTTAGGTTAGAGCTCTAGCCCAGGCTGGGGCAGGACTGTTAGGCAGGCGCGGAAAGGTTTTCGGGATTCCAGGACTTGTGCCCTGGGGCCGAAGGCATTCTTCAAGACGCTCCTGCCCCAGGGCTAAGATTTCAACCCCGATCCTCTCCCGGGTCCCTACTCCCTGCACACCCTCCCGGCCTTTCCAGGAAGGTCTCCGCGGCCCAGGCAGGCCCCTCGCTGGAGCAGCGCTCTGCAGGCGAGAGGGCATCGGCTGGCGGTCGCTATTATATGGGCGAGAGTGATGCAAGACCCGCATAGCTGGGCGCTGAGTCAGCGGGAGCCGGGCGGGGGTGGGGGACGCGGACCCATCCACACCTCCCCCGCTCCTACCCCCGCTACCGCCCCAGGCACAGCGGCGTCGGGCCAGGGCGGGCGGGAGCGGGGCCTAGGGCCGGCGCTAGCCCCAGGCGCGCTCTCCCTCCCCCCGCCGCCGGAGCCCGGCGGGTCAAGGCTGGCGGTGACCACACGCCCGGCCGTCTACCCTCTTAAGAACTCAGAAAGGGGAGGAGGCAACGGGGAAGGAGGGAGGCTCAAAATGGAAAAGTGCGCAGCGGCGCGCACAGGAGGAAGCGGAAAAAAAAAAAGGAGGAAAAGGAGCTAGAGGAGGCGAGAGGAGGCGGAGGCCGAAGGGCGGGGGCCGGGTGCGCGCGGGGACGCGCACAGCCGGGGCGGGGCGGGACGAGCGGAGGCGCGCACAGCCGGAGCGGGGAGGGGCGAGCGGGGGCGCGCGCCGGTGGCCGCGGCCCGAGGGGCTTGTGGGTAGCGGCTGCGCGCGGCTGGAGACGGGCGCCGCGCGGGAGTGTGTACGGGCAGCAGGCTGGTGGGACTGGGGCGGCCGGCGGCGACCATGGGCGCGGGCCGGCGGCGGCCGTAGCTGTCTGATCCTGGGCTTCAGCCTCCGGGGGGCCCGGCCAGGCGGGGCGCTCGGACCCCGCTTCCCCTCTCCCGCCCTCGGAGTCGTGCGGGACCGCGCGCAGCGCGGAGGAGCGGACCGGTTGCGCGAATCGCGCGGAGGGGCGGGGACGCCGCCGCCTGCTTCGCGCCGCTCGGGTCGGGCCGGGGCGGCCGCCTGCACAGCCCCGGGCCCCGGAGCGTTGCGGAGCCCCGGAGCCGGAGCGAGAGGAGGGCGGTGGGCCCAGCTGGAGCCCCGCCCGGCGCCGGCGGGTCGGGGCGGCGCTAGGCCCCGAGGTAGCCGGGCCGGAGTGCGGGCCGGGCGGCGGCATGAGCCGGCCTCCGCCAACGGGGAAAATGCCCGGCGCCCCCGAAGACGTGTCGGGGGACGGGGCGGACGCCAGCCGCCAGAGGAAGCTGGAGGCGCTGATCCGAGACCCTCGCTCGCCCATCAACGTGGAGAGCCTGCTGGTAGGTGGCCCGGAGCCCTGCCCTCTCGCTGCTCAGACCTCCCTCTGCCCCGTCCTCTTCTGTGCCCACCCATTCGTGCGGGAGATCTCGCCGCACCCCGCCCCTCTTCCGGGAGCCGGGCTCGGGTCAGCGACCCGACACTTCTGCGGCCAAGTTCCAGGAGTGGAGTTCCACCTTCACTTCTTCCCCCGTGGCCCCCGCGCTAGTTTCAAACCCGGCGGCCCCTTCCCTGGATCGCCGGGAGGAAACACCCAGTTCTCTTCCCCGGCCACCCCCGATGTGGGGAGGTCGGGCGGGGAACTTGCTGTCCCCAGTAGCGCAGGCTGGCCAGTGTCAAAGAGTGTCATGCTCCGTGGGACTGGAGTCCCCGCGGGGGACAGTCGCGATGCGGTCCCTATTGGGAGTAAGTTCTTCCCTACCTGGGGTACATGACCAAGAGCTGAAAGTCTTGCTGCGCATAGCTGACATTTGCCTGTTCCCAGTCTTGGGACATTCATAATTTCAATTTAGTGCCTTTTAACTTCGGTAAATTAAGTTATCCGACATGCTAGCGCTGGAGCTGTAGGGTCAATCTGAATTCTTGAGCGCAATGTTTTTCCTTGCGTCTCTTTCCGACGACGGGCTTTGAAACCCCGATCGGTAGCCCGGGATAAGTCAGCTGCTTGGCTGTGGATCAGTAGAGGACCGTGCCTTACAGATGAGAAATGCAGTGCTGAATGCTTGAGTGGTTCTTGTGTTTGTCAGGGTAGACGACTGCACTGCACAGACTGTTTGATCAGCTTGCAGTGGAGATGCATTTGTGGGACAAGGGGGTGTGGATTTTTACCCCAGGGAGAAGACGGTGAGAAAGATGCTCTGGTTATCGGAGAACTCTGGAGGGCTGGAATCCGGGTGGGTGATCATTGGATTGTTTTAGGTATTCTTCACCGGGACTCGTGTTCGGTTCACCTTCTTGCCGGGAGAAAGCTAGTGACTTCCACAATGAGAAACATTGTCTCCTCCCTTTCCAGGGACTGACTTTTCTTGAGAAGCAGTTGGTTATCCTTTGAGGTTTCTGGAATCGTTTTCAGAGTGACTCAGTGCTGTTTGACCAAAGTGCAGGAACTGACTTTGCGCGCACATCCAGTGTGCAGGACATAGGGATGTCCTGTGTTGTGTCAGACGCGTTTGACGTTTTCTGTCGCTGATTTTCACAGGAGTGGGTGTTGGTGTGGTTTCCCGATAGCATGACGCCCTCTGTAGAAGTCTTCAGTTGGCGGTGGGATTGGTTCAAGGAAGGGCATAGCTTTTCCTAAGCCAAAGTGGAGACTCTGGGCTTCTCTCCCAGCATTTTCACTGTGGTATGTTGCTCGCAAAACTTTTACCTAAGGCCAGAAAGTTCAGTTAAAAATAGCACAGCAAATCTCAAGTATTCATCAGGTTCATATTCAATCCCAGATAGAAATTTCTTACAATTCCATTTTCTGAGTCTTTACTGGTGTTAATCATAGTTATCAGGGTTATTCTGAGCTAGAATCTAAGCTATTTGTACTTGTAATATACATCCTGTTTTATTAAAATGTTATATAAATTATTAAAATGAAGTCCATTTTAAAAACTGAGACATTTCATATACTCAGTAAGCAATTCAGTCCATTCGTTGACCACTAATCAATATATACAGCCAACACATTTTACACTTTTGTTAAGGTGACATATTACTGTTAAGAGAGTTGACATCAGACTTTATTATTGCTGTTTTTAGTTGTTTAAATACAGAATGGGGCAAAAGTAGGTTTACAGCTGTGAGTACATGAAACAGTTTATTCTTGTATTATTATTTACTAATTATCATATTATTTTCCATACAAACAACTGTAAACCTACTTTTGTGCCCCCCCCCCCCATATATAGTCTCACATAGAGTTAGCCTCTATTTAAGTTAACATTTTGGTATAAATATATGCCTGAAAAAAGTAAAATATAAAAATAGTAAAATTACAGTCTACATAGGCTTTGTCATTTAAAAAAATATTTGGTGAATAGTAGAAACTTTATGTAGTCAGATTTATCTTCTCATTGTAGAGTGATTTCTGGCTAAGACGTCATGTGTAGGACATTTTCTATGATGAAGAATATGATATCATGTACCTGAATTTTCTTGGAGTACTATAATGGTTTTATTTTTAATGTTATTTTTAGTCCGTTTGGAATTCTGATGAAAAGTATGAAGTAGAGGCACAAAAATTTTATCAAAAGGTTTGACTACTATTAGAGTCCCAAAACATTAATTGGGAGCCTGCCTCTGTTTATAGCTCTGTATCTTAATAAAACTTTCTATTTAGAGAGTGGTGCTTGGGGGCAGAGAGAGAGTGTAATGATTATCGGTTTGGTCTCTATTTATCCCTCTTGAGTTTCTTCATGGAAATGCTACTTTACAACTATACTTAAAATCCTATTCTGTGCTGACATTAAAAATATATATGTATGAGCTGTTAGTGATAAGGGTTACTAGTGAAGAAAGAGAATGTGAATAATTCAGAGCAATATTGTTACAGTTTTTGGGGAAAACACAAAATAACATTTTCCATTGTTAGGTTAGCTCATATGAAGCTTAATATTTAAATAGATGTGAAAGTATGGTGGCATTTGGGGCTCTACTAAAACTGCCTCTTCTCATTTTGTCCTTGATTAGAGTCATTCTCCTTTCCTCTTATCTGTCCTTTTTCCCCCTCTCTAAAGTATGATTAGATTATGGGAATATATTTGTAAACTCTGCAGTTGATTGTCCCAAATTACCCTCACTTATCCTTTGGAAAGCATTTGGCTCACAATGGTTAGTATTTCTCTTCATGCATGTTTGTGTGACAAAAAGGAAATACTGAGATTTGTTTTTGGTTCATCATTGATAATCTTTTGAGGAATGTTTCTAAGTCCAAGAACGATTATTCGTTGATTCATTTTGGTGTGGTATGGATTGTTTATTCAGATTTCTAAAGTGCCTTACACTTTTTTTTATAGTTCATTTAATAACTAATTTTCTTTATTATTTTAAAAGATTATAGACTTGTAACTGATGTCTAACAATTTGTTATTGGGGTTGTCTTTTATGACATCAGAACAAATAGCAGCCTCCTCTAGCCTTGCTTTATTGAGATGGAAATGGTAGAGCATGGCTGGCTTTAGCTTAACCCCCTCTCCCCCCCCCCCGGATAATTGTGATGAGGAGCGTTTAATATACTGTTTTGTCTTACATACGTACTCCTTGGTTTTTTAGTTTATTTGATGGACTGGATACAGGCTCTTTTAGGAGATGGATCATTTTTGTTTTCTTATTTTTGTGTCCTGTAAGTATTTTTTGAAAGAACTAACAATTCTTTTTTTTCCTTTTTTCAATTCTTTTTTATAGTAATAGGAGTTACTTGTAGAAATCTATCCCTGCTTGAAGAGATATTAAAGTACTTCCCCAAGAAATATTTTGATCTAAGTTTCTGTCACTTGTTTTTATCTATAGGAAGGCAGACAAGTAAACATCTGTATATGCAGAGAGGATAGGTTTGAATGGTAGAATTAATTGGAGATCAAGCAGGAAAAACAAATTATTTGGATATTTTTCTGTATTGTGCCAAAACAGTTTGTCTTGGAAAGGATTTAAGTTAATTTTATTCAGTGTTTTGGGTGAAGTAAAGACACCTCGTGTGTGGGGGTGACTAGCCTTTATCATTAATCTGTGTCGTCTGTTCCCTCAGCCCACTACCTTCTCTTCTGGTGAGGCATATCCAGTTCCTTCCTATGTACCTAGGTGTGCCTATGTCGAAACCGCACTTCATGTAAGAGCCGTTGAAATTCTGGTGGTGTGTTCACAGAGTCAGATTCTTTAAAATGCATATTGGCTATTATTAATAATTAAGGCAATATTTGTTAATAAAAGTAAAACCCAAACCAAAGGGCATGAGAGAGTCTAACCAGAAATCAAGAGTGTTATCATGCCCTGGCCGGATGGCGTTGGTAGTTAGAGCATCATCCTGAAGCACAGAGATTGCTGGTTCAGTCCCAGGTCAGGGCACATGCAGAAACAGATTGATGTTCCCATCATGTCTTTCTGTCTGTCTGTCTCTTTTCCTCCCTCTCTCTCTCCCTCCTTTTCCCTCCTTCTCTTTTGCCCTCCTTCTTCCATTTCTCGCTCACTCCTTCCTTTCCTTTTTCCCTCCCTCCCTTCCTCCCTCCTTTTCTCTCCTTCTCTCTTCCTCTTTCTCTAAAATCAGTAAATAGAAAAAAGTTTTTTTAAATGTTATAACACCCTGACCTGACCTGTGGTGGCGCAGTGGATAAAGCATTGACCTGGAATGCTGAGGTCACCGGTTTGAAACCCAGGCTTGCCTGGTCAGTGCACATGCTGGAAGCAACTACGAGCTGTGCTCCCCACTCTTCCTCCCTGTCTGTCTCTCTCTCTTTCCTCTTTCTAAAATCAACAACAAAAAATTTATAATGTTATTACAGTTCACTTTGAATGACTGCTTTGAACATTTTTCAGATATTGTCAAACATTCTGATTGCTAACAGTTTTTTTTTTTAAATGCTTTTATTTTATTTTTATTTTATTCATTTTAGAGAGGAGACACAGAGTGAGAGAGAGAGAGAGAGAAAGGGGGGAGGAGCTGGAAGCATCAACTCCCATATATGCCTTGACCGAACCAGTGCAGGGTTTTGAACTGGCGACCTCAGTGTTCCCAGGTCGACGCTTTATCCACTGCGCCACCACAGGTTAAGCTCTAACAGTTTTTTTTTATGTTTTTTTTTTCTTCTTTACAGGGACAGAGAGAGAGAGTCAAAGAGAGGGGTAGATAGGGACAGACAGACAGGAATGGAGAGAGGTGAGGAGCATCAATCATTAGTTTTTCATTGCCATTACGACACCTTAGTTGTTCATTGATTGCTTTCTCACATGTGCCTTGACTGCGGGTCTTCAGCAGACTGAGCAACCCCTTGCTGGAGCCAGCGACCTCGGGCCCAAGCTGGCAAGCTCTTTGCTCAAGCCAGATGGGTTTGCGCTCAAGCTGGTGAGCTTGGGGTCTCAAACCTGGTCTTCCGCATCCCAGTCTGATCCTCTATCCACTGCGCCACTGCCTGGTCAGGGTGCTAACAATTTTATTTAGCTTTAAAATACAGGTTAAATCCTAGCCAGTTAGCTTGGTTGGTGTAGCGTTGTTTGGAAGTGCAGAGATTGCGGGTACAGTGCCAGGTCGGGGCACATACAGGAACAACTTGATGTTCCTGTCTCCGTCCTTTCCTGGCTTCTCCCCCCTCAAATACAGGGGTGGTTAAAGGGTTTACAGTTGAGTATGCAAAAACAGCTTATTTTTGTCTTATTATTTACTAATTATTGTATTACTAATATATAACTGTAAACCTACTTTTGCCCACCTGTGTATTTATTGTTTGTAATAATCTATTTCTTCTTTTTCTATAAACCCCAGGTGCTTACTTTTTCTTGGTTCCTTTGCATCATATTTAAAACAGTTACAGTAAGGGAATTTGGAGTTTTGGTAGGTTTCCTTTTACATCTAGTGGCAGACAAAGGAGAGGAATTATAGTATCTTGCTTTCTCTAAGTCCTTGATAATTGTTGGTTGAATGAATAAACAGTAGCTGCAGATGTGCAATTGACAAGGCATGTTTCAATCTCTTATTTGTGCTTATAGTTAGTTCAGAAATAAAGGTCTAGGAGTTGAATGTAGTCAGCAGGGATTTTTAACATAGCTATCATTGTTTACTAGTTTTACTATTTCTTTTTATTGAGGTATAATATACATACTCTACAACATTTACCCACTGTGGCCCAGGCTGGTGGCTCAGTGGATAGAGCATTGGCTGGGTCTGTGGACATCCCACGTTTAATTTTCGGTCAGGGCACACAGGAGAAGTGACCATCTGCTTTTCTTTTCCTCCCTCTCCCCATTCTCTCTCCTTTCCCCTCCCACAGCCAGTGGTTCGATTGGTTCTAGGATGGCCATGGACCTGGGTGCTGAGGCTAGGTCCCTTGGAGCTCTTAGGCACTATAAATAGCTCAGTACTTGAGCATTGGCCCAAGATGGGATTGCTGGGTAGATCCCGGTCGGGGTACATGCGGGAGTCTGCCTCACTATCTCCCCTTCTCTCATCAAAAAAAAATTATTCATTTTAAGAAATGTACTGATTTTTAATAAATACAGAGTTGTGCAGCAGTCGTCACACTGCATTTTCATTAATCCCCCCAAATGTACTTGAGCATGTTTGCAGTCAGTCCTTGCTTCCAGCCCCAGCCAACCACTGATCTGTTTTCTGTCTATATAAATTTTTCTTTTCTGGAAATTCCATACAAATAGAACCATACAATATATAGTCATTTGCTCAGGCTTCTTTCACCTAGCATAATATTTTTTGAGTTTCATCTATGCTGTAGCATATATCACTATTTTCTTTTTAAAATATTTTTTTAAAATATTTTTTTTTATTTATTTTTTCCAAGGACAGAGAGAGAGTCAGAGAGAGGGATAGACAGGGACAGACAGACAGGAACGGAGAAAGTTGAGAAGCATCAATCACTAGTTTCTCATTGTTCTTGCGACACCATAGTTGTTCATTGATTGCTTTCTCACATGTGCCTTGACCGCGGGCCTTCAGCAGGCCTAGCAACCCTTTGCTGGAGCCAGCGACCCTGGGTCCAAGCTGATGAGCTTTTGCTCAAGCCAGATGGGCCCGCGCTCAAGCTGGTGAGCTTGGGGTCTCGAACCTGGGTCTTCCGCATCCCAGTCCGACGCTCTATCCACTGCGCCACCGCCTGGTCAGGCAAAATGTGGTATATCTACATAATGAGTATTGTTCAGGAATTAAAAAGAAAATAGTGCCTGACCAGGCAAAATGTGGTATATCTACATAATGAGTATTGTTCAGGAATTAAAAAGAAAATAGTGCCTGACCAGGCAAAATGTGGTATAGCTACATAATGAGTACTGTTCAGGAATTAAAAAGAAAATAGTGCCTGACCAGGCAGTGGCACAGTGGATAGAGCGTTGGACTGGGATGTGGAAGACTCAGGTTCGAGACCCCGAGCTTGCCAGCTTGAACGCGGGCCCATCTGGCTTGAGCAAAAGCTCGTCAGCTTGGACCCAGGGTCGCTGGCTCCAGCAAGGGGTTGCTAGGTCTGCTGAAGGCCCGCGGTCAAGGCACATGTGAGAAAGCAATCAATGAACAACTATGGTGTCGCAAGAACAACGAGAAACTAGTGATTGATGCTTCTCAACTCTCTCCATTCCTGTCTGTCTGTCCCTGTCTATCCCTCTCTCTGACTCTCTCTCTCTGTCCTTGGAAAAAACTAACTAACTAACTAACTAACTAAATAAACTACCTTTCGGTATGTCTTTAAAAAAAAATTGGATATACCACATTTTGTTTATGAATTCACCATATGTGTGAACATATGTTTTTATTTATCTTGGCTAAATTTCAAGGAGTGGGATGACTGGGTCATATGGTGAGTTGATGCTTAACCTTTTAAGAAACTGACAAACTGTTCTCCAAAGTGGCTGCACTATTTTACATTCCCACCAGCAGTGTATGAGGGCTGCAGTTTCTCCACATCCTGAGAGAACAGTGTTACCTGACTTTGTGATTACAGACATGGTACATTTTACTAATGATAAATGAGGCTGAGCACTGTTTTGATTTTTACTAAGGTACCATGAGTGTGGTCTAGTAAAAGGAATTTCATTTTGTATACCACCTGCCAATTTCAATATTTAAAAATAATACAAATAAATACAGATTGGAGTCCTTTGTAGGTAGAATTACCCTACTGACTACAGTTGCCACTTGAAAGGCCTAATTAATACTACCCCTCCCCCCCCAAAAAATCTTGCTTTGGTACCTTTTGTTTCTAAATAATGAACGAGTCTTGTTGAGTTGTGTAGACCCTGGCAGTCTTTACTAGCTGGGTGATTTCTAAGCTACAGATCAAATTGAAGTACTTTGACTTAAATGTATGTCCTTTTAATGTTTCCTCCATCATCTTTTTCATTTTTGATTATTTCAAGGATGTTGAGTAGGCTTCTAAACTTATTTCTCTCATCTTGACCCAACATTTGTTTTTATACTTTTCTCTTCTACATAAAGACTAGGAAAGAATTGTTAGTATTAATTTTTTGAAGCATGTTTATTGAAATTGAAATTTCCCCTTTAGCTTTAGTTTAGATGATTCTATTTTTTGAGTTTTTATTAAATATAATCACATATGGGACATCTGAATAGTGGAGGAAATTATAGGAGATAATTCATTTACAATTTAAGATGCCTAAATATATTAAAGAAGAACTAGGACCTGGCTGGGGAGCTCAGTTGATGAGAACGTTGTCCCCATAGGCCTAGGTTTGCAGGTTTGATTCCCAATCAGGGCATAAATAAAGTGGGACAACAAATTGATGTTAAAAAAATAAAGAAGAATGTAAAATATTTTTGGTTGGAGTGATATTTATTTTTCTAAAAGGAAAGTGCACTAGAACAGTTGTCATGAACTTTGAGGCCTGCAAGCTCTAGTGAAATGTGATTTTGTATGTGAAACACCTGCAGAAATACAGTGTGTCCCTAAAGTCATGGTGACTGGTCAAAAGTGCACCATGACTTTATGGACACACTGTATTTAAAGTATTAGATGTATAAATGTTAGTATGATTTTGAAAAATGTTTCACCATTTTGGAATAACATTATAAAGTTGCATTTATGGTACTTTGTATTTTCATTTATTTGAATATACATAGCCATAATTTATTGTGTTACAAGGTGAATTAAGTTCAAGTAGAAGTTGAGTGGTTAAAAATGGTGTTATGGTGCCTCACCTCTGGTGGCGCAGTGGATAAAGCCTCGACCTGGGAACACTGAGGTTGCCAGTTCAAAACCCTGCACTGGTCTGGTCAAGGCACATATGGGAGTTGATGCTTCTAGCTCCTCCCCTCTTTCTTTCTCTCTCTCTCTCTCTCTCTCTCTCTCACTCTGTGTCTCCTCTCTAAAATAAATAAATAAAAAAAGAAATAAAAAAAAATGGTGTTATGGTTGACTAGTTTGCTTTTGTTGAAAGAATAAATATTTAAAATTTATTTCTCTGTGAACCATTAGATTTCATCAGGTGCTAGTAGGCCATACAATCAGCATCTATAGGAATTAGTAAAGATTAGAGGAAAAGATATAACAATTATAATTTTATTTCAAATGCAAAATAGCCTGACAGGCAGTGGTGCAGCAGATAGAGTGTTGACCTGGGACACTGAGGACCCAGGTTTGAAACCCTCAGGTTTCTGGCCTGAGCATGGGGTCACCGGCCTGAGCATGGGATCATAGACATGACCCCATGGTTGCTGGCTTGAGCCCAAAGGTTGCTGGCTTGAGTAAGGGGTCACTGGCTTGAGCCCAAAGGTTGCTGGCTTGAATAAGGGGTCACTGGCTTGAGCAAGGGGCCACTGACTTGGCTGGAGCCCACCCCCCAACCTCCTCAAGGCACGTAGGAGAAAGCAATCAATGAACGTAGTGCCATAACTCTGAGTTGATGCTTCTCATCTCTTTTTCTGTCTCTGTGTGTGTGTGTGTGTCTCTCTCTCTCTCCTTCTCTCTGCCTCATGCGTGCACGCAAAAGACATAATGCAAAATATAGCCCTGGCCAGAGAGCTCAGTTGGTTAGAGCATCACCCCAAGGCACAGAGCTTGACGGTCAGGGCACACACAGGATTAACAAATTAATGTTCCTGTGTCTTTCTCCCCTTTCCTCTCGGTCTAAAGTCAATAAATAAAAATTGAAAAGAAAAAAGAATGCAAAATAAAAAGTTAGTGTTAATAACAATATTGCAACTATTCTAAATTTAGAAACATTTGTTTGAATATTCAGAGTTGCTTTTAAATATCTAAAACAGGAACTTTGAATATTTGAATTTTGGTTTCTCAATGATTATAATTCTCAAAACAGACTCACTGAAATTAATGTGCAAATAAAATAATGATGAACTTTTGGTGCATGCTATGATCCTATATTGCATTCAGTGGGAAACAATTTTTTTTTTGTCTTAACATTCAAAAAAAGCAATCTTAAAGGGGCTTTAATCAATGCACTGAAAATATTTTTCCTACTAAATTGAAATAGAAAGAAGTGTGTGTGTGTGTGTATGGGAGTTAAAAAACTTAATTTAATGTCCACATACTTTACTTCTTGGTTCTTTTTAAGTTAAGAGTTTTCTAATCTGTATCTGTTAAATTGAGTAGTTTAGGCAGTGATTTACAAACCGTGGTTTAGACATAGGTCTCAACTGGAGATGTTTAGAAATATTAGAGACTAACCTGACCTGTGGTGGAGCAGTGCATAAAGTATTGACCTGGAATGCTGAGGTTGCAGGTTCGAAACCCTGGGCTTGTCCAGTCAAGGCACATGTGGGAGTTGATGCTTCCTGCTCCTCTTCCTTTCTCTCTCTCTCTCTCTCTCTCTTCCCACCCTAAAATGTTTAAATAAAATTTTATAAATATATATATTTTAAAGACTAGCTTTCAGCCCCAGACATTCTAATATCATTGCTATGTGGTGGGACCTGGGCACCAGGAGTTTAAAAGTTCGCAGGTTATTCTCAGGTGCATGAAAGTGTGGGAACCATTGAGCTGAGGGGTGCAATATTGTCATTCAAAGATTGGCAGAAGGGCATTTGGGTCCCAAATGTATATGAGAAAAGGAGAACACTTTCTTTTTTCTTTTTTTATTTTTGTGGTTCCCTGACGTTTGGATGAAGCCAGAAAGTCAAAATTATCTGATGGAAGCCAGAATCACACCTAGGATGCTTGGTGGAAATGGTATAGATCTTCTGATTTAGATGGTCTGTGGGGGCCAGGAATTGGCATTAAACAAGCTTGAGATCAAGCGATTCTGATGCAGCTAATCTGCAGATCCAAGTCTGAGAAATACTAGGTGTTGTTTTGTGTACTGACTGAGGGAACCAAAAACAAATACTAGCCGAGATCTAGATTATATCTGTGGAAAAGGCTGGCATGTGGACAGATACACAATTTTCTGAAATATCAAGAGTCATCACATTTTATATTTTCCTTTAGAGCTTTATAGGAACCAGAGCAAGTCTCTTTTTGTGATTTTAGAAGGAAATTTAATTTCCCAAGCTTTTCTGTAGGGAGAATCAGACAAGATACACCAAATAGTAATGAAAAAACTTTTTATTGTGATAAAATATAAAATTTCAACATAGAAATGTTATTACATCTTATTCTTCTGTGAGAAATACAGTCTACAGAGACTTACTGGCTTGGAAATATGTAATTTTGATGTTTCACATGTAATAAATGGTGATGGGAAAAATAGTGACAGTTTGTTTACTCTTTGACAGTTGAGTTGCTTTAGAAATGTATTATGCTTAAGAGCACACGTAGCACCTAAAGCAGGATGGTGTATGTATATTTGTGATTGTGCCTGTGTTTAAAACAATAATAAAATTATTCAGAAATTATTTTGTGGTCTCTTTAAAAGCAAGGAAAAGTAAAATATTCAAAACCCATAAATTAAGCTATTTTGAAATTTTATTTTTAAAGCAGCCTTTAAGTTACTGGTTACATTAAGTAATTATCTTATAACATGTTACTGTTTAGACTTTTTAACATGGACATTTGGTCCAATTACTATTTTTTCTCCACATCATTTAAAATTAATTAAGAGACGACTAAACAACTTGTAGGCAATAGATAAGGTATGGTATCAGATTTCCTGCTGCATGACTATTTCAATTTTGATGGTTAAGGAGTACGAACATATTTCAGAAATTTGAAAATTAAAATGTACATTTATTGATTCTTGTGAAAATAATTAGAGCCGTTGTAATTATTATCTCTTTTTTATTATTTGAAATCTTTACCAACTCACTTTTTGTAGATTTTGTTTTATCTTGTGGCTAATAAAATTGCACATACTGTGGCCAAGGCACAATTAATTAATGTTTATAATACATAGTAAGAGTATCTTCAAAAGCCATAAATATTTGTGACAGTTTATCTTTTAAAATGTATCCATTCTTTCCAAATCATTGCTGAATAGAAAATAACTACAAATGTGAAACAAATTTGAAACTGGGTGGCCCTTCTTTCAATAACTTAATAAACTTCCACAGTTATTATTTTTTAAAATTTACTTATTGATTTTAGAGAAGACAGGAGAGAGAAATACAGAGAGAAACATCAATCTGTTCCTGTATGTGCCCTGACTAGGGATTGAACCCACGATCTTTGCACATCAATCAGGTTGGTGCTCTAACCAACTGAACTGTCTGGCCACAGGGCTTACAATTATCTTTAGAAGTCTGTTACATGTCCTAACATTTCACTAGAAGTGCTTTTCTGATTTAGAAACATTTTACAATCTGGTGATTAGAATCTCTATTCCATAATACGTCAGTGTACAAGATGCACCACCAGCATTTCCAAATACTGGAAAAATATGCTATTTATTTTGGTACTTCATGATGTGTTATAGTATGTTCTTGTTAAAAAACTCTAAGGCATTATTTCTGACTATAGTTTAAATGGAATATATAATTCATGATTTCAACATTTAAAATAGAGTATGAATGTTTTGTTAATGTTATATTAAGGCTAAAGAAGAGTTAAATCACAAAAGAAAGATGATGCACTATAAAAGAACAAGAAAACTTAATAAAAGAATTTTGCTGGTAGTTCTAAAAAACAGTTTCTTCTGCAACTGTATATTTTTGTAAAAAGGGGGAAGCCATAATATTACAAACTGAAGACATTACCAAAAACAGATTTGTTTTTCGTATTTGAGACATTTCTGTAATAAGAGAACAATGGATGATACAAATAAAACTAAATTTAGAACTAATAAAAGGAAACTCTAGTACAAAATGGGATTATGAAATTTTCTTTAGAGGAAAGTCATAACGTAAAATTCTGAATAAATTTTTTAAAAGTTAATTACTGATTTTTGGGGAGTTGGGAAGAAGGGATTGTTACATGTTTTAGCATAGGAAATTTTGTCTTTCAAGCTGATAATGGAGAATGTAACTCCCTGATACAGTGTTTTTACAATGTTGCTTTTTTCTTTTAGAAACAGAATTGTTCGCTTTGGTTCAAGTTACAACACATCTATTAAAAGTTTAAAAATCAAAACAATGACTTGCTTATTTCAAATCATTTTCTATAAGTAAAATTTCATTAAAATAAGTCAAAATGGATCCTATTTAATATGTATTAATTAATATGAAAATATGTTAATTTTGCCTGACCAGGTGGTGGCACAATGGATAGAGTGTTGGACTAGGATGTGGAGGACCCAGGTTCGAATACCTGAGGTCGCCAGCTTGATTGAGCACAGGTTCATCTGGCTTTAGCAAGGCACATCAGCTTGCGCCCAGGATCGCTCATTTGAGCAAGGGTCACTCTGTCTGCTGTAGTCCCCCCCCCCCCTCAAGCAAGGCATGTATGAGAAAGCAGTCAATGAACAACTAAGATGCCACAATGAAGAATTGATGCTTCTCAGCCTGACCTGTGGTGGCACAGTGGATAAAGCATTGACCTGGAACACTGAGGTTGCCGGTTCAAAACCCTGGGCTTACCTGGTCAAGGCACATATGGGAGTTGATGCTTCCTGCTCCTCCAACCCCCCCTTCTCTCTCTCTCTCCTCTCTAAAATGAATAAATAAAAATTAAAAAAAAAAAAAGAATTGATGCTTCTCATCTCTCTCCCTGTCTGTCCCCCTATCTGTCCCTCTCTCTGTCACACACACACACAAAAATTTTTTTCTTAAGAATTTATTTTGGTCTAGGGTAGTAAACATGGATAAAAATAAAGAGAAATGATTTGATTATTTTCAAGTGTATTTTTAAAAAAGAAGCAGAGTAGTATAATGGAAAGAACTCTGGCTAAGTCTGGTATTGCTTAATTAGATGTCTTATTAATCATCTCCTTGACTGCAAGTGGTATTTTATAAGACTCTATATATCTGTCTGCCTCAAGATGTGGGTTTAAGTCCAGTGGGGAACTGACTGTGTGCGCTGTTGTCCTGTAACCTGCCCAGCTCTTGAGGCTTTTTACATACTGCTGATGGACTGTTTGTAAAAACATGGCTGTTGTCTCTGCCTGCAAGTGTCTTTGAAAAGGCATCTGCGTACAGAATCAGTCTCCTGATTGTTAACCTGTTCTTATGTGCCCCCAAAGAGGTAGCACAGGACTTGGCACATGCTAGGTTCTCCAAAGTATAAAAATCAGTGAATGAAAATTAGTTGGCGTTCTTATTTTTTTAATTTACTGAGCATAATTAGTTGTAATGGATGGACATTTGCATGTATCCATTTTTTTGGTTATTCTGTTCTATTTCAAATGTCACTTTTTCCAGCTAAAGTGTATTCTTTCTGAGTAGTTATGATTTTGAACTATCAAAACAGAGTCTGGTGTTCTTACGTAATATAAAATTTCAGTAATCCTTATACATAAACATAAAAAACAGTCACAATGAATTTTCAGTCCTTTGCACTATTCATTTGCAAAAATGTTATTCATGCTTCACATAAGGTTTGAAGGAGCATTTAGGTTGTACCACCATTTCTTACCTGCAGATGATCTAAGCAACTTTTGTCCTATATATAATAAGAAAGGTACGGTAAGTTTTGGAATAACTGAAAAATACTTTGGAAGATGCAAACTGCATATATTATGCTGTCTTACTTCTGATATAGATTTTGGTCTTTAGGCGTACCAGGGTATTTATATTTTTATCATGTAGAAAAGCATATACAAATAGTATAGTAGTATATTATGTGATCATTCTGCATTGGTGGCCATTGTAGTAATCAGCAACTATTTCGTTTTCTTTGATCATGTAATTTCAAAGCTGATTTTAGAGTTTAGTTAGGATTTGGTAACAGAGCTGGCTGGATCTTTACTTAAGTCTGTTACCAACCATTTAACAACCTCACAGAATTAGAATTTGTACTTCCATAGCTAGGAAAAACTGGATTAGTATCCAGGCATATTTCAAATGAATATGAAGAGAAGCCTGTTGGTAGCCACTGTTATGGTGATACATTATACACTTCCCTGATGTGGCATTTATGAATTAGGAAATGAATTTTATCTACTTCTATTTTTAAAATATATATTTCAGTGGTTTTTCTTAGAATAGAGACCTCAGCATAGACTACTTTCTGTCTTGTGGTTTGTCTGTGTTTAGGGGCCTATCCCTGTCTCCGGGGTTAGAAGGAAAGGGCGGGGAGGGGTTTTGGAAGGCCCCTAGGATCAGGAAACAAAGTCTTGGTCAGGTGTGTGTCTTGCAGGTGATGGGTTTTGAAGGATAGAGGCTTCTTCAGAGATGTAAGAGAAAAAGAGTGAGCAGGACCAGGGACAGAGAGGCAAACAGCCTTTTGCTGGTAACTGACTGTACCATGTATTTTTATTATCTTTGCTTTTGTATCTACCTGGAATCAACCCTCTCCTTCCCTGCTTTGTCAGCTTAAAACAAACAAACAAACAAAAGAAACTTCATTTTTTTAAACTACAAAAGTAATACATGCCTACTTTAAAAATTAAAGTTCACTCTGGCTGGTTGACTCAGTGGTAGAGCATCGGCCCAGTGTGTGGAAGTCCCAGTTTCGATTCCCAGTCAGTGCACACAGGAGAAGCGCCCATCTGCTTCTCCACCCCAATTCCTCTTGCCTCTCTCTTTCTCTTCTCCCGCAGCTATGGCTTGATTAGAGCGAATTGTCCCTGGGCGCTGAGGACAGCTCCATGGCCTCCGCCTCAGGTGCTGAAAAATGGCTCTGGTTTTAATGGAGCAAGCACCCCAGATGGGCAGAGCATTGTCCTCTAGTGGGCTTGCAGGGTGGATCCCGGCGGGCACATGTGGGAGTCTTTCTCTGCTTCCCCTCCTCTCACGAAATTAAAAAAATAAATTGCTAAAAATTAAACAGAAGTGTTTATATGTGTAAGTTCTCTTCTTAGCCCTCTCTACTTGATCTCAGTCTTTGGAGACAACCACTTGTAACGCATTAGTGTATCCCTTTCCCCTTTTCTGCACATGAAACGTAATGGTATATCCATTTCCATTGCATATAAAAACCTCTAATACTTGTACGGTTTTTTAAATACCAAAATGCAAATATACCATACCTATTGTTCTGTATTGGCTATTAAAATTTATTCTGGAGGTTGTCCAGTCAGAACTGAGAATTCACTTAGTTGTTTTTAAAGGCTGTGGAATATTCCATTATCTGAATTTGCCATAATTTATTTTACTATAACAATATTGATAGACATTTAGGTTGTTTTATTCTGTTATAAACATTGCTACAGTACATATTTTTGTGCATATATGTAAATATTTTCACCGATTTCTAGAAATGGAATTGTTAAAGTACAAATTTAAAATTCCATAATCTTAATTTCCTTCCTTCCCTCTTTCCTCCCTCCCTCCCTCCCTCCCTCCCTTCTTCCTTCCTTCTCTCCCTCCCTCCCTCCCTCCCTTCTTCCTTCCTTCTCTCCCTCTCTCCCTCCCTCCCTCCTTCATTTCTTTATTCTCTTTCTCTCTCACTTTGGAAAAAGGGAAGGGAAAGACAGAGATAGAGGGAGGAGAGAGATGATAAGCATCAACTTGTAGTTGCATCACTTTAGTTGTTCATTGATTGCTTCTCATAAATTCCTTGACCGGGAAGCTTAAGTCGAGACAGTGACCCCTTGCTCAAGCCAACGACCTTTGCACTTAAACCAGTGACCTTGAGATCATGTTGTGCTTAAGCCGGAAACCTCGTGCTCAAGCTGGCGAGCCAATGCTCAAGCCAGTGACCTCTCCAACCTGGGATCTCAGCCTCTCAGGTCAACATTATCCACTGTGCCACCACCAGTTAGGGTCAGTTTTCCTTTTTTTTTTTTGAAGATTTTATTTATTGATTTTATAGGAGTGGGCAGTGAGAAGTATCAACTCATGGTTGCTTCACTTTAGTTGTTCATTGGTTGCTTCTCATATGTACTTTGACTGGGCAAGCCCAGGGTTTGAATCAGTGACCTCAGCATTCCAGGTCAATGATCTATCACTGTGCCACCACAGGCCAGGTCATTTTCCATTTATAAAGACTGTGGTAAATTGAACTCTATCCCAATAGTCTCAAATCGTTGCTAGGCTGAGTGTCATCAGCTTTTTTACTTTATTTGCCAATCTGATAAGTGGAAAAAAGGCCACTCTATCCCTTAGTTTCTATATACATTTTACTATTTGATTATTGAGATTGAAGACCTGTTATTACTCATTCCTGGGTTTTAGTTTCCCTTAAGATCTACCTTAGATTTCCGATCACTTTGAGGTCTTCTCTCATCCCCTCAGTCTGAAGCAGTGACTGTCTTCCTCTTTGCTCATCACATACCACTTTATATCTCTATTATACGCAATCATAATCATATTGTATTGTGATTATTTACTTATATACTCAATTAGTAGGTCCTCTAGGGTTTTGAACATGTAATATTCATTTCTTTAACTTTTATATCTCAGTTTATTGGCAATATGGGGACTAAAACCTCATTTCTTAGTTTTGTGGTAATGGAGCATATTGCGTTAAATACAATTTATTTTTTATTTCAGTTTTATTAAGATATAATGGACATACAGTGCTGTGTAAGTTTAAGGTGTACAGTGTAATAACTTGACTTGTATGTATTGCTAAGTGATTACCACAGTAAGTTTAGTTAATATTCCATCATCTCCTGTTAGTTGTATAGTAGTCATCTTGACACCTCTTCCCAGTGTCTAGCACAGACCCTATAGCACTTAGTATGAGTTTAGGAAGCTTCAGCAAATGGTTAGTCTGATTTTCAACTAGGCATCTATATGTAAGGTTTGTTACTTCCTCTTTTTTGGGGGGAGGGGAGAGTTGGCTCTTGATGACAATAGTTTCTAGTTCAACCTTTTCATTTTACAAAGCAGGAATCGTGTCCAAAGGAGGAATGTCTTACAGGTTATGAGATGTTTTCATTTCTTCACCGCACCTTACTAGGTAAAGAAACAGCAAAGTTCCCAACTGGGGTCACTTAGATGGTCAAGGACAAGTGTTGATTCTTCCATTTGAGATAGAGGGTGAGCTTTCCTCAGTTCTTACGGACCAAGCCCCCAAAATGAGGCTTTTGCCTGATGGCCATAGCATGTGGCCTTAAGCTAGCACAGTTCACCCACACTTCACTTGGCTTCTTCCAAAGAGGTATGAATGTTCTCATACACTAGAAAAACTTTCTTTTTCTTTTCTTTTTTTAAATTTTATTTATTCATTTTTTGAGAGGATACACAGAGAGAGACAGAGAAGGGGAGGAGCAGGAAGCATCAACTCCCACATGGGTCTTGACTGGATAAGCCCAGGGTTTCAAACTGGTGGCCTCAGTGTTCCAGGTCGACACTACCCATTGGGCCACCGCAGGTCAGGCCAGGAAGACTTTTCTAATCTCAATTACTCCAGGCACTGGCTGACTCCTGAGAAGGCTGATACTTTTCTTCCAGAGAACTCTTGAGACCTGTTTAGTAGCCACCTTCCCATGAAGTGACCTCACCAAATCTCATTTCATTGTTGCCTTTTCCTGCCCAAGATACAAGCCCTTAATACTCATCTCCTCTTACTCAATATACATCCCCCTCCCCCTTCTTTCCCTCATATTCAAACATTTGTCACCCTTGTTCTAAGGTTAACATAATTACTTGCATCTTCAAATTCTTTGCTGAATGTGACTTTATCTTTGCTTAAATAACACCTATCTCTCATGCGGGAAAGCCCTCTCTAGTGGAACTTGTACCTTTTTTACTCTACTTGTCTTAGTGTAGGAAGGGGTTCCTTCTTATTTTGCACAATTGTTGCCTGTCTAGCCTTCCTGTTAGAACTCCTGTTGAGTCTCATAGTATACGTCCTGCTCATTGAGGACCCAGGCTTCTGGCTCATAGCGTTTCTTTCCTTTCAAGGCTGCACCACCATTCAAGGTGAGTTCAGCTTTTATATAAATAGTACCCAGGGCACTTGCCTCACAGTGTCCTCATCTCTCATGTTTTTTATCTTCACTTAATTCTTTTACTTCCATGAAGCGACTCTGTACATCACCTGCAATCAGCTTTACCTTTGAGATCGTTATTTTAACCACTCTGCTCCTGACACTATTCTTTTTAAGTCTGTGCATTGATGCTCTGGAGATCTGCAGTTCTGTGACCTCTCTCCACCAAATGCTTCTTGTACTAGCAGGCAAGAAGTATTGTGCATCACTTCTTAAACGTCTTGCCAGCCTTCTCAGTTTCCTTGCCCTGTTGAATTTCTATCATGCATCTGGCAAAGCTTAGATTTTGGATCAGTTTGTCTTGCTGGCCAACATAAAAGGTGTTGAGCCCTGCTGGGGAGAAATCGCATAGCTACCCAGATTAGCCGTGCTTTGAATTCATGGTCTCCAGTTCCTGCACAAGCTGACCTGGCTGCAGAACAAGTCTTTTATTTTATACTGGGCTATTTTAAACATTCTTTTTTCTTTAAACAAAGTTTTCTCTACAGATGGTCTTTCTACTTCATGAGAAAATAGAAGCCATTAGAAGGAGATCCCTTAAATTTCCTGTTACTTGACTCACCAGTTATCTCCTCTGTACCATTTGTTCTTCCTTTTCCTTCTGTTTCCGTGGATGCAAGTGCAGCTTTCTGTCCCAGGCTGATTCTCCAACTGTGCTTTGTCTACACTGCTCACAAAAATAGGGGATCAGGGAACATGCAAAGGGCAGTACTTTCAGCCTTTTGTATAGTGCATTTTCACCAATGAAATAAAAGTTGATTTTGCATCTCATTTGCATAATTGAACAACTTTCTTTGACTTGTTTGCTTTTCTGATGTTCTTGTTTAATAAAAAAAAAAGTCAAATGCTTCTTTTTTTTTTTTTATCGCTTCATATTCATTTTGGAATATCCCCTAATTTTGGTGAGCAATATATTTGTCTTTAATCTTTCTGATTCTTTCTCATCTTGCTAAACATGTTGAAGTTCTCACCTAAAACAAAACAGATAACCAAATTACCCCTAGAAAGAAATCTCAGTTCTTCCTAGCTTCTTCCCCCTCCACTTATCAGCAAAATAAAGCCCCGAACTTCTTTTCTGCTGCCTTTTGGTTTAATCCTTAATGCAACACCTGTGCTCTCCCAACTCACTAACATTCTTGCTTCAAGATGATGCTGGTAGTTCTATCAGAAATAAGTGTTCAGAAGTTCTTGACACATCAAGTTGCTTTTTCTAAGATTATTTATTCATTTTAGAGAGGAGAGAGAGAAGAAAAAAAGGAGGAAGAAGCAGGAAGCATCAACTCCCATATGTGTCTTGATCACGCAGGCCTAGGGTTTCGAACCGGGGACTTCAAGGTTCCAGGTTAATGGTTTATCCACTGCGCCACCACAGGTCATGCAAATTGCTCTTTTCTTGGTTTCTGTGAATACTCAGAGCATATCTAACTCTTCAGGCCCCTTTGCTGCCTCTTCCTCTGCTAAATGGGCACTTCCCTTACTTATTTTAATACCTTCTTTGCCTTTTAAGCTTTTTATGTATTTCTAGGGCTTGTTTTTTTATCATTTGGATGTCGATGACTTCCATTTTTCCATCTGAAAGTTTGTCTCTGAGCTTCAGGCTCACATATCAGCTACCTACTGGGCATGTCCACTTGGATATATCACAGCTACTTCCAGATCAACATATTTATAAGTATATTCTTTCCTCTTTTGCTCTCAGATCTTTCATTTTCTCTGATCTTGGGCTCAGTGATTGCTTCCACTATCTATCTAGCTTGGATCGAGCCAGAAATCTGGGTATCTTGTTATCCCTGGCCTTACATTCAGTCAGTCACCAAATCCTGTCAGTATTACCTCCTAAAAATGACTCACTTCTCTTCCATCCTGCTGCTACTGTCCTACTACAAGTGACCATCATATTTTTTCTAGATTGTTATGATATTGTCTTCTCTAGTGTGTTTTCTTCCAGCCTGTCTAGCCTTCTATCCATTTTCTACTCTACAGCCAAGCTACTTATTATAAGATGCATGTCTAATCATGTTATTCCCAAACTTAATGTACTTAAGTGACTAATTTCCCATTTGATCAGGGAAAAGTTTAAAATGCTAATTATTTCTTACAAGGTTGTTAATGATCTGACTTCTTCTGACTTCTTCAGCCCTTTCTGTAGTCACTGACTTCTCCCCTTCCTTCCAAATTCTATCCATATTAGTAACTTCATTTGAAGTGGCTTCCTTCTATCTCCAAGGTATCTCTCACAGATTCCTCAACTTAAAATAAAAATGCTAACTCCCCAAATATTAAGAATATGCAGTATGTGGAAATACTTTGGCCTCATTGTACTTTATAAGGTTTCAAATTAGATTCTGAATGGAGAAGACAAATATATATATATAAATATATCATGTTGATGATCCCATGCTCAAGCCAGCGACCCCGCACTCAAGTTGGTGACCTCAGGGTTTCAAACCTGAGACCTCAGCATCCCAGGTCGATGCTCTTATCCACTCTGCCACCACTTGTACTTCATTTCTTGTTATATCCTGTAGTTTTTTGAACATAATGAATACAGTTTGACTATTTTGATTCTCTTATTTATATCATGTGTCATTTTCTGATCAGTTTCAATTGAGTTTTTCTACTTATTACGTGTTGATTTTATTTATTTTTTGTTCCTTGGCTTATGTGGTAATTTCTCATTGGTTGTCAGATATTAAGTGTACCTTTTGTTGGGGGAGGTGCTAGATATTTCTCTATACCAGTCTTGACCTTAGTTCTAGGACAGTGATGGGCAATCTTTTGAGCTTGGTGTGTCAGAACTCGCCAAAAAACCGAGCATAACTCGGGTGGTATGTCACTTCGAGAAAACGGCCTAACCAGAAGTCCCAGAACTAGACACTCTGTGCCGGAGTTCTGTTGTTTTGGCCTACAGACCTCCGGCACAAAGTGTCTACACTACAGCAAATGTTTTATCCTCGGCTACTGCACCTGGAGCCAAGGATGAAATGTCCTCCTCGGCATGCGGCCCCATACTTCTCTGGTATGTGGCTGCGTGTCATTGAAAATGGCTACGCGTGTCAGTGCTGACACACGTGTCATAGGTTCGCCATCACGGTTCTAGGATGTGGTTGTGTAACGGTCCCTGTTACTCAATCTTGGCTGAAAGTGGAGGCTACAGATATTTTAACCGAATCTCCTAAACATTAAAGACAAACCCATTCTCAAACTAGAGTAAGAGCTATATGAGATAATTTTATTATGTTCTGTAATTTATGTAAAGTGTTTATCTCAGCACTGGCACATGACAGAAGTGTTTGCTTTTGTTACTCTTACTTTCTCATAAAAAAACATATTGTTGATGTCTTTCTTAAATTTAAATGTTAGATTATTTAAGACAAAGTATAATCCAGCTAGTTCATACTGCACCATGAAATAGTGCTGTTGAAGACACTTAGTATAGTGGCAAAGAATACTGGAATAAAGAGATACATTGGCAGGTGTCTGTGTTACCCTACTTCTGTTCTGGGAAAACCCCTGGGATTTAATTGGTTTGTACTGAATAGAATAAAGACACACATACACACACACACTTTTTTTCAAAACAGTTTTTTTTTTTTATATATATATATTTTATTATTATTAATTCTAATGGGGTGACACCAATAAATCAGGGTACATATGTACAATGAAAACATCTCCAGGTTATCTTATCATTTCAAAACAGTTTTTGATAGTGTGTGTGATTGCCTTCTTGAGTAAGTTGTAGCTTGTGAACTTTTTTTTTTTTTTTTTTTTTTTACAGAGACAGATAAAGAGTCAGAGAGAGGGACAGACAGACAGGAATGTAGAAAGATGAGAAGCATCAATCATCAGTTTTTTGTTGTGACGCCTTAGTTTATTGATTGCTCTCTCATATGTATGTGCCTTGGCTATGGGCCTTCAGCAGACCGAGTAACCTCTTGCTGGAGCCAGTGACCTTGGGTCCAAGCTGGTGAGCTTTTGCTCAAACCAGATGAGCCCGCGCTCAAGGTGGTGACCTTGGGGTCTCGAACCTGGGTCCTCTGCATCCCAGTCCGATGCTCTATCCACTGCGCCAGCCACTGCCTGGTCAGGCAAAATGTGAACTTTTGAGTAGCATTGAGGGAGCCTCCTTATAGGAAACTTATGTATCCCTTTCTTGTCGTTTCTTTGTAATGGCTGGTGTTGGTGCTAGCTGTCCTGCTTTTTGAGGTAAAAGTAATACATTCAGCTTGATAGTAACAAAGCTGTGGAATCTGGGTCCCTGAGGATCATTGGAGCTACTATAAACCTTAACTGTTTTGAGGCAGACATATGAGGGACATAGTGTCTCTTGTAGCTGAACCTAATTCAAAAAGATATTTAAGTTTCTGTTGTTTCTTTAATTTTGCCAAGGAAGATGTTTAGAAATGTGTAGCAAAGGGCAACCTCTTTGGGTTTGTTAATATCCTTTAAAAATTCATAGTTGCCCTTTAGTAGAGTTCTTTTTTTGTATGACTTGTGTTTTATAGACATCTTAATTTCTTCATGTCTGTTTACTACAATGCTGCAATGTCGTATTTTCTGTTTACTGATGCAATTGAGGTTAAGAAGTTATGTAACTTGGTAGTAGTGGTAGATTTCATATTCCACTTCAAGTCTTTCTGACTCCAAATCACACTTTTCCACTAAGCCATGACTCTTCTAATGCCGTTCATTTAAATCTTTATTATTCAGATGCCTTCTGATTGGTAAATTCATCTCTTTACTTAGGGGTCTCTCTGTACAGGTGACTAAAATATTTTTCAACATTATCTTTGTTTCTTAATTTTTATTTATTGATTTAGAGAGAGAGATGAAGAAGGGGGAGAGATAGAAACATCAACTTGTTCTACTTATCTTTGCATTCATTAGTTGATTTTTTTAAACTTTTTTTTTAGATGATTAAATTTAACAGGGTAACATTGGTCAGCTAGAGTACATAGATTTTGGACAAACACCTCCACATCATTTGGACAGTCGATTATGTTGTATGGCTATCAGGTGACTAAATTAATTGTTTCAGGGCACTTGTTTTGTTTGCTTATAAAAGAATAATGAGAAGTTGAACTTTTCTAAATATGCAAAGTTAAAAACCACCATAAACTATAGATTTGTGGTCATTCAACCTTAAGGTTTATGCTGTAGACCAGGGGTCCCCAAACTTTTTACACAGGGGCCAGTTCACTGTCCCTCAGACCGTTGGAGGGCTGGACTATAAAAAGAAACTATGAACAAATCCCTATGCACACTGCACATATCTTATTTTAAAGTAAAATAACAAAACGGGAACAAATACAATATTTAAAATAAAGAACAAGTAAATTGAAATCAACAAAGTGACCAGTATTTCAGTGGGAACTATGGGTGCGGATGCATCCTGTGCTCCTCTCACTGACCACCAGTGAAAGAGGTGCCCCTTCCGGAATTGCTGAGGGGGCAGATAAATGGCCTCAGGGGGCCACAGTTTGGGGACCTCTGCTGTAGACCATGGTTATTCTGAAGGTCTCAACCTAGCCTTTGCTTCAGACTTGTAACTGCTAGCTAGCTTCCTTCATCAGTTGAAGATTTAGTTGTAGGTATGGTTAATTTCAAGTCATTGTACTTAAGATCTGAGGAAAACAGCTTGACTCTAATAGTCAATTTCGCACTTCAATTCATTGAGAAGTTCTGATTTTTTTTTTTTTTTTTTTTACAGAGACAGAGAGAGTTAGAGAGAGGGATAGATAGGGACAGACAGACAGGAACGGAGAGAGGTGAGAAGCATCAATCATTAGTTTTTCGTTGCCATTACGACATCTTAGTTGTTCATTGATTGCTTTCTCACATGTGCCTTGACCGCAGGCCTTCAGCAGACCTAGCAACCCCTTGCTGGAGCCAGCAACCTTGGGTCCAAGCTGGTGAGTTTTGCTCAAGCCAGATGGGCCCGTGCTCAAGCTGGCGAGCTCGGGGTCTCGAACCTGGGTCTTCTGCATCCCAGTCCGACGCTCTATCCACTGCGCCACTGCCTGGTCAGGCGAAGTTCTGATGTTTTTTGATTGTCATTTTCTTATTTTGTTTTAGCCTACTCTTACTGTTCTGTAATGACCTCACAGGACAAACATCACATCCGAAGAGCATAAGAGTGCCAGGAATTACTGAAAGTGCATGATCACATACAACATTTACTTCTTAAAGAAACTTAATTTTTATAATCTGTTATGGCAAAATAATTGTAAAGCCTGGGTGTTTTAGAACCTGTTTTACCTGTTATCTCTTAAGTGAAATGAAAGCTGATTGCATCCCTGCAAGAGAAGCTCACTGGTGGGAGAGGCAGATGCCGAACTATTGAGAACAAGTCCTTGTTTGTGGAGCCTTTTCGTTTGTTGAGTCTCTCCATTTTGTGGAGTATAGGAAATTAAATGGTACGAAAGAACTCGCCATTCCCAGCTGCTCACATGTTCACTGTGCTGTAGAATTCTCAGTGCTACTTTTATTATTTTAGAAATCTGGCATAATTTTTCTCTTTAGTAATTGACAATATATTGATGTAAATTCAACAAGGAAACTCATTTAAAACTGTAATATTGTATATAAAATGTTGTACAAATTCTGAATTTTCTTGAGCTTTAGAACCTATCCATTGCCTTCCTTTTTACTAACCTTTGATATTGGATATATGCTGTATTTTTTTTTCTCTCCTGCTTTTATAGTACTAACCTACTTTTCCCACTTTTTAAGTTTGCTACCAGTTGAAGGTAGTTGTATTGATAAGCTTTTTAAAGAGAGCTAACTGTCTAATAATGTATCAAAATATGCCTCTGCCCAATATGGCAGCTCTTATTAGTTAAACATGGCTAAGATAATTCAACTAATTACGCTAAAGTAAGTTCAGTTCTTCAGTTGCACTAGCTTTATTTCATGTGCTCAGTAGAATGGCTGTTGAGTATCTGAAATGCAGCTAATCAGATTGTGACTTGAAAAAGGTCCCAGGTTTTATTATTACTATTTTAGCTATATGTCATTTTATAATGTAATTACTGGTTTTAATTTTTAGTAGAGGTTGTTTAGAAAAGTGAGGTTATTTATCTCTGTCCAGCCTTTCCTACTAGGCTACATTTTGATGATAGATGCTCACTATATTTTGAGGAAATTTGCAGAGGTTACTTTTTAAAGTGTTGCCAGGTTAACAGACAAATGGAACTTTGCTCAGTGTTAAAAGGGTGTGCCAGAAAAAGAATTATAGATCTCTTTTTTGATGTTTATTTTATTCCCTAATTATAGGATTAATATATGGTTATTGTAGAAAAGTAGAAAATGGCCTGACCAGGCGGTGGCGCAGTGGATAGAGCATCGGACTGGGATGCGGAAGACACAGGTTTGAGACCCTGAGGTTGTCAGCTTGAGTGCGGGCCCATCTGGCTTGAGCAAAAGCTCGCCAGCTTGGACCCAAGGTCGCTGGCCCCAGCAAGGGGTTGCTTGGTCTGCTGAAGGCCCACGGTCAAGACATATGTGAGAAAGCAATCAATGAACAACTAAGCCGCAGGGGTCCCCACACTTTTTCAGCTTGCGAGCTACTTATAAGATGACCAAGTCAAATTAAGTTACTATTATTACTATTTAATATTGTGTATTCTTCTTTCACCTTTCTCCTTCTCAGCTCTCTTTTCGGAGGAAAGTTAATGTCATAGATTTTATGAACAGTACGAAAAAGCCGCTCCACATTTCCCTTCTTTGGAATAGCAATGACACACAGACAGATGAGGTGAATGCACTTAGAATGTGACATAGTGAAAAAAATCCCCTCCCATTCTGTATGAAAGTGGTAGGTTTTAGGCTTCTTACTCGGACCAGCTATGGCACTCATTTTTATACTTTTTGTTGTATTTAGTTTAAATAAATTGAAGGCTAACTACGCAGCAATGTAACTGAACAAGTTAGCGTGGTTTAACACGCATGCTTAGGGTGTCAAAAGTTCAGACGTCAGATTGGCTACCCTGTATGCCAATCAAAAGACAAGTGTCTTTTTAATGTCATGCAATCTACTCACACTGCCTTCGCGATCGACCAGTAGATCGCAATCGAGGTATTGAGCACCCCTGAAGTAAGGTGTTGCAATGGCAATGAAAAACTAATGATTGATGCTTCTCACCTCTCTCTGTTCCTGTCTGTCTGTCCCTATCTATCCCTCTCTCTGTCCCTGTAAAAAAAAAAAAAAAGAAAATGTAAAGAGTAACAAATAAAAATTTATAACCACCTAGAGATATTCTTACTGTTTTGAGTTTTTATTTATTGGTTTATTTTAAAATTTAATTTGTTAAACCATTGGGAATGTGATTAATATTTGGTTTTGTCCTTAACATGATAGCATAAGAATTTTCCTATGCTATTGTTAACTATTTTCTTAAATTTTGAACAAATGCACCACAATATTGAATAAAGCAATTTACACAATAATTTGCTCTACCACTCCCCTAGTGTTGGACATTGTGTTCTTTACAATGGTGCTCTTCGTTTTGTAACACTGATTACAAGGATATATCTGCAACTTGACTGCAATCCTTTTAACAAAATTTTTACCTTTTATAGTAATTATTTGCTTTAAGTTTATATCTTCTATTAGAATATAAGCCACTTGAGTTTAAGGACCAGGACTTGATTATCTTAATTTTACCTTATTTGGAATGTCCATTTTTATAGGTTTTGCCTGTGGATGGGAATATACATGAAATTTATTTTTATTATTTTATTTTTCTGAAACGAGAAGCGGGGAGGCAGAGAGACAGATTCCTGCATGCACCTGACCGGGATCCACCCGGCATGCCCACCAGGGGGTGATGCTCTGCCCATCTGGGCTGTTGCTCCATTTTAACCGGAGCCGATCTAGCGCCTGAGGTGGAGGCCATGGAGCCATCCTCAGTGCCGGGGCCAACTTTGCTCCAATGGAGCCTTGACTGCGGGATGGGAGGAGAGAGAGAAAAAGGAGAGAAAGAAGGGTGGAGAAGCAGATGGGCACTTCTCCTGTGTGCCCTGGCTGGGAATTCTACCACTGAGCAAACCAGCCAGGGCCTACATGAAATTTTAATAAAAGAATAATTGGGTTTTTTTGGGGGGACATATTCCTTGATTTAAGAACTATTGTCTCATTTGTAATGTACACCTCCCCCCTATTTTTTCACTTTTCATGGGAGAAAGTTTTGGATATGACATTTAAGGAGATAAAGAATTTCTCAAGGATATCCATATTTGAGCATCATATTTGCCTGGCTTTATCCCATGCCACAATATGGTTTAGCTGTTTGAAGAGCATCTGTAGTAACAAACCAAGCCCTCAATCTTGGGTGCTGGGATCCTACCCACATTTTATTATGATTTGGCTTTGTAACTTTTATAAGTTGACATCAACAATTTTCTAATAAAAGGAATCATGAAAAGCAAAATTAATGATATAGTTAAATGTTTATATATATATTACATATATAGATGAATATTCTGTCTTTTAAACCTGAATCTGATGGCTTGTAAAATGTGGAAGGTATAAAACCTTATTTTATTCATGAACTATATCATACTCTATGTTGAAATTTATATATATATATATAAATATATAGTCCTTAACCATTCATATGATATTTTAAATGTACTCAACAGAACTTTTTTTAATGACTGTTAACAACTAAAAAGCCAGTATACACAAAGTCTGAATCAATTCCTTTATAGAACATGTATACAAAGCATATGTCAATCAGAATTGGTATAAAGAGAGAGCACACCAGAGAACCACTTGTGTTTATGTTTCTAATTGCTACACTGGGCGATGAGGAGAGCATTACTGTTACTCTGAAATACAAATTATTGACTATTTTAATAATTGTTCCTGTGTTTTTATATCAATGTTTTATTCATTAAATAATATTTGTATATTGATCTTTTCATATTTCTATATTAACACAATCTATTGCATTCTTAATTGCACTGCAGTATTCCATTGGATGTATTACAAATTATTTTTCTGTTACCTCTACTAAAGGACTTTTGAGTCATTTTTAGTTACATTTAGATATCAACAATTATTCTTACACAGACGTATTTATATATTTATGCAGGTTCTAGAAAAGTGTTAGAATTTATTTCCTATTATTTCCCACCTTTCAATTAATGTTACATATTTTACAATAAGAAGGAGATGTAAGTTTATGATTGTAATGAAAAACACTTTAAAATGTTGGTTAAAGATTTGAGGGTGAAAATGGGGTTATTTTCTCTTTAACATGAACCACAATAAACTTGAAATAATCAAAGTGGATAAAGGCAAAACGAAAAACCATAAACAAAATGAAGTTATGCAAATACCCATCTGATCTAAACAGAATTGCTATGACAGCAATCATAAAAGAATGGTAGCCTGACCAGGTGGTGGCGCAATGGATAGCGCATCAGACTGGGATGCAGAAGACCCAGGTTCGAGACCCCGAGGTCACCAGCTTGAGCGCGGACTCATGCTGGCTTGAGCAAGGGGTTATTCGGTTTGCTGAAGGCCCGCGGTCAAGGCACGTATGGGAAAGCAATCAATGAACAACTAAGGTGTTGCAATAAAAAACTGATGATTGATGCTTCTCATCTCTCTTTGTTCCTGTCTGTCCTTATCTATCCCTCTCTTTGACTCTCTCTCTGTCTCTAAAAAATAAAGAAAATAATTTTAGTTTGTATTTGCTTAAAGCAAACTAAACTAAAAGAGAAAGTTAAAAGATAAACTGAGAAAAGCCATGTGCTCAAAAAGGCAGATAATGCCTTTTAAGGAGATGAATAATTTCTCAAGGACATTCATATTTCAGCATCATATTTGCCTGGCTTTATCACATGCCACAATATTCTTAATTTAAAGAGCTTACATAAGTTCACCATAACAACCTCAAATATCAACAGAAAAATGTTTTTTAAAGGATATAGACAATTCACTTAAGGGCATACTGTGTCTAATCTAATTGAATTGTTGTTAAGTGAGAGGCGGGAGGCAGTAAGGCAGAGAGACAGACTCCTGCATGTGCCTTGACCTGGATCCACCTGGCAAGCCCCTTACTGGGCAATGCCCTGCCCATCTGGGCTGCTGGTCTGTTGCTTGGCAACTGAGCTATTTCAGAGGCTGAGGCAAGGCTGTGGAGCCGTCCTTAGCGCCCAAGGTCAGCTTGTTTCAACTATTCAATCCATGGCTGTGGGAGGGGAAGAAAGAGAGAGAGAGAAAAGGGGAAGGGTGGAGAAGGAGATAGTCCCTTCCCCTTTGTGTTCTGACTGGAAATCAAACCTGGGATTTTCACATCCTGGCTGATGCTCTATCACTGAGCCAACCGGCCAGGACTAATTGAATTCTTAATTTTACTTTGTTTTTAAGTTTTTAGAGTTTTCATTTGATTATTTGATAAAATTTTAGGCTCTCCATTGAAATTGTTATCTTGAACATAATGGTAGTGATTTTGAAGTTTGTGTAATTTTTAGATTTCCTGTAGGTCTGATGTTTAAAAATATTTTAGTTTTATATTCTGGTATGACTGCTAATGTTTGATTAACTGCTGGACCTTGTATATGAAAAAATGCTTAAATAATTAGGTAATGTTATCTTTCTTCAGAGACTATTTTCTTCTGTCAGCCATTTAGGATACCTTAATCTATTCAGTGATTGAACACTTTTGAGGCAGATTTTCAATTTTTTGAGAGTTCATCTATTGGGTTTTTTCTTACTTATTCTTAGAGTGTAACCTTTAGTGAACTTAGTTAAAAGCCTGGGCTTTTCTTTCTTTGTGAGTTCAGAACTCTTTATTTCTAGGTGCCCCACCCTGTGAGGGTTCTGGAGTCTCTGCAGCTTCCTAGCTTATGAACTGCAGCTCTGTAGTTGACTTGAGTCTTACTTTATGCCTCTGCCTTCCCCTCCTCATTTAGCCTAAGTGACACCATTGACTTGCAACGTATTATCATTAGTGGAGGTAGTAGGAATCTCCCTTAACTGTCCACAAATTACTTGTTTATTCAGTGTAGCAGATATTGGAGTTCTAGGGGTTTGATACATATCAGTATTCTTATGCTGAATTCAGAGCCAGTTGAGAATTGGAAGAGTAAGTTAGAGATTTAAATTTCATCTATGGATACAGGCTCAGATATAGGATAAAATGGACTCATTGTTCTGAACAGAGTTGGACTCTTCTAGTAGGTAGTACTCTCTCACAGCCCTGGAGTCTTCCTGGCTGTGTTTATCACAAGACTGAAAGTAGATAAGAATTAGTGTGTGTATCATTTATATGGATCAAGATTCTAAAAATTATGTAATGTAGTATAACTTAAAATAATTATAAATAGCGGTTGTAATCACTATGTGTGTCATATATAACATATAATTCTTCCTTCAACAAAACTTGTATTTGTAAATTTTTCCCATAGAGCATGGATTTAGAATAAGTTGTAATGTAGAGCATACTAGGAGATATAACATATTGTTTTGTGTTCTCAAGAATAATTACAAAATGGAATATTTTGTGGTGATCATGTTTGCAATATGATGACATTTCTATAATCTGGTTATTTGCCTTTTAATTTTAGAATTTTATCTAAGAGTCAATGACTGTTGTACCCTCAGAATTCTGTCTGTATTACATGTTTCATAGTAATAATGTTGGCAGTATCTTTTATGAAGTCCGAACCATGTGACTAAGCACAGACGCACAGGAATCTCTCACTTCTGCTTGACTTGTAGTCCCCAGCTCCAGCTGTAATCATTTATTTATTTCTTAGTTGTATGTAAGACTTTATATTAATAGCCAAACTCATCTTTAGGATTTCGTAAGGGTTTCAATCAGTGTTAATGCAGGTAACACAAATACAGTCAAGCTACTTTCCTTAATACTCACCAAATTTTGGGATCAGGTTACTGTAATGGGGACTAATTCAGAGGAGGAGTTAAACATGCCAGTGCTTGTCACAGGGAGATTTACCAGGAAAGAAAGTACCTGTAGGCCATCTTCATTTGACTTTTATTTTACATAATTAGTGCAGCTCATTCATAAAATGTCAAAGAAAAAATTTTGACAGATTTTAACTTTTAAATGACTACTTTTGTACTTAATATTAAAATACATTTTTGTGTTGTATATTTCATTTTTGTGATTTTGGGGTCATATGGTTGATGAGGAGGGTGACTGAAATTTTCAGGTATAGAATCCTAATTTGTAATGTTATTTGTATTGAAATTTTGCATTTGACTTATAAATTTTGGTTTCATTCACTGTCAAACAACTGGCTAGGTTGTAAGATGGGTGGGGGTTAATGATAAACTACATTTATTTATTTATTACAGAGACAGAGAGAGAGTCAGAGAAAGGGATAAATAGGGACAGACGTCTAGACAAGAACGGAGACAGATGAGAAGCATCAATCATCAGTTTTTTGGTTTTTTTTAAAATAAGTTGTCTTTTTTTATTACAGGGACAGAGAGAGAGTCAGAGAGAGAGAGATAGATAAGGACAGACAGACAGGAACGAAGAGAGGTGAGAAGCATCAATCATTAGTTTTTCATTGCCGTTGCAACACCTTAGTTGTTCATTGATTGCTTTCTCACATGTGTCGTGACCACAGGCCTTCAGCAGACTGAGCAACCCCTTGCTGGAGCCAGCAACCTTGGGTCCAAGCTGGCGAGTACTTAGCTCAAGCCAGATGGGCTCACGCTCAAGCTGGCGACCTCGGGGTCTTGAACCTGGGTGTTCTGCATCCCAGTCCGATGCTCTATCCACTGTGCCACCACCTGGTCAGGCCAATCATCAGTTTTTTGTTTTGACACCTTAGTTGTTCATTGATTGCTTTCTCATAGGTGCCTTGACCGCGGGCCTTCAGCAGACCAAGTAACCTCCTGCTTGAGGCAGCGACCTTGGACTCAAGCTGGTGAGCTTTTGCTCAAACCAGATGGGCCCACGCTCAAGCTGGTGAGCTTGGGGTCTTGAACCTGGGCCCTTCTGCATTCCAGTCCGACGCTCTATCCACTGCACCACCACCTAGTCAGGCTAAACTACATTTATGAATAAGTATATACAATAAACTCACATGTAGAGGCATACAGTTTTTTTATGTTTCATTTTCAGAAGCATTGGGTTAGATTCAATATGTTTGCTTTAGGAATTTTTTTTAAGATAATCTCTGTCATCTTAGTTACAGTTATGCAGTATAGGAGGGCAGTTGTACTACCTGGTGGCATACGAGAAAAAGGTTTATAAAATGAGATGCTACTGATTTGGCTATTTCATGTATAGAAACTGAAAGATCCTTTTGCATATTTTTAGATTATATTTTTTATTAAATGTAAACTATTTAGTATGGTTTTAATACTGTAAACTAATTGAGATCATCATGGTTTTTTTTTTTTTTTTTTTTTTTTTTTGGTGACAGAGAGAGGAACAGATAGGGACAGACAGACAAGAAGGGAGAGAGATGAGAATCATCAATTCTTTGTTGCAACACCTTAGTTGTTCATTGATTGCTTTCTCATATGTGCCTTGACCAGGGGCTACAGCAGATCCAGTGACCTCTTGCTCAAGCCAGCGACCTTGGGCTCAAGCTGGTAATAAGCCTTGCTCAAACCAGATGGGCCCACGCTCAAACTGGTGACCTTGGGATTTCAAACCTGGGTCCTCTGCATCCCAGTCCGATGCTCTATCCACTGCGCCACCGCCTGGTCAGGCCATGGTTATTTTTAATTATAGTCTCAGGTTTTCAAGGAAATGGGATAGTAAAATATGAAACCTTGGTTATATATGCCCCTTGGTTTGTACCAGTGACTTTATTTGAATATGAGTTTACTCTTAGTTACTCTTTTTTTCCTGGAGAAAATTTGCTTTCTTTATCAGTATTTTTCTTTCTTTTTTTTTTTTTTAGTGAGGGAGAGACAGAGAGCGACAGACAGGAAGGGAGAGAGATGAGAAGCATCAGTTCTTTGTTGCCGCACTTTAGTTGTTCATTGATTGCCTTCTCATATGTGCCTTGACGGGGATGCTACAGCAGAGCAAGTGACCCCTTGCTTAAGCCAGTGACCTTTGGGCTCAATCCAGCAACCATGGGGTCATGTCTATGGTCCCATGTTCAAGCCAGCAACCCTGCGCTCAAGCTGGTGAGTCCGCGCTCAAGCCGGTGACCTCGGGGTTTTGAACCTGGGTTTTCCGTGTCCCAGTCCAACTCTATCCACTGTTTTACTACTACCTGGTCTGGCTGTATCAGTATTTTCAATCAAGTCTGATCCAGTTAATTCTTACTTGTCAGTGTTTGGATTGTTTCTGCCATACTCCCCACATGCTGTTGATAGATGTTTTCTTGCTTTATTAGCTGGCTGCAGTATCGCAGCTTTGCTTTCTTTTTTTTTTTTTTTTTTAATTTATTTATTTTAGAGAGGAGACAGAGAGAGAGAGAGAGAGAGAGAGAGAGAGAGAGAAAGGGGGGAGGAGCTAGAAGCATCAACTCCCATATGTGCCTTGACCAGACCAGTGCAGGGTTTTGAACTGGCGACCTCAGTGTTCCCAGGTCGACGCTTTATCCACTGCGCCACCACAGGTCAGGCTCGCAGCTTTGCTTTCTGATGGAAATAGGTTTGCTCAGTAAGCTTCTTGGAGCAGGGACATTAGCTCATTCATTGATGCAGAGACATATTTGTTTGGCCGGATGGCTCAGACCTATCAGAATAACAGTGGAGTTCTTTTTACCTGTTTCAGTGTTCCCTTGCTATGATTGGAAAGTGAATTTATTTGGTAATTGTATCTTAAGTCCTTTGTGTTCCAAGGACTTTGTGTACATTGTCATTTAATAAATATTTATTTAGCAACTACCACATGCTGAGCCCTGGCTTCAGCCCTGGATTAGGCCCTGGGAGTGTAGCAGGAAACAAAACAGATAAAAATTTCCTGCCATCAGTTCACATTTTAATGGGGGCTAGAAAATAATAAGTAATGAAGTTAATTGTATGCAAGGTAACGATTTATGGTAAGGGGGACAAGAAGTAAAACGGGAAGATATGACTCTATAGGGGTTCACAATTAGGGTATTGAGGTTTCTGAAAAGGTGACAGAAGGAAAGAGCAATCCAAAGATCCTGAGTCGGGAACATACCTTGTGATTTAAAACAAAACAAAACAAAAACTTTTTCTTTAGAAACAATCTCAGATTTACATAAAAGTTTAATACCTGTGTTTAGAGACCTCATTTAAGTTTTGTTAATTGCCCAAATCGTAATGCTCCTTAGATCAAAAGGCTCTATTCCAGGGTCATGCTTTGTATCTGCTCTCATGTTTCTTTAGTTTCCTTCTTTTGGAACAGTTCCTTACTCTGTCTTGATTTAATGCTGTTCACAGTTTTGAAGATTACAAGCCACTCATTTTGTAGAATATACTTCAGTTTGGGTTTGTCTAATGTTACCTGATTATTAGACCGAAGATAGTATTTTTGGCTATAATTTTACAGAAGTGATGTATTCCTGTTTTTTTATTTTTATTTTTTAATTTGAGTGAAAGTAAGGGAGAGAGATGAGAAGATCAACCATCAACTCATAGTTGTGGCTCTGTAGTTAGTTGTTCATTAATCAATGAACAACTCATACATGCCTTGACTGGGGGTGGGGGCTCCAGCTAAGCCAGTGACCCCTAGCTCAAGCCAATGACCATGGGATCCTTTCTATGATCCCACTTAACCTGGTGACCCCTTGCTCAAGCTGGTGAGCCTGCTGTCAGGCCGAATGACTCTCCACTGCACCACCATTGGTCAGTTCTTAATGAATCCTATTTAGTAGCATACAGGTTATTTCATTAGGTAGTGTTAACTTTGATTCTTGATTAAAGATGATGTCTACCAAGTTTCTATTACTCCCTCTCTCTCTTTGTAATTAATAAATATTTTGTGGGGGTTACTTTGAGACTATATAAAATCTTGTTTCCATTCTCAGTTTTACCCACTAGTTTAACATCCATTGATGTTTTTCAGCTGAATTAATTTTAACCATGATAGTTGACAAATGGTGATATTCTGACTCAAGTATTCCTTCTACATTTATTAGTTGGCATTTTACTGTAAGAGAATTAACTCATATCAATTTATTTATAGCAGGAATTCTTGTTTTATTCAATGTATTATACTTCATTACTATCATTATTTATTTTAATACTCAAATTGTTTCAGATTTGCTTCTGGGAGCCCTTTCAAGCTGGCTTACATGTCCTTTTGACATGTTGCCATCAAGCTTTGTGTACCCTTTACTTTTTAAAAGTAACTTTTATCTTGAAATAATTATAAACCCATAGGAAGTTGCAAAAATAATACAGAATGGTCCTGTGTATGCTTTCCCCAATTCCCCTCCCCCGATATTTATACATTATATAACTAGAGTTCATTACCTGAATCAGGACATTGGCATCATTGCGTATGCGTACTTCTATGCCATTTTATCCCCTGTGCTTTTGGTGCAAGATGCTAGAGTCATAATTTTCCTATTCTGGTCCTGGAATCAGCGATTTCTCCAGAGAGCCCTAATTTTATTTCGATGGAGAGTAGTAAAGTCATGCTGCACTTTTGACGGGTCAAAAGTCAAAAGTGCACCATGACTTTATGGACATACTGTATTTCAAAATCACGACCTGGTTGCTAGGAGGGTTCGTTGCTATTGGAGTGTCTCTGTACTAAGACCCTTTGAGTGGACAGATCGAGGAGCATGGGTGTATATACGTACATACACGGGCATATACGTCTCTATTACTATATCGTAATATATATTAAAAATTATAAGTGTATACCCATACCTCCAATTTCAGGCCAACGTATGCATTCACTCTAGCCCCCCCCCCCCATATTTCTACTTCTCCTAGTAGTAAGAGCTGGTATCTGTTACATAGTTACTAATTTGTGTATAGTCAGCTTCCACTCCATAGGACTGTGAGCTGCTCAGATGTCCCTTCCTCTGAAGGCTGCTGCTGAGGTCCTTTCCTCTCCTGTTCCCACTTCCTCCCTGTGGAGGGCCCCTGTTGTGATTTTAAAACATTTGGAAGGCCAGTGTGGCCAGTGGAGCAGAATGAATGAGAAAGAAAGCGGTAGGGGATGAGGATGAGGTGTGAGAGTTAACTGAGTGAGAGTTAACTGAGTAGGCGAGGGCTGTTCATAAAGAGCCTCTTGGGTCCTAGTGGGGGCAGGGGGGGGGTCTGCTTTAGTCTCCGAGAAGTGGAAGCCATTGGAGGCTCCCAGCAGAGAAGTGATGGGGTCGTCTCTGTTGCACTGAACAGGGACTGAAGGGAAAGGGGAGGGCAGACAGCTGCAAGCAGGGGACAGGACAGGAGGTTTTTGCAGTAAGTCAAGGAAAAGGATGATGTCTGGAACTAGGGTGGGGTACTGAAAACTGATTGAATTCTGAATTCATTTTGAAGGTAATGTTGACAGAATTTGTAGGTGTTTGTGATTTAGGTTCTTGAGAAAGAAAAGTTAAGGGTGATGAAAAGTATTGATACCAAATAACTGAGTATTTGGAAGGAGAAAGTTGCCATTCACTGAGGTTGCAGTGGGAATGGGTGGGGCACAGTTTAGGAAATTGTCATTTGAGATATTTTTTAAACATCCAGATAAGCTGGATGGCACGTTGGCAAGTGAAGATGTGGGGGTCTAGAATTCAGGATTTTAGGTATCTGGGACAGAGATAATGAATTTGGAAACCATCAGCATGAAGAGAAAAATGAGATCTCCTATGGAATGAGCAGTTTTAAGAGAAGTGGCCCATGGACTGAGAAAATCAGGAAAGACTTACCTTTGTTATATTTGGCTTCATAAACAATACTTGATTAAAGTTGTCAGACTAGCCCTGTGGTATAGATGTTGAGAATGAAATTTTAAAAAGTAAACTAGTTTTCTCTATGGAACACATTAAACTAGTGAGGAAACGGTTTCGGTTCCATCTGTTAGTATCAAAGGTGTACTGATGGGTTTAGATGTTGAAGTGAACTTGAAACACCTTTAAGCTCTCTACATGTCTTTAATTACTTAATCCCTAAATGCAAAGTTTGTATTTAGGTAACATTGAAAATAATGGAGATAATAATAATGAACATTTATTGAGTGATTGATCTTATATCCAGGGACTCTGGAGATAAAGCTGAAGTTTAACCTCACAACTTGTGGAAAGATAATTTTCTGTATTTCGGGTGTTGGTGGGTGGAAACCATATGGGCAGACTTCTAGTTATGAAATGAAAAAGAAGGTTCTGTTGGTTTAGTTAACTGATCAGTGGACTGGAAACAGGAGTGTTTTTTGGTCATTGAGTGGCAATAGAACCGACTTGTTTAACCTTCTGTAAACAGCACTAGAAAACAAAGTTTGTTTGTCTGCTTGTCTTATTTTCAAACATTTAAAAATGCTGGAATAGCTCCATTGTCAGAGTGGCTTCTCCCCCACCCTGACACAGAGATGTAACAAATAAACATTGCTTTGTGGTGTTGGACCCATCATCTTCAAGATCCTTAGTTACTAAATAGACTTTGCAATAAAAGCCAGTTCTTTTTAGTTTCACTCCCTTCAGTTCCAAAATGTCCATAAAGTGTAGGTCATTCTGCTTTTAGGTTCCTTTCAAGTAAGCCAGTCTGCCCAGGAGCGCCCCTCTGGTGGGGCACAGGGCAAACAACGCGCCCCCCCCCGCCCTCCCCCCCCCCCCCCCCCCCGTGTACTTCCCGTTCGCTGTTGAATCACTTGGTTTAAGGAGAAGGTGCTGCTGAACTATATTATTATTGTGATATCAAAATACTGAGCCATGTGATATACTAATTTGCTTTTATTCGTACTATTAGTGCAGGATAGGAAAATAATAAATCTAACATTTTTTTTTTGTATTTTCCTTGTATATATTTATTTCCTTGTATGAGGAAGGTTTTCTACCCCAATGTTTATGTATGATAATTAATTTTGTGAGTTAAAAATATGGAAAACACATTTTAAAAGTCTGATATTTTTCATAATTTTTCTGACAGTGTATAGTGGGGTGGTTTCTAAGTTGCTGACTTTTTATTTTATTCTGTAAGGAGTAATAAAATATATATTCCTTGAGGAGGAAAACTTTGTTTTTAGAGGTAAAGATATAATTGTTGATTTATAAACCAAAGTCTAGTAAACATGTAATTTGATCTTAATTTGGTTCATGTGTTTCTAAACAACATACTGCATTATGAATAGCACTTTGATTCATCTCTTCCCATTTACTTAATATTCTTAGGAAAAAATTTAGAAGCTACTGAAAGTATTAAAAATAATAATAAGTAGTTGAAGCAGCACTGGGCTCCAGCCCAGCCTTGCTAGTCCTAGCTATGCAATTCTGGGAAATGAAGTTCTCCAAGCTTAATTTTTTCAATTAAAAATGATAACATCTCTTCTACAACCTGCTTGGGAAATCAAATGAATTAAATGATTAATTTTAACTTAATGAAAATGAAATGTCCTGTAAAGTGTTTGGCCCAGTTTCTGGTGTGCAAGCACTCTGTCAGCAGCAGCTGTTGTGTCATCGTCACTGCAGCGCCGTCCCCGTGAGTCCCATTGCTGACCTGACCCTTAGTTCTCTGGTCATTCTCCTAGACCATTAATCAGATCAGTAAGGTGGTTTTTTGCATATTCTTTTAAAATTAAAATACACTATTAAAATTTAACCGGTATGCCTTAAGAGATCCACCAGTGGGCCCACAAGAATTTTTAAAGCATGCAACCCGGACTGTTGAGTCAAGGGCACTGACGTATTTTCTCTTAGATTGCCAAATAAAAAATAACAGCCGAAACAACAATAGCTGTCCAGTGTGAATGAATCAAAATTATACCTTTTTTTTTTTTTTGTCAGGCAAAATATAGTATATATTTTGGTGTGCCGCAGAATTTTAGTAGTTAGGTGTGTAATGAATGAAGGTTGAAAGTTGCTGAAATGCACTGTGTTTAATGACTCCTTATTGTAGAGATTTCAGTCTCTTCTTAGGGCCAGAGCTGGGCTTGAGGTGAAGCCTGTAAGGTCCTTACCCTGGGCACAAAACTGAAGGTGGAGGGCGCCATAAACACCACAATTAAGGTTAATATTTTATCAAGATGCAAAAATCCATGAACAAAGTGTGAAAATCAAGATTTTAAATGAAAGCAGGAGCCATGTTGGTGAGTGAGACGCAATTGGGAAAATAAGTAACGATCCTGTCTTGCCCCTGCTGAGCCATATTGGAACCAGAGGCAACAGGGAAGTTCAAAATATCTCTACTGTTGCGTCTCTTTGCTTGACTATATACAGTCTTACAAGAGGTAACAGCTTACCAGAAGGATTTTATAGGCTATTATATTTCTTCTCCAAATTAGGGCTCTAGAAACCAGGAGCCTGTTCTTGTACACAGAGACCATAGGAAGGCTTAAGCTCAGTGTGTGAACTGTATTCATGTTTAAGGAGGGTTTCTTTTCCCCACAATTCAGAGTTCAGGTTTTAAGCAAATTTTTGATGTAATTATCCCTTTAGGGATAATCCAAAATATGAATGCTACTCCATTAGATACCTGTTACTTGATTAATTTACCACCTGTCATTGTTTTGAGGCAGTAGGGAGTTTTAACAGCTGATCTTACTATAGATATAGATAGCTAAAGGTTTATATGCAACTGATATTGAGAAATATAGCAGATCAATTAATGTGACTTCAGTTTTTTCAGGTAAATTAGAAAGTGTATAAAAATGAAATATACTTAAGATTAAGAAGCTGTTCTCTCTCTATATATATAAATATATATATGATGGCTTAAAAATTTGTCTTGTATTTATTAATGATGCATTTGTTGGGACCCACTATTTTTAGTTTTGTATTTCTATTTGTAGTTGTAATAATAAGAAAAAAATGTATTCCAGATTTATTTAAATAACATTTTCTGGTCACTTACCTGTATACAGCCAGATATACAGAAATAATTTTCTATTTGTTTTAATTTTAAAACCTGGATGTGCAGTATTCTATTAGAGAAATAACTTTAAAGTACAAACATATAAAGTCCAAATTTTGTCACTTATAAACTGTTGGCTTGGCAAGTGTTTTATTCTACCTCAACCTTAGTTTCTGTGCCTGCTGATGTGGTCTGATGATGTGGGCACCTGACTTACACATTATTGTGGGGATTCAGATGTTGGCTGCACATAGAATGGTTTGCACAGCACGTGACACAAAGTAGTCAAGAAAGGTATTTATTATTAATAGTAAATACTGTATTGACCTTTATAAACAGTTACGGTTTTTGGTAGATAAACTACAAAGTATAAGATACTACATAATTCGTGCTTAAGTTGAAGGTTAGGTATTATTTAGGGTCTATGAATGTGAATTCACAGCAACTTCTTAAAGGAGGTTTTCTTTTGTTTGTTTGTCTTGTGTTGTTTTCAAAATAAAAATACAGCCTGCTAAGTGGATAGAGCATTGAGCTGGAATTCTGAGGTTCCAGGTTTGGAACCCCGAGGTCACTGGCTTAAGCATGAGATTATTAATGTGATCCCAAAGTCACTGGCTTGAACCCAAAGCTCGCTGGCTTTGAGCCTAAGGTCACTCGCTGTCTTGAACTCCCTAGTCAAGGCACGTAGGAGAAGAAACCAGTGAACCAGTCAAATGGAACCACTATGAGTTGATGTGTCTCTTCTCTTTTCCTCTCTCTCTCCCTTCCTATTACCCTTTCTCTCAATAAATGAATAAATAACTAACCAGCCTAGTATGATAAAATGCTGGAGTCTTTGAAAAGCAGGTCAGCTGTCCTGCAGAGGAGAGTTGTGGGTTTGGAGGGAAGGGAGTGTCTGAAAGTAAATTTAACAATCTCAGCTTGGCTGGAAGTTGGATATTTGTTATTTTTCATCTATTCTTTTTCAGTTAAGGAGACTCTAATGGGTGGTTTTCATAAAAAGGTTGACTACCCCTGTTTAGATTGTTTTACATGTCTATATTGATATCAGTGATGTTTAAATCATTTTAATTGCAATTGAAAATGTCTTTAGTTTATTCTTAGCAGTTCTGTTATTAAAGAATGTTTTCATAAAGTATTGACATTTTTTAAAGAATAAAACAATTAAAATATGAAGTATAACTGAGTGGTAAAATACAGTATGTGCAGTTCTTCTAGAATTATTAACTTAAAAACCCAAGTTACCTTTCTAAGTTTTGCAGGTAATTTCCCCCATGTTTCCCTCTTCCCAGCTCCCCAAAGGTCTGTTTATGGCTGTTTTGTTTTATGCAATCCTCCCCAGCTTCATTCTTTCCCCTTCCAAGCTTACCTTCATGTTATCCTGGTCATTGAGGCTAAGGCAATGAATTAAGTGTATTGGACTTCTAAGATATAGGTAGTATCCTGCTAGTCATTTCCTAATAGCATGACCTTAGGCAAGTCTACATCAATTAATCAAAGCTTTAGTTTATTTGTAAAATGAATATATTTTAAAATTAGTATATCTGCCCTCTTCAGTTACTTGGTGATGAAACAGTATATATGATAGTGTTTTGGAAATATCTTTTCCTAAACAAGCATATTCACTGAATAATTTGAGACTTACTTTGTTTTTTAGTATTTTTCACCCCCATCAAATTGTATGTATGTACTTTTTCCTATTTTGATTGTAAATTTAATGCGTCCTTGTAGAAAGTCTGGAAAATACAGAAAACTTTAAAAAGAAAACAAATCTTAATAAATGTATTATCCTGTTTTCATGATTTTAGGGGAAATTTAGTTTTGAGGCTGAGTTCCCTGCAGGTAAGGATAGTTAGTGTTTTATTTATTTTTGGGTTTTCTATTCTTTGTACTATGTAGAAAATTAACGATTGTTGAATTAATGGCAACTTTGTTAGTCTGGATGTATTTCTTAAAGTCAATCAAGAACTTAGTGAAATTTTACTGGACTTGTGAAGAGAAAAGACATCTAACCAACAAAAATACGGTGGACGCTTATTTTAAGATGACTATTTCTGTTGACTAAAAGAACAAAGGAAAACATGATAGGGTCCATTCTAATATTCTCTGACAGTGTTAGGAAATTAGTCAAAGGTGTTGGATTTCGAGCCACTGGGCAATTTCATAGTAAAGTTGATTGACATTTAGCAAGAATAACATATGATAAACTGTAAAGATCTTTTTTTTTTTGAATGCTTAGACATTGTAACAACTTTCTTTTCCTCTTTTTATTTTTTGTTAAATAGGATGGCTTAAATTCCTTGGTCCTTGATTTGGATTTTCCTGCTTTGAGGAAAAACAAGAATATAGATAATTTCTTAAATAGATGTAAGTATGTTAAACTTCATATTTGATCCCACAACTCTCCTTTGATGTGAGGTTTATGATTGATTGATATTATTAAAGTTCATAAACTTACTAACTTTCTAACCGTAAGTAATTTTTAGCTTGCCACTTGATTTATTTAAATATTAATATTCTTTATTTTCAAAACAAAACTGCAGAACCAATTGTATATAAAGTAGGTAAGATCAAGATTTTGTATAAATTATTAAGACTAGTGGTTTTAGGACAGATTATTTATGGAAGTTCCAAGAGAAGTTTTAAATTAATATTAACAACTCTAAGACTTACGTTTACATTATCCAGAAGACTTAATGAATTTTGTGTGTATAAATATAGACATTTCAGTCTAGTTAATGTAAGATAATGTAAAAACAATCATTGCCATATATGTGCTAGCCCAGTATTTGCTGATATTGATGTTGTCGTGAAGGTGTAAATGAAGTTTAAGAATAAGAAATTCTTAAAATAACCAATATAATAACCAATATACACTTTACATCAACACAGTAAGCTCTTTAATTTGGAATTATCAGAGACTGGGCTATTTTCCTAATTCAACAATCTTGTCTATAATAGGGGGTTACTAATGAAGGAGGCTACCAAAATTCGTTACTAAGATTAGCTCTGCTAGTAATTTTATAGTAGCTTTCTTCATGATTTAGAGTGCACTCAGGGTTGCTCGGGTCATCACTGTTTCAGCTGTCGTCTAACTTGCCAAGCAACAGAGTCAGAAACAGAATAGCATAGCTGCTCCATTTTGGTAGTCAGTAGCATTTGTTTATGTGTGCATTTTTATTATTTGACATAAAATTAATATGATTCTTAGACTTTTAAATAGCAGCATTTAAAAACTGACCAATTTAGCTGAAAACTAAGCCCAGTTTCTTGAAATGAAAATTTGTTTAAAATGTGGTTATTTAAAAATATTGTTTATAAATATGATTAATATTACAAATACTTTTTTATTGTAGATGAGAAAATTGTGAAAAAAATCAGAGGTCTACAGATGAAGGCAGAAGACTACGATGTTGTAAAAGTTATTGGAAGAGGTGCTTTTGGTGAAGTCCAGTTGGTAAGAAAATATTTGTATTGTTCTTTTAATTATTATGATTATTTTTTTGATGACATAGTTTTGTGAAACATTATCAGTAGCCCTGGAGTAGATCTAATTCCTATGCCCAGTCATGCCAGAGTGAGCTTTCTGGGGTTGGTCAAGTCATTCCAGCTCTGAGGGCCTCAGTGTGTTCACCTATAAAAGGAGGCGATTGTGCTGTGAACACCAGGTCTCTTACTAGCTCTGAACCAGTGAGATTTACAAGAAGGCCAGCTTGGTGTCACACGTGATCTGCCTAGTTAGTATTCCCCACAGAGCTACTATGTTGCATTTAGCATGAACCTTAATAACATTTCTGCTTAATTAACTGAGATTTATTTAGATAATCTAGGAAACCCAATAGACACTTTAATAACTGACAGTAAATATGAAATTTGTCTTTATAGGTCAGAGTGGTACCTACTTAGAAATATTATAAATGCTAGCAATAAATATTTCTTTTGTAGTGTTAAATGGAGAACTGTAATGATATTCCTGTTGCCATCACCTGGATATGAAGCTCCTCTGTTTGTGTCCTTACAGTTGAGTTGTGGAGTGAGATTCTGTGTTTCACTTAACCGTGTTTTACTGCTCCTGACTGGGCACCGAGAAAAGCAGTGATTACTGTGTGCCAGTCCAGGTTTCTCTAGGAGCAGGGCATGGCAGACTAACTTCTGTCTTTTTCTTCCCTTTCTTTGTCAGGTCTGTTGAACTTGCAGATCAGGATGTTGCAATAGGTTTAATATATATCTACAGTAGATTTGAAAAATTCTCACATACATGAAGATGTTTTGGAGAAATGTCAGTGATAGGCAGCTTTTTACCTAGTTTAATAGCTGTATTCTAATGAGGCTGATGAAGGCATGAATAGTACCTTGGACAGAGATCCCCAGGGACAGGTTCTAGGGTGCTCTCCTCTCATTAAACATTTTATTAATAAATTTTGTAGAGGTGGCAGTGGAATGTTGAGTAATTTTGCAAATGATTTAAAACTGAATTATAAAGGTAGTGTTAGATGATGAGCCCAAATCCAGAAGCATCCGTTGGGAAGACGATCGGTCAGGCAGAAGTGAGATTTAACCAGAGTGATGACCTGTACTTGGATGTGAAGAGCCCACGGACTAGATTGCTTAACAGTGATATGGATTAAAGAACAGTTTTCCTTGACTGTAAACAAGGCAAGAGTTATTGGTGATTTGGTGAAGAATAATACATAAAGTTTGGATTGCCTTACTATATACACTGTCACAAAAAGTAGAGGATATTTTATTGCTTCATATTCATTTTGAAACATCCTCTAATTTTTGTGAGCCATATACTTTTATTGCTTTGATGTGTAACTTTCCAACTTTTCTGTTTCTAAATTTACCTGTAATATATGTTTGTGTTATATTATATATATATATAGCCAGATCATATTATGTACATGGTTTTGTAACTTGTGTTTTTTTCTGTAACAATAAATAGTAGCACACATTTTTATAGCAGTTACAACATGCCAGGAAGGCTTCTAAGCAACTTAGTAACCAGTCTTCACAGGAGTCTCTCTAGAGAGATATTATTACTATTATGTCCATTTTGTGGATGAGAAGATTCAGGTAGATAGAATAGTAACCTGCCAAAGTTCACATAGCTACCAAGTGATTGAACTGAGGTTTGAAACTCGGCAGAGGTCTAGCTTCCATTCCCTTTACTGTATAGGCATGACCATTTTCTGTGCCAATAAAGACAGGATTTGTGTGTAATTTTATTGGCTGTCGGTGTTTCACTTTCATCTTACTCAGGCTCTTAACAATATTAGGTTCTTCTTTTTTCTTGAAATACCACTTTTCCCTATGTCCCTGGCTCTTTCTTCTTTTTCCTTAGTGATTCATTCTTCACCTGATTTCTAACTGTTGTACAGTAAATCTTCACTTAACTTCATTCATAGAATCTTGGAAGCTGCGACTTTAAGCAATATTGTATACTATAATAAAACCAATTTTACTATAGGCTAATTGATATAAAAATTAAGTTCTGTATTTCTGTATTTGTGGTCACAAAAGCATTACCAAACTTCTAAGTAAAGACCCAAAACACTTTTAATATTAAACACTGAAATAAATGTGAATACTTTTAAGAAAAATTAATGAAAATAAGTAAGATGATTTATTTTTCAATCCACTTACTACATTTCTGAGTTGAGGGTGGCCAGAGCCTAACCCGGCATCCCAGGGCACAGGGTGGGAACCAACCCAGACAGGACTGTGTTTCCTTGTAGGGTGCGCTCCCACACTCTCACCATCACTCAGCACGCTAATGCACCTAATGCACACACCTTGGGGATTGGGAGGAAGCTGGGGTACCAAGAAAAAACAGATATGGGGAGAACGTGCAGACGCCACATAGACAGTAGCCTTGGCCAGGAATCAATTTTCTTTTTCTCAGCAATATTGTGACAAACCAGTGTAAAACAAAACAAAATTATTCGAGGCCTGCTGTAGTTCCCAAAGGCTAGAGACTTGTTTCTTTGACCTGCATTCTCTCCCAAGGTGAACTCATGCATTCTGGTGATTTTAAATACAATTGTATAATGTCAAGGCTCAACTTTATAACTACTGCTCAGTGCTGCTCAGAACTTTCTACTTTTCTCTTCTACTCATATCTACAGCAGCTTATTTGATATCTCCATTAAGATGTGTCATAGCTACCTGAACCATGTGAAATTAGGAGGTTAGATTCCCCCCTAACCTTTCTCTTTCTCCACCAATCTGTTCCTCTTCTTATTTTCCCTTCTTAATAAATGGTTCCAGTGTCAACCCAGTTGCTCAAATAAAAAATTAGGAATCATTAAAAAAATTTTTTTATTTCTTATACTTAATTTTTTAGTAAATTCTGCTTCTGATATTTCTTCAGTCTCTCTTCTTTCTGGTATTCATTGCCACCATCTTGATCTAAGATTTCATTCCTGGTCAGGTATGAGTGTGTACATTGGGTTCAGCTTTGTTTTCCACTTCTGCCAACGGTGTTTTACCATGGTACTCTTGATTGTAGGTTTGGAGTGCTGATGGAAAAAATATCAAGACGGCACTTAGGATATTATCTGCAGATTCACGCTATCCAAGCTCAGCCGGACCACGTGACCAGTTGACAGACTTTCCCATACTCTATTCATAGCCTGTATTTTCTGGTACCACTCCATCCCCATCTCCTGTATAGTAGAATCAACTGTGGGGCTTTTTTAAAAAACATGCTTGTCTCATTTCATTCTGTTTTCTCTATTTCCTGTCCTCTCTCTATTGAGATATATAAAGAATAGGAAGTAGAGGTCTGCTCTGCCCAGTGTAGACTGCTGCCCAATGGGTCCGTCTGAAATGTATTCATTGTCCCTCTTCTCTGCGTTTCATGGCCCCCGCCAACTCACTGAAGCCGGGGTCTTCATCCTGGCTTTCCCAGCAACCTTAGGACCCCAGTTTCTCCTTTTATTTTCCGTCATGCTACCCATTGTGAGCAGACTGTGGCCCTTTGTTTACCTGTCCATTTCTTCAGTCATGTTGCTGCACTCTCTCAGTGCTCATTTTAAACAATAAGAAAACTTTCCTGATTCCTTTTACTGTCCATTCTACCCTTTATCTGAGTGTGACCTCTCTTTAGCCTCTCGTAGTTACTCAGCTGCCCCTCAGACACCACGGGTATAGACGGCATAGGCCCACTTCCAAAGGAGGTTTCAGTTGCTCGGTGTGTGTGTGCAGACGGCTTGTATCTGTGATGGGACTTCCTTGCCTGTTTATGTTCTTCATGGCACAGCGCCTGAGCCATAGAACGTTTCCACTGGGGTGAACTGACGGGGGTCCTTCCTGACCCCTGGGGCGGGTGCTCCCTGAGGACGGTGCTGATGAGGGTCAGGCTCTCAGAGGCTGGACTCAGGGCAGATGTGAGACGAGGGCCTTGTTTTCTTTTTTCTCTCTCTCACTTACTTTTAATTTAACCAGTTTTAAACTAAGCTTTTAAAGTGGAATCAACTAGTAGGCAAGAGTGTAGGGAAAATTATTTTCTAACATTGGTCATGTAAACTTAAACTTTTTATTACTTTTCTGGACTAAAACAGGCTCTTTGCTGTTTACAAGGTTATTTCTGAATTGCAAAGATTATGACACTGCCTCCACATGTTTGTAAGTCCTCTGCTCCCCCATTCAGAATTGGCTACTGCAGCCAGACCAGACAGAAAGTGTGAGGGCGCTCTTTTCTTTTATCTTTAGTGGAAATTTTAGCTACACACACTAACGGCTCCAGATCTGTCAGATAATGCATTGTATCTTCCTATAAAAATTATTTTGATATTAAAAATAAATTTGAGCCATGGCCGGTTGGCTCAGCGGTAGAACATTGGCCCGGCATGTGCAAGTTCCAGGTTTGATTCCTAGTCAGGGCACACAGAAGCACCCATCTGCTTTTCCACCCCTCCCCTTCCTCCTCTCTCTCCCTCTTCTTCTCCCCCTCTCCCTCTTCTTCTCCCCCTCTCCCTCTTCTTCTCCCCCTCTCCCTCTTCTTCTTCCCCTCTCCCTCTTCTTTTCCTCCTCTCCTTCTTCTTCTCCCCTTCTCCCTCTTCTACTCCCCCTCTCTCAGCCATGACTCTGATGGTTTGAACAGTTTGGCCCCGGGCACTGAGGATGGCTTCATGACCTCACCTCAGGCACTAAAATAGCTCAGTTGCTGAGTCCAGATGGGCAGAGCATTGCTCTGTAGGGGGCTTGCCAGGTGGATCCTGTTCAGGGCGCATGCAGGAGTCTGTCTCTCTGCCTCCCTGCCTCCCGCCACTCACTTAATACTACTACTACTACTACTACTACTACTACTAATAATAATAATAAAATAAACAAATAAATTTGAAAGCCTCAAATGGGGCATTTTATAAAGTTTTTGTCCAAAAATATTTCAGGAGATCTAGGTCCATTTTAGGATTTTCCAAGCATGTCTCTAGCTACTAAGAATGTTTCATCTACTTAAAAATTTTTTTTAAAGAAGTATCTATTAGTTGTAGAAAATAGAAGTAAACACATACTAGAAAATAAAAATCACCCAGAATTCTATCAGCTGAGATGAGACCACTCTTAACTCATTTTCACCCTTATTATTTGTTTGGTCTTATTTATACTGCTCAAAAAAATTAGGGGTATTTCAAAATGAACATAAAGCTATAAAATATTCCCTAATTTTTGTGAGTAGAATTAGAGGATATTTCAAAATGACTATGAAGTGATAAAATATCCCCTAATTTCACAAAGAAAACCAGATAGAAGGTGACGGAAGATAATTTGACTTTGGGTGATGGGTATGCAACATAATCAAATGTCAAAATAACCTGGAGATGTTTTCTCTGAACATATGTACCCTGATTTATCAATGTCACCCCATTAAAATTAATAAAAACAATTAAAAAATATATCCCCTAATTTTTGTGAGCAGTATGTATGTATATAGTATCGATTATATTGTGTGTTTACATTCATCCACTGAGGATTAGACAGTCATTTCTGTAACAAGTAGAAACATTGCAATAGGAGCAATGTCCATTCTTCAGGTGCTCATAGACTAGTGACATCGGACAAACACATTTAAAGCTTCAGGAGACAGCGAACTAAGTTCCATTTGTTGATGGTGTGGAGTTAGCTAACATTTCATTAAGTATATTCTGTGTGCCAAGTCATTATATTCTTCATCTTATTTTATCTTTGCAACATTTCTATGAGATTCTGATGTAGGTGAAGGCACTGCACTTCAGAGGTGTTAACTGGCCACATAGTCATAAATGCTGGGACTTCTGCCCAGTTTGTGGACATCTACCTCCATGCTGGTCAGCAGTGCCCTGCGCAGTATGATAGTGAGTAGCTACTGGATCTGACTGTTTCTCCACCCACGTTGAAGAGAAGAGAAGGAGCCAAAGCACAAAGGGGAATGTACAGAGATCCTGAGGGAGATTATAATAGGATCGTTCAGAAAGGGGCATCTTTAAAAGCAGCTTTCTTACAGTAATCATGCTTTATGGGAGCCCTCTGTAATGCTAGTGCTAATGAATTTCAAAGGCGGACGTCTGGCATGAACACAATGGTTGCCCCTTGTTTTGTAGATCAAGTCAAAGACGATAAGCTGGTGGTTCCTGACTCTTGTGTTTTGAGCCAGTTAGGTAGCCTATCACAAAAGTTTAAATTAAATTCAGGCCGCATTTACCCAAAATAGTCTTTACTTATTAAAAGTTTTATAGATCTTATATAGATAAAGATATGATTTGTTGAATTTATTGAATTGGACAATTCAGCATTATGCCAGTCACTAGGCATCCCCACTTATGAAAGTTTGTATTCTGTTCCTAAAACAGTTTATGGAACAGGCATGTACACAACTAATAATATTAGTTTATTATAAGTACTATGGAAGCACACAAAGGGAAATACTTTTGCATAAAGAATCACCAAAAGTAAAGTCAATAAGCATTTTTCTCATGTTTAGAAAATTATGCCTGTGTTGTGAAGCTTTTTTTTAATTTAAAAAATAATTTGGCATTTTAATTTTCAAATACACAATATACTCACATGATTAAAAAAAATCTTCTTTACCCTTCCCACCAGCTATAGTGCTTTATACCCTATTCTCTAATGCAGCAATTTTCAACCAGTGAGTCACGAGAATTTTCAAAACATGCAACACCTGACTATTTAGTCAGGGGCACTGACCCCTTTTCTCTTAGATTATCAAATTTAAAAAATGACAACAGCCAACAAAACAATAGCTGTCTGGTATAAATGAATCTAAAATTACACCTATTTTCTTATCAGATTGGCAAAAAAAATATAGCATTTTTTGATGTGCTGCAACATTTTAGTAATTAGTTTATGTTTGCCATGAGATATAAAGAAGTTTGAAAATCACTGCCCTAATATAATCATTTTATTAGTTTTTTAATATATTCCTCCAGAGCTTCTTGATGCAAACACAAACAATTTTTGACATAAAAACAACAAAGATTCCGATGCACCTTTAATGCAGATTTACCAATTTTTAACATTTTACCACATTTGCTATATCATTTCCTCTTTGTCTCTGTCCCTGTCCTTGTCTCTATATACATAATACATACATACATACAGACAGAAAGAATGTTTGTTTATATTTCTTCAGAATCACTTGAAAGCAGCTTGCACATATTATTCTCCTTCTCCCCAAACATTTCAGTGAATCAGTGTGCATTTCCAAAGAATAAGAGCTTACATTTACATTACCATAGTAAAATTATTAAATTCAGAAAGCTAACATTGATACAATACTACCATCTAATCTACAAACCTTATTCAAATTTTACTAATTATCTCAGAATTGTTCTTTTCTCTCTCTCTTTTTTTTTTAAGAGTACATAGGTTTTTATTTTATTTTATTATTATTATTAATTCTAATAGGGTGACACCAATAAATCAGGGTACATATGTACAATGAAAACATCGCCAGGTTATCTTATCATTCAATTGTGTTGCATACCCATCACCAAAAGTCAAATTGTCCTCTGTCACCTTCTATCTGGTTTTCCCTGTGTCCCTCCCCTCCTCCCTATTCCATTCTTCCCTCCCTCCCCCATCCCATAACCACCACTCTCTTGTCCATGTCTCATATTCTCACTTTTATGTCCCACCTATGTATGTAATCATGCTGTTCTCAGTTTTTCTATTTTTCTGATTTACTTATTTCACTCCGTATAATGTTATCAAGGTCCATCCATTTTGTTATAAATGATCCGATGTCATCGTTTCTTATGGCTGAGTAGTATTCCATAGTATATATGTACCATAGCTTTTTAATCCACTCGTCTTCTGACGGACACTTGGGCTGGTTCCAGATCTTCGCTATTGTGAACAATGCTGCCACGAACATGGGGGCGCATTTCTTCTTTTCGAACAGTGCTATGGTGTTCTTAGGGTATATTCCTATAAGTGGGATAGCCGGGTCAAAAGGCAGTTCGATTTTTAATTTTCTGAGGAATCTCCAAACTGTTTTCCACAGTGGCTGCACCAGTCTGCATTCCCACCAGCAGTGCAGAAGGGTTCCCTTTTCTCCACATCCTCGCCAGCACTTATTCTGTGTTGTTTTGCTGATGAGTGCCATTTTGACTGGTGTGAGGTGATATCTCATTGTGGTTTTAATTTGCATTTCTCTAATGATTAATGATGTTGAGCATTTTTTCATATGCCTATTGGCCATCTGTATGTCCTCTTTGGAGAAATTTCTATTCATTTCTATTGCCCATTTTTTGATTGGGTTGTTTGTCTTCCTGGTGTTGAGTTTTATAAGTTTTTTATAAATTTTAGTTATTAACCCCTTATCAGATGTGCTGTCGAATATGTTCTCCCATTGTGTGGTTTGTCTTTTTATTCTGTTCCTATTGTCTTTAGCTGTGCAAAAACTTTTTAGTTTGATATAGTCCCATTTGTTTATCTTCCCTTTTATTTCAGTTGCCCGTGGAGATAAATCGGCAAATATACTGCTGCTACAGATGTCGGAGAGCTTGCTGCCTATGTTTTCTTCTAAGATGCTTATGGTTTCACGGCTTACATTTAAGTCTTTTATCCATTTTGAGTTTGTTTTTGTGAATGGTGTAAGTTGATGGTCTAGTTTCATTTTTTTGCAGGTAGATGTCCAATTTTCCCAACATCATTTGTTAAAGACGCTGTCTTTACTCCATTGTATGTTCTTTCCTCCTTAGTCAAATATCAGTTGTCCATAAAGCTGTGGGTTTATTTCAGGGTTCTCTGTTCTGTTCCCTTGATCTATGTGCCTGTTCTTATGCCAGTACCAGGCTGTCTTGAGTATAATGGCCTTATAGTAAACCTTGATATCGGGAAGAGTGATACCTCCTGCTTTATTTTTTCTTTTTAAGATTGCAGAGGCTATTCGTGTTCTTTTTTGGTTCCATATAAATTTTTGGAATATGTGTTCTATATCTTTGAAGTATGTCATTGGTATTTTAATTGGTATTGCATTGAATTTATAAATTGCTTTGGGTAATATAGACATTTTAATGATGTTTATTCTTCCTAGCCATGAGCACGGTATATGCTTGCACTTGTTAGTATCTTCCTTGATTTCTTTTGTCAATGTTCTATAATTTTCCGAGTACAAGTTCTTAACCTCCTTGGTTAAATGTACTCCTAGGTACTTTATTTTTTTGGCTGCAATAGTGAAAGGGATTTTTTCCTTAATTTCTTTTGCTGACAGTTCATTGTTGGTATATAGAAATGCCTCTGATTTCTGAGTATTAATTTTATATCCTGCCACCTTGCTGAATTCATTTATCAGGTCCAGTATTTTTTGAATGAGACTTTAGGGTTTTCAATATACAATATCATATCATCTGCAAATAGTGACAGTTTTACTTCTTCTTTTCCAATTTGTATGCCTTTTATTTCTTCTTCTTGTCTGATTGCTGTAGCTAGGACTTCCAGAACTTTGTTGAATAAGAGTCGTGAAAGGGGGCATCCCTGCCTGGTTCCTGATCTTAAGGGGATTGCTTTTAATCCTTGTCCATTTAGTATGATGTTTGCTGTCGGTTTATTGTAGATGGCCTTTATCATGTTAAGGAATGATCCCTGTATTCCCACTTTACTGAGAGTTTTGAGCATGAATGGATGCTGGATTTTATCAAATGCCTTTTCTGCATCTATTGAAATTATCATGTGATTTTTGTCCTTCCTTTTGTTTATATGATGAATCACATTGATTGATTTGCGAATATTGAACCAGCCTTGCCTCTCCAGAATAAATCCCACTTGATCGTGGTGTATGATTTTTTTCATATATTGCTGGATCCGGTTGGCTAATATTTTGTTGAGAAATTTAGCGTCTAAATTCATCAGGGATATAGGTCTATAATTTTCTTTCTTTGTGTTGTCTTTGCCCGGTTTTGGGATCAGAATTATGCTCGCCTCATAAAAGGAGTTTGGAATTCTTCCTTCCTCTTGAATTTTTTGAAATAGCTTGAGGAGAATAGGAGTTAGTTCTTCTTTGAATTTTTGATAGAATTCACTTGTGAAGCCATCAGGCCCAGGACTTTTCTTTTTGGGGAGTTTTTTGATAACTGTTTCGATCTCATTTGCTGTAATTGGTCTGTTTAGGTGTTCTGATTCTTCCAGATTGATTTTTGGAAGGTTATATGATTCAAGAAATTTGTCCATTTCACCAAGATTGTCTAATTTTTTGGCATATAGTTCTTCATAGTATTTTCTTACAATGCTTTGTATTTCTGTTGTGTCAGTTGTTATTTCTCCACTGTCCTTTCTAATTTTATTTATTTGAGTCCTCTCTCTTTTTTTCTTGGTGAGTCTAGTTAAAGGTTCATCAATCTTCTTTACCTTTTCAAAGAACCAGCTTCTTGTTTCATTGATCCTCTGTATTGTTTCCTTAGCCTCTATGTCATTTATTTATGCTCTGACCTTTATTATTTCCTTCCTTCTACTTGTCTTGGGTTTTATTTGTTGTTGTTTTTCTAGTTCTTTTAGATGCAGGGTCAGGTTGCTTATTTGAGCTTTTTCTAGCTTCTTATGATATGCCTGTAGTGCAATAAACTTCCCTCTCAGAACTGCTTTTGCTGTGTCCCATAAATTTTGAGTTGATGTATGCTCATTATCATTTGTTTATAGAAACATTTTTATTTTTTCTTTGATCTCATTGTTAATCCATTCATTATTTAATAACATGCTATTTAGTTTTCAAGTGTTTGAGTATTTTTCATTTTTTCTTCTGTGGTTAATTTCTAGTTTCATGGCATTGTGATCAGAGAAAATGCTTGATATGATTTCAATCTTCTTAAATTTATTGAGACCATTTTTGTGTCCTAACATGTGGTCTATCCTAGAAAACGTACCATGAGCGCTTGAGAAGAATGTATATTCTACTGCTTTAGGGTGAAAAGTTCTGAAGATATCTATTAAATCAAGTTGATCTAGTGTATCCTTTAAGTCTGCTGTTTCTTTATTAATTTTCTTTCTTGAGGATCTATCCAGTGTTGTTAGAGGGGTATTGAAATCCCCTACTATGATAGTATTGCTGTTAATCTCGCCCTTTATATCCATCAAAGTCTGCTTTATGTATGTCGGGGCTCCTATATTTGGTGCATAGATATTTACAATAGTTATATCTTCCTGTTGAATTGTTCCCTTTATCATTATGTAGTGTCCTCCTTTATCTCTTACTACAGCCTTTGTTTTTGTTTTTTTTTTTTTTTGATGGCAGCCAAGATTACATATTTATTATTATTATTATTAATTTTAATGGGGTGACACCAATAAATCAGGGTATATATGTACAATGAAAACATCTCCAGATTATCCCATCATTCACTTGTATTGCATACCCGTCATCCAAAGTCAAATTGTCCTCTGTCACCTTCCATCTGGTTTTCCCTCTGACCCTCCCCTCCCTCCCCCCACCCCGTAACCACCACTATCTTGTCCATGTCTCATAGTCTCACTTTTATGTTCCACCTATGTATGAAATCATGCTGTTCTCAGTTTTTTTTTTTCTGATTTACTTATTTTATTCCGTATAATGTTATCAAGGTCCATCCATATTGTTGTAAATGATACGATGTCATTATTTCTTATGGCTGAGTAGTATTCCATAGTATATATGTACGATAGCTTTTTAATCCACTCGTCTTCTGATGGACAATTGGGCTGTTTCCAGATCTTTGCTATTGTGAACAATGCTGCCACGAACATGGGGACGCATTTCTTCTTTACAAACAGTGCTATGGTGTTCTTAGGGTATATTCCTATAAGTGGGATAGCTGGGTCAAAAGGCAGTTCGACTTTTAATTTTTTGAGGAATCTCCAAACTATTTTCCACAGTGGCTGCACCAGTCTGCATTCCCACTAGCAGTGCAGAAGGGTTCCCTTTTCTCCACATCCTCGCCAGCACTTATTCTGTGTTGTTTTGCTGATGAGCGCCATTCTGACTGGTGTGAGGTGATATCTCATTGTGGTTTTTTTCTGTTTTTTTTTTCTTTCCCATTTTTTTTAATATATATTTTATTATTATTAATTCTAATGGGGTGACATCAATAAATCAGGGTACATATGTACAATGAAAACATCTCCAGGTTATCTTATCATTCAATTGTGTTGCATACCCATCACCAAAAGTCAAATTGTCCTCTGTCACCTTCAATCTGGTTTTCCCTGCATCCACCCTTCCTCCCTATCCCATTCTTCCCTCCCTCCCCCCATCCCATAAGCACCACTCTCTTGTCCATGTCTCATACCCTCACTTTCATGTCCCACCTATGTATGTAATCGTGCTGTTCTCAGTTTTTCTTTTTTTCTGATTTACTTATTTCACTCCGTATAATGTTATCAAGGTCCATCCATTTTGTTATAAATGATCCGATGTCATCGTTTCTTATGGCTGAGTAGTATTCCATAGTATATATGTACCATAGCTTTTTAATCCACTCGTCTTCTGACGGACACTTGGGCTGGTTCCAGATCTTCGCTATTGTGAACAATGCTGCCACGAACATGGGGGCGCATTTCTTCTTTTTGAACAGTGCTATGGTGTTCTTAGGATATATTCCTAAAAGTGGGATAGCTGGGTCAAAAGGCAGTTCGATTTTTAATTTTCTGAGGAATCTGCAAACTGTTTTCCACAGTGGCTGCACCAGTCTGCATTCCCACCAGCAGTGCAGAAGGGTTCCCTTTTCTCCACATCCTCGCCAGCACTTATTCTGTGTTGTTTTGCTGATGAGTGCCATTCTGACTGGTGTGAGGTGATATCTCATTGTGGTTTTAATTTGCATTTCTCTAATGATTAATGATGTTGAGCATTTTTTCATATGCCTATTGGCCATCTGTATGTCCTCTTTCGAGAAATTTCTATTCATTTCTTTTGCCCATTTTTTGATTGGGTTGTTTGTCTTCCTGGTGTTGCTTTTTATAAGTTCTTTATAAATTTTAGTTATTAACCCCTTATCAGATGTGCTGTCGAATATGTTCTCCCATTGTGTGGTTTGTCTTTTTATTCTGTTCCTATTGTCTTTAGCTGTGCAAAAACTTTTTAGTTTGATATAGTCCCATTTGTTTATCTTGCCTTTTATTTCAGTTGCCCATGAAGATAAATCGGCAAATATACCGCTGCTACAGATGTCGGAGAGCTTGCTGCCTATGTTTTCTTCTAAGATGCTTATGGTTTCACGGCTTACATTTAAGTCTTTTATCCATTTTGAGTTTGTTTTTGTGAATGGTGTAAGTTGATGGTCTAGTTTCATTTTTTTGCAGGTAGATGTCCAATTTTCCCAACACCATTTGTTAAAGACGCTGTCTTTACTCCATTGTATGTTCTTTCCTCCTTAGTCAAATATCAGTTGTCCATAAAGCTGTGGGTTTATTTCAGGGTTCTCTGTTCTGTTCCCTTGATCTATGTGCCTGTTCTTATGCCAGTACCAGGCTGTCTTGAGTATAATGGCCTTATAGTAAACCTTGATATCGGGAAGAGTGATACCTCCTGCTTTATTTTTTCTTTTTAAGATTGCAGAGGCTATTCGTGTTCTTTTTTGGTTCCATATAAATTTTTGGAATATGTGTTCTATATCTTTGAAGTATGTCATTGGTATTTTAATTGGTATTGCATTGAATTTATAAATTGCTTTGGGTAATATAGACATTTTAATGATGTTTATTCTTCCTAGCCATGAGCACGGTATGTGCTTCCACTTGTTTGTATCTTCCTTGATTTCTTTTGTCAATGTTCTATAATTTTCCGAGTACAAGTTCTTAACCTCCTTGGTTAAATTTACTCCTAGGTACTTTATTTTTTTGGCTGCAATAGTGAAGGGGATTGTTTCCTTAATTTCTTTTGCTGACAGTTCATTGTTGGTATATAGAAATGCCTCTGATTTCTGCATATTAATTTTATATCCTGCCACCTTGCTGAATTCATTTATAAGGTCCAGTATTTTTTGACTGACTCTTTAGGGTTTTCAATATACAATATCATATCATCTGCAAATAGTGACAGTTTTACTTCTTCTTTTCCAATTTGTATGCCTTTTATTTCTTCTTCTTGTCTGATTGCTGTAGCTAGGACTTCCAGAACTTTGTTGAATAAGAGTCGTGAAAGGGGGCATCCCTGCCTGGTTCCTGATCTTAAGGGGATTGCTTTTAATCCTTGTCCATTTAGTATGATGTTTGCTGTCGGTTTATTGTAGATGGCCTTTATCATGTTAAGGAATGATCCCTGTATTCCCACTTTACTGAGAGTTTTGAGCATGAATGGATGCTGGATTTTATCAAATGCCTTTTCTGCATCTATTGAAATTATCATGTGATTTTTGTCCTTCCTTTTGTTTATATGATGAATCACATTGATTGATTTGCGAATATTGAACCAGCCTTGCCTCTCCAGAATAAATTCCACTTGATCGTGGTGTATGATTTTTTTCATATATTGCTGGATCCGGTTGGCTAATATTTTGTTGAGAAATTTAGCGTCTAAATTCATCAGGGATATAGGTCTATAATTTTCTTTCTTTGTGTTGTCTTTGCCCGGTTTTGGGATCAGAATTATGCTCGCCTCATAAAAGGAGTTTGGAATTCTTCCTTCCTCTTGAATTTTTTGAAATAGCTTGAGGAGAATAGGAGTTAGTTCTTCTTTGAATTTTTGATAGAATTCACTTGTGAAGCCATCAGGCCCAGGACTTTTCTTTTTGGGGAGTTTTTTGATAACTGTTTCGATCTCATTTGCTGTAATTGGTCTGTTTAGGTGTTCTGATTCTTCCAGATTGATTTTTGGAAGGTTATATGATTCAAGAAATTTGTCCATTTCACCAAGATTGTCTAATTTTTTGGCATATAGTTCTTCATAGTATTTTCTTACAATGCTTTGTATTTCTGTTGTGTCAGTTGTTATTTCTCCACTGTCCTTTCTAATTTTATTTATTTGAGTCCTCTCTCTTTTTTTCTTGGTGAGTCTAGTTAAAGGTTCATCAATCTTCTTTACCTTTTCAAAGAACCAGCTTCTTGTTTCATTGATCCTCTGTATTGTTTCCTTAGCCTCTATGTCATTTATTTATGCTCTGACCTTTATTATTTCCTTCCTTCTACTTGTCTTGGGTTTTATTTGTTGTTGTTTTTCTAGTTCTTTTAGATGCAGGGTCAGGTTGCTTATTTGAGCTTTTTCTAGCTTCTTATGATATGCCTGTAGTGCAATAAACTTCCCTCTCAGAACTGCTTTTGCTGTGTCCCATAAATTTTGAGTTGATGTATGCTCATTATCATTTGTTTATAGAAACATTTTTATTTTTTCTTTGATCTCATTGTTAATCCATTCATTATTTAATAACATGCTATTTAGTTTTCAAGTGTTTGAGTATTTTTCATTTTTTCTTCTGTGGTTAATTTCTAGTTTCATGGCATTGTGATCAGAGAAAATGCTTGATATGATTTCAATCTTCTTAAATTTATTGAGACCATTTTTGTGTCCTAACATGTGGTCTATCCTAGAAAACGTACCATGAGCGCTTGAGAAGAATGTATATTCTACTGCTTTAGGGTGAAAAGTTCTGAAGATATCTATTAAATCAAGTTGATCTAGTGTATCCTTTAAGTCTGCTGTTTCTTTATTAATTTTCTTTCTTGAGGATCTATCCAGTGTTGTTAGAGGGGTATTGAAATCCCCTACTATGATAGTATTGCTGTTAATCTCGCCCTTTATATCCATCAAAGTCTGCTTTATGTATGTCGGGGCTCCTATATTTGGTGCATAGATATTTACAATAGTTATATCTTCCTGTTGAATTGTTCCCTTTATCATTATGTAGTGTCCTCCTTTATCTCTTACTACAGCCTTTGTTTTTGTTTTTTTTTTTTTGATGGCAGCCAAGATTACATATTTATTATTATTATTATTAATTTTAATGGGGTGACACCAATAAATCAGGGTATATATGTACAATGAAAACATCTCCAGATTATCCCATCATTCACTTGTATTGCATACCCGTCATCCAAAGTCAAATTGTCCTCTGTCACCTTCCATCTGGTTTTCCCTCTGACCCTCCCCTCCCTCCCCCCACCCCGTAACCACCACTATCTTGTCCATGTCTCATAGTCTCACTTTTATGTTCCACCTATGTATGAAATCATGCTGTTCTCAGTTTTTTTTTTCTGATTTACTTATTTTATTCCGTATAATGTTATCAAGGTCCATCCATATTGTTGTAAATGATACGATGTCATTATTTCTTATGGCTGAGTAGTATTCCATAGTATATATGTACGATAGCTTTTTAATCCACTCGTCTTCTGATGGACAATTGGGCTGTTTCCAGATCTTTGCTATTGTGAACAATGCTGCCACGAACATGGGGACGCATTTCTTCTTTACAAACAGTGCTATGGTGTTCTTAGGGTATATTCCTATAAGTGGGATAGCTGGGTCAAAAGGCAGTTCGACTTTTAATTTTTTGAGGAATCTCCAAACTATTTTCCACAGTGGCTGCACCAGTCTGCATTCCCACTAGCAGTGCAGAAGGGTTCCCTTTTCTCCACATCCTCGCCAGCACTTATTCTGTGTTGTTTTGCTGATGAGCGCCATTCTGACTGGTGTGAGGTGATATCTCATTGTGGTTTTTTTCTGTTTTTTTTTTCTTTCCCATTTTTTTTAATATATATTTTATTATTATTAATTCTAATGGGGTGACATCAATAAATCAGGGTACATATGTACAATGAAAACATCTCCAGGTTATCTTATCATTCAATTGTGTTGCATACCCATCACCAAAAGTCAAATTGTCCTCTGTCACCTTCAATCTGGTTTTCCCTGCATCCACCCTTCCTCCCTATCCCATTCTTCCCTCCCTCCCCCCATCCCATAAGCACCACTCTCTTGTCCATGTCTCATACCCTCACTTTCATGTCCCACCTATGTATGTAATCGTGCTGTTCTCAGTTTTTCTTTTTTTCTGATTTACTTATTTCACTCCGTATAATGTTATCAAGGTCCATCCATTTTGTTATAAATGATCCGATGTCATCGTTTCTTATGGCTGAGTAGTATTCCATAGTATATATGTACCATAGCTTTTTAATCCACTCGTCTTCTGACGGACACTTGGGCTGGTTCCAGATCTTCGCTATTGTGAACAATGCTGCCACGAACATGGGGGCGCATTTCTTCTTTTTGAACAGTGCTATGGTGTTCTTAGGATATATTCCTAAAAGTGGGATAGCTGGGTCAAAAGGCAGTTCGATTTTTAATTTTCTGAGGAATCTGCAAACTGTTTTCCACAGTGGCTGCACCAGTCTGCATTCCCACCAGCAGTGCAGAAGGGTTCCCTTTTCTCCACATCCTCGCCAGCACTTATTCTGTGTTGTTTTGCTGATGAGTGCCATTCTGACTGGTGTGAGGTGATATCTCATTGTGGTTTTAATTTGCATTTCTCTAATGATTAATGATGTTGAGCATTTTTTCATATGCCTATTGGCCATCTGTATGTCCTCTTTCGAGAAATTTCTATTCATTTCTTTTGCCCATTTTTTGATTGGGTTGTTTGTCTTCCTGGTGTTGCTTTTTATAAGTTCTTTATAAATTTTAGTTATTAACCCCTTATCAGATGTGCTGTCGAATATGTTCTCCCATTGTGTGGTTTGTCTTTTTATTCTGTTCCTATTGTCTTTAGCTGTGCAAAAACTTTTTAGTTTGATATAGTCCCATTTGTTTATCTTGCCTTTTATTTCAGTTGCCCATGAAGATAAATCGGCAAATATACCGCTGCTACAGATGTCGGAGAGCTTGCTGCCTATGTTTTCTTCTAAGATGCTTATGGTTTCACGGCTTACATTTAAGTCTTTTATCCATTTTGAGTTTGTTTTTGTGAATGGTGTAAGTTGATGGTCTAGTTTCATTTTTTTGCAGGTAGATGTCCAATTTTCCCAACACCATTTGTTAAAGACGCTGTCTTTACTCCATTGTATGTTCTTTCCTCCTTAGTCAAATATCAGTTGTCCATAAAGCTGTGGGTTTATTTCAGGGTTCTCTGTTCTGTTCCCTTGATCTATGTGCCTGTTCTTATGCCAGTACCAGGCTGTCTTGAGTATAATGGCCTTATAGTAAACCTTGATATCGGGAAGAGTGATACCTCCTGCTTTATTTTTTCTTTTTAAGATTGCAGAGGCTATTCGTGTTCTTTTTTGGTTCCATATAAATTTTTGGAATATGTGTTCTATATCTTTGAAGTATGTCATTGGTATTTTAATTGGTATTGCATTGAATTTATAAATTGCTTTGGGTAATATAGACATTTTAATGATGTTTATTCTTCCTAGCCATGAGCACGGTATATATCTATTAAATCAAGTTGATCTAGTGTATCCTTTAAGTCTGCTGTTTCTTTATTAATTTTCTTTCTTGAGGATCTATCCAGTGTTGTTAGAGGGGTATTGAAATCCCCTACTATGATAGTATTGCTGTTAATCTCGCCCTTTATATCCATCAAAGTCTGCTTTATGTATGTCGGGGCTCCTATATTTGGTGCATAGATATTTACAATAGTTATATCTTCCTGTTGAATTGTTCCCTTTATCATTATGTAGTGTCCTCTTTTATCTCTTACTACAGCCTTTGTTTTAAAGTCCATTTTGTCTGATATAAGTATTGCTACCCCTGTTTTTTTTTCATTTCCATTTGCATGAAATATTTTTTTTCCATCCTTTTACCTTCAGTCTATGAGCATCTTTTGTTTTAAGGTGTGTCTCTTGTAGACAGCATATGTATGGGTCCTGTTTCTTTATCCATGCAGCTACCCTATGTCTTTTGATTGGATCATTTTATCCATTTACATTTAAGGTTATTATTGATATGTAGTTGTTTATTGCCATTTTATTCTTTAAAGCTGTATTCTTCTTTTGCTCTATTCATTCCTCCCTTTAAACTGTTCACAAAGGCCCCTTAGTATCTCTTGCAGAATTGGTTTGGTTTTTATGAATTCCTTGAGGCTTTCTTTTTCTGGGAAGCTCTTTATTTCTCCTTCAATTTTAAATGTTAGCCTTGCTGGATAAAGTAGTCTTGGTTGTAGGTTCTTGTTCTGCATTACTTTGTTTATTTCTTGCCATTCCCTTCTGGCCTCAAGTGTTTCTGTTGAGAAGTCCGATGTCATCCTTATGGGGGCTCCTTTGTAGGTGATAGTCTTTTTTTCTCTAGCAGCTTTTAAAATTTTTTCTTTATCCATTAGCTTTGGTATTTTAACTATGATGTGTCTTGGTGTAGATTTTTTTGGGTTTCTCCTTAATGGAGTTCTGTGTGCTTCTTGAATGTGTGGAGTGTTTCCCAGCCTTAATTTAGGAAAGTTTTCTGCTATAATTTGATTGAACAAAGTTTCCATTTCCTGTCCTCTCTCCTCTTCTTCAGGCACCCCTATGATGCGAATGTTGTTTCTCTTCATGTTGTCACAAAGCTACCTTAGAGTTTCCTCACATTTTTTGAGTCTCTTTTCCTTTTTCTTCTCTGCTTCTGTGCCTTTGTTTATTGTGTCCTCTAACTCGCTTATTCGATCCTCAGCGTCATCCATCCTGCTTTTAATTCCTTCCATTGTGGTCTTCAGTTCTGATACTGTATTTGTCATTTCTATCTGATTCTTTTTTATTATCTCAATTTCATTTTTTATACTTGTTATCTCTTTATTTAGGTGTTCATAATGACTATCCATTGTTGCTCTAATTTCTTTGAACATCCTAACTATCATTATTCTAAATTCTGCTTCTGGTAATTTGGTTATATCTGGTTCATTCAGGTCCTTCTCTGGGGATTTCTCTTGATTCATTTGGTTTGCATTCCTCTGCCTGCCCATTTTATCTGTGTATAAGCAAGTTGTGGCCACTGGAGTCCAGTAGGTGTTGCCTTTGTGTTCTCTAGGTGTGGTCTATCTGCAGGCTCCCTACACCCTCTGCCGGTGCCTAGGGTGGTTGGGTATGAGCGTTGCCAGCGCCGTCCCACTGTGGCTTTTGCTGTGATTTCTGCCTCTCCTCCGTGGGAGGGGCTGTCACTGAAGCCACAAGATTAGCACCAAGGGTAGAGGTGAGCACCTTTGCTCAGCTACGGACCCAGCCTATTTCCGGACTTCCGCCCAGAACCAGCAGTCGGAGCCTGCTCGCTACAGTTCCGCGGGTTAGGCGGGGCTTTTGATGTGCTCTCAGCTGTAAGCTTTTGCCCGCCCGGAGCTTTAGCCCCGCCCTCGAGGCCAGGGCCCTTCTGCGCAGGGTCGGAAACCAAGGTTTATTCGGGCGGGCGTGTTTGCTGGCTTCCACTCAGCTGCGTACTTCCGCTCGTCCCGGACTCTACCCCGCCCCCGCGTTCGGAGCCCGCTCGTGCACGTATGAATGCTATCCGGGGTTTCTCCGGCCGGATGGGGATAGTAGCGTGGGCTCAGCTGCGAGCCTCCACTTGTCTCGGGGTCCACCCCGTTCCCGCGCTCAGAGCCCGCTCGCGCACGTATACTGGCCAACCGCGGTTTCTCCGGCCGGGGGTGGGGGGTGGGGAACTGATAGCATCAGCTCAGCCACGAGCCCCTGCCTGTCCCTGGTCCCAGCCCCGTCCCCGCTGTCAGGGCCGGCTTGCGCAGGGCCTGCCCGTTCCTGGCCTCCCGCTTTGTCCCCGTAAGTGGGATTAAAGGCGGGCCCGCAGCTTCCGGACCGCTTTCGCGGTCCCCTCTGACCCTCTGGGCTAGACCGAGCTCACACCGGCTTGGCCTCCGCCCACGCCGACAGAACCGCCTTTCAGCGTCCTGCCGCGCCAAAACCCCAAGCAGCCCTCAGCAGAGTAGGAAGGGACCTAATACTCCACACTGTAGGCCTGGGAGCTCCCTCACTTGTTTCACAGCTCAAAACTGTCCAAACGCCTCTTTTAGGCTCTAGGACGGCAGGCTGGGGCTTGGTTCCTGGTACCCAGGTCCCTCCCTCTCCGCCAAACTCTCCTCCCGCCACACGGGTCTCTCTGGGCTGCCGTTTGCTCCGGGGAGTTGGGCAGCCCTCTTCGCGTTTTCGCTATTCCTACCAGTCTCAATGTGGCTTCTTCTGTGTTCCTTGGTTGAAGAGTCCACTTAGTTTTGTTCAAAGTTAGTTTATCCAGGTGGTGGTTCTTAAAATTGAGTTGTAATCCACTTTGGTTCTGGGAGTTGGAAGTTGGTACGTCCGCCTACTCCGTCGCCATCTTGCTCTCCACTACAGCCTTTGTTTTAAAGTTCATTTTGTCTGATATAAGTATTGCTACCCCTGCTTTTTTTTCATTTCCATTTGCATGAAATATTTTTTTCCATCCTTTTACCTTCAGTCTATGTGCATCTTTTGTTTAAAGGTGTGTCTCTTGTAGACAGCATATGTATGGGTCCTGTTTCTTTATCCATGCAGCTACCGTATGTCTTTTGATTGGATCATTTAATCCATTTACATTTAAGGTTATTATTGATATGTAGTTGTTTATTGCCATTTTATTCTTTAAAGCTGTATTCTTCTTTTGCTCTATTCATTCCTCCCCTTAAACTGTTCTCAAGAGGCCCCTTAGTATCTCTTGCAGAATTGGTTTGGTTTTTATGAATTCCTTGAGGCTTTCTTTTTCTGGGAAGCTCTTTATTTCTCCTTCAATTTTAAACGTTAGCCTTGCTGGATAAAGTAAACTTGGTTGTAGGTTCTTATTCTGCATTACTTTGATTATATCTTGCCATTCCCTTCTGGCCTCAAGTGTTTCTGTTGAGAAGTCCGATGCCATCCTTATGGGGGCTCCTTTGTAGGTGATAGTCTTTTTTTCTCTAGCAGCTTTTAAAATTTTTTCTTTATCCATTAGCTTTGGTATTTTAACTATGATGTGTCTTGGTGTAATCTTTTTGGGTTTCTATTTCATGGAGTTCTGTGTGCTTCTTGAACGTGTGGAGTGTTTCCCAGCCTTAATTTAGGAATGTTTTCTGCTATGATTTGATTGAACAAAGTTTCCATTTCCTGTCCTCTCTCCTCTTCTTCAGGCACCCCTATGATGCGAATGTTGTTTCTCTTCAGGTTGTCACAGAGCTCCCTTAGAGTTTCCTCACATTTTTTGAGTCTCTTCCTTTTTCCTCTCTGCTTCTGTGCCTTTGTTTATTGTGTCCTCTAACTCGCTTATTCGATCCTCAGCGTGATTCATCCTGCTTTTAATTCCTTCCATTGTGGTCTTCAGTTCTGATATTGTATTTGTCATTTCTGTCTGATTCTTTTTTATTATTTCAATTTCGTTTTTTATACTTGTTATCTCTTTATTTAGGTGTTCATAATGACTATCCATTGTTGCTTTAATTTCTTTGAACATCCTAACTATCCTTATTCTAAATTCTGCTTCTGGTAATTTGGTTATATCTGGTTCATTCAGGTCCTTCTCTGGGGATTTCTCTTGATTCATTTGGTTTGCATTCCTCTGCCTGCCCATTTTGTCTATGTATAAGCAAGTTGTGGCCACTGTCGTCCAGTAGGTGTTCCTTTTGTGTTCTCTAGGTGTGGTCTCTCTGCAGGCCTCCCACCCCCTCTGCCGCTGCCTAGGGTGTTTGGGTATGAACGTTGCCAGCGCCGACCCACTGTGGCTTTTGCTGTGATTTCTGCCTCTCCTCCGCGGGAGGGGCTGTCACTGAAGCCACGAGCCTTAGCACCAAGGGTAGAGGTGAGCACCTTTGCTCAGCTACGGACCCAGCCTATTTCCGGACTTCCGCCCAGGACTCGCAGTCAGAGCCTGCTCGCCACAGTTTCGCGGGTTGGGCGGGGCTTTTGACGTGCTCTCAGCTGTGAGCCTTTGCCCGTCCAGAGATTTAGCCCCGCCCTCGAGGCCAGGGCCTTTCTGCGCAGGGTCGCAAACCCAGTTTTATTTGTCCGGGTGTGTTTCTGGCTTCCTCTCAGCTGCGTACTTCCGCTCGTCCCGGACTCTACCCTGCCCCCGCGTTCGGAGCCCACATGTGCACGTATCAATGCAATCCTCGGTTTCTCCGGTCGGGCGGGGATAGTAGCGTGAGCTCAGCTGAGCTTCCACTTGTCTCGGGGTCTACCCCGTTCCTGCGTTCGTTTCAGCATCCTGTCGCCCCAAACCCTTCAGCAACCCTAAGCAGAGTAGGAAGGGACCTAATACTTTACACTGTATGCCTGGGAGCTCCCTCACTTGTTTCACAGCTCAAAACTGTCCAAACACCTCTTCTAGGCTCTGAGACTGCAGGCTGGGGCTTGGTTCCTGGGACCCAGGTCCCTCTCTCTCCGCCAAACTTTCCTCCCGCCACGTGGGTCTCTCCGGGCTGCCGTTTGCTCCGGGGAGCTGGACAGCCCTCTTCGCGTTTTCGCTATTTCTATCAGTCTCAATGTGGCTTCTTATGTGTTCCTTGGATGAAGAGTCCACTTAGATTAGTTCATAGTTGGTTTATCCAGATGATGGTTCTTTAAATTGAGTTATAATCCACTTTGGTTCTGGGAGTTGGAAGTTGATACGTCCGCCTGCTCCGTCGCCATCTTGCTTCCCCCGTGAAGCTTTTTGTTTATTTTAATGAATGGCCTTTCCTTCTAGGTTTGTTTTTGTTTGTTGTTAATTCATTTACAAAAGATTTAACATACACATATTTAACTACTTTCTACCAGCTGACAAATATCTGTTAGTTTCTGTTTATAACTGTGCTTTACAACAGTATAAATTAATTGATTGACTCAATGTTATAGGGATTGCTTTTTCTAACGAAGTTAGGAAACATTCAAAATTTAATTTGTTCTTAGATTAAGTGAAGGTTTGAAGAGTGGCTTAAATATAGAAGACGGAATACCTTAGCAACCTGTTTAAAAAGTGTTTTTAAATTTATTGTGTTAGCATAGATTCAAGTATCCTACTCAATATAACTTCCTTCCCTCTCAAGAACATGTCCCCCTCCCCCCCGCCCTTCCTCTCCTCCTTCCCTATGGGATTTACTTTCCTCCTATCTGTATCTGTGTGTTATGTATATATAATTTGGCTAATCCCTTCACCTTCTCTGACCCCATCCCCTCATTCCCCTTCCCTCTGACAGCTGTCCGTCTGGTCCCTGTGACCCCGCCTCTGCCTCTATTCCATTCCTCAGTTCACCGTGTTCATTAGATTCCACATATAAGTGAGTTCATATGGTATTTGTCTTCCTCTGCCTGGCTTATTTCACTTAAAGTGATAACCTCCAGAGACATCCAGCAACCTCTTTTTAACAGCATTGTTTAATACCATATAACAGTAGTGCTGGAAAGAGCATTTGCTTTGAAATAATTTGCTAATTCAACATAAATCAACTAAAAACTTGGTCTGTCTGCTGTGGATATAATCGGCTATTTCTAGTTTTCAGAGTAGGATTCTTCCCCTACTCCCCACCCATGTTTTCATGTTGCCCTCCAATGCGTTTATATTCAGCACTGTTTAAATGCAGTTAACACTATATAAATCCAAGGGGATTGTTACCAGTTTCATAAGTTAATATAGAAGATGGATGTAATCTTTGACCCTCATCATAACTTACTTGGCCCTTTGAGTATAGGAAGTATTTTAAAGTATTTGTTAGCTGAGTCCAACATCTGTTGGGGTTTTCTATTGACTGCTTTTTTCCTTATTGATGAATCACATTTTCCTTTTTGCCTGTCAAGTAATTTTTAAATTTATATACTGGTTCTTGTTGATATGTGATAGAGACTCTGGATTTCATTGTTTTTCTTTGACAGATGTTTATTTTCATTCTGACAAGCTGTCCTGTTACTTGCTGACCACCCTTACCTTGTGCAGGCTTAGTTTCACACTTTGTAAGTGTAGGTGTGTGAAAAGACCACACTGTTTCCTAATTTCTTTTCACTGGCAGGACCAAACCTGTCAATTCTGCTCCCTTTTGCTCTTTCAGGGCATAGTATTATTTGATTATTAGACTTTGTTAGGGTGTGCTAAGGTAGGACTTGCTTTAGAGCATGGTTCTTTTTCCTAATCTCAACTGGATGTCCAGAAAGTTGGCATGGTTTCTCCACTCTTGTTTGGCTGGAAAGCAAATGTCCCTTCAGTGCTGTTTAAACTATAGTGTCTCTGTTCCATTATCAACCCTGTGGCAGTTACTCTGGTAATAATAGTTCAGCCCTCAGCCAAGGACTCACATGGTACTATTGGGAATTTCCTTCTGCATAGCTCTTTAGTTTTCTGTTTTCTGCTCAGCATAATCCACCTGCCTCATCTGTCTGGAACTGATCTCGGCTTTCTCAACTCAGCAGAACTCTGAGCTTAGCTTAGGCGCTCACTTGCATGCTGATTGAGACAGTGTTTGGGCAATTATGGTGTTGACTTAGGAGTTTCTCTTCTCTCAGAGGTCATGGTCTTGTGCAGCCTATTTGACAAAGCCTGAAAATAGTTGGTTCACATGTTTTGTCATTTTGATGGTTGTTTACAGTAGGAGGGTTAACAGGTACTTGTTCCTCTAACCTAGCCAGATATGCAGATTTCTGAGTGATGACATATTTGCATTTACTGTTTCATGCTAAGACTTGTCTGACTTTTCTGTCAGTGATTTGTTCAAGCCCATTCAACAGATAACATTTTTTGTGGATTGAGGGGGGGCTCTTTACTAAAGAGGTACAGCATTGTATGATTTTCTGATATTTTATATTTTATATTTTATAAAGTAGCTGATCTGCAAGGTATGATGGTTCTTTCTTATATTTTCTGGGAGGAAATGAGCATTCCTTTGGTTGGCCTTATTTTAATCAATATAATAAAAGTATTGATTCTGTATGTGGACAGTACCTGACGAAAGGCTACTAGAAATATTGCCTGTTGATTTTTTTTCTTATAACTAGAAATTTATAGTTTGGCCAGTTATAGAATATAACAGTCATGAAAAAACTTTACCTCTGTTGATCTTATGTTCTAATCTGGGAGACAGGCAAAACAAGGAAACAACATAAAAAAATTATAGGTGAAGTATCTGCTAGGAAGAAAACAACTAGAGTTCTAGGGTCTAGAACGATGAAACCCTACTTTTGATAGGGTAGTCATTCATTTGAGGAGTTTATATTTCAGCTGAGTGAAGAAGGAGCCCGTCTTTGGGGGAGAGGTGAAGTCAGGGGACTGTGATAGATTTTCTAGTACTTTCCAGGTGCCAGTAAAGATCCTCAGAAAAGTTATATTAGAGGATATGAAAGAAGGTAAGTGTGCCTGAAGTATGAACAAGGGGAAGAAGATCACAAGATTCACATTGGGAAGCAGGGAGTAAGCTGGGTCATCTAGGTCTCTCCAATCTGTCATCAGGAGCTCAATTACCTCTTATCTTCTTTCCTTCAACCGTCATTAGTGTGACCACATAATTTGTTGTACAAAAATTGGCGTACTTCTGAGTGCAGAGGATCACTAAGTGACTGGAATACTGGTTCAACCGCTATAATTTGGTCCCATTCTGGGGAAGGCACCCTAATTTGGGGTGTACATATGTGGAAGTAGCATAGGCATGGATTTTGGATGCACACAACCCTTAAATCTTGAGTCTACTTACTATCTGTATAGTATTCAAGCAAGTTATTTAATTTCTCTGTGCCTCAAATTTCTGATTTGTAATAAGGGGAAATAATGCCACATTGGGATTTTTGTGAAGACTGAATAAGATAGTACATGTATCAAAACACACTATGCCTGGCATATGGTAAGCATCACTCAGGAAATTCATCCTTTCAACAAATAATTATTGAAAGGTTATTATGTGCCAGGCAGTATATCTATTAGGATCTATTAAACACTGTTGATGAGCATTGAACAAGACAGAAGTCCTCGCCTTCATTGGGTTTAAATTCTAGTGCTGAGAGATAATAAGTAGAACATAGGATGTAAGATGGTAATCAGTACAGTGGAGCAAAGCAAGAGGAGACTGGAATATGGACGGGTGAGCAGCACAGCAGCGGAGAGCAGGGTGAGCTAGGAGTTTCAGGAGCTCTCTTGGAGTGGACCTCACTGAGACAGTGACATTAGAGCAAAGATTTGAAGGAAGTGAGGGGTTGGGTCCTGCTGCAAGACATGACTCCAGGCAGAGAGAACAGTCCATGTAGATGTGAGCTGAGAAGCTGTTGGAGGTAAACAGGAGGGTGATAGGAAATGGGATATATATTATTCTAGAGAGATGGCCAGACTGTTGGTGGGTGAGAGGAACTGCAGGAGAGCCAGGTAAGGTTACTGCAAGAAGTGGAAAGAAAGACGTCAGGTGGGGGGATAGCAGTGCGGTGGTTAGAAGTGGTCGGATTCGGAAGCTGTCTGAGGGTTGGACTGCCGTGGTTTGCTGATTTGTCTGGTGAGCTGTATGAGAGGAGAGGAGAGCCAGTCAGCTGGTTGGAGCCCCTGGGAAGAGGAAGAGGCCCTTTCCTGAAACGGGAAAGGCTGCAGAGAGGGTAAATTCCTGGCATGGGTTTGGAGCTTGGTTTTGGATGTCCTAATAGATATACAGGTATAAATGTTAGCAGTTATTATTTATTATTAATTATCCATTAAATGTTAATTATTGTAATAATTCATTAAATATCTATTGGCTCTGTGAGTTTGCTATGTTATCTTCTCAGATGAGAATGAAGGTCAAGATACTGTCTTTGCCCTTACAGAATTTATAGTCTAATAAAGAAGATAAGAATTAATCAAATAACCATATTGTTGATAGTTTTTCCCTTAAAAAAAATACTTCTTAAATGGGATGTCTAGAGGAAACAAGGATAACAAAATTTACAAATGTTCATTGATATCTACGTTTTTTTAGGTTCTTTATGTTCAAGATAGTGAGGGATACATGTACATATCTTTTTAAGTTTCTTATTTAACAATATTTAATTCTTCAACCCAGTTAGCTTAATTGACATGAGGGAATGAAGCTTCCCGAGTTCAGCTTTGTTTAGATGAAGCGAGGATTGTTTGTTGAACCTCTCATTTAAAGGTATGGTATGTTTCATAAGTATTTAGGCTGTTGAGAATTTTCTCCTCTGTTTCATTAAAAATGTTATGCTTTTGCTTTTTATTACTTAGCTAAGGGTCATTTTGTTTTGTAACTAAAGTCTTTTTAATAATAGCATTGCAGTATGCTCTGTTAACCTTTCATAAAATTAAAATTAATAATTTTTGTGTTTTAAAAATCAACAGGTTCGTCATAAAGCATCACAGAAGGTTTATGCTATGAAGCTTCTTAGTAAGTTTGAAATGATAAAAAGATCAGATTCTGCTTTTTTCTGGGAAGAAAGAGATATTATGGCCTTTGCCAACAGCCCCTGGGTAGTTCAGGTAAACATACTAACTTTTATAAGTTTATTTTCCTCTCTTATAAATGCTTTTCATTTATAATCATTGACTTTGTGTGCTAAATATCTTATATCTCCTATACGTAGTGACGGTTTATTTATTTATTCATTTATTCATTCATTCATTTATAGTGAGAGGAGGGGAGGCAGAGACCTCCCCACCGGGATCCACCCAGCAAGCCCACTAGGGGGCGATGCTCTGCCATCTAGGGCTGCTGCTCCGTTGTAACTGGAGCCATTTTTTAGCGCCCGAGGTGAGGACATGGAACCATCCTCAGCGCCCCAGGCCTCGCTCAAGCTAATCCAGCCATGGCTGCGGGAGGGGAAGAGACGAGGAGAAACAGAAAGAGACAGAGAGAAGGGGTAGGGGTGGAGAAGCAAATGGTCGCTTCTCCGGTGTGCCCTGACCGGGAATTGAACCTGGGACTTCCAGAGGCTGGGCTGATGCTCTACTACGGTGCAGTTGTTTTTAATAATACCTGATTTGATACACTTGTTTAACATTCTAATAATATGTCATGTAGACATGACGTGTAATACTTATATTTGTATCTGGAAACTAGCATTACTTGCAACATTTTCTTTTTTAATTCCTTCATAAAGAATTGGTTTGGTTAAAAGTATGCTATTGTTTCCTGCCTATTCTTTCTTGTGATTTATGTAATAAAAACAATAATCAGCTTATTGCAAAAAGAAAACAAACAAAAACTTTATGCAATAAAGATTTTGAAAAGTCTTTCTATATTGTATTACCTATAATGTAAGACAGTCTTCGGGTTCCTGACTCAGCGCCTATTTGACCCTTAGGTAAGGAATTGTGGTTCTGTTTTACCTTCTTTTCAATTATATACATCACTAGCTTTGTTTTGCTAAAGATTTTTTATACTAATACCTAATTTTACAAACATTTTTGAACAAGTGTCATGAGTAAGATTGGGTATATACTAACGTATGTTCAGAATGCTTAAATGATCTGCGAGTTTGATACCTTGCTTGTGCAAGGCATATTGGAGGTAAAAAAAATGCCGCATTGATGTAATTTAAAAGCTTTTTACTTTTTATTTTATTTAAATTACTCCTCCTCCTTACTTTATTTTTTTATTGTAACTGGTGAATAGAAGTTCTGGTAATGTGCAGCTAAAACTAAAATTTTTGTAGCAAATCATATAACGTGGTAATTTACATGATTAAGGAATGACTGTAATAAATCAACTCATTCCACTTTTAGTTTTAAATTGCCTTCATAATGGCAGAGTCATTGCCATTTCTAATTGATCATTTTGTGAATTGGAGTCTTTGATGTTTAATTCTGCTAAGTGGACCTTTATAAAGTGTTTATTGGTGTTAAGTGTGCTCATGGCTATTGGGATGTCAGTGCTCCCAGGCATTCTCAGTGGATAGAGTCTATGCACACACATACACACACACACACACACACATTTATAGCTGTATTTTTTTTTTGTCCATTATAGATATTGAAAACCATAAGTTTACATTGATATTTCTTAGTCTAACTTCATAGGGTTTATTTTCGTTTTATTCCTGTCTACATTTGTGACATTTTACTCCAATTGTGGGACATGAGGCTTCCATGATCTCTATCTCTACCTTTGCCACCCCTGTCATATCGCAGGCCAGACTTCCCCACTGCCTGGATGTCCTGATCACCTTGCTTGGGCCTTAGTATCCCGTGGCAGCCATGTTCCTCCCACTGGAAAGCTCTGCTTACCCTGTATGTGGCTTGCCTCTTGACTCCTTTAATAGCATGGATGAATAGAAATTTGTAACTTTTATATAGTACAATTTAATCAAACTTTTGTGATTAATGCCTTTTGGTACATATAAGAATTTTCTTACTTCCCTGAGCATATTCTTCTTTAAACTTGCAGATAATGTTATCTTTTTTACTTTGTATTTTTTGCCTATTATAAAACCAGAATTGATTTTTAAAAATAGGGTTTTACTTAAGGATTATGGTTTATTTGTTTCCATGTGGATATCTAGTTGTTCCAACATCATATGTTGAAAAAACTTCTATTTCCCTTCTGGTCTGTCTTGCTCCTTTTGTTGTGCTACAATTGTCTATGTATGCATGGGTCGATTTTGGGTTTTTCTATTCCATTTAGTTGTTTTATTTGTCTATTCTTGCCACCAAGTACCACAGTGTTTTAATTTGTTCTGTTTAACTTGCTTGATATTGATTATGCTTCTTAGATCTATAGGTTTATAGGTTTCAACAAATTTGAAAAAATTTTGTCCATTATTTCTTTAAGTATTTTTTTTCTGCCTTAGTCCTTATCCCATAATTCTCAACTTCTTTCACAGACTTGAGTTACGCATATATAATCTGCTTGATGTCCTTGATAGTCTGTTCTTTTTAAAAATTTTTTCCTAGTCTTTTGGTGTTGTTCTGATGTGCCTTATTTTGTATAGTTTTTGTGCTATGTCTTTAAGTTCATGTATCTTTTCTTCTACAGTGTTCAGTCAAACTTGAATTCCATCTCATCTGGCTTCTTTCATTCAGTAAAATTGTTTTGAGATTTATCTATGATATGATGTCTCAATAGCTCATTCCTTTTTATTACTGAGTAATATTCTATTACATGACTATATGACAGTGTGTTTATCTGTCCATCTGTTCATGGGCCTTTGCTTCTTTTCCCATTTTTGTCTCTTGTGAATAAAGCTGCATTATTAAGTTATTTGCAGATTGATTTGTATAATTCAGTGATTGTCAAGAAATTTATAGTTGTGTACCCATCACTACTAAAGTCTGATTTTTAGAACATGTTACCATCCCCAAATGATAACTTGTACCCATGATAGTCATTTTCCCTTTTCCTCCCTGCCCTAGGCAACCACTAATATGCCTACTGTCTCTATAGATGAGCCTTTTCTGGACATTCCAGGTAAATGGAACCAGACAGTAGTTGTCTTTTAGATATGGTTTTTTTCCCTGAGTATGACGTTTTGCAATTTATACATATTGTAGCATGTATTATATTTCATTTCTTTTTAGTGCTGAATAATATCCCATTATATGGTATGGTATAATAAAGAATATATTCTCTTTGTCCCCAGTTCCTAGCACAGAGCTTTTAAAAGTGCTTGGCTTTCCAGAATGATAGAAGTGTCATTGTTACACTAATGAGGCAACTTCTGGTGGCTTTGTGATAGCTTTGAGATGAGGATTGATCACCAGAAAGAGCAAGCAGCCTGAACTCCAGGGAGAAGAGAGTTGAGGATTGAGTTTAATAACATGGCCCATGATTTATTTAAGGATGCCTGTGTAATGAGACTCTGATGTAAATTTTGAACATTGACACTCAGTGGCGTTGTCTGAAGGGTTAACACATAATGCACTGTGTGGTGCACTGTGATTCCGCAAGGCACAGAAGCTATGTCTTCTCTCCCAGACCTCACCCTGTGTGTATCCTGTTTTATAATAAAATTGTGATCATAAGTATAGTGCTTTGCTGAGTTCTAGGAGTCATTCTGGTGAGTTATCAAACCTCAGGGTGTGACGAAACTCCTGAATTTGTGGTCAGTCAGAACTACAGGTATACTGGGCACTCTGATGTTCGGAGTGAGGGCAGTCTGGCGGAGGCCTGAGCTCTCCCCTTGTAGGATCTGACGCTGACTCTAGGTCAGTGGTTCTTAACCTTTTTTGAGATACCGAACTTAAGTTTCATATCCGCATTCACCGAACCCTTCTTTAGTGATAAATAAAATATGATTTTTTTTTCCAAATTTAGTTTTGCCGGTGCGAAACTAGAGTTGCTCAACTTGGCATTGCATATCATGCAGATAGGACTCTGACTCCCATCCCGTTCCGTGATAAATGTGAATCCATGTTGTACATATTCGTCTGACCACTTTCTTTTTTTTGCTCGACATATTTAGTATGGATTAAAATATTAAGAAAGAAACCACATGATGTACAACTACGACAGCCGTTGATTACTGCATGCAGTAAATTCCCCGCAGCACTGGTTGGCCAAGCAATGTAACGTGATCCTCTGCAGCAAGTGATGGCCAAGCGGGGCGTGTCATCACGACTTTACACAAGTGTGTCTTTACCTCCACGGCAGAGGCTTCTCCGAACCCCTGAGACCGACTCATCGAACCCCTAGGGTTCAATAGAACCCAGGTTAAGAACCACTGCTCTAGGTGTTTAGCATCCGAAGTGTATTACAGTGTACTGGGTGGGGGGAAACACAGTTTATGTGTGATAGTTTGTCCATCTACTGGTTATTGAACATTTGAACTGTTTCTACTTTGGGGCTATTATAAAAAGTGAACATTTGCATAAAAAATAAAGATAATGTCAATTACCCATGGGACAACACCAAGCAGATTATATACATATAAATCCAGTCTAAGAAAGGGGTTGAGGGTTTGTGGGACAGACGCTGAGACAGAAAAAATTATTTGAAGAAATAATGACCAAAATTTTCCCTAGTTTGATGAAATCTGTAAATCCATAGATCTAAGAAGCTCAATCAATAGTAAGCAAGTGAAACAGAACTAATTGAAATACAGTGGAACTTGGTGGCAAGAATAGACAAATAAAACAACCAAATGGAATAAGAAACCCATATAGACTGATGCATATCGGACAATTGAGTTGTTTCTTGAATTGCTTTGTCTGTATGTCACGGTGTCGGTCTTTCTCAAATGTTGATTTCTTGGTTTTGTTCTCTTTTGCTCTTAGTTTGTGGAAACCTTTTCTGTTTGCTTGCTCTGGGCAGGGTGGGGCATGTTTGGTGGTGGAACAGGGATAGCTTTCCTTCTGAATTTGTGATTTCTCTGTCCTGGGGGTCAATAGCAACCTAGCTTGGTGTCTTATTTCTCTCGTCTCATTACCACTATTTTAATGTGTATGCACTTATCACTGCTACTGGCTGCTACAGTGAGCAGGGAGGTGGGGAAAGAAGAGAGGAGGACCTGTTTCAATGTGGCTGCCATGCTCACTTCCGGTGGGGTGCGGCTTACCCTCTTCCTATAGCTGCTGCGTCTGGTATCTTCCAGGTTTTCCAGGCTGCTCCTACCTCCTCAGCTCTCTTTTTTGTGCATTATGTGCAGTAATTTATTTTTTTGTTAGGAATTTTTCTGTCATTCTTTCACTTTTCTGTACCTCATTCTTATTCTATTCCTCTTTTAAAATATTTCTATCTAAATAGATTCCTGTATTTTCCACGAGGGAAAATTATTTACTTATATATATTTCATTAGTAAATATGAAGGAGATACCCATATTAAAGTTATCTCTGATAACTGTTTTTCCTTTAAAGATGTCCAAATCTAAAATCAAAGATTTCATAAAGTTTAACTTGATTTTGGTTATAAAATAATTCATTTTTTTCAACAATAATAGATTTTGGTTTTAGTTCTGTTTATGGTTTTGGTTTTCTTTTTTTCTTAAATATTTTTCTCCTTTCTTTTCCCCCTAGCTTTTTTGTGCCTTTCAAGATGATAAGTATCTATACATGGTAATGGAGTACATGCCTGGTGGAGACCTAGTAAACCTTATGAGTAACTATGACGTGCCTGAGAAATGGGCCAAATTTTATACGGCTGAGGTTGTCCTGGCTCTGGATGCCATACACTCTATGGGGTTAATTCACAGAGACGTAAAGCCCGACAACATGCTTTTGGATAAACACGGACATCTAAAATTAGCAGACTTTGGCACGTGTATGAAGATGGATGAAGTAAGTAAAAAGCAAGTTAAAAAATACTGTTGTTTTGTTTTGAGGAACAAAAATAAAAGAAACACTTCAAATCTAGACTTTATGTTTTAAACAAAGATAGATTTAGTTTTGCTAACTGTGTACGACTCAAACAATGTAATAAAATATCCAAATTTTTATGCATTTCATAATGCATTTTTCCTTTTTCCTCCCAAAACCGTGTCAGCAGTGATGTTCTGTAGGTAGCAGTTTTTATCACTTACATGTAGTATATACATGAAGTAGTTGCATTTATGTGTGTGTGTTTTTAGACACATCTCTTTTTCTTTATCTCTGCTATCTACCCAGACAGGCATGGTACATTGTGATACAGCAGTTGGAACACCTGATTATATATCACCCGAGGTTCTGAAATCACAAGGGGGTGATGGTTACTATGGGCGAGAATGTGATTGGTGGTCTGTGGGTGTTTTTCTTTTTGAGATGCTGGTGGGTAAGTAAATATTTAACATTCTCTTTTCAAAACTCATCTCATGATATTTTAGATCTAGTTCAAGAATTTAGTAATACAAGGAAATTAATTGCATGTGTCTTTAGGGAGAAGTAGAATTTCAGAAGACTTTGAATTAGTGTATCTGATATGACGGATGAATTGGAAAATTGAAACCAAATCTCATACTGGCAAATTGAGTAGAACATGAAAGGAATTGAAAGTGGGCTGCTAGGAAAATTCCTCCAGTGGGCCTTTTTGTATTAAGAAGATACTACAACAAGAAGCCAGTGGACACCTACAGGGGCCTCTGTGCTAAGATGTTTTTGATTAGTTTGTGTATGTAATTGTTAGTGATTTTTGTTAACTATATTTCTTGTATTTATTACTTGTTTACATATCTGGTTTGAAATTCCAGTAAAATAAATCATAAACATAGTTATTGGCCATTTGACTATCAAGATAAATATATATATATTTTATAATATTTCAGTCTCAGAAAACTCAAAGTCAAATTTAGTAATTTCTCTTACTTTGACCAGATCAAAATTTGAAAGGCTCCAATGTTTTAACACTTTTCTTTATATCATAGATTTCATTCTTAAGATTTCCCATTTCTAAGTACTAGGAATACACGATTATCTCTGGCTGTGGAAGCCAGTAACTGAATCGTCTGGCTTGGGGAAAAGGGAAGATGTAGCCAAATCCACTTTCTGGGCAAGTGTGATAAGGCCATGAAATAACTTTAGAGTCAAGAATATATTTTTTAAAAATGGGGAAATTTATTATTATTATTATTATTATTATTATTATTATTTGTAATTTTCCGAAGTTAGAAGCGGGGAGGCAGTCAGACTCCTGCAAGTGCCTGACCGGGGTCCACCCGGCATGCCCACCAGGGGGCGATGCTTGGCCCATCTGGGACGTTGCTCCATTACAGCCGGAGCCATTCTAGTGCCTGAGGTGGAGGCCATGGATCCGTCATCAGTGCCCGGGCCAACTCTGCTCCAATGAAGCATTGGCTACAGGAGGGGAAGAGAGAAATAGAGAGAAAGGAGACGGGGAGGGGTGGGGAAGCAGATGGGCGCTTATCATGTGGGCTCTGGTTAGGAATCAAAGCCTGGACTTCCACACGCTGAGCCGATGCTCTACCACGGAGATAACCAGCCAGGGCCAGAAAATGGGGAATTTATTTTGTAGAAAATGACCCTAAAATGATAGTAGAAGATCTATAAAATCTGTATAGTAATTGAGTATAGTTACTCCTTTAATTCTAGTAAATCCCAATTTAAGTAATAATTAGGCAGGGACATTTTTGTGACATGAATTGTCTTCTCCTGATGACCATCCTGTGTATGTAACATTGATCTTGCTGTGCTTAGTATCTTGTCATAGTATGACCTACTTTGTTTTAGACATTTGTCTTTGTAGTGGGTCACTTTGTATTCACCATATGTTTCTAGGTAGCTGTCCATTCTCCCCACCAGTGGCTCAGTCTGTTGATGAATTAGGTGTATCTTGTAATCTTAAAGTAGAACGTAGTCTATTACTGTATTTGCCTAGACTCTCCTAGGGATTTAGAAAATAATATATTTCGTAGGAAGTCACATGGCTCATTTGAAGAGATCATTTCAATTTGTGCTGTCATTTTCACCTCTGAGAGCTGAATTTAATGAGTTTGAATGACACGGATGTGCAGTATTCTGAGCTTATCTGGTGCTTGCTTACGTTGGCTGGCACTGGAGTTTATGTAAAGGATTCTGTTGCAATTGAAAATGGCATTAGAAGAATCTTGAATTCAAAACTTCCCCCTGACCCCCTCACCCCACTTTGAAAACAAGTAAAAACTGCCTACCCGAATACCCCTTTGAAGTTTTGGATTGGCTGATTTGGGAAAGTCTGTTTTGTACTAAGGTGGCTTGTAGGTAAGCATACCAGCAGGGCCCTTAGCCCTTGTGGCTTTAGATTGAGTCCTGGCCAAAAGGATGCCTTCAGCTTTTTCTGTCTCTGCCCTTGTTCCGTGCCTCCTTACCAGTCACTAGTTAGCAGGAAACGGCACTGGTAGACCATTCTTGCCATTTCTAACTAGATATGTGTCATCTTAGGCGAATCACATGTGATCTCTCTGGGACCAGCTTCCTCGTGTGTAAAATAACAGGGTTGCTCTGACTCGTAGAGCTGCATGTCCATTCTCTCATGGTGAAAATAATTGATGTCTGTACATCCACTATGGTAGGCACTGGCTGCATCGAGCGCTAGGAAGGTGCCTGGTGGACTACAGAACTGAATTTTTCATTTTGTTTAATTGTCTTTAAATTGCCCCACGTGACTGGTGGCTATTGTATAACAAAGCTCTAGAGAGTAATTTCAAAAGGCTGAGCCATGATCCAGTGAAAGCACTCGAGGACTCTGACTGATCTGAACTCACTTAAAAGCTTCTCCTTTCATTATTCAGTAAATTGTTTCTTTTCCCATGAAAAAAGACCCCACAAAATTCTAGAGTGAGCATTGATTTTATTTTGCTCATCAGTGTTGATGGTTCATTGGTATGGTTAAAGTTTACATGTATTCTTGGTGTGTGCCTCTTTGTTTAGATCTGAGACTTCTGGCCCATAACCATTCGTTCTTTCATGCATGTGACAAATTTAAACTTAGCATACTTAAGTATTAGATAAAAATTATTTAATTTGCATTCTCTGTTACACTCAATGTCTTCTTTCTTGGAATTTTAGGGGATACTCCATTTTATGCAGATTCACTTGTAGGAACATACAGCAAAATTATGGATCATAAGAATTCACTATGTTTCCCTGATGATGCAGAAATTTCTAAACATGCGAAGAATCTCATCTGTGCCTTCCTAACAGATAGGTAATATGCATTGAATGTCTTTGTAGAGGTGACACCTTTAACTTTCAAACTTGTAGAAAAGAAAGCATACCTAACTTATTTACATATGAAATCAGTCTCTTTCCTTATCTAAATTGCATTTAATTCTGGGTTAGCCTTTTTTCACTGCTAAGCCTGGTGTCAGGTTACCCTTGTCATTTTGTGTGTGCAGCTTAATTGAATTTAACTCTAACCTCAACCCTCCTGTCTAAAAAGAAAAAATAAATAGAACTTTGTAACGTAATGCATTTGTGAGAAATAAAACTTTTGTAGTTTTCACATTCTCTTCTCTTAAGGTGACTTGAGCCAAGTTCCCCGTGATTGTACAGTTTTTGAGAGAAGAGCATTTTGTGCAGCTAAATACTCAGCAGGTTATAATCTTACAAACTATGCTTGACTTGGGTGCTCCTTTCCAACTTGTTTTATTTGCATTTGAATATGAGCAAGTCTGTCCTGGAAATTTTTTATTTCTTAAAACAAAATGGATGAACACTGCTGTGAAAACCTGCCTCAAAAAGAGAAGCAAGAAAGCCTTCAGTTTCTTCATTGGCCTAGACCTCTCCGTTCCGTTCCTTTCTGGTTTCCCATTTATACTCATGACGGGAGTCAGCCTATCAATGGACCAACACGTACAGAGGACGTCTGCTCCCCCATCCAAACCTTACCTACTAGCTTTGTGATCTCAGGGAAATTATTTTACTTTTCTTAGAAATAATTTTATCTGTTCATAAGATGATGGGATCAGAATAGATTAATCTAAGTAAGGGCATTTGTGGCTCTACAATGTTCTGATTCTTTAGTACACCTTATGTTTGTCAGCAGATCTGTTGTTACAAGGTAGTACAGTGGTGACTGTCTTTATACAATCATCTTTGCATACTTTTTGTAGGATAAAATCTTAAATACGGAATTCTGTGATATTGCAAAATTGACCTAGAGAAGTCATAGCAGGGAATATTTTTATTAATAATAGTTGTTTCCTTCATTCTCATCAAACTGAATATGATGAATTTTTTCCATCTAAAGCAAGAAAAGTCATTTTCATTGTTCCTCATTAGAGAGGTTAATCATTTTCGTATGTTTATCAATCATTTGTAGAGTAAAACTTTAAGATTTGTTAATTATATGATTGACATACAGTTCATGCTGGTAAACTCAAAACAAATCCTGTATGTTTTAATTTGATGAATTGATCATAATTTGTTCTGAATGATAAAATATAAAATAGAATATAGCATATGTTATTGAGAGGAGTACCACACATGAAAGATTGCCTTAGCAGTTTCTCGGGAGGGAGACTGCAGTAAAGAATGATTGCAGCCTGACCAGGCGGTGGCGCAGTGGATAGAGTGTCGGACTGAGATGCAGAAGACCCAGGTTCGGGACCTGAGGTCACCAGCTTGAGCGCGGGCCCATCTGGCTTGAGCAAAATCTCGCCAGCTTGGACCCAAGGTCGCTGGCTCCAGCAAGGGGTTGCTCGGTTGAAGGCCCGCGGTCAAGGCACATGTGAGAAAGCAATCAATGAACAACTATAGTGTCGCAGCGGCAATGAGAAACTAATGATTGATGCTTCTCATCTCTCTTCATTCCTGTCTGTCTGTCCCTATCTATCCCTCTCTCTCTGTCCCTGTATAAAAAAAAAAAAAAAAAGAATGATTGCAGGTGGAGAAAAGATATTTTGAAAGAAATTTAATGCCATCAGTTTGGCTAGGAGTACTTCCTCTAAAGTATATAGGATTTTCTCTTTATATTAAACATAGCTCCAGGGTATATAAAAAATGCTTTTCATTTCTACAGTCTTCCCCCTCCCCCCCACTTTTCATAGTCTTAGTTGAGGACTCAAAGGGTCAAATAATGAAATAATTAACACTATTTAGTATTCAGATAATTTTAATGTAAATATAGAGATATTTTACCAGAGTAAATATGGTTAGCTTCAAATACAATATGCAATTTCTTTTTAAGAAAGGGAGAGGTTTTTATTAGAGGTGCTTTGATAACTTTTCTGGACCAGAAGTTAGAGCTTCATCTGTTTTACATCCTGAAGTTGGTCACGCAGTTTGGGCACATGTGGGTGATTATTTTTTTATTTGAAAATCTCATATGTACTTTTGTTTGACATAAACTACAAATTGAAATGTATTTCACTTTCTATGGTGTTTACTGTACATTACAGCATTTTTAATCTATTTGTAGAGATTATAGTCTATAAAATTCAGATTGCTTTTTTTTCTTTTTGAGAAACATTTATGCTGAAGCTTTAAAAAAAGGTTTTGCAAACTCATTTGTGATCCTTGTGTTGATCCTTGTCAAGATTAGAGTTAATATTTTGTCTTTTCATAACCTTACATTTTATAAATAATCTTTAATTGCATTGCTTAGGGAGGTACGCCTTGGGAGAAATGGGGTAGAAGAAATCAAACACCATTCTTTCTTTAAGAATGATCAATGGAATTGGGATAACATAAGAGAGAGTAAGTCAATAAATTTAAATATTTCCATTCCATCACATTTTAAAGTGATCCTTTGAATTAACAAACATGTTTCATACACTTAATGCTACTGATTTTTAAATTGAAAGGTTTCAGTTCAAATTTGTTCATTGGCAATATTTATAACTAAATAAATATTACTTCAATATTGAACAAACTAAGCATACAATAAATATGTATTTATTAGCAATATTTCCCAATACTTTTATAGTAAACATAGGTTTCTTAGTTTGTCAAATTAAATTTTATAGATCTCAATAATTTGCAGAGTGGGGAAATATAAACTTTTAATATGAATGTTTGAATTAATAAATTAATTGCTTATGGTGACCATACTCTGATAAATACTAGAATAAGCATAATAATTCATTGTAACTTTACATATATTTGACAATTTATTTTAAGAGTAAAAAATATTTCTACTTAAAGAATGTGTGTGCAAGTTAGTGCTGCTAGTAATTTTAATACCTAAAGTAATATACTGATTTTCTTGTTTGAGATCTCTGTATTTAAAACTGACCTAATATAATAAAATATTTATAACATTTTAACTTTTTGAAATGATAAAATGGAAAATGTGTTACTAAAATTTTCTATGTAGATCATAAAATAGATTATTAATTAATTATATGTTATTAATATACAGTGCATTAATATTATTTTAATATAAAACAAAATAGGGTTGGTTTATTTATTAATTTTGTTGTTATAAACGAGATAATTTATTTCTTTTAATAGCGGCAGCTCCAGTGGTACCTGAACTCAGCAGTGACATAGACAGCAGCAATTTTGATGACATTGAAGACGATAAAGGAGATGTAGAAACGTTCCCAATTCCTAAAGCTTTTGTGGGAAATCAGCTGCCCTTTATAGGATTTACCTACTACAGAGAAAATGTGTATGTGACTTGTTATACTGTTACTGTTTTAGAGCAGGGGTCCCCAAACTTTTTACACAGGGGGCCAGTTTACTGTCCCTCAGACTGTTGGAGGGCCGGACTATAAAAAAACTATGGTCTTACCTGTGGTGGCGCAGTGGCTAAAGCAGACCTGGAACACCGAGGTTGCTGGTTCAAATCCCTGGGCTTGCCTGGTCGAAGCACATACAGGAAGTAACTACTATGAGTAGATGCTTTCTGCGTCTTCCCCCTCTTTCTCTCTTTCTCTCCCCCAACTCCAAAAGAAACCAATAAATAAAATCTAAAAAAAATTGCCTTAAAAAAAAAACAAACTATGAACAAATCCCTATGCACACTGCACATATCTTATTTTAAAGTAAAAAAACAAAACGGGAACAAATACAATACTTAAAATAAAGAACAAGTAAATTTAAATCAGCAAACTGACCAGTATTTCATTGGGAACTATGGGTGCGGATGCATCCTGTGCTCCTCGCACTGACCACCAATGAAAGAGGTGCCCCTTCCGGAAGTGCGGTGGGGGCCGGATAAATGGCCTCAGGGGGCCGCAGTTTGGGGACCCCTGTTTTAGAGTCTTGCTTTAGAGAGTTGTCTTACTTCAAGACTGGATTATGTAAGAAAAAGTATTAATTTGCTTTAAACTTTGAGATTTTTCAAAAGGACTATCAAAAGAGTTCTTTTTCATTTAATTTTATTATTTTATTTCTGAATGCTGTATAATATTCATTTACAAATGAGTGCAAGGCAGTGCTCTACATTCATTGGACTGTAGATAAGACCAGATACCTGCTTTCGAAGGAGCTTGTCAATGGTAAAGAATATGAGAAGATTATATACTTGTGGTGAATGGTAGAATATGGTCTTTGCTTTAAGAAACATACCCAAAATATCTGAGTTGTTTGAAAGAGAAATAAAAGTCCTGTCTCTTTGGGTTGAGGGTAGGGAGAAGTTAGACAATCCTTCAGGGAAGAGGTGACCAAATTTAAAGATAAAAACGGGTTTCCTGAGTGGCCGAGATGCGGGAGGTGAGTAGTGGAAGGAAAGTTGGGAATGCCCGCGCACACTGGGGCAGAGCAGTGTGCTCCGGTGGGGTTCAAGCATAGGGTGTGCTGCTGCGCTGTGGCCGCTCGGGGGCTTGATCAGACTGCCGTTTTCTTTCTTTCTTCTTTTTTTTTTTACATGGACAGAGAGAGAGAGTCAGAGAGAGGGATAGATAGGGACAGGCAGACAGGAATGGAGAGAGATGAGAAGCATCAATCATTAGCTTTTCGTTGCCGTTGCAACACCTTAGTTGTTCATTGATTGCTTTCTCACTTGTGCCTTGACCGCGGGCCTTCAGCAGACTGAGTAACCCCTTGCTGGGGCCAGCGACCTTGGATTCAAGCTGGTGAGCTTTTGCTCAAACCAGATGAGCCCACGCTCAATCTGGCGACCTCGGATTCTCTAATCTGGGTCCTCCACATCCCAGTCCGACGCTCTATCCCCTGCGCCACCGCCTGGTCAGGCGACTGGTTTTCTTGCCTGAATCCTTCCAGCTAGTACAGAGCCTGGCTCAGGTCAGTCAAGAAATACTGGTCTACTGAAGTGAGTTGTGGGGGTAAGATTAGAAAATAGATTGAAGTAGGAGTTCAGGGGAAGAATGCTGCAACACATGATTGCTGGATCTGTGTTAAGGGACTTTTGACTTTACAGGCTGTGAGGAGCCCCTGAAAACTGTTCAGTAGTTCAGTGAAGCATTAAAGACATAGGAAAAGCTTTCTGGTGCTTCCATGTATAATGATGGGGGTGACCAACTATTACGACTTGCCCAGGACTAGGGGTTTCCTAGGATGTGGCTTGGACTTTCATATTAAAACTGGGAAAAATCTAGGTAAACCAGGAAGAATTGGTTACCCTATTACCAACAGTGTTCTAAAACCTACCGTAATGCTGACGCAAATTCTGATATTAATGCCAGACGAAACCCAGGAGTATTTATAGGCAGTGAGGAAGGACCCTGTTGAGAGAAAGTGACAGTTAAATAGAGTGACCATTTATGCAGTAAGACCTGGAGATCAAGAAATGTTGTCTTTGAAAAAGGAGATGTCTCTTTATAGAAAATGTCTAGTAAAGAAAATAGTTACAGGAACTTGAGATGAAGAGGGAGAAAGTATAGTTTCATTTAATGACTCCAATCTCAGCAATGTTAAATAATAAAGCATCAATAGCCTGAGAAGCAAGAACAGTTTAGCAGTTTAAATTATTGAAAATGGCATAAAAGTCTAGAGGGGAAAGTATTGTTTCATTAAAAATAAGTTGAAATGGAAAAACAGATGTTTGTGACTGGATTTAATTCTGAGAATAAGTTGCTATTAGAAATGGATTGAAATGATATGCAAAAGAGTTTGTTTCCTGCATTTTCTTCTAGGTTATTAAGTGATTCTCCCTCTTGTAGAGAAAATGATTCCATACAATCAAGGAAAAATGAAGTATGTATAAATTTTTACTACTCTGCCTTAGTCCTATGTTCACATATTATAGTAATATCCATGTATATTTAAAAGTATACTTAATGCTACTTTTTGAATCATTAAATGCTGTTCTTTGATGCAATATGGTATAGCATAACATTGAAATAGTTCATTTCTTTGACAAGCATCATTTGTGTAAGACATAATGGCTAGTAAAACTATGAATTGTACATTGCTTTAGGCTTAGTTGTGGGAGCAAAAGTGGTAAGAATAGATTTATGAACAGCTATAATATCAGAAATTTTTTAAATCTTAGTTCTGTAAGAATACAGAAATAGTGGAGAGTCAAATTTTGAGTACTTAACAATAAATTCATATAAAGGATAATTTTATCAAACTGTTGTTGTATTTTATGATGCTGATAACCTCTTTCCTCTTCAAAACTTATAAATATAACTAAACAATTTGAGTGGATAATTTAGATATGACTTGTGTTTGGGGAATTTTACAAAGCAAAACAAGCGTTTTAATGATTTCTGTGTTTTGTTTGTTTTAAATAGGAAAGTCAAGAGGTATGTTGATGTCATGTATCTTGAAAACTGAGACAGACTCATCACTCTGGCAGTGTTCTGACACGGCCTTGTTCTGCTTAGCACTTGGAGTACTGCCTCTCCCACCATTTTTCTACCAAGTATCTCTTTATTACTGTTTTGATGGGGCTGTTATGTAAAATATGTATCATAGGTGTACTTTTTAAATTTATCAAGGACATATAATTGGCAGCAAGAACTTCTGATTAGCATGTGATAACTAGTGTGATCAAATTAGATTAATGCAATACCAATTATTTGAACCAGTTCATTGGCATGTATGTTCTTATTAGGAGAAAATGCAGTTTCATTTAAGGTATAGGAAATATTGAAGAAACCATGGAGAATTTAATCACTAGAAAGAATAGTGGAAAGAATATTGGCCTTGGAATCTAAGAGACTTGGGTTGATTATTTTTGTACTGCCACCTACCAGCTATGCTGTCGTGGCCCAGTTTTATCACCTTTTTTGGATTTTAGATTCTTTATTGAGTGGATATAATACAACCCTCTTCTTAGGGTTTTTGTTAGGATTAATGAGACATTTGTCAAAAGAGACTTGAAAAGTTAAGTCCTTTATAAAGGTAATAATGCTCCAAAAATGGACTATGTAATGCTTTCTCTAGTTTTAGTTTGTTCAAAGGCTGACAGATCTGGGCTAGAAAGATTTAAAGAATGACAGGGATATGACTTGTAGTTAATTAGCTCTCATTTATTCTAAAGAGTTATTGATTACAACTCTACAGTACTGTGTCCAGTACTGTATAGAAAGACAAAAAGCTTATATTCTTATTTTTAAGAACACTAATATATACTTGAGTGTGTTCAGTCAGATATTCTGAATATTTGTTTTGGATGTAAACCTTTTATCTTATATTATAAACACAGATGCTAACAATATTTTAAAATGCCCTGCAGAAGAACAATGGAGGATATCCTTTATTCATAATGAATGAGGACCTTGTTGTCATAGAATTCTGCAGAGAGTAGAGCTTCTAATTCATGTGTTTACATAGTGGGTCATGCATACATGTGTGCTTGTCACAGACAGAAAGCAAGAGAGGGAGGATTTTTTCCCTTCTTTCAATAAAAGGCCCATTAGAGGTACAAATACTGTACCACTAGAGAGGAGATGATATTCTGTTGAAAGAAAAGTTTTCTTTAAACCTCTCATCTTTTAAATGTGACCAGACTTTATAATTATAGTGTTTCCTTTTTTGACAGATTCAGAAAAAACTGTACACATTGGAGGAGCACCTTACCAGTGAGATCCAGGCCAAGGAGGAGATGGAGCAGAAGTGCAAGTATGTTTGCAGATGATTAAATCATTTATTCTAAAATCTAAATGCAAACATATTACTAAAAGTGTAATTATACAGTTATTTTTACATTTATGGCAAATTCTTTTATTATAAATTAAGAGTTTTTTAATTTATTGTATCTTTTTAAATTCTTCAGATCTGTTAATACTCGCCTAGAGAAAGTAGCAAAGGAGCTAGAAGAAGAGGTAAAGTTGCTCTACACTTTGGTTAACGTTTTTGTTCATAAAAAGTCTTGATTCCTAAAAAAAAAGTCTTGATTCCTGACTTGTCTATAGAGGTCTCTTGATACCATATTAACGCATGTCTTGATCTTAGTTAGCATGGTGGACAGGACTAAAATAGGAGTTAATTTAGATACTTCAAGTAAAAAAAAAAGCATTTGTATTAATGACTTGTCTTCAAATCGGAAAGTGGCCATTGTTTCTTTTTTCAAAATTTGTATTTATAAAATTTCAGACCCATGCTTTTATTATGCAAAGATGGTTCACTGGTAGTAGGATGTTACAGAAAGTGACTTTTTTTTTCTTTTTGTGGCAGAGACAGAGAGTCAGAGAGAGGGACAAACAGGAAGGGAGAGAGATAAGAAACATCAATTCTTCGTTGTGGTTTCTTAGTTGTTCATTGATTGGTTTTTAATATATGCCTTGACTGTAGGGCTACAGCAGACCAAATGAAACCTTGCTCAAGCCAGCGACCTTGGGTTCAAGCTGGTGAGCCTTGTTCAAACCAGATGAGCCCACACTCAAGCTGGCGACCTCGGGGTCTTGAACCCGGGTCCTCCACGTCCCAGTCTGACGCTCTGTTCACTGCGCCACCACCTGGTCAGGCGAAAGTGACTTTCAGTAGTAAACAAAACACTGAAAATACTGATTTAAAAATAGTGTGCTATTTTAAAAACATGGAAAACATTGTGATTTTACTAATACAGCAGTTACAGCTTTTATGTAGTTTTTCTATCTGCTTGAAATAACTGAAATAGTTTTTGTTTTTATTTGATTTTCATATATACGTTTTTCTGATAGTAATGTCAAGCTCCGTTTCAGATTACCTTAAGGAAAACTGTGGAGTCGGCGTTAAGACAGCTAGAGCGAGAAAAGGCCCTTCTGCAGCATAAAAATGCGGAGTATCAGCGGAAGGCCGATCACGAAGCAGACAAGAAACGAAATTTGGAAAATGATGGTTTGTGGTATAAAATACTAAATCCCAGAAAAAAAAGTAAGTGTGTGTCTATGTGTGTGTTGTGTTGAAGCTTGCCACTGAAATGCTTTTCTTCATAGTTAACAGTTTAAAAGATCAACTTGAAGATTTGAAAAAAAGAAATCAGAACTCTCAAATATCCACTGAGAAAGTGAATCAACTCCAGAGACAAGTAAGTGGACCCCTGTTTGTAATAATGATACTGAGTTTTACTTATGACTGCCTATTAACTTTTAATTGGCAATGTTACAAAATTATATTTTATAGCTAATTTTAGAGGGGAATCATTAGGAAATTTTTTTCGGTTTCTGTTTATTTTAAACACTTTGTAATGGGGTTAAAAAATGGAAGTATGTTCATTATATACACCTGTGTGTGTGTGTGTGTGTGTGTGTGTGTGTGTGTTGTTTGATTTGAATGCAATAACAGCTGGATGAAACCAATGCTTTGCTGAGGACAGAATCAGATACTGCCTCCCGGTTGAGAAAAACCCAGGCAGAAAGTTCAAAACAGATCCAGCAGCTGGAATCGAACAACAGAGATCTACAAGATAAAAACTGCCTGTTGGAGACTGCCAAGTTAAAGCTTGAAAAGGAATTTATCAACCTTCAGTCGGTTCTAGAATCTGAGAGGCGGGACCGAACCCATGGATCCGAGATAATTAATGATTTACAAGGTATTGACATAGATATTGCCCTGAATTCATCTTAATGATTCGTATTGTGGAAATAACTTTAGCTGATGGATAACATGTCGAAGCATATTTCTGAATGTACTGCTACCCTATTATGTAAAGTTAGGGTATTAGAAATACATTAATATAAAATTTTGTGAATGAAAGACTTACTTTCAAATAGTTTGAAGTATTTGAAGTATCCAGCCACCTCACAAGGTGGCAGATTGGCTTCCAGCTGAGTTAACTCTAAAGCAGTATCTCCACCGTATCCACCGTGCCAACGATTAGAAAGCTTTTTCTCATAAATAGTAGCTCTAAAGTATGAGGTGATGTCCAAGTTCTTTACTCTTGTGGGTTTATTGTTTTTTAAAATGTTGCAATTTTAGGTAGAGTATCTGGCCTAGAAGAAGATTTAAAGAGTGGGAAACTCTTACTAGCGAAAGTAGAGATGGAAAAGAGACAACTACAGGAAAGGTTCACTGACTTGGAAAAGGTAAGACACACTAAGCCTCGCATTTGTGTGGGAGAGTGGCTGCAGTTTCAGATTCGAAAACTTGTTCTAAAATAACATTTATTTCTGCATACTCATGCACTCTTTTTTTTTTACTGTATATTTAGACCTAGTTGTGTAGACTAGGGCGATACTTATTTTTGAGTCTTGTGCTAGCACTACATAATCAGCCCTTAGTACATCAGAGACTTATGGAGGGAGGGGCTATTCTTGGGTGGGTAATGAGATGCTTATTTCCAGGAGTCCAAGGAAAACTCAGAGTTTTACTGATAGCATATCCTAAAAATTATATAACGTTATCATGGCTTTTGGATATAGAAATTTTTCTTTAAAAATACTGTAAGCTAGGGATAATTTCTAGGCTGTGTGCAGTTAATATTTTATTTTGTTTACTTATTCATTTAAGTATTTTTTTAAGTGAGGGGGGAAGGCAGAGAAACAAACTCCTGCATGAGCCCTGACCAGGAATTTCTCATATGTATCCACCCGGCAAGTGCCCTACCAGGCAATGTTCTGCCCACTTGGGGCTGCTGCTCTGTTGCTTGGCAACTGAGCTATGTTTAGCACCTGAGGTGAGACCATGAAGCCATCCTCAGTGCCCAGTACCAACTTGCTCAAACTATTCGACTATTCGAGCCATGGCTGCAGGAGAGGAAGAGCGAGAGGTATAGGGGGGAATAACAGATGGTCGTTTCCCTGTGTGCCCTGACCAGGAATTAAACCTGGGACTTCCACACATCAGGCCAACACTCTACAGCTGAGCCAACCAGCAGGACTTTTTTCTTTTTTTTAAGATATTATTTATTGATTTTTAGAGAGAGAAGAGAGATAAAAATGAGGTGGGGGGAGCATTAATTCATAGTTGTTTCTCATATGTGCCTTGACTGGGCAAGCCCAGGGTTTCAAACTGGTGAGCTCAGCATTCCAGATCAGCGCTCTATCCACTGTGCCACCATGAGTCAGGCTGATAACTACCATTTTAATCTTTAATAGGAAAAGAACAACATGGAGATAGATATGACATACCAATTAAAAGTTATACAGCAGAGCTTAGAACAAGAAGAAGCTGAACATAAAGCTACAAAAGCACGACTGGCAGATAAAAATAAGATTTACGAATCCATTGAAGAAGCTAAATCAGAAGCCATGAAAGGTATGCATGGTTGTGAGAATTTTCCAGCAGCTTTGTACTGAGAATTGGTTCCGTATTCAATTCTTTGACTTTGAAAATATTTGTTTACATTTGATTGCCAAATACTGGAGGGGAAACACGGGGCAAGGGGAGGAGCTTCCCATATGTATTTCCTTCCCTTACAGCAGCAGTTGTTTCTGAGGCTGGGAGGCCCAACAGGGTTATTCAACCACATTTTTGTATTGGAGAGAAATGAAGATTTTGGTGATACTGGTGGTGACAGGCATACAGAATGTGAAGTTCTACATGTATCTGCTCAGATTTAGGGGGTATGCTCTTTTTAAAAATATTTAGTATGACATTTCATCAGTTTGTAGTTCCTGCCACTTTCTTCAAGATACATTTTAAAATAATAGCTGACCTAACTAGAATACAAGCTCACTGAATATTCTGAGCTCTGGCATGATGAAGATAGTAGCTAGATTTGGTCAAAACCATACAATACTAATGAATGTAGGGCAAGATAACAAAGTTAACTTTTCTGGTGACCAGCCTGTATCTGGAATTGTCTTAGGCTAATTACTTGTTTTCCAAACTGACTATGTCAGATTTGAAATTCCAAAGGAAACCAGTATTCTTGTGAAAGATTAATAAAACTTCTTAACGCTTTATTTCATATTAAAATACAACATTTATGAATAACTTAGCAAAAAATAGTCTATTATTGAATGTAATTAACATTGCAGATGTTTTGGTTAATATTAGTTTAAGGCACTAAAATATAGGTACTCTATTTAGAAAAACTGATTAGAAGAGATGAAGTTAGTGTCTGTATTTCCGTCTGTGGCCTAGAAGACAGAGTGGAATTTCTTTTGAGGGGTAACTTGGGGCAATAAAATGCAAACATTTTTCACCTGTGCAGAGCACACGTGTAACTGTCACGCAAAACAAGGTGTAGAATCTATCTTTTTCATCCCCGTTAAGTTCACTTACACCTCTTTCTGTTATCTTTGCCCACATTAGGATGATTATTTTTTTACAAATGACTACATTCGTTTATAGGTTATTTTTTGAACTGAGAAAATAAACAAATTCAGTATCATAATAGCTACCTTTTTTCAAACTCCTGTTTATAACACTGACATAAGATGCAGGACAACTTGGGTGTTCTGCTGAAGTACACAAAACCTGCACATCCTAGACGGTGCTCACATGGGGTGTCAACCCTCTGATCTCTCCCCTGCTCGTCACTGCCTCCATTCAGAATATGACTTCACCATCGCTGAGTTACTGTGTGACCTTGTTTAGTTACTTACACCTCTTATGCCTGTTTCCGGTAAAGGGACAATTAAAGTATTAGGTTGTTGTGAAAACCAAGTGCAATGATACATGAAAAGTGCATAGAAATGTTAGCTATTACTAATAGTAAGTGAAGAATAGTTTCATTCTTCCCCACTTTGAAGATAAATCATTAAAAACTGAGGAGTCATACATAGGTTTAATTGTTACTTAAAATAACTCCATAGTAATTGATAATTAGACATTGAGCATTAGGTGTGAAGGAGCAGAAGAACCTAGTTGGATTGGAACACATTTTCTAATTGGAATATTTAAAGGTAATCCCTTAACTGTAAGAACTTACATTAATAGGAATCACTTGATTAGACATAAACTTTGTCTACTGTACACTGTGAGATTGAAAAAGCTTGTATAAGTCTTTTCTGATTACTAAAACAAATTAAAAGCTATTGCAAATCATTTAGAAAATATAGGAAAGCATAAAGAAGTAAGAAAAGATTAACCATAGTCCTAGTAATCAGGTGACACTTACATATTTTCTCAATTTTCTATTGTTTTGCTTTTAAAAAGTTATGAACTTTTTCTAAGTTGTTAAAAATCCTTTTGTAATAATAAGCACTTATCAAGTGTTTGTCATGCGCCAGGCAGCATTAAAGGGCTACACACAATCTTTATAACGTCCCTATGAGGATGGGTACTGTCATCACCATTCAGAGATAAGGAAACAGCCTCAGAGAGGTTAGTTAACTTGACCAGTCAAATAATTATGGCCTGACCAGGTGGTGGCGCAGTGCATAGAGCGTTGAACTGGGATCCAAAAGGACCCAGGTTTGGAACCCGAGGTCGCCAGCTTGAGAGCGGGCTCATCTGGTTTGAGCAAAAGCTCACCAGCTTGAGTCCAAAGTTGCTGGCTCAAGCAAGGGGTTGCTCGGTCTGCTGAAAGCCCCCGGTCAAGGCACATGTGAGAAAGCAATTAATGAACAACTAAGATGTCACAACGGCAACAAAAAACTGATGATTGATGCTTCTCATCTCTCTCCATTCCTTTCTGTCTGTCCCTATCTATCCCTCTCTCTGCCTCTCTCTCTGTCTCAGTAAAAATAATAATAATAATAATAATAATAATTATGAAGTGTCAGAGCCAGGGTTTAAACTTCGGAAGTTTCATTCCAGAGCCCTGTCCTATACTACTCTCCTAAAACATAATTTTCATCCTTTGCCTGCTAATATGCTAATATTAAAAAAGCCATAGTGGTCGTAGAATCTACCTGAATGTTTTAGGATAAGACAAAAAACACTTGGAGTTACAGGATAGCAGGGAGATAAATAAATCTTTATATAAAAGATATAAGTAAGTTATAGGACCATAAGTAAAGGTAGAATTATTTTACTTCCATTAGAATGGATGTAGTATTGCTAAACATGGTAAATTTTTATACTCTGCAAACGAAATACCTAATTTTCAAGCATGAAATTGTTGACATTTCAAATACATTAACAAGAGTGATGAAAATATTAGATTGGGGATTAAAAAATATTTTTAAGGTAGCATCATTTACTATAATTTTTATTAGCACCATGCCATGTATTTGATATGCTTCTTTTGTTCGTAAATTCATGATTATGTTCATTCTTGTGACAATAGAAATGGAGAAAAAGCTCTTGGAGGAAAGAAGTTTAAAACAGAAAGTGGAAAACTTGTTACTAGAAGCTGAGAAAAGATGCTCCATATTAGACTGTGACTTCAAACAGTCCCAGCAGAAAATCAATGAGCTCCTTAGACAGAAGGACGTGCTGAATGAGGATGTAAGTGTGCTTGCTGATAAATAATAAGCGACCTAGGGAACTGATAGTAAACTCGGTTTATTTGCAGGCGTACAATGATGGTGTCATAATTAAACTTTTTTTTTTATGATATTCTACAGCCTTTTAATTTTACTGAATTTGGATAATATACTAAATGAATCCTAATCTTGAGAAATTCAAAGTTATTTTTACCATAAAGACCATATGTAATTTAAAAAATATAACGTCATAAAAATTACAAAATATATTTTACTGTGAAATGAATTTACTGCCAAAGGGCGGAAATCTGTTTCACCTCATCATGTGTGCTGCCAGCTTCATTGATAAGAAAAATCAGGATAATTTACTTACATAACAAGCACATGATGTATTTTTTAGGTTAGAAACTTGACATTAAAAATAGAGCAGGAGACGCAGAAGCGCTGCCTCACACAAAATGACTTGAAGATGCAAACGCAGCAAGTGAACACACTAAAAATGTCAGAAAAGCAGTTAAAACAAGAGAACAATCATCTCATGGAAATGAAAATAAACTTGGAAAAACAGAATGCTGAACTTCGAAAGTAAGTGAATTGTTCAAAACAAATTTTACTCATATGCACAACTATCCACATGCAAATTATCTTAATTTTGGTTTATCTGGTGATTTTTTTATGACCATTTTATTTCCTGACCAGGTTGGCTTTTTCTTTTTCTGTACAAGTAACATGTTGAGTGCCACTGTTGTTCTTCAAGATTGTATTTGCTTCCTCAACAACTTTTTATGTCTGCCACCTTATTATGACGTGATAGAAAAGTAGATAGAATGATAGGACGAGTGGAGGTGTTGAGCGGAGGAAAATGTCTGGGATTTCCACCCCGTGTTCTTAAGATTCCTTCTCGGGACCGCCCCTCACGCTTATTGTCTGTGTATTTTTTGTTTGGTTCTTTAATGCCTGGGACTTGGAAATGTTTCTCTTAAGGAAATACCACATAATTTTTTTAATCATTTTTTAAATGATGTACACTAGCACTCTATTTAATTTACTTAGAAAACAGAAAAATGTATTAAAATCTATTTTTTAAAAACTAAAATTTTTGGTTTTTTTAATAAGCCTAGAATTAACTTATTTCAACCTAACCTTTTAAATGACATGTTAGGCTTGCTTTTAATTTTATTTTTAATTTTATTTTATTTCTCTATTGAAGACACACATACAGAGAAAGTACCCAAATGCTAAGTGCAGAGCTCACTGAGTTTTTGCCAAGGGTATAAATCTGCACAGCTACCATTCACTCTGAGATATGAATCCCTCCCTCCTTACCTCCCCTCAGACTAGGATACCAGTTTGGAGGTTCACTTTTAATTATAATCTTGGTTGGCATAAGTGGCTCATTACAGCGCACACATGAGCATATGTAATTTAGTGTTAGTGGTTTAATGTAGCACTATTTCATCTCAGGACTCCTTTACACTCTTAAAAATTAGTGAGGGCTCCCCAATTTTTTCTGGATGTTATAGCTAATGATATTTTTTTGTCTTAGAAATTAACACTGAATTTTAAACCACAAAAAAACAAAAGTACACTTCAGCTGTTGGAATGATGGTGTTGTGACTTGTTATTAGGCCTCAAAAAAAGTCCACATACATTAGTGAGAGAATGAGAGTTAAAAAAACATTGACACTTATTTCATATTATGAAATGATTTGGCCTCGTAGGTCATCTGAAAGGGTCTCAGGGACTTCCAAGGGTTCCCCAGACCCCATTTTAAGAGTTGCTGGCTTAATACGTGTGTGACACATATTAACATTTAAACATTTGACTCACTATTGCCTCAGAGAACGTCAGGATGCAGATGGGCAGATGAAAGAGCTCCAGGACCAGCTTGAAGCAGAACAGTATTTCTCCGTGAGTTTCAGACACATTAACTTGAAAAATACTTTATTTGTAGAATTAAAAAAAAAAATTCCTATTGAGCCAGGAGAATGATTCTTGTTTTTAGAATGGATGCTATTATCATTGTTAGAAAAATAGTTTGGAGCACATGCTCATACCTTATGAAGTTGATTAAAAGCACTACTTTTAGAGGGATGGATACCATGTTTTCATAATGAAAGAAAGGAAATTGTCATTTTGACATTTATACTTTTTTGAGCTTAGTTTTAAAATATGAAACAGTAAGTGTCACTTCTGTTTTATTGATTTAAACCAACAAAATTATCTAAATTAGTAATATATTTTTGACCTCTTCATTTCTACCAATGTATGTTATTTAATAAGAAATCTCAGTATGATACCCAGTTGAAAATCACACTTCTGAATTATTAGCTGAATTTTATTAGTTGATTGATTATAGGAAAATTAAAAAGTTCATTAAATTATTATTAATTTGCTCAGGTACTTAATATAACTGTTATGAATATGTTTGTATGTATTCAGCTTTTTGTCTGGGTAGATGTTGACTGTAGAAATAATATTCTTGATGATGATGATGATACATGTTTCTGTTATTTTGTGCTGTTTAGACCCTCTATAAAACACAGGTTAGGGAACTTAAGGAGGAATGTGAAGAAAAGACCAAACTTGGTAAAGAGTTACAACAGAAGAAGCAGGAATTACAGGATGAAAGGTAAGGACAGGACCCTGTCTCTCCCGTTGGGAGCCGCATGCTCTGTGGCTAGAACAGTGCCTGCTGCCCTCCAAAGAGAAACGTGCTGATAAGGCAGATTAGACAAAAACTGTGACTTCCCAGGGAAAATCGAGCACTAAGATGACGTGTCTCTGATCGGTAGGGACTCCTTGGCTGCCCAGCTGGAGATCACCCTGACAAAGGCAGACTCGGAGCAACTGGCACGCTCCATTGCTGAGGAGCAGTATTCTGATCTAGAGAAGGAGAAGATCATGAAGGAGCTGGAGATCAAGGAAATGATGGCAAGGCACAAGCAGGAACTCAGTGAGAAGGACGCCACGATTGCATCTGTGAGTAACACTCAGTTCTAGTTGTAGTGTAACCGAATTACTGTATCCTGAGTCCTGCTTAGGAGCACTAGGGGAATAACAGACCTCAGTGAAGAGTTGTGCATGTTGGCTACAAGATTTTTACTGTGCGGAGTATAGATTTAGAATGGAAATTTCCAGTAAATTGTAAATATTCATATCTATTTAGAGAAAGTTCACATTAAGATAAATACGCTAGAGAGATTCACGTACAGCACTCAGAGCAATGTAAATGTTTGTAATAGCAAAAATGCAAAATTATCAATAGATGATGGGTGAAATGTGGTGGAAGATAGAACTACTCTATCAGTTAAAAGGAATTAATTAGGTCTTTATATCAACAACTTAATATCAACTGAAAGCAGTTACAGAAAGATAAATACAGCATGGTGCTGTTTATGGACCATGTAAAATCACATAAAACTCCACTATATATTGTTTCATGTGTATGTAATAAAAGCATACAATTATGAATGAGAAGAATAGACACATAATTCACAGTGAAAATTCCTTCAGGAAGGAAGAATAAAAATAGAATTTGGAGAGGATACAAAGGATATCAACTTTTTTTAGAATAATTTCATTTCTGTTTTAAAAATAATGTTCTGAAAGGAATACTGCAGTTTTAAATTTTGTTTATTCTGCATGATGGAATGCAGAACTTTGTTATAGTGTTTGCTTTTTCTTTAGTTTATTAAATGTTTTTCTCATCGAAAATACTGCTGAGGAGCCCTGGCCGGGAGTCTCAGTGGGCAGAGTGCTGTCCCGGCGTGTTGAGGTTGTGGGTTCTGTCCCAGCCAGGGCACAGAGGGGAAGTGACCAGTAGGAGAACAGCTAAGTGGAATAAAAGTAGAACCACACCTTGGTGCTTCTCTCTTCCCCTCTCTCCCTCCCTCTTTTTTTCTCTCTCTGAAATCAACGGAAAATATTTTTTTAAGTATTGCTAAGGATATTTGCAAGAAGGGCGATTTTTTGGCTCTGGGTTGCACATGAAGTCTATTATGGTTAGCAAAATTTTCTTTAGGAGTGAAGTTCGGTAGATATACTTATAGATATACTAAAAGCAAGAGTTTTAGCATCATTCCAGGATATCTTCATTTTGAATTATTGCTTTATAACTTAAATTTGGGATATGATATTTATTTCACTTTCATTTCTTAGCTTGAAGAAACTAATAGAACACTAACTAGTGATGTTGCCAATCTTGCAAATGAGAAAGAAGAATTAAATAACAAATTGAAAGATGCCCAAGAACGTACGTATTAACAAAGAATATTTATTTGAAATATACCGAATGGTTGTCAGTGGCTGGTACCGACAGCATGGTTTCGTTTTTCGGGTTTCAGAACTCTCGAGGCTGAAGGAGGAGGAGATGAGCGCAGCGGCTATCAAAGCGCAATTTGAGAAGCAGCTGCTAACGGAGAGAACTCTCAAGACTCAGGTGTGTGCAATGCACTGTCCGTTACAGTTTACTCCTGGCATTGCAGACTGGCAGCAGCAGTCGTTGACTGTATCAGTATTCATGAACAGTCACAATTATCTGATTTTCACCAATTTGATTAATATTGTCCAGTTCAATATATTAAAGTTTTTTCTAATTTTTCCACATGGAATCACATTCTCTCCTAATTTTTTATTGTAATCTGATCAGTTTTCCTGCTTTTTAAGAAACTAGAGGGAATGACCATTTCCTGACAACTTGAGAAATGGTCGGTCTGGAAAGGGACCAGTGGTTGACCGTCCCTCTGCCCCTTCTCGTGGTGTGGACACAGCACCGGTGCTCGTGAGTCCCGGATGGTCCACTCTGTGCTGGGGCCTGTAGTTTATTAACATGGTGCCTCTGCAGAATTCTCTTCAGGATAAAAGAAGACGCACCAAGTTAAAGTTTCTCATGGAACTACAAAGTGGTAGAAAGTGACGTCACATCAAACCTGTGAACACTTTAAATGATGGTTCTCAAAGCACATGCGTGAACAACTGATAAGCATATAGACTGGGGAAAAATAGTGAGTAGTGAGAGGAGGTGTGCCCCTTAATGTGTAAAGGGGTGTCCTTGTGGCCCTGTGCATAGGGAAGGAGATGAGTAGGGTTGTTTAACTTGCTGTTGGTGAGTTGCTAAGAAACCAACATAATGTATTTTGTTTGTTTATATATTTGTGTTTCTGTTTTAAGGCTGTGAATAAGCTGGCTGAGATCATGAATCGGAAAGAGCCTGTCAAGCGTGGCAGCGACACGGATGTGCGAAGGAAGGAGAAGGAGAACCGGAAGCTGCACATGGAGCTGAAGTCGGAGCGTGAGAAGCTGACCCAGCAGATGATCAAGTATCAGAAGGAGCTGAATGAAATGCAGGCTGTAAGATACTCTCTTACTCTAGACTGAAGACTGCTTTTAAGAAGTAGAGTTATTTTCTTGTCTGTCTCTATTTTATTGGTTAAAGAACATTTCTATTACTTAATAATTATTGAACCTCATAAGAAGCAAAATTATGAGATGTATGGCATCCAGTTAATTTAATATGATTTAATTCCTCATAGCAAATAGCTGAAGAGAGCCAGATCCGCATTGAACTGCAGATGACACTGGACAGTAAGGACAGCGACATTGAGCAGCTGCGGTCACAGCTGCAGGCCTTACACATGGGCATGGACAGTTCCAGCATCGGCAGTGGACCCGGGGATGTGGAGGCAGACGATGGGTTTCCAGGTACAAACTTGTCTTCAGCCCTTGCGTTTCTTTTCATTAAACGTCTTTTGTCTTAATTATAGCCCTGTTGATTGTTTTAAGCCCTGTGACTGACTTCATTCTTGAGGAAAAGTGTTTGCCATTTTTTTAAGGGAAAAACTTACTCCTTGGAGTGGGGATTCGAAGAACAGTTTAAACTTAACTTTACTAAGTGATTTCTAACAAAATTTTTTGTTAAAAAATGCAAAAGGAAATTTCACATAGTTGAAATTAGCTCATTATATATATATTATAGGTAGCTCTCATTTTAAGCTTTTATTACTTTCTCTTAACTCTTTTCTGCATTCTTACTTTTTTTTTTTTACGTTGGGTGTTTAGTTCATATCACTCAGTCCCACACAATGGAGTCCATGTCATTCACCTTCCAGCGTTCCTCTACCTCTCTCAATATTGCCACTAAGCCCTCCAGCTCTCACATGCTTCTTGACTCTGATTCTGACTCAGAAGAAGACTCTGTGCCTTACTTACCTAACTCGTCGGAACCTGATGACACAGGTGATAGCCTGAACGTCTTTCACCTTTGACCTTTTTCTCATTGCCCTTAATTTCATTCCTTGTGACAAACTTGTAGCAGTAAGTAATACTAACTCTAACGAGTTGCTCTGGTCTCAGCTACAAAGAGACTGCTGCTGCATGAACAGAGTTTGCAGGGCATTTGCACATGGCATTGCTGTTCAGTTGATGGCTTTATTTGGCAGCTTACGGGAAGTGAGGCGATACTTGGTGTCACCTGAGGGCATATGCTTTCACTGCCTGTGTCATCTATTTTCAGCCGAGAAGAAACTCTTTCTGGAGTTTGTATCAGGAGTGACAGTACAGGGAAAGCACATAGACCATTTTAGAGGCCGTGTTTGGGTCTTCACTGAGTGCTTACGGAGGCAACATTTTGCTAGACCTTAAAAGAGAGGACAAGACAATTTGACCTGATCCTTGCCCTTATAAGTTACGATGGCAGATAGAAAATACATAAAATTATGTTTAACACAAAGTTAGTATAAGTCTAAAAACATTTAATGTAAACACCACAGGGAATTAGTTATGACCATTGAATGTAAGATAAAATTTAGTCTCTTATTAATTGAATTCAAAGTAAAATAACTATAGTTTACTTACATTGTCACCACATTTCTCACATATATATCAGTATAAAATATAAACAATAGTGATTGTATTGAAGTTGTTCTAGAGCTTTGCAATAAAATGATTTCAGTCTTCTGTATATTGTTAGGGGTCATCTGATTTGGTCCCTTAAAATGGTGTAGGGTCATCTCCTGACAGTTAAGCATGTCGGCTGTCTTAATGACAGCATTTCTGTTCAGATAGTTTGGAAGGTTGTTGTAAGAGAGTATGGAGGTCTGCAGTCAGAGACTTGTCCCTGAGGGGCCTTTCTGTGAGGCGGTAAGGATTAAAGAAAGTTTATGGGAAGCGTCCAGCATCATTCAGACATGTGGTAGTCGCTAAACTAGTGCAAATTCTGAGAATTCAGTTTCCTTTACTGGAGTTCTATTGCTTTTGATGTTTCGGAATTTAGAAATCTTTTGGTCATATTGCTGTTCATCAATCAAATTTGATCTGTAGTTCACACAATTTTATTTTATTATACCCAGTCTAAAAGTTCATTTTCTCTGAGCATGTAATTACTCACTTTAAAGTTTATCTTTTTGAAGGAAAAATGCAGTATATCTCTGGTCAGGCCCCCTTTCAGAGGAAGGTTGAAGGTTCTCATGTGTGTGTTAGCGAATAGAGAGGTGCTTCTCTCTTCTGCAGCTTTCCTGCTGGACTTGACAAGTGCATGAGTTTAATCGGGGCATTTGACTTTATAAACTGTAGAATATATATTTCCAAAGTGATATAATCTGAATTTTGTTTTGCAGTGCGAAAATTGCTTATGCTGACTCTGCATTATATTATATCCTAGATAATGCACAGTGGTACATTTTGAAGGGCATAATGATTGGTTTTGTGACTTTCATATTAAAATTTTACTAAATTTCTCATTTTCTTAGGAGAATTGTTACATTTATCCTCGTATCTTGTGTTTAATTATAGAATCAAGACTAGAAGGGTGGCTTTCAATGCCCGCGAGAAACAACACAAAGAAGTTTGGATGGGTCAGGAAGGTAACTGAGGCTTTGTCTCTGGCTCTCCCGCCTCACTTTTGGTTGGTTTAGCTACAGCCCTGCCACTTGTGTGTAAGATAATGTGTAACTACAGTAATACACCTAGAACATGAGACGCACAACGTGTTTGCACTTTCTGATTTGGAATGACATGATTTTATATATCTTTGCAAAAAGAAATGATCATTAATGTATCATTAATAATGAAACAGGGCTGGTGTTAGAAAAATGGAAGCCTGTGGATCTGGAGCTTTTGCTTTTTCGGTCATAAAACAACTCTGGATATGACCGAAAGACCCATTGATTTATTTTTTTTCCTCTGTTACCACGATTTTTGATGTTATTGCATCCATTTTTGAAGTGTTAGTTCATTCGGGCTGCTATAACAAACACCACAGGCTGGGCAGCTCTGAACAGCATTCTGGAGGCGGGGAATCCAGCATGGGGCAGGCCTGGGTCCTGGGGAAGGCCCCCTTCTGCCTGCGGTCAACTCCTGCTGCACCCTCAGTGGTGGAAGGGGCTTGGAGTCTCTAGAACACCTGCCATAGGACCATCAGTCCTGTTCACTTTCCAAAGACCCTTCCTCCTGTCCTCCCATTAGGTGTTAGGATTGAATGGACGAATTTGGGGGAAATGTTAACACTCAAACCATAGCAATAGGTTTCCTGTGCTATTAGATCTCGAAGCTAAATCAGTCCAAAAAATACTTGAATTCATTTTTAATTTGCTTATTGAAATTATATACAAACAAAATGTTTTATTATTTTAAGGGAGACTTTTCTAAGGGTATATTAAGAACTTTTTAATTATTTAACTAAGGTATTTTATATGATTTTTATTGCTAATAGAGAATCATCAAAGGAGATAAATAGAAGATCTAACAATCATTGTTTAATTCCTGTCCTTCCTCTTTTTAACAGTATGTGATTGTGAGCAGTAAGAAGATTCTTTTCTATGACAGTGAACAAGATAAAGAACAATCTAACCCTTACATGGTTCTGGACATTGAGTAAGTGTTTTTACTAGAATATTTAGGAACTTCATTTTGTAACATATAAGAGAGTAACATGACAGTTTTTGTTAAGTTAGTGCAATGTAGTCGTCATGTGCTGTATTTGCTCACATAATATAGCTCCCTCTGTACTATGTAGTGTTATACTTGCTTCATACAGATGACAGTCTGGGATATACAGTTAGCTAAACCATCTGTATTTATGGGTCTTCACTCTGTTGTTTTCTGAAACTAATTAGAAAAATTTCTGACTTATTGAAAATTTCTCCAGATCTTCAAGTATTGATATAATACAGCAAGGCAGTCTCTGACCTTCTAACATGGGTCAAAGTAGTCAGCTTTAATTTCTGATGACTAGAGGATACCTAATGTAATTTGATCTTTTGGTAATATTTTATTCCTTTATTAAAAATCTCTTACAGCAAGTTGTTTCATGTCCGACCAGTCACCCAGACAGATGTGTACAGAGCAGACGCTAAAGAGATTCCAAGGATATTCCAGGTAAATATAGTTTTGTTTTGCATTGTTGTTGTTCTTTCTTTCACCTTTAGAGATTCTGAGAGTGACGTGACTTATCAGATTTTTCTATTCTGGGCCATCTCCAGATTACCTTTCACTATTAGTCCCAGTTAAAAGTGGTTCACTCCTTTGTGACTGGCATGCCTGTTCTGTTTGGATGCTACTTTATTCCTCTCCCCTTTACATTTTAAAGTCTGTAGTGTATGTTTCATGTTTCTGGTCTTTGCTATCCTTTTGTTCAAGGTTCTTATGACATTTTTAAAGCATAAACTTTCTTTTGTTTTTGGTTTTATGCTCAATTCTCCAGGAAGTTTAAAAAGTTGCTTGCGAATTTCAGTTTGTACTTAGTAGCCATTTACTTCTAGTGTAAGGTGAAGCCAATTTTTTCTCTTTACTGCTTTTGTTTTAAAACTAGTCTAGCCCTGCCCAGTTGGCTCAGTGGTAGAGTGTCGGCCTGGCTTGTAGAAGTCCCGGGTTTGATTTCCGGTCAGGGTACACAGGAGAAGCGCCCATCTGCTTCTCCACCCTTCCCCCTCTCCTTTCTTTCTATCTCTCTCTTCCCCTCCCGAAGCCAAGGCTCCATTGGAGCAAAGTTGGCCAAGGCGCTAAGGATGGCTCTGTGGCCTCAACTTCAGGCACTAGAATAGCTCTGGCTGCAATGAAGCAACACCCCAGATGGGCAGAGCATCACCCCCCGGTGGGCATGCCAGCTGGATCCCGGTCGGGCACATGTGGGAGTCTCTCTCTGCCTTCCCACTTCTCAGTTCAGAAAAATAAATAAATAAATAAATAACATTAGTCTAGCTAACAGTTTATTGAGTTCCTTCTATGTCACTGGTTCTTAACCTTTCTTGAGGTACCGAACCCACCGGTTTCATATGCACATTCACCGAACCCTTCTTTAGTGATAAATAAAATATGATTCTTTTTCCAAATTCAAGACATAGGTATGTGTTTTTTTACTGGTGCACAAAATGAGCCGTGCATGAACATCACCTTGCTCAAAGAACAAAACCAACAAAGTCCATGAACTCACAACAAATTACGGTATTACTTTATTCTGGCCTCCGCGGCAGAGGCTTCTCCGAACCTCTGAGACCGACTCTTCGAACCCCTAGGGTTCGATAGAACCCAGGTTAAGAACCACTGTTCTATGTAGAAGCCATTATGCTTGGTGGATGATGGGGGGATTATTTTCTGGTGCTCATCATGTTTATTTGGAGTATATTGTACATCCTTTTATATTTTCCTTTCTTCCTCAACTCTCCGAACACAGATCTTTTCAATTATAGCTGTGTTTGCAGTTGTCACAGTTGTCTCTTTTTGAGAATCATAAAGCATCAAGTCATATAATTGACACATCTCTTCTGGTGATTATTTTGAATATTCCCTCCCAGAAAACCTTTCTAACACCCATCAAATGCAAATTTACTTTTGCTAGCCAATTCTGATCAAACAGCTGAAACATAGTAAGATATCATGGAGAAAAAAGTAGGCACCATTTGAACAGGATTGATTTCTTTTGAAATGAACCAAAGTGACTGTATAATGACTTTTCTCAGAAACTCTTCATGAGACAGAATCTACTAATGTTTGAGCATCAGGTGCGCGTTCTTCTTATTGAATAATTTGGGTTAATTTTAATTTTATTTCTACTGTATGAAGTGTCACTATATAAAGAATAATGTATGTTTAGCGATCACTCGTTGTTCTCTTTGTGCTTCTAGATCCTGTATGCCAACGAAGGAGAAAGTAAGAAGGAGCAAGAGTTCCCAGTGGAGCTGGTGGGAGAGAAGTCAAACTACATTTGCCACAAGGGGCACGAGTTCATCCCTACTCTCTATCACTTCCCAACCCACTGCGAGGCTTGCATGAAGCCGCTATGGCACATGTTCAAGCCACCCCCTGCTCTAGAGTGCCGTCGCTGCCACATTAAGTGTCACAAAGACCACATGGACAAAAAGGAGGAGATCATAGCACCGTGCAAAGGTAAGGAGCAAAGGACTTGCTCTAGCAATATTATTTGTGTTCATATCATTTTAAATACATTTTTTTCAAACTTTTTTTTATAGTATATTATGATATTTCCACGGCAAAGAATCTGTTGATATTAGCCAATTCAACGGAAGAGCAGCAGAAGTGGGTGAGTCGGTTGGTGAAAAAGATTCCTAAAAAGCCTCCAGCGCCAGACCCCTTTGCACGGTCATCTCCTCGAACTTCCATGAAGATTCAGCAAAACCAGTCTATTAGACGGCCAAGTCGACAGCTTGCCCCAAATAAGCCAAGGTAATAACTAGAAATGTGCTCAAGAATAAAGTGTGTTTTAGAAATATTTTGCTATTAAGATTCAGACTATAAATGTTTCTAATTCCAGTTTTCCTTGCATTGATATTTTAATGAATTATGGAATACCAAATGTTTGAAACTATTTAAACGTGCATTTCTGATTCATTGATTTAGGTCAGTGGTAGTCAACCTGGTCCCTACCACCCACTAGTGGGAGTTCCAGTTTTCATGGTGGGCGGTAGTAAGTTGTTTTATAAATATTTATTCTACCAAACTTAGCAAAAATCTGACATAAAGTACTTGGTAAGTAATTATTATTATATGCTTTAACTTGCTATAACTCTGCTTTATACATTTTATAAAGTAAAGTTACTTCCCTACTTTATAAATCACCATTACTGTGGAACCGGTGGGTGGTTAGAAAATTTTACTACTAACAGAGATACAAAAGTGGGCGGTAGGAGCCTGACCAGGCAGTGGCGCAGTGGATAGAGTCTCAGACTGGGATGTGGGAGACCCGGGTTTGAGACCCCGAGGTCGCCAGCTTGAGGGTGGGCCCATCTGGCTTGAGCAAAAGCTCATCAGCTTGGACCCAAGGTCGCTGGCTCCAGCAAGGGGTTGCTCGGTCTGCTGAAGGCCCGCGGTCAAGGCACATATGAAAAAGCAATCAATGAACAACTATGGTGTTGTAAGGGCAACGAGAAACTGGTGATTGATGCTTCTCACCTCTCTCCATTCCTGTCTGTCCCTATCTATCCCTCTCTCTGACTCTCTCTCTCTGTCCTTGGGGAAAAAAAAATTAAAAATAAAATAAAATAAAAAAAAGTGGGCAGTAGATATAAAATGGTTGACTACCCCTGATTTAGGTTAGTATAAATTTATTTACCAAATCAACACACATATTAAATTCAACCAAAAATCTATAAAGGGCTCGTTTTGTCATGTTTGCATGCATGATCATAATATGTTAAGGTTGTATAAGCACATTGACTAACTTAGTGATTGAGTTGACAGGCTGTACACACAGACCTCTGAGGGCCAGGTACACACATTGTGCTAATATTGCAAACCACTTAAACCTCTTTTATGTTAGTGATTTTGGAGGCAGGATTGAAATCTTAATTCTTAATTCAAATTTCTAAGTTTAAAATAATTTGTCTTTGATTTAAAGAGCAATATAGATCAGCTTTAAAAATGCAGATATTAACTAATGGTAGAGTAGGCATTCCTTGTAGCTGAAGTGGGCTTGGGAAGATGAAAGTAAGTTCAGAGAGGATCATTAATGCACAAAACATTTTTGGGAACCGTTTTTGTATGGCCACCTTATAGTAACATAGTTCTTCATTCAGAATAGCCATTTACTAGATTCTGTGGCACTTATAAATATTGCTGTTTCTTAAAATGAACATGAAGATTTGATTAGCTAGCAGGTATATACTTATATCAGGAACCTAATTTCAGGTGTCCCTTTTGTTCCTTAACACAGGACCTGCAGGAAATGAGTAATGGTGTGCACTGGCTGTATTGTCAGCAATCTTTTCATTCTAACCACAAACATCTTACATGAATTTTTCTTGAAACTAATAGCTCAAGGAAGTAATTTAGAATGACAAGGTAGGATTGGTGTTTCAGCAGTGAGAATGTTGAATTTTTGTGTGAGGTATGCTAAAAAATATTACAGAAGTAGTGATTATATTATAGTAATTAAGCTGAAGAAACTTACACATTCAGAGATGTTGAAGGTCAGTCCATCCAAGAATTATTATATTTCTAGTACGAACGTAATAGAACTAGTAACGCATACGTGCTTTACAATATGTAGCGCTTCACCGCTTCTGAAGTGTTTCCGTATCTGTTGTTCTGTCATTTAACCCAGTGTATTTTCCTATTTGATCTTTAAACTCCTCCTGAGGAGCGGGTTTGCTGTTATCTCTGTTTTGTATTCAGACTCTAGAAGGGCAAATAATTCATTTAGTTTCAGGATTATAAGAACTCGAGTCTTTTTGATATATTTTATTCTTTTGTCTTGTGTGACAAGTTATGCTTCATCACATATGATGATAACACATAGAATTAGTTTATGAAGCAGTTTTCAGGAAAAGTGAGGTGTAGAGTCAGTTAGTAACTGTTCCAGGTTCACTGACTTCCCCCTCCTCCCTTCCTCCCAGTTCAGCATCATGGTCTATTTGAAAGCACATTTACTTTTGATTTTTGTTACTTTTTGTTTTGTTTTAGTTCTGGCACTGCCCTTCGAATCATTCTTCATTGATTTTTAAATACATTTTGCAAAGCAACAGTAAGTAATAGGGATTTATTTCTCTCACAACTATGCATGTAGATAAAACTAATAGCAAAACTGACTAAAATGTATAGAGTATTTTTGTGAAATTTTTTAATCTAATATACTCTGAAATTTTAAATGTAAAGATGGGCACATTTAAAATATCACGCTGTATTTTATTTTGCCTCTGCAACAATATTTCCATTGTTTTTAACATCCATGCCTCCATTGCTTCATTAACTCATAGACTTGTTTTTGTGTCTCACATGAGTCCCATACAGTTTGCACTCAGGATGTCCCATTTTAAGAGTAGCACACATTGGAGGGTGTACAGAAGAGAGTAACTATGGTACGGGTGGGTTGTTTGGAAGTGTTACACAGGTAGCAAATGAAGAAACTAAGAATATTTAGTCTTCTGAAGAAATTATCTGAAAGGATGGGACATTGTAAGTAGCAATGAAGATTTAAAGTATAAAGTACCTCCCTTAGAAGATGTATTAGAACAAGAACCAGGCAGAGAGGCATGTTTCCAACCCAGCGAGGGCAAACTATAGGCAGTCGGAAGTTCCCTGGGAAGAGCTGGCTCACTCTGGACGAGTGAGTGGCCTGTCCCCATAGGTTTTACTGATTGAGGTGACCGTGTGGCAGCACTGGAAGGGCAGGGCTCCTCAGTGTCGTGCGCGAGCAGTCTGACATCAAGCAGCGTGGCTCCAGGGGGGAGTCAGATAGTGAACAGGTGGCCTTTAGTAGTTTGCTGATTTATAACACACTCCTAGAGAAAGGTGGGTAGAGCCATTAAAAGTCATCCAAGAAAACTTGGGAACAGAATTTCTGCTGTATATCAGCAGTCATTTAATATTTAGCTCTTTATTATTATTATTTTTTTATTAAAGTGAGAGGTGGGGAGGCAGGGAGGCAAAGAGACAGACTCCTGCATGCGGCCCAACTGGGATCCACTGGTAGGCCTGCTACAGGGCGATGCTTTGCCCATCTGGGGACACTGCTCCATTATGTGGCAACTGAGCTATTGCAGCACCTGAGGTGAGGCTATGGAGCCATCCTCAGCGCCCAGGATCAACTTGCTCAAACCATTAGAGCCATGGCTGAGGGAGGAGAAGGGGAGAGAGGGAGAGGTGGAGAAGCAGACGGTTGCTTCTCCTGTGTGCCCTGACTGGGAATCGAACCTGAGACTTGTATATGCTGGACCGATGCTCTACCGCTGAACCAAGTGGCCAGGTCAATATCTTTATTTGAGTTTATTTAATACTAGTCTTAGCACTAGTCAGTCTAGCTTTAGCTCAATATAACAACTAATTCACTTGATTCCTTTTTTTAAAACAAAGGTTTGGCTTTGTACACACATGCACAGTTGATATATACCCGTAAATATACCTAATCTTTTTTTAAAACTTTCCTTCAGTGTCTGTTTTGTTAGCAACTGCACCATTGCATTTTTCCCTTTGGCTTGTGGCTTTCCTGGTTCTGAGTCTCCTGTTACCTCTCTTTGCAGCACTGCCCTTTTTCTGTGGTGAATTATTTTAAAGTAATAGTTAAATAAGTGTTAGCTACTATTAACATTTTTGAGGGCATATTATATGTCAGGTCTTTTTTAACTGTCCTAATTTATCCTCAAGACTGCTGGGTGATTCAGCTCCTCATTCCCCCATGTGACGGGTGGGGAGACTGAGGCACAGAAACCCCGTGTGTGCCCTGGGTTGCCCCCAGGCAGTGGCAGAGCCGTGAGCTCAGACCCACATCTGGTTCCAGCTCCCACAGGCTCACCGGTCACGTCAGCTCCATTGCCTTGGTCACACGAGGAGAAATGAATGTCAAGCTTATAAAATGCATAGAAATGCTATTCCAGAGAAGTGTCTTCTTAGTAATTTTAAATTAAAATACTGTTTTGGAAAATTAGGAAATGTGTGAATAAAATGCTGACTTTTGATGAAGACAGTTTGTAAAGATACTAATTTGTCCCAATACCAGATACAAAATACTAGTCTCAGCCGAGGGCCACTTCTCCTTAACTATTTTTATTTTAAAGATCTGTTTTAAATGTAATATTTAAGCCATGCAGAAAAGTATAAAGCAAGAGTGCAAAATATTCTCATTTACCAAGTTTAAAAAGGCATTGCCAACACAGTTTAAACTAGGAATGGAGAGAGCTGTTAGTTGCCATCATGTTATTCTTTTTTATTTCTAAATATTATAAAATTAACAAAATAATTATTTGGGGAAAACTAATGAGGGTATATACAAGTTGAAGTGTCAGAAAAATCCATAAATGATAAAGTATATAGCTGATCATGGATTGGAGAGGAACTTTCTAAGAATAAAAACAAAGGAAAGAAATAAAGTCAAAGATTGGCTACCCAAAAATTAAAGCCTTGAAAAGTTTAAAAACACCACATATTTGCAATATAGTATCTTCATTTGTCGAGTTCTCAAAGAAAGTATAGTATTAAAAAAAAGGAGGTTGCCCCTTCCCAGTATAAAAATTAGAAACATGCAAGGATTGCCATAAATATGAAAAAATAACCAACCTATTAAGAAATAAATTAAAATTATAATTATAATGTTAAAATCATTTTCACTTGCCAAACTGGTACGGGTTAAGAAACTTAGTATTGGCAAGCTGTAAAGAATGGGCACTCTCGTGCCCTGCTAGAACTCAGCGTTAAATGTGCCTTTTCGGAAGCTATCCTTGCAGTAATTTCACAGACCTGAAGTGCTTGATTAATTAAATGGAGGAGATAGACAGTTGAACAGATACTGTTTAAAATGTTGTTTATAATAGATTAATGTGAATGAGTGTTGGGGGGGGGGGCAAAGGAAAAGCGTGGAGAATTCTGCCTGAAGGCATCAAGATGTGTCAGAAAATGCGGAGTGTGAGGAATTTTCTGGGAAGAGCCACTTCCAGGCGAGTGTGATGTGTAGGACTGGCTGTGGAATTAACTGGTGTGTGTGTGTCCTGCTGGGTTAGGCTGGGGAGAGGGTACTGAATGGAGTGGTTAATGGTGATGCCGGAGAGAGAGTCCTGAGCCAGATGAGAAGGACCATGTACATTGTGCTGTAGTTTTTATTTTGTTCTTCAAATGGAAGTCCTTCAACAAGACTGGTTGGTGTGTTCGGACTTGATGAGACCCTGCTCTAGGCAGCTTCAGTGGAAGAAGTTGAGCCTAACGCGTGGTGGCGCAGTGGGAGAGCGTCCACGGGAGCGCGGAGGTCGCCAGGCCATGGCCTGGGGCCTGTCTGGTCAGGGCACACACAACAGGCAAGCAGTAAACAACTACAGTGCAGCAACTGTGAGGTGATGCTTCTTGCTCCTCACCCTGTCCTTCCCTGCAAAAGCAGTAAGAAAATCTTTAAAAGTTTGTTTTAGTTGAAGTGACAAGAATTAGATGAGGGCGAGGTTTCAGGGATGCCTTGTCCTGCGCCGCCCTAGTGTCAAGACTTTTCAGTTTGAAAGGTGCACACTTCGCACGCATGTCAAAGGGTTTGCAAACATTTTGAATGCAGATTTTTCATAAAGGATGCTAAAATTGGGGTTTGGATACCCAGGAAGGCCTACTGAATTCAACCTCATGAGCAAGAGAGTCAAAACCATGGCTGAAAGTTACTTTATATGCAAGCCCAGAAAAATGAGTATATGCTATGTTGTCATGCATGTTAAGTGAATATATAATTATATCTGAGTTTGTATCTTTTCTCAGATACTGTTCTGCAGTTTTGAAATAGAGTAATTTGAGTTGGTTTGTTTCCTTTTGAATTAGGGTAATCATCCATCAACCTACTTGGCCAGTGATTCTCAGAGTAAACCATCTGCATCAGAATTTATCTCAGGGTTTTTATTTAAAATGCAAATATTTGCTCTTTTCTTCAGTTTCATTATGTTAGAATCTCCTGGATGTTCCTTGGGAATATGCATTATATCTATTCAGTAGCACTGGGAAAATCGTGTATACTAAAATTTTAGGGACCAGAGAGTGATCACAAATGAGATGCTAGGGACCAGATGAGTTTCTTGACACACGCTAATTCATGAACACATTTATAATCCATGAGAAAGTTCTTTCTATTTTTTAAAAATAGAGATGTTTGCCATATTAAATTATTGGATTGAATTGGATTGGAAAGAAAAGACCTGATATACTTCTGCTATAAGTCCATTTTATTTAGCCAAGATAAGTTGCTAACACTGTTTATATACCTGTGGCTTTTCCCTCACCTATAGTTTCTCATGGAATATATAACTGGGTGACTCTTTGAGCAAGTAGGGTCCTCCTGGAATGGAGAAAGCCATGTTTTGGGGGTTTTTTTCAAGGTTTTATTTATATTTTTAGAGAGAGAGAGAAAGGTGGGGGAGCGGGAAGCATCATAGTTGTTGCTTCTCGTATGTGCCTTGACCGGGCAAGTCTGGGATTTCGAACCGGGTGGACACTTTATCCACTGCGCCACCACAGGGCAAGCAAAAGCTATGTTCTTACTACTACTTCCCTTTTATACTAGGGCTTATATCACTATTCTATAAAAATGTGAGCTAACAATCTGGGCACTTTTGTGAAGGGCATGTTGAAAATGTCAAGCTTTTATAGTTCTCCAGTCAAACTCTGGACATCAGGGCGTTTGTATCTTCATCTGGGACTAATGGAGAGAGGATTGCATCTTATTCCCAAATGTTATCTTTGTCTCCAGTTGTCTGGTATTCTGGGACACACATCTGGCCAACATGATTATATTCATTTGTATATAAAGAGGAAGATTTCATTGTGTGTTTCCATCTTAATTTAATCATGTTCTTTTTCAATAGAGGGAAGGTTACCATGTTCACAGCACATTCAAAGTATGATTTCTAGATTGTACCATATTAAACTGCTGTTTCTAAAGAGTGTTAGAGTATAAATTTGCCAACCTCCCATTGCAGATTGCTTGATTTGGCATTTAAAGACTGGGATTGGTCATTTGATGATGTTGATGGTGGTGATGATGATGATGACGATGTTTTTGATTTCTGAAGAAATAAATGGGGTAAATCAAAAAGTGAAAAATGAATTATTTTAGTACTTCCCAATTAGTGCATGTGGTTTGCACTTGAATTTTCATTATTTTTGACTCGTTTTAAATTTTACTGAGTTTTTAATAGTATATATTTGAAAAGTAATTTTCAGAAAAGTTTCTAACTGAAGTTTTTATGTTTAGTATAAAAGTGAAATGCTATGTTCAGACTCTGGCTACATATTTTTCTATACAGTTGTAATTACCTAATTTTTTTATCTTAGGAATGAAACATGTAGAAATAACAAAAGGAACTGATTATGGTATTTTCTGTTCATTCCAAAGAATCCATATCAGAAGTAAAATTTACAATGCTTTCAAGTTCCTACAACTTTATTAGTTTGTGAACATAGCATGGGGTTCCTTTCTCCCTCCACTCTTCCCTCCTTGCCTCCCTCTTTCCTTCTTTCTAACTTGCAAGAATTGAAACCGTTAAAACTTTGTAAGTCTTGTAAGTGCTGTGCAGTAGTTGTTCCTGACCTTGTTTTCTTGGTGATGCTGTGAAGTATTTGCTTTTTGGAAACTGACTGTTTCTCTTGCTGAACAATGCCAGTGATATGCTGTGAGAGTTCTTTGCTTTGAGAAGATGTAAAATAGTTTGGTTAATAGCCGCCTAAGTAGATTTGAATGACAACCAAACCTTACAAGTTAAACCTTTTGCATGAAATAGATTTAACCTAAGTAAGCACGTTGCAGAACATACTTAAATTGTGTAATTTGGGGGATCTGTTTATAACCGGGGAATACCAGCATATTTTTACATATATTTACTGCAATAATGTGTGTGTTCCCAGTTTAAGGTTGTCACATAGTCAAGTAGAACCTGGTCCACGAGCTCACTGTTCTTTCACTCATGAGGCAGCTGGCAGGCAGACCCCAGGTCAGACTGTGTTCACCTGAGCTACTCAGGGACGCATGGTCTCACCCCTATTGTCAGTTAACTGTGTTAAAACTGCGTGTTGTGTTTGTAGCCAATATAGGAAAATACAGGAAAGAATATAATTGCATGTACCTAAAAATAAGAAAAGTAACACAGTAAATACATTTTATGCATGATTTAGGTGTTAAAAGTATAGTTGGAAAACTATATAGTTCGATGATGTATCTGCAGTGCCTTTTCAAAGAATTTTAGTAATCTCTTAAAATTATTTCATTGTCTCAACTAACTATATTTTTCCTTTCTTTCCAGCTAACTGCCTTCTATGAATGCAGTCATTATTCAAGGTGGTCATATTCTTCCAGTTAAAACAAGACTGAAATGTGATGGCCCAAAGTTTATTAAAAAGCTATATTTTCCTGAGAGACTGATATATACACACATACACATACACATATATAGTCCCTTTATTTCTGCAACATAAATTATAAATCTTAGATTTTTCTGGGCTCTTTGGAGCAACAGATTGAACCAACAGTGATTGGTTAATATAGTAAGAACATATGCAACTCTTCCAAACTTGTTCCATAAAGTTCTCTTGACAGTCACTCACACTACATTGCACAAAAGGCTTGAGAAGCATTAAAGGAGTCATCTTTTCAGCTTCAACAGAAAGATTTCACCAGCATGTTTACCAGAAGAATCTGGGAATGGATTTCACTACAGTGACCTAGACTGCATCTTTAAGAAGTGACCATTATACTGCATGCGTGTATGTATATGTGTGTGTATACATATATGTAGTACACCACATATATAGTACTGTAATACTGCAAGAGGGTTTTTTAAACTTCCCACTTTATTTTTTATACTCAGATATCATTACCACAGTAGCAACTATGCACTTGTAGAGAGCCATAACATTGGGTGTGTCACTCGTTATGTATACCTGATGGAGCTGCATGCTCATGTTACTGTAGAGTTTGACCTTTGTTATATCAGTTTCCTAATGCTTCATGATAGGCAACCTGACCCCTTGTGAATGCCTTAATTTAATTTTTTTCTAAGTCTTAGCCCTTTTCTGTATTAAAAAAAAAGAAAACAACAAAAAAACTAGTGTTTACCAGCTCTTAGGATGCAAATTTGCTTTGCAGAAGAAAATAGTGCACTATTTTTACACACCATAGCTATCAATGTCAGCCTCTTTTGATTGTATAACAGAATTATTTTAAGTATTGGTGATAGAAACAATAATGGATAGTATTAGAACTAATATATCTATTATGTATATCTATTCCTCATCCAGCCCTTTTCACAGACCTCAGTATTAGTGTTGACTAGGAAATGTTTTCTCTGCTCGGAATTTGCTGGTTAGGGACATTTGTGACTATTTTTACATTTCACGCTCAACATTCAAAAGTTATCTCAAGTATAAAGAAAACTAAAACGTACTCTAGATATATTTTAAATATTTAAATGTGATCCCTTAAACACACAGTTGTGCATGGCAATATTTCAGTATTGGGGTGTAAAGAACTGGTGACTGGGCAGAAGCAGCCTCAGAGGCACTTCCCTGCTTGTTACTTGTTAGTGCTGTTGGAGTTACAGTGTCTGCAAGCACCCATCTGCTGTACTTCTCATTGTCCCACAGAGCTGTCTGTTTGGTACTGCAATAGTTTGCATCAGTGATAAACATCCTGTAGAAAATGATGTAGTCTTTTTATCAGTCTGCACACACACAACATGCACAGTTCGGTGTGATACTGAAATACATCATCTAATGTTTCAATGAAGGAACTAAGACATTTTTCATTGATTCTCTCTGGGGTCAGTGTGGAGATGTTGGAAGAGTCAGGTCCCCAATAGAGATGCTATTGTGGAAACTGAAGAGTGGCCTTTGGCCCACCGATGTCCTGGAACTGCCTCGCGTCCCTCCCCTGGTGTCCAGTCCGCATGCCCGTGCCATCTGTGCGGGCACTGGACGCGTGTGCGCAGGTCCAGTCCCTGGCAGGTGCATTCTGCAGCTCTGGTTTGGGGCACAGATTTTTTTTTTAAGATTTAAAAATGAGAAATATATAAAATTTATATAGAATAAATATTTCCATTCATTAAACTTGTTAAAAGGAGACTGAATTAATATTTTATATAAAGATTTTGTTACACTATGGGAGGCTCTATCATATTATTCTGAATTGGAGAGTATATATATATATATTTTTAATAAACTATTAAGGTGAAATAATTTGAAGTTTACACATGAGTAATTGAGATATTTGAGTTAAAATGGCAGAAGTTTAAAGTTTGCTGTGTATAGTAGAGACTATGGAGAATCATGGTGTGGCGCAGCTGCACAGGGAAGATCATGTGACTTTGGGGGGGAGACATTCTAAGGGGTAAAAATAAAATCTCTCCCATGGAGATTCTTCTTCACATTATATGGTTTGATGTAAGGGTTATAAGATTATTTGTTCAGCTGATGGAAATGTGCTTGATAAAGATTCTGACCTTGGGTAAGAACTCATCTTGGACCCTGTTGCTGGTTCCCATGTACATCTATGAATGGTGCATGCACCTGTCAAGTTTTCTCTTCCCAGCACTCATTAAAAGTGATGTTGACTTGGTTTAACAACCAGATGTTGTGCCAGCTTCTCTTTTTCTTGAGGCTCCAAAGCTTCCAAGATAAATAAATATAAGAAGACCAAAAGTTGTTTGTTTCCTCACACCTGATTTCTCCTAGAGCCATAAATACCTCCTCTTGAGAACTAAGAAGTAGTGAATACTGGGATTTTCTTAGTTGGATTTTTGTACTTTTGTGGGGATAGCAGGACAGAAACAGAAGGAAAATTGGTGTATAGTGAATTTTGGAAAAGTATTTAAAAAGTGCTATCTAGAAACAAGATTTTTTTTTTAATCTGAACATTTCAAATGCTGTAGCTTTAGGGTAAGTATACCAACAAATCTAAAATATAGGCCAGTGAGGTCTCCCCGGACCAGGCGTCTGGAGAGCCTTGAGGAGAAGCGCTCTCAGTTGCCAAACCGAAGGTTAGGAAGCTATACTGCTGTCGTTCATGTGTTCTCCTAGGTTCTGGTGGTAGAGAAACGTAAGACACTATGTTGTTACCTTGTTGAAACATGCTTTAAGAAACATGTTTTTAAGAACCTGGTGAGAGCGAGTCCTCCCAAGTCTCTCCGTCTGTTGACACTCACTGCTACTGACTCACCTGCCCTTCCTGGAACAGGGCTTCAGTTTCCTGGTTGTGAAGACACCATGGCTGATCTGGAAAGCACTTTGAAGACAGGCGCTGTGAGACAGTGCTGGATATTATGCTGGGGTCCCCTTATTCCCTTCCCCCTAATAATGCATTTTGTTTGGAAGTGTAATAAGTTATGAACTGCATGGTTTAAATAATCATAAGTATTTGATTGGCTGTTCCCTTTGAACAAAAATCGTATCCCCCTGATATTTCTTTTTTTAAAAAATTTTGTTGCATCTTTGTAGTAATGTAATTGTATTTTATGCCTGCTTTTTATATTAAAAACTAAATCAATAAGACATAAGCATTTTCATACTTTTCCTGTGAAGTACGCCTGGAATGCTGCAACCTAAAATTGACGCCCCAAACTCGCCTTCCCTAAAGGATGCATATAGCCTTGGTTCCCTGACGAAGGTTACAGGCTTGGGCATCTGGCCCGCACTTTGTGCACGGAGAAATACAAAACGGAGAACTTCTGCTTGGAGTCTCCAATTTGGTTTTGGTGGGAGGGGCTTACAAACCCGGGTGGAGGGCAAAAAGAGGGGCAGAGTGCCTGTTTTATCAGAAATAGTGCATTGACAGGTGGTTTTCTAGAAGGAATTCCTTTGGTCATCGCTGGGTTCTTTTCCAGGATACTACTGGCTGGCTGTCTGGGCCAGTTATGAGTGGCTTCATCTATAAGGGGAGGCCGCTTCCTGCTTACAGGGTCGTTTGGTGAACTCCTCATCTAAGAAAATAAATTCTTAAAGAAGTTGCTTTAAACAATGATACTTTTAAAAGTATTTAAATATTTGTTGGACTAAAATCACATAGTTTGTATTTATACTGATGGTCAGATTGTAACTGCATATGAGAAAGGATTTACTTGGATTTTTAGAAAAGTGACAACTATGATTTTAAAAACTTCATAATGATTGCCTGACCTGTGGTGGCGCAGTGGATAAAGCGTCAACCTGGGAACACTGAGGTCGCCAGTTCAAAACCCTGCACTGGTCTGGTCAAGGCACATATGGGAGTTGGTGCTTCCAGCTCCCCCCCTTTCTCTCTCTCTCTCTCTCTCTCTCTCTCTCTCTCTCTCTCACTCTGTGTCTCCTCTCTAAAATAAATAAAAAGAAATTTAAAAAAAAACAATAAACTTCATAATGATTGATTTATTTTTAGAAGCCACGTTTTTCTTTCTGCTTGCCCCAGCCAGTAGTTAGTTCTAAAAGGATTAACCAGTTTGTATTTTTTAAGTGGCACTTTACATAACTGAAAACTAATCACATTAAAACACAGTTTTAAGACTCAGCAGAGTTCAAAATATGAAAGTTTATTTTACATAGGAAACAAACATCTAATAAACATCATTTACTTACTGTATATATTTATATAGGAGGATAATGCCATTCAGTTATATGGGGGAAAAGGGTTTTTAAATTTACAGAAAAGCACAGCGTACAGTAATCTTGTCATGTTCAGAACGTGGTAACTGAGAACTCAGCAATCCCCTTTACTGCATGTATTTTCAATACACAAACCTGGTTTAGGTAAGCTGTATTTTGTACCAAGTTTTAATAACGGTTAATCGTATATATGTGTCCCTTTATAAATTGGCAGCACTGTGCTAGAATCAGAACAAGAATTGCTTCATCATAGAGATTAGATCCAAAAGTACTTTTGTTAGGAATTTCTTAAAGGCATAGTATGAAGTTAAAGGACTACTTTGGTATGTGATCTCAAGCCATTTATATTTTTGCTTGCCCTGCTCTACTTGCTCTAGCCTAAGGAGGTATTATACTATATTATGATATAATAAGGCCATCCTATTATGTCTTTGTTACCATCAGACATTAGTCCCAGAAGTGAACCCTAGTAGCCGATTACAATTCTTCTGACTGAGCAAAATCCCACTCCATGCTCATTTGTGCTGTGCAGAGGACTTACTTCTTAAAAGATTCTGAAAGCTGAAAACTAGATGTAGTTAGCTCTTTGGAAAGAACTTAAAATCATGAGTTTTAAGGGTCAAAGTGACCTCAAAATGGGTTCTTGGATGATTTCCATCAATCACCAACCTCAATGCAGATGTCTGAGCCCTAACAACCTAAGGGGGAAAGGGGATGGGAAATCATTGTTACACAAGGGTTCAAATGGCTCTTTGTAATATTCTGTTGACTTCAAAGTTTCTGAAATGACTGACTAAATTTATATAAGACCTTGATTTAGCAATGAACTTTCCTTTCCTTTGGTTTAGTTATTCGAAATCCACTTTGTAAGTCACGTTTCCATCATTCAGCCTTTAGAACTGTATTCCGATAGCGAAGAACAGTAGCTGTCACCCATAGATTTAAAACCAGCATGACCACAAAACGTATAAAGACTGAAAAAGAAAAAGTATATATTATATACTGCTTTCACAATGTAAAAACCATTCTGCTCTAGAAGCCTAAATAAAGCTTCACACCTTCCCCGACAATTAAACACAGCTACAGATCATGAGAACTTGTGGACGACTTTGGTCCCATATATGGTTCCAAGTATTTCTGGAAAAAATGATCTTCCTATCATGACTACTATTGGCCACTTGGCCTGACTGTGAGTAGTGATTTATCATCTCAGTGTTTAAATTGGAGGAATCTGGTTCTGGCTAATAACAAATATAACTTTTTAAACCCTCTTTACTCATGTTTAATTCTTGAGGGTAGTGAGTGGCATCTCAGAACACGCCACGTCAGGGCAAGGTGGTATATACAGCATTCTGTTCAGGCAATTCTGTAAAACAGGCACAAACATCAAAGCATACTTTATATTGAGGTAACCACGCAAATGTGTCTTTTCAAAATGTATTTTAAAAAAGTAATGGTGACTTGAGGACCTCTCTCCTGATAAGTTTCATGAGGGTTTAAAGTATCTTTGTGGTGTAGACCACTTGTATTAGCTACACTTTCAGGAACAGCTGTCATCTTAGATACAAAACAAATCACCATGAGAACATTCGCAATCTTTCAATTTAACTTGCAATCAGTAGGTTTGTTTTGTTTCATTATGGTTTGACTCTTCTTTCCACACAGAGTTCAAGTTCTGCAGAGAAGCCTTCCCGACTCCATTCCCTTTCCCCACTTGACCCAAGTTTATGCTTTGCCAGCAACACTTTTAATCCCTGTCTGAGCTGATTGAAAGTATTTGAGTCAAAGCAACAACCTCCAGGAAGGGACCAACACACACCCCATTGTTCTGTAGCAACATCTCAAGTAATAATTAGCTTACTTTAAAGGGGTTTATGTACCAGGGACATATTTCATAGAATAGCTAACCCCATATGTTTTAATCATTTCCCAAAACCTTATATGCACAATTAGGGAGTTAAAAAACACAGCCTAAGGAATTACTCAAGTCTGTTTAGGGTAAGCCAAGGATGTCCTCCATCACAGTATCCCTTTAAAAAATGTGGACATTCGGTCAAATGATTCTGTCACTCCGTTGCTTTAAAGGCCCTCAGCTGCTCGTGGACAATTCTTTGAGGCTCTGGACCACTTTGCCACTGTGCCACCCTCCCACTCCTGCAGCCAGCCTGGTACTCCCTCTGAGGCTAGGCCTTGCCGCCTCTGCTCGGACCTTCACAGATGCTGCTTCTTGTAATGGTCTCTTCCCACCTTCTCCGGGTCTCTCTCACCTTCAGTTGACCTTCCCGACTTCCTCCAACTGGGTCAGGTTCCCATTCGGTGCTCCTGCCCCCTTTCAAAACATTTCACAGTATCTTTCAACAGCTAGTTGTGAGATTACTGCCCTTTTCCGCTAGTGAAGTGGGAATTTCACGAAAACGGAATCAACCATCCTGTGCATACTCTGCCAGGTACTACGGAAGCAGGTGCTCTGTACAAGACCCGTGACCAGGAGACCAACAGCACATCGTCTGGCCTCTAACCTGACTATCCAGGGGGTACCATGTGCACCTGCTAGACCCTAAGATATTTACAAACGAAGGAGGCAAAATGGCACAACACTTAAAAAGGAAGTGAGTGAAAAATATTTTGCTTACTTGTAAGATCACTGGTCGTCATTAATGTTGTTACTATTCTTGCTGAAAAATAAAATTTTGGGCAATAAATAGCAAATTGCTTCCCAAACATCTCCCTACCCCCAAAAGCAACTTTTGAATATCTCATTTACATATTGAGCTTCTGATAAGGTTTCATTTAAAGAAAGGTTCCTAAAATGTTTTTAAATCACGCACTCTACCCCATTGATTTTTATAAATTAAGGAAACCGAGGCCCAGGAATGGTTATGATTTTCCTAAGGGTCTAATGAGAACTGTTTAGTTTAACTCGTTTTTTCTGGTATGGCACTTGACTCAGAAAGTGGCCAATTTAAACTGACCCATGTGAACTGAGAGAGCCACATTAGACCTACAGCTCAAGGCAGGCCTTTCCTAACCCCAAACCAACCCATACAAAGCTCCCCCTTTGCCTTGCATTTTGCGTTTAGCATATATTGACAGAGTGGTTTTCTGGTCTTGTCTTCCAGCTACACTCAGCCCCTGAAAGGCAGAGACCAAATCTTAATCAAATGTCTGTTGCCAGTTTGGATAACCCAAGGGTTTCCACACAGAGGCCTGGTGAACAGCTATTGATTAAATTAGCGATTTAAATGGGATAGAAGCAGACGGAGAGAAGATTCCATCCAGTTAGGAAAGTGGCCAACTAAGAGGATTCCCAAGTCGCCTCTTATAAAGACGGTAAATAAATGGTATGTGGCAGTACCCGGCTGCAGGATGATCTGGACCAGAGTGACCACAGAAAATGAGGGTAAGCACTGAATGCACACTGCATTCATTTCTGAGTTGGGGCTGAAGTCGTTAGCCTCAGCTATCAAACTAGGCTGGGTTTAAAGCTGGTTCATTTTCCCCCCATAAAACTGTAGTTCTTTATCTTTCATTCAACAAACATGTAAGTACTTGTTAAGCACAGAATCTTGTGCAAAACAGACTGAAAGGTAGAGCATGGTCTCTGCAGTCACAAGCTCCAAAGATTCCCTAACAGAGAATTTAATCAACAATATTTAAAGGTTAAAATGCCTGCAGATAAAATTTGGGAGCTAGTAAGACACACCTCTAATTAGCAAGCCCAGAAGTCATATAAATATATCTAATCATATAGATAACATATGTATATAGGACACAATAACAAAAATTAGAGAGCTAGTAACATATCTAATTAGCAATTCCAGAAGACGTGTGTGTATATTCTAAATAACTCTGGACATAAAGGCCCCTACCAGCAACCCTAAATAAAATGGACCTGTAAGATATAGAGGAAACATGAAGAAGTAGAATTCAAATATCTACAACTACTAAACCTAATTCATGGGATAGCTCTAAATTTTGAAGTGTTTCTACCTAAATACATTTGTATTTCGGCAGTTCCTACAAGAATCCAAATACATAGTGGGAAATCTCAAGTCGAGACCAAGCTATGGCTCCGGAAACACCCTGCTGCTACCAATTATATCCGACCTGAAAAGCTGACGTTTGATTTTCATCTCCTTTAATCTGTCACACCACAAAGAGTCAACAGTTTAAAATGAGTTAGTGGATTCAATGTAATCATGCTCCTGACACTTTCCCAAAGAGCGGAAACTCAATACTGTGCTCTCTGGGTGAAGGATGTGCCTGCACTTGTTTTTTGTAGCAGTCGGAGTGTGGCTCTTGCAGACAATGGAGAGCAGTCCGCCTTAAGTCGGCCACGTGGGCACTGGGAGGTTCTATCTGAGTAGCTATTTGCAAGGGACTAAGGCTGGGCAGGGACGATGACACTCGGGGGCATTGGTGACTGGCTCCTCTGGGTAGATGCTGGAAGCAGGACGAAAAGCACCCCCCTCCCGCTCAGTTCTGCTCTTACTGGCGCAGGTGTAGGATGCCAGGCTCCAGGTGAGCGCGCTCACAGCCCCCGAGTCCTGTGTCTTCCACAGGGACTGCAGCTGAGCAAACTTACTGGCCGCGCTGATGAGCGTGCAGAAATTCTGTGTGCACAGGAAACGGGGGAGTTAGGAATCCCTTCGTTAAAAAAAGAAAAAAAAATACCAGGCGCCAGAGAGGGAAAGCGCGTTTGAAGCCAAAGTGTCAGGTCAGGTAGTAATAACCAATCTGGACAAGGGCAAAGCCCAATTTAGTGAAAAAGAATGCGACAGGGAGGCATTCACTTATAACCCACCAAGCTCACCGCCCGCTAAGTGACAGCCTGAAGCTTGAGTAAGGATGAGATTAAGAGTCACTTCTTGGCCCCAGGCTCATCTACCCCACCTACCACACAGAGAGGTGCATGTGGCCGTCACTGTGTTTTAGGATTTGGGGAAAGCCACGGGGCTTTGAACTGATGGGCTCAGAGTCAAAGCGGCAGCTAGGCGGCAGCTCTCCATCCCTGGCCCTGCAAGAAGCCCACTTGGTGGCGTACCAGCCTCCCCCTTCCCCCCCACCTCCCGCAAGGAGAGACTATCCCCAGCCAGCTGGCATTGCTTCACCCTGCCCAGCCAGAGCCTCCAGTCGGCTGGAACACGCCCTTGGGCGGTGGGGTAGAGCAGGCCACCTCCACAGCCACCACCCACATTTGTTCTGGGAATGCAGAAACAGAAGGGGGATGAGTATTCAGATTCTGGATATATTCTGAGGAGCGGCTGTGGGAAAGAGAAGTCGAGGGTGATTTCCAGTGCCAGGGTTTCGGGCCCAGCAAGGGCCCGAAAAAGGATGCTGTTCACTGAGATGAGTGGCAGGGCCCGTAGGGCTGGAGGTCAACACTTGGTGCCCACCACCGTGAGCATCCCGAGCATCCTGGACACCCTGGCCAGCGGTGAGCATCCTGGCACCCGTGGTTGGGTATCCATCCACAGAATGTGCTGGAGCCCTGGGGCTCCTCATTAAAGAAGCCGGGAGATGAGGAGCAACCTGAGAGACACTAGAAAGTCTAGGGTATTCTGAAGCCCAAACTCTTTCTCCTCCTCCCTGTGGCTCTACAACCTCAAGCCAGCAACTTGTCCCTGAGGTTCCAGAGCGTGCCACAGCGTAGGCACCAGGAAACCCTTGGGGACAGCAACAGCACAGAGCCTGAATGTGCTACACACTTGATGAGGGGAAAAGAAAACAATTTCATGAACTACATATTAGGGCACCGGTGTGTGGTTAGAGTTCCCTGAGACGAGCACAGAAGAACTAAAAAACTCCTGCATCCTTTGACCTCTGTACCTGGTTCTTGCCGGGTCTGTCACCCCACACAGCCAGAACCACACCAACTTGGCCAGCAGTAGCAGCTAAGACTCTAAGGGACGTTTTTTGGAGGGTGGCCAAATTTAGCAAATAAAAATACAGGGCACCCAGATAAATTTAAAGTTCAGTTTAACAACAACAACAAATATATATGTATGTATATATATATATATATATATATATATATATATATATATATATATATATATATATATATATATTTAACGTAAGTATGTCCCCTGCAATGTTTGGGACACAATTACACTAAGAAGTGATTCATTGTTAACATGGCAATCCTACTTATTTGTTCTCTCACCAGGTTGAAACATGACACAGTTAAGTCTAAGAAAAAGTCATAGACGAGATGTTGGGGGAGAAGGGGGTGAACTCATGAGCTGGGTGTGGCAGGCAGTGACATATAACCACCAATCAGTTCTCTCCCCTCTCTTCTGGCTGGGCGGAAATGTTTGCTCAGTCACCTCAGAGAGAACATCTGTGGTGGAATGCTTCCTGACCCACTACCAGAATCCTATTCTCACAACATGGGAGTTTCAGTTCTGAACCAAGAAGGGAAAAAGTCTAGGGCTTACTTACCCTTTTCCAGGGAGGGCTTGGGGGTAGGGGTGGGGTGGGGCAAATTTAGAAAAATAACGAGTATGTGGCCAATTTGTAATTATTAACCAGACAGGAAGCTCTTTATACTCAGTTCTTCACTCCACTGCTAACCACCTCCCCAGTCAGGCTCTCTATGGCCCTGGAAAAGGAAGTAAAAAAACTTGCCATACATTGAGATGAGAATGGTGTCTGTTACTGTCACTATTCAGAGAGCATGGCACTTTCTTCCTGCTATCCTTTGGTACGGCTGAAACGTTAACACCTTGAACATTGGATCTATAAAGTTCTTTGCAGGGCAGGTGACAGGGAGAGGACATGTCGAGTGAGAGACTGCTATTTTGCAGCTGGTACTTACCATGGCCAGGTCTATGATCCATTTCTGCAGGGTGATGACGAACCAAGACGTCACAAATCTGACCAAGTGTTAAGGGAGTAGCTGGGCCACCAGCTCCACCGGCGCCCACCAGGGCCAGAGGAAACAAAGCCAGACCCCAGGGGTTCCACCTAGACGTCTGCTGTGGAGCTGGGGCCGCTCTTCTGGAACCTGTCAGACTTGGAAAAGACAAATATGGTTTCACGTGCACACGCTAGGAGTTCACAAGAAGAGAAGCGGGTCATGGAATAAAGTTACAGAGAAGCCTGTGTTCGTGGACTGCTCCTAGGGCTGGGGACATCCCAGATGATTTTCACTTCTGGCTTCATGCCCCACCATGCAGACGTCACCCATGTAATGTTACAAGTTAAGCTCTTACAAGAGGGGCCAACATTATAAAGTAGGCATGTCCTGCAAAAATTGGTGTCACATGAAACTCTTCACTGATTTCCCTTTTTCACTAACTCCTGTGTAAAAATGGTAGAGCAGGGACAGCAAAGCTAGCAGACAGGAGGAACAGTATCTGATTTTCCTCCAGCTCAGTGATGTTGAGAAACAGAGAGCACAGCTCGAGGGGCTGAAGCAAAAACAGGAGAGGAAGTGGCCGGAAGGAAGGAACCACCGGAACCTCTGCTGTGACACTGGGTGAGTCCATTTCTACATCTCAACCTTACTTTGCTTATCTGCAAAATGGACTTAACATTCCCTGCCCTTTCTCCCCAATCAATGCCTTGTGGCTCATTGTAGAAACTCAACAGGTTGCTGTGATTATAATTAATACCATTATTTAAATGGATGGACTGAAATAGACAACACTTTGTGCTCTATGTCAGTAGACTAACTACTAGCAACCTGGTCAACACCAGAAAGACAGCATGAATGCAGGTGGATGAAACCTGGTTTTGAAAACAGTCTCTAATGTAATTTTTAAATTAACTTGTGTGTGTGGAGGGAAGAGTGTTGTCCCATTTTGTCCAATATTGTACTGTTGCACCTCATTCCACTCATCCTTGGTAGACATTTCATAAAATGTGACCACCAGTAGCAGCTTCTGAGATCCTAAACCAAAAAGGCATGTATCAGTCAAGGTCCCTGCTGAGAGCACCCCGGGGCCTGTCTCCAATTCTCCAAAGCCAAAAGGATACAGAGCGAGGTAGGGCGCCGCCCGGTACACGGTCCCCTTGAAGTGGAACACACAGAGCAGCAGGATGACATCTGGAGGGAAAGGCTCTGAGTGAGAGGGAGGAGGGGTCCCCAGGGCCGCACTGGGCACAGAGGGCTCAGTTACCTTGTATGATTAGAATGGGGTACTCCAGGTAGGTCAGCAGCGGGTACTCGTAGTAACACTGGTACCGGAGAAACACTAGGAACCTGGGGAGAGAAGAGCACACCTGAACTTGGGAGACCCAGCTGGGAGGCCAGCCACATCCAAGAGCACAGCCTCCCTGGGAAAACCTAGAGCTGGTGGCTGCAGCCGCAGATGTCAAGGAGGGAGGTTGGGAACAAAAAGGATGGAATGTTCATTTAATAATCTCCACAAGTTTTGGAGCATCCAATACTGGCTGGGCCCTGGGCAGAATCTAATGGTCTGTCAAGTCCCTTAGGATGGCCCCTTACAAACGATTTTTACAAAGGGCAATTCGCTGACAGGGAATAGTGCCTGTCCCCGCCAATGCAAACCTGCCCCCGACAGCTGTTCAGGCAGCTCCTGCAGTGGTCTGTCCCGACCCCTCCCTATCGCCAATCACCCCCGACCCTGGCCGGCTGGCTTTCAAGGTCCCCCTTGTTCCTAGTCCTCTCACTGGTGTCACTGTGCATGACCCCAGCCGCCAGTGCATGCTGATCCCTGCAGGACTATTAGACAAGCCACCTCTGGCGCCACCTTCAGGCCCTCCTGTCCAGGGGAGCCACATCACGCTGCCAGAGATGGTTTTTGCTAAGGTAAACTGTGGATAAAGTGACAAGTGACATGGCTGGGTGAAGGTCAAGCCCTTACCTCTCTTACCTCGGGAAGGAGTGACAGGATGTGGGCAGCCTTTGGGGTTCCACAGCCCCCCTACCCGCAGGGGTTAGCCTCATTCTCCCCACCCCCGCACACCGCAGGGGCCCGCCTCCTCTTCTCCTGCTCTGGACCCCTTTGAGACCAAGGCATCTCTCCCCAGCCTTCCACCCTCCCACACACACCCTCTGCCCCCAACCCCCCACCTGAACAAACATCACAGCCACGTTGAGCCAGTGTCCGCCATCCTCCAGGGCACCTCTCTACTTCCAACCCTTGCCATCCAGCCTGGGGGCCCAGGAGATAGGGTCACTCCCAAATAGGTGAGAGGTCAAACACCTTCCTCTCAACCAAGCCTTTCCAGATGAAGCCTCTCATTGGGTGGGCACAGGGGCAGGTGCCCTCTGGGCTGGTGGTAGATAGCTCATCTCCACCAGATGTCTGCCTCCCTCCTTTCCATCCTGCAGTCCTGATCCCAGGGCCTGCTTGTGTGGAGGACAGGCCCTCAGAACCTCTGGGGAGATGGGGCGGGTGGGAAGAAGCTGGGAGGCTCAGCCCAGCCAGGAGCAAGGATTTCACGTGCCAGGCTTTTCCACTAACTCGAGAGTCTTCCCAACCAAGTTGTGCCACTCTGAGACTGTGTGTAGGTCTTTAAATACTGAGCCAGGGCACCCACTCCGGGTTTCCGACGGGTGAACCACTTCCGACGGGAGCAGTCTCTGTTGGTCTCCCGTCCCTCTCCCCAATCAAGTACCCCTCCTCCACTGCCTCCAAAACTCTCCATTCTCCCTATCGGCCCCGCCCTGCCCCAAAACGTGGAGTTTAAAAGACACAGGATCCCTAGAAAAGTCTAACCCGTCGTTTTACAGGTGAGGAGATTGGGGTGAGAGACAGGGAATGAGGATGGGCGGTGGGCTTAGAGAAAATGTATTGTCAAAATCCTCTTGCGGAGGGTGATTCTCCGAGCAATGCATCCTAGGCAGTTCCGTCCTCCTGCGAACCTCAGAGTGCACCTCTTATGTGTGCACTTGGACAAACCTAGTTGGTGTCGCCCACGACTGCAATTGTATGTGCTATATTTTTACACGATCGGCAGTGTGGGAGGTCTCACCACCACTCAGTGAGCCATGAGGTGCCATATGACATCACCACGGTTAAGAGGTCCCTAGGCGACAGAAATATTTCAGCTCCATTTTAATCTTATGGGACCACTGTGGGACATCGTAGACCTAAACGTCCTTATGCGACAGGTGACTGTATATGAGATTCTCCAGGCGCAAACGGCCTTGTCACAGCCAGACGGTCGGTTTTGTCACTAACGGGGAAGCGGTGGTTCGCTGGGTGCCCGTTTCCTCATCTATAAAGTGGCGTGGGCTGTCAATTTCTTACCAAACAGGTTGGTGGGCAGCGAATAACAAAGGCAGTGAGTGGCCCGGGGAAGTGCCGCTTCCCCCTCTCCGCCCGGCCCTACTTCACGTCGCGCGCAGCTCTCTGGGCTCCCGCAGGCCAGGGGCGGGGAAGGGGGGGCCCTTACCCCGCCAGCTCCAGAAGCAGGCTCGGGAGGCTGAGGCCCCGCGCGCTGCGCGCCGCCAGTAGGGCGGAGATCTGCGGCAGCTTCAGCGCCGCGCACACGAGCAACGTGCTCCAGTTGCAGAACCACAGCAGCCCCGGGGCCATGGCGCCAGCGGCTTGGGCGCTCGGAGGTCGCGGGGCTCGGTGGACCCGGCCGCGGCGCGAGGGGCAGCGGCTCAGCAGGCGGTCGCCGGCTTGCCCAGTCCTTCCGCCGTCCCTAGCCTGGGCCGCCCCGCCCTGTATGGGTCTGCCCAGCGCGGCCCACACTGGCCCTGCCCCTGGCTCCCGGCCGCCCCGCCCTGTCTGGGTCCGCCCAGCGCGGCCCACGCCTCCCACCGCCTCTGCTCCAGGCTACCGCCCCGCCCCATCCTAGGCCCTCAGTGAATCAGCCTTGCCCTGCGTAAACCCACACCCGCCGCTGATTCACTTTTCCGTGTTAGATTAACACGCTCATTTCTGAGTGCGCGCCCCCCACAGGTCCGCTTTCCCACGGGTTAGATGGGCAGAGACTGCCCGGAAGGGCAAACGGGCACCCCATGCGGGGAAATGGACTGTTTACTTGGGATTTTCCCTTCCTAAAAGGGATTCTCTTTGTTTCACTCACTAAACATTTCCGAGATTAAAACTTGTAACGACCTTAACTACCCGCCTTCCCTGGCCGCACCCTTGTTCCCGTGCAGACGGGAAACAGGCCTGGAGAGGCCTGAGGACTCGCAGTGCTCCCGGGCGGGGCGGAGGCTAGGTAGGTGCATTTCCTGTGGTATCCTGCGGGCGGAGCATGGGAGCGCCCCACCGCAACCCCTGGAAGCCTCCTCCTTGGGCCTTCTCATCCTTCAGGCTCTGCACTAAAACACTCCAGATTAAACATTTTTCTTAAGAAGATAAAATAGATTTCTATGTGTTGGGCAGATAAAATATATTATGCTCACTTTGTTAAAGATGGCGCTGCCCACATGGAAGCCCATCACCCAGGTGATATTTGCCCTTATGCTTGGGATGGGTGTGTGGGAAAGTCTAATGTAAGCAGGCCAGGTCGTTATGGCCTAAGGCTTGGTTTAAAGAGTAAGCTTTTCCCCACACCCTTGACTGATTGGATGATGTAGGGTGGTGCACTCTCCTGAGGAATCCCATTATGCCTCAGATGGGTGGCTTTGTATCAGAGACTTTCTTGTATGTATAAGTGGATTAAATGTTTGGATTTTCTATGCTATAAACTGGGGCAGTCCGGGAGCTTGAGCTCTCTCTTGGTTCCTGAGGTATTAGAGAGGAGAGCAGATTAAGGCCACGTGAAGGCCAGGAGAAGCAGTCAAGATGGCAGAATGCTGAGGGAGAAGCCAGTTTGAGCAGAATTTGTGCAGGAGGAGATGGGGAACAGAGGTGAATAAGTCTGGTGAGCTAGAAACCTTTGATTCTAGGAAACTCGGATAAGTCAGTAGCTTTGTGAGCACTGAATGTGTAGGTTTTGGAGCCCAGTGTGTGTTTTTGCTTGTCCGCCGGGTGCAAGCTAGAATTAAAGCTGATGGCTCACCAGTTCTTGGCTCCATTGTTTCATTACCGACTGTTCGAATCCAATGCGAACCTGCACGGGTCAGGCGGCTGTGATAGTTGCCCCGACTACTGGCTTTACACTATGGATAAAAAAAAGGTACCTTAGATGACACAAAATGAGGGGGTGGGGTGTGTTGGGCAGATGAAATATATTGTGCTCACTTTGTTAAAGATGGCGCTGCCCACGTGCAAGTTTTAAGAGTAAGCTTTTCCCACACCTTTGGCTGATTGGATGATGTAGGGTGGTGCACTCTCATGAGGAATCCTCCCAGTATGTCTCAAATAAGTGACTTTGTATCAGAGACTTCCTTGTTTGTAGATTGGATTAAAGGTTTTGAATCTATGCTATAAAGTGGGGCAGGCCGGGAGCTTGCTCTCTCTCGGTTCCTGAGGAGAGTTTGAGCAGAATTTGTGCAGGAGGAGATGGGGAACAGAGGTGAATAAGTCTGGTGAGCTAGAAACCTTTGATTCTAGGAAACTCGGATAAGTCAGTAGCTTTGTGAGCACTGAATGAGTGGGTTTTGAAGCCCAGTGTGTGTTTTTGCTTGTCCGCCGGGTGCAAGCTAGAATTAAAGCTGATGGCTCACTAGTTCTTGGCTCCGTTGTTTCATTACCGACTGTCCGAATCTAATGTGAACCTGCACTGGCCAGGCGGCTCTGATGGTGGCTGTGGATACTGGCTTTACAGGGTGAATTTTTTTCAAACCTTCAAAACCCTGTGTTCATTGAGTCCTGGCTATGACGCAGTAGAAGCCACAAAATGCAAAGCCAGAATCCAGGATGGCTGGTGTTGGGCAGATTAAATATATTATGCTCACTTTTGTTAAAGATGGCGCTGCCCACGTGGAAGCCCATCGCCCAGATTATGATATTAGTTGCCTTTCTTGCTTGGGATGGGTGTGATTATATTAATGTGTGTTCGGGAGGGCTTTCACACCAAAATGTTTTAAAAGAAGAGATCATGTTGTTCTGGGGAAGAGTGATTACGTTTTAGGACCGTGATAGCGAAACTATGACACGTGTGTCAGCACTGACACACGTAGCCATTTTTTTTTTTTTTTTTTTTTTACAGGGACAGAGAGAAAGAGTCACAGAGAGGGATAGATAGGTACAGACAGACAGTAACGGAGAAAGATGAGAAGCATCAATCATTGGTTTTTCATTGCCGTTGCAACACCATAGTTATTCATTGATTGCTTTCTCACACGTGCCTTGACCGCCGGCCTGCTGCCGGCCTTCAGCAAACCAAGCCACCCATTGCTGGAGCCAGCGACCTTGGGTCCAAGCTGGCGAGCTTTTGCTCAAGCCATATGGGCCTGCGCTCAAGCTGGTGACCTCGGGGTCTCGAACCTGGGTCTTCCACATCCCAGTTCGACGCTCTATCCATGTGCCACTGCCTGGTCTGGCCACTCGTAGTCATTTTTGATGACACACGGCCGCATACCAGAGAACTATGGGGCCGCACACCGAGAAGGACATTTCATCCTCGGTTCTTGCATGGCCAGGTGCAGTAGCCAAGGATAAAACATTTGCTGTAGTGTAGATACTCTGTGCCGGAGGTCTGTAGGCCAAAACAACAGAACTCTGGCACAGAGCGTCTAGTTCTGGGACTTCTGGTTAGGCCGTTTTTCTCGAAGGGACACATCACCCGAGTTATGCTTGGTTTTTTGACAAATTTTGACACACCAAGCTCAAAAGATTGCCCATCACTGCTCTAGGAAGAGCCCAAGGAGAAGAGCAGAGAAAGGCCACGTGGAGGAGAGGAGAAGCAGCCAAGATGGCGGAGTGCTGAAGGAGAAGCCAGTTTGTGCAGAGAGAAGGAGATGGGAAACAGAGGTAAATAAGGCTGGTGAGCTAGAAACCTTTGATTCTAGGAAACTCGGATAAGTCAGTGGCTTTGGGAGCCCTGAATGGAAAGGGAAGTGTTTTCCCACTGTGTGTATTTCTTGCCTGCTGGGTGCAAGCTAGGATGAAAGCTGATGGCCCACCAGTTCTTGGCTCCGTTGTTTCATTGCCGTCTGTTTGAATCAAATGCGAACTTGCATGGGCCTGGCGGCTGTGATGGTGGCCGTGGCTACTGGCTTTACAGCTGGTTTGCACTCTGCACCTCGGCCTCTATCTGCTCCATCCTTCCATTCTCCCTACTCCACCTGCCCACACCTGGCTGCCATCCCCTCCCTTAGGAAAAAAAAAAAAAATCCAGCTGGTTTTGAGTCCTCCCTCCAAAGCTAATAGAGAACAGGATGTCTAGAAGAAAACTTTTCAGAGGAAACTAAAGATTGTGTGTGTATGTGTTGTGTGTCTGTATGTGTTTAGTCCTCATCTTTCGACATCTTGAAATATTTACAGGTGAGATATTATGAAGTCAGGAATTTGTCTTAAAATTTGAGGGTTTAGGAGGGAGGGAGGGTGGAGATATAGATGAGACAGGATTAGTGAGATGATAACTTTAAGTCTGTTACACTTAATAATAAGGGGACTTCATTCAGTCATATATAGATAAGTACACACATTTTCTGTATATACTCACATACATTATGGATACAATATATATATATATATCTCACACACACACACCTACAATTTATTTTTTTTAAAAAACTCCAGCTTTGCAGACACAGCAAGTTGAGGAGCATGACTGCCACCATGATTGCTGAGATTATGCCAATCTCAGGGCAGAGATCGCACCCACTCTCCATGGCGTCTGTCCCTGCCTCTTCCAAGTTACAGTGCTCTGCTGCTCGGAACACAAGTAACCAGCTATACTGGGCCATGGACCTGCATTTCATGAGTTCTCAGATGCTACAGGACAGAGCACGAGTGTGCCACCATCGGGCAAGGAGGGGGAGCCACCTCTACAAGGGGTGCAGGGAGTAGGTCAGTAGGTTGGAAGCACGGAGGAGTGTGGGGAAAATGGCCGGGAATTAGACTGTAGTCCTGAGACAAGTCTTTGGTGCAGACTTTGGAATGCCAAGTCCTGTGAGGACAGAACACTGCCCCAGCAGGAAGCAGCTGGTTCCTATAGCTTTTCCCTGCATACCTGAAAGCTATTAGCTAATCACCCTTCTCTGTACCTGAATCCATTCTAGACTAATTTGACCCAGGCTAATTTGCTTGCTGAGCAAAGACACCAATAAATATGATGAGGCTGCAGAGATCTGGGATCTCAGTCCTAGAAGCTGGGAGTCCCCTGTACCCTACTTTTCTGTATGTTGTGTCTTGTGTGTTTTTTCTTAAGTCCTGCAGCACCTTCCTTTTGTGCACGCCCACGGCTGTGCTGGTCACGGCGGAGGAGGAACGCTTCTGCTCCCCATGGATTGAATCTCAGGTATGCCGAAGTGTCATTTCAGGTTTTATTTGCAGGGGCCATCTAGACAGTTGACTGAGTGTCCCCCAGGGATCCGGTAAAGTCAGCTACCATATTTCCCCAGGTAGAAGACGTTCCCATGTATAAGACACACCTTAAGTTTAGGGCCCGAAATTTTTTTTAAAATGTATTGCATAAAGTTATTGAACTCAAGTTTTATTGATCATAAAATTCATGCAACTCCTCATCACTGTCAAAACTCCCCTCCATTAGCTTGTCCTCATCTGTGTCTGATGAGGAATCACTGTCTTCATCTACTGCCTCATCCTTAGTTCCATCTGCCACAACCACTGTATAAGATGCATCCAGTTTTTAGACCCCAAATTTTTCAATAAAGGGCACGTCTTGTACATGGGGAAATATGGTAATTTGCAGATACCATGATTCAGGAGCAAGCTGTGTGGTGAACATCATCCTGGCCTCCGCCCTGGTTAGATTACAAATTAGTGGACACTTCCTGCTCGCAAGAAAAGTAAAGTGGGGAAGTTAGATGCTTCCCTACAGGTGTGAAAGGCCTAGAGCAGCAACAGTGACAACTACAGTAGCTTCCAGAATCTGCAGCAAGGTGCCTGCTGTGGAGTCACGTGTTTCACTCTCATTCTGTCATTTTGCTTCACCCTTGAAGCAAGGAGGCTGTTCCCAGTTCTCTGTGCTCCCGGTTGGAAGTTCCAGGTCTGGACACAAGGCTCCCTCTTCTCCCTGCCCACCTTGGCTCTGTCTGTTCTAGGGCTGGCCCCAGGACCAGCTGCTCTTCCTATTTATTTCAGGACCTCTGTGAGGCAGAGCCCTCCTCCTCTGGCATGGAGGCAACACTGACCCCTGACCAGCCAAGGACAGGAGCTTCCTGCTCAGGGTCAGCGGGTGGAGGCAGGGTTGCAGGGAGATACTTCTGCCTGGCTGTAAGCCTTTCCCCACGCTGGCTGCTTTGCATGGAGCCGGGGATGTGGCTGACATGGGTGCGTGGGACTGGCCCTTACCGACTGCGGACTGCGTGACCTTGGGTAAGCCCTTAGCTTCCCTAGGCCTCAGTGTCTACCTTTTAAAATGGGGATAATCACACCCACCCAATAGGTTATTGAGAAGTACACAGTGGGTATTCCATATGTTGCGCTTCCTCTACTTGGTACAAACTAGCAAAATGTTGTTGGGATTTGTAGGCACTGGCTCCTGAAAGTGTGGGAGCGGGTTCCTCCAGGTAGAGCCAGGCGTGGGCCCTGCAGGAAGGTGTTCAAGGCCCAGCCCCGCACCCAGCTGGGACATCTCAATGGGGACTGGCATTCTGTAGTGCACACCCCCTGGGATGTCTCTCCAGCCTGTAATGAGTGTCTCCTTCTGGAGGGACTCTCCTGACTTTGTGGGGCCATGGTGCTGGGTCAGCTGCAGCCCCCCTCCACTGCAGGACACCCACCTGGGGCTGTGACCCCTCCTCCCCCTACTCCCTTTGCCTCCCCCTCCTAAACGGGCTGCAGCTCCTCTTCCAGCTTCTTCTTCCGGACTCCTTCCACGAAGAAGTAGTCCAGGCGGGTAAGAGTTTTCCTGAGAGGCGTGTCCACCCTGTTGCCCACAGCCCTGTTAGAGGAATGCGGGACAGTGACAGAAAAGGGCGGCACGTGCTCCGGCAGCTTCAAGAGCTCCTTACCGCACTGAGGAGAGGGGACGGTTTCTGTCACACAGGTAGAAAACACCTAAGACACTGCATCATATGTGTGGCAGTGCCGTGGGTTTTATTCTTTTTGGTTTGTTTTGTTTTTTTCAAAGACAGACCCTTCATTAGCATTGTTAAGGCAATGCGGGGTACCTGAAGGGACCCTCCGAACCCCCCCCCCCCAGCTGCATGCTGGTAAGTCAGAGGGTGAAGCCGGTTATCGGTTATCGTACACAAGTGCAGACACAGGGGCACCCTGGAGCTCTCCCTCCCATTTTTCTATTTTAAAAAGTGCAAAGTGCAGGCTCTCAAGTGGCGGAGCATGGGAAGACCATTGGCTTCCATGCTCACTCAAGCGTTGAGCTGGACAGCCCGTGCGGGCTGGGTTTGGTGTTTGGTGGGTTTTCTTGAACTTTAAACACACACACGGAAAAGGACACAAATCGTACCTGTCCAGTTCTACAAACTTGCACCAGGTGAACACGCATGTGTACCCAGCTCAGGATGTAGAACAGGGTCAGCTCCGAGATGCCTCCTTGCCCCTCAGTCACTGTCCCCCACCCCTACCCCAAGGCTACCTGGACTCTACCGCTCACACCGCGGGCTGGTGGGGCCTGGTTTTGAACTTGATCTACATGGGATTGTGGGATTGTGTGTGTGTTCTTTCACTCAAGGGCACTGGGAAATTGATCCATGTTTTCGTGTGGGTTGCCGTTCATTCATTCCTCTTGCACAGGATATTCAGTTGTGCAACTTCTATGGATATTCCTCAGATTGTTTATCTAGTCTGTGTTTGTGTTGTTTCCAGTGTGGGGTCTCGTGAGGAGCGCTGCTGTGAACATTGGGGTGTGAGCATTCCGGGGACTTCCATAACTGATGGGTGACCCGGGAGTGAATGTAGGACTTCCGAACGATCTGGGGAGCAGGGCAGGCCCTCAGTCCTCCCCGCCCCTGTTTGTGGTCAACCTAGGGCTTCTCTGTGTCGAGTAGAAGGGGCGGGACCAGTTCTGTAACGAGATTCTGACTTTCTCATGGGGAAAGTCCGTGCGGAGGGGTCCCCAGTGCTGGGCATGATACTGCTCTCTGTGGTCAAGCACCACGTGACCCACAGCACGGAGAGGCTCTGTAGGGCAGAGGCCCGGAACAGGAGCTCAGCTTGGGCTCTCAGGCCCCATGAACTGAACTTTCTATCTCAGAGCAGACAGAAACCCAGCAAGGCCGGCACTACCGACGTGAGCCCTTCCCTAACCCTCACAAGGTCCGCGTCACTGTGGCCACCGCCTTGGTTGACTCACTACCCGCTCATTTTCCACATGGTTCTCTGACCACTCTTCTTACGGCCAGATTCCTCCTTCCATTCGCTCACTCATCCAGCACAACTGAGTGTTATTTTACTGGACACGGGGTGTGTGTGAGGGTGCAGGAATGAAGTTACCTTTGTCCTTTCTCCTAGGGAGCCCACAGCCTGATGCAGTGGGTCACTGTGGCATGACACACGATACTGAAGGAATGGATCAGATATGCCGGTGAGTACAGAACGTAGTGATCTGGTGAAGCCCACTTAGGAAGGGGAGGTTTCCCAGGAGAGGAGGCACTTGAGTAGGGTCTTGAAGGATGAATAAGAGTCGGTCAGGCTGACGGGTTGGGAAGGGCATTTCAGGCAGGAAACGGCATGCACATAGGCATGGAGAAGAGAGTGTGGGATGAGCGAGGGAAGCAGGATTAAAATCCTTAAATGCGGCCTGACCAGGTGGTGGCGCAGTGGATAGAGCGTCGGACTGGGATGTGGAAGACCCAGGTTCAAGACCCCGAGGTCGCCAGCTTGAGTGCAGGCCCATCTGGCTTGAGCAAAGGCTCACCAGCTTGTACCCAAGGTCGCTGGCTCCAGCAAGGAGTGGCTCCGTCTGCTGAAGGCCCACCGTCAAGGCACATGTGAGAAAGCAATCAATGAATAACTAAGGTGTCACAATGGCAACGAAAAACTAATGATTGATGCTTCTCACCTCTCTCCGTTTCTGTCTGTCCCTATCTCTCTCTCTCTCTCTGACTCTATCTCTGTCTCTGAAAAATAAAATAAAATAAAACTCTTAAAAATTCTTCAATGCATCTGAAAAGTGCAGGCTTATTGAAGGATTTTAAGCTGGGGAGAGATGTGGTCAGGTTTGCAGTTTAGGGGAAATTATTTAAATAGGATAGATTGGAGGTTGTGCTCTTTGATGCAGGAATTAGTTCACAAAGTATTTTACCCCAACTCATGTCCACATGGAGCACACCACATGTCACCACACAATGCTTACATCCTCAAGAGGGGAAGATAATTCAGCAGCAGATGGTCACTATTTCCAGTTGGTTCATCTTACTATAATCAAGGAACACCAGGAAAAATTTACTTCTAAGTGCTCCACACAAGTATTTTTTCCCCCTCCAAACTCCAGGTTTCTTGGAACAAGACTGTGTTTTATCTGTCTCCACACACCCCAGCATCTAGTGTACAGTAGATCCTCAATAAATGTTCGGTGAGTGAACGCACCTTCCAAGTGCCAGTGAGGCTGAGGGGAAGGAACTTCGTTTTACTGTGGGGTCAGAGTCTTTCAGGAAACTTCAGTTCTGAGCCCTGCAGAGGAAAGCACACTGGCAGGGTCAGTTCTTCCAGTGGCATTGTCACAGGGTGACGTTTGCTGTGTCAGATCTATCAGTCGATGCCACAGACGTGTTTATTACCTCATGGAGGAATGAAAATAATTTTTAAGGGAAACAAAGGCCATGTATCAAGCAAGTGTTTATGGTGCATGTTATAAAAAGAGCACATTTGTTGCCTGACCTGTGGTGGCGCAGTGGATAAAGCGTCGACCTGGGAACACTGAGGTGGCCAGTTCAAAACCCTGCACTGGGCCTGACCAGGCAGTGGCGCAGTGGATAGAGCGTCGGACTGGGATGCGGAAGACCCAGGTTCGAGACCCGGAGGTCGCCAGCTTGAGCGCGGGCCCATCTGGCTTGAGCAAAAGCTCACCAGCTTGGACCCAAGGTCGCTGGCTCCAGCAAGGGGTTGCTCTGTCTGCTGAAGGCCTGTGGTCAAGGCACATGTGAGAGCAATCAATGAACAACTAAGGTCTCGCAACAGCAACAAAAAACTAATGGATTGATGCTTCTCACCTCTCTCCGTTCCTGTCTGTCTGTCCCTATCTATCCCTCTCTCTGACTCTCTCGGTCCCTCTAAAAATAAATAAATAAATAAAACCAAAACCCTGCACTGGTCTGGTCAAGGCACATATGGGAGTTGATGCTTCCAGCTCCTCCCCCCTTTCTCTCATTCTCTCTCTCTCTCTCTCACTCTGTATCTCCTCTCTAAAATGAATAAAATAAAAATTTTTTTTAAAAAAGAAAAAACCCCAAAAAAGGAGCACATTTCCATAACCAGTGGCTTTTCCTGAAATGGAAACTGATATAGGATTGTGAGGACACCAGTGAGTGATGCACTCTGACGTGCCTCTGCCTTGTCAAGTGTTTTGTGAGGAAAAGTGGGTTGTCACTTCCCCAAATCTATGTCACCTTCCAGGGGATGTGGTGAGGGAGGTGGGGAAAGCAGGAAAAAGAGAGTGACCACAAGGAGCCAGTTACTTCTGCTGTAATTTTTATTTTAATCTACTTTATAAAAGTCAAAATGATTCTTAAGGCTCATAATAAAAGTAGTCTTCTCTGCCCCAGTTCTCACTGTCCCTGAACCCCATGAGCTAGAGTCAGTTTCTGGTCTTTTCCCCGTTTCTGCACCTGCTTTTGGCTGTCTTGTCTGCCTGTCTGTTCCCACTGCAGCCTGCAGTGGTTGTTGTTGGGTCCAGTGAATGCAGGAAGGGACGTCCTCTCTGTGGGTCAACCGGCCAGCATCTCTCCCAGATGGCCGTCCCAGCTTCCTGGCCAGCTCCCTACATGCTGTCCTGCTGGGTCCAGCTGGGTACGGGTATTCCAGAGGATGGGAATGGTACCCCAGCTGGGTGGGGGTATTCCAGAGGACGGGATGGGACCCCAGCTGGGTGGGGGTATTCCAGAGGACGGGATGGGACCCCAGCTGGGTGGGGGTATTCCAGAGGACAGAATGGGGTATTCCAGAGGACAGGATGGGACCCCAGCTAGGTGGGGGTATTCCAGAGGACAGGATGGGGTATTCCAGAGGACAGGATGGGACCCCAGCTGGGTGGGGGTATTTCAGAGGATGGGATGGGACCCCAGCTGGGTGGGGGTATTCCAGAGGACGGGATGGGACCCCAGCTGGGTGGGGGTATTCCAGAGGACGGGATGGGACCCCAGCTGGGTGGGGGTATTCCAGAGGACAGGATGGGACCCCAGCTGGGTGGGGGTATTCCAGTGGATGGGATGGGACTCCAGCTGGGTAGAGGTATTCCAGAGGACAGGATGGGACCCCAGCTGGGTGGGGGTGTTCCAAAGGCCTGGATGGGACCCCAGAGTGAACACCACGAAGCTGCACTGGCCCTGCTCCCTGACCCTTACCTGCCTCTCCTTCTCCTCTTCAGGCCCGAGGCCAGCTCTCTACCCTCATCCCAGGCTCTCTGCTCCTGGGCCGTGGCACTTTCCCACCAATGCACTTTGCCTGGCTCCCCTCTGATCTCAGTCTCTCCTTGTCCAGAAGCTTCCTGGACCCCGAGTCGGGCTGGAGTCAGGCTGGGGCTCTGGTATGAAGGGTGGGCTGGCCCACACTCACCAGCGCTGCTGGCCCCGCCTCTCGGCCTCCCACAACTCCCTCCACAGCTTGTCTTGCTGCACACCATCAGTGGCCAGGGCTGCCTGCTCTACCTGTGGGACCAGGCCATCCTGGGCCCTGGTGGGGATGAAGGCTGGCGGACTGGTGGAGGGCAGTAGGTACCCAGCTGATGGGGTTTTCTGGAGCCCAGAGGTGGGGTGGCTTCCCATGAGTGCAAGTGTGTGTGTGTGTATGAAAGAGAGAGCGACAGGCACTCCTGCTTGAGCTTGGGCCTCTTCTGAGACTCCCCCTCTTTCCTGTCACCAGGAGAGCCTCTGCAGGGGTCCTTGTCACTGCCCCTCTGGACCCGGAATGCTCAGAGTGACCGAGGGGACTGGGCCCTGCAGGCTGGGACAGCAGCTGAGACCAGTTGTATGTTGAGCTCTTAATTCTGTTGACTGTTGTCCTGGGAACAGGGCAGATTCCCAGTGTGCCCAGGAAATTGTGGGCTGTGTGTGTGTGTGTGTGTGCGCGCGCGCATGCGTTTGTGTGTTACATCTGAGCCCCGCAGTGGTGTGGGGAGAGTTCCTGGGTCTGTGCCATGCCCATCTCAGCTGCCCCTTGGTTGTGTCCCCTGACCCCGAACTGCAGAACTCAGTACAGCACTGGGGAGCAGGAGGGGCCCAGAGGCCTGACTTCTGGGGCAGGAGGGAAAGACCCCAGCTCTCAGACAGGACGTGGGTTTTGTCTGAGAGGATCAGCCTCCTGATCCTCGGTCATTGCCACAGGACCTTGGGCAGCCGCTGCCCTTCTGGGGCATGTGAAGGAACAGTAATAAAGCTGTTCTGCCCCTCAGGTGTGCCCCTGAGAGGCTGGGTGTGTGGCATGAGAGGCTGGGTGTGCCATATGAGAGGCTGGGTGTGCTTACAGATCAGAGGCCCTGTGGCGCGCTTTCCAGAGATGGGGAAGTTCTTAGGAGTTAGGCCAAGTGAGGGGACATTGGCGACACTGCGTGATTAATCAATCTATTCCCTCTGTGGAAACCTGGTGGCTTTACAAAGTGTTCCTCCTTCCCGACCGGGACCCTCCCCGCCACCCCTGGCAGGAAGTCCTACTCCTACTCTCCAGATGAAGAAACTGGGGCCCTCACCAGCGTGGGCGAGTGACTACTTGAGGTCCCTTAGTTACTGTCTGACCCTCAGCCTTGAGTTGAGACCCTCTGAAGGAAACAGGGAGAACCCAGGTGGGGGCTAACATTCTGAACTGGTAGCTGTGACTGCACTGACCCAGGCAGCCCGAGTTTGCCTTGTGGCCCCAGGCCTCTCCGCGGGGCTCAGCTGACACCCTCAGACACCACTGGTGGCTTCTGCCCCAGCCTTCAGGTCCCACGGCTTTCCGCTTTTTGCTGAATGTGATGGCAGGTTCACCGTTCTTTCCGTGGCCAATCCAGCCAGGCATGGGGCTCCTTCTCTGCACAGTTGGGAAACTGACACCCAGACCACACAGAGATATGCACAAGGCTCCCTAGGGTGTGGGGAAAGTTCAGACAGCACATCTGAGCTCGCTCTGTGTGCCAGCCCCGGGCACCTCGTCTGGCTTCTGCATTCATCTAAGAATACCAAGGAGTTAGAAAAGGAACTGCCAGGCAGAGACTTTGGGGTGAGTGCAAAGGCTTGGATGCAAGAGAGAGCCCGGCAGTGTTAGGGGGAAGCTGGGGGAAGAGGCTAGGACAGAGGCTGGAGGGCGGGACCCAGGCCACAGGTGGGACCCTGTTTGGAGCTGCGCCTGGGGTTTGCATGCAGTGGGCACGATGGTGCTGGCTTGAAGCCCCAGCGGAGTGAGTTGCAGGGTAAAGAAGCATCCTCTGACAAGAAGCAGGTGAGGCAGCCATTGCTGTGCTCCAGGTAGAGGAGTTGTTATTTGCAGGTGAAAAGCATCCCACATAAATGTTTTTACTCTGGCTACTGAAAATATAGACTCAGTGCTTTATATTCTGGAGACTGTGGATTTCCGGGGTTGGGGCCACTTTAAGCACTGGAGGAAACATTCTGGGGCCTCCTCTTTATCATCATTCTGTAGCTGAAGGTATTTTAGGAAAGAAGTTGAATTGGGAGTGGTTGCAACATGTGTCTTGGGCAGCAGGGGGCAGCCTGGAGCTTTGCATCCTCCATCTGGTCTGGAATCAGCAATTACCTCTCCATCCCAGGGCCCCTCAAAGGGAGTCAGGAACCTCTAGGATCTGAAGCACTTTGCTTCTCTATGACCATTTCCTAGCTAAGACAGAACATGAGTGTAGCATCTGGAGAAGGTTTCCTCCAGGTGCTGGACAAAGGAACAGTGGATCCGGGCAGGGGACACTTTAAATGTTAGACAACAGTTAGAGCTGAAGCCTGCCATGCTGAGCCGGCTGGACTGGTTGTGGTGGTGGTCGCTGGTCTCCCAGGTGGTCTCTGCCTGAAGCCACAGTGGCTGCAGAGCTCAATGAGCCGGGGCAGTTGGGTAGAAGTAGAGGCAGGTCTTTGGGTCTGCAGCTGGCAGGGGGAGGTTCAGGTGTCCATCCTTCCAGGCCAAAGGCACTTACCCCCTCCTCTAACCAGCCCAGAAGGTGAGTCCTCTCTCCTCTAGCTCAGGAGCTTAGTGTGTATCTAAGGAGACCCTCCCCAGTAGAGCTGTAACCTCCCGTCCTCTATCTTTCACAAGGACCCCATGCCCGGCCCACGGCCTACCTGTTGCATGGGTTCTGGGGCCAGGCAGGCAGGAGGCCTCAGTTGGGAGTCCACCTTTGCGCTGCCCTGTCCTGCTGGGGCAGGAGGCGACCCTGGCCTTGCCCGCCTGGCCCTTAGGGGCGGCTGGAGTGGGCAGGACGGCCAGACACAAAGGGGGCCTGACTGACAAGTCTGACTGAAGTGTTTCAGTGGTGCGGGCACCCCGATGGCTGTGGTCAAGGGGGGGACACCTGCTTACAGCCCTGCCTACCTGAGAGCCTCTACGGGCACAGGATTCCTCAGCCTGGTGGGTGGACAGGCCCGGGAGGAGGGCATACCCTCCATCAGGGATGTCGCCATCAGGATCCTCTGCTGCTCCCCAAGGCTGAAGGCTGTCCCCAAAGTGGAGCGGGGATGAGTGTGACACCCCTGCCACAGAGGGCACTTTAGCAGAAACTGCTGCTGCAGGGGATTCTTCTCTGAGCCCGAGCTGAGGCTGGACAACCTGAGGTCCCTTCAGTCCTGGGGTTGTGTGGGTCTGAGTCCCCTCCCTCTGACCGCTGCGCTGTGCTCCTAGTGAAATGGTCAGTGAGATTGCGGTTCTCAGACCTGTCGTGGGAGCTTGCTCAGGGGCAGAGTCCTGGGCCGGGCTCCAGAGTCCGTCCAGCATCCACCGTCCAGGTGAGCTGGCCCTGGCTGCACATCACCTAAGGATGCCTTTACCCTGCCCCCCAGCCTCCAGTCTGAGTCCTACCTGCTTTCTCTAATGGGTCCATCCCTTCTCCTTGGTCCCCTCAAGGCACCCTGCTTCTTGCCCATTTGTCCTGCAAGCACCTTGTCCTCTCAGCTTGTTGAAACCTGCTTGTGGGCTCTCACTCCCTGTCACCTAAGCAGCACATGACAACATCTCTGCAACGACTCTCTCCCTCTATGAGACTCCTGCTCAAATGAAAGCACTTTAGCTGCCCCTGGGGGGCCATTGGGTAAGTGGCTCCTTGTTGGGAGCCGTCAAGTAAGCACAGCTGTGTAACTTGAGGGCGAGGCGCAAGCCCCTGATGTTCCCTGGATTTATTAATAGCTGAAAGGTCAGAACGACCAGCGTAGGGATATGGTCTGATAAAGTTCAAAGACTTTTACTCCCTGTTGATGTGGCTTTAAGGCAGGAGCCTTTGTACAGGAGACACCTGGTGTTTAACTATTTAATCTCTGACGAAGGAGGTCATGTGACTTTGGATACAAAAACATTGTACTTGCCAAGTTTTGCTGTATATAAAAAACTTGCTTGCAAAAATAAATTGCTGATGGCTGATGGTTCATCAGACCTCCCAACCCAGACTCATCAATTCCACATCCCCTCACCCCGTGGAACGGCTCGTCACGCCAGCTCTTGACAAGTGGCGCCCAACGTGGGGCCTGAAGGGGAATTCTGTGAGAAACCTCCGAGTTGTCGACGAAACTGAAAGTAAGTAAAAGGTTCTGGAAAAAAATTTTTAATCGGGAGTAAAAATGGGACAATCTGAGTCAAAGGAGAAACATTTATATGCACAAATGTTAAAATCTATGTTATTGGCTAGGGGAGTAAAGATTACTTCTGCTCAAATTCAAAGGTTTCTGACATTGGTTCAGAAACAATGCCCATGGTTTCCTAAGGAAAGCACTGTTAATTCTGATGCCTGGGAAACAGTGGGAAAAAGATTAAAGGATTTCCACGCAGGGAATCCTATGAGTGTTCCCCTTAATACTTTCTCTATTTAGGGATTAATTAGGGACACTATAGGGGAACCCCCACCTAGACAAAAAAAAGTTCAATCAACTAATTCTTTAAATATGTCAGGCAAAGAGGAGCCTGTTTATAATTGTCCTCCCTGTATAAAACATAATGAAAATAAAGAGGACAGAAAAAAGATTAAAAAATAAAGTATCCCCCCTTGCCCACAGAAGTTGCGGATTTATCATTAGAAGCACAGGCTTTAATACCAAAATCAAAGAAAAATTGTCAGAATTTAGAGGCAGCTCCTCCTGACATAGTCTCTGAGCAAGCACCAGCATTTCCGCCTCCCTGGCGACTGCCATCGCGAACTGTTTCTCAAATCATGCAGGGAGCGTCGCACCCCTTTATGGGAATAAATGTTTATCTTCCTTACAGCAAGCAATATTAAGAAAAAAAGAAGCAGGAAGGGATCCTGGTTTTGAATTTGTAGCTCCTGTATTTCAGGTGCCAGATCCCAATAACCCAGGACAGTACCTCAGACAGCATCAACCCATATCTTTGAAACTACTAAAAGACTTAAAACAATCTTGTTCTCAGTATGGAGCTACTGCTCCGTATACTATAAGTTTGCTGTCATCCCTGGAAAACGAAGCTCTCACTCCTAATAATTAGAAAACTATAGCTCGAGCTTGCCTTAATAGTGGTGATTATTTGTTATGAAAATCTGAATTTCAGGAGGCTGCTAGAAATCAAGCAATGAGGAATAAAGCCACTGGACAGAATCCCCAACAACAATGGACAGCAGATATAATTGAAGGCACAGGCATATATAATAAAACCAATGTTCAAATAAGGTATCCAGAAATGTTATATGGACAAATTCTTGCATGTGCTCAAAAGGCTTAGAGGAGATTACCAACTACCTATCGGACTGAAGAATTGTCTAAGATAATACAAAGCCCTGATAAAAGGTATCATAATTTTGTGTCCCGATTGTTATGAACTGTAGGTCGAGTTGTCATAGATAGGGAGGCTGGAACCATGTTAGTGAAACAATTGGCTTTTGAGAATGCAAATTCAGCTTGTCAAACAATACTTAGACCATATTATAAAAAGGCTACTTTAGAAGACTATATTAGACTCGGGGGGGAGCAAGATGGCGACGGAGTAGGCGGACGTACCAACTTCCAACTCCCAGAACCAAAGTGGATTACAACTCAATTTTAAGAACCATCACCTGGATAAACCAACTTTGAACAAAACTAAGTGGACTCTTCAACCAAGGAACACAGAAGAAGCCACATTGAGACTGGTAGGAATAGCAAAAACGCGAAGAGGGCTGCCCAGCTCCCCGGAGCAAACGGCAGCCCGGAGAGACCCGCGGGGCGGGAGGAGATTTTGGCGGAGAGGGAGGGACCTGGGTCCCAGGAACCAAGCCCCAGCCTGCAGTCCCAGAGCCAAAAAGAGGCGTTTGGACAGTATTGAGCTGTGAAACAAGTGAGGGAGCTCCCAGGCCTACAGTGTGGAGTATTAGGTCCCTTCCTACTCTGCTGAGGGCTGCTTAAGGTTTTGGGGCGGCAGGACGCTGAAAGGCAGTTCTGTCGGCGTGGGCAGAGGCCAAGCCGGTGGGAGATCGGTCTAGCCCAGAGGGTCGGAGGGTAAACGCGAGAGCGGTCCGGAAGCTGCGGGCCCGCCTTTAATCCCACTTACGGGGACAAAGCGGGAGGCCAGGAATAGGCAGGCCCTGCGCAAGCCGGCCCTGACCGCGGGGACCGGGCTAGGACCAGGGACGGGCAGGGGCTCGTGGCTGAGCTGACGATACTAGTCCGCCCCCCCCCCCCCCCCCCCCGCCGTCCGCCGGAGAAACCGCGGTTGGCCAGTATACGTGCGCGAGCGGGCTCCGAGCGCGGGAACGGGGTGGACCCCGAGACAGGCGGAGGCTAGCAGCTGAGCCCACGGCTGCTATCCCCATCCGGCCGGAGAAACCCCGGATAGCGTTAATACGTGCACGAGCGGGCTCCGAACGCGGGGGCGGGGTAGAGTCCGGGACGAGCGGAAGTACGCAGCTCGGCGGAAGCCAGCAAACACGCCCGCCCCAATAAATCTTGGTTTCCGACCCTGCGCAAAGGGCCCTGGCCTCGAGGGCGGGGCTAAAGCTCCTGACGGGCAAAAGCTTACAGCTGAGAGCACGTCAAAAGCCCCGCCTAACCCGCGGAACTGTAGCGAGCAGGCTCCGACTGCTGGTTCTGGGCGGAAGTCCGGAAATAGGCTGGGTCCGCAGCTGAGGAAAGGTGCTTGCCTCTACCCTTGGTGCTAATCTTGTGGCTTCAGTGACAGCCCCTCCCACGGAGGAGAGGCAGAAATCACAGCAAAAGCCACAGTGGGCCGGCGCTGGCAACGCTCATACCCAACCACCCTAGGCGCCGGCAGAGGGGGTGGGTGGCCTGCAGATAGACCACACCTAGAGAACACAAAGGCAACACATACTGGACTCCAGTGGCCACAACTTGCTTATACACAGAAAAAATGGGTAGGCAGAGGAATGCAAACCAAATGAATCAAGAGAAATCCCCAGAGAAGGACCTGAATGAACCAGATATAACCAAATTACCAGAAGCAGAATTTAGAATAATGATAGTTAGGATGTTCAAAGAAATTAGAGCAACAATGGATAGTCATTATGAACACCTAAATAAAGAGATAACAAGTATAAAAAATGAAATTGAAATAATAAAAAAGAATCAGACAGAAATGACAAATACAGTATCAGAACTGAAGACCACAATGGAAGGAATTAAAAGCAGGATGGATGACGCTGAGGATCGAATAAGCGAGTTAGAGGACACAATAAACAAAGGCACAGAAGCAGAGAAGAAAAAGGAAAAGAGACTTAAAAAATGTGAGGAAACTCTAAGGGAGCTTTGTGACAACATGAAGAGAAACAACATTCGCATCATAGGGGTGCCTGAAGAAGAGGAGAGAGGACAGGAAATGGAAACTTTGTTCAATCAAATTATAGCAGAAAACTTTCCTAAATTAAGGCTGGGAAACACTCCACACATTCAAGAAGCACACAGAACTCCATTAAGGAGAAACCCAAAAAAATCTACACCAAGACACATCATAGTTAAAATACCAAAGCTAATGGATAAAGAAAAAATTTTAAAAGCTGCTAGAGAAAAAAAGACTATCACCTACAAAGGAACCCCCATAAGGATGACATCGGACTTCTCAACAGAAACACTTGAGGCCAGAAGGGAATGGCAAGAAATAATCAAAGTAATGCAGAACAAGAACCTACAACCAAGACTACTTTATCCAGCAAGGCTAACGTTTAAAATTGAAGGAGAAATAAAGAGCTTCCCAGAAAAAGAAAGCCTCAAGGAATTCATAAAAACCAAACCAATTCTGCAAGAGATACTAAGGGGCCTCTTGTGAACAGTTTAAAGGGAGGAAAGAATAGAGCAAAAGAAGAATACAGCTTTAAAGAATAAAATGGCAATAAACAACTACATATCAATAATAACCTTAAATGTAAATGGATTAAATGATCCAATCAAAAGACATAGGGTAGCTGCATGGATAAAGAAACAGGACCCATACATATGCTGTCTACAAGAGACACACCTTAAAATAAAAGATATTCATAGACTGAAGGTAAAAGGATGGAAAAAAATATTTCATGCAAATGGAAATGAAAAAAAAGCAGGGGTAGCAATACTTATATCAGACAAAATGGACTTTAAAACAAAGGCTGTAGTAAGAGATAAAAGAGGACACTACATAATGATAAAGGGAACAATTCAACAGGAAGATATAACTATTGTAAATATCTATGCACCAAATATAGGAGCCCCGACATACATAAAGCAGACTTTGATGGATATAAAGGGCGAGATTAACAGCAATACTATCATAGTAGGGGATTTCAATACCCCTCTAACAACACTGGATAGATCCTCAAGAAAGAAAATTAATAAAGAAACAGCAGACTTAAAGGAGACACTAGATCAACTTGATTTAATAGATATCTTCAGAACTTTTCACCCTAAAGCAGTAGAATATACATTCTTCTCAAGCGCTCATGGTACGTTTTCTAGGATAGACCACATGTTAGGACACAAAAATGGTCTCAATAAATTTAAGAAGATTGAAATCATATCAAGCATTTTCTCTGATCACAATGCCATGAAACTAGAAATTAACCACAAAAGAAAAACTGAAAAATACTCAAACACCTGGAAACTAAATAGCTTGTTATTAAATAATGAATGGATTAACAATGAGATCAAAGAAGAAATAAAAAAGTTTCTAGAAACAAATGATAATGAGCATACATCAACTCAAAATTTATGGGACACAGCAAAAGCAGTTCTGAGAGGGAAGTTTATTGCACTACAGGCATATCATAAGAAGCTAGAAAAAGCTCAAATAAGCAACTTGACCCTGCATCTAAAAGAACTAGAAAAACAACAACAAATAAAACCCAAGACAAGTAGAAGAAAGGAAATAATAAAGGTCAGAGCAGAAATAAATGACATAGAGGCTAAGGAAACAATACAGAGGATCAATGAAACAAGAAGCTGGTTCTTTGAAAAGGTAAACAAGATTGATGAACCTTTAACTAGACTCACCAAGAAAAAAAGAGAGAGGACTCAAATAAATAAAATTAGAAAGGACAGTGGAGAAATAACAACTGACACAACAGAAATACAAAGCATTGTAAGAAAATACTATGAAGAACTATATGCCAAAAAATTAGACAATCTTGGTGAAATGGACAAATTTCTTGAATCATATAACCTTCCAAAAATCAATCTGGAAGAATCAGAACACCTAAACAGACCAATTACAGCAAATGAGATCGAAACAGTTATCAAAAAACTCCCAAAAAAGAAAAGTCCTGGGCCTGATGGCTTCACAAGTGAATTCTATCAAAAATTCAAAGAAGAACTAACTCCTATTCTCCTGAAGCTATTTCAAAAAATTCAAGAGGAAGGAAGAATTCCAAACTCCTTTTATGAGGCGAGCATAATTCTGATCCCAAAACCGGGCAAAGACAACACAAAGAAAGAAAATTATAGGCCTATATCCTTGATGAATTTAGACGCAAAAATTCTCAACAAAATATTAGCCAACCGGATCCAGCAATATATGAAAAAAATCATACACCACGATCAAGTGGGATTTATCCTGGAGAGGCAAGGCTGGTTCAATATTCGCAAATCAATCAATGTGATTCACCACATAAACAAAAGGAAGGACAAAAATCACATCATAATTTCAATAGATGCAGAAAAGGCATTTGATAAAATCCAGCACCCATTCATGCTCAAAACTCTCAGTAAAGTGGGAATACAGGGATCATTCCTTAACATGATAAAGGCCATCTATGATAAACCGACAGCAAACATCATACTAAATGGACAAAGATTAAAAGCAATCCCCTTAAGATCAGGAACCAGGCAGGGTTGCCCACTTTCACCACTCTTATTCAACATAGTTCTGGAAGTCCTAGCTACAGCAATCAGACAAGAAGAAGAAATAAAAGGCATCCAAATTGGAAAAGAAGAAGTAAAACTGTCATTATTTGCAGATGATATGATATTGTATATAGAAAACCCTAAAGTCTCAGTCAAAAAACTACTGGACCTGATAAATGAATTCAGCAAGGTGGCAGGATATAAAATTAATACTCAGAAATCAGAGGCATTTCTATACACCAACAATGAAATATCAGCAAAAGAAATTAAGGAAACAATCCCCTTCACTATTGCAGCCAAAAAAATTAAGTACCTAGGAGTAAATTTAACCAAGGAGGTTAAGGACTTGTACTCAGAAAATTATAGAACATTGATAAAAGAAATCAAGGAAGATACAAACAAGTGGAAGCACATACCGTGCTCATGGCTAGGAAGAATAAACATCATTAAAATGTCTATATTACCCAAAGCAATTTATAAATTCAATGCAATACCAATTAAAATACCAATGACATACTTCAAAGATATAGAACACATATTCCAAAAATTTATATGGAACCAAAAAAGAACACGAATAGCCTCAGCAATCTTAAAAAGAAAAAATAAAGCAGGAGGTATCACTCTTCCTGATATCAAGGTTTACTACAAGGCCATTATACTCAAGACAGCCTGGTACTGGCATAAGAACAGGCACATAGATCAATGGAACAGAATAGAGAACCCAGAAATAAACCCACAGCTTTATGGACAACTGATATTTGACAAAGGAGGAAAGAACATACAATGGAGTAAAGACAGCCTCTTTAACAAATGGTGTTGGGAAAATTGGACATCTACCTGCAAAAAAATGAAACTAGACCATCAACTTACACCATTCACAAAAACAAACTCAAAATGGATAAAAGACTTAAATGTAAGCCGTGAAACCATAAACATCTTAGAAGAAAACATAGGCAGCAAGCTCTCCGACATCTGTAGCAGCGGTATATTTGCCGATTTATCTTCATGGGCAACTGAAATAAAAGGCAAGATAAACAAATGGGACTATATCAAACTAAAAAGTTTTTGCACAGCTAAAGACAATAGGAACAGAATAAAAAGACAAACCACACAATGGGAGAACATATTTGACAGCACATCTGATAAGGGGTTAATAACTAAAATTTATAAAGAACTTATAAAAAGCAACACCAGGAAGACAAATAATCCAATCAAAAAATGGGCAAAAGAAATGAATAGAAATTTCTCCAAAGAGGACATACAGATGGCCAATAGGCATATGAAAAAATGCTCAACATCACTAATCATTAGAGAAATGCAAATTAAAACCACAATGAGATATCACCTCACACCAGTCAGAATGGCACTTATCAGCAAAACAACACAGAATAAGTGCTGGCGAGGATGTGGAGAAAAGGGAACCCTTCTGCACTGCTGGTGGGAATGCAGACTGGTGCAGCCACTGTGGAAAACAGTTTGGAGATTCCTCAGAAAATTAAAAATCGAACTGCCTTTTGACCCAGCTATCCCACTTTTAGGAATATACCCTAAGAACACCATAGCACTGTTCGAAAAGAAGAAATGCGCCCCCATGTTCGTGGCAGCATTGTTCACAATAGCGAAGATCTGGAACCAGCCCAAGTGTCCGTCAGAAGACGAGTGGATTAAAAAGCAATGGTACATATATACTATGGAATACTACTCAGCCATAAGAAACGATGACATCGGATCATTTATAACAAAATGGATGTACCTTGATAACATTATACGGAGTGAAATAAGTAAATCAGAAAAAAAGAAAAACTGAGAACAGCACGATTACATACATAGGTGGGACATGAAAGTGAGGGTATGAGACATGGACAAGAGAGTGGTGGTTATGGGATGGGGGGAGGGAGGGAAGAATGGGATAGGGAGGAGGGGAGGGACGCAGGGAAAACCAGATTGAAGGTGACAGAGGACAATTTGACTTTTGGTGATGTGTATGCAACACAATTGAATGATAAGATAACCTGGAGATGTTTTCATTGTACATATGTACCCTGATTTATTGATGTCACCCCATTAGAATTAATAATAAAAAAATATATATTAAAAAAAAAAAAAAAAAAAAAAAAAAAAAAAGAAGACTATATTAGACTCTGTGCAGACGTCGGCCCTTCTTATGTTCAGGGAGTAACATTGGCCGCTGCCCTGAAGGGCACCACTATAGCAAGTGTAATAAATCAAGGATTACAAAAAGGAATAAAATGTTTTGGGTGTAGGAGAAAAAGACGTTTAAAAAGAAATTGTCCTAAGCCCCAAAAACGGAATAGTACCGGTAAGCGTGTTCCTGGCATATGTCCAAAATGTAGGAGAGGAAAACACTGGGCAAATGAATGTAAATCTAAAACAGACAAAGAGGGAAAGCCTCTACAGCCGGGAAACTTCAGGAGGGGCCAAACCCTGGCCCGGCAAACAATAGGGATAACTACCGAAGCCAGGCCCATTTACAGAGCACAGCTCGCGCCATTCACTCCGGAGGAAATCCAAAAAATGTCAGCAGCCTCCTCCGAGCCTCCCCAGGGAGTGCAGGATTAGATTTAGCCAGTACAAAATATTTTGTGTTAACGCCTGAATTAAATCCACAGGCTATACCAACTAGAGTATTTGGCCTACTTCCAAATAACACCTTTGAACTATTGTTAGGACGTAGCTCCCTTACTATAAAAGGTTTGCAAGTTTTTCCTGGAGTAATAAATCAAGATTATACTGAAGAAATACAAATCATGTGTTCTTCCCCAAAAAGTATTGTGACTATTAACAAGGGTCAAAGAATAGCTCAATTAATTCTTCTACCGTTCAATAAATTTGGAAAAAATTAAAAACCCAATAGAGACATGGGTAGTTTTGGTTCTTCTAATGCTGCTTATTAAATACATAAAATATCTAAAGACAAGCCTAAATTATACTTAACAATAGAAAAAAAACAATTTCGGGAAATTTTAAACACTGAAGCTAATGTTTCTGTTATAAGTCTAGAACATTGACCAAAATCCTGGCCTTGTACAGCAGCCATTACCTCATTAGAAGGCATTGGACAGTCTAATAATCCACTAAAAAGCACAAAACTGTTAACAGTGGTCTAATACGAAGGGACATTCAGGGTTTTTTCAACCCTATATATTGCCTAATTTACCTGCAAATCTTTGGGGCCGCGACATTTTGAAAGGAATGAATGTCATTTTAACAATGGTAAATTCACATTTTCACAAGTAGGAGCTGTTCTACCTGTATCCCAGACAGGTGATCCCATTGTATGAAACAATGATAATCCTGTTTAGGTGGAGCAGTGGCCTTTGACAAAAGAAAAAATCCAAGCTGCTAATAACTTAATACAAGAACAGTTACAGCTTGGTCATATAAAGGAGTCTAATAGTCCCTGAAATAGTCCCATCTTTGTTATAAAAAAAAAGTCTGGTAAATAGAGATTACTGCAGAATCTAAGGGCAGTAAACAAAACCATGCAACTGATGGGACCTCTCTAACCTGGCCTACCTTCTCCTGTAGCTATTCCAAGCACTTATTGCTTATTGATAATTAATCTTAAACACTGTTTTTATACTATACCTTTAGCTCCACAAGACTGTCCTCGTTTTACTTTTTCTGTACCATCTGAAAAATTTTCAAAACCAATGAAAAGATTTCATTGGAGAGTCCTCCCTCAAGGGATGGCAAACAGTCCTACACTATGTCAAAAATTTATAACCCAAAAACTAGAAAAAACACGGCTTCAGTTTCCTAATAGCTATATTATCCATTATATAAATAATATTTTGTTTGCAGCCCCTAATCCATCCATGTTAGCTGCAGTGTTCCAACATGCAAAAAATAACCTAGAAATTAGAGAATTAAAAATTGCAAAAGAAAAAATTCAAAGTTGTCCTCCTTACCAGTATTTAGGGTATCTTGTCTTAGGACAAACCATCAAACGTCAAAAATATAAAATTAGAAGGAACCATTTGAAAACTCTTAATAATTGACAAAAATTACTAGGAAATATTAATTGAATAAGACCTTCCCTGGGTCTTACTACAGGCAAAATGAAGCCATTATTTAATATATTAAAAAGAAATTCTAATCCTAATAGTAAGAGAACAATAACACCAGAGGCCATACAACTTTTAAAACTAGTACAAAATCGTATTCAAAAGCAATTTTTACAACGCATAGATTATAAACAACCGTAGTGTGTGCTCATTTTACCCACAGAATATTTACCCACAGGGCTATTCTGGCAAAATGGGCCTCTGGAATAGATACATTTACCATCCTCAAAAAAAAAAGTGATCTTGCCCTATACAGATACAATTACACAACTTATTACTATGACTAGGAAACGGGCTCGTCAATTATTTGGCCATGAGCCTTTTAATATCATTACTCCATTGAAGCCTAAACAAATTGCCCAATTATTAGAAACTTCTGTTAAATAAATGATCGCTTTAGCTCATTATCCAGGACAATTAGGGTGTCATTTCCCTAGTTCTAAATTGTTGGAATTTTTAAAAACTAATCCAGTGATTTTTCCCAAGAAATGTACTACAAAACCGATTATCGGAACTCCTATAATATTTACTAATGGCTCTTCCTCAGGTAAGTACAGCTATGTCATTAATAGAAAGCCATATATATTTACCTCCACTTTGAAATCAGCTCAACAAGCTGAATTAAATACTGTCTTTCAAATTTTTTCCACTTTTACTGACACCGCATTAAATATTTATTCAGACAGCCAATATGTTGTCCATGTCATTCAACATATTAAAACTGCGGTTATCGGCTCTAATACTAATCCTAATATTTTTCAGTTTTTTATTAAAATTCAACAAACTATATAGGCCCGTACTCATGCTTATTTTATAGGCCACCTTCGGGCTCATTCTAGATTACCAAAAGCCCTCAGTGAAAGAAATCGCCTGGCTAATGAGTCTTTAAAGTCTTACTCTGTAATTGAAAATGCACAATACAGTCATACTAAATTTCATCAAAACAGTCATTGCCTTCAGAAGCAGTTTCATCTTACTAGGGAACAAGCTCGGCAAATAGTTAAACAATATTCTCATTGCCAGGACAAAAATTTCATTCCCATTGCCCTAGGGGTTAATCCTCGAGGCATTTTACCTAATCATATTTGACAAATGGACGTGACGCACGTCCCCAAGTTTAGTGCATTAAAATATATTCATATTATCATTAATACTTATTGCAATTTTTTATTTGCCATGGCCCATACAGGGGAAGCTCTAAGACATGTCATAGCTTCCTGTTTAAAAAGCTTTGCTGCCTGACCTGTGGTGGCGCAGTGGATAAAGTGTCAACCTGGGAACACTGAGGTCGCCAGTTCAAAACCCTGTACTGGTCTGGTCAAGGCACATATGGGAGTTGATGCTTCCAGCTCCTCCCCCCTTTCTCTCTTTCTCTGTCTCACTCTCTCACTCTGTGTCTCCTCTCTAAAATGAATAAAATAAAAAGAAATTTAAAAAAAAAAAAAAAAAAAGCTTTGCTACCCTAGGATTACCAAAAGTACTAAAAACTAATAATAAACCTGCCTATACTAGCAATAGGTTTAAACATTTCTGTTCCCAATTTAATATTTGTCATCTAACCAATATCCCATATAATCCCCAGGGACAAGGAATAATTAAGCATGCTCATCACACTTTGAAAAATCAAATTTATAAAATAAAGAAGGGGGAGTTAGGGAAATATATTACTATGTCTCCTCCGAATGTATTATCATCATCTCTATTTACATTAAATTTTTTGAATTTGGATGAGCAGGGCAGGTCTGCTTATGAAAGACATCATGCCTCTGAGCAATCAGGACAGGTTATGGCCCGATAAAAAAATCCGTTAACCCTTGAATGGCATGGCCCTGACCCGGTATTAATTTGGGCCAGAGGGAGTGTTTGTGTTTTTCCTGCAGATGCAGACGCTCCTCGATGGGTCCCCGCTAGATTGGTCAGAATCCAAGAAGAAAAGGAAGCCAGAAAAGAAAGGCCGCGTCAAAGAGTGAAACTACATCAACATCCAATGTACAAGGACTTGATGCAGCTTGCTGATACTGCTATAAAAGCCGTCACTGGACCAGTAACGTTGTGGACCTTACTTTCCAGCATGATGCTGATGCTTCAAGGACCTGAAGTGAATAGGGAGGTTTTTTGGGCTTATATACCTGACCCTCCGTTCCTGAGTCCTGTCACGTGGGAACAAGACCCAGTACATGTATATATTAATGATACCTTACTCATGGGGGGGCCTGATAGTTCCTTTATTAAGGATCAGACAGAAAACTTTTCATAATAGTCAATCATATATATGTATTACGTCCCATAAATATAATGCTAGCAATTGGAACTGGGATCGTGTAAAAAAGCATCTCCTTGGTATATGGAAGAATAGCAATGTTTCTCTAAATATTAGTAAATTGCATACTGAAATCTTTGCTATAGAAAATAGCAATCTGCCACTATTGCCCGCCGCCCAGGTTGCAGATAAAATTGTATCTACATTAAAACAATGGTTTTCTCATTTATCCTTAACGTCCTTACTCTCCTCCATTGTCAGTTTTGTAGGTGTAATACTCCTTACAATACTCTTGCTGCCACTGATACTCAAATTATTCAATAAGCTTCTCTTAAACTTTGACACGACTATTTACCGTATTGTGCTAAAAAATAAAGAAGGGGGAGATGTTGGGAGCCGTCAAGTAAACACAGCTGTGTAACTTGAGGGCGAGGCGCAAGCCCCTGATGTTCCCTGGATTTATTAATAGCTGAAAGGTCAGAACGACCAGCATACGGATATGGTCTGATAAAGCTCAAAGACTTTTACTCCCTGTTGATGTGGCTTTAAGGCAGGAGCCTTTGTACAGGAGACACCTGGTGTTTAACCATTTAATCTCTGACGAAGGAGGTCATGTGACTTCGGATACGAAAACATTGTACTTGCCAAGTTTTGCTGTATATAAAAAACTTGCTTGCAAAAATAAATTGCTGATGGCTGATGGTTCATCAGACCTCCCAACCCAGACTCATCAATTCCACATCCCCTCACCCCGTGGAACGGCTCGTCACGCCGGCTCGTGACAGCTCCTCACCTTAGGATCGGATCATGAGTGGGACCTTGCATAGGGGATGAGGAGATGGGTGGCTGCTGGTGGTTTGGGGGTAGAGGGTTGTGCAAACAGTCAAAGCGTGGCACGGCATCTGAATGGGGAGCTTCCCAGATGGATGCGGAGACAGGGCAGGGACATGTGCAAGTTGACACGGTGACTCCAATACCCCTCTGCCCAGGTGTGGGGCAGGAGGGTGCTCCAGAATGTCAGAGGGCAGGCTGGGTGAAGCAAGGATTCCTGAACAAGGTGGCATGCTGACAGGACCAGGGAGTTGTCCTTCCCCGCGCCTTCACAGCCTTATAGCTTGTGAAGAAGATAATCACTCCAGGCTCATTCAAACACCATGTCCTGCTTTGGGCAGTATTGGAACTCAGAAGTTCCTGTGTCACAGGGAGGTAAAGTCCAGCATAAGGAACATAGTTAATAAAACTGTAATAACTGTGTGGTGCCAAGTGGATACTGAAAATGTCATCACTCTGCTGTCCACCTGAACCTAGTATGAAATAGTGTTGAATGTGAATATAATTGAAAAATAAAAGTAGGCCCTGTCCAGTTGGCTCAGTGGTAGAGCATCAGCCCAGTGTGTGGGTGTACTGGGTTTGATTCCTGGTCAGGGTGCACAGGAGAAGTGCCATCTGCTTCTTCCCCCTACCCCCTCTTGTTTCTCTCTTTCTTTTCCTCCTGCAGCCATGGCTCAATTTGCCTCAGGTGCTAAGAAGAGCTCAGTTGCTGAGCAGCAGGGCAATTCCCCAGATGGGCAGAGCACCACCCTCTAGTGGTCTTGTCAGATAGATCCCGGTTGGAGTGCATACAGGAGTCTGCCTCTGCCTCCCCTCCCCTCAAAAAAAGGAAAGGGAAAAGGAAAAGTAGGAAAAAAAGCTCCCATGTCCTGGTTTTGCTGGTGATGGTGGTGGTGCTGGGTCCTACACCTTGGGTGTGACTTTAAGCACCTAAATGCTCAATATTATTTAATCCTAGCAACAACCAGAGGGGGTAGTGTGTTGGCTAATTTTGAGTCATTGACTGGGCCACTTGGTCAAACATTACCTTAAATTTGTTTGTGACAGTGTCTCCAGATGAGACTCATGTTTGGATCAGTAGACTGAGTAAGGCACATGGCCCTGGGGTCGCCAATGTGGGTGGGCCTCGCCCGGTCAGTTGAAGACATGACTGGCACAGAGAAGCTGAGTGAGTGGGAGCTCTTCCCGCCTGAGTGCTGAGCTGACATATGTTGGTCTCCTGCCTTTGGACTTGAGCTGAAAAATCAGCTCTTCTTGGGTGTGAGTATTTTGACTAGAACTTATACCTTTGGTTCTCCTGGGCCTCCAGCTCACCAGCTGCAGATCCGGGGACTTCTCAGCTTCCATAAGCACGGGAGCCAAGTCCTTATAACAAATCTCTTACATACGCACATACATGTTTCCCACAGAGCCCTGACTTAGACATACAGGCATGGCTGTTTCCAGTCTACAGATGAGGCAACTACAATCTGGAGGAGTTTGCTGGGGGAGTGGGAAGTCAGAGCAGCACAGACTCGACCACCTTGTCCTGGCCGCTGTGCTCAGCTGTCTACCAGGCCTGGGTCTGTGTGCTGTCTCCACAGCCTCCTGGTGAACTGCCTGAGCCCCCTAGAGCAGTTGCCTGAGGGTCACCGTGAGCCGTCACCTCCAAGGACAAGGGCTGGGGGCTGGGGAAGAGGAAAGGATGGACAGAAATGCCTCTCCTTGGTTTTCAAGGAAGGGGCAGAGATGGGATTTCTGTGTTCTCAGGTCTGGTGGGTGGGGAGGCTGGGACAGATGCAGCCTCTGTGACAAGTGACAGGACACAGCCGAAAGTCGGGTGGCATGATGTCCGTCCGACAGTGTGCTGTGGAGACCTCTTCTCGCCGCTCCTGTGTCCTTTTCCCAGGGAGAATCTTCTGTTCTGACCAGGGCAGGTAGGGGAGACTTGTTAAAGGATAATCGCTGATGGTGACTGGAGGAGGAAGTAATGTTTGAAGCGAACAGTGGGGGGATACAAGCGTTTACTTGGGGGCTGTGAAACCAAGTTGGGCAGAAGAATATTTTGTCGACTGATGGAACTTTCACAATCCCCTGCTTATTATGTTGCCCATATTAGCCTTGCTTTGATTCCTGCAGAGGCCAGCAACTGCCTCAGACATGTAGGTTCTGCAAACTGGTGGGGAATCTGTACTCAGGAGGGGTCCCCGGAGACTCCACCGACCTAGCCCAGCCCTGGGGGGGGGGGTCCTCAGCATGCTGTGGCTGCACCATCTATCCAGGAGGATATTTGCTCCAGATGATCAGCCCTCATGGCGTGTCTGACTGCAGGCCCCTCTCTCGCTAGAGTGAGGGCTGCCTCCTGGGAAAGAGATCGTGTTTGCGTTTGCATCTTGCGATGTCCCCCAGGAGCCAGTGTCCTAGAATAGGATGCCTCTCACATTTTGCATTCGGGCTGCAATTCACTGAGAGATTTCATATGCAGGAAGGCAGTAAGACACAGAGAAAGAGAGCGAGCAAGAACTTAGCAGTCCCGACAGCAGGGGAGTGTCCCCTTCTGCCCCTGCCCACCCACCTGCACTGACACTCAAAATGCAGAGTGCTGTATGGCGAGGCTGTGCAGGTGGGGAGGACATGGCACCTCCGTGGGGCAGGCTGGGCCAAGTCCCTGCCCCACCACTTTCTAGTTTTTCTGTCTCAGTACCTCTCCCTTTGGAAGAAAATGGTAATCAAAACAGTCACCCAGCAAGGTTATGTCAGACGTTAAGTGTCATGGATTACGTGTAAAGTTCTTAGAGAACCCCCTGGCAGCTAGTGAGGGTAAGGCTGGCTTATGTCATTATGATTGTATGAACCCCACCAGGTGAAGTGACCCCAAGGACTTCCCCAGAGGGTCCCCAGTGCTGGCTCTGCAAGCCTCGTTGCAGCTAGGACAGCTCCCAGCAAGGAACCGAAGGCTGCCCTGGAAAGGTGCTCTGGACAGCCTTGTGCTGGATGACTGGCCCTCTGGAGGAGAGAGGTTTGTTTTGTTGTTGCTCTGTTGGCATCATCGTGCTCCGTTGGGAGCCTTATTTATCTCGGTTTGCCTGCCAGCGGGCCTGATTGTAGCTATCAACAGCTGGAGGCTCATTTAAGCCAGCATATGATCGTTGTCTCCAATAGAAACTGAAGCAAGATGTTCCCTCAGCCTCGGGATCGCACCTGTGTGTCAGCGCCACCAGGCTGACCTCACCTTACATCTTCCTGTTGAACCTTGGTACTCCCTTGCCCCCTGCCCCATGCTTGGCAATTCGTGCCACTCAGGTCTCAGATCACAAATCATCCCTCATAAATTGGGACCCATAATAATGAGCTCCCCACCCAGCTCTCTGGCAGTCTCTGTCCCCACACTCTTTCCTTCTTAGCACGTATCACTCGTATTATTTTCCTTCTCGTCTGTTTCCCTCACTAAAGGTAGAACGTCACAGGGGCATCTCCAGCCAGAATGGTCCCTGGAGTGTAGTAGGTGCTCAGTAAACAGCTGCGGAAGGAGCGAGGGAGGCAGGCATATCCCCCTCTCACATGAACCTTCCTGGTTTGAGCCTTAATATTCCAAGGGCTTGGAAGGGTGGACTTGAGGTCATGGGGCCAGCATCCCTTGGGGGCAGCGGTCCCTCCTGCAGCTCCCCCCCTCACCCGCCACCCCCCCCCCCCGCCTCTGTCAGACCATTGCCATGGCAGATAGCTTGGTTCCAGCACTTTCCCCTTAGGAAAGCCCTTTTTACTGATTCTGCTCCCTGGCCTCTGTTCTGCCCCCTAGAGCTGCCAAGAATGACACGTGATGGCTGTCCGAGTAGTCAAGGATGTCTCTCGGACCGCCAATGAGTCGCCTTTTCTCCAAGATGAGCCCCTGGTCTCTCCAGACATTCCCCCCATGGCATGGATGCTGGGTGCCCCACCTCCATCTCTGTATATCAGGCACCCTGAAAAGTTTCAGGGTGTCCTTCAAGGCATCTGTAAAACCCTTGTTATCATTTATCGTATTCTCTGCAGGTGTGCAGTTTTGCGGTTGGGGAGAGGATCTGTGGTTGCCATCAGTTTTTCAAAGGATCCTCGACCTCAGTGGTTCAGAAACTTCTAGAATCCCAGTGGTATCTAGACTTTCAGGGCAGGCCTGCTGTCCTGGTGCACAGAGGGCGTTTTCCTCCTTGATAATGGGCACCCATTGTAGGTAGTGTTTCCCTGAATCCTCACTATGCTGATTCTTCAGCGTGTTCCGTTCTCTTTCTGTGAATAATAACAGGGTCCCGACAGCATAGGTTTTGATTTGTTTTGGGGCCGTGGTGTCTGATGTATCAAGTTCAAGATGATTATAAACCTTCTGCTGCCTTTCATCATTAGGTATTAACTTTGCTGTCTTATAAAGTGCACCGTCATTTTTTTTCTATTAATAAATGTTTGACTGATTTTTCTTTCCCCATCCATTTATTTTGAATTATGAGAGTCTGTATGTTTGAGGTGTTTTTCTCATAAACAGTATCAAGCTGTCCTAAATTAAAAAATCCATTCTGACAACTTCTATCTCTCAATGAGCAAGTTTAGTTTATTTATATTTGTCATAATTATTGATAACTTGGATTTTTCTACAATCGTATTTCAGATGTTCTGTTTATCCTGCTTTAAATATTTTTTCCCATTTCTTCTATTTCGAAATAAACTCTAATTCTCTTTGCTAGCCCTTTGAAAAATCGCCTATCATTTTAGTGACTGTATTTAAATTTTTTACCCTACCTATATAACTCATTTTCTCAAGTTCTGCAATGTTTCTATCCTTCTCCCAAACATTTTATGTAAAGTACAAAAAACTTAGAATGCTTTCACTATAAACCCTCGTTCAACTGGGCATAGTATTTCCGCCTGATATTTTGTTTCCATCTTGTTTTATTATCCCTCAAATTAATTATAACTTTTTAAAAAATTATTCAGTGCCAGGAAGGGTGGCAGAGAGACAGACTCCCGCATGCGCCCTGACCAGGGTTCACCCAGAAAACCCACTAGGGGGCAATGCTCTGCCCATCTGGGTCATTGCTCCATTGCTCAGCAACAGAGCTCTTAGCACCTGTGGCAGAGGCCATGGAGCTATCCTCAGTGCCTGGGACCAACTTGCTCCAGTCAGGCCATGGCTATGGGAGGCAGAGAGAGAGAGAGGCGAGAGAAGGAGGGATGGAGAAGCAGATGGGCACTTCTCCTGTGTGCCCTGACCAGGAACCAAACCCGGGACTTCCACATGCTGGGCCGACACTCTACCGCTGAGCCAACCAGTCAGGGCCTAATAAGAACTTTTATTTAGTCACTGCTTATTTTGCTTTCCTGGCACACTTACTACTTTCTTTGCTTCTTTCAGTTCTTTCTTGTGGGTTCACTTTTCTTCTCTTTGAAGCATATCCTTTACTGAAGATCTACTGGAAAGCTCATTAATTTCTGTTTGTCTGTAAACATCTTTATTTTTCGTCATCCTCCACCGATGGCTGCATGCGGTATCCAGTCCTCCTTCTGCAGTCATTTTTTTCTTAGCACTTTGGAAATAATACTGCATCGTCTGCTGGTGTCTGATAGCTGTCCCCTGACACTCAGTGCTCTCAAGGGTCTGGCCCCTTCTGTCTTGTCGCTTTCCAGGTCTTCTCCTTGCCTTTGGTCTTCTGTCATTTTACTTTGGTGTGCTGAGATGTGGCATCCTTCTCGAGATGAGTGCCCAAGGCTGGTTCTTCTATTAGTCCTTTGCATGTCGGTTGTCTATTATTTCCTGCTGGACATGTGTGTACAGGTCCTTCGTTCTAGTCTGTGTCTCTCCCAGCTTTTCCTTTACATTCTTTCCAACTCTCTGCCTCTCTCATTGTCACAGAAAAGGCACCAGTTGCCATCTGTCATGAGTCAGCCCTGGGTGCTGCTGCTGCTTTTGCTTTTACAAAAAAATTGTGATAACACGTGGACAATTTTCTTGCTAAAATAAAGACAATTTGGCTCCATGGCTTCCCCGGGACTGTCACCTAATGGCCTTATCAAAATGAAATGAGATCCGTCCCTGGTGACTGTGCCCTGACCCCCAGCAATTAGCGCTTTCCTTTTTACTAGTTGTTTAAAAATCACTCCTTGCGAGCACAGGGCTCCAAATTCATCAGTCTTGCTAATGTGTTTCCAGAACTCACCTTCCCGTTCTTGAACACTGGAGGGTATCTCCCTGTCTTCAGTCTACTGACCTCTTTCCCCTCTCCCAGTTTCTGCCATGTTCCTGCATTTGAGCTGTGAGGTCTTCCGGTTTCCTGGGTTACAGACTGCCTCATTCTGAAAACGTAAAATGAGTTAACATGACCAGCAATGTCTTTACCATCTCTCTTATCTGAGGATTGCAATCCCACTGTTGTGAGAAGTCTGGCAACAGTAAATGAGTAGATCAGAGCTAAAGTTCCATCAGTCAATGTCAGGTCACCCAGTGAAGGTTAAGGACTGAGCTAATGGAAAACATATGCCCTCTTCCTCGCCCCCAATAAACAGGGTGCAGGTGAAATCTCCAGACCGGGAAGGGGAAGGGACTACAAAGTCACTTGGCTCCTTTCTTTCCCAGGCCACACGCCTTCCCCTTGCACAGGTCCCAGTGCCACCAGAAGCATCAGACCTGCAGCACAGCCTGAGGGGAGTTGGCGGACTGGTACCAGCGGCTAGGTTTGTAACCTGTGGAATGTTGTTTATCTGTTTTACATTGACCTAGGCCAGGCATGTCAAGATACGGCCTGTGGGTCGGATACAATCAGTGTAATGAGTTTATGAGGCCTGCAATTACATTTTTAATATTCTCTGCTACTTTAAAATCTCAGCTACTCAGAAGCGGAAGCATCTTTGATTATTGGAAATCGAGATATTTAAGAAGATAGTGATACGCGGTAAAGAATTCCGCGTGTGACTAATCTAGGGTTAACTTCCAATAATTGGTCAAATGGATTTACGATACTTCATTTTTTTTTTAATTCCATTATAAAGATTTACAACTTTTGTACTTGTCTGTACTCGATATGAACTGTTTGACGTTTAGCAGTAATATGAAACCCACATTCTTTTAGGCAGAGTTTGCCAGTGCGCACCCAAGGTCAAACAATTCGTTATTTTTGTGGTCAAGTGTGCTGAATCAAGTGGCACTGTAGCATAGACAATAGCTGCAGTTGATAACTGAAAACGTGTCTAGGCTGTTTGTAAAACAAAATAATTGTTTTATTTGCAAAATAATTGTTTTATTTCCCTTCAAGCTCATTCTATTAATTAAATATTGTTTCAATTGATTGCGATACAGTTTGAATATTTATACAGTATGTGGTTATATTTTTATTAAAATATATTTTTATTGAAATAATATTGTATATTAAACTTTTTTTCACTCACATTTATTAATAAACAAATTACATAATAAAATTTTGTTTACTTAAATGAATCATTTTTGTATTTAACATTTTTTAATTTTAATATTTCATCTGGCCTGAGAAAAATGTTTTCTTTCTAATCTGGCCCCGGGGGCAAAAACTGTTGGCCATGCCTGACCTAGGTGCTCATCAGTCTTTTAAATATTTTATTTTTATGGCTTGCTGTGTACATAGCGCCTGCCCCCTCCTGGTTTAGTTTTTGCATCCTGTAAAATGAGGGGAAGGGCTGGACAAGATGGTATTTCAGACACCTGCCAATCCCGAGCTGGAATTATAGCTGCTGGGATGTGGGGAAACCAAGGCGTCAGGGGGGCTTCCGTGCTGATGGGACTGATTCCCCCCCCCCCCCGACCGCTCTGTGTGGGGCTCACGTCCACTTCTTTTTTCAAACTGGGAAGGGGAGTTTTATGATGGCAAAGGTGTGGGGCCAGGAGGCGCCAACAGAGTCTCGGCCACAGCAGGTCTGTTGATGTCTAAGTCAGTGATGCTGCTCTGGTCCTTCCCCAAACCCGCCTTCTGGGTTGATTCCTTAGCCTTCTGAGGAGCCCAGAAACTTGTTAAAATTACAGCAAGACGCTGGCAAAGCAGAGGCTGAAATTCCACGACCTAGAAATATTTTTTAATATTTCCGTCGGGAAGGCAGACAGCAATTGGAAGCTCACGGCTGAATCCCACGAGGTAAGGCAGAGGGACTGACAGTCCGCACACGTCTTGAGCTGGAATCTCCCTTTCCTGTTTGCAGAAGGCACTTGCTTTGGCTCAGGACCCACGGTGGTGACTACGAAACAATGAGCGGTATCGGAGGGCTCCCGAAAAGCACCGTGTCTGCCCAGAACTCACCTCAGGACTGTTTGTGGTGGTGCCTTCACTGCGGGGGACACACAGGGCTGCTTGAGGACCATCTGGAGATTCTATGCCAGGTTTAGGGGCCACAGCTTCTTCTTCCGTGGCACCCGTCTCTTCATTACCCTCCAAATTCCATTCACTACCCCCACCACTACCTCCAGCACCCAGCGAGCCTTCCCACCCCAACCCGAGCACGTGGCACATAGCGGCCTCCACCGCCAGCGCCCATGGCTGCCCACTTTCGGTTTGCACCTCTCTTCCTTCACATTTTGGCTTCTGACTCCCCCCCATCCTTCCTGCTTCTCACCCGGCCTCCCTTTGCTCCAGCCTCACCAAACCACTTGTCATCCCTTAGATGTTCCTGGAGTGCCTGGGGTGTCACCTTCCCAGAATGAACCTCCCCCTGTAGAACCGGCGGGCACCATCACTGAGAAACCTTCCTCTTTCCCCTCCCTCATCTGGATGAGGCGCTCCACCCCCCACCTGCCCTTCCAGGCACGCTGCCTGCTGGGGGCATCTGAGTCTGCTCTCAGGAATCACAGGACAGGCCCAAGCTCATGTCCCACACAGGGGCCTTGGGAGCCCTGGCCCGCTGCCTCCACGCAGGACGATGACACGCAGCCCAGCCCAGCCTCTCTGTGGTTCCGGCTGAGGAGGCCTGCGCAGTTCTGCGTCCTGCCCCCTGGCAGAGGCTGATCTAGGGGCATTCCTGACAACCCACCTGCAGCCACTCTCCACCCCATGGTGCTTTCCTAACTCGCCACGTGGGCAGTGGTGTCCTAGCTCACGTGGGGTACAGAGATAAGGATTCTCTAACAGACACTGGGCAGAGTGGGCCGGCCCCCCATCCAATCCACTCCCCTGTCCCCACTCAAGCCAATGTCCACAGTGCTTCTCCATGCTGGCCCCACCCACACTAGCTCCGCCCACATTGGCTCCACCAACACGGAAGTGGGGGGGTAGGGGGGTGGGGGTGGAGGTGGGGAGAAGTGAGCACTCTGCTCTGCCCTGCTGGGTGTGCGGCCTGTGAGCAGGATGGTGCCCGTTACTTGCAGTGGCCTCTTGCTGGCCCGTGCCCCTAAGCTGTCGTCTGCAAATGGCCATAGGGAGAATGTTCTCTGCCTCCTTCTTTTCCCGCTGCAGACTCTCCTCCAGGTGCTCAGAGGCTCACGCTGACCCGCCTGTCTAATTTGAATCTGAGGGCTGGTGTACATAGCCTATGGGTGTATGGCACTGATTCCTCTGCCACCCATACGGGTGTCATCACCATGGGGCAGGGGCAGTGAGAACTGTGCTGGCGGGAATGAGGATCCACCATGGGGCCCAGCGCTGCTAATTCACTAATTCATGTGGTCACACGCTTCCTCATTGGACAAATAGTTATTGAAGCATGTGATTTGTTGTGCCAAGGGCCAGATAAAGGCTCAGGGAGCAGTTTTCATGCACTCCCCCAGCCAGAGGCCGACTGGCTTCTCTGGGGTCACCAGCCAGTTCGGGCTGGGCCAGGGCCAGCACTGAGGACCCCCAGCCTCCGTCTTTGGCGCCCCCCCACAGACGACCCTGCTCTCTATTCCACGGAATCTAGACCAGCAGGTTCATTCTCTGTGTGAGTGCCAGGGTCCTGAGCATGCACATTAGATGTAACCGATGACATAATTATAGAAGTGGGCGACTCCCCAAGCTTCCTTCACCACTCCATTGCTCTCATCATACATCGCCCCAGAACTCACTGCAGTGATTTGTCACCATTTCCAAGGTAGACCGCACTATCTCTTAATTATCAGCCAGGCCTGCAGATGAGTAAATAAATATGCATGCCAGCCCTCATGCTATTATCAGCACCACCATTTGGCTAAAGAAAAGTAGAGACGTTTTAATTCCAAGCCTCTGCCTGAATGTCGAGTCGCTGCTAGGGAACAAGTCATGTGTTAACACGTTTGGTTCTGAGCAGGAGAGCAGGCGGCGGCAGAGCCCGGAGATGGGTTTCTGTATGTGGGCCTGGGATGCACTCCCCACATTTCGGTTCTGGGTTTGCATCCCACAGCTGAGATAATGGGGTGACTGTATTGCTCAGGCATTTCTGACCGTTACATTGAGTGGTGAGTTTTGCATACAATTTCTAACTGTGCTTGTCTAACAAGTTGGCATGGTTCACAGGCACTGTTCTAGGCAGTGCCTATACACAGGACTTGCTTCCACGGAGCTTACTTTTTCATGGGTGCAGACAAAGAAGGCAAACAGTGAATAGGTATATACCTAAGTATGTAATGCACACAAAATGCCAGATGGTAGGGCATGTTGCCAAGAAATTTGAGTCAAGACAAAGGGCTAGAGAGGGACGGAGGGCACTGTCTTAGGTAGGGGACTGTGAGGAGTCGGATGAAGTGACCCTTCAGGAGCGACCTGCATGATATGAGGGAATGATATGATATGTAGGAAAAGAGGGAGAATAGCAAGTGCAAAGGTCCTGAGGCAGGAGTCTGCCTGGAGGGTCCGAAGATCAGTGTCCCAGAGCAGAGTGAACAGAGGAGCGGGTAAAGAAATAAGATGAGCAAGGAGGCCAGGACCAGACCAGAAAGCCTTAAGGGCCACACTAAGATGTCACTCAGAGGAGGATGGTTCTAAACAGAGGTGTGATGCGATTCAGCTTCCATTTTAAAAGAATCATTCTTTGTGTGGTGACTAGATTGGGGCGGGGGCGAGTGTGTAAGGAGACAGCCCACCAGGGGAGGCTGCCGCACTCCTTCGGACAGGAGACCTTGCTGGGGTGATGGAGCATGGGGGCTCACAAGCTGGCCTGGGCCAGGCTGCCAGACCCCAGTCCTGGCCATGTGGTCCCGAACAAGTTGTGAAAGCTCTTGGGTACCCCATTTTACTCACCTGGAAAAATGGGGATAATAACATTTTCTCTCTCAGTAATTTCTCAAAGTATGGCCCTCGGGCCAGCCCCACCAACATCACTCCTTGGAAATGTAAGTTCTCAAGCCCCACCCGAGACCTGCTGCTTCAGAACCCCTGAGGGTGGGGCTGCCAGGTAAATTACAGGACGTCCAGGTAAGTTTCAGTTTTGGACACGATGTATACCCTCAATGCAATACGTGGGACACACGTCTATTAAAACATTATTGGTCATTCACCTGAAATTCAAATGTAACTGGATGTCCTGTATTTTCATTTGCTAAGTCTGTACCACATCTGGGCTAGGGCCCAGCAACTTGGGTGTTAAGGAGACTCTGGGAATACTGGAGGGCTACAAGCTCAGGACAATACCTGGCATGGGGCAGTGCTGGGGAGCTGTCACTATGACCACCCAGCACTGGCTGGTGCAGGGAACAGTGGAACCCTGAGATGCAGTGAACTGGCTGAGGGCACGCAGGTGCGGCCCCTTCTCCATGGGGACTCTGGTGCTGGGAGGCTGGGCGACATCCAGAGAGATTACACTGGTTCCCTCTGCCAGGATGAGACCAGAGTAAGAAGGGAGTACGCCCTTCCCCAGGGCTCAGGGGCTGGGGATCGTGTGACTCTCCTCATTCAGCAATGACAACCTCTCATCAAATTCAGTAACTGAGCAGGCACACAGTCTGGAAGCAAGCTTCCTACAGAACTGCAGAGAACAGGTTTCTATCTCTGCATGGATCTGGGTGGCTTTGCCCAACCCTTGGGCTGATGAGGCCCTGAGTGGGGCCATGAGTTGCTCCCCTTTGTGTCAACTGAGCAGCTCAGATCATGAGGCTGACATTTATTCAAAAAGACCATGAAGCCTGACCTGTGGTGGTGCAGTGGATAAAGCGTTGACCTGGGAACACTGAGGTCGCCAGTTCAAAACTCTGCACTGGTCTAGTCAAGGCACATATGGGAGTTGATGCTTCTAGCTCCTCCCCCCTTTCTCTCTCTCTCTCTCTCTTTCTCTCTCTCTCTGTGTGTGTGTGTGTGTCTCCTCTCTAAAATAAATAAATTTAAATAAATAAATAAATAAAATAAAATAAAAATAAAGACCCCCCCCCCCAAAAAAGGCCATGAGTGACACCCTAATCACATCTGGAAGTAGACGGCCATCCACAGCTCCAGCTACAGTCAATAAATTCCAATTAGGTGGAATTTAAGAGAAATATTTTCTTAATGAAGGAAAGGTACCTGCCAGTTTAATTGAATTTTCTTTTCTCCTAGCTCAATTGCTCAGCCCGCCATTACCCCCAACAAGAGCGGCTGTTTGTTCCCCGACTTGTGGACTTGCGACCATCTGGAAATCTGAGATAGTAGCAGCCTGTTCTGAGGTTGGTGCAAGGCCCCAGGGAGACAATGTGTGTGAAAGCCCCTCGTCCAGAGCCCAGTGCTTTGTAAGTGCTCAGTAAATCCTAGGTCATCACAAGTCATTGATCTGGACAGCCCCGTGGAAAGCAGTTCATTTGAGAATTGCCTTGCTGCGTGGTGGACAGAAGCTATGTTTGGGGTTCACCTGTGAAGGCTGCGTGCCACCCAGAGGTACTAAGGTGGTAATCCGACCCTGTGCGTTAGAAATCTGACACTGTGCATTAGAATTAAGAGGAAGAGAAAGGTTTAGGCCAGTGCTTCTCAAATCTTAAGGTCTGTAGGAGCCACCTGGGAAGTTTCAGATTCTGACTCAGCAGATCTCAGGCGGGGCTGGAGAAACTGCATTTCTCACAAATTTATCTGACCAAACTTATCTGAGGTGTCAGGCTACCAGCATAGCTTGGGCATGACTCGCACTTGTGGGCACTGCTTGGTGGTTATTCAGGAACCGGGGTGAGCTGTTGAAGGGGAGGACCCATCTCGACTGTTTTCTGCCCCCCAGAGGATGGATTTCGAATGAATGATTGAACAAGCGTGGTATCTGACGCTCAGCATGCAATTAACAATTGTTCATTGCTACAAATGCCATAAACACGTCCTCCAATAGAGAGGTCATTGGTGACCCTTGGATTTATAGTACAGTGTTTCACCACAGATTCCCTCTAGGTAGTCAGCTCTTCTGAATACATTCCAAGACGGATTTAATTGGTTGGGCTTTCAGATCTCAGGCACCCACTTATTACATAGAAGAAGTGCACCCCTGGGCTCAGGACAGTCTCCTGGTGGACGCCAAGGTGTGGGGCTCTTCTCCCTGCTTGCCTGGCTGCTGGCTGCAGGTTGAGATACTGCGTTCCATCCCCCCATCCCTCAGGACCCCCAGCACATTGTCCATCACCTGCGGGTTTGCCCCTGGTGTGCTGCTGTCTGCCTGGGTGCCGCCCACGTTTTGATCTCAGACACTGAGACCACATTTGAAGGACTGGGTCCTCATTGGCAAGCAGGCCACACTCCCCATTCTTCTCTCCTTTGGCGTCACCCCCCAGGAGAGCTCTCCCCAGCCTGCGCAAGCGGGTATGGAGCCTACAGGGGCTCGATTTTTAAAATTGAGCTATAATGTAATGTACAGGCCATAAGAGTCACCCATTTCAAGTGTGCAGTTCAGTGGTTGTAAGTATGTTCACAAACTTGGGCAGCCACCTTCGCCATCTAATTTCAGAACCTTTTCTTACCCCCGAAAGGGCTGTGTAACTACAAGCAGTCATTCTCCATTGCCCCCAGCCCCCCGCGCCCGGCAACTACTAGCCTTTCTGTCTCTATGCCTATGCCTAGTTCGGACATTCCCTATAAATTAAATCACACAGTATCTGTGCTTTTTGTTCCGGTCTTCTTTCTCTGAGCATAGTGTTTTCAAGGCTCATCCATGTTGTCTTGTGGATCAGTCCTTCATCCCTTTTTCTGAATGAAAATTTCCCATTATATGGACATATACCCCTCCATATTCAGAGCTGCAATCTTCACAATAGCTAAAACATGGATGCAACCCAAGGCTCCACTGACAAGTGAAGGGATAAGAAACATGGGATATTACCCAGCCTTAAGAAGGAAGGAAACTCTGAAATACTATATGTTGCAATATGGGTGAGCCCTGAAGAAGACATGCCAAGTGAAGTAATCCAGGCACAAAAGGACAAATCACATATGATTCCATGTATACGAGGTGGTTCCCAGAGCGGTCAAAAGTTGTAGAGACAGAAAGTAGACGGGGGGGGGGGGGGGGTTACCAGGGACTGGTGGTAGGAAATGGGAAGTTACTGTTTGATGGGGACAAAATTTTACGAGGTGAAGAGAGTCTGGAGACAGATGCTGGTGAAGGCATCACGGTGTTGTAAATGTAGTTACTACCACTGAACTGTGCACTTAAAATGGTTAAGATGGTAACCTTTATGTGTATTTTACTGTAATAAAAAAAAAAAAAAAAGAACGTAAAAGAAACGTCAAGGGGAATTTGGCAAAATTGCCACCAGTGAAGTTATTGAAAGATGTGGTGACGTTGAACTTGTCATGTTATCTGTCTCGTTTTAACTCAGACAGACCGTAGACGATGGCCACTTTCGGTGAGGAGGACCGGGTGTCGTGCTGACATCTTGTGTTCTGGGTAATTTCTGTTATGCCAAGAAACCCGTGTCCGCAGAGCTTATTGTTACAAGCGCAATTTTGCAGTACTTTTCTATGGGCAAGGTTCACATGGTAGTGATACCAGGGAAAACGTGCTTTAAAAATTCATTATTATGAAGCCTTTGCGATGCTCTCTGGCTCGCTGCCAAAGCCAGCACTCTGTTCACTCCAGCGTGCCCGGTGCTTTGATGCCAGCAGCTCTGTGCCATTGGATGCAGAGCAGCTCTCCCCTGTCCTGTATCCAGCTCCAAAGAAAGTGGTGGTGAATTGAGTTTATTCCTTTGGTAGCTGTTGAAGCGATGCCCTGGGACTGTTGAATTCATTGTGGTGCTGCCCAACACATCCACAGAACTGAGGAACCACCACTGAAAAAATACAAGCTTGTGATTTCCTTAATGGCCCATTTGAGAGGCTCTTCCATGCTTGAATAGTTAAAAAAAAACCAACCTGCTGGTAATCCGGAGGGAGGTACCCGGTGAGCTTTCTGCGGTGAGTATAGAGGTGACAGAGAAGGAAAACACACGTGGTAGAATCCTCCATGTGATAGCTAGCATCCCCCAGCCCATTTGGGGCCCCTTGTAGTCAAAGATATGTTGTTAAGATAGTGGGCCCCATATACTACTACAGAGCAATGGAAAAGAGAAAAAGAAACAGGGAACTTGGGGTTTGGCGACAACAAAATGCCTCTAGTCGTTGTGTATTTCAAGAGAGTTGCACAGAAAAAGGCAATTTGGTTTGATATTTTCACCTTTTTCCTTTTTAAGTTTTCCATTGATCTGAGAGAAAGGGGGGGGGAAGGAGGGAGGGAGGAAGGGAGAGAGAGAGAGGGAGAAACTTCAACTTGTTCCACTTGGCTGTTCCATCTAGTTGTGCCCTCATTGAATGCTTCTCTTAAGAAACTGTGACCTAGGAGTGTGGGGACAATGCTCTATCCCCTGAGCAGCCTGGCCAGGGGTTGTGCATTTTTCCTTAAACTTTGAACACTCTCTCTTGCTCAGGGATCTGGAATTTTAAGCGGGCTAACCAAACTTGACGTGAACGTTTTGCGACTTCATTAGTAAGTTTTGACAAGGGCCTCACGGACATGAATTGAAATTGCAGCTAGGCACGGCATGACTGATCTCAGAGATGTTGGGGGAATTTTTAGAGATTAGAGGAAGATCAAACCCAGACGTGAGAGTAAGTATTTAGCAAAAATGACCCCAAAACCCAGTGCCATTAATCCGTGTTATAGACTGAATTTGTGTGTCCCTCTCAGACTCATGTTGAAATCCTAAGCACCAGGCAACCCAGCTCCACCCAGCCATCAGGGGCTTAGCCAACCCTCGCCCATCCTCCAGGGCCCCCTGCCAGGAGATGACAGTCACACAAGGCTCAGAGTTTTTCTAAGTGGGAAATCGGGGTCTTGCTCCTGATGATCTGGGAAGTGTCTGCAGAGCCTCCTTTTGCCTCCGCATGCCCAGCTGCGCCCTCTGCTTCGTCTGGCTTGCACACGTTCAGTTTCCAATAAGACAGTTCTGGACCTGAACTGGGAAGGTTCTGGGATGCTGAATTAGTCGCACAAGGTCACCAGCCTCATGCTGTCGCTGGCAGGTGGGGCTGGGAGGGGTCCGTGGGGGAGAAGGACTGACAAGCACAACCCTCGCAATACACAGACCTGAGATCACAGGGCAGGCTCAGGATCAGTCCAGCTCTGTGACTGGCCATACAGGTTATAGACACCACACAGTGTGGGCTTATAAAGAGGACTATGCCCAGGACGTGGTCCTCAAGATCGGTGGTTTTCCAGCAAAGCAAGCTCAGGGACAAAGAAACAACACCCTGAGGTCCATCTCGTTGAGTGTGGGAAATAAAACCTCGGGGAGACCCACACTTTCTTGATGCTTTTGCAAATGTGATGCTTTGTGCATTTCAACACCTCAGGTTGTCATGAACACAGCTCAGATTTAGGGTATTTTCTTCAACAAAATTTTTTAAGTGTGTTTGACAAATTCAAGACATCATCATCATCACTGTATATCCATGAATGAATATTTATTACATAAGAAACCTTTCTATGTCAGTCTTCAGCCAATTTTTGCAGTTGTTGTTAAAGCACTTTAGTTACTCATCTTGTGATTAATTTATGTCATTAGTTAGACAAATGGGTGACAGCCTGACAAACACTACAAATGGCTAATTAGATGTCTAGGCTGAGTGATTCTCTATGGCAGGAATTCAAGAGTGCTCTGTTGGTCTTCCTGTACCTGCTATTTATACCTGGGGTTTCTTTAACAAGTTTCTTTCCTGATATGGACTGTATGTTTGCCCCCTGCCCTCGAACCCCCATTCCAATCACAGTGGAGGCATAACATGCAAATTACTCCTTGGACAAATAGTTCCAGGGCTTACATTTGCACTAAAGTATAAATGACTACTACCAGATCTGTGTACTGACTGTGGGTGCAGGAATGGAAGGATCATAGAGTGGAAGGCTTAGAAGAGAGCCTGTCAGCTAATGAGTTGAGGGGTGATAGAGACAGAGCTGGCTCTGCTAATGGAGGCCACTATGTAGAGTAAGGAAGATAGTTCTGGATTCAGGTCTCAACTGCATCACTTACTGGCTGGGTAACTGTGGGCAGGTGGCAACCTCTCTGGGGGTGAAGCTGCCCATCTACGGGCTGTTTCAGAGTTAAACATGGTGACATGTGTGCCGAGCATGGGGCAGGTGTCGATTAGTACTGTGCACCAGCTTTCCCTGTCCCTCCCACATTGATGCTCGCAGTACTGACTCAGTCCTTCATCTCCCAGTATAGCTGCGCCTGTAGTCAGAGCAGCGGTGCACAGGCAGGGCTTGCCATTGCTGTCCCCACTCTCCTCAGCCTACAGGAATGTGGCAGGGGTCTGCTGGGCACTGCTTCTACCAGCTGAGGGAGAGAGGGAGTGTGTGTGTCACGGGGGTGGGTAGGTGTGGGGGAGAATGCTTGTGAAGCTCTTACACAGGGCTTAGCTGGTCAGTGCACAATGAGCGTTAACTGGTGATCATCGGGTAGATGCCCAAGAGTGGAGGTGAATTTGAGGTCACCTGTTTTATTGACTACCTATCTTTGGAGGTGCTAAGCAGGCTCCCCCACAGGCAGGCCCAGGCCCAGTGCTCTGCTGATTGTCAAGGTGCCGCCTAACCAGTCCACCTCCTCTCATACCCTGGCCCCCAGTGGGCTCTTCACTCTGGTCAGCGGGTCTCTTCACTGGCCTGGGGCCATGTGGTATGCCCTTCTTTTCACTGTTCCTGTGGTCTGGAATGACCATCCATCTCCTACCATACCCTGCCCACCCCGCTGTCATCACGCCTTTTTCTACCAAATCCCACAGGCTCCGTCCTCATTGGCTGCTCTGTCCTGCCTCCCACACCATAGGCCATGCTCTGAGCATCACAAAGTCCTGCATCAGATGAGGTGCTCCATGGCCTGCAAGCAGGGAGAGGCAGGGCAACAGCTCTGCCTTCTGAGCCCTGGCTGGGTGGCTCAGCTGGTTAGAGCGCCTTCCTGACATACTGAGGTTGTGGGTTCAATCCCCGGTTAGGGCACATATACAAGAATCAGCCAATGAATGCATACATAAGTGGAACAACAAAACTTGTTTCTCTCTCTGAAAGTCATAAATTAAGGGGGATAAAAGAAAACAGTTCTGCTTTCTGACTAGGCTGTGTGCCAAGAACCCAAGAAAAGGGGATCCATGTCTTTATAACAAAGAGCCAACAATTTGGTGTTGAGATCACCTTGGACTGGACATGGTGGTGGTGGTGGATGCAGCATGGAGTCACAGTGTCATCTGACTTTGAGGAGGAAGCAAGGGGTGAGGCTGTGGGTGGTCCTGCTGCTGAGGTCCCTTTGTGTCACCTCAGTCAGCTGACAGGGGGGCCGAAGCTCTGCTTGAACACATCGGTTTGTTTGCTGTTTTCAATATTTATTGCCTAATGAAATGACAAATTGCATTGGATGCAGCTGTCTTGTCAGTGAGGAAGGAGAGTAATTAAGTGTTAAAATTATATTGCTTCAACCCCCCCCCCCCCCAGCTGTCCTTGCTTCATGTAAATTGAAAGACTATAAAAGATCTCAGGGCTGGCTCCGTAAATGGCCTGTCACATCTGGTAGGAAGGGAACTCCACTTTCTGAGCGGCTGTGTCAGCATGACAAATGGACCATGCTTTCTGTCCTTGATAATGATTATTTGTCAATTTGTCACCTGCGGATGGCTCATTTGCCTAATCTGCTGAAGATAAAAATGTCTGTCAGGCCTGACCTGCAGTGGCGCAGTGGGTAAAGCATTGACTTGGAATGCTGAGGTCGCCGGTTCAGAACCACAGGCTTGCCTGGTCAGGGCACATATGGGAGTTGATGCTTTCTGCTCCTCCCCCTACCCTCCCTCTTTCTCTTTCTCTTTCTTCTCTAAAATGAATAAATAAAATCTTTAAAAAAAAAAAATGTCTGTCAGGAAGAACTGTGAGTCCCCGTGGGCGCTGGGGGCACCTGCAGGCCAAGTTTGGTCAATGGCAAAGCACAGAGCACTGCTTGTCCAGGTCTCCCTGCAGCCTGACCTGGCCCAGCCCGGTCCAGCTTTCTGTGGGTGACTGTGTGATAATCCCAGACTGGACCTTACGGCTCTAACACCCTCACCCCCAGCAAACTGCTTCCTCTCTTCACCCCTCTCCTTATTTCTGATTCCAGGACCAAATGCCCATTCTTGGCCTAATAACTTTTTAAAATTGTGGTAAAGTAGACATGACATTATACTTATGACTTTAACCATTTGTAGATCTGCAATTCAACGGCATTCAATATATTCACAGTGCTATGCAATTATCATCACTGTCTATACCTTACACTTTTTTAATCATCCCAACAGAGACTCTGCACCCCTTAAACAATAAACTCACCCTTCCCCTTCCTCCCAGCCCTGGTGACCTCTGTTCTACCTTCTGTTTCTATAAACTTGTCAACTCTCCATGCCTCATAGAGGTGGAATCATGCAGTGTTTGCCTGTTTGGCTTATTTTACTTACCATGTTTTCAAGGTTCGTTCTCATTGTAGCATGTATCAAAGTTCCCTTCTTTTTATTGCTGTATAGTATACACACACACACACACACACACACACGTTTTTTATATGTTTTTTTTGTTTGTTTATTTTTAAATTTATTTTTAAAATTTATTTATTTACTATTTATTCATTTTAGAGAGGAGAGAGAGAGTGAGAGAGAAAGGGGGAGGAGCAGGAAGTATCAACTCCCATATGCACCTTGACCAGACAAGTCCTGGGTCTTGAACCAGCGACCTCAGTGTTCCCAGGTCGACGCCCTATCCACTGCGCCACCACCGGCCAGGCTATATATGTTTTTGTGTGTGTGTGACAGGGACAGAGAGAGGGACAGACACACAGGAAGGCAGAGAGATGAGTAGCATCAATTCTTTGTTGCAGCACCTTAGTTGTTCATTGATTGCTTTCTCATATGTACAGCAGACAGAGTGACCCCTTGCTCAAGCCAGTGACCTTGGGCTCAAGCTGGTGAGCCTTGTTCAAACCAGATGAGTCTGCGCTCAAGCTGGCAACCTCGGGGTTTTGAACCTAGGTCCTCCGTGTCCCAGTTCGACACTCTATCCACTGTGCCACTGCCAAGTCAGGCTATTCCATCAATTTCTGTGTTTACCACTAGGCGGTTTAGGAAAGGGCCCAGGTAGCCCTGCTCACTGAATTGGTCACTGCTCAGGCTTGGTAGTCGCCATTATCCTTGGCCTTGAGACCAGGCCTCTCTGCTGTCTTAAGCTTGAGGACAGAGTGGTCTTCTCTACTGGTGCCTCTTTGACTCCAGGTTTACAAGGGAACCTTGGGAGAATATGGAAGAAACCAAGAGCAGGCTCTTTCCAGGATCCTGTGAAGCGATGATTAAGATGCTAACACACCCTGAGTAGAAAATCTATTTGGTCAGAGACAACTAGTCCCGCAAAGCTACCCTCGTTCTGTTGCCATGGAGACAGTGGAAGGTGACTGCTCAGTTCATCTCGAGGTCTGGTCAATGTCCCTGCAGGGCTAAGAACTGCTGACCTCCCGGGTTAGTTGGTGAGATTTAGTGTCGCTCCGCTGGGCCATGCCCTCATACTCCTTGAGACTCACCATGCACTTGGGGGCCTCGCGTTAAGTAAAGATGTGGTCTGAGTCATGGCATTCATGTTGTTATTATCTGACCGTAGAGTCACTGAGAATTCAGTCTCAGAGAGACACAGACTCCTGCTGACAGGTGAGGAAACTAAGGCCCAGGGAAGTGGCCGACGGTGCCAAGGTCCCTCAGCTGGTAGTTACTCATCCCAGCTGTGACCTGATCATGTCAGGGGAGACAAGCAGTCACGGGACAGAGCTGGTCCCAGATGTGCAGCCAGAGTGCTGCTCATTTCCACTTCTCACTTAGCATCCTAGTACTTCCTGTCGGAAAGACCCTTCTTAACCCCAAAGTATTTAGCTTTCTGAAGGTGATGCTAGATGACATTATATTCTTGAAGGGTTGCTCGTAGTTTATTGCTTTTAAAGGAGGCAAGTAACAAAGTCCAGTAGAACATGGTGCAACTGGTTACTAGACGCTGGGGATGTCACATGAAATATGAGAACACAGAACACAGAGAAAGGTACAAATGAGCTCTCCTCATGAACACAGCAGCCAGGTCAGGGAATGCCAAAGACGGATCAGTTAGAGTCAGGGTCAGTGCTAGTGACACAACAAAACCACAGAGACTCAGCCACACAAAGCTTTACTATCTCACATAGAAGTACAGAGGTAGGGGCTGTGAACTGAATGTTTGTGTCTCCCCACCGCCCCCACAAATTCCTAAATACCTCATCCCCAACATGATGGTATTTGGAGGTGGCACCTTGGGAGATGATTAGGTCACAAAGGTGGAGCCCTCATGAATGGGATTAGTGCCCTCATAAAGGAGAATTCAGAGAGCTCCCTCACACTGTTATGTAATGTCATTTAATGGCTGATGCCAATTAGATGAGAAAGAGCAATGAGGCATACAAATTAGAAAGGAGGAGGTAAAATGATCATTCTTGTCAGATGTTATCATTGTTTAGCTGAAAAACCCAAAAGGACCACCACCATCAACAACAAAAAAACCTGTATAAATATTAGGTGATTCAGAAATGTAGCTGTATAAAAAAGAACCATGGTATAAGACTAGTTACATATTTTGTAAACATTTGTGTATGAAAAGTACCTATGTCCCTAAGCCTGTCTATCCATGCTCTAGAAGGACCCCCAAAAAAGTGGTGACTCTTAGGGGAGAGAACTAGTAAACCCAAATTATCTTTAGGTTGAGAACTGAAACTTAATAATGGGGAGACTTCCTTTTGCTCCACAGAAATATTACGGTGATAGGAAGTCAGGGTATCTAGGAAGAAAAGAAGCCCAAGGAAAAAAATTCATTTTGTGAAATAATGGAAAGAGGGGGTCTGGGTGTTTGGAACTGAGAACAAGGGGGGCTTTCGGGGCAGGAGGGGAGACTGCAGGCTGCTGACGGCAGAGGGAGCTGGAGACCAGAAGGAAGTGGGGTGAGTTCTGAGCTCTTTTTCTGCCAGAAAGCAGCAACCATTGCAGATGATGGCTGTCTCTAAAAGCAGATGTCACCTCTCAAGTTAGCTTTGAACAGACGCTGTTCGTGCACTAGGCTTCCTGAAGGAACTGTGGGAAAACAGGCTGATGCATTTGCGACTGTAGATTTAATGGCAAAAACAAAACAAAACAAAACAAAAACATCCTTTGGGGACCATTCTAAGGGCAGAGCATTCATTTGGGGACTTTTTTTTAAGAGAGAAAAATCACATATTTGCTCTTGAAGCTTTAAAAGCATTTTAATGCTCTTGCGTTAAACAGCGTGGTTAATGGAACGAGAACTTTTCCTGTCCAATAATGGTCTGTGATTGCCTCAGAAACAGACATCTTTAGAAGTACATTGGTTTCTCTTTGCCAGCCCCAATTCCATCGTTGATGGGGTCATCTGAATTTCTAAGTGCTATTGCCAGACTTATTCTTAAATGTGGATAATTCCAAGCACAGCCGCTTGGAATTATCCCGACAAAACTGGTGTCTTTGAAGAGAATGCAACCCTGTAAGCCTTTTTGCAAATGCTTTGAGGCTTGAAGCAATTCCTCAGACCTGCCATTTGCTGGTGCCCCTGGGGAAGGCCTCGTAACTCAGAGAGCATCTCTCAGTAAGCCCCAGAGTTGCCATTCACTGTGCTCTGTGAACTTGAATCACCCAACCCCCTCTAGCTCTGTTTCTCATCTGTTGGAGTGTTGCTAGGAAGATTAAACACAAAATTGCACATCCAGTCCAAGAGCACCAGGCCTGCTGTGTGGTAAGGGTCTCAGACCTGTGCCCATTTCTGGTTTAGGGCAACAGTCCCCCACAAAATGCATTTGGGAAACTAAAACAAACATGACAACAAAAAATCCCCCAAAACACAAAATCCTGGCCAACACAACTCCAAAACCTGCCCCAGATATTTGTGACTCTGGGTGGTTGGTCCCTGTGTCAGCATTTGGGACCCGCTGGTTTGGAGAGTTTGAAGTCACAACCATGTGCCCAGTAGACAGGTCACTACCTGGGGATAGTGCATAGTGGCTGTACTCAGCAGACTGCTGGTGCTGTCACGCCGCCACAATGCCACTAGAAAATCTTCCTTAGCATTTATTATTGTAGAAGATATTTCCTCAAAATTGAATATAAGCTGGTTCTGGCTATCTGGCTCAGTGGTAGAGCGTTGGCCTGGTGTATGGATGTCCTGGATTTGATTCCGTCAGGGCACACAAGAGAAGCGACTATCTGCTTTTCCACCCCACCCTCTTCTCTCTCTCTCTCTCTCTCTCTCTCTCTCTCTCTCTCCTCCCCTCTGGCAGCCATGGCTCAATTGCAGCGAGTTTGCCCCGGGTGCTAAGGATGGTTCAATTGCCTCTGCCTCAGGTGCTAAGAAAAACTCTGTTGCTGAGCAACAAAGCAACCCTCAGATGGGCAGAGCATTTCCCTATAGGTGGCTTACTGGGTGGATCTGGTCAGAGTGCTAGCCAAAGTCTGTCTCTGCCTCCCCTCCTTTCAGTTAATAATAAAACAAAATAAAATAAATTGAATATAAGCTCAGAAACTGAGCCATAGGTATTACCAGGGGGTACTGTTCAAACAGAAACAATTTATACTGACTACCAGCCTGGCTGGAACTCATACTTGCTTTTTTGGTTCTTCATCAATGCGGTAAGTTCCCGAGAAAAGGCTCTGCGGGAGTCAGTATCCCCTGGGGAAGCTACCTGGCTACTCAGAAGGTCTCCCCCACGTAATGGTTACCTGGGCGATCCCCCAGTGTCTGGAGGGTGCCCCACTTGAACAGTGCTTCCGGAGGTGGATCACACCGAGCATCACACGAGGGGGCTGTACTCAGACTTGACTCCATGGTCTGTAGGGCCAGGCCAAGAGCACAGTTGAGGCCCTTGCCATCGTCCAGTACCAGCTGTTTAATATGACAGCACAATTCTTCTTCCACACGTGTACTTGGAAGGCAAGGTTTGCTCCCAGAATGCCGAGCGGGCCCCATGGCCCCTCCCCACCATGCCCCTCCACCCCACCAGCCTCTCCCCTGCACTGTGAGACCCGTACCAATGAGGGAGAAACCTTAGGCACTCACAGCCTTGGATAACATGTATGTGGCATGTATGTTCACACACACTGGTGCTCTCTCCTCCTTGGGCCTGGGGGTCAGCACACTAATGTGGCCCCTCTGGGAGGGTGGGCCAGGAGCAGACTTGGGGCCACGTGGGCAGGAATGCCGGGAGTCTGTATGCCGGGAACAGAGCCTCGCGTGGGGAGGGCTGTATGCTCCAGGTGTGCACATCTCCTCGGACTCCACCCACGTTGCAGGTCAGAACGTGGGGCAGAGGGCAGTGTCCATCCGCAAAGCAGTACTTAAACACAGGGCTTCAGAGAGGAGTGGGAGTTATCCAGGCAAGAAGGGAGTGGTGATAGGGAGGGTATTTCAGGCAGAGGGAAAACCTAGGCAAAGGAACAGAGGAGAGAGGAAATATACAACGTCTGCAGAAACCCCATCCAGCTCTGGCCGACAGGTGCGTGGGTGGGATGCGGGAGCAGGGGAGGGTGCGGGATGAGCCCCTGTGGACATCACCACGAAGGGGAGGGGGACCAGGGAAGGGTGTTCATCAGTAAATTAAAGCCAACACTATAAATAGGAGAGGTCAGAGCATCCTTGAGTAATGTGTATTTTCACACACACAGGGTGCTCTTATAAAGTGGGAAATTGTCACCATATTTGCAAGTTTTGTGACACAGCATCTTACGTGGTAGCACCGGCCCTCAAACATGCTGCTGCTGTCAAGTGAGAGGTATCACATCATTTTTATTTGTTCATTATTTTACAGCTACAGAATAACAAAGAGAAGACTCAGTTCCCGCAAGCATGTTTCTAAGAGCTGCATCTTTTAGATGTTTTTATAGCACCGAGAGCTTTCACAGGCTTTGCAAGCCACAATCTTGTTCTAAATAAATACACCCAAGTCCTGCCCCAGGATATTAAGAACAAATAGCACAGAAAGCTTTCTTGTTCTCATTTTCATTTATATGATCCGACAGGCTTTTAGTCGTGTGTGCCTATGGTGGTATGAATCTGAACAGTGGAGGCCCCTGGAGGGGCGGAAAGCGTGAGTTTCGGATATGACTTTTCAACAAAATGAAATGGAATTTAAATCCATTATTGTAAACTCCACAGGGCATACCCATTGTCTTGGTGCAGCAAATTTCCTTTGTGGAGATGGTACTGTTGGATTCAGACTCCTTGTTCAAAGTGACTAGGAATGAAATGGTACAGGGAGAAGAAAAAGAGGATTGAAAGCCAGTCGGGGAAAGCGGGCAGCAGGCTCATCTCAAATCCGTCTCTCCTTTATCTGGGCTGATGTTGCCTACAAGCCCACTGTGCCCGTAGGATTCAGGGGAGGCCAAGTCCCGTCATGGCGGTCTCATTCCTCTTGTTCACGATTGGTTTAGGTTACAGGTATGACAAACAACTCTGGCCAACGAGAGGTTTGTTTGGTTTGGCCGTGATGGCTAGGCAGCTGCAGCTATCTTGTGACCATGAGGAGAGCTGGCCTAACAACAGCTCAGCCTATTGAGTGTATTCATGGGGGAAGGTAGAAAGAACCGGGGTGTTGGGAGATATTGTTGAATCACTGAGTTGACCAATTCTGGACCCATCTTACCTTGGAAAGTTTTATTAGATAAGATAATTCATTTCTTTTCTTTCTGCTACTGACAGCATCCTCACTGACAGAGATGGAAATGAGATTTGAAGAAGAATCCCTCCACATCTCTCTTCTTACTGAGTCTTCATGCATGTAGTAATGTGAGAAAGTGAACTTGTTAGGGTCTTCTGGAGGTGAGTGGGGCCACTGACCTACAGAGTATGGAGGGGACACTGTAATTAATAACATCACACAGCCTGACCTGTGGTGGCTCAGTGGATAAAGCATCAACCTGGAATGCTGAGGTTGCTGGTTCAAAACCCTGGGCTTGCCAGGTCAAGGCACATATAAAAAGCAACTACTATGAGTTGATGCTTCCAGCTCTTCCCCTACCTCTCCTCTCTCTCTTTAAATTCAATAAATAAAATCTTAAATATATATATCACCACACAGAGGCCAGAGAGGTCAGCTCAGGTATCTTCTTCCCCAACCCAGTGTACAGTCTGAATTTATACATTCTTACTCTTCATACCAGGAGCCAGCGTTATCTGGAAGTTGGGCTCAACTCTGGGCTCTGCTTTTCTCCAGCATCGTGAGTGAGCTCGTGCAGGGTGCTTCGCCTCTTCTGGGCCCTTGTCTTTCACCTTTAGGAAGAAAGGTTTGAGGGATGCTTTCTTTGGGGTCCCTCCCAGCTCTTGCAGTCAGTGATTCTGCAGCCTTTTACCCCACCTGTGTTGTCTGTGTGTGTGGGGGGGTGGTTAACAACATCACCTGCCCCCTACCTCTGGAGGGGAGAAATCTCTGCTAATGTATTTCTCTGCTAATAGAGGTGTGTGGCCTAGAATATTTGGAACTAGATTAAGTCATAATGAGATTCTTCTGTTAGAAGTTTAATTGGTGCCCTTTGGGGTATTGGGGGTAATGTTGACTCAAGAAGCTCAGCAGTGAGAAGTGTTATAGGACCATGTCATTTTGTCAAGGATGTTACAGTGCAAATAATGGCAGGTATGTATGGCATGTTGCTTAATCGTATTTTATTCCTACAGGTGTTTATCTGTGCCAATCTCATGCCTGGTACCTTGGCACAGGAGTTTCCTACTTGCTGTTCATTGTGAAGAAAGCTGTGGTTCACAAGGTGACAAACCTCTGAGGGCCATCCGAGCCCCGTGGATCTCTGTCCTTTTAGGTCACCAGTACCTGAAGAGTTAAATATGTGTTCAGTGGGACTGATCGAGCTGAGGTGAACCGACACGGCGCGCAATCAAGTCTTAATTCTGGGAATGAGACAAGAGTGTCCTGGTTCATAGCTGGTGGTCTTCTCACTATGTCCTTGCATGATGGAAAAAGAGGGTGACAGAGCTCTCTGGGATCCCCTCTATAAAGACTAATCCCATTCATGGGGTGGAGCCCTCCTAAAGTCCTCACTTCTGAACACCAGCAATTGAGGGTTAAGATTTATAGGGAAACACAAACATTTAATGCATTGTATTTATTGAACACCTACTATGGGCAAGGCCCAGGGCTAGCAGCTGTGAAGCCTTCCTTGACAGCCTCAGCCTGAGACAGAGCTAGTCCTGGTCTTTTCCTTCACTGATATCATCACAGTTTGCAATAACGTGTTTGATGATTTGATGAATGTCTGATCTGTCAGACTGGACTGTCAGAGCTCAGCAGGCAGCAACCCCAGTCACATGGTCTGCACAGGACTCTCGGCACACAGCTCAGTGCCTGGCACAGGATAGGAGCTCGATGAACCTTCTAGAAAGGAATAAATTGTTGAGGAGACTGTGTTATAATCCAGTCGGTCCCCGGGACAGGAACGGTCTGGCCTTGTGCAGAACCTCATTTGACAAGGAGTTTGCTCCAGACGGGCGCATCTGAGGACTTGAGTGTTCTTTCGTGGTCTCAGGAAGAGATCCTGCTTTAAAATATCAGGGATTTGTATATCTTAAATTAAAATGTCTTCGCTCTTTAGTTGGTATTTTGACCTTAAAAAAAGTGCCTACACAAATGTCAGGCGTTAGTTTGTTGGCAAGACGGTGGTGTTCAAGCTTTGGAAGGAGCTGTGCATTCTCTGTGTGGCGAGGAGAGTACCAGAGGGCAAGGCTCTCAGTAGGCAGACTGTCCTGGAGCCCCAGGAGGAGACAGACAAGTCTTCCACAGGATTAGTCACAAGGGAAGGTCTCTGTCCCATGTTTTCTTCCTGTAATTGTTCACAGGTATTGTCTCTGTTTGGAAAGGTTTAGTGAAATGAGTCATTCATTTTTATTTAATTGAATGAAAGCACTTAGAGGTTCCTGGGTGAAGCAGCTATTGTTAAATTGTAAATTTAGATTCTGGGGGCAAATTAGGATGTATTTTTGATGAAATTGTAATAGCTGACAGAGTTTCCAGCCACAGTCTCACACTGGAGACTCCGTCTTTCCTCCCTCCCTCAGCCAGCACCATGTGGCTGCAGGCTTCTTTGTCTGACATTCTTCCTTTCAAAGGGCTAGATCCCTTCTTCCTAATGACAGCCCTGTGAAAGGTGAAGACCTACTTTACAGGTGAGGAAACGGAGGCAGAAGGACATGATGTGACTTGTCTGAATTCTCACACCTACTCAGTGGTACAGCTGGGCCTAGGATCTAAGCTTCTGGCCTCTTCTATTGCCTCTCATGCCATTTTCCTTTGAAACCAGGGTAAGCCGAGGAGAGAGGGGGCAGGACGGACGGGAGGCCGACTAAACCTAGTAGGGTAGCTCAGTCTACAAACAGAGGCTGCTTAGTACAGATCACAGGAGACCAGGACCTGGGGACAGCAGCTGTTGGAGCACACTGTAGGATGGTTGGACCCTTCCCTTGTGGACAAGCAACATCAACACCATCTATCATCTGTACACAGTTCAGAGAAGGACGCAGGGTTAATACGGGGACAAAGGCATTTGAAACTCATCCAGCACTATCACAGCCTAGCTGGAAAGTGCTTTTGATTGTGCAAGTATTTCCACTAATTCGATTTTAACACACACCTCCTTCTAAAAGCTTTTCATCCTGTGTGAGTGAGTGTGGAGGTATATCATTTATAGTCATCCTTTCATTTGGCAAATTGAGTTTCTACTATATTCACAATGCCTTCAAAGTGAGGGATGCTGGGAACACTTGTCACAGAGCAGGATCATGGGAACACCATCAGAAAGAAGGATCATAGGACACCATGAGAGAGCAGGACCATGGGAACACGTCAGAGAGATGGATTATGGGACACTGTCAGAGAGAGTGATCATGGGATACGGTGAGAGCGAGGGATCATGGGACACATCAGAGCGAGGGATCATGGGACACTGTCAGAGAGAGGGATCCTGAGACACCATGAGAGAAAGGGATCATGAGACACCATCAGAGAGAGGGATTATGGGACACCGTGAGAGAAAGGGATCATGAGAACACTGTCAGAGGGATCATGGGACACGTCAGAGAGAGAGGAGCTGGGGAGGGCTGCCGTCAGAGAGAGAGGAGCGGGGGAGGGCTGCCTCCCCTTGGAGCACCAGGGCCTGTTACTGCCTGCCCATGGAATCCTTAGTCAGAAGGTTCAGTGTGAAAAGGGAAGACCCTGAGATGTTCTGGCATTAAATCTACAGACAGCAAATGCTGTTCATTATCTGAGAATGTAGGTGTGGTAGATTTTTAATCTTATTTAAAGTTCATGTTGTCTATGGATTTCTGGGTAAAAATCTTTTGCTATTCCATCAAAATCTCTTATGCACACTGTGATAACTTCAACCCACACACTTAGAACCAATGTGAATTCTCCAGACAACTGAGCAAATACTACAAAATCCACTTGGACAATAAGAGACTATCCTGCCTCCCTGGCCCTCCTGCGTTTGCTCCTTAAGTGGGAGAAAGCAATGCCTTTGGCACTTTAAGGCTTTCCCCCAAAGAGCATCTCGAATTCTGCAGAAGCAGTCTGATCCCCCAGCTGGAATGATGTAAGTGGAATTAAATATTTTTAAAAGATGTCTTGATAGTTGTTGAGATTCCTGAGCCTCTGCTGTGACTTGACAGCTTGGTAATTGCTTTTATGCTAATTTAACTGGATCCTACTTGATGGTTTTAGGGGGAAACTAGAGACTTGTTGAGGGGCTGCAGTGGGTGGGGGTGCCTCATCCTGCTGCGTCTCTGGCAGCACCCACAGCCCGCGCCGGGGAGGCACTCGTCAGTGAAAGCCTGGGACAGGGGGCATGATTTTCCAGGGTGCGATCATAGGTTTGGGGAGCCCCGAGCATGAGCTCATGTATTTGTCTGGGTTTTGTTCAGCCCGTGGCCTCTTTGTACTTGATGGCAATGTTGGATGTCTCTGTAAAGCCAGGCCTGGGAATTACTTTGGGGCATAATGTAGGAGACAGGTATTCTCTTCGCACCCCCTTCTTTTCCTGACCTGATCCCCCGGCAACAGGTGTGTTCCGAGTATGGGAGAACCGGCTTTCTGGCGTCATTGCTCCGCAGGTGGTTTTCCCTGTCGCTAGGTGCAGGCACTGCGTCTTCAGTGTGTGTTTGTGGCAGGAAGAAAGGGAGGCCCGAGAACTTTCCCCTCCTTTCCCTTTGTTCTAAAGCAGCACATATACTAGTTTCACATTTTACTTTCCAGTCACTCATTTCTCCCTATTTTCTACTTTCAAACTTTTTTTAAAATGCCTACGATGACTCTTTTTTTAAAATATGAAAATATAGGTCTTCTTAACATGACGTGGAGTTTTAACCACAGAAGAACACAGAACACTCTTTCCAGAACACATTTTGAGAGGCCGATGCCTTTGTCATTCAATTACCATTTTCCTGGGGAGATCCCCCAGTAGAACTCTCCACACTCCACTTCTTTTTTATTTTTTTTAAATTAATTTTAATGGGGTGACACCAATAAATCAGGGTACATATGTTCAAAGAAAACATCTCCAGGTTATCTTATCATTCAATTATGTTGCATACCCATCACCCAAAGTCAGATTGTCCTCTGTCACCTTCTATCTGGTTTTCCCTATCATACTCCACTTCTTAATCAAAGCCCTCCTCCTCCAGGAAGCTTTCTCTGGTTGCCCAGCTAGCAGGAAGATGGAGGGGGTCTCATGTGTGTGAATCTGTGCAGCACTCCTGTCCACATCACTACCTTAGCTCAGGTTTCCGTAACAAAATGCTACAGACTGGGTGGCTACACAATAGACATTTGTTTCTCACAATTCTGGAGGCTGAAAGTCCAAGATTAACTCAGTTTCTGGTGAGGGTTCTCTACCTGGTTTGCAGATGCTGCCATCTCACCGTGTCTTCACATGACCTTTCTTTGGTGCATGCACATGGAAAGAGAAAGAACTCTCTCTCCCTCTTCTTATAAAGCCACCAATCCTATGATTAGGCCCCACCTTTTTGGCTTCACTTAACTTCAGTGACCTTCTAATAGCCCTATCTTCAAAGACGATAACATTGGGGGTTAAGGCTTCAGTGTACAAATTTGGGAAGGGACATAATTCAGTCCATAGCAACTGCTCTCACATCTCCTCTGCTTTAGGGATTACCTCCTTCGCAGCACAGGATTCTCTGTTAGCTCTGTGGTGCTGGGGACCCAGCCAGCAAGCATTGGCCTTCACCATCTTGACCTCAGTCCCATATGGGCCTTTCTGGGTCAGCTGGCCCACGCTCTCTGGTTGGGCTCAGCCCTCTGGCCCTGGCACCTTATCCCGTCTCAGGTAGGCGTTCTTTCCATCATCTGCAGGCAACAAAGCCCTTCGCCTTCCCAACAGCTGGACTCCGGCCCCTGCTCCTCCGTCCTCCCTTCTCTGCAGGTAGACCATAGGGATTCAGTACTTCGGTTAGTGAAGTGAGCCTGGGCCTCCAGCAGGCCCTCCTCCACAGCCTGGCCCTACCCTGAGCCCGCTGTTCACCGCGCACATCACCTGCCATCCAAGCTGAGTCTCCTCTTTGAAAGGAAGATAACAGTCCACTCCCTCCCCCTCACATATATACAAGGTTTGGGGAGGACTGAGGTTGATCGTATATGAAAACTACTCAGCCCTAGGTGACTTCTAGCCAGGTGAACATGTTTGGGGAACCCCTCTGTTGAGGGTCAGGAGAGAAGCTCTGCTTGCTGCAGTGCCAGTATCTTTCATGTGGCGCCTTCTTGCAGAATCTCCTAAAAATGCCTATCTCCTGCAGGACCTTTGCTTTAGGTGTTTGAGGCTTTGGTGAGGAGGGAGCTAATGCACCCTCCTTGTTGCCACGGGATCTGCAAACACTCTGGAATTGCTCCCACTGGAGAGTGAGGAAATTGGCCAGTCCACCTACAGGGGCACTGCTCGGGTCATGCCCAATTTCACAGCCCTGGCTTGCTGTGCGTTTCCTGGCTGAGCAGACAGGACTGAGATAACAGGGCCTGGCCAGCAGTGAGCCCTGCTCCAGTGCTTTAAACAGAGGCCACGAGAGAATGTCAGGCTTTCTGGTCCCTGTGGCGCTGGAACAGGTGCAATGCTGGGTCTCTATCCTGGACACCTTCCTTGCCCAGCTGTGTTCATTTGTGCAGGGTTGAGAGTTTACAGATACCTGTTTTGTTCTTAAATGCATTCATTCTGGAATAATTTGGGATTAACAGAACAGTTGCAGAGATATAGCGCAGATTGTTTTTGTTTGCCTCTCTGCAATAACTCTCACTGATACCTTACATTTGTGAAAACTAAGAACTGATGTTGGTACATCGCTGATAACCCCAGTCTCTATCTGGGTGGCACCAGCTTTTCTTTTTGTTCTTTTTTCTTTTTTTTTTGTATTTTTTCAAAGTAAAAAGCAGGGTGGGGGTTGGGGGGAGGCAGGCAGACAGACTCCCGCATGTGCCCAACTGGGATCCACCTAGCATGCCCACCAGGGGGCGATGCTCTGCCCATCTGGGGTGTTGCTCCATTGCGGCCAGAGCCATTCTAGAGCCTGAGGCAGAGGCCATAGAGCCATCCTCAGTGCCCAGGCCAATTTTGCTCCAATGGAGCCTTGGCTGCTGGAGGGGAAGAGAGAGAGAGGAAGGAGAGGGGGACAAGTGGAGAAGCAGATGGGTGCTTCTCCTATGTACCCCGGCTGGGAATTGAACCAGGGACTTCCACATGCTGGGCCGACACTCTACCGCTGAGCCAACCGGCCAAGGCAGCACCAACTTTTCTATTCATGTCTTCTTCCTGTTCCAGGAGTCAACCCAGGAGGACCACAGGCAGTTGTCACATCTCAGTCTTCTCTGCTCTGTGGCAATTTCTCATTCTTACCTTCTTTCCCCCACACCCCATTTTCCTTTTTAAAATTTTGTATATATATATATATATATATATATATATATATATATATATATATATATATGTTTTATACATATGTGTGTATATGTAAACACATGTGGCATAAAATTGATCACTTCATCTGTAAGTGTACAGTTCAGTAACATTAAATACATCCACAGTGTTGTCCTACTATTTACAGAATTTTGTCATTGTCCCAAATGGAAACTTGGTACTTCTTAGACAATTACTCTTCATTTCCCTCCCCTAGCTCCAGGTGATCCCTATTCTACTTTGTCTCTATGAATGTGACTACTCTAGGCACCTCATGTAAGTGGAATCATACAACAGCTTTTTTTTTTTGGTTGTTTTTTGTTTTTTTTGTGTGTGTTTGTATATGGCTTATTTTACTTAGTATAACGTTTTCAAGGTTTATCCATGTTGTGGCACATATGCAAATTTCCTTCCTTTTCACAGCCAAATAATACCCCCGTTATATGTACACAGCACATTTTCTTTATCCTTCCATCTGTTTATAGACACAGGTTGTTCTCACCTTTGGGCTATTATGAATAATGCTGCCATGAACAGTGGTGTAGATGCATCTGTTTGAATCCCTGTTCTCAGTTCTTTTGGGTGTTACCTTAGGTGTGGAGTTGCTGGATCATATGGTAAATCCATGATTAACCTTTCAAGGACCCACCATACTGTTTTCCACATCTCCCTTTTTTCCAACAACTTTGATCATCTTATACATGAGCACCATGAAACATACAAGAATATTTACAGTGATGGGAATTGTAAAACAAATAAACAAATCACCAGGGGAAATCTGTATGTCCACTGACAAGAAGATGAATAAACTGGCATTTTTATACAGTAAAATGTCATATGCGGTGATAATGAACAAATCTTAGCTAAAGGCATCAACATGGATGAATTGAGCCCAATTTGGGGCAGAATATGTTACTCACAGGAGAATACATGTCATTTTTATCAACTTCAAACACATGCAAATCTAAAACTGCATAGAAACTTGCCTGTAGTGATACAATAAAGAATAGCAGAGGAGGAGAAAAAGTGCAGGACAATGGGTATTGTGGGAGGGAGGTGACTGTCTTAGTTCTTAACCTGGGAGTCAGGCCATTTTCTTCATTTTATTATCCACCTAGATGTTGTTTTCTCTGCTCTTTAACATTATTCCAGAAAAGACCCATCTATCCAGACAGATCTTTGTGAAAATCTGAACATCAAAGAAAGAGAAAAGATCTTTGAAGCATTCAGAAAGAAAAACGTACAAAGGACCAAGGTTTCTTTACTGAGATTGGGCCTAGATTTCTCCACTAGGCTCTGTCATCAGCATGGGACAAGCATGCCTCAGTTGCCGCGGTGGCATATTAATGACTTTAACTAACTCACTCAACCCATGGCGTAGACTTCCCCATTTCCTTCCAGAAGACAGTGACGGTGGCCACACAGATACAAGGTGACAATGAACCTGAAGTGTGGGGTTGGGGAGTACCCAGGACGCAGGCCTCCCTGAGGCATCGCCACTCTGTTGGGGGAAGTTTCTGTAAACGCAACATGACGTTTCCTTTCTATGGATCAAATCACACTACTTGACAGAAAGTGGTATCTGTATAATTAGAATACTTTACACTTGACTGACTTTGGTTTTAGAGTTAACCTACAGGCAACTAAGTTATTAATTCGGGAGTTAATTACAGACATCGGACAAAATATTACGATTCTAAGACCTTATCAATTAAAATGGCGGAGCCGACGAAATTGCGTAGCCAGGGAGACGGGGAGAGAGCGTGGGGTAGTGCTGGCAAAGCACTCCTCCTCCTCACATAGCAGCAAATAAATGTGCTATACAGCTCTTGGAACAAGAGACAGAGCTTTCTGTATATTTTTTGAGTTCAATATATTAAAGTAATGCCACAAAAAGCAGCGTTGTAACTAAGAAATTTCTGAAAGGAAGATAAGTGAGGTAGGAGAGAGGGAGAGCGCACTGTTTCTTCTACAGACTAGGAGTCACATCGCAAAACAGAGGCAGCCACCCGTGGTCGGGTGATGGGGACAGAGGAGGCACCTTTCATTTTTAAAATATTGTTCTTGATCGTTTAATTTTTTGAAACCCTGTGTGAATGTATTTCTGATTCTTCCTCTTACATATTCAAACACTCCGTGGATATTAAAAAATAAAAAGCAGCTGTTCTCTTTCAAAACTTGGCCCCCAGTATGGAGAGGTGTGAATGGCGCCTCAGGTGCACAGCAGGTGGCCCAGTGGTGGGTGCTTTAGGACAGTGACAGTGTGGTCTCCAAGGAGGTGTCAGAGTGGCTTTTGCTCATGCTGTGTGTTCACAAGCACAGGTCAGGACTATTTTCTTCCTCTGTGTTCTGTTGTCCTGTGTGCATGTCCCGCCCCAACTGCAGGCAGCGGCGCAGCTTTGGGTCACTGGCTGGCTGGCACTGGAGCATGTGTCTCTCCCTCCTTATGGTCTGTGCTGGAACCTTCCACGCAGAGGCCAGCTTATGGGTCAAAGGAGGTGCTGGGCCCTCTGTGGCCTGATTGCAAAGCTTTGAGGAAGGCTCTCTCTGGTCCCTGCTGGTGGTTTGCTCCTTTGCTTTCGCTAACAGCAGGCCACCTCTGCACAGCCTGCCGTGTTTACAAAGCATGGCCTACTCTCAGGCCATGGTTCATGTGAGGCTGAGTGTGAGGTCAGAGGCACTGGGGGAGGCAGGGGAGGGAGAAGGCCTGGCATCCTCACAGAGACTTGCTGGTGGGGATTGGGGATGGACAAGGTCCAAATTCTACTGAACAGAGACCATAGCCATCTCATCCCAATGACAAAGGAGGTGACGAGACCTGCCCTGGATCAGTGAGAACCGACATTGACATCTCCTCCTCCAGGATCCAGCACGGCTGCCTTGTGCCGGATGCGCATGCGTGTTTATAACTGCAGGTCTCAGGTCAGATCAAATGTGGGCCCGACCCTGGCCATGCACACCCATCGTCCGGAGAATGGTGACTGAGGTGTAGTGTGGACGGCAGAACACACCGGCTGCGAGACTGTGACCAGGTCCAAGGCTGGAGTCCAGTCCTGCCAGCTCTGGTTGTCACTCCGAAGCCTTGGGTGGGTCCCCGCTCCATCTGTGTGAGATTTTCAGAAGTTAGCTTCAAAGTTGCTGGTGGTTTTGAGTCACCTTCCCCCTCCCTTTTTTCAACAGCAACTCTTGAAGTGAAAATTAGGCTGTTGTGTGGGTGGCTTTAAGGGTGCTGCCCACGCAGCAGATTTTAGTAGCACTTCAAGTGGGACCTGCTTTTGCCTCTCAGCTGCCATATTAAAATGAAAAGCCCTTAAGCTGATTATAAAGCTTCCAATTTAAAAGTATGGATACAATTTCCATGCAGGCAGAAAGGTCTTCATTGGTTTCCCCAGACCTCGCATTCCCTGCGTGGGTGCATGTCACATCCACTTTCTAGCACTTTCCATCAGACTGGCCCAGGACCGGTGAGGGGGGGCTGTGGGCTGAGTATTGGACGCAGTCAGGAGACTGGGGTCCCAGCCCGGCTCTGCTGCTGGTTTGCTGTGCGGTCTAAGTTACTCACTTCTCTTCTCTTGGCATTCCGGCCTCTGTCCGTGTGGAGACTCTCATGCCTGCTTGTCCACCTGATCCTGTTCCCCTGAGGATGAATGGCAGAACTCAGTATACTCACTGAGCTATCCTTGGCTTGTCACCCACCATTCCTCACCCTCCAGCAGACCTGCTGCTCCTGCATTTGCAACATCCTGAGGTTTTGTGTGTGTTCTTTTCTTTTTTTTTTTTTTTTGCTCCTTTGGAAGAATTCCACACCTGAACCTCATTTCGTGCAGCCTGTTGCAACAGCCTCTTAACTAATTTTGTTCCTCTTTGGTCTCTCTTCCAGGTAAAGCCTGAGAGACCTCTCCAGCATGCAAATCTGAGCACCTGACACCCTTGCTTAAAACAGGCGTCCTCAGGATAAACCTGGGATTCTGCCACTTGACATTCAAGACTCTCCTTGCTCTTCCAGCCTGTCGGCAAGCTTCTTCTCACCCCCTGGGTGGATGCCTCCTCCAGGCAGACTGCCGTGTGGAGTCCCGTGCACTGTGAGCAGCCTCTACTATACTTCCTGGCACTCTAGATGACTCTGACCAGCTACTCTGCTGTAGGCTGTGAGCTCCAGGGAAGTGTTTTCTCTCTTGCAACGGGAAGGCCAGCCTTGCAGTATTTTACCAGTAAAGACACAGAGTCTCAGCCAGGTAGGTAGGCACCCCAAGAATGTGGTGCTGGCAAGTAGGAGGCTGGAAATCACGCTCCCTTAGTCTAACCACAAATCTAGTCCTCTTCCTGGTGTTTCCAGCTGCTCCATCCTGCAGCCTTGCAAATCTCAGTCAAATCCCAACAAAGCATGATTGCTTTGACCTTTGGGCTCAGCTAAAATGCAGTCTTCTGACTAAGTTTTCGTCTGATTTCAGAAATTGCTCTCAACTTCTGCCCTTGCTGTCTGGTCTGAAACTACAGGGTGCCGTGAGTGTGGACACAGAGCCTGGGCCCCATCAGACAATCCCTGCCCCCCCCCTCCCCTGCACCCAGGAGAAAACTATTTCTGCAGGACCTTCCTGTTTGCCTGACTTCTGAGGGGGCAGCATAGATAAAAAGAAGAAACAGTCAGTCCTGAGAATGTCATTTGAAAGTCCGTTAAAAATAAATGCTGAGGCTTGTTTTGTAAGTGCCCTCTTTGAAATCTGGTCTCTTTTGCTTTGGGTGCTGTGGCTGGGACTCTGCCTGATCTAGAGAGAGGAGGTGGGTATTTCCCAGGATGGAGTGGAGAGCTGTCGTGGATACTGCTGGCATGGGCTTTAATCCTAAATCTTCTGGCATAAAATCTGGCTTGTAAAAATAGGAAGGATGGTAGCAAATATATACTATTTGTTGCAAAATACTGAATTCCCAGAATCAGTTTTAGGTTGTGCCTCAGTGGAGGTCTGGAGATTCTCGTAGTCCTTCTGGGATTCAAAGGTTCTCCCTTCAATTTCTGACTTCGCCTTTTTCCTGCTTTTAATTTTGAACAAAGTGGCTGTGAAACAGTAGAAATTGCCCCATATGTGAAATCAGAAGTCCCAGAGCCATGTCCCAGATCCAGCATTTGCTGGCTCTGTGACCTTGGGCAAGTCTACTGACTTCTAGAGGCCAGTCCTCTCCTTCTTATAAAGAATAGACTTTGCAGAGTTATGATGAGGTATAAAGGCTCAGTCAGGAAATCGGAAGCACTTAGAGCCCATTGAATGCTTGTTTATTCATTTATACCAACCTATTGTCTTCGAGTTTCCTTTCAAAGTTCATCTTCCCTGTTCTATTCTGCATCTTTGTTATCTGTCAGGTATGTTTTTGGGTGGTGATTATTCTCTCTCTCTCATATCATTCCCCCCGACCTCTGTCTTCATGCTTGGTTCCCTTTCATCTGCTGCCTCTGGTATTGGTTTATTTCCCGAGCAGCGGTTACTCCTCCCAGCGGCCCTTGTAATTTACCTGGTTTTCATTAATTCTCTGCATTCTCCTAACCCTCCATCTAACAGGCACATCAAGATGCTTTCTCATTGTGATACCTGCCTGTCTTTCTTCCTATTCCCTTTCATCCGGAAAATAGTGAAATGTTCCAAAGGAGGGACTGAAGCTCAATGTACAGGAAAATGTGTGCTGGAGGCTACTTTCTTGTCAAAGGTCTGAGTGATTTCTAGTTCCTCTCTTTTGTCTTGGTTTTCAGCTTAGAGTGGGTTGGGGGTGTGTGAGGAGGGGCATGGACTTAAGAACCTAAATGATTTAACTTGTCACTATAAAGTATGGAGGCCTCGGAGGAAAAAATACAGGCTTGAAAGGCAGAGAGACCTCGTTGTGAATCCTTGCTGGACACTTTGTCTTTGTTTCTTTTTTAAAAAATCATTAAATTGCCTCCTGTATGTAAAGGCACATTTAGATATTTAATGCACCCAGGATTTACATGTGGGATGTGAAATAGGACACCATCTTGGTTTTTTCCTACATGGCTAGTTCATTATAATAATACTACTTGTTGAGCTTTTCCCTACTGACTTGAAGTACCACGCTCATATGCTACATAGATCGTTTATAGGTCTGTTTCTGGGTTTGCTATTCTGTTCCATGGATTTTTCTACAAGTTTTAATTACTGTCAGAAAGCTTAGGTTTCTGAGCTAGAATATCCATGGTTACTCGCAATTCAATTTTTTACAAGAATAAAAGAGAAGTTTCAAAATCCGTTGTTCCTACAAGCCATCTGGTATTCCCCAACACTTATAAAAAATAACATAAAACAATCCTTTAGACTTCTTTTTGATAATTTTAGAAATTATTTCAAGCACCCTATTTAATAAGACATTTGCTAAATCTTTGAATTGAAGAGAAGTAGATTCCAAACATTAATTTATGAGATGTTGGTTCCACGGAGTCTAGTTGATTTCTAGGTCTGGGAAAAACAAACTGAACTTGGGCACATTTTCTCTCGTTTTTCAGCCCAGACACTGGCAGATAGTTCACACACACCCCACATGCACTGCACTGAGTTTAAGGTGGGGTACTGCGTTCTTTTATCCTGGCCTGAAAGCCTCCTTCCGTGTGTGACTAGAGCTTACAGCCATGGTCCAGATCAAGTCGTCATGACTTTCCTGGGGTGGGAATGGGTCAGTCACAGATCGCCAGCTGTCATGTACCATCTGTGTTTCACTGATGTCTGGGAACCATCTATACCATCTGAGAGTTATTCCAGAGTGCATTCCTTATGTAGTTTTAAAAAATGAATTTCATAAATTTTTTTAAAGGCTACAATTTTGAAGCATAAATAGCGTTTTTGGGGCTATTTAGGGAGGGGAGGACGTTGCCTGAGCACCTGGCTTGCTCCTCAATAATGAAACACTTTACTTACGCTATTTGATTTGAGTCTTAGGACTCACAGGAGTGGCTGGGCCAGCGTGAGGATACAGGCTGCGAGGATTCCTGTAACTTGCCCAGTTGATGCAGTTCACACCGGTGGAGCAAGAATCCAGTCCCCCATCTCCCCCCACACACCTACCTCTAAGCCTTTTGCTCTCTGCCCACCATGCCTTCTCAGTCCCTGGCTATTGGTTCAGATGCTACTCGGTTCCACTGCCAAGTGCCCCCAACAGACCATGATTTTGTAACTTGTCAGTAGGATTAACCAAGGCCAAAGCCGATGCTCTTGATTGACATTTTCTTCATTTGTATTAAGGAGATGAAATTGCATTGTAATTTTAGGCATAATTATATATCTGCTGTACCAGATTTCATCGCTTTTGTCTTTTCCTGTTCTTCCCCCTCTCTTCTGCTGCTACTTGATAGGCTGCTGCCAAGCACTAAGTGCTAATAGGGGTCTCTGCCCCTAAAGAAGCCCCAGGGTAGTGATATGCATAAATAATAACAGCTGGTGACCATGGACCTCTTCCTAAGGTTCCCAGGCACCATTCTAAATACCTCACATGTGCTATTTCATTTATTCTTCCCAGTGATCCTACAAGGTCAGTTCTGTTGTTAGCACACCCACTTTGTATGTGAGAAAACGAAGTCCTATGGCCCCATCTTCCACCTACCGTCTACAGCAGTTGCCCAGCTGTGCCAAGTGCCAGGTGCCACCCCTGACCTGAACACGTGCTTAACGCATGCTGGTTAAAGATAATTTTAGATTTTAGGTTTGTTGGCTCTTGCTATACTCAGGATTGAAATTTTCACTGAGAGAGGCAACTCCTCTTTTCACTGGAATTTCTTCTATTGATTCCCTTTGGAAGGAGCTAGCCTCTCTCTGAAGTGGAAATAAATATTCATATCTATTCTTAGAAAGCTTCCCTCTAAATTTGCATATTTAGAATTACTTAACTCCTCAAAACATCTGGAATCTACTTTGGCAGCATGATGTTAGATGCTGGTCTAAATTAATTTCCACGTCCCTCTGCAATTGGTCTACCTCAACGTAATAAATGGCTTTTTATGCCAGTGTTGCTTATTTTAGCACGTGTTAGGTTCTCACACGTAAAGGGTTCTATTAAGGGGCTCCGATCTGCTGATCCACAGAGCCATATAAGGACATTCTGCAGGTCTGGGAGTGTCACTCTGCAGCCTAAGATGTGAATGACAACTTGTTTGGGTAACTAATTCCCTGAGCACATCGTTGTCTGCCGAGCTGGGGCCTATAGACAAATTTCTTTTTGTCTCTGGGATGTTAGATTATCCGAGAACCCAGAGGAGCCTATGATTCATATCCTTTCCTTGTAACCTGCCTTTCTGCTGGAGTGATTTGCTGAATTCTGTCTTCTCCCTTGAGGTTTAAAATTTTTATGAGGCACTGTTTTGGTGCCTGTCTCTGGTCGTAAATTTGGTCTGGGGCTCTGCAAACCTGTTTCCAGCTCAGTCTGGTTTTTCCAATGGCATCCCCCACCCTACCTCACCCCTCCCACCAGAATTGTGATTTTATTCTCTGATGTTGGTTGTTTTTATGTGGTGTGATTGTGACTTTAGTTGTTCTGTTGTGATTTTATTCTGCATGGCCTTCTTTAAAACAGCAGTGGTCCTGGTTTATTTCTATTAACTTACTGTGATGTTCCCTTTTATGTATTGGAAAAATTTCTAAATCCTCACCATCATGTACGATGGACATGCCAGGGTGTGTAACTGGAGATCTCACTGGTGTGCTCTGGGGGGTGGGGGTGAACTGTGAACAGGCAGCCGTCGTGTCTCTGCCTGGCTGTCTTTAGCTTGGTGGTGTGGTTCCCGTGCTCGCTGCCGCACTTGTACTTGTCCCTCAGGCCACAAGGTCCAGCAGGCAGGGAAAAGGGGCAGGAGGTCTCTCTTTCCACAAGAAAAGGGGCACGGTTAGGGCTTGCTGCGTGTATCTCATTGCTCAGGACTGCATTAGCTTCCCAGGGCTGCCATTGCAAAGCTCCACTGTTGGGCGGGCTTAAACGATATAAACCTTCTCCATGGTTCTGGAGGCTACAAGTCTGATATCCAGTGTCAGCAGGGCTGCAGTCCTTCTGAAGGGTTGGGGGAGGGAGGTTCTTTTTGCCACTTCCAGCTCCTAGTGTGGCCTCTGTCCTTGCCATGCCTTGACTTCTAGCTGCATCACCTCCATCTCTGTCCCGCCCTCACAAAACGCCCTCCCTGAGTGTCACTCCTCTTCTTAGAAGGACACCAGTCATATTGGAGGAAGAGCCCTCCCTCTTCCAATATGACCCCACCTTAACTTATTGCATCTACAAAGACCCTGTTTCTAAATAGGGTCATAGTCCATGGGACCTGGGGTTAGGACTCAACATATGTTTTAGGGAGACACAGTTCAGCCCATCACAAGTACCATGTCACGTGGCTACCCCTGGCTGCAAGGAAGCCTGAGAGGCCGGGAATCAAGTCTGTTCAGTCAGATACACTGCCATCTCCCTCTAACTGGGGTTCCTGGGGTACGTAAAGGGAGGGAAAGTGTATACAGCCATTAACTCATGGTGTCTGTCACACGGTCTAATCAAAAGCTACAGCCTTGCCCAGGTGGCTGAGAGTTCGGTCCTGCAACCTTCTGCTTACCCAGAAATCAGACTCCTTTGGCCCCTCTGCAGCCTTCTGATCATGGGCATGAACCCAGAAGAACTCTGGTGTAACCTCAATGCCCAGGTACACTATTCCATAAGATAACCTCCCTTCCCCTCAGTTTTAGACTACCTTATTTTTCATTTTTTTTCTTGTTTTTTTTAATTTTTTTTAAACAGGCTTGGTTTTTTGGTTTCTGACATTGCAACCTACACTACCAGCCAACAAATCCCAGCAATAAGTAACAATTGGCAACAGCAAGAAAAGGCTATTATTTCCTGTTGATAGCAGTGAGAAATAAAAACAGAGGGTAGGTGTGTTAGGTCGTGTTTCTAAACAGCCCAAGAAAAGCCAGTGAGTCTGGGCCAGCCACTGAGCCCAGGACTCAGCCCACCCTCAGGAGACCCCAGGAAGAGCGGCCACCCTTAGGCTGTTTTCCATGCTTTCTAGGTAGCCACGCAGCGCTCTGGGGGCCATAAGGAAGGGAGGCCTTCCTCTGTGATTTGTTCTATGTAAAATTCCACCAACATTTTAAAATCAAGTGTCTCACTTCTTAAAAGAGAAAACCAGTCATCTGAAAACATTAGTTATATAAAATAGCTCGTTTTGGGAGGTGTGGCAAGTTATTAACCTTAAACTTCTCTGAGCTCGCTTTCTGCACCAGTAGAATGGGGGCATCACCGCCCTCTCTGTGACATGCAGACACCATGTTCCCCACCACTTGCCTGACCACTCTGCTCAGACTGTCCAATGGCTCACATGTCCATTTGTTTTCTTTTGTTATTGTTTTGTTTTTGTAACAGAGACAGAGAGGGACAGATAGGGACAAACAGACAGGGAGAGAGATGAGAAGTATCAATTCTTTGTTGCGGCACCTTAGTTGTTCATTGATTGTTTTCTCATATGTGCCTTGACCTGGGATGTCTACAGCAGACCAAGTGACCCCTTGCTCAAGCCAGTGACCTTGGGCTCAAGCTGGTGAGCCTTTCTCAAACCAGATGAGCTCGCACTCAAGCCAGCAACCTCAGGGTTTCAAACCTGGGTCCTCCACAGCCCAGTCTGATGCTCTCTCCAATGCGCCACTGCCTGGTCAGGCCGCACATTCGTTTGTGATATTGACGTAGGTCCAGCATTCAGGGTGAAATCTAGGCTTCAGTCCTCATTTCCATCTTTCCCTTTCCTCATCGACCCAGCCCGTCAGCAAGCCCTGTCAAGAGGCTGTTCTACCTCTAAAAGGTGACTTTTTCCATCTCTGGTATCACGAACCCACCTTTCATTAATTCAGGAACATTTGAAATTAGGTAATCAATGTAAGAGTACCCTAATCTCTCCCAGGTCACAGCAAGACCCTCTTCACTCATCTCCCTGATCTGTTCCCCACACAGCTGTGCAAGTGGTTTCTCCTAATGTTCCTCAGACCCTCACCCCTCCTGGTTAATCCTGTGGGATCTGGCCTCTTCCTTTCTCTCTGCCGGGGCTCTCCCCAGTCTGCCTGCCATGACCACATTCCACTGCCTTGGTCTGCCCACTGTTCCCAGACATACAGGCTCCAGGACCCACATGCCTACTCCCCAGATGAACTTGGTAGGGAAGGGAGGACGCTCAGGACGGTGATGGCTCTGATTTGATGAGTCATCAGGACTGGCTCTGGTGCTCCCTACTCACATTTAGTCATGCAACTAATGAGCAGATTAACTAGGAACTGATTATTCCAAAAATAAATTCTAGATTCAGCTGCTTTCTTTTGGCTCAAAGCCTTTGAAGTCCCACAACTTTTCTTGATGAGAATGAAATGAGACATTTGCAATTTTAATTTTAACATATCACTTTTATGTAAAACTGCAAAAGAAAGAATAAGAAACATCAACAAAGTCAAAGGAAATGGGAAAATTGCTAAGAAGGGGAACAGCACCATTTTCCATTTTGTTTACAGACTATTTGGAAAGACATGAATAAAACATAAGAAACCCTACAAACTAGTTCAGAAAACAGTTAGTCCTCAATTATTGTGAATGCAGAATGCAAGTGCGTGGGGAAGGAGTCCAGAGGGAAAGATGCTTAACCCATGAGAAGAAGACAGTTCAGGAAACCGTTAATATGCTGGGAATTGGGAAACCAACTGAGTCAGAATGGTGTAGGAAGTGAGAGCTCACCGTAGGGGTGTGTCCTCTGGGGTGAAGTTTATAGGCTTTGGGACAGATGTTCCAGTTCCTCAAAGTCTTCTCTGCTTACTTTTTGTTTTATGATAGTTTTCCAGGGGACTGAGATTGCTAGAATCTCGTCCAGATTCCCAGAATGCCAACATGTTGGCATGGCTTTCTGTTTGACCCCTCTCATATGCACTGGGTTCTCTAATCCTATTCTCTTCCTTTCTCCATAGAGGAGAATGACCCCTCTCACTAATGTTAATGTGAATGCAGTGTGCAGAATGCCCTCCAGAGAAGAGAGATCCTTGTGGACACAAGACCAGAAGGACTTGGAGGCTTTCTCCAGAGAAGGTCTCTGCATTTAAAGTTATAAATGTATCCTCATGGCAGTGGCCTGTGAGAAGGATGGTGGGTCTGTGCCTTGTGGGAGAACACATCAGACCCTGTAGGACAATGCCAGAAATAATGGTAGGTTGAGACCCCAGCAGAGCAAGGGATTGTCCATTCCCTTTCCTTTTACTTATCCATCCATCCATCATCTACCACCTTCCAAAAAAGGAGAAATCTTGCAAATATACAAATACCCCTTCAAGATAGATAGGTAAACTTAATAATATGGAAGATATAGAAAAGGTAAAATAAATATAGGCAGGTAAGCTGAAACCAGCAATGCAAGTGTCACACAAGATACGTACCTCTAAATCTAAGCACCAGTGAGGAACAAGCACATCCCGATTCTGAGCTTTCTAGCCACCAATGGGAATAGGAAACACGATAACATGAGTGTTCCCTTGACTCTCGGTGTCTAGAAGGTAAAACTAAACCCGTTGCCTGGGAAAAGCACAGCTCTGCCCGATTTCGAGACCAGTGAGACTTCTCCTAGGGTTTTGGTAGAAGAGGAAGGTGTAGGATTCACCAGGAATAGGCTCCAAGGCTAGTAACTGATGCCCAATATCTGTGAAGGGGCCACGGTGGAGTTCAATGAAACACAGGGGCCATCAGACTGAATTCAGTAGGAAGGCATAGTGCTGAGGGCCGGGACGGCTCTGATTGCATGTCTTGGGCCCGCTTCTCAGGTGCACTTGAGAATAGATGTGGGGGAGGGGCTATTGAAGCTGTCCAGCACCCAGGGCTGTCCTCTCAGCATGCTGTCCTTTGGGGCTTCACCAGCAGGACCATGACAACAGGCTCTAATGCCTTTGGTTGCCAGGTAAGCAAACCAAAACCTAATGAACCTGTAATACTTCAAGGTTAAGAAATAAAAACATAAGGACAAGCAGTCACAAACAGCCAATGAGGCTTCCCCACGTGAGGCATCAGCTTAGGCTGCAGTCAATCAGATGATCCCCTAGCTCTACTCCTGCTCTTCTCTATGAAAGTCTCACCTGATCAGTGACCCACTCCTAATCACATCTGGCTGGGTGCTGCCTGGTTGGGATCAATTTTTATTCAGATAAACTCTTACAATTTTTTAATATGCCTGGTTTATCTTTCAACAGTGGTTTGCTGAAAACTGTTTTACTCCTGAATTGGGTGCCCTACATGGGCTGAGGGAAGGAAGCTGCTAGGATGGTCCATCTCCCAGGGGGTTGGGCCCACCTGTCCAGGATGGGGCAGGGGTAGAGTACATGGCCTTCTGTAGGATGGGATGGGATGGGATGGGATGGGATGGGATAGGATAGGATAGTAAAGGATAGGATAGGATAGGATAGGATGGGATAGGATAGGATAGGATGGGATAGGATAGGATAGAAATGTTCAAACAATACATCAAAGTATAAGAAACAGGGGAAACAAGTCTAAAATCCCACCACCAGGAGTAGTCTCACCTGTGTTGGATTTCTGGCTCACAGTTGACTTTTGAGCCTCTACCCCACGCAGGAGCCCTGCCCTGGACAGAAAGACCCCTGTGGGAGTTCCCTGGTGGACAGATTCTCCTGGGTGTGGCTTGAGACCTTGTTGTGCTCCGAGCGGAGGGTTCTCCCTGAAACGCTCCTCCTGCCTCCATCCCCACCCACCCTGGCCGCGCCCCACCCGGCGCGTCTGGTCTGCTCTGGTCTGGGATGTCCGGCCTCTCACTACCCAAACGCCCTTCAGACGCCCTGAGAGGGGTGATGTCCTTCCCCAAGAACATGGAAGCGTGGCTGTCACCACTTTCTTTTTATGGTTATTAGCGTTTTTTCTTTCTCTTACATTCGTAAAATAGAGGGCGCTGCCCAGTTAAGTGGTAAAGTATATAGCAAGAAGAATCCTCCAGAACTTTCTAGGAAGAAGCGGCTCACAGGTCTCAGGGGCCAAAAGAGAAGGAAGGATCCCAGGCGTTGGGAGAGTGGAGCGAGATGGAGCAGAAGAGGGTGGGGTGGGGGTGGGGGGCTGGAGACCTGCTTCCTTCAGAGGCGGAGGGGCATCTGAGCCGGAGGCAGGGACTGAGCCGACACTCCCGGGCCTGGACCTTCGGCCGGAACATTCTGCAAGGACAGAGGGAAGGAGGGCGGGCCTGCGCTGGAAGAAGCTCTACTCGACCTCTGGGCAAAATGTTCTGGAAACTAGATGCCTGAGACTGAAGTCTCGGTTTGGGCCAGGCCTGCTTCCGGGCCCTGGCTGTCCCTTTGAATGCAGCCCTGTCTGCTCTACCCTGGCACCATCGTGTCTGCTGTGCCCAAGGGGACCTGTCTTCCCGAGGGAGGTCAGCAGGGGGCAGGGCCCCTCCCATCCCCAGTTTTGTTATCGCCAGCCTTTCTGTAGCATAGCCGCTGCGGGAAACGGGCCAATACGTGCTGACACCGCACGTGAGCTTGGAGACAGTTCTGAAGGCTGTCTGTCTGTCCGCGAGAAGATTTTCTGCATTTTGTTTTATTTTTCTTGTTTGCTTTCAAATAAGAACAAATCGACAGATTCATGGGGCATATGATGTCTTCCCAGCACTCAGCCAAATACCAAGCAGCATCTGCAGGCCCAACAGAACCCTGGTTTCGCAGGCGGTCTGGAGAGGGCTCCCTGAACTGTGGGAAGAATCAGAGATTTACCTTTTTCTCCACGAAAGGGAGCACCTGGCCACGCCCTGCTCCAGGCCACCTGCCACCAAATCGTCTTGGTCTCATCCTAGAGCCACCCTAGTTTCTTCACGTGGACCATTGTGATGGGGACACATGGTCACCTGACGCCAGTGAAAATCTTTTGCGTGTGCTCCTCCAATGTATATAGAGTACCATATTGAAATATATATTTCATTATATATATATTGTACTACTTTAGTAATACATTATGCATAAAAATATAAATTAAAAATGAATAAGTTAAAAATAAAGTATCAATGTACTAGCTTGGACAACTTCCTACTTCCTCCTTCCCCCGCCCTCAAATTTATGTCCTTAGAATGTGGTCTCACTTGGAAATAGGGTCTTTGCCGATATAATCAGTAAAGAAGTCAGACTAGAGTAGGAATTTTCCAGAATTTTAGAGGGAAAGTTCGTGATGCTGATAGCCAGTCGCACGTAGATGGAACGTTCTCTGTGGATGAGACAGTTGTTTTTGAAACTCTGGTGAATGTTTGTGGATGCAAAGCCCCCGTGTTGTTTTCTTTTTCCCCTCTTTTGGCAAAAGTCATGAAAATAAAGCCCTGGGCAGAGACCTGTGGTTCATGAGTCCCCACCCTGACCTGGAGGAGTGTCTGGGCCAACTCCTCACACTCTGGGTCCTCTTAAGCTGCTGGGGGCGCCATGCAGCTCTCAAGTCTCCGCCCTTAGCTCTTAGCCTTCCTCCCTGGATGCCCACTGCAATCAGTGCTTACAACCTGAGGACCCACCCCCTTGGGGGGCCGGGCTCCACGCCCCCTGCAGCTAGCTCCCCTTCTTCCACATCTGGTCCTGGTTCTACAGCCTTTCAACAGGCGGTGCCCAGGTCAGTCTTGTCCTGGGGACAGACTTAGCCCTGTGACGCCACCTACACAATGCTTTATAGATTTTAAAATAGTATTCGTTAACATTTTAAAACCGGGATCTTTCCCATAAATATTTCCGTTTACAGATTGTCTTGAAAAAACCGGAGGCTCTTCCCATGATGGCTACCTTTCTTCGCAGGGGAGCTGAGAAGAAGCTGCCGCCTCGGGGGCACCACTCGTTCTACGGTCCCACCGGCCCCCATTCCTGGTGGCTCAGACACAGGCCTTCGTGGACATGGACGTTACCTGTCAGGCTCCTCCAGGCACCTGAGTTTGCAAACCCTGCCCTCCAACCTCCTTACTCAGCCCGCTAATAAGGCAGTTTGACTCCTCAGGGTTCTGACCGGAAGTGGTCTGAATTTTCCCCAGTCTCTGCTCCCACCCATTCTGCATCAGGGCACACTTTCACTCTTTAAGAGATCTGTCGGACCCAGTGTTTATCACATGGCACATTGAGACCCATGAGAGGCTCGTTTAGTAGCCCACAACCCGCATAAATACACTGTATATATAATCGGGTAGAAAATATCATACGGTATGTATTGTATGCAGCAAGGGTCAGTATTGTTTTGTGGAACTTTTAATTTAGCTATTTATATGCTTCAGTACTTACGTCCTGGCTTGTGATGTAAATCTTCTGCTCACAAAAATTAGGGGATATTTTATAGCTTCATATTCATTTTGAAATATCTCCTAACTTTTATGAGCAGTATATATTTCTACTGTGGGTCCTAGTCTCCTGGTCTCTGCTTCTTTAAAATGCCACCAATTCCAGAAATGGGGAGAGGAAAAGGGTGGGAGGGCATAGTACTGGAGAGTCTGCAGGGGGTGGGGTTTGCTGCAGGGGGTGGGGCTTGCTGAGTTGGTCAGCTCTGCCCGGGCCCCCAGCACCTTCCACCTGGAGGGCTGTTGAAATCTTGTCTGAGAAGGGCTCCTACTCTATTCTTAAGGGCTAATCCTTCTGGGGTTGCAATGCGTTGAAATTCTTGTGGGTTTTTTTGTTTTTTAAATGTGATCTTCCACAGTCAGGAATAGTCAGGAATGGCTCTTTACCGGCCTCCTGCATTAGAGGAACCTTACCGGGGGCATGCCATCATTTTCTTGTGGATGTTACTGGTTATTCCTTGTAAGAAGTCTTGTCCTCTGGCAAACTTGGACAGCCTTGAGCTTAAAAATAAATGGATTTCTGGTCTGCGAGATGTCTCAGACAATCTGAAAATTCTTGATGTCATGTTGTCTAGAAAATGCTTTGGGCAATGCATGATTAAACCCCAAAGGCTCTGAAAAGCTGAGAGAAGCATGGACTCGCATCTTGAAAGGCGACAGCGAAAACCTTGGTTTCATTCCTCACCCACCCAAGGAATACGTTCTCCTATTGCCTCCTTTCTGCGAATATCCGGGGTAATTAGACATCACTTCCAACCTCGATGGGTTCAGAGACAGGTGGCCTCCAATGAAGACATCAAGGGCTATGACACCAGTTAGAGAGACCCTGTCTCTAAGGAGAGGAGAGAGGCCATTGTCACAGGCTCTGTGCTGAGATGGAGTCCTCCTGCCAGCAGAGGGGACCATCATTGACCTGGAGGTGGCTTCTGGTTTAAACCTCAAAGTCTGTGTGAGAGACGCACTCATGCAGAGGGGGTGGGTGACATGGACACTCAGCCAGGAGGGAGCACCCGGGCAGGGGGTGGCTTGGAGGAAGGGGACCCTGAGAAAATGCAAAGGAACAGTGTCTGGGTCGTTGTCCCCTCTTAAAGTGAACTATTGAATGAATGCTTCCCGAGCAGAGTATGAATACAAAAGAATAAATGCAGATGAGATCAGACACAAGGCTTCCCCTCTAGGCTATTGGGCAAAAGGAGCCATAGAGGGTTTGGGAGCCAGTGACAAGGGACTGGAAGGCTTTGAGCAAATGTATCCAGGCAGGGAAGTCACTGTCCCATGGCCAGACAGTGTGGAAATCTCTCCTTGCAGTGAGCCTTGGGCTGCTGACCTGCGACAAAGGCTGCAATAGGTCAAAGGTGAGAATAAGCCTGTGGCCTTTGAGGGTTTCCTGGGCTCCCAGCATGGCGCCTGCACACAGCACCCCATCAGTGGTTCTCTTTCCGTGCCGACCCGCCAAGATGAACAGAACCTCCCAGGGCTTCTATTTTACGAAGAGACATGCCTCTGGGAACAGTCACTGTATGCCTGGTGGCTTGTCTTAATCTTGGTCACTGTGTGGTATTTGTTTAATTTCCTGTCAGTTGTCAAACAGGGTGGCCTTGGAGATGCTGAGTCCTGTCAACCAGCCGGGCAGACAACTGCACTTGGGACCCTGCTCTGCCCTGCAAGTGGGCTCCTCTGTTCTGGGACTGAGAACAAAGGCACAGCCCTCCCCCCCCCCCAGGCAGCTGTGTGCTCCTGGGGAGACCCTGGGTGCAAGCAGGTGCTGTCCCCTGGAGCGAGGCTGTGCTCTCTGTTCTCATTCTTGGATGTCCTGCGCTGGAATGGTCCTCTGGAGAAGCTTTGTCTGGCTTCTTGTCTTGAGCAATAAAACGTCTAAGCCACCAGCCGGTGTGGAACATCGGCCAAGTGGGAAGCTGGATGGAGGAGCCCGGGGAGGTGAGAACACTGCTGGGCAGGAAGTGCGGGCAGCTGGCGACAGGCCCTGACCCCCACAAGCCCAACTGGGCACAAAGGGTGTGAGCTGGGGCCCAGGGTCAGCTCAGACAGGTCTGTTTTAAGAGGACTCCCAGGAGAGGAGCACACCTTGTAGAAAGACCTGGGGACCGAACCCAGGCAGAACTCGGAGATGTTTGCACCCCTAAAACTCAAATTCCTTTAAGTAGAACTGCCTGAAAACTCCTGTGTGGTTTGGGGTTATTTTTTCAGTCAGAAGGCATTATTATATCATAGAGATAAAAGCAATAAATAGTTCAGAATTTGATCTTTTATTGTTGAAATGATTATTTGGCTGGAAAGAATCTCATAAGGCCAATAATAACTGTGAAATCGCCATATATACTGCATCACTGAGCTGTCTGCTCCCCCAGCATATACTGAGAAATGAAAGTAAAGTTCTAAACTTGTTTTTTCATTTTATTTTATCGACCAATGTGTCCTGGCTTAAAAACACGCGCACATGCACACACGCACGCGCACACGCACACACGCACACGCACACACACCATTCTTGGAGAAAGCAAGAAGGTTTATCATCTGATGGCAAACCACAGAGCAGGGAAAAGAAACCTCCAAAGTGGAAATGGAGGCAGCTGATCCGAGGGTCCAGGAGGGCGGCACCCCAGATGTTCCTGCTGGAAACATCCTGTGCCCGGCGGGCACCCGGCCGCCTGCTCGCACACCCAGACCCACGAGGCTGGCTGGAAAACCCAAACCACGGGATACAGTCAGGTGAGTGAAGTGTTGTGATCCTGGCGCTCAGACACCTTGGTGCAGTTGTCGGCATGAAAGCCCAGCTCCTGGCTGGGGTCTGTCTGAGGCACAGGAAGTGGACAGGGACCATTACGAACCGGGGCATTCATTCTTTCTCTCTCTCTTTAATATTTCCATTGATTTGAGAGGGGATGGGAAGGGAGAGAGAGAGAGAGAGAGAGGAACATCAATTCTGTTCCACTTAGTTGTTCCATTTTAGTTGTGCACTCATTGGTTGCTTCTCCAATGTGCCCTGATGGGGGAATCAAACTCCCCAACTTCCACACACCTCCGTGTACCAGGACAACGCTCTATCCATTGAGCCACCCGGCCAGGGCTTGTTCTTTCCCTTTGAACTGCAGTGGTGACAGCCGGCTTCAACCAGATGTACCAGGAAACACTCGAGTTTCTGTGCCATGTCTGGATTCAACCTTTGTCTCTCCATTTACCACGTGGATGAACTTAAGCATTCAGTTACTCTCTGGGCACCGGTTTCTTTTCACATGTAAAATGGGGTAACAGTGACAACTGAAATAATGCACAGAAAAGGCCTAGAGGCCCTCCGTAAAGGGAGTATCGCTTGTACTCTAGGTCCCCGAAGTCAGCTCCGCACCACCACCGCAGAGAGAGAGATGCCAGAGGCTCTTTGGCACCTACTAGGAATGCATGGTGGATGCTGTCGGTGCAACAGATCTGTTTGTCCTCGTGGCTTCCTTCCCTACGTCTAATCTCTGCGGAAACTCAAAGCAAATAGACTTGACAGACTCCTGGAACCCATATTAGGCATCAGTAATAGAAGCTTTCTTCCACCACCCTTGACAAGTGTGACTCATTTTCTGAATGCCTCCGGCTGTCAGACGGGTGCTGGGAACCGCCAGCTTGGGAAAGGGCCAGAGTGGGGAGCCCTGGGACCTGGCGATGGAGGTAACTTCTCAGGTGGGGCAGCAGCCAGCAGGTGAACCCAAAACAAGGAGCTGGAGGTGGAACAGTGGGTTGGTCAGGAGGGTGAAATGCAAGCAAAGGGCTCCCAGTCTTGGCTGTACACTGGAACCATCTGGAAGCTTTAAGAAACTCTTGCTGCCTGGGTCTTATCCCTGGGGCTCCCTGGCTACATTGGTCTGACATGTGGCCCTGCAGCCACGTTGCAACATTCCCAGGGGGTTCTCATGTATAGCCAAGGCTGAGCCCAGTGGTGCAGAGCGCGGGGCGCCCGGACATAAGAAGGATTTTGGAAGTCGGTTGTGTTCATCAAGCACCTAGATGGGAACACCCCCCAGACATGCAGAAGGCTGGATGAGATCGCCTCTGGGATGGAATCCAAAGCCCAGTCAGAGAAGACTGGCACAGGCCCCACTGCCTGGGGTTTGACCCAACGTGTAAAGGGGACCTAGTTCTCATCCTCTGGGTTCTCTTGTATCACCTCCACCACCCCGTCAGGGCCCTGATTCCCTGCACTGTAGTCATCTGATTCTGTCTCTCCCAGGCTACAGGGAGATCCAGGAAGGCAGAGGCTCTTCGGCTCCAGTTTCAGCAATCCCCAGGAACAAGTGGCGTGGCCTGGTGGGTGTGTGATGAATGGAACAGATACCAACACGGGTGGCTTGGGTGGTGCTAATCTGGTGCTTCCAGGTCCCCCCAGATGGAGGCTGGGCTGACCCCAGTGCCTGGGTTGAAACAGCCTGTATCAGTAATTAATTACTTCATTGTGAGGACAAGAGAAGGAGCCCGGGGCCTGGTAGGACCTGATACCATCTCTGATTCTTTTCTGATGAAGACTTTCTTTAATTAAAAAAAAAAAAGGATTCTAGTTGCCACAAACCGTTTTATGTTTAAGGAAGACATTAAGCAGGGATTACATTTTACTGAGCAGTTTCTTAATCTGGCTTATTTATTTTATTTTATTTTTTGGCGTGTGCCCACGAGCCATTAATTGCTATGCCGAAAGCTCGGGTGACGTTAGCAACCTTCCATTTAGGAGGAAGGTGGTGGGGAGAACGGGGAATGTGAGCTGTTTTTCTGAGTATGAGTTTAGTCTGTCAGCTTTGACCTTTCCTTTCCAACTCAGTGCTTATGCAACAAAAACCTGACATTTAAAGAGGTAGCACAACCAGCCCACGTCTTTATCTCGTGGGGCGACCACTTTTTAGATCCTTCTTCCTTCAGAGCTGCAGCCAAAAAAGTAGTTTGGCATTTCTGCTACTTCTGTTCCCTCGCTTTCTGAAAAACAGAGGGGAAACAGGAGGTTTGATGATGAAAGAGTCTGTTATCCGACGTCCTCTCCCTAATGGTGCTCGTACTTGCTGGTGGGTGTCCCTGTGTCTGTGCACAGCTTTATTTGGCTCTGTGAGGGGTAGGACTGCAGGTGTCAGGAAGCAAGATGAGACAGGTGGAAACCCACTTCAGCGCACCTATTTTTAGTTCCAATTCTATTTAAGTGCAAGCAGTAACTTCAAGGTAACTGGCAGGAGAAAATGAGTCTGTGTGCACGGTAATTGTTTTTCCCCAAAAAGGAATGAACATCCTTAAGGTATTACGAAGGCTGAGTGAAGGGAGAATCAAAACAGGTTAGTTCGAGAAGAAAGTTTGTAGGAGGGCCCTTGAAATAAATCAGAACTGGAAAAAAAAAAAAGAAAGAAAAACAGAAGTGAATAATGACATCTCTGATCAACTCAGGGGCCTGCCACGGGGCCGCTGCACTGTCTTCCTCTCTCACATGGTGCCCACCGGGATTCCAAGTGCCCCAGCAGGGGAAGGGCCCCGGGGATGGGGTCCAGTTAGTTTTGGAGCTTACTGCCACACAGATACAGACCATTCTGCAAATCCTGAAACTTAGTGTTCACTCTCACTTCCCATCTCCCTCTCTCCCCCCTCTTATGACACCTGCCCTTGAACTCTTAGAGATGTCATCTCTTCCTTCTCTACCCTGCACCCCTCATCTTTACAGCCTTCCTTCACAGGCATGGGCTCTGTGCTGCATCGATGAACTAAGTTCTTGCCAAGACTCTCACCTCCTTTGTGCCCTTGGTCAACCCAACCATCTTTCTTCCCTTGGAAATCTCCCTCGCTGTGCAGGTTGGCATCCCCTGGGCACAGCTCTCTCTAGCTCTCTGGCCTCTCCTCCCAGAGGAAGGATGACAAACCAGCCGGGGTCTGGTCTTGTCCAGCTCATGTACCCTTCAGCCTAGTCCAGCACCTGGCACACAGCAGGTGCTCAGCACCTATGTATTGGAGCAGTTGCCTTTCCTATGAATTGAAGAGCTCTTCTTGTTTCTGCCAGTGTTTGCTGTGTGGTGGACAGTTCTCCAGTCTCTCTTCTTTTCAGTCTGCTTGCGTTCACTGGGGAAGAAAACCATAGCACGAGGGTGAGTTGATGGGCTTAACGATGATGTGGTTGAGCAAATACAGAACCATTGACCTTTGGGGACGCTAGTCAATCTTGAGCATGGATTAGATACCTACTATAGGCAAGATGCTTTCATGGGTTCTCAAGAGGGTTAAATCCAATCCGGCGTCTTTCCGAGTCTCATCGTGTGATTAAAAGGAGAGGGAAAGAGGGATGAGTCAGATAGATGGCTGCAGCAGAGTCGATGGCACAGCGCATGCTGAAGACAGAAGAACCCCAAGCTGGGAGGCGGGGATTTGTGCTCCCATCTCAGTTCTCCATGGATTCTCTCCGGGTGACTCCAGCATGTCACTTCCCTCTTTGGACTTCTGTCTTTTTTGGTAAGACATGGATGGAGTCACCCTGGGTCACCGTGCAGGTCCCTTTGGCTCCCACACTCTAGGACCAAAGTCTTCCCAAAGTGAGCTGTAGTCAGCACTGTTCCCTGGTAATCCGCGTGTGCTTGGCCCACATGGCTCTCCCTAGCTTCTCTCCCAACCCCAGACGGAACATGGCAGAGTCTCATGGGAGAGCAATGGAGTGCACATTTAAATGACCTCCAGCAGGAGCCCTGCATGGGACCTGAGCTGGGTCGGGGCACAGGAGGCAATGTTTGGGGAACAGAAACCTGGAGAGCAAAGCAACGCAAGGCGAACCTCACTTTTCTAGTTGGGATTTTCTCTCTGGCAGAAATAAATGTTCTCTCCATCCATCGTTGGTAAAGGGGGCACGATAACAACAACAGCAAGGATGTCAGAGTCGTGGCCAGGATTGAGCCAGGTAAGGCACAAAATGTGTTTGGAACCTGCCAGCCGGGCAGCGGGCTCTCCGTGGGGACATTATCATTTTATCATCCTTCCCACCATTTATAATGGTCTCATCTCCCTAAGTTCTGAGAAGAGTCTCCAAGTGCTTTCCCGTGCCTGGACAAAGCCACTTCCATTATTTTTACTTTCAATTAAAAAAAATCATTTATTTCCTATCCCTGCTACTATATCTCTTCCTTTGAAAGAATTTCAAGCAGTTCAGGCAGCCTTGGCAGCCATATTAGACTTCAAAAAAATTTAAAGAGAAAAATACTATTTGAAAATTATGGAGAATTGGCAGGTGGGGTGGGGCTTAGCTCTGATTTGCAGTCAGAGTACTTTTCCTACCTGGCTGAAACAGACTTGGGCCCGGAGGGCAGGGGTAGGGTCTGAAAGGCAGAGAAATGCCTAGAAATGTGTCTTGTTTCCCCAGGTCTCAGCTACCTGTTAACACAACTGATAACTTCTTTCTGTTTAGGGAAAAAATAACTTTAAAACAGCATGGTTCCTTTTCAGGAAAGTTCTAAAGCCATTGGAATAGCAGATTCTGTTTCAAAATAACCTGCTTTTGAATACTGTAAAAAAAAAGAATGTTGAAATCCTCAACTTTTCAAAAGAGAAACATTAATAGTTCCTTACGAAAACATTAACTGTTTTCGCAAACAAGCGATCCATTTGGGAACAACTGTGATTTGTGAGCATAATCATGGAGTTACTTAACGCTTTTCAGGGAATAATGGGATAGAAATTCTTTAGTCTACGTTTAGTATTTTAAAGAATTTGCCTCAACCTTGAGTGAGGCTAAGATTTGCCCGAGTGGATCAAGTAGGCCCAGGAATGCAGGGTGCGGGCTGTGGGCCTCGCTAGGGAAGGAGCGAGGCTGACCCGGGGTGTCCTCCTCCAGGTGGGCCTTGTCTTACCGTCCGTTTTGGTTGGAGGCCAACCTTTCAGAGCTTGGTTACTTCCTCTTAGGCGCCAATCGACAATTCTTGTACTTGTCACTTGGGGATGACACTGGAGCTACCTTCCTCACACAAATATGCATTTTCTGCCCAAATGCTCTTTGCATTAAATGACAAGTCATAACATGAACAATTAGAGTTTCTGATAAATCTTTAAATAACTTTGTATTGTTCCTTTCTCTAGTTTGTTTCCTTTGTACTACAAAGGTAATAAAAATTGTAATGGATTATCTAGAAAAATGTAAATTAGAAGAAAATAGAAATGGTTCCAAATTCCCTCTACCTAGTGATAAACAGTATTAGTATTTTGGTAGATGGTGCATGCGTGCACACACGTGTGTGTGTCTACATCTACATATGCATAGCCATTAGGTCATCTATTCATTCAGTCAGTATTTATGAGCACTCATTTAGTATATGCTTAGCCTATTAACAACATTGGCATCATAGGGAACCCAGTGTTTTCATTTAATATCCTTCTATAATCATAAAACAATCTCTTTCTAATAGCCTCATAGCATTCCACTGGTGTGGACTCATCTCTTGGTATTGAATTAGTATGTTTCTTGAACTAATAATACATAAATAAACATGAATTTATTACTTCAATATGACTTCACATCGAAAGACCCTTTTCTATTCTAATCAATACATAATTATTATTTGTGTTAATAATATAGCAATAGAATGATCAACAATGCACGTTTATTTGGTACTTGCTATGTGTCAGACACTGCCTAGTGTTTTCTATGAAATCTTGCATTCACAATTTTCCCATTGATTTGAGAGAGAGAGAAAAGCATCAACTCATTGTTCCACTTAGCGGTGCATTCATTGGTCGCTTCTTGCATATGTCCTGATCAGGGATCGAGCCAGTAACCTCCATGCACCAGGACGATGCTGTATCCACTGAGACACCTGGCCAAGACCTTGACTTCACACAATTTTATGAGGTACTTATTATTTTTGTATTAACTATCAGTTTATAACATCTCATTCTCTAAATTCTTACTCCTGTTCTGCACTGGGAAAACTGGCCTTTTTCTTTCTGTTTTTTAACTCCTTCTCAGAGTCTTCCGATTCTGGGTCTACAGCCAGAGAGAGATAGAAAAATACCTTTATGGGAGGGGAAGATGGCGATGGAGTACGCGGACGTACCAACTTCCAACTCCCAGAACCAAAGTGGATTATAACTCAATTTTAAGAACCATCATCTGGATAAACCAACTTTGAACTAAACTAAGTGGACTCTTCAACCAAGGAACACTGCAGAAGCCACATTGAGACTGGTAGGAATAGCGAAAACGTAAAGAGGGCTGCCCAGCTCCCCGGAGCAAACGGCACCCCAGAGAGACCCGCGTGGCGGGAGGAGAGTTTGGCGGAGAGGGAGGGACCTGGGTCCCAGGAACCAAGCCCCACACTGCAGTCCCAGAGCCTAGAAGAGGCGTATGGACAGTATTGAGCTGTGAAGCAAGTGAGGATACTGTTTGTGAAAAAGAGAGAGTTTTCTCAGACCCAAGAATCTTTTCAAAGGGTCAGCGCAGAAACCCTCTCTCACAACCACGCACCCGGGGCTCCGGGGAACGGGGACAGAGGAGAGGAACAGAGCAGCGGGAACAGAGAGTGGACGGAAGGCACAAGGACACTCTGAGGGACAGCCATCCTGACCCCTGGGCTAAGTCATTTCCCTAATCGAAAATGAATATCTCCCCTGGAACTAGCAATACCAGCAAAGGGAGACAAGACACTAGCCAAACAAGCTCTCCCACGGCAATTAGAGCAGAGCTGCTTAGAGGGAGGGAGTTCCCAAACCTACAGTATGGAGACTTAAGACACTGATATCTCTCTGAGGGTTGCTGAAGGGTTTGGGGCGGCAGGACGCTGAAAAGCGGTCCTGTCGGCGTGGGCGGAGGCACAACCGATGAGAGCTCAGTCTAGCCCAGCAGGGGCGGAGGGGACGCGCAAAAGCGGTCCGGCAGCTGCGGGCCACCTGTGACCCCATTTGTGGGGAAAATACGGAGAGAGATCGGCTCTGCGACTCTGCGCAAGCCGGCCCTGACCACGGGGATGGGGCTAGGAGCAGGGACGGGTGAGGGGCTCGCGGCTGAGCTCACGCTGCCAACCCCACCCGGACGGAGAAACTACGGAGGTTTTAAATCCTTTGTGCGCGAGAGCGGCTTTTGCGGCTGAGCTCACGCTACTAGCCCCGCCCGGCCAGAGAAACCCCGGTGGTTTGAAATCGTGCAAGAGTGCGCGCAAGCGGCTTTTGCGGCTGAGCTCACGCTACTAGCCCCGCCCGGCCAGAGAAACCCTGGTGGTTTGCAAAACTACGTGCGCGCAGCTGGCTTTCGTGGCTGAGCTCACGCTACTAGCCCCGCCTGGCCAGAGAAATCCCGGCGGCTGGCCACTCTACGTGCATGAGCTGGCACCGAACGTGGGGGCGGGGTAGAGTCCGGATCGATCGGAAGCTAGCAGCTGAGCTAACGCCAGCAAACACGCCCAGCCCAATAAACCCCAGTTTGCGACCCTACGCAGGAGGGCCCCGGCCTCGAGGGCGGGGCTAAATTCTGGATGGGCAAAAGCTCACAGCTGAGAGCACGTCAAAAGCCCCGCCCAACCCGCAAAACTGTGGCAAGCAGGCTCTGAATGCGGGGGCTGGGCGTAAGCCTTTCGGAAAAAGGCTGGTTCCACAGCTGAGCAAAGGTGCTCACCTCTGCCCTTGGTACTAAGGCTTGTGGCTTGAGTGACAGCCCCTCCCGTGGAGGAGAGGTGGAAATCACAGCAACAGCCGCAGTAGGCTATCGTTGGCAACGCCAATACCCAACTACCCTAGGCAGCAGCAGAGGGGGTGGCAGGCCTGCAGACAGACCACACCTAGAGAACACAAAGGCAACACCTACTGGACTCCAGTGCCCACAACTTGCCTATACACAGATAAAATGGGCAGGCAGAGAAATGCAAACTAAATGAATCAAGAGAAATCCCCAGAGAAGGACCTGAATGAACCAGATATAACCAAACTACCAGAAGCAGAATTTAGAATAATGATAGTTAGGATGTTCAAAGAAATTAGAGCAACAATGGATAGTCATTATGAACACCTAAATAAAGAGATAACAAGTATAAAGAACGAAATTGAAATAATAAAAAAGAATCAGACAGGAATGACAAATACAGTATCAGAACTGAATACCACAATGGAAGGAATTAAAAGCAGGATGAATAACGCTGAGGATCGAATCAGCGAGTTAGAAGACACAATAAACAAAGGCACAGAAGCAGAGAAGAAAAAGGAAAAGAGACTCAAAAAATGTGAGGAAACTCTAAGGGAGCTCTGTGACAACATGAAGAGAAACAACATTCACATCATAGGGGTGCCTGAAGAAGAGGAAAGAGGACAGGAAATGGAAACTTTGTTCAATCAAATCATAGCAGAAAACTTCCCTAAATTAAGGCTGGGAAACACTCCACACATTCAAGAAGCACACAGAACTCCATTAAAGAGAAACCCAAAAAGATCTACACCAAGACACATCATAGTTAAAATACCAAAGCTAATGGATAAAAAAAAATCTTAAAAGCTGCTAGAGAAAAAAAGGCTATCACCTACAAAGGAGCCCCCATAAGGATGACATCAGACTTCTCAACAGAAACACTTGAGGCCAGAAGGGAATGGCAAGATATATTCAAAGTAATGCAGAACAAGAACCTACAACCAAGACTACTCTATCCAGCAAAGTTAACATTTAAAATTGAAGGAGAAACAAAGAGCTTTCCAGACAAAGAAAGCCTCAAGGAATTCATTAAAACCAAACCAATTCTGCAAGAGATACTACGGGGCCTGTTGTGAACAGTTCAAAGGGAGGAAAGAATATAGCAAAAGAAGAATACAGCTTTAAAGAATAAAATGGCAATAAACAACTACATATCAATAATAACCTTAAATGTAAATGGATTAAATGATCCAATCAAAAGACATAGGGTAGCTGCGTGGATAAAGAAACAGGACCCATACATATGCTGTCTACAAGAGACACACCTTAAGACAAAAGATGCACATAGACTGAAGGTAAAAGGGTGGAAAAAAATATTTCATGCAAATGGAAATGAAAAAAAAGCCGGGGTAGCAGTACTTATAGCTGACAAAATGGACTTTAAAAGAAAGGCTGTAGTAAGAGATAAAGAAGGACACTACATAATGATAAAAGGAACAATTCAACAGGAAGATATAACTATTATAAATATCTACGCACCAAATATAGGAGCCCCGACATACATAAAGCAGACTTTGATGGACATAAAGGGCGAGATTAACAGCAATACTATCATAGTAGGGGATTTCAATACCCCACTAACAACACTGGATAGATCCTCAAGAAAGAAAATTAATAAAGAAACAGCAGACTTAAAGGAGACACTAGATCAACTTGATTTAATAGATATCTTCAGAACTTTTCATCCTAAAGCAGTAGAATATACATTCTTCTCAAGCGCTCATGGTAGGTTTTCTAGGATAGACCACATGTTAGGACACAAAAATGGTCTCAATAAATTTAAGAAGATTGAAATCATATCAAGCATTTTCTCTGATCACAATGCCATGAAACTAGAAATTAACCACAAAAGAAAAACTGAAAAATATTCAAACACTTGGAAACTAAATAGCATGATATTAAATAATGAATGGATTAACAATGAGATCAAAACAGATATAAAAACGTTTCTAGAAACAAATGATAATGAGCATATATCAACTCAAAATTTATGGGACACAGCAAAAGCAGTACTGAGAGGGAAGTTCATTGCACTACAGGCATATCATAGGAAGCTAGAAAAAGCTCAAATAAGCAACCTGACCCTGCAGCTAAAAGAACTAGAAAAACAACAACAAATAAAACCCAAGACAAGTAGAAGGAAGGAAATAATGAAGATCAGAGCAGAAATAAATGACATAGAGGCGAAGGAAACAATACAGAGGATCAATGAAACCAGAAGCTGGTTCTTTGAAAAGGTAAACAAGATTGATGAAGCTTTAACTAGATTCACCAAGAAAAAAAGAGAGAGGTTTCAAATAAATAAAATTAAAAAGGACAGTGGAGAAATAACAACCGACACAACGGAAATACAAAGCATTGTAAGAAAATACTATGAAGAACTCTATGCCAAAAAATTAGACAATCTAGATGAAATGGACAAATTTCTTGAATCATATAACCTTCCAAAAATCAATTTGGAAGAATCAGAACACCTAAACAGACCAATTACAGCAAATGAGATCGAAACAGTTATCAAAAAACTCCCAAAAAAGAAAAGTCCTGGGCCTGATGGCTTCACAAGTGAATTCTATCAAAAATTCAAAGAAGAACTAACTCCTATCCTCCTCAAGCTATTTCTAAAAATTCAAGAGGAAGGAAGACTTCCAAACTCCTTTTATGAGGCGAGCATAATTCTGATCCCAAAACCGGGCAAAGACAACACAAAGAAAGAAAATTATAGGCCTATGATGAATTTAGACGCTAAAATTCTCAACAAAATATTAGCCAACCGGATCCAGCAATATATGAAAAAAATCATACACCATGATCAAGTGGGATTTATTCTGGAGAGGCAAGGCTGGTTCAATATTCGCAAATCAATCAATGTGATTCATCACATAAACAAAAGGAAGGACAAATATCACATGATAATTTCAATAGATGCAGAAAAGGCATTTGATAAAATCCAGCACCCATTCATGCTTAAAACTCTCAGTAAAGTGGGAATACAAGGAACATTCCTTAACATGATAAAGGCCATCTACAACAAACCCACAGCAAACATCATACTAAATGGACAAAAATTAAAAGCAATCCCCTTAAGATCAGGAACCAGGCAGGGTTGCCCACTTTCACCACTCTTATTCAACATAGTTCTGGAAGTCCTAGCTATAGCATTCAGACAAGAAGAAGAAATAAAAGGCATTCAAATTGGAAAAGAAGAAGTAAAACTATCACTATTTGCAGATGATATGATATTGTATATAGAAAACCCTAAAGTCTCAGTCAAAAAACTACTGGACCTTATAAATGAATTCAGCAAAGTGGCAGGATATAAAATTAATACGCAGAAATCAGAGGCATTTCTATAAACAAACAATGAACTGTCAGCAAAAGAACTTAAGGAAACAATCCCCTTCATTATTGCAGCCAAAAAAATAAAATACCTAGGAGTAAATTTAACCAAGGAGGTTAAGAACTTGTACTCAGAAAATTATAAAACATTGATAAAGGAAATCAAGGAAGATACAAACAAGTGGAAGCATATACCGTGCTCATGGCTAGGAAGAATAAACATCATTAAAATGTCTATATTACCCAAAGCAATTTATAAATTCTATGCAATACCAATTAAAATACCAATGACATACTTCAAAGATATAGAAAACATATTCCAAGAATTTATATGGAACCAAAAAAGAACACGAATAGCCTCAGCAATCCTAAAAAGAAAAAATAAAGCAGGAGGTATCACTCTTCCGGATATCAAGGTCTACTACAAGGCCATTATACTCAAGACAGCTTGGTACTGGCATAAGAACAGACACATTGATCAATGGAACAGAACAGAGAACCCAGAAATAAACCCGCTGCTTTATGGACAACTGATATTTGACAAAGGAGGAAAGAACATACAATGGAGTAAAGACAGCCTCTTTAACAAATGGTGTTGGGAAAATTGGACATCTACCTGCAAAAAAATGAAACTAGACCATCAACTTACATCATTCACAAAAACAAATTCAAAATGGATAAAAGACTTAAACATAAGCCGTGAAACTATAAGCATCTCAGAAGAAAACATAGGCAGCAAGCTTTCCGACATCTCTAGCAGCAATATATTTGCTGATTTATCTCCATCGGCAAATGAAATAAAAGGCAAGATAAACAAATGGGACTATATCAAACTAAAAAGTTTTTGCACAGCTAAAGACAATAAGAACAGAATAAAAAGACAAACCACACAATGGGAGAACATATTCAACAGCACGTCGGATAAGGGGTTAATAACCAAAATTTATAAAGAACTTATAAAACTCAACACCAGGAAGACAAACAATCCAATCAAAAAATGGGCAAAAGAAATGAATAGAAATTTCTCCAAAGAAGACATACAGATGGCCAAAAGACATATGAAAAAATGCTCAACATCACTAATTATTAGAGAAATGCAAATTAAAACCACAATTAGGTATCACCTCACACCAGTCAGAATGGCACTCATTAGCAAAACAACACAATAAGTGCTGGCGAGGATGCGGAGAAAAGGGAACCCTTCTGTACTGCTGGTGGGAATGCAGACTGGTGCAGCCACTGTGGAAAACAGTATGAAGATTCCTCAAAAAAATTAAAAATTGAACTGCCTTTTGACCCGGCTACCTCACTTTTAGGAATATACCCTAAGAACACCATAACACTGTTTTAAAAGAAGAAATGCGCCCCCATGTTTGTGGCAGCATTGTTCACAACAGCGAAGATCTGGAAACAGCCCAAGTGTCCGTCAGAAGACGAGTGGATTAAAAAGCTTTGGTACATATATACTATGGAATACTACTTGGCCATAAGAAATGATGACATCGGATCATTTACAATAAAATGGTGGTACCTTGATAACATTATACGAAGTGAAATAAGTAAATCAGAAAAAAATAAACTAAGAACAGCATGAATTCATACATGGGTGGGACATAAAAGTGAGACTAGGAGACATGGATAAGAGAGTGGTGGTTACGGGGTGGGGGGAGGGAAGGGAGGGTGGGATAGGAAGAAGGGTAGGGGCACAAGGAAAACCAGATAGAAGGTGACAGGACAATTTGACTTTTGGTGATGGGTATGCAACACAAATGAATGATAAGATAATCTGGAGATGTTTTCATTGTACATATGTACCCTGATTTATTGGTGTCACCACATTAAAGTTAATAAAAAAAATACCTTTATGTTAAAAAGAAATAAATGTTCATGTAAATAACAATTTCAAGCAGTACCTAGTAGTAACATTTCAGAGGTTTCTTTAAAAAATGCTTGTTTTTATTTTATTTTGTCTTAATAATATGTTTTGGCCTCTTTTCTGTTTTATTAATTTGAAACAATTTATATAGACTCCTACCCATGAAGGCTAAAAACTTGAAATGACTTTCACTGTCTCTACCTCTTTTTTCTGACTTCTCCTGGAAATTTAAAAGAGTATAGTTTTTCTGTCATTACCTGAGAACTGAATGGTTACCCTCATAAGTTTAACCATTAGTACTACATGCAAACCTTTATTGACTGACCCACCAATTTCAGGAAGTGTCCCCTCATCCCCTGCTGCGGAGGGTCAGAGTCCAGTCCCCGCGTCTTTACTTCTCTGCTCACTCACTGCTGGTATTTCCGAGCTTGTCACTCTAACATTCCCTTCATAGCGCCATCATTTATACATGGATATTCTATTTGTACTCCTACTTTTTAAAACCTTCTACACGTGGAACATGAAAAGCAAATACACAATGTCTGCAGTATAATTGTGTGAATAATATTTACAGCCAAGCTAGCTAATAACAGGAAACGAAACCTCAGTGGCTAATTCTGTGTGCTTGGAGAGGAGATGTTCTGCGTGGAGTCTCTCCAGCCGCGTTCTCTCCTTTGCTCCAGGTCGCACCTTGTTTGAGGCGGCTCACCATGACCCTCACTATCCAGGATTTCTGCCTTGGTGTCACCGCCCCCCCCCCCCAAACACAGTGATCACAGGTGACCCGTGTGACCAAGGAAATCCTGTGGAAGCAACAGTGTGTTCCTGCTGAGGCTAAGTCATAAAAAGTATCACATTTGCCTCCTTGCCCTCTCTTGGGTCTCTTGCTTCAGGGAAGCCAGGTGCTGTCCTGGAGGACCCTTGGGCAGCCCAGTGCAGATGCCCGCATGGAAGGGAACCGGGGCTGCCAGCAGCAACTTGCCGGTCACACGACAACCACCTGGGAAGTGGCTCCCCAGCCCAGATAAGCCTTCTGGTGACTGCAACCCAGGCTGACACTGAATTGATCTTCCGAAGGCACCTGAACCAGAACCTCCTGATATCCTGACCCACAGCAACTATAAGAGAAAATAAATGTGTGTGGTTGTTTTATGCTTCTAAGTTTGGTGGTAATATATTCTGTTAATACAGACTTTAACTAATACAGACTTCAGTACTTGGGAAAAGAGTGTGGGCCCAGCTATACCTTTAAATGTCCATTCAGATTTTGGCTACCCTGGACTGGGCCACCCACTGTCCCATCTCCTGACAGGTCTCCCTGCTCCCACCTTGTCACCTGCACTAGGTCCTCAACACTGCAGCTGGAGTGATCCTTATAAAATGCATCTGAGGCCCTGGATGGGTAGCTTAGGTGGTTAGAGCGTTGTCCCAACATGCCAAGGTTGCAGGTTCAATGTAAGAATCAACCAAGGGATGCATAAGTAAGCGAAACAACAAATAGAGGTTTCTTTCTCTCCCCCCCCCCCACTCTGAAATCAATAAATTAAAAAAGAATTGTAATAATACCCTTTCTTAAAAAAAAAAAGAGTAACACCTCACAGCATGATCTGCCTGCCACCCCCTCCCTCTGCCCTCGTCACATACTAGTCCCCCTTCCCTCTAGTCCCTTGCTCTGGCTCCCCCGCCCCCCTGCTCCTCCAGAACCAGGATGCCTCCTTTGATGCCTTCGCACTTCCTGTTTTTTTTGCCCAGAAGAGTCTCCCAGACAAATTTTATCTGTTTTTGTCTGCTGCCAGAAGGTATTGGGGGCTCTAGTCACCTTTCCTATTCCAGCACCGAGAATAAGGCCCACATACAATAGGTGCTCGTTAATATTTGCTGAACAAGGGACTAAATGGGTAAATTATGTATCTTTACTAGTCTCTGCTGCACTCAAACTCGCTTCCATGGGTGCAGAGGAGTCTCCATGATTATACCTAAAGAGCCTTTGAGACTTTGATTTCCTGCATGTGCCCCCGCAAAGCATTCATACCCCAGATTCACTGAGCATCTGGCCATGCTCTGGATGTCCATCTGCACTTTATACATAAGACCAGTAAAGCTTTTCTAGCAATTTCTGAAACCTTCACACCCAAGAAATCACACCCAAGAAACCCAAGAATCAGTTTCTGCCCTTTTGGCTGAGAATGTTGCTTGTCTGAGAACGCATGATCTAGCCTAATAGGATATTCCAAAAGCAGTAGACACAGACTAGAGCTAGGGTTTAATGAACAGAGCTAGGCAGGGACGTCGTGGTAGAAAAGGGACTTAGTCATTTGAGGACAAGTCTGAATTCTGGGCTGTAGTTCCACAGACGCCCTTGTTCCATGAGCCCCCTCCTGATGGCTAACACTGAGCAGCCAGTCGGCACGTAGCTGATTTTAGGGGAGGTCGTTTGGTCAGCGCACCCTGGGGCGTGGACACAAGACCAGTGTGGCATATGTTTATCCCTGGGCCTGACTGGCCGTCTTGGGAGCCAGGAAGCCAGAGCTCAGCTCCCAAAGGAGCCCGTTCACAAATACAGGTGACCCGTGTCTGGAGGCATGCTAACTTTAACTGCACATGAATGTGAACCAGGCCAAGTAGATCATCCTGCCGAAAGTGCCCCTGCTTCCCTTTCCTGAGGTCCCAGTCCTGAGCTCCAGCGTGGGTCCTTGCCTTGGGCGTACTGGGACCCTTCCTGTCTGTTCTTCTCCTCGATAGAGGGCCTGTGGTGTGTCCTCTCTCCCCGCTCAGCACTCTAAGCACAGTGGGTAGTCGGCTCACTTCTGGAGTGGAACGGAGGGGCCCATGCCCAATGCACCACAGCTAATGACTTCTCCCTTCTGTCTTCGGGAGAAGGTGCTAATTAGATACGTGGGGTGCAGAAAAACAACAGCCAGAAGAAATCAGGGTTAGATCATCCAAGTATTAATAAGGCTCAACTAGATAGCTGATTGTCCCGGGAATAGCAGTTGTACCACATCATGTGCTCATCAGAAGGGGCTAATAACAGCTCATTACTACAGTTCCCCTGCAGAAGCGAGGGACTCATCCTGTGTCTTTCTAATGCCTCTCAGAGACCTTGTGCAAGAGGTTCCACTCAGTCACCAAGCATGTCCCTGCAGCCTCAGGGACCCAACCCCTAGAACCTGAGGGGATTCACGGTCACTGTAGAACTGGCTTCCCTGATGTTGGAGGTCTCACCCTGACCACCCATCCTACTATCCCCCATCATCACCTTTGGTCCAATGACCTGACTTCTTCTTAGGACTCTGTCTACGGAAAGTAATATTATTATGCATGTGTTTCCCTGTGTGCTGTCCGTCCACTCCACGAGAAGGGAGGCTTAGCGAGGCAGGACCCTTGTGTTCAATGTTGGTGTACGAACACGCGACGGCAGATATGGAGCCTGGCTCATGCTGTCTGTGAGCGTGTGTTGAGCAGGTGAACGGCTATATACAATCAGTGATGTGAAGGTTTCAGAAATTGCTAGAAAACTGGTCCAGAAGGAAACATTAGAAACTTAGGGATGGATGTAAACTAAATGTAAATACAGGTTTTGTTCTTGCATGCAAAATAAGTGTGGCATATAGACACTTCAGAGACGTCATGTAGGTACAGACTTCCGTGTAAAGCTCTCACAGCAGGCAACATGGGGACAAGATGGGGTGTCATCAGAATGCTGACTATGTCACCATCTCTGGGAAAGACCCCAATATGCTTGGATGGGCTCCCTGTGGCTACAGTCCAGACACACACCCCTGCCTTCTAGACAGAACAATGGCTATCAGGATGCACACCTGTCCCAAGCTGGGCCACTCACAGCGTTCTGCCCTCTGGTCACAGTTAATTGGTGCCAAGCCATGTGACCTGCCAAGAAAAACAGTGAAACTCTGAAGGTGGCAAAAAATGATTAATGTCATTTTAATGGGATGCTATGCGTTGCCTAGGGAGCCTGCCTGTGGTTATCTGATTCTACCACGGGTCTGTCTTTTGTTTCCTTTGGTTTTTATTCAACTTTTTAAAGATTAAAGTTAACCCTGGAGAGCATAGAAATGCAAATAATTGTGTCCTCTCAAATTGCAGTTGATTACCAGCCCCTGTGGCAGAAGTCAGCCTGGCATCCATTAGCAAACTCATTCCAGCTTTAGTGAGTGTCTTTGGATTCTCCTTTCAACTTGGATCTCACATCAATGGATTAGCTAAGTAAAATCTTTTACTTGTGTCCATTTTATATTTATTTCTATGAGAGTCACAATTTTACTCTTAAAAAATATATATGCTGATCCTTTAACAGACCCAAGGAATTTGGGGTGTGGGTCGCGATGTCACTCCGTAGGCAGAAGTCAGTCTGCTGTTGGAAGAGTGAGAGGCGAGAGAGAACATTCTGAAGGTTCCTGGTGTCCGCAATGGCCTCCCCTGCCTGCTCGGGTCTTACCACGAAACCTGGCTTTCCTCTGGCTGAGCAGCCTCAGGTGGAGGTTCCGTCTGGTACCACCGGAAGAGGGCCGCCAATGCCACGCTCACCTTGTAGAGAGACATTGCTTTAGGAAGCAAGGTGGGATTAAAAAAACCCAACTTTAACTCTTGAAGGTAATAGGCAATAGACATTGGAGGAAGCAAACCCAGGTCCCTGGGAAGGGAAAGAGGGAGACAGGATGGCACTGAAGGTGACACTCACTCAGAGTCTGGGGCATTCCTAGCCTGGTGACCGGCAGATTTGAGGAAAGAACCCTAGGGCCAGGTGGTCACTGACATCCTGAGAGCAAATGTCTTAGAAGCACGCTCTCCAACTGCTTTGGTCAGCAGCTGAAGACCCCCTCGTGTGCCCTCTGAGGACAGACCCCTCCCCTGGGGGCAAAACACCTGGGCCTATGAAATTCCATCTGAGGACAGACCTGGCCAGCAGACTGCCCTGCCCAGGGCAAACAAGAGGGTGCCCACTGGGGCTTTAGTGACAACTTAGTCTTTGTACTAGAACTGTGAATATAAATTACAGATGTCTGAAAGCCAGTGTGAGAAAACCGAAGGGAACATTGCCAGGGCTCGTTCAGACTTGACTATTCTTAGAGCAACTGTGGACCCATAAGAGGGTGTATTTTATCCCCTTGTGAAAACACCAAGTGATGAATGGGTGAGGAACTGGTAGCCAGACCTTCCCTAGTTACTCTTCTAAACACTTTTCATTGTGCTGGGGTTGCTGCTACCTAAGGCTGCCTGTGGTGTGGGGCAATGGAGAGGGGTGCACTCTGAGTCCAAGAAGCTCAGAATATATTTTTTTTACAGGAACAGAGAGAGAGTCAGAGAGAGAGATAGACAGGAACAGACAGACAGGAACAGAGAGAGATGAGAAGCATCAATCATCAGTTTTTCGTTGCAACACATTAGTTGTTCATTGATTGCTTTCTCGTATGTGCCTTGACCACGGGCCTTCAGCAGACCGAGTAACCCCTTGCTCTAGCCAATGACCTTGGGTCTAAGCTGGCAAGCTTTTGCTCAAGCCAAATTAGCCCACGCTCAAACTGGCTACCTCGGGGTCTCAAACCTGGGTCCTCAAGCTGGCTACCTCGGGGTCTCAAACCTGGATCCTACACATCCCAATCCGATGCTCTACCCATTGTACCACCACCTGGTCAGGCCAGAATATTGTTTTTATAGATTGATTTTAGAGAGACAGAGAGGAAGGTAGAGAGAGAGAGAGTGAGACAAAAGCATTCATTTGTTTTTCCATTTAGTTGTGCATTCATTCACTGGTTGCTTCTCGTAAGCACCCTGACTGGGCATCGAACCTGCAACCTTTGGGATGATGCTCTAACCAACCAAACTAACCAGCCAGGGCACAAGAGGCTTGGATTTGAACACTGGTTCTATCATTAATTAGTTAATGACCTTGGCTGAGTCCTTTCATCTCCCTGAGACTCAGTTTCTTCATCCAGAATATGGACTGCCGCACAGTGGTGAGAATTACGTGGGACAAAGCGTGCCCATGCCCATCGAGGGGGGGGGGGCTTCCTGTGCAGAGCAGGAAACTTCCAGCCTTTTCTCAATATCCTGCTTCACTCCACCCTCCTAGTCCTAGGGGCCCGGAAGAGGCATAATTCTTCAGGCATATCTTCTTTGATATTTTAACTCAACTTAAATTGAATTCCATCTAGAATAGGACCAGCTGGGAATCTATTCCAAGGGCTGGTCCCACGCAGCTGCGAAATAGGAACCGGCCCCAGCGAGGTGATTTCAGAGGCGCCTGAGGAAGGCTGCCCAACCCCCACCCTCCAAAACCTCCTGCTTGCAGACACTCCACCTGCGGGTGTTTCGTCCCTTTGTTCTTGGGCTCCCTCTGTGCCACCCCCCCACCCCCCGTAGGGGATAAGGACACACTGAGTCCAAAGCAGTCTATTCCAGCTTGGAGATGGCAGGTGCTTCACTGACGATCATGGCCACATCAAAAACCTTCCCTGTGAGGCCTGACCTGTGGTGGTGCAGTGGATAAAGAATCGACCTGGAACTCTGAGGTTGCAGATTCAAAACCCTGGGCTTGCCCAGTCAAGGCACATATGATAGTTGATGCTTCCTGCTCCTGCCCCCTTCACTCTCTCTCTCTTTCTCTCTCTCTTCTTTAAAATGAATAAATAAATATAAATAAATAAATTAAAAAACTTCCCTGTGAGACTTTGTCAGGAGAAATCACACGTTCTCCATATTTGCCAGGAAGATGACATTACCTGGACCACAATCCAGATGCTGTATTCCTTTGTGCAAGTGCTGGGAATCTTCAAAGTGCAACAGTCACTGTGCTGGGTTTAGGAGGTGAGGAAGAAGCCACTTAGTGTCTGGTGATCTGCGCAGGTGTGGAGGGACCCCTGGACGGCCCCTCACCGGTGAGTTTCTTAACGAATCCACGGCTGAGTGAGGCAGATGGCCCTCTTTCCTCCAAAGTGGAAAGGAAGTCTCAGAATGATGCTAATTATTTAAGGTTTAATGGATACGTTCAAAAATAGTCTCAAATATCAAGTGAGCCAGGATGGTGCTGCCCAAAGAAAGTTATCTGGACAGGGGCGCTGATACCTAAACGAAAAGCCCAAAGGAGAAGCTCACACCTTTGGAATGAATTACAAAAAAGGAGGAGGAAATGGTAAAAAGTTTACTACCTGTGTTTTTTCTTTTAAAACAAAAGACCCAGTCAGACTGGTTGAAGTAAGGGATGGACCACTGTGAGGATCTGGGGTGCTGTGGATAAGGAGATGTAACCTCAAAGAGATCCCAAATCACGGCGTACCACTCACCAACAAAAGACAAGCAGCCAGCAAACACACGGGCAAAGGATCTGAGAGACATCCTCCAAAGAAGACATATAAATGGTCAATAAGCACATGAAAAGATGCTCACCCTCATCAGTTACCAGGGAAATGCAAATCAAAGCCACAGTGAGTTATCACTTCACGGCTGTAATCAAAGCAGAAAATAAGTGTTGACGAGGAGATAGAGAAATTGGAACACTCACACCCTGCTGGTGGGAATGTAGAATCGTGCATCTGCTTGGAAACAGTCTAGGAGTTCCTCAGAAAATTAAGCATAAAGTTGTCATATGACCCAGCAATTATACTCCAGGTAAGTTCCGAAGAGAAATGAAAATTTATGTCCAATAAAAACTTGTACACAAAACCTTTACTGCTGGATTATTCCCAATAGCCTAAAAGGAAAAACAACCCAAATGTACACAAACAGATGCATGGATTAACAAAATGTGGTCCATCCAGACAAATGGATTATTATTCTGCTGTAAAAAGAAATGAAGTTCTGATAGAAGATACAATGTTGGTGAATCTTGAAAAACACACATGAAAACAGGCAGACACACACACAAAATGCATATAAGCCCCTAATCAGTTAGTACAGTCGGCGAGAGTGTCATCCAGAAACACCAAGGTTGCGGGTTCTATCCCCCATCAGGACACATACAGGAAGTAACCAATGAATGTACAACTAAGTGGAAAAACAAATGCAAGCTTTTCTCTCTTTCTCTCTCCCTTCCTCTTTCTGTCTCTCTAAAAATCAATCAATCAAAACAAATAAACAAAACCCACATATAATCCCATTTATATGAAATGTCCAGAATAGGCAAATCCACAGAGACAGAAAATAGTCCTTATTAGGGGCTGGGGTGAGGGAGAATTAGATGAATTCTTAATGGAGGGGGTTTCTCTTTGGGGTGATAAAAATGTTCTGGATTAGATAGTGCTAATAATGGTTCCATAACATTGTGATTGTACTAATCTCTACTTTGCCTGACCAGTGGTGGCGCTGTGGATAGCGCATCAACCTGGGAGTCTGAGGTCCCAGGCTTAAAACCCTGAGGTCACTGCTTGAGTGTGGGCTCATCTGGCTTAAGCACAGGCTCTCTAGCTTGAGCATAAAATCATTGACATGATCCCAGGGTCGCAGTTGCTGGCTTGAAGCCTAAGGTTGCTGGCTTGAGCGCCACCCTGTCAAGGTACGTATGAGAAGCAATCAATGAACAATTAAAGTCATGCAACTACAAATTGATGCTTCTCATCTCTCTCCCTTCCTGTCTATCTCTCTCTCAAAACAAATAAACAAACAAACAAACAAAAATGCGACTGAATTGTATATTTTAAAATTATTGAAATGGTGATTTTACTATTATAAGAATTTTATTTCAATATTGACTTAAAAACAGGAGCAATATTCATAACACAATTTGCAGGGTCCAGTGCAAAATGCAAAAATAAGGACCCTTGTTGAAAAATTATTGCAAATTTCAAGATGGTGACAGCAGAGCATTAAACCGACCACGGGGCCATGTGTCATTACACAGGTTGCACTTCCAGAGATAGGAGCCCTACCAGTTCTGGGAGCACTCTGGGGCCTTTGCAGTGGAGCCAGGATCCCATCTGCTCAGTGACACAGCTCACTGGCAGTGCAGGTCTGCCCTTCTCGTGTCCCCATGCCTGCTGTTACAACTTCTACTTTCTCATGCCCCAGCTCTGGCCCACTGCTGTCTCTCCTTGGTCCCTTACACCATCACTTCCCACTGCTAACTGCAGATTCTTCTCTTGTTTCCATGTTCCCATTCCTAAGAGGGGGACCTGCTGGGCTAGCTCACTTGCTGGCTGGTGGCGGTGCGTTCCAGACTTCTCCCGGCATCCGTGTCATAGATTGCTGGTACCTGTGGAGCTCTTCCCCTGCTGTGGCTGGGATGGGGGGCATGTGGTTCAAAACCCATCTCCCATTCATATCCCATGGATGGGACTAGTATGGCATTTAAAATGTCTTCTGTACCCAAGGCGTCACTCTCATATTGAGCTTTACCCCCTTAAGAAAAGGTGCCCCGTTCTCTTGGATTCTAGGCAACTCTGTACTGTGGTTCAGAGGCTAAAATCCAATTGTATCCCCAGGGCATGGCAGGAAGATCACTATGAGAACTACCCCTGGAGCTGGTGGTCAGTGACCAGCTCCCCCTATGGATGGAGAGAGGATCACCATCAGAACTACCCTGGATGTAGTGGTCTGTGACCAGCTCCCCCTGTAGATGGAGAGAAGATCACCATCAGAACTACCCTGGAGGTGGTGGTCACTGACCAGCTCCCAACCCATTTCATCTCCAGATGCAATCTCCTCTAATATTCAGCAGTCCTTCAGTGTTGCCATGGAGCTGATGCTGTGTCCCTCTGAGGGGGCCACCAGGACCTAGTGAGCAATGGGACCAAGGGAAGGAAGCCAACTCATTCCCCTCCCCTAGGAGACAGCAGGATGTCGAAACAGAGCCTAATCCATCACTGTGGCTTCTGGCTTCCCTCCTAGGACCACCCCTCATCTTCTCAGTGCTGGCTTCCTATGTCACCTTTAGTGTTTCCATCATCACAGCCCTCCCACCAGCTCCCACCCTGACCAAGCCTGCCCATGGCCAACAAATCACTTTCTCTCCATGACTGCCCATCTGGACATTGACCACAGCCAACAAAACCACTACTGGTGAGAGGAAACAGAGAACCTAAGACTTTATATCCGGATGGGACTTTGAAGACCATCTGGCCTTGTGTTCCCATTTCAGTCATTTGTTTCAGAGTGGAGACTTTGCTATTAGACACTCAGCTCTAGGACCTTCTATAGGAGACACTCCCATTCATATCACCATTATGGACCTACATTTCAGAGATAACCTCAGGACAATATAAGCAATAAGAGGGAGTCAAAGTGGAGCATTCTTTTCTTTATATAAACATTTCTTAAAATAAAAATGTTGTCTTGTTGTAAAGCAATAAACATTCATTGTGGATAAAAGATACTGAGAACCAAACAGTAGAAAATAAAAATTATTCTCTTGAACTGACTGCTGTCAACATATATATGGTATTTCTTTTTTATTTTTATTTTTTTACAGGGACAGAGAGAGAGTCAGACAGAGGGATAGATAGGGACAGACAGACAGGAACAGAGAGAGGTGAGAAGTGAGAAACATCAATCATTACTTTCTCGTTACCCTTGCAACACCATAGTTGTTCATTGATTGCTTTCTCACATGTGCCTTGACCATGGGCCTTCAGCAGACCTAGCAACCCCTTGCTGGAGCCAGCGACTTTGGGTCCAAGCTGGTGAGCTTTTGCTCAAGCCAGATGGGCCCGCATTCAAGCTGGCAAGCGTGGGGTCTCGAACCTGGGTCTTCCGCATCCCAGTCCGACACTCTATCCACTGCGCCACCGCCTGGTCAGGCTATATGGTATTTCTTTCTATGCATATATGTACTCAAACAAAGTGAATCAGGGCTTATAATGAATACATTACTAATTTGTAATTGCTTATCTTTTTAAGCTAGCAATAAGCAATAACTCTCTATATATTATTTTAATGATCACATAATATCCATGTTAGGATTAAATCAATCTTTACTTTGTCAACATTTTTGCTTTAGTGCACAATGCCACTATTAACATCTTTGTAGCTAAGTTTCTGCATATATTCATGACTATTTCCTTGGAATAAATTCCTGAAGAGGTAATTACTGGGTCGAAAGGTATGCAAAAATTAATATTTTTGGAATGCATCACCAAAATGCCTCCATAAAAATTGTATTTGTTTATATATTGAAGAGTAATGTATGAGAATGCTGGTTTATCTGCATGCACCTTGGCTTACCAATTTTTGCCAGCTGTGGAATAGGGCAAAATAATATTTCGTGTAGCATTTATTTGATTAATATGCAGTTGAACATTTGTTCACATATTGACCAATTATATTTCTTGTTTGTGATATATTTCCATGCCTTCTTGGTCATTTCTTTTTTTACTGGAGGACTTCTCTCTTTTCTATTCCTTCTATATTATGGTTGTTGAGCCTCTTACTAGCCATATAGGTTATAAATATATTTCCCAAGGCTGTCGCTGACCTTTGGTCATACTTATGGCTGGTTTAGGAGGTATAACTATTCTCTTTTCATAACTAAATCTATCAATTTTATCTTTGATGGTTTCTACCTTACCTTCAGCATCATATATATTTCTTTATTGAATTTATGGACCTAGGGACCATTACGCTAAGGGAACTAAGTCAGTCAGAGAAAGACAAGTACCATATGATGTCACTCATATGAGGAATCTAATGGACAAAATAACCAACAGAATAGAGACTAGTCATAGATACTGAGAACAGATGGCATCGTATTTTAAAAGTATTTTGACATTCAAGGTATCAATGTGTTTTCCTCATATTTCATAGATTTTCTTGGTGTTTATGCCGCTGGACTTTTAGTTCCAGGCTGTGAGTTGTTTTATTTATTCTGTCCACCACTTATTTGAAATGAAAACAGCATATTTTGGGTTGTAGGTTGCCCCCATCCCCACCCCTACCCCCACCCCCATGGCTGTCAGGTGTCTTCTGCCCTGTTATTGTCTGAAAATCAACTTTGGTTTGTGTAGCGAGTCCCCGGGCTCCAGCCCTACTGGGAGCTATAACTCCTGTTAGAAGCTGCACTCAGACCCGGCGTGACAGGGGAGGAGAACAAGAGTATTAGTGTATTATCCACTGGTGAGCCCCTCTACTTCTGTTATCAAACAACCCAGAAAATAGTATTGTTCCACCTTATGGAGAGGAAACATTAGACTCAGTGAGATCTGATCACTCTCCATAGCATCACGTGGAATGGCAAGCTCTGAGAGCAGGCAAGCGCTCCTCCTCCCATGCAGATCCTGGAAGGATCCCTCCTACCTGGAAGAAGGGGGCCATCTGACCCCAGGGACTGACGTGTGCTGAGTACTCCACAAGAGAAAAGAAAGACAGGAGACAGGACCCTTGGAAGATGGGAATGTCATTGTAAGAACGCAGTTTGCTTCTCAGACCTGATTTTTCTTTGCAGGAAAGGGTAATGTCTATAAATTCTGTCATTGCCAGGGTATGGGGAGACACGGGATTCCACCGGGAACATAAGATTCCACTGGAACCATCTGTATGGTAATTTTGTATCTCTTCATTTTCCGAGAGAAACAGTGGTTCTTAACCTGGGTTCTATCGAACCCTATGGGTTCGATAAGTCAGTCTCAGGTGTTCGGAGAAGCCTCTGCCGTGGAGGCCAGAATAAAGTAATACCGTAATTTGTTGTGAGTTCATGCACTTTGTTGGTTTTGTTCTTTGAGCAAGGTGATGTTCATGTATGGCTCATTTTGTGCACCAGTAAAAAAAACATATACCTATGTCTTGAATTTGAAAAAAATATTATATTTTATTTATCACTAAAGAAGGGTTCGGCGAATGCACATATGAAACTGGTGGGTTCGGTACCTCAAAAAGGTTAAGAACCACTGGAGAGAAAGTTTCTGACTCCATTTTGCAATCTTCTTCACAAATTGAGCCAAGGACACATTCCTAATATGAAATGCTCGCACATCCCCATGGGCTGGGCGTTAGCTGCTTTATTACCTCTGGTTTCACAGTGGGCTAAGGGCAAGCGTGCATACCCTAAAGTGGAGACAGATCACAGCAACGGGGTCACCTTGGATCAAGTGGGCAAGCACAGGGACCGCAACAGGTAAGATGCAGAAGGACCTTAAAAGTCATGGCAGATGGCCTTTCACCATGACAAGAATAACAGAGAATCTGTACAAATAAAGAAAGAAATGTCCTTACAAAAAGAGTGCTTGTGGATTTTAACTTGGTAGAATCTAGTCCTTTTCAGTCATTCAGTCAATCAACAAACAGTTACTAAACTTCCACTCTGTACTAGGCCACGGCCAGAGACAAATAATATATGGCTCCTGACCTCAAGACACTCACAGGCTGGTATGCTGCCACAGACCAGGGTCAGGTAAGTGGGGGGCCAGGGACGATAGCAGAGGGCACCTGAGCCCCCCTGGGAAGGTGACCAGCAATCAAGGAAGGCTTTCTTAGAAAGGGACCTATAGTAGTCCCCAATGAACACTTCCTTGGCAATCTGAGATCATCGAGTAAATGGTGGCAGTGAGTATTGTAGCAATGTTTGAACCTATCCCCTCATCAATAAACAGGAATTGACAAAAGACCCTGTCTTCGTGGTTATTGCAAGGATTCAATGAGATGAGGCCTCCAGCAGAGACACTGACACAGAGTAAGCCCTCAGTAAACTTAGCTCTGGTTACTGATATTCCATCACCACCACCATTGTCATCACCACCACTGTGATGTCACACTATTCTCCAGCTCTGCCTACGTCACAGGATGATTTTGAGAATAAAATCTAATAATGATCATTGGAACATTCTGTAAAGAGACATAGAGCTGCATGGGAGCTAGATAAAAGGCAGAGATCTAGGCTGGTCCCTTGCTGTGTGACCTTGCAAAAGTTACTTCCCCCTCTCTGGGCTTCCCCCTCAGAGTCGTCAAGCTCTAACATGCTGTGGTTACCATAGGTCTTAGCCCTCTGAGCTAAGCAAGAGACAACTGATGGCTCCTGCCATAAACAAACTGGAGTGGGTGAGCCACTTTCTCAAGCCAGGAGAAGCTGGCGGCACAGCCCTGTATCTTAGCCATGGACTCCCTGGGAATGGGACCGAACTCTGCTGGGATAACTTCCTGCCTGCACGCATCGCCTCTGCAGCCATGTAGGAAGCAGATCCATGCTGGATAGCACTGCCTGCCATCCCTCCAGACCTGGGACCACAGGCCACCTGTGACTACCTGCAGGAAGGCCAGCAGCCAAATCCCTTTGAAACAGGAAACTGGTTTAGGGCTTATAAGCAGGGAGATGGCTTTCTGTGGCTTGGTGGGTTTTAGCATTTACAGAGCGCTTCGACATAGAACAAGCATTAGCAACGTGTCTTGATGCTAATGATTGACGAGGCTCTGAAGACGGACACCCCCTTCCAAGTCCAGGGAAGTGGAAAAGGTTCAGCCAGAGGCCTGTGCCCCCCATCCTGCCCTGGTCCTCAGTCCACTTGTAGCAGGTTACTCCAGTATCTGCTGGGGTCGGTCCCTCAACCCCAGGAGGGGACAGCACTGTGACTATGTACACCGTTGCAGCACTTATGAAAAAGAAACAGCACACTCGATGTGCAGTACGGTAGGAATAGTGCTTTATGTTTCTGAAGAACTTTTATGACCCCCAAAAATACAGAATTCAAAGTAATGTCTATGTTTGCTGCTGTGGTTGCATTTTATACATATTTGGATATATTTTATAGGTTTTATGTGTTTATATAAAATATGCATAAGAACATTATATAGTTATTTCTATACATAGTATTAAAAACCATGTGTGCACAGCAGTTGACTAGTTGGTTCTCTTTTCTTATGCTTTTCTGTTTTTTATTCAATGCAAAATACTTGTATAATCAGAAAAACCTGTTGTATATAAAAATAATTTTTTAATTGATTTTAGAAGGGGATGGAGAGAGAGAGAATGAGAGAAACATCTGTTTGTAGTTCTACTTAGTTATGTGCTGATTGGTTGATTCTTTTATGTGCCCTGGCTGGGGATTGAACATTCAGCCTTGGTGTATTGGGATGATATTCCAACCAACTGAGCTAGCCAGCAAGGCAGAAAAACCCGTTCTGAGAAAGTATTTTCTGGTGTTGCTTCTGCACGTGACACCCACCCATGACCTCGCGCTCTCCTGGCCCTGCTCACAGCTCTGACTGCTCCCCCATCCACCCCCTCCTACCCCCTCACTCCCCCACCCCCCATCCCTGTCTCTGGGACTGGTGTCTCTCTCCATCCACCTCCTAAAGGCAGGCACCCCCAGGGACCCCTCGCTCCGTCTTCCCACTCTCTGCGGGAAGCCCATCCACGGCTGGGGCTCCAGTGACTGTCCCTGGTCACCGCTTGATGGGAGAGTTATGGGCAGACAGAGATCTCAGATGATCTCAAATCACACGGAAATGAAACTTCAGGCAAGTCTCCATTGTGCACCCGTTGGCCGAATTCCACTGACAAGGTCAGCGGAGGTTTGTGGCTTGTCTGTCGTCTGGAAGACCTCTGACAACCCCTCCTCTCCCCCAACACCTGCCACGACCTCCTAACTTGTCTCCCTCCGCCTCTCCTGCCTTCCAGCCAACTGTCACCCCGTGTTAAATGCTTTCCTCTTACTCACTAATCTGGTCTTGTCACGTTCCCGTTTTAGACTTCCCAGTTGTTCCCTGTAGAATTCAGGATCAAGTGCCCCCTGGCCCAAGATTCCCAGTCCTTGGTGACAGGGTCCCTGCTGATGCAACCCTGCATCAGACTCCCCGTGCTCAGCCAGGTCTTCTGCTCTCAGGGCCCTCAAGGTTCATCTCAAACACCCCCCTATCCGTAAGGCCCCCAATATTCCCTCTCCCACCCCAGCTGTCAGGCTAGGGCACAGGTTTGCATGGCTGGGCATGAAGTACATGACAAAGGTGAAACTGTGATTGCTGTTTAATGGAGGAAGAAAATGGGTCTCAGAGAGGGTGACATGCCTGGTGAGCAGCAGTCCGGGCCTTAGCCTCCAGGGTTTACAATGGCCCAGGGAGATCCTGGAGGGGTCAAAGATGTGGTGGCTCTTTTTGCAGGAGATCGCTGGAAAGGCCGGCTGTAGTGACTACCAATTCTTCTGCCCTCTGAGGGGCTGCTATCTTTGGCAGACTAATTACTAACAAGGTTTGCTTAACAGCCAGTGTAATCACTAGAGAAAACTATCTTTAAGGACTTATTCTGCCCAATTTGAGACTTGGTGTCACAAGCCACAGCGCTCTGAGAACCCTGTTCCGTGATGCGGAGAGTCAATGCAGGGCATCTCCTGGGCAGATCAAGCCTCCTGGCACCTGAAGCGGCCAGCTGCCTGCGCTCCATCCCTTCCCAGGAGCGAATGCACGTATAGAGAGGGTGAGAGGGGGCAGGACAGTGGCCAGAGCAGCCCCCTCACCACCTCTAACAGAACGGTTTTCCTTCCTCTGGAGCCATTTTGAACTTTCTTTTCCATGAACTCTTTGCCTAGTAGCAAAAGGACTATCTTGGTTTAAATCTCAACTCTGCCACAAATTTTAATTTCTTAATGGGTGCAATGAGGGCTGTCATCATGCCTTTCAGGGTGAGTCAGAGCAAATAAGCCAGTGGGTATAAAGTAGCTGGCACCATACTGGGCACACAGAATGTGCCCAGTTAGGGCTTCCTCCCCTTACGGACTTAATGTTGACATTCTCCCAAATTCATATGTTGAGACCCTAACTCCCATTGTGATGGTACTTGGAGATGGGGGTCTTTGGGAGGTAATTAGAGTTAGATGAGGTTATGAGGGTGGGGCCCCGTGATGGGATTAGTGCCCTGTAAGAAGAGACTGGAGACAGCTCTTTCCCCCCACCCCCACTTGCACACATACAGAACCAAACATGAGCACAGAGTGGCCATCTGCAGACCAGGAAGAGAGCCACTCTTCTGGGAGGGACAGCAGCACCCTGTAGGCCCTTTTCCATCTCAACTTACAGGCAGAGAGATATGTGTCTTCCTGTGAGTAAAACTGTTTGTGTCTAGAGAACAATCTGGTGGGATTTCACCAAAATTTGAACAATGGCTAGTTGCCTCTGTGTGGTTGGATTCACATTTTTAATTTGTGCCTTTATGAATTATTTTATTTTTATAGAATAAGCATGTATCAAGTTTACAATTAAAAATAAAAAGCTCAGAACGTTCTCTCGAAGGGAGGCCCCTACTCACTTGTGCTGAGGGACCCATCACAGCCTCCCTGACCAGCAGAGAGACACCAGTACCCAGGACGGGCAGGCGCCGCCACCCACAGCTCAACAGGCAGAAAACATAGACACGTGTGCGCCCAGAAGGCCATGTTCCCCAGCTTCCTGCTGGCACCCAGCTTCTATCATTTTTATTACAACACCCTTGGCTTTCTTTGGCTCATTGGCACGCTTAGAATAGAGCGCTGAGCTGATGAGTTGTGCCTTCTGTGTCCCTGGCTGTGGACAATGAATATAGTTGTCACATGTCTTTCATGTCAAGTTCTCAGAATAAATGAAGACAGCTTACTTTTTGCGATATGTACAAAGTTCTTCCGCCCACATCAGTGACCGTAGATCTGTTTCTAACGGTTGCGGCAGATACTCCTTTCAAGTTGCCATTGCAAATCATAAATATGGAATTGCGCATTTTATTTTTTTAAAAAAAGCTTGGAACTATTTCTATGTCTCCAAAGGTCTCCTGAAAAAGGGTGACAGTCTTCTTGTCCGGTTTGTACTAATAATACTGCACAGGCGCCTTGATGGCCCACACACTGCTTTATTTGGAGCAGCTCAGTACAACTACCATGACCCCTTTTCTGTAGGTGGGAACCTCTGCCCCGGCTCACACAGCCAGGAACCTGGTCAGCCAGGAGGTGACCTTGGCTGATGTAACCCAGGACTTCCCTCACACCCCATCACCTCTCGGGCCAAGAATCACAGGGGGAGGCAGATGACTTGCCCCAACCCTCACTGGGAGGAGGGACAGGAGGAATTTAAGCCCAGGCCTGGTGGCTGGAAGCCTCCTCCCTTTCTGCTGCATTACCTGCAGCGCCCCCTGTCAACATCTCCGGGTAGTGTCAGCCCTGGGGCAGTCATGTGGGGTGTCCTGTAATGAGTCCCTGGGCTTTGATGAGTGAAAGGAGCAGTCACTGTCCAGAGATTTAGGGACACGTATCACCTCCCCGATATCCCCCTCTTGACTTTAGGTCACCCATAGAAAGGATGATAAACAAAGAACCAGGTACAAGTTTCAAAGGAAAACAAAATTGCAGGGGGAGGAAAGAATGCCTCTCGCCTTGAGGATTAAGTTTCCTTAGACTGTGCCAGGGTGGGTGTATCTGATGTGTTGATCTTTAGCCTTAACAGGTTATGGGGGCGAGAGGAGGCAGGAGCACATCCCAGCCTTCGGTGGTGTGGCTATATTGAGATCAATTACTCTGTGCAACAAACATTTGGATCATTCGCAGAACCCTAAGTGCTTGGATTTGAATATGCATGAGAAGCTGCCCAGAAAAGACTAAAATACATACATACATTCTACATATATATAGTCCAAAAGCCAGACAGTTCTGGAGGGAAGAACGACACAAGGCAGTTTTCCCTGGTGAACGGCTGTGGGAAGAGGAGCTGGTGCTGGGAGAACTGCCGAAGGCTCATTCACAATCAGCGTGCAAATCCAGGGGCCCACCAGAGCCGTGTCTACACGACCTGTTTATCCCTGCTTCAAGTCTACGGGGTCAGAAGTGTTTCCCTCATTTACAGATGGAGAAACTGAGGCCACCAGAGTTAAGACCATGCCGGAGGAGGATTTGAGCTGTGGTCTCGCTGGGCCCAAAGCCCTGCTGTTTCCCTGCAGACATTGTCCAGACCCTGACAAGGTCCCACTGTTACCCGCCGTAGTGCTCCGACTCGGGCCCCTTCAAAACAATACCAACTTCTGCTCCCTCAGCTTCTGCACAAGAGATCTGGGCTGGATGGAACCGTGTGTTGATCTCGAACAGAAGCAGTCAGAAAAGCAAGAATTCTTGGAAACTCAGTAATAATTCTGAAAAAAATCAGGCAATTAGATGAAAATGTGGGCATAGCCACATACCATATCCAAAGGGCAGACAACAAAGCCAAGGAAATCTTCAAAAAGAGGGTGAAAAGCAAGAGAAAACAAACAAAGTTATTATGAAAAGATAAGTAGAATTGATCCTCAATTTCTAACAGGAGTCTTTGGAGTAAAAATAATGGAAGAAATGGATGAGAGACAATAAAACAATAATAGAAGTGAATTTCTCTGGGCTCAAGAAAGAGTTGGGTTTCCAAATCGAAAGTCACTACCAAACATTGAAAGGGAAAAGCTTAAAAAGCTGCATGTTTTCTAGGTGACATTTATATCCTGAAAGGATTTCAGAATTTCAAAGATACAGAGAAATCCTAAAGACCTACAGAGTGAAAAATCTAATGACCTGCAAAAGAACAAACAGAATATTGACTTCGGGTGAATTAGCATGGAAAGCATTGTTCAGTCCCACTGACAGTCTTATGCCTGGGAAAAGTAAAGACAAATTCAAATATGCACAGACTCAGAGGTTTTTATCCATAGATCCAGCCTGAGATATATACCCGGGGATAGAACTCCAGCAAACAAAAATAGAATCCAAGAAAGATGATGACCACAGCCAAGAAACAACAACAAAAAAAACCCTCTTTACACCAACTCAGGGGTACAATGTGAAAAAAGATCCAGGATCACAACTGTGCCGTAGACCTCAAAAGTAAGTGGTGCAAATCCAACCAGTAAATTAGTAGGCTCTAAAAAAAAGTCTTTAAAAACATACATTCATCTTTAGCACATAATAGTAAAGAAATGGATCATCACAGTGATGGTGGGAAAGCATAGCAAAACAATGAAATTCTAAAAAATTATGCACTGCCCCCTTCACCTAGTGGTATCAGGTCCCATCTCCTTCTCTCCATCTGTGAAGAAGAATGATTATATAACCATAATATTAAAAATGCTGGTTATGGATTTAAATTTGTTTAGAATCAGCCTGACTGTCAAAACACAGACATAATTATAGGCACAAAATGGAGTGTACATGTTTTAAAGCTTGGCATGCAGAAACTAGAGGCATGGGGGCCAGAGGGTGGGCAGTATGTGGGGAGGAAAGGACAAGGGACCATGAGCACCTAACCTCACTTCTTATGTCCTGTGAAGTCGAGACACTGACCGGAGCTGACACGTTGAGAAACAGAAGTTTGTATATATTACGGAAAGCAGAAGAATAGGTAGTTAGAGAAGAAGTAAAAAATTCTTTAGTGTTTGGCAGAGACTGGGTAGGCTGGGAAGTGTTATGGACCATACGTAAGCTAACATGTCTCATTTCCTAGCGAGGGGCAAATTCTTTCATTCATTATATGCTTATCAAGCACAGACTATGTGGTTGGCACTGATTCTGGGAATTCAAGGGCAAGCAGAAACCCAGTCCTTATCCTTGAAGAGCTGAAAGTCTAGTGGGAGAGAGAGATGTTAGTTATATAAATAAAATTTGTATATTTCCTTGGTTGGTTAGCTCAGTCAGAACATTGGCTTGAAACACCAAGGTTGCAGGTATGATCCCAGTCAGGGCACATACATAAAGCAACCAATGAATGGATAAATAAGTGAAACAACAAATGAATGCCTCTTTCTTTCTCCCCCTCCTCCCCTCCCTCCCTCTCTCCTTCTCTATTATCAAGCAATAAAATAATAAAAATTTAAAAATTACAATCATAAATAAAGGTAAAATTGCAAATGTGATGAGTGTAAAGAGAGAGGCACATAGTGCAGTAAGAGTTATTTGGCCCAGACAGGGGGATCAGGGAAAGACGCAATGATTTGGCTGAAGGACAGAAAAACACTAAGTAAGCAGGGGAGAGAAGAACATTTTCATCAAAGGGTGCAAGCAGCATGTGCAAAAGCCCTGTGGCAGGAGGGAGTGAGAGACTGAAAGGTAACCAAGAGGACAGAGCAAGAGAGAGGAAGCATCGGAGGGGAGGCTAAAAGGTCTGTAGGAGGAGCACGGCCCCATGAGCTGGGGAAGGATTTGGGTCTAAAGGTGGTGGGATAATTACCATTTTCTCTTCCAAAGTATAGAACAAGATATAGACTTCCCAGCTCACTCTATGAGGCTGATAGAACACTGATACCACTCTGACCTCTCTCAGTTGTGTGACCACAGGCAATCTACAGTGACTGGGATGCAAGGGTCTCACCTGAAGCCAAAGCAGTCATACCTTTCTGGCCGGGTGCTTGGAAAAGGAAATAAAGTCACTGTTTCAGCAGTCCTGGTACTGAGTCTGGATGGCTGATGACAATAACCGCAAAACTACAAAATGACAGCAGAGAGTCTCCTAACTCTTGCTTCCACTTTTGTTTGTCCTTTTTGGAAAAACACGCTATTCCTGTAGCTACATCTTAGGCTGCTACAAGTGGAGAAAAGCATTTGGGTGGGGGGTTGGGGGGGCATGTTCCAGCTCAGGTTGTGGCTGAAATCTCCTTTCAAATCTGCTGCCACACGGGGTCCCGTGAGCACAGTGCACATAGCTGTCTTCTCACAGGCAGAAAGGGGGAAGGCTTCCCTGGAAGCACCTGTCCCTTGTCACCCAGGGACATGTCAGGGGACTGGGGAGACATTTAACTATCTTCCTGAAGGGGCGGGGGAGGCCTGAACCTGGCTGAGGTGCAGGAAGATCAGGCAGTGCCTACACAGCCAGGGCAGGGGCAGACAAAGGTCCCACCATGAAACCATTCCTCATGCTGGCCTGTCAGTGCCCACACTCCCCCATGGGCAGGACCCTTGTAAATGGGGGGTGCTCCCCCCTTACCATAGCCCTGCGCAGTTGCTAGGGTCTTGCTGGCCTCACTCACGTGTCCTCAGGGAGTATGGGTAAAACAATTCTAAGTCACAGATGCCCCCCCACACTCTCTGGGTATTTCATCTCATTGTTGTATGTGGTACCTTTCCAGACCCCAGATGGTGGGTTCTGGGCTCCAGATACCTCCTACAATTGCCAAGCTGGACCCTGAACTTCGCATGGCCCAGCATCTGGTCCAAAGCTGCTAGCCTGAGAAAATGTTTTCCTTCTCTTTCTCTCCTTAAAAATCCCACACAACAGGGAGAGGACAGATGTCCTCCAGAGGGGACTGATGATAGCACCCTGCACCTTACAGGGATCCGGGGGCAATCACTGGGTGGGCCTGTGGGCGCTGAGTCCTAATGGAGGCCGGGAGAGGGTCACTCTTGGGCTCTGGATAAGTGGGGGCTGTGGGCCATGGGCAAAGCTCCTTCCTATCCCACCAGCCTGCTGCTTTTGCTCTCTGGGCCTTTGCTTCCCCATTGATAAAACTGCAGATAACTAATTCACTGCATGATTTGTTCACATACACACACAGTCCCGCAGCCACAATCTTCTGTCTTCAACATGGTATTTATTGTGTGCTCCCAACTTTGTGAGAACAAGGTGGACCTCTCACTCTGGGGGGCAGACCTCGGGCCTTTAATTAATCTGCCTCACTCAGCTGATCTGGGGCCCATTTTCTCATCAGCTTGGGGGGTGGGGTTGAAGAGGGGACTAGAGGATGCCTATTCTCCTTTCAGCTAGGATGTTCTGGGATTCCAAGACACACATCTTTCTCTCTCCCAATGGAAATGAACAGGGAGAAGCTCATCAGCTTCATTCCAGATGGAGAAGAGGATGTAGGGCCAAGGTCCCCAGGAGAGAGAGGTTTGAGAAGATAGAGGCCAGGCGAGAAGGAGAGAAGCCAGCTTCCAGAGCAGGAGCCAGATGGCAGAGAAGCCGGACAGGAAACTAGGAGTCAGGGGAAAGAAGGAAGGGAGCTGTGGCCTGGGAGGCACTGTGAGGGAGACATGGGTCTCACCCAGGCTCCCACACTGTCTGCCTTTGCTTGGGCTGTTCCTGGTTCTGGCCACGCTCTGTGCTTCTGCTTCTGAGACTTAGATTTCACTGCCTGTGGTCCGGGATTGGCAGACTTTACTGCAGAGGGCCAGATCATCAGCATTCTAGGTCCTGAGGGCTGTATCATCTCTGTCATGACCCCTCAAATCTGCCCCTACTGCTTGAGAGCAGCCCAAGACAACCCGAAAAACAGAAGTGTCTCTGTCCGAGTAAGACATTATTTGTGGGCACAGAAATGTGAATTTCAGGTACTTTTCACGTGTCACAAAATGTTATTCTTTCTTGGATATTTTTTAGTCATTTAAAAATGTAAAAACCATTCCAGACTCATGGACTGTCCAAACACAGGTGAGGGGCCATGCTGGCTAGCTCCTGCTCTGGCCTCCTGCTCCTCCAAGTGCGGTCCGTGGCCCACGGCGTCAGCCTCATCCGGGAACTGGAAAGTGCAGTCTCAGAAGCCCTCACGCATCTACTGGTTCAAAGTCTGCATTTTAGCAAGAGCTTGTGTGCACTTTAAAGTTTAAGAAAGTACTAATGCTTGGATGTCACCCTAAATTCTATTGCAATAGGTGCAGCCACAGCCTGGACATCGGGATTCTGTGGTTCTGATGTGCCCTGGAGAAAGTCCTCCAGGAGAGCAGGCTGCTCCTCCACCTGGTTCCCAAAGCCCCCTGGATGCTCCGCTATGACAAAGCATGACACTGTACAAGGGTTATCTGTCACACTCTGGGCTCCTCCGGGCCTTGGATCCTGTTTGATCCTAATGCATGAAAGATACTCTCTCGGGGCTGTCTCCTCCTTACAGTTCATGACATGGGCTCTGGGATGCTTTTGTGGCTGTCAAGAAACTCTCCCCTGACCCTCAGGTAAACAGCAGGGATGGCACCTCCTGGCCTCTCTCCAACTGTCTCCTGCCCCCAGCTTCTTCCCACTCTGAACTCAGAGCCCTTAGGCCAGCATAGACTGGGAGCCAGGCACAAGGGGACAAAAAGAGTCAACCTACCCATTCAGCAGACCCTACTGAGTCCACATAACAGTCTTCCTGGACGCCCCTCCTCCCTCCCACTGAGTCCTATGGCTCCAACACCACCTCTGCCTTCCGTGTTCACATGGTGCAGTATTTCCCTGGGGAAACACGCGAGGGAGAGGTGCACAACACTGGCTCAGGGACTTGCACCCCACAAGGGTAGCCCTGACTCTCTCAAGACACCCCTTCCAAGGCTCCCTACAGCATAACAGCCTCCCACCCCTCAAGTCCCCAACACAACAGGTCTTAGGCTTTGGAATCCTGGAAGGTCAGACCTGGACGGGAACCCAAGAAAGCATCCCTCTTTATACAGATGGGAAAACTGGGGTCCAGAGAAGAGGAAAGACCTTTCCAGGGTAGTGCAGATCAGGGACCACCTCCCCTGGTTCACATCTGGTCCTCCCCCTTCCCCTGCAGTCTCCTCCCTCAGCACCAGCAACCTCAGCAGGGGAAGGACAGACAGAACTCTGGGGTTCCCAGAAGGTAGAAACCTAGAGAAAGGGGCCTGCCTGTCTCTGCTTCCCTGGGGCTCTCATACCAGGCAGGCAGTGGGCGCAGCACCTGTCATGGTCTGTAGAACCAGCCTCCCCTCATGGGTTCAAGCATATGCCTCTGTACTGAAGCTACCCGATTGCAAAAAGAATGCATGGGCTTTGGGATCAGCAGATCTGGGATTGCATCCCTCCTTTGTGTGACCTTGAGCCTTGGTTTCTTTGTCTGTAAAATGGGGATACCTATCTAGCAGGGCTGCTAGACAGAATGGAAAGAAGTTGTGAAAAGGGCCTCGCACAGGTGATAAATGAACGGTAAACCACGCTGCTCGGTGTTCTCGGCTCTGTGAACTCTCCCTCCTGGGAGTGCCCAGGGAACAAGCTTTACCTCAGAAGGAAACAGGAGTCTCAGGCACAGAGCCTCCAGGAATGTGGCAAGGCTCCTTGGCACTGAACCCTGGTATGAGCCCTTCTTTAATTAGCTTTCAACTAAAAATAGCCCCCCTGGATGCACACCTGCCTCCAGGCCTGGCAGGGAGGCATGCCTGAGCCACCCATATTTGGGGGAGGGGGCAGAGATGAGGATACCCAGCCTGTGACAGAACCTGCAACACGGGGGTGTGCACAGAGCAGGGGGCTTTATTGAAAGAGATACAGAACTGGCCGAGGGTTCTTGCCATCAGTAACACATGGCTGCCACCCCACACTGCCCTTGGTGCCTGGACACACACACACACACCCCGCCCCTCGGCTCTTGGACAGCCAGCAACACAAAGGAGTCTTACCCAGCCTCATCAGAGATGCCCAAGAGGGCCTTCAGAGTTCTGTTCAGGAAAGGGTGGGGGGACAGAGGGCAGCCCCTCCCAGGCAGTCAGTGACAGGCCTGTTCTACCATCTGTCTGCCTGTATCCAGACAGCCCTCATCACTTGCAACTCTGAAGCCGGGTCCTGTGTTGCTTCTCCTCGGTCAAGAGGGGGATGAAGGTGTCGCTCTGGGAAATCTTCAGCCGGCTACTCCAGCTCTCCTTCTTTCCAAAGGCAGCAGGCTCCGGGGAGATGCTGTCCAGGTCACTGCGGGGGCCGCCCACCTTGCCCTCCCCGCCAGCACTGCTGGAGTTGAGCTCCATGAGCTCCAGCTCATGCTTAGCGGCTGTCTCCAGGACGCGCTGCTTGTTGTAGTACCGAACAAAGTTGTTGATGATGGGGTGGATGGGCAAGGCGATGGCGATGACCCCGCACAGGAAGCTGATGGCTGCGTTGAGCTTGCCCAGCGTGGTCTTGGGGTAGATGTCGCCATAGCCCACTGTGGTCATGGTGATAATAGCCCACCAGAAGGACTGGGGGATGCTCTTGAACAGTGTCTCAGGGTGGCTCTGCTCCATGGTGTAGCCCAGGGCCGAGAAGACGAAGATGCCGACAGCCAGATACATGAGCAGCAGCCCCAGCTCCTTGAAGCTGCGCTTGAGGGCGTAGGTGAGGGTCTGCAGGCCGGAGGAGTGGCGCGCCAGCTTGAAGATGCGGGCGATGCGCATTATCCGCAGGGCCTGCACAGCCTGCTGTACATTGGTCAGCTCCATCATGCGGGCGCCCAGGTGCGTGAGCGTGAGGCTCACGTAGAAGGGGAGGATGGCCAGCACGTCCACGATGTTCATGAAGGACAGAACGAAGTGCAGCTTGTTGGGCGAGGAGAAGAGGCGCAGCAGGTACTCCAGCGTGAACCAGCCTATGCACGCTGTCTCCACGTTCTCCAGCGTCGGGTGCTCCACGCGGTTGCCCTCAGCGTCCAGCACCTGCAGCTCGGGGATGGTGCCCACGCACATGACCACGGACGAGATGAGAATGAGCAGGAAGGACAGCACGGCCACCACCCGCGCCGGGCACGAGGATTCTGGTTTCTCCAGGAACTTCCAGACACACTTTTGGCAGCGGCGCCAGCGACCCTCGGCTGTGTCCACGCCGAGGTCGTCCAAGATGAGCTGCACACGGCGCGCGATCTCCTCCAGCTCCTCGCGCTTCTCGCTCAGGTGGTTCTTGCAGCAGTCGTCCAGGAACTTGAGGTCCACCTTCCAGAAGTCCATTTCGTTTTTGAAGCAGATGGGGCAAATGCCCTTCTTCATGTGGACCTCCCCAAAATAGTACACCTCAATGACACACTTGAACGCATCCGGGTCGCGGTCGAAGTAGAACTCGCGCTTGCCCGGGTCGTAGTCGTCGCACAGGGAGAAGATGGTGTCGTAGCCCCCCGCGAGGCAGTTTATGAGCTCCGCCAGCCGGGTCTCGGGGTACTGGCTAAGGAGGTCTCCGTACAGTACCTGCCGAACGCCTCCCACGTTGACGATGATCTCGATGTCGTCGCCAGCCCGGGAGTCCTGGCTGCCAGGCTCCGGGAGACTGCACTCCCCGGTTCCGTCCATTCTCCCGGCTCCGCGCCCCCCGCCGCCGCCGCCCGGAGGCCCGCGCGTCCCACCGGTGCGCGGTCCTCGGGGAAGCCCGGCCGGCACCCACCGGCCTAGAAGGGCAGTTACAGCGGGGAGCAGCCGGCTGGGGCGCGCCGCGGAGGAGGCATGCACCTGGCCGCTGGGCTCCCGGCGGGCATCCGTGCGCCCGGAAACGCGGGCGGAGGGCGCTCGCTGCCACCGGCTTCTCCCTGGGCACTCACCCCGGCTCCCAGGCGGCGCGATCCGCCCCTTGGGCTTTGCTTCCCGCAAAAGTGGGGTCTCCTGGTGAGTGTGTCAGGCACGGTCCTCCGCTCCGGGGCGCGCAGACAGCGACTGATGGGTCGCGGAGCCACGCGTGTCCCTGCGTGCGTCCCCTGCGCCGGACGTGTGCCTGAGCTGCCGGACCCGCGCAGTCCGCCGAGGTGTTCCAAGAGCGAACTTGGGTTTGCTTCGCCAAAGCCGTTTCTAAACACAATAGGAATTCCAGCCTGACGTCAAGAGCTTTTCAAACTGTACCCTCTTCTGGTGAAATTCTGCAAGGCAAGCGCGGCAGCTGAGGGGGGCGGTTAACCCTTGGGCAGACGGGCATCGTTGTCGCCACCGCGGGACCGCTCGCCCGCCCCTCCCAGGCGCAGCAGGTCACGGAGGGACCAGGATCCCGGCCTTTAAAGCGACGGGTCGGCTCAGGCTGGGAAGTTTCTTTTAAGAGAAGATAGATGGTGAAAGAAAACGGCTGCCTGTTGCTCCGCAGGAAACCGTGCCCAAGAAAGCCCCTCGGAGGCTGCTCCTAAGCCCGCGCTGTGGTGTCCCCTCCACCCCCACCCGGGTCCCTGGCTCTCGAAGCATCTCTACCCCTCTCTAACGCTGCCCTGCTGTGGGCGGCACTGTCCCACATTCACCCGAACACTGCACAGTGAGAACAGCAGTCCAGTGCCCTGCAGGAGAGCAGGGACTTGCCCAGGGTCAACACTGCACTAGGAGTAGGGCCCAGCTCCTTTTAATTCCCAGCTTTCCTCCAGCCAGACAGCCCCCAGCTGGTTTGCAGGCGGCAGGTCCTTGCTGTCCTCTGCCTCCCATTTCTCCTCAGTCCAACCACCACCACTGGCTTCCAGAAGCGGGGCTCCCACATCCCCATCCCCACCCACTCTGTTACTCAGGCCTGCCTGTCCCTCCTGCACGGTGTCCCCACACCCTCCCCTCTCTCCCAGCCTTGTGGCCACAGCTGTCTTTCAGCCACTCACAGGCCTGAGCCATTGAAACAGCTCCTGTCATCTACACTGCAAATTACTCACTGTCATCTGAAACCTGGAAACCGAGTTTTAGAAAATATTCTAGAGAGAAGGATGGCTAGGCAGAGCAGAAACGAGTTCTAGGGCAGTGACATTACTCTGTATGATACCACGATGTTGGATACGTGTCATTACGCAGTTGTCCAAACCCACCGGATGTACAACATCAAGGGTGAACTGTAATGTAAGCTGTAGACTGTGAGTGATAGTGACGGGTCAGCATAGGTTCTTGGCCTATAACAAATGTCCCACTCTGTTGGTAGTGGGGGAAGCTGCCAGGATACAGGGGGTATGTGAGAACTCTGTGCTTTCTGTTCAGTTTTGCTATGAATCTAAAACTGTTCTGAAAAATAAAGTCTATTAATATATATTCTTTTAAAAATATTTATTTATTTTTTAGAGAGAGGAGAGAAAGAAGCAGGGGAAGGAGCAGGAAGCATCAACTCCCATATGTGCCTTGACAAGCTCATGGTTTTGAACCGGTGACTTCAGCAGTCCAGGTCAACACTTTATCCACTGTGCCACCATGGGTCAGGTGAAATATATTCTATAGGCTGGGTTTTCTTTTAACTTAAGTTTCTACTCATGATGGATCATGAAATCAATTTGCTGGCTCACTGACAATACTTTTTATTTCTTTAATGAGATAGCATAATATTAGAATACATCACAGAATTGTTTGGTGAAACTTTGTTTTGCACATTTTATTTTCTTTTTATTTAAAATAAACCTATTCCCCTGGCCAGATAGCATCCATATGCAAAGGTTGAGAGTTCAATCCCCCTCAGGGCACCTACAAGAACAGGTCTGTGTGTGTGTCTCTCTCTTTCTCCCTCTCTCCGTCCCCCCTTTTTCTCTCTCTAAAAAAAATCAATCAATAAAATTTAAAAATAAGTAAGTAAATAAAGTAAGCCCATAACCTGTTGATACAGAGTAAGAAGTTGAGATTCAGAAAGGTTGAGCAATAATAATTTTATTTTTATAAATGCATTCAGCAAGCCAGGCGCTTGCTGAATGCTTTGCACTTTCCTCACCCCCAGAGCACCTCTCTGCGGAAAGAAGGTGGCAGGTAACCTGCCAAGATCACTCCGCTGGCAAGTGGCAAAGTCAAAGTCTTGTACCTGAACCGCCTGCTGTCACCACTCACATGCTTAGCCTCTCATGTCCTGGTCACACAGCCAGTCATGGTGGAGCTGGGGTTTGACTTGAGGCCCATCTCACTCTAAGGCCAGTTCTCCTCTCCAATACAGGGCAGTGCCTCCCTTCCTCCATACACCCTGCTCATCTTCCAGCCCTTTTTTATTTACTCCCTGGCCCAGTTGTCTTTAGTTGCTCTCTGGTACTGGCAGAGGTCGATCCCCATTGTATCTTAGTCTAAGCTTCTTGGTCTTAAACACACTCGTTCATTCCATCATTTTTTTTTTCAGATATATATTGGTCGTGGGTTCATACTCGATCAAAGAATGTGTGTGTTGTTTTTTTTTTTTTTTTTTTTTTTGTAGCTGATAATTGCAGCTTGCTGTAATCAGTGTAAGAGAGGTATGCACGTACAAGGAGTGGTGGTTACCGAATTTTCCTACAGGGGGCACTGAGAGGTGGCCCTCGGGTTTGGAAGCCTTAGAAGAGGCTGGAAGAGGGAGAGGCTGCATTTGCTCAGGAAGTGGTGTTTGCTTGGCTTAGGTGTGCATTTGGGCTGTGTGATGGCAACTCCTCGGGCAGGTGGAGCTCCCCAGCCACGCTTTGGTACGGTCACTGGGTGCAAGGTGCTGCCGGAGCCAGAAGTTCCAGACACCCCGCCGGGCTGGCCACCCTAGGGAGGAGCATGCACTGGTGCTGAACCTTCAGGTGTGAGACCCTCATCTGGTTTGCCTGCTCCACCTGGGAGAAGGCTGCTGATGCAGGGGTAGGCACGTGGTTTGCAGGCAGGTAGGTCAGCCCTGAAACTGAGGGGTGAAGCTGGAAACGAACCACCTGGAACCAACTTGGCCCTGGGAGGGTTATGGACTTCACATCAATTTTTCAAACCTCAGGTCGGCACTCAATAGTTGGTTGGTTGTGCAATGAATGTATTGAGTATTACCACCACATTTTTTTTATTGAGATAGCAAGGGATTTGTTTATAATAGAAAACATCAGAATATGTCACATATGGTTAAAAAATAATAGTGTTCTAGTAGCCAGAGGCTGACTCCAGCTCCAGAATGTCCATTCAGCAAATCCCAGGCCCTGTCCAGAGGAGAAAGCTGGTTCAGAGCGAAAGGAGAGAGGAGGGAATAGCAGATACAAAATAGAGCAGAGAAAATGCCCCCAAACAGCCCAGAGCAGAGCAGGTGCACACTGAGAACAGGTGTGAGAGAGACAGCTGCAAATCACAGGTCAGGGGAGGGAGCTGTTTGAAGCTGAAGGGCTGCTAACAAGAGAGGGCTGTGAGGGGGAGGAGACTCCTACTGGAGGCACCAGGACAGCCTGGAGCCAGACAGCGAAGGAGGGAAGAGGAGATTTCGATAGATAAACCTGGCATTGCCAAGGTAAGGGAGTGGAGGTTAGCACAGCCTTTCAAATCTGCATACCCCATGTCCTCACCCCCCAGACCCCTCAAACCATCACAAGCCTCAGAGCCTTGGCCACTGACGTGCCTGAGCCCAGAATGCACCCCCTTCAGTCACCCTCAAGCCTCACTCATCCTCCCAGGCCTCTTCACTCACCCGGCCAGGAGTGGCACTGGCAGGTTAGGTCATCAGATTCCTTGTCACCTAGTGGTCTCCCTGGGCCCTCTCTCTTCCTCTGCTATGGATTAAATTGTGCACCCCCCAATTTGTATGTTGAAGCCTCAACCCCCGATGTGACTGTACATTTGGAGATGGGGACCTTTAAGGAGATAATTAAGGTTTAATGTAGTGAGGCTGAATCTAATTAGTGTCCCTATAAGAAAAGACACGAGAGCTCTCTTTCTCCACACACAGTCACAGGGGAAGGGCCATGTAAGGGGGCAGCCATCTGCAAGCCAGGAAGAGAGGCTTCACCAGAAACCCTGACAGTACCTTCATCTTAGACTTCCAGATGCCAGAAGAATTTTGTTATAGCACCTGGAGCAAACTACATCCACCCTCTTCTCTAACACCTGCCAAGTTCTTCCTCAACCTCCCCCTCCTCCAAGGCTCTCAACACAGACCCCTTGTCATCTGACCCCTAGACGCTGTCTGAATTTTGAGAAGCTTCACACTCGGGTACCATAGGTTTAAAAGTATCCATTTGCCACCTTCTCATTGAAGGTGATGCATAGAAACTTGAGTCAGGAGCCAATATCCATTGAGAACTTCCTGAATGAACCAGGGAAAAAGTCTGAAATTTTTGGGGGGTTAAAAATGGAATGTTTCTTGCTGTGATGTATTCAGTTTTGCATGTGACTTCTATTAGAATTGTACATTTTGTGATATCCTGCAGGAATGAGGGAACATAAAACCTATCAGACACAGGAAGCAGCAGCAGTTTTGACTCATGTGGGTTTTTCATTTAAATGGAGAAGGGAAAAAACCCTGCAGTCTACCTCGGCATTATGGGAGTGATTGTTTGAGCTATATTGTTCTTTATGGAATATGTATTTTTTCATTTGTTGAACAATAACATTTTGGGCTACAGAATGCTTAATTTTTATGGCACTAGTTAAAACCATTACCTGTCTAAGTGATTTGTCTAGACGACAAATGAGGTAAGCTGTAATCTATGCCTTTTTTTATAGAATAATCAGTTCTGTTCAGATAAATTTTCTTTGTGCTTTGCTGAATTTAATAATACCTTTCATCAAGATCCCGTTCTGTGCTCCATCGAAAATTTACTTTCATTATTTGCTGTGCACCTATCAGTATAGTGAGCTACACCCGGGGCCCTGAAGGATTGCTTGACCCGAAGCCCACCTACTCCTGTCTGAATAAACTGTCACTGGACATCAAGTGCAGAAAGCTGGGTAGGTGGGAGGGAGTGTCGGATGGACAAGAGTGTGCGGGTGGGAGATGAGGGGATGGAGAGGGAAATGATGTAAAACTGAATTATCAGGAAACATCATCAGGGGTTTTCTTGCCCTGGGCCTGAGTTTCTTTTTTTTTTTTTTTTTTGTCCTGTGCCTCAGTTTTTTCATCTGCAAAATGGAACAAGTACAAGATCTTATAAGAAACGAATAAAATAAGAGGTGTGAAAGGCTTTATGAACTAGAAGATCCTGAAAGCGTGAAGGCAACAGGAGGAGGAAGAAGGGGAGGGCGGAGGGAAAGGAAGTGGAAGAAAGAGGGGAGGATACTTTGGCTCCCTGGATGCCCCGTCCACTGTGGGGGCACCCCTGTGTGTCCGCACACCTCCGCCTTCCTGACTCTGGTCTGCAGAGACTCGCGCAGCTCCAGCTGTGGGGAGGAGGACTAAGAAGTGACAGAGCCACCACACGTCCCAGATGTACAGAGAGATGTGGGAGTCATGGGACCGGCAGCTGCCGGAGGACAGGGTCCCCCTCTGGGCTGAAACTAAGTTCCTGTGAGTGTCTCAGGGAAAGAAATCACAGCTGTCAAATGGGCCCCACAGTTTGGAGCAAAGCAGTCACCAGGAGAGGGCCAGAATGCTGCTTGCTTTTGAGTTTGCTTTTATAGCTCCCTGGGACCATAAAAAGAGAAGAAAACTGAAAAACAAGCCCTTTTGCAGTTTCCTTTAATTGCAAAATTAATATACTATATTTTTCCCTCTGTATGATGTACTTTTCCCCAAAAAAAGTGGAGGGGAAAATGCCCATGTGTCCTATGGAGGGGAAAATACAGTATTTTATTAAATATTTTAACACACCATTTGGTTCAGAATATTTTTTTTATTTTACTCCTTAAAACCCTAGCTGAGTCTTATGGTCAGGTGTGTCTTATGGAGCAAAAAATACGGTATATTGATTGTGAAAATTTTGAAATATATGTAAACCCCATGTTTGCGCATACCCCCAACTAAGGGCCGTGCTGTGCACAGTGTTTGAGTTCTCTGCTGCTGTGTGGTGAGGTGCCACACCACCCAAAGCATTTGTTATCTCAGTTCCCACGGGTCAGCTGTCTGCCAAGTCTTAGCTGGGTCCGCTGCTCACAGTCTTGCAGGCCTCATTCCAGTGTGGCTGGAATCGGGGTCTCATCTGAAGCTCGGCACCTTCTCCCCTGCTCACAGGGTAGAATTCATTTCTTTGCAACTATAGAACTCGCGGAAGTTTAATCTTCTTGGAGGCCAGCAGCAGAACCTCTTGGACCTCAGTGGAGGCCTAGGTCCTCTTTTAAGAGGCTTACCTGATTCAGCCAGGTCCACCCAGAAGAATCTCCCTCTGATTAACTCAGACACACCTTATCACTTTTCATTACATCAGCACTACCCCTTGCCCCAGTGAAATACTAAGGTATACATCCAACAAAATTTCTACAAGATCTGTATGAGGAAAACTACAAACTCTGGTGAGAGAAATCGGAGAAGAACTGTTAGATACATGAGGAGCTATTCCACGCTCATGGACAGGAAGATTCATTTTGTCACAATATCAGTTCTTCTGGACTTGATCTGTAAATTCAAAGCAATCCTAATAAAAATCCAGCGAGTAATTTTGTGAATACTGACAACTGATTGTAACGTCTAACATTTGTTCATGTGGAGTGGAAAACACCCAGAATAGCCAACTCAGCCCTGAAGGAGAACAAAGTCAGGGGAGCGACACTACCTGACTTTAAGACCTAGGGTACAACATCAGTATTCAAGATGGCATGGCAAAGACTAGACAACTAGACCAATGGAATAAAGTCTAGATATACACACACATAAAAACAGCCAACTGACCCTTGAAAGGAAACAAGGCAATACAATAAAGCAAAGATAGTCAACACATGATGCTAGAACAACTAAATGTCCACATGCAAGAAAAACAAATCTAGATACAGACTTTACAGCCTTCACAAATCAAAATGGATCAAATCCCTAACTGTAACATGCAAAATGATAAAAACTCCCAGAAGACAACAAAGGAAAAAACAACCTGGGTGACCTTTGTCATGACAATGGCTTTTTAGATACAATACCAAAGACTCGATCCCTGAAAGGAATAATTAATAAGCTGAACTTAATTAAAAATTAAAAACTTCTGCTCTGTGAAAGATAATGACAAGAGAATTAGAAGACAAGTCAGACTGGGAGAAAATATTTGCAAAAGACACATCGGATAAAGAGCTGTAATCCAAAATATACAAAGTACTCTTAAAACTCAACAGTACGAAAACAGCGCAGTTAAAAATGACAGTGTATGTCCAAGTCCCATGTGTGTCACTGAAGATGAGCTGCCCTGTAGAAAATCTGGTCCCCAGCACAGCACAGACAGAAGGGAACTTGAGGTATGAGGACAGCCACCACCTCCCTCTATCCTATGGAATTCAGCAAAGAGCCACGAAGTCAGTTCAGCCCAACGTTAACACTCCTTCGGAACTCCTCAGGGTCCCACTCAGGGAAGCATTTGACAAGTGCTTGCCTTGTGGTGTCCCAGCTCCATGCCTACTCCTTGCCAGAGAATGAGGAGGGGGTGTATTATGGGGTCAAGTGAGGAGAGACAGGGCAGGGTGTGGGGAGTGGAAAGTTATGGGTACAGATTGAATAGGAGGGATCAGAGTGGGAGGTGGGATGGAAAGACGGAAGGAAGGGGGATGGAGTTAAAGAGAAAATTCAGGAACGGCATCTCATGTTTTGAAGAAAATGTCATGTCAGGCAGGACTTGATAATTACTGTCATTCGTGGGATGTTTCAGTGCAAAGGAACCAAATAATTATGATGTCATGAGCTCAGTGCCTTCCTCCAAATCAGCACCCAGTCATCAAATGCATATGGTTTCATTGTCCTCTGGAGCATCCCATGCCTTAGTCACACCACGGGCTGCACAACAGAGCCCTGTGGGGTGCAGAAGTGTCTTCCTCATATGGTTATGACAACCAAATGGGACTTCACCATTATTGTACAGATGGAGCCTGGATAGCACCAGGTTTCCAGAGAGCTTGGAGCCCCAAAACCCCAGAATTGGAAGAAAACTCAGATCCTTTAGGTCTTCCATCCACTGTATCCCTCCATGCAGGCATCAGTCTTGGCTTGGATCCCTCTAGTGATGGAGAGCTCATGACATGCAGGAAACGGACAGGTACAACATGAAAGCTCTCAGGAAGAAGAGGCCTTTTTCTGCTTCCTGAAAGTGAAATTATTCCTTGTCCTGAGACTGTACAGGCAATTTCTTTTGGGCAGGTTGGCTCTCTATTCAGAAAACTAAGCTTTGAGTTTCATCTCTCCTGTGTACTAGCTGTGGGACCCTGGACAAGTCATTTGGCCTCCATGAGTCTCAGTCACCTCTTCACTTGCCAAGGCAATCTTTTGTAATTCAAGTCTTTGTTCAACAACCCCAGCAACAAAAGGATGAATGAATAGGTGATGAACGGGTGGGTGGATGCTTAGACGGATGGATGGATGGTTGGATGATGAAAGGATGGAGAATGGAGGGATGGGCGGAAGGATGATGACTGGCTGGATGGGTGGAGAGATGATGGATGATGGATAGATGCCAAAGGCTCTAATTTTGAGGGATTTTGCAGAAAGGGGCGATGGCAACTCCATAGCAAGTGGGAGGTTTTCCACAATGAACAACACTCGGGTTCCCTACACATATTCTTTCACCCAGAAATCACCAGGAGAATGGCATGGGAAACAGCCAGCCCAGGAGGAGCAGACAGCCGAGGCCACAGCCCTTGCTGGCGGCTAACCAGGGCAGCAAATCTGCAGGTCCCTGCTCTTTTTTAAGGAAGATTCATTCATCTCACCGGCTCCTGAGCCAAATAAGGGCAGCTGCACCCTAACTGTTTCCTCTTAGGGCTTTAAAATCGCAGGTCTGTGCCTCCACCTAAGGAATGGCAAGCACTTCCTTAGCAGAGACTGTTGTTCCCTGTGAAATTGGTGCAGGCCACAGGAGGGACAGTTTCCATGGAGTGAGTTCTCACCAGGAGCCAAGTCAGGGCGCGGCAGGTGTGAATCCACAAGTGAAGGCTCATGTTTCTGATAACCCCTGAAATCAACTTCCCAATTTCAAAATATCCACAGATTAATGTCAGTGAGGTGTTAGCAACCCACAGCAGGGTTTCTAAAATAGAGTCAAGACATTTAGAGACTGAAGTGGTCCAGCTCTGCCCTCCTGATTGGCTCTGCCTCCAGCTCTGGGTCCTTTGTAGGGCTGCAGCCAAGGGTGCCCACCCACGCCAGCCCTCCCACAGCTCTCCTGGCTGTGTGACTTGAACAGGCACTGCAGACCCTTGGCTGCCCAGCCTGTAGCAGCATGGTCTACACATGCAGCCGGCCCCAGACTGTCCTTCCTGTCCGGACTTGTCCTCTACCCTACAGTGGCCACAGCAAACAAACCTGGCTCTTCCTACCACTTCCAGGCTCAGCTGTAGCAGAGTTCATGGTTCTGAATTTCCCAGAGGCATCCCATGGAGGGCTAAACAATACAACCCAGGACTTTGGAAGAGTTAATAACCAAGAGGGTGAACTTTAACCAGCAGAGGGGCTGATGAGTTTCCTGCCCTGGTGGGTTGTTCTGCACTGCAGTGGTTCATACTGCTTCTCCAGAGACATCTGAGTGACTCAAACCTGCTGTGTTTCTTGCAGGGGCTTTGCCCTGCCTAGTCTTGTATCGGTTTGAATTCACTTTCCCTCCTTTCTTGTCTCATTTCCTTTACCCCTACCCCTTGCTTTTTTGTACTTGCAATACCTCTCTCCCTCCCCAAAAAGTCTCACCTCCAGCTCTGTTTTCTAAAATACTGGACTAAAAAAGAGCTCTTTATTCCTTGGGAGAGTTAAAGCCCTCATCTCATAAACACTCACAATCAAGGACAACTTCATTTTATAGTCTGGCGTCTTTGATGACACAGAGACATGAGCTTTGTTTCCCTGGATGTCCTCAGGCTGTGTTGATATCGGTGATTGCACAACCATATGACAGGTTATAGGACCTCACTATTAACAGTGTGTTATGGGTTGAACTGTGCATCCTACAGTCTGTGTTGAAGTCCTAACTCTGGCACCTGTGAAGGTGACTAAGAGAATTCTGATCACGATTCCAACATGTGTGTAGTGGGAGGAGGGATGATGTTCCCCCACCAACAAGCAATTCTCCAACACCAGCTGGGTGTCCTCAATTCAACTCAATCCCGCCACTCTCTGCCTGGAGACAGCATCAGATCCCACAGCCTAAGGGCTCAGTCCTACCACATGGCCACCCACTCCCCCACTTCAGAGCTCTGTCACAAGTTCCAGTTGTCATTTGTGCTTCTGACCAACTGGCTATAGACTGGAGGTTTCAATGATGCCCTCCTTGGGTTTGACTAATTTACTACAATGACTCACAAATTTCAGAGAAATGTGTTACTTATTAGATTGCCAGCTTATTATAAAAGATTATGACTCGGGCCTGACCAGGTGGTGGCGCAGTGGATAGAGCATCAGACTGGGATGCGGAAGACCCAGGTTCCAGACCCCGAGCTCACCAGCTTGAGCGCAGGCCCATCTGGCTTGAACAAAAGCTCGCCAGCTTGGACCCAAGGTTGCTGGCTCCAGCAAGGGGTGGCTCAGTCTGCTGAAGGCCTGCGGTCAAGGCACATGTGAGAAAGCATTCAATGAACACCTAACGTGTCACCACGGCAATGAAAAACTAATGATTGATGCTTCTCACCTCTCTCCTTTCCTGTCTGTCTATCCCTCTCTCTGACTCTCTCTCTGTCCCTGTAAAAAAAAAAAAAAGAAAAGAAAAAAGATTATGACTCGGGAACCACTCGATGAAAGGCATGCACACAGCAAGTATGTGGGAATGGGTGTGAAGTGGAGCTTCCACGCCTTCCCCAGGCGTGACACTGCCCCCATCTCCACGTGTTCACAGCTGAGAACTCTGTGTTTTTGGGTGCTTACTGAGGCCTCATTACATAAGCATAATTGATGAAATCATTGGCGATTGAATTCAATCTTCAGCCCCTCTTTTTCCCTTCCCCTGGGGGTGAAGGTCTGGGGGTAGTACTGGAAATTCTAACCCTTTAATCACAAGGTTGCTTCTCCAGGGAAGCACCCCCTCCCCGGGAAGTCATCTCATTAACATAACAAAAGGAGACCCTTTTTTAATGTCACCACTTAGGAAACTACAGGGGCTGTATGCCAGGATCTGGGTCCAAACATACATGACCTTATTCCAAAAGGTTGTCTTTGCAGATGTAATCAATTTCAGTTGAATTGTGAATTATGCTGGACCCTAACCCAAGAGGTCTGGCATCTTTATAAGGCTCATGTCACCATCCCCACCTCCACCTCCCAGCGCAGGAAAATAAAGGATCCTCTCTGGGAACTGGATGACTTCTAATAGCAGTTCCTCTCACTTTTTTGTGTGTAAACCATCTAACCACTCTGAGTCGGCAGGTAAGTCTATAATCTAGACATATACATCAGAATAGAAACTACACCACAAGGCTGTTGTGTGATGTGAAGGAGATGATGAATGGAAAAAAATTTTAAAACCAAATGGTACCCCCACACTGTTCCTTACGGTTGTCGTCATTATGACCACATCAACCTACTGCTGCATGTGATCAGCTTTGGCACCTTTCAAAATTAAAACAAAAACCGTGGTGACATGTACAACCGTGTCCCGTAAGACCACAACCTTCTCAGCAATCCATTTGCCACTGGATACAAATGTAACTGATTGCAAAGCTCCCTAAAATAATTACCATCAACAGAGCTTCCAAGGTCATCTTCCCCTTCCTTTGCTTTGTGGAAAACAGCTATGGCGATAAAGTGACTGTTAGCAAATTATCCCTTCTGCCCACAGAAGGTTCTCCTGATTCTCGAGGAGCAGAGCGAAACCCCACTCCCAGATTTGGCACTAATGTGCACGGCTCTGAGTTCGTTATTGAATCAGTTTCATAGCTCATCAGGCATCAGCCAGTGCGCCGGATGAAATCAAACATGTAAACTCAGAGGCACGAACCCAGCAAAACACCACTTGCCTTTTCATGGTGTTAGATGGCTTTTTAACCCCTCCAAGTGGGAAATGTTCTTCCTACCTAGACACTGAAAACTTCTCGAGGAAGAGCTTTGGGGATCAGTGTGGAATTCCCCTCCCCCATCTGAGCCCACTACTGTGATAGGTGCTAGAGAAACATTGGCGCACTTCAGCTGAGGGTGGGGCAGGCCATTTCCAGTGCAGCAGGCAGAGGAGGGAAATTTCTTGGAGAGTCTGGCCACGTGGGAGCCATGGAAGCAGCCATGGAAGCTGTGACTGGGGTCCACCACCTTTGGCAAAATGACAGGCTGCTCTCGTGTCTCTGGAGCGCATGGGTTGGCTGAGCAACAGGCTATGGGAAGAAGCCCGCAAACTCACCAGCCTTCCTCTTCTTCATATGCTGTTTTTCCTTCTCCATCCACCTCGAAGTCAGGTTCGTCACATCGTTACAACACACAGTCTCAAGGAGCCATGCACAGGTATCTGTGTTCTCATTTGGGGGCAATGTTAGCTCTGACCTGACCTGCTGTACTTTTTTTTTTTCTTATTGATTGTTTTAGAAGGAGAGAGAGAAAGAGAGGAGAGAAATGGGAAGCATCAGCTCATAGTAGATGCTTCCTGTATATGCCCGGACCAAGCAAGCCCAGAATTTTGAACCAGCAACCTCAATGTTCCATGTCGACACTTTATCTACTGTGCCACCATAGGTCAGGCCTGACCTGCTGTCTTTATCTATCCCACTTGGTGTGCAGATGCTTAGATTTCTCCCCAGAAATATGTCTGTTTGATGATAGGGTGCTGCCCAGACCTCTAGACATCCAGAAGGTATTGGTTAATATAGAGAATATAGGCTGTACTTTTTTTAATTTGGAAGAAAAAATTCTTATTTCAAGATATATCTGGATAAGGTGTCAACCTGGGACGCTGATGTTGCCGGTTCAAGACCCCTGGCTTGCCCGGTCAAGGAACGTACGAGAAAAAACTGTGAATTGATGCTTCCCATTCCTCCTTCTCTCTGCCTCTCTCCTTCTCTCTGTCTCTTCTCTCTAAATCAATAAAATAAAATCTAAAGGAAAAGAAAAGAAAAACCAGATATATCTGGCCCTGAAGAATTGTCAACTTGTACTCAGGTGACATTTGAGACCTGCCTTGACTCTCTCCACCTAGACTTAGGTGAACAATTCCCAAACTAACAAGAGTGCATCCTGAGGGTTTTCATGATGCCCCACACCTTAGCTACTTCTACCCCAAGTACTGGTCTTTGTGAGTAAAGAGGAGGTGCACACAACTGGTTGCCTCTCTCATTCGCTGGGTTACTTCCCCCTCAGGGACTCAGTTTCCCCAGCTGTCAAGTGAGGACCTCTGCTTCCTAACGTGTTGCCCCCATGTGCTCTTGGGCTGCAAAACACCAGTTATAAATCTGGTGTTAGGGACTGAATGTGTCCCTCTGAATTAATAGGGTGAGCCCTAACCCCCAGTGTGGCTGTATTTGGAGATAGGGCCTCTAAGGAAGTGAGTTAAGTTAAATGAGGCCTTACGGATGGGACCCTAATCCAGTAGGGTTAGTGCCTTAGAAGAAGAGACACCCGAGAGAAGCTCTGTTTATAGCCTCCCTCTCTTTCTCTTTCTGCCTGAGCACAGAGGAGAGGCCATGTGAGCACACAGCAAGAAGTGGCCATCTGCAAGCCAGGAAGCAGACTCTCATCAGAAACCAAACCAGCCAGAACCTTGATCTTGGGCTTCCAGCCTCCAGAACTGTGAGAAAATCTATTTGTATTGTTAAAGCCACCCCAGTATTCTGTTATCTCAGCCAGAGCAGACTAAAACATATACTTATTCTAATCATACACATTAAGAAAAATAAGTTCAGAAAGGTGACATGGAATCCTGCAGAGTGAGAAATTAACAAGCAGCAGGCAGGAGGGGGGGGCGGACTTTTCACCCAGAAGTGCAAGGGCGTGGAGAGAGGCTAGTATGCTCCAAGAACAGGGCTGTGCCCGGGGGTGAGGACTTGGGGTGGGGTGCCATCCTAATACATGCAACCATATGTTTTGAATAAAAAAAATTGGGGCATATGGTCTGGCAGAATATAATAAATGAGCCCAATTCTGGGATATTCAAGTCACAAGGGTACAGCCTGTATGCCAGGAGTGGGTGGCACCTGCCTCGGAAGACCCTGGTCCCGAGAATGTCAGTGAGATGCACGTCCCCCCGAACACAGAACTATGGAGACAGCCACAGGGGTAGCTGAGAATTGTTGACCATACTGTAAATGAGAAAGAAACTTTCCTCTACCCTCCTGGGTTCTTTCAGCTGGTCTAATAGACAGACATGAGACAGATTAGTAACAGAAAAATAACCAAATTTAATACACAGGTGTGTATGAGTACCCAGCATGCATGAGAGATCAGAGACCCCACATGCACAAGAGGTTCAGAGACAGAAAGGGAACCAGGGTATACAAGACATCCTGAGCTAGGCATGCAGTAGGTGCCTTGGGGCCTCAAAGGGTCAGGGCAGGATGATAAGAAGAGCACATGTCAAAAGTCGTTAACTCTGATAATCTCTTATTATGGGCAAGGCCCCTAATTCAAATTCTTCTAAGTAGTTAAGTTTGGGCAGAAGTTTTCCTGAGCCCACAGGGTCTTGGATGCCTTTATCTCAAAACAATCCGATACCTCTGAGATACTTCTTGGGGTGACTTGTTCTGAACCACACAACCCCACAGAATGAATAGAGCTCACTAAGCCATCAGGGCAGCACACAGAATCTTGTTCCACTGTTCACAGCTGAGCTCTCCCCACTGTACCTGGGGCATGTCACTTCCTTTTCCTCTTGCATTCTACTCCTTTCTGTATTAACTGCAAATAAACATCCTGACCTCAGGAAAATTCGCGGGGAGTATCCCACAGTCCCAAGCTGAAATAGGATGGAAAGGAGTTGCCCATATCTTCATCTGCATCTGTCTTCCACTGACTGATTTTCTTCTTCCTAACGGCTCCCATCTTTTTCTGCCCTGAAATAAATGTCTGAAGGGACAGCTTCCCTTCATGTAAATGGGCTCCTCTATTTCTCTGGGCAGCCTCCACCAGGATCTTGCATTTGGGGGCTTAGAAGAAAATGTCATCTGGGCTGATTTTCTAACAGCCTCCCTCATTACAGAGTCTCTTAAATAATCACTGACTTTGTCCTGTTACCAACCTCCCCGCCAAGCAGCTGAGCTTAAGAGCTGCCTGCCGACTGCCTCTCTGGGGTCGGCTCTCCACGCTTCCATCCCCGCAATAGTGCACGTGTGACCTATGCATGCACTTGCACATGCATCCTAAAACCACAGGTATTAATTGAACGCTGTGTGCAAAACAGTGAAAACCTCGTTGGACATGACCCCTGCCTTCAAGCTGTGACAGTCTTTTTGGGAAAAGAGTGTGCAAATATGTGAGAAAACTAATTTGCAAAGCAAGAGTTAAATAATACCAGCGCCATGGAAGAGACAGTCCTTCAGACAGAGAGGCTTAATCATTAATAGACCTGTCATCCACTGGCCTGTGGCTCACAACAGCTTGGAGGAACACCCGAGGCAAAGACGGCACAGGGGAGGTGAAATGGAGGGGCTAAGCAACTGGAAGTCCTTACCAGGGAGCAGGAAGATTGGCCCTGCAAAGCCAAGGCAGGAGCAAATGTTTCCTTTGTAATCTTGGCAGCTTATCTGTACCAAAAGGCAGCTTAACAAATAGACCTTGATTTTGATGGTTTTCGAATGGGAGCGGTGTTGATTTACCCAGTGTCTGACTTTTACAAAAAAAGAAATCACTCCATTTGAGCTCTAGAGCACTTTATTCCCTGCCGCCTGCGGTAAATTGACTTTTAAATGATCGTAGCTAGACAACCTAGTCTCTTCAACCAGGATGAAGGCTGAAAAAGTCTGCCTCCCTCCCACGCAGCCCCATAGGTTTCGGAAGGCGTTTCTCTGTGACAGTTTCCAGAGCACAGTTGCTACACCCTTTTCGACCCCAGCCACAAGCCACAAGAAAGCCAGTAGGGCCAGACCCCAGGAGAGCAGCTCCAGGCTGAGTCGCTGGGACAAGGCAACCTCTGATCTGGGATGAGAGGAATACCAGGAAAGACATCTCATTCCCCAGCCCACTGCCATTCTCTTCTCTCCTCATTTATCTTTGTGTGTGTGTGTGACCCAGACAGAGAGAGGGACAGACAGACAGGAAGGGAGAGAGATGGGAAGCATCAGTTCTTTGCAGTTCCTTAGTTGTTCATTGGATTGTTTTCTCATATGTGCCTTGACCAGGGGCGGCTACAGCAGAGAGAGTGACCCCTTGCTCAAGCCAAGCAACCTTGGGCTCAAGCCAGCGACCTTGGGCTTCAAGCCAGTAGCCTTGGGCTTCAAACTAGCAACCTTTGGGTTCAAGCCAGTGATGTTTTAGCTAACTGAACCACCTAGCCAGTGCCTTATTCTTCCTCTGTGTAAGTGTCTGATCCACTCCTGCCGGAAGTACTCCGCCATGTATCTCTAGCACCCGGACACACAGGGAGCATCAATAAGGGTTTCGTTAAATAAGGTTCTCCCAGCATTTCCCAAGTCAGCAGCAGCCTCTGCATCTTCCGGTGACTCTATTGCTGTGTTCCTTCCTCAGCTATCTTTGTGTGTTATTTAGGGTATAGGCTCATATGTTATAAAGCTCCGAACACATGAGAGAAATGAACTTCTATCACAAGGGTCGGGAAACTTTTTGGCTGAGAGAGCCATAAATGCCACATATTTTAAAATGTAATTCCATGAGAGCCATACAATGAACCATGTACATTATGCATTATCCAATAAAAATTTGGTGTTGTCCCGGAGGACAGCTGTGATTGGCTCCAGCCACCCGCAACCATGAACATGAGCGGTAGGGAATGAAAGAATTCTAATACATGAGAATGTTTTATATTTTTAACATTATTTTTTTAATTAAAGGTTTGTCTGTGAGCCAGATGGAGCCATCAAAAGAGCCACATCTGGCTCGCGAGCCATAGGTTCCCGACTCCTGTTCTATCATGTAGACAACCCAGGGAAGGTAGTGATCTTTTATAGGAGGCATAGTTTTCTCAAGAGCTCATGTTAGTGGCTAGTAACTAATACCTAATTTAATCCTCCTCATAGCACTGGAACATACAATGTTATGAGTCCAATATTTGCATCCTCCTGAAATTCATGTGTTGAAGCCCCAAGTCCCTGTGTGACTACACTTGGAAATGGAGCTTCTATGGAAGTAATTAAGGTTAAATAAGGTCATCAGGGTGAGTTCTGATCTGATACAATTAGTGGGTTTATAAGAAGAGACACGAGAGAATGTGCTCCAAAAAAGTGGCAGTTTGCCAGCCAGGGAGAGAGCCCTCAGCAGAAACCAGACCCGCCAGCACCTTAATTTTGAACTCCCAGGAGCGTGAGGAAATAAATATCTATTGTTTAGGCCAGCCAGCCTATCGTATTTTGTTATTGCACCTGAGCTGGCTAAGACAGATGACAATTATTTCAGTTTCACAGGTCATAAAAATATTGCAGAAAGGTGACATGACCTGCCCAAAGTCACACAATTACTACATGATAAAGCCAGGATGTGGGCCTAAGTTTTTTAGAATTCCCTTACCACACACACACACACACACACACACACACACACACAGCCAGTCATCCTTGTACTATTCCACAGCTGCCTCTTTTGATGGCCACACTGTGGGGGATGAGAATGTAGATAGAACCCTGGGTCCAGTGTCTAAGGCAGCATTTCCCAAATAATGTCCTGGGGAGCCCTAACTCCGTGGGATGTGTGTTGTTGTCCTCAGTGGTGTCTGTCCTCCAAATAAGAGGTGCTGAAGTCCTGACCCAACACCTGAGAATGTGACTTTATTTAGAAATGGGTCTTTTCAGACACAGAAACCTACTACTGTATGATTTCGTTTACATGCCACCATTCAGAAAAAGGCAAAAGTGTTCGATCAGAAATCTTTTGGGCAGGAGGAGTGATCGACTCCCAAGGGAAAAGAGGGGACTTTGAGGGAAGATGCAAACTGCATAGACAGTGATGATGTGCACACTGACAAATCTCACAAAACTGTATACCTAATTTTTACGACTTCCATCACATTCCAATCAACCCCACTTAAAATTAGTATTATTATTACCATAATCAAAGAATACTTCCTTCTTGCAAAAGTTTGACATTAAAAGAGAGTAAGGATGCATTATTTGTCCTCACTTTTCCTGATTAACACATAACCAAATACCCTAGAGAGAGAGCTATAAAGATCACGCTCCATCACACTCACATGGCACATTATGGACCTTGCACCTGACCAGAAACTGTCAGAGTTGCCGCTTCTTGTCCCTGGAACAGAATGAGATGAGTTCGGAAGTGGGGATAGCCTTTCTCTTCTGTCTGGGCAGCTGAGCCCCTTACCACAGGGGCAGGCAGGGGCAGTGTTGTTACTGTTTCTATTTTCTAGACGCACAGATACAGTTAAAGAGCTCACTAAGGGTCACACAGCAGGTTGGTGGCAACCCCTGCACTTGAACCTGTGTCTTTTCACCACTGAGAAAATTATAAATCTTCCCTAACCTTCTCCCCAGAGAGCGAGAGGCGGGAGCTATGGGCGGGATTGTAAACCCAGGAAGGAAACTTGTTTGCAGACCTGTGGTCTATTTTGGGTACACTCCCCAAGCCAGCTCAGTGGATGTGCAAACACCACCCACATCCCAGTCCCGGAGTCTGGGAGGCGGCACGGGCCCAGGTGTGAGAGGAGCTGGGACACAGCAGAGGCTGCGTTTCTGCAGCTTCTTTGTTTTGATGGGTCATGAAGTGCAAAATGCTCCTCTGGAGACAGGCCACCTGGACCCAAATTCTGCTCCATCCGACACTCTGTGGTGCCTTAGCCAGCTGGTGGCCTTGGTGGGGAGTCAGGACAGCAGGCACCAGGCCCCTGGGATAGTGGGGAGCCGCCCTCCACCCCTAAGGCAGGCCTGAACGCTGCCACCTGTGTCCCTGTTCCGTGGACCTGCCCTTTCCTCCCTCAGCGGGACTAGCATTTCCTTTATGGCTGGGAGCCTCCCCTATGGTTACCTCTCCCCTTGGGCATTATCAAAAGAAAAGAAAAAGGTTCTTTGGAAATTCTGGGCAAAACAAAGTGTTCTGGGCTGAATTGTGTCCCCACAAAATGTATGTTGAAGTCTTAACCTCAGAATGTGACCTTATATAGAAATGGGCTTGCTGTAGATGTTAGTACTGAAAATGAGGTCATGCTGCTGTAGGGTGGGTCCTTAGTCCAGTGTGACTGCTGTCCTTATAAAAGAGAAAGACAGCTACTCGATGACAGTAGGAGGCAGAGACAGAGGTGACAGCTGTGACCCAGAGCCCCCAGGGCTGCCAGCAACACCAGAGCCTGGAAGAGGCCTCCAAAGACTGCCACACCAGTTGTGTGTGGGGCGTGGCCCAGTTGAGCCCCTGATCTCGGCTTCCAGCCTCCAGAACAGATCATAGTTTTCTGTTCTTTAAACAGCCCAGCAGCCACAGGAACCTAGCACAAAGTTAAACAGAATCCTTTACTTCTCAGAGACTTTAATAAGCTAACCTGCCACCACTTCTGAGGAGGAAATAAGCCCCATTTTCTCAGTCTATTTTACCATAGAGCTCTTTTCCTATAGAACGGTTCCCTCAGGGGGAATGACAAAATGAGGAGCCAGGCAAGGTCCATTCAATCTGGGTGCTCCCCCACCCCCGGGAGGTGCTCCCTTCCACAGGCCCACAACCAGAGAACCCTGGTCTATTGATGAGAAAACAACAGATGAATGAATAAATAAATAAGCGCCTTCCCATTGGCAGTGATGTCATCCCATTGATGGATGACTGACCCTCTGTCGTCAGGGGCTCACTCCAAAGGACAGTTGCTTGCCTTTCTGGCCTCATCTCTCACTCTTCCCTCACCCGTTGCACACCCAGGGCTTTAGTGACACCAAACTAAGATGTGCCATGGTGTCTCTCCTTTGGGCTTTTGCACAACCTGCCCCTGCAGAATGTCCCACACTTTGTCCCCTTGGTGGATTAACACTCATTGCTTAAGGCCAAGTTCAGGGCCTACAGAAGCCCCTTGCAGACCACAGCCTGTTCCCCAGGATTGTACAGAGGGCCTTATTACAGTCCTTACACCTGGTCCCCAGCCAGGATGGCCCCAGCTCCAGTGGGATGTAGTGTAGGGAGATCGGCCTCAGCATCCTCAGGCCTAGCTCGCTGTGATCGTTTCTCAATCTATTTGCTTTGCCTTTTCAAGTTTCTGTTTTCTTATCTATAAGCAGTACCTATTTGCAAGATTTTTGTGATGATAAAATAACGTATAGAAGGTGCCAGACATCCAATAGATGTAAATAATGTAGTGTTATTGGTATTGTTTTTATTGTAGCACTTGTTTAGGGGCATGTTTGCCAGCTGAACTGTGAGCCCCTTTAGGGGAGGGATAGTGTGTGTCATGTGTCTTTCCAGTCCCAGCCTCCACAGAGCTGGATCACAGAAATGCCTGTTTGCTAACAGAACCAGAGAGGAACCCCCCGGGCACAGAGGCTGCCGCTGCGTTGTCAGCCCTTCCTCCTTCTGAGTCCCAACCTTGCCCGTGACCTGGTACACGGGCATCCTTCCCACTCCTACAGCTCTACCGGTATCCACACTGTTCTTTACACCTTTCCCTGACAGCCAGGGAACACAGGGTGATGATGCATCATGGGAATTCGCAACCACCTCGGCACCCGTCAGCAGGGCAGGCAGCACTTCCTGTCTGAGAAAGTCCTTGTCCTATACTGAAGCAAGCCGAAAGCTGCTGGCTGCAGCAAGCCCACTGAAAGGAGGTGCCTGGGAAGTAGGCACTGAGAAGCCACACTAACACTCAGGAGTCGTGCTGGGCAGGGAGGTTCCCTCCCTCTGCACGTGGTAACTCTGTTTTCCAAATATACTGATACTGGATGTCCTAACATGATGATAAAAGCCACATACAACAACATACACTCAATAAACAGATATGAGGCACCTTCTGTTCACCAAACTCTGTGGAAATAATGGGAACAAAATAAAGAGTAAAAATTCCTACACTTAAGGAATATTTGTTAAGGCACAAGCTAAATGGCTAGAATCAAAGCTCCCCAAATATGATAGCACACACCACAAAGGAGTTTATTTTTCTCTTTGTAACAGTCCAGAGTAAATTCTACTCCACAAGGTCATTTAGGGGATCAGGTTCCTTCAATCTTTTTTTTCTCTTACTTTGATAAAAACTTATGTATAATAAAGTACAGAACTCTTAAGAGGGTAGCTCAATTAATGTTTATATATGTACACACCTGTGTATCCGCTACCTAGATCAAGGCATAGCACATTCCCAGCATCTAAGGCTTTCCTGGCTTATTGCTTTGTTAAATCCATGGTGCTATCTTCCTGTCTTAATCAAAATTCACTCATATCATTCCTCCAGTTTCCAGCCCACATGAAGCGGGTGGGAGAGGCATGCAATTTCCTAGTAAAAGCCAGGGTCTGGAAATTGCTCACTTTACTTTCAGCCACTACTCTCTACTGACTAACTCTTAGTCATATAGCCATATGGACTGCAAGGGTAGCTGGGGAAAATTGTCTCTAGTTGAGCAACCATATGTACCAGAAAAACTCACTAGGTTCTATGACCAAAAGAAAGAAAGAGAGAATGGATTTGAGGGGTGTCAAATAAGCAGGGCAAAGAGCTATGCAGAACACATAGGTTCCCTGGAACCTGTTCACTGAGGGGACTCATGGAGCAGTAGCAGGTGGGCATCAGAATCAGAGAGGTGTGGACCCCTACCCTTGGGCCATGAGGCTTTTTCACAGCATGGTTAGAGGGGCACTGGCTCCTCCTCTAGCCTATCAGAGGTCAGGACCCAACGTCAGCATGACATCATGGGATGTTGACTCCAACTTGGTCATGCCATCTCAGCCTTCATGGTTAGAAAACTGCCAGTCCCTCCCATGCAGTTATCAAGGGCTGGGGTCGGAGCCCTGCCATTACAGCCTGTGTGACATGGCCACATCAGGAATCGACCAGAATCAATTGCCTCAAGTCTTGGCTTTTGCTGGTCTCCATGGAGCTCTGCAAGAGACCAACTTACAAAGGCTCAGTCTTGGACAAATTCACCCTTATCTGTAAAGGGGACAATTAGTAGTGAGGCTCACAGCAGGCTCATACTCTAGCAGTGACATCAACCAGTTAAAGCAAATTCAGTGTGACAGACACTCCAGTAGAAGTCCAGAAGGTGTGCTCTGTAGGGAAGGCCATCAGCCCAGAAAGAAGCCCCTTAAACTGAATCACCAGGAAAGGACCTCTGTAGTGCGCAGGGGAAAAGACACAGATTGCAAGGGGTCAGTATGGGCCAGGCTCAAACGGGTGTGATGGGAGAGGCAACAAGTTCCTTAACAAGCAAAAATTAAATATACATAAGTGAAGAAGCACAATTAAAAGAAACTTCTGTTAATAGGCTTATTATCATAAGCACTTATTATACCTGGAAGTCAAAGAATAAGGGAAACCCACCAGATTATATATTTGTCACTGCCTAATATAAATAAAGTACTCAAGCTTGTCAAGAGGGATGCTTCCAAAAGTGCTACCAGCATACACTTGCTTTTAAAATGAAAAGGAATTCAAAATTAGAAGCAAGATGGGTAGAATACATCTACTGTAATATCTTACAAAGTCTTAGCAATCTATGTAATATCAGAGGGAGTAACAGATAAGTCTAAACAGCGTCCAGCATAGAACCATATCACCAATGATTAGATACCTAACCATACCTTACTGTGGCTAATGTATGTGTTACTTAGGGTTTAGTCTGAATTGCTATGTCAGAGGCTCCCAAAGACAATGACTTAAAATAGAAATGTGTTTCTCTTTCACAAAGGTCTGAATGTGGGCAATGGGCCAAGGCTGGCAGGTGTCTCTGCTTAATGACACGTTGTATAGAGACCCAGGTTTCTTCTGTCTTGTTGCTTTGCCATCCCTTAGGCTGTCATCATTCTCCAGATAGCAGGCACTGGCTCCTCAAACCCACTTCCACATCAGAGCTCAGGAAAGCTGGAAAGAGTGAGCAGGGCTAGCTATTTATGTATTTTAAAATAAAATTTTGGAAAGTGCACGCACCATCTCCTCTCACGTCCTCTTGGCTAACAGTTCATGTGAACTGTTAGCTGCAAGGGAGCCCGTGCAATGTGGTCAGTAGTGGTTATTTGTGTGCCTGGTTAGCACTCAGGGGCTTCTACTGACGAAAAACCAAGGGTGGTGAGCAGTTTCTGTGCCAACATCTAAACACAGGTCCTTGCGGAATCAAACCAACTGAACATCAAAGGACTGTGGCACTCACTGAGGCACTGAGCTCACCAGTTTCCAAGGCTTTCTCTTTCCTTTTTAAAAATTCCATTTGTTGCTGTCCTTAATTATTGGTAAAGAGAAAAGGGAATTAGAACCGTTCAGAAAGGCATTTGAGAAGCTCTCCAGGCAAGCGGCTCAGATTTCTACTCCATCAAGCCCTCTGCCAAGATAAAGGTTTGCTGACACAGACAAGGTGACAAGCAGATGTCCCCTCTTCTAGCTTCTGCTAATTCTGGGTGATGTTTCAGCTCAGTCGCGCTGCTTTGCACCACCTAACTTGCCCCGTGCATTTTTCAGATGACAAAACCCTCAGTATCACCAATAGGGTACTTGTCTGTGCCACCAGCAAGTCCCCGGCAAAGCTGGAAAGAGCGGCTGAGTGAGCAGCAGACCAGCCCCATCCAGAGCACCTGCAACCACTGTGCACACGTAGTATCAACAGACAAGGTTCCCCAGTTCCTGGGAAAGTGCTTGTTATAAACCAAATTCTTCCCCATTGTGAGCAGGGCCAGGGGTTAGGAAGTAGCTCTCTGACTCGTGGAGGTCAGGAGTGGCTGCCTGGAGGACACTGAAACTGAAGAGGGTGGGGAGCAACTGTGTAGCTGCTGGCTGAGCTAGTATTTGATGAGGTGCCAGGGACTCAGGACAGACACTGGGGAACTCTCCCCACCCCCGGAGTCCCTCTCCCACAAGGGATGCGCTGGTAAGGCCTGGGGACCCCTCAGGGGATGCCGTCTGTGCAGCAGCAGGAGTGGCAGGGCCCCAGTCAGGTGCGCATAGACCCAAGATTGCAGACATGAGCCTTTTTAATAATCTAAGTAATGTCTCCCTTCTCTCCAAAGCTCTTAAGTTCCATCGGAGCAGGGATGGTATCTTCCATGGTTAGAGTCCCAGTGCCTGGCACATAATTGGTACTCAATAAATCCTTGTTGATTGACATCCTCCCAACTCGGGCTTCATTTGGAGCTCAGCGCAAGACCATTTATTGGACATCATGGTCAGCAAGGAACTAAACCAGGCATTTTCCCATATGGTCCCTTAGCTCATCTTAATAACCCTGACAGGCATTACGGTCCTCACTGGGGCCAAGGACAGATCCCAGTGGCCCTTACTAGACACTATACTCACATCTCAAGGTTATGGACTTTCAGAATGAAGGAGCAGACCCTAAGGACAACTCAACCTCTTCCATGTGCAAAGAGCAAAGTGCCAAGGGCTGACATCTCAAGAGAGTTCAGAAAAAGAAAGGACTGACTCTCACTGAAAACAGCCCGGCTCCCAGTAGAGCTTTCAGTGCCCCATTCTCGTTTCCTCACCTAACCGCTCCTCAAACCCTGGGAGTGCTGGTCCTGATATCCACATTTTATAGGACAGAAAATGGGTTGGGAGAGGTTAAAAATGTGCCCAAGTCCCTCTGGCTCCAGGTGGTGGGTTAGCTTTGAACCCAGGTCAGTCTGACTTGAACGTCCACTTCTGCAGACTCAGCACTTGAGATTTGTTGTAGGAAGAACTCTGTCCGCCAAAATTCCACGTGTTGAGGAAGCAAGATGGCGACGGAGTAGGCGGACGTACCAACTTCCAACTCCCAGAACCAAAGTGGATTATAACTCAATTTTAAGAACCATCATCTGGATAAACCAACTTTGAACTAAACTAAGTGGACTCTTCAACCAAGGAACACAGAAGAAGCACATTGAGACTGGTAGAAATAGCGAAAACGTGAAGAGGGCTGCCCAGCTCCCCGGAGCAAATGGCAGCCCGGAGAGACCCACGTGGCGGGAGGAGAGTTTGGCGGAGAGGGAGGGACCTGGGTCCCAGGAACCAAGCCCCAGCCTGCAGTCCCAGAGCCTAGAAGAGGCATTTGGACAGTTTTGAGCTGTGAAACAAGTGAGGGAGCTTCCAGGCCTACAGTGTGGGGTATTAGGTCCCTTCCTACTCTGCTGAGGGTTGCTGAAGGGTTTGGGGCGGCAGGACGCTGAAACACGGTTCTGTCGGCGTGGGCGGAGGCCAAGCCGGTGTGAGCTCGGTCTAGCCCAGCAGGGTCAGAAGGGACGTGCGAAAGCGGTCCGGAGGCTGCGGGCCGCCTGTAATGCCACCTATGGGGACAAATCGGGAGGCCAGAAAATGGCAGAAATCTGCTCTGCGACCCTGCGCAAGCCGGCCCTGACCACGGGGACGGGGATAGGACCAGGGACGAGCGGGGGCTCGAAGCTGAGCTCACACTGCCAGCCCCGCCTGGCAGGAGAAACCGCGGTTTGCCATTCTACGTGCGCGAGCGGGCTTCGAGCGCAGGGATGGGGTAGACCCCGAGACAAGTGGAAGCTCGCAGCTGAGCCCACGCTACTATTCCCGCCCGACAGGAGAAACCGCGGATTGCCATCCTACGTACACGAGCGGGTTCCGAACGTGGGGGCGGGGTAGAGTCCGGAAGAAGCAGAAGTTTGCAGCTGAGCAGAAGCCAGCAAACACGCCCGGCCCAATAAACCTGGGTTTGCAACCCTGCGCAGAAGGGCCCTGGCCTTGAGGGCGGGGCTAAAGCTCCGGACGGGCAAAGGCTCACAGCTGAGAGCACGTCAAAAGCCCCGCCCAACCCACAAAACTGTGGCGAGCAGGCTCTGACTGCGGGTTCTGGGCGAAAGTCCAGAAACAGGCAGGGTTCGCAGCTGAACAAAGGTGCTCACCTCTACCCTTGGTGCTGAGCCTTGTGGTTTGAGTGACAGCCCCTCTCCCGGAGGAGAGGCAGAAATCACAGCAACAGCCACAGTGGGCCGGCGCTGGCAATGCCCATACCCAACCACCCTAGGCAGCGGCAGAGGGGGTGGGAGGCCTGCAGACAGACCACACCGAGAGAACACAAAGGCAACACCTACTGGACTCCAGTGCCCACAACTTGCTTATACACAGAAAAATGGGCAGGCAGAGGAATGCAAACCAAATGAATCAAGAGAAATCCCCAGAGAAGGACCTGAATGAACCAGATATAACCAAACTACCAGAAGCAGAATTTAGAATAATGATAGTTAGGATGTTCAAAGAAATTAGAGCAACAATGGATAGTCATTATGAACACCTAAATAAAGAGATAACAAGTATAAAAAACAAAATTGAAATAATAAAAAAGAATCAGACAGAAATGACATACAGTATCAGAACTGAAGACCACAATGGAAGGAATTAAAAGCAGGATGAATCACGCTGAGGATCGAATAAGCAAGTTAGAGGACACAATAAACAAAGGCACAGAAGCAGCTCAGAAAAAGGAAAAGAGACTCAAAAAATGTGAGGAAACTCTAAGGGAACTCTGTGACAACCTGAAGAGAAACAACATTCGCATCATAGGGGTGCCTGAAGAAGAGGAGAGGACAGGAAATGGAAACTTTGTTCAATCAAATCATAGCAGAAAACTTTCCTAAATTAAGGCTGGGAAACACTCCACACGTTCAAGAAGCACACAGAACTCCATTAAAGAGAAACCCAAAAAGATCTACACCAAGACACATCATAGTTAAAATACCAAAGCTAATGGATAAAGAAAAAATTTTAAAAGCTGCTAGGGAAAAAAAGGCTATCACCTACAAAGGAGCCCCCATAAGGATGACATCCGACTTCTCAACAGAAACACTTGAGGCCAGAAGGGAATGGCAAGATATATTCAAAGTAATGCAGAACAAGAACCTAAAACCAAGACTACTTTATCCAGCAGGGCTAACGTTTAAAATTGAAGGAGAAATAAAGAGCTTCCCAGAAAAAGAAAGCCTCAAGGAATTCATAAAAACCAAACCAATTCTGCAAGAGATACAAAGGGGCCTCTTCTGAACAGTTTAAAGGGAGGAAAGAATAGAGCAAAAGAAGAATACAGCTTTAAAGAATCAAATGGCAATAAACAACTACATATCAATAATAACCTTAAATGTAAATGGATTAAATGATCCAATCAAAAGACATAGGGTAGCTGCATGGATAAAGAAACCCATACATATGCTGTCTACAAGAGACACACCTTCAAACAAAGGATGCACATAGACTGAAGGTAAAAGGGTGGAAAAAATATTTCATGCATATGGAAATGAAAAAAAAGCAGGGGTAGTAAAACTTATATCTGACAAAATGGACTGTAAAACACAGGCTGTAGTAAGAGATAAAGAAGGACACTACATAATGATAAAGGGAACAATTCAACAGGAAGATATAACTATTATAAATATCTATGCACCAAATATAGGAGCCCCGACATATGTAAAGCAGACTTTGATGGATATAAAGGGAGAGATTAACAGCAATACTATCATAGTAGGGGATTTCAATACCCCTCTAATAACACTGGATAGATCCTCAAGAAAGAACATAAATAAAGAAACAGACTTAAAGGAGACACTAGATCAACTTGATTTAACAGATATCTTCAGAACTTTTCACCCTAAAGCAGTAGAATATACATTCTTCTCAAGCGCTCATGGTTCGTTTTCTAGGATAGACCACATGTTAGGACACAAAAATGGTCTCAATAAATTTAAGAAGATTGAAATCATATCAAGCATTTTCTCTGATCACAATGCCATGAAACTAGAAATTAACCACAAAAGAAAAACTGAAAAATACTCAAACACTTGGAAACTAAATAGCATGTTATTAAATAATGAATGGATTAACAACGAGATCAAAGAAGAAATAAAAAAGTTTCTAGAAATAAATGATAATGAGCATACATCAACTCAAAATTTATGGGACACAGCAAAAGCAGTTCTGAGAGGGAAGTTTATTGCACTGCAGGCATAAGAAGCTAGAAAAAGCTCAAATAAGCAACCTGACCCTGCAGCTAAAAGAACTAGAAAAACAACAACAAATAAAACCCAAGACAAGTAGAAGGAAGGAAATAATAAAGATCAGAGCAGAAATAAATGACATAGAGGCGAAGGAAACAATACAGAGGATCAATGAAACCAGGAGCTGTTCTTTGAAAATGTAAACAAGATTGATGAACCTTTAACTAGACTCACCAAGAAAAAAAGAGAGAGGACTCAAATAAATAAAATTAGAAAGGACAGTGGAGAAATAACAACTGACACAATAGAAATACAAAGCATTGTAAGAAAATACTATGAAGAACTATATGCCAAAAAAATAGACAATCTTGGTGAAATGGACAAATTTCTTGAATCATATAACCGTCCAAAAATCAATCTGGAAGAATCAGAACACCTAAACAGACCAATTACAACAAATGAGATCGAAACAGTTATCAAAAAACTCCCAAAAAAGAATAGTCCTGGGCCTGATGGCTTCACAAGTGAATTCTATCCAAATTTAAAGAAGAACTAACTCCTATCCTCCTCAAGCTATTTCTAAAAATTCAAGAGGAAGGAAGACTTCCAAACTCCTTTTATGAGGCGAGCATAATTATGATCCCAAAACCGGGCAAAGACAACACAAAAAAAGAAAATTATAGGCCTATATCCCTGATGAATTTAGATGCTAAAATTCTCAACAAAATATTAGCCAACCGGATCCAGCAATATATGAAAAAAATCATACACCATGATCAAGTGGGATTTATTCTGGAGAGGCAAGGCTAGTTCAATATTCGCAAATCAATCAATGTGATTCATCACATAAACAAAAGGAAGGACAAAAATCACATGATAATTTCAATAGATGCAGAAAAGGCGTTTGATAAAATCCAGCACCCATTCATGCTCAAAACTCTCAGTAAAGTGGGAATACAGTGATCATTCCTTAACATGATAAAGGCCATCTACGACAAACCGACAGCAAACATCATACTAAATGGACAAAAATTAAAAGCAATCCCCTTAAGATCAGGAAACAGGCAGGGATGCCCCCTTTCACCACTCATATTCAACATAGTTCTGGAAGTCCTAGCTACAGCAATCAGATAAGAAGAAGAAATAAAAGGCATCCAAATTGCAAAAGAAGAAGTAAAACTGTCACTATTTGCAGATGATATGATATTGTATATTGAAAACCCTAAAGTCACAGTCAAAAAACTACTGGACCTTATAAATGAATTCAGCAAGGTGGCAGGATATAAAATTAATACTCAGAAATCAGAGGCATTTCTATATACCAACAATGAACTGTCAGCAAAAGAAATTAAGGAAACAATCCCCTTCACTATTGCAGCCAAAAAAATTAAATACCTAGGAGTAAATTTAACCAAGGAGGTTAAGGACTTGTTCTCGGAAAATTATAAAACATTGATAAAAGAAATCAAGGAAGATACAAACAAGTGGAAGCATATACTGTGCTCATGGCTAGGAAGAATAAACATCATTAAAATGTCTATATTACCCAAAGCAATTTATAAATTCAATGCAATACCAATTAAAATACCAATGACATACTTCAAAGATATAGAACACATATTCCAAAAATTTATATGGAACCAAAAAAGAACACAAATAGCCTCAGCAATCTTAAAAAGAAAAAATAAAGCAGGAGGTATCACTCTTCCAGATATCAAGGTTTACTACAAGGCCATTATACTCAAGACAGCCTGGTACTGGCATAAGAATAGGCACATAGATCAATGGAACAGAACAGAGAACCCAGAAATAAACCCACAGCTTTATGGACAACTGATATTTGACAAAGGAGGAAAGAACATACAATGGAGTAAAGACAGCTTCTTTAACAAATGGTGTTGGGAAAATTGGACATCTACCTGCAAAAAAATGAAACTAGACCATCAACTTACATCATTCACAAAAACAAACTCAAAATGGATAAAAGACTTAAATGTAAGCGATGAAACCTTAAGCATCTTAGAAGAAAACATAGGCAGCAAGCTCTCCAACATCTGTAGCAGCAGTATATTTGCCGATTTATCTCCACGGGCAAATGAAGTAAAAGGCAAGATAAACAAATGGGACTATATCAAACTAAAACGTTTTTGCACAGCTAAAGACAATAAGAACAGAATAAAAAGACAAACCACACAATGGGAGAACATATTCGACAGCACATCTGATAAGGGGTTAATAACTAAAATTTATAAAGAACTTATAAAACTCAACACCAGGAAGACAAACAATCCAATCAAAAAATGGGCAAAAGAAATGAATAGAAATTTTTCCAAAGAGGACATACAGATGGCCAATAGGCATATGAAAAAATTCTCAACATCACTAATCATTAGAGAAATGCAAATTAAAACCACAATGAGATATCACCTCACACCAGTCAGAATGGCACTCATCAGCGAAACACCACAGAATAAATGCTGGCGAGGATGTGGAGAAAAGGGAACCCTTCTGCACTGCTGGTGGGAATGCAGACTGGTGCAGCCACTGTGGAAAACAGTTTGGAGATTCCTCAGAAAATTAAAAATCGAACTGCCTTTTGACCCAGCTATTCCACTTATAGGAATATACCCTAAGAACACCATAGCACTGTTCGAAAAGAAGAAATGCACCCCCATGTTCGTGGCAGCATTGTTCACAATAGTGAAGATCTGGAACCAGCCCAAGTGTCCGTCAGAAGACGAGTGGATTAAAAAGCTTTGGTACATATATACTATGGAATACTACTCAGCCATAAGAAATGATGACATCGGATCATTTATAACAAAATGGATGTACCTTGATAACATTATACGGAGTGAAATAAGTAAATCAGAAAAAAAGAAAAACTGAGAATAGCATGATTTCATACATAGGTGGGACTTAAAAGTGAGACTATGAGACATGGACAAGAGAGTGGTGGTTACGGGATGGGGGGAGGGAGGGAAGAGTGGGATAGGGAGTAGGGGAGGGACACAGGGAAAACCAGATAGAAGGTGACAGAGGACAATTTGACTTTTGGTGACGGGTATGCAACACAATTGAATGATAAGATAACCTGGAGATGTTTTCATTGTACATATGTACCCTGATTTATTGGTGTCACCCCATTAAAATTAATAATAATAAATTATATATATATATAAAAAAATCCACGTGTTGAAATCCTAGCCCCTTGTGGCTGTGTTGGAGATGAAATATTTAAGGAAGTAAAAAAGGTTAAATGAGGTCATTAGGGTGGACCCTGACCTGAGATGACTAGTGTCCTTATAAGAAGAGGAAGGGACACTAGCACCCTCTCTTTATCATGTCAGGAACAGTGAGCAGGTAACCATCTGCAAGCCAGAAAAGGGTCCTCACCAGAAACTGACCCTGTGGGTACCCTGACCTTGGACTTCCAGCCTCCCGCACTGTGAGAAAATACATCTCTGTTGTGGAAGCCCCCAGATGATGATATTTTTTATGGCAGCTCAAGCAGACTAATAGACAATTTTTCAAACACCAAATAGTTCAGCATTGAGGGGAAAAAAAGCTCTTAAGGACCCCTTTTCTAGTTGTTCAATATTTGAGGAGGAAGAAAAAAAGCTTTCATATCTCCCAAGAACATCATAGAGTTTACAGAGGAACTGGGAATTGCCATTAGGGCCAGAGCCTGCTGTTTTAACTTCCTCATAAAGAATTTATGGGGCGTAAGTACCCTCAAGAGCCTCCAGAAGCCCTTAAAGCTATTCTTCCTAGTTCGGAGATCTTGCCTGACAAGCTCCTGGCTCCCATCACCCCTTCCTGGAGGGCGACTGCCTGTTTTCTCCAGAAGGAATCTGCTTTGTGACAAATCCCACGTACCTTCCCAGTTAACACCGAGACTTCGCACACACGGGGATTGTGGCAGGATGCTGGGGAAGGACTTGTCATCTCCCCAATTCCCCAGATAGAGAAACTGAGACTCGAGGGGTCCCCTGACTTACACAGCAGTCCTTGAACTCCACCCCTGGTCTTCCGACATGAAAACCAACGTTCTCATGTCAAAGTACAATGTAAGGAAGTACATTTAAATACATGTTGTTCAATAAATGAATCAATTCATGGAAAACATTTAAAAGCAAGGTGACTACTGAATGATTAGAGCTCTAGAGACACCTTGCCAGGCAGAGAGAAATAACATTAAAATAAGGAGGAGGAGACATGGGGAGGGGTGTAGAGAAGAGAGAGAACATTTTCCTTCTTTCTTATTCATCATGGCTCATACACACCACCATACAATTCCATTATGTCATTGACAGAGACTGTAGGCCAGGTCCTTGGCAAGTGGCTGAGACTCAGGTGACTAGGCAAAGCCACCTTGGAGCTCACTACACTTAGTCACATCTCCACTAAATTATGCCAGGGGACCGCTTGTTTCCAGGTAACATTAACAGGTAACATGACCATTAAGCCATTAACAGGTAACATGACCTCAGTGTCCTCCGATGCTCTGATCCCACCTCCTAGGGGCACACCCTCCTTGAGGTAAACTCAAGTTGGTGCATTCACAGGGTGCTACCTCCTTGACAAAGCGCTTCTACACTCCTGGTCTCACATATGCTTCACGACACCCTCGAGAGGAAGGTAGTAAAGCCAACTTCACTTTACAGAAGAGAAAAATAAGGCTGAAAGGGGCCAATTCGCTTGTCCACGGTCAAGTAGCTAGTAAGTGGCCATGTCAAGGGTTGACCTCGGCTCTCCCTGGCTCCTGTCCAATGCCCTCTGTACCTTGCCAGGCAAGCTGCCTCCTGGCCCCACCCCCATCACCTCACTCTCACATCCCTATGCGTGTCTAATTCGCCACTGAGAGTAGCTGAGCACAACTTGAGTTTCCCCATACTCTGAGCGAGCAAACGGCGTGTGCCCTTTCAAAGGAACTACCCGCACCTGTTTCTAAGAAGGACCCGAAACCAGAAAAGACATGCCTGAGATGAGCATTGAAAATTGCTGAGCTGTACAAATCTGGGTCGATGCTAGGGTCAAGGGTGCTCACAGTGTGTCTGTAGGCAGGAAGTAGGATGGGAAGCCCAAGATAACCCCACCAGGCCTCGCTCCAGACTCTGCCCAGCAAAGTCCCCCATGCCAGTCCCTTCCACATCCTTAAGCCTCCACTTCTCCATCAACAAAAAGGTGGCTTAAAATATAGCTGATGATTCACCACAAAGAATAGCCTGGTGCCCCAGCGATGTAGCAGGTCAGCCTCGTAGCAGGTGTGGGTCCTGCAGAGCAAACCCTGGTGGCTCTCAGTGGCATCACACACTTCTCTGAAAGTGGAAAGGATGCTGGCCTTCCTTCCTGGCAATGAGAAACCAGAGCTGGGGTTCAGAGCTGCACCTCAAAGAGTTTCACAGAGCGCAGATGCCACCGGAAATAGAATTGCCTTTGCGTTTTACCAAAATGCACAAAGTAGCTCTTTTCTGAGCGCTCTGAGTGAACTTATTTTTTCAGGAATGTGGCACAAAGGGGTGATACAAGAGATGTGTATGTAATTCTTTTACAAATAAATATGTTTTTTTCACACCCAATCTCTAATTATGCCATTCAAACCCAAGAACATTGTCTTCTAAATTTCTAAGTGGTTTAATCATAGAACCACTTCATTAAGTCTGATGCATGCTTGGGAATCAAGCAAAGAAAGAGTCAAGAAGAGCTAGAACGCGAGCTGTGGCAGACAGGAGCATTCCTGAGGTCTGAGCACGTGTGGGCTTGGCAGCTGAGGTGGTTCTATCAGGAAGGCATTCGTGGGAGCCCTGGGGAGCAAGATCACATAGCAATTGCTCTAAGGTCTCTGCTCCTCCTGAGCCACCCTCCTTTTCCTGACAGAGCAGGAAGCATCTCTGAGTCCTTGTCCTGTCCCTGCACCCAGTCCAAGCCCAGGACCCGTTTAGATTTCTGCACCTGTCTCATGCCTAGAGGACCAAAAACCAAGCTTGGTGGGGATCTCTGTGTCTCTCCATTTGGTTTGCACTGAGAAAACAGACCCTGGAGAAGCACAAATGACTTCACCAAGGTGACACCGACTGAGAGGCCAGACCAGGACGAGGGTCCATGCATGCTGGCCCGGCGTCTGTCTGGCACTCTTTTCTCTCCTCGGGAGTGAGGCTCCTTTTCCGCACCAGGCAGCACCTCCGTCTGTCCAGGTAGCTCTCACAGGGACACCTGCTCCTCCCTGCCTGCCTCCTCCTGAATCGCTCTTCAATCCACCTGGCCCACCATGGTCTTGACAGTGATGTATGTGTCCCTGTCCCACCTGAATCCCTTCCATGTCTCCCAGGTGCTGCCAGCCAAATGAAGTCCCCCATCCTTCACCTGGCACTCGGCAACCCAAGCTCACCCTGCTTTCTGCTTCCTCCTGACTAGTAGGCATCTCCCTGCCCTCTGTAGGCCCCCCCCCTCTCGCCCCTCCACCGGCCATGCTGGCCCCTTCCACAGAACTTAGCGCAGCTCTTGGTGGACGTGAATTCTCTCTGCCGGGCTGATGGCTCTGTGGGGCTGGGAGTCACATCTTAACTATTTTTGTATAACTTTCCCTTTGGGCCCGATGCTTTGCACATCCCAGACACTTAGCGGACAGGCACTGAATGGAGGGGGAGTGAGTGCATGAAGTGACAGTTCTCTCTGAAAGCAAGAGTTGTCTGTATATGAGCAGGGGTCAGCATGCACGGACCCTCGTCCTGGTCTGGCCTCTCATTCGGTGTCACCTTGGTGAAGTCATTTGTGCTTCTCCAGGGTCTGTTTTCTCAGTGCAAACCAAATGGAGAGACACAGAGATCCCCACCAAGCTTGGTTTTTGGTCCTCTAGGCATGAGACAGGTGCAGAAATCTAAACGGGTCCTGGGCTTGGACTGGGTGCAGGGACAGGACAAGGACTCAGAGATGCTTCCTGCTCTGTCAGGAAAAGGAGGGTGGCTCAGAAGGAGCAGAGACCTTCTCCATTCTGTGTCCTTGTCTATTCTGTGAAGGATTTTCATCTGAAAGTGGAAAGGGTGCTGCCCTCTAATGTTGAGGGCAAAAGAAGCCTGCCCTCTAAATGTTGAGTAGGACGATTTGTATTTCAACTATAAGTAAGGCCTATGCCAAGGACCTGTTGCAGAGTCACCGAGGAGTTCCCCATAAATGAGGGTACAGTTACCTCCCACCAGAGATCTCTTAGTAGAGAGAGCCAGCCCTCCCCTCAATGACGTCCTAACCACCCCCTCTACCGTGGAAAGGTTGGACTGGGTTGGGGGTGGTTAAGGGACAAACACCCAGGGAGCTCACAGCTTCCAGGATTGGAAGGACACACCCAAATAGAGCTCACCACAGAGCAGAAGGCCACAGGTGCAGTTGAAGTGTACACACAAGATGCTACTGAGGCAGGGTCTGGCTTTGAGGGAGAGGCAGCCTCTCAGAGCTGGACCCAAGGGCTTTCTGCCTATCCACTTGGCTGTCATCAGCCACATACCTCCAGGCCACCACCGAATAGGCTCTGTTACATTCAAAGCAACAGCAGTCATAGAGTTGGGGCTTTCCTCCTGGTAATTCTCTCCTTAGAGGAAAACGCCTTTCCCAGAACTCTCCCCTGCAGACTCTCCCACCTCCACGACTGGGTCCCATTCACTAGCAAGCTGAACAGAACTAGCATCACAGCTAATAGGCCTTCACCTGCAGCAGTGAGGCCCCAGGAAACAGAGATCCTCCACACGTGAAGAAAATCGGGATTCTATTGGAGAAGAAGAAGGTGTGGCAGTGGCAGTATAAGCTTTTAAACCCAACACGCTCAAACCTTCAGTAGCTGACAGCTGACCCACACACATCCCCTGCGGGGTAACAACATGTCAGCAATGAGGCAGTAACAGCGTCTGGCTGTAGGGAGGCTTCTCATCAACAGCCTCAGAAAATCTGGGTTTTCAGGGAAGATGAGGGGATAGGATCAGAGAAGGTAAAGGGATTAGTGAAATTATATATACATAACACAGAGATACAGATAACAGGACAGCAAATCTCAGAGGGAAAGGGAGGGGGGCAAAGGGGTATAAATAGGAACATGGGGTGGGGGTGGGGTGTTATATTCAGAGGGACTCTTGAATCTATGTTAACATAAAAAATTAATAAAAAAAAAACAAAAAAGAAAATCTGGGTTTTCCACTCAGTTCTGATACCTGTGAGTCATCATCTGGCTTTGGGCAACTCCTTTAACCTCTCTGGGCTGTCTTCTCGTCTGAAAAATGGGGCTTATAACTCTTCACCCACTCTGGTAAGAAGAGAGGAAGAACGGCTGTGGGTTATCTGTGTAACCTCATTCCATGGGGAGGGGCCGCCTTGTCTCCTCCAAACACTGTAAAAAATGCTCATGATACAGGATGCAGTTGCTGGCTGGCACCAATGGAGGCTATTTCAGGAGGAGTGGTTACTAAGAAACATGAGGCTTGGGTAACCTTGACAACCATAGGTAAAGCAGGATGATGGTGCATCGACTTTCTGTATTCCATTCTTATCTCCTCCTCACAGAGCTTGGTTTTGGGTGATTTATTTGTCCGATGAGGCATCTCCTGGGGCCAAGCAGGGCCTGGCATTGGTTCGGCTAAACTACTCTTAGACAAAGACAGTCCAGATGGGCTCTAGGAGGACACAGGCGACTCCTTGCTTCTGAGGTCACCATAGAAAGTGTAGGGTGCCTTGCTGGAGGGCACACTTCCTGCCTCCCTCCATGGTGTGGTCCCTGTCCTTGACACCATGCCATCCTCACTCCAGCTATTCTGAGCATACCCATCACTGTGGGTGGGAGCCAGGATTGTATACCACAGACCCAGGGGAGCAATGACAAACTCAGAGTTGCTGTCAGGTTGCAGGCAGGACTGGCCAAGAAGATGTAACAATTATGCTCCCTTGTAAACCCAAAGTGTTTGAACCAACATTTTTACTGAGTAGATATGGATGTTAGTACATATAAATAGATAAAGAAGAATGTTCACAACCAGTGTGCAAGGTGTAAAGACTACCCGCGTTACAAATACCCACAAACCCACAACCCAGCATAAGGACCAGAGTTTCGCTGGTTCCTTCACAGCCTTGTGCATTCTTCCCCATCACCTCCCCCTTCCCATCCCCTTCCCTCCCTTTTCCCCTCCCCTAAGTCTATCATGAATTGCAATGCATGTTTACATTTCCTTAGGCATCACAGTTTATACCACGTATGCACCCTTGAAAATGGATTCAGTTTTGTGTATTTTGAACGTTACATAAGTGGAATGACAGAGACTCATTCTTCTACCACTTTGGGTTTTGCTTTTGTTTTTGCCCCATTATATATTCCTGAAGTTCATTTGCTTTCCCTTCTGTATTGCATTACATTGTCTAAATATACCAGAAACTTATTTACCCCTTCTCCTGACAACAAATACCAAGGTTCTTTCCAATCTCATGGCACGAGGAGCAATGCTACCTTGAGTGCATCTTGAGAAGACCTTCTCTTATACAAGAGATGTCGAGTTTGATGTGAACACATTCCCGAGAGGGCTACTCTGCCAGGTGTGCAGGCGTGGGCATCCTCTGCTTTACTGGGCAATGCCAAATGACTTTCCAAATCGCTTGTGCCAACTGACAGGTCCACCAGCAGTGGAGAGATTCGTGGATTCTCTTCCTGTCTCTTAAACAAACAAAAATTCATGCTTTCAATGTGACCAGATTTACCCACTTCTACCTTTAGGATCCTTACTTCTTGGTATCTCATTCAAGACCCTCTCACTAAACTACGAGCATAAAGATAAGCATTATCCTCTTAAAGTGTTAAAATTTCATAGCTAGGTCTTAATCAGCCTGGAATTGATATGTGTAAATGGCGTAAGGAAGGATTCTATTTCAGTTTTTCCCTATGTGGTTATTTTGATCTTAGTAGCAGCAGCATTAACAAGAAGCACATACCCCCACTGCCCCCCCACGCACATACCCTGTAGGTTACACTGCCGTGTTTTATCATAAATCAAGTTTCTGTGTTTGCCTGGTCTGTTTCTAGCCTACATTTTGCCCCATTGGTTTATTTTTATATTTAGAGTATGAATCTCCAAGTGCAGCTTTATCTTTCATAAATTTTATAAGTGGTGGATATGATTGAACTACCACATTGTACACAGGATATAACAAGTAAACCAAAAACAGAACATTAGAACAAGATGAAAATACCTCTAAACAGGGGCTCTTCTATTAGCCCCACTGCCCAGTGAGCCATCCTGTGTGCTCCGCCTTTGGAGACTGTGAGTTGGGACCCCAAAAGTCTACTTTATAATGTAGGACAGCATTGCCCAAGGAGCCTAAGGACAATGGGGTGGGTGCTGAGTGAACACAGGATCTAGGACGGAGCAGCAGCAGCCTGGCTCCTGGTCTCCTACCTGGGACAGGACTACAGGGGGCAAGGCCTCCCCACAGCTGCAGTTCTCAGTGTTTCTGCCAAGTTCCTCTGGCTAGATTCACACTGATCTCTCCCATGTTAACCCCCAGTGACACTCAAGCTGTGCCCTTCCTACTGGGCTAAGGATACTTCTCTCTTTTCAGGGAACCAGAACTTATCCGTAGTCAGATTCCACCAACCATTCCCCATCATGGTAATTTCTTTTTTTAATGAAAAAATGTCCCTCCTTCTGTTTTGAACAATCTATTCAGCTTTGTATGGAATAAACTGGATGAGGAAAGACCTCCAAGCCCTTGGTGGTGTAGAGTTTGATGTGATAACTTTGAAAAGCAAAAGACATTCACTTCCGTCAAGTAAACACCAAGAGCAAATGTCCTCCTGACCACGGTATGAGATATGAGTCTCTTTTTGACATCTAAGGAAATCCACGACCAGGACGATCACAGCCTTGGTCTACATCACACCTAGTGAGTGACACAGGCCGGGCTTGAACATAGGTTTGTCTGGCTTCAAGTCCCGTGGGTTCTCACCTCCTCTCCAGAGTTGGGGGCAGCCAAGGTCAGCCTAGGGCTTTCCCGGGAGTGGTGTTGCTTGAGCTGCTGGAGGCAGGAATTATAAGCTGACTTCAATACCACATTTAGTTTTTGCAAACACTTGGATGTTTTACTGCATATGAATCAAAATGCCCATAACATTAACCAGATACCTAGAATTAGAAAATAAGAAATGTTTAAACCACTGAAACATGTACTGGTATGTAATTATTTGCTGCCAACAGACTTTATATTTTTAAAATAGTCACGAAGAGCAGGAAAAATTAAGCTGGCATTATTACTGTTATTAGATCAGCATTGTGTGTTAGTTGCAAGATTAGCAAATTTCCCTCCTAACTGAGACTGAAATGCTAATCAAGATTAGCTAGACTTCGGCCCTGGTTGGTTGGCTCAGCGGTAGAGTGTCGGCCTGGCATGTGGAAGTCCTCGGTTCAATTCCCGGTCAGGGCACACAGGAGAAGCTCCCATCTGCTTCTCCACCCTTCCTCCACTCCTTTCTCTCTATCTCTCTCTACCCCTCCTGCAGCCAAGGCATCATTGGAGCAAAGTTGGCCCGGGCGCTGAAGACGGCTCCATGGCCTCTGCCTCAGGCACTAGAATGGCTCCTGTTGCATTGGAGCAATAGTCCAAATGGGCAGAGCATTGCCCCCTGGTGGGCATGCCAGGTGGATCCCAGTCAGGCGCATGTGGGAGTCTGTCTTTCTGCCTCTCCGCTTCTCATTCAGAAAAATAAAAATAAAAAAAGATTAGCTTGACTTCAGGATCAGTCATTGGAGAATATAAAATGTAAGGGGGGGCGTTGATTCAATGCACCCAGAAAGTGGCAGTGTACAACATGGGAACCTGGCATGTTGGCCTTGACAATCCATATGGTAATAATGTGAATTCCTCTGGTGGAATTGGAAGGAAAATCACATGGAGATGGCAAACTGAGACTGCTGACGCTTCTGCCCCAAAATCAACCCAGGGAAATTGCAGAGTCAGAGAGACACAGATCGGAGTTGCCAACAACAAGAAACCTGGACAATGAAAGACTGGCTTAAGTGGTGCGTGGGTGGAAAGCTGGCTCCCAAACGTTTCCCACAGAGGAGATGAAGCTGAGCTGATTCTCACCAAGAAAACGGGAACATCAGCCCTGGCTGGTTGGCACAGTGGTAGAGTGTTGGTCTAGCATGTGGAAGTCCCGGGTTCCATTCCCGGTCAGGGCACACAGGAGAAGTGCCCATCTACTTCTCCACCCTTCTCTCTTCTCTCTCTCTCTCTTTCTCTGTCTCTCTTCCCCTCCCACAGCCATGGCTCAACTGGAGTGAATTGGCCCCAAGTGCTGAGGATAGCTCCATGGCCTCCACCTCAGGTGCTGAGCAATGGAGCAAGGGCCCATTGGAGATGGGCAGATCATTACCCCCTATTGGGCTTGCCAGGTGGACCCTGGCCAGGGCATATGTAGGGTCTATCTCTGCCTTCCCTCTTCTCACTAAAAAAAATAAGAAAAGGGGAACATCATGTCTCAAAGGTCTGCGACTCTCAGAGGGGAGAAGGCACCATCAAAGTTTACTGAGAACAACAAGCTACTGTGCCTGTAATCCGAGCGCTCCTAGGATGACCCACATGTCTCCTGGAGAGTCTGCTTCCTCTGGGACCATGAAGGAGACTTTGGGAAGTAATAAAATGTTAAGTATCTGATTGTGGTAATGTACAAGAATGTCTAAATTTGTTTAAATTTGTCAACAGGTACATTAAGTTGCATTATCTGTATGCAAATTATACCTCCGTAAAGCTGATGTATGGATGAAACAAGACTGGCCAGATTTGTTAGCTGGTGATGACTACTGGGGAAATAATTATTCTCTTCTATTTTCATTAGCATTTGAACATTACCATAATAAAAAGATGTTTATTAGGATACATCATCCAACCTCCCTCATTCCATCACCCACAAAGACGTGAACCTCATGTCTGCATGTTATTTGTGAAGGATGTTTCACAAGCTTTAACTCATGCTCATGAGGGTCCAAGGCAGCCATAGATTACCACCCCACCTTTATGTGCGGAGTCTAGGAGACCCCAGGGAAGTGATGTACCCAAGATCACACAGGTGGAGCAGCAGGTGGGACCCAAACCCAGGACTTCGAACTGTAAGCAGGCGTTTTTTCCCCAGCACCTGCCTCGGGGTCCCAGGGCCTGGATGCACCCCCACACAGCACCTTTCCAGGCCCTTCTGAGCGAGTTCCCAAGGAACCTCCAGCAGGGCGATTCTGACCCAGTGGTTAGCAACCAGGGTTGGAGCTAGCTGCTTATTAGTTACCATGGTTATGTCTTATTCGGTCCCCCCCGGAGCCCCAAACAAGAAGCTAATAGGCAGGAGGACATACTGGTAGGATGAGAAACACTCCCAGCTGTTTGCAGAACGAGCCATTCGCCTCTGGTTTCTGAGAAGGGCTCTACTCAGAAACAGTTACCTAGGTGCCCAAGGAACGCCGGTTCCTGGTGTCTTGAGCCTCGACCACATGTCTGGAGCTGTCGCTGTCCAAGGAAGAAACGAGCAGCAGTCTGGCCTTGTCCCCAGCTCGGATCTCCTAAATATACTCTTTGAGGGTGACACGAGTTAGCTCCAGTAAGGGCTGTGCCTTCGGTAAGCACGGCAGCAAGCTCCTGCCATCCCTCAGGACAAGCCAAGATATATGATAAAAACAAAGTGAGAAAAGACCCAGGCTTGGCTCCACCCAAGGTTCTCTTGTATTATTTTATATCATACTCAAGAGAACTGGAGGGGCGCCCCTATCACCCCCACTTTTATCTGCGGGAGTCTCCAAGAATGCTGCCCCCAGCCCTGCAGGGCCAAGCTGACCGCATCCTCTCTGGTGCTCATCCTACATCAGGACTCAGAGGCTATAACCACAGCCTGTTTGTAACCACGAGGGACAAGGAGGCTGCTACATCAACTTGCCCAGAAACCTACCCACCTTGCCTCAAGACCTGGTCCCTGTCCTGTTGTTGTTTTTATAGCATGACAATAGCTAAGGTTACCGTGTGCCAGGCACAATGCCAGGGACACTGACTTTCTAGATTTTGGGTCTCAGGATTGCTGACACACTGTTCTGTACCCCCCCCCCAAACCTGCCATGCTAGCCCACACCTCTTAGTCTGCAGAACTGCTTCAGTGGTCAGAAACATCTTTTCACAACTTCCACCAGGCTGATTCTTTCTTGTGCTCAGAGATCCAGCTCAGAGATCACCTCCTCCAGGAAGTCTCTGCTGATTTCCCAGCTCACATTGGCTTACTCCTCTGGTTTATGGAACTTCTCCCAGGGAAGCTGCTAGGTTATCTCCTCCACTCAACCGTGGGACCTTAGAGGAAGAGACTGGACCTTTTGCATTCTTTAATTTCCTGAACGTCACACAGTAGTCCCTCAATACTTACCCAGAAAAGGGAACTTCCTGTAGAGAGGCCAGAGAGCAGCCCCTGCCTCAGAGACCAGCTCACTGCTTACTGGAGACTGTATGGCCAGTAATTGTGATTGTCATAGCTATGCACATGCAGGTTCCCATTAGATTCAGACAGACGGTAACGAAACAGTGGAGTCAAAGAACGGTGGGCCATTCTTTCATTGAAGTCTTGCACCGGTTGGTGAGCAAACAGGCAGGGAAAACACTTCTCTTTCACTCATTCAGAGCTTCGAAAGCCCTGACACATTATCTGGTTCCATAACCAGGAGAATCTTCTCCAGTTTCTCCTAGAATCAAAGGCCCACCAGTCTTAGAGGAGCTCACAAAGCCCCTCAGCCCTGGTTCCTCATCTGCACACCTTCTCCCTGTCACTCTGCAAGCATGGCTTCTTTCTCCCCCTCCTTCTCCTTTTCCCTCTCTTTTCAAAACCTTTCTGGCTAAAAAACCTCTCCTCCAGCCAACATTAGCAAGACAATTTCACAGACCACATCTACCTGGCACTACCCAGCCCCCAATGCAAACTAGAAGTGAGCAAACATAAAAATCATATTTTAAAAACTTATTTGACCAACAGAGATGACGCTAAGAGAACAAAATCACACATCAGGTGGGCTTAAGACCTCCCCCGAGGCCTGGGAGGTGCCCGGGGTGCACCCAACGGGAGAACCACAGCCTTGGAGGCCTACTACCCTCTCCCTGTCTTCTGTGCCTCACTAGTCAGCCACCACCGATGAGGGGGGCCCACAGGCAGGGAAAGGAAGGCATTGTCTCGGGAAAGCACATAACCCCACAGCGAAGTCCTAACATGTGGTGATGTTTGATTTAAAAGGTGACAGGCTCAGCCTGACCTGTGGTGGCGCAGTGGATAAAGCGTCGACCTGGGAACACTGAGGTCGCCAGTTCAAAACCCTGCACTGGTTTGGTCAAGGCACATATGGGAGTTGATGCTTCCAGCTCCTCCCCCCTTTGTCTCTCTCTCTCTCTCTCTCACTCTGTGTCTCCTCTCTAAAAAAATTGAATAAAATAAAATAAATAAAAAGTCTATAAAAAATGTTTTTTTTTTAAAAAAAAAAAAAAGCTGATAGGCTCAGCAGGTTAATTGTCACCCTGACGCACCAAGGTTGTGGGTTGAATCCCCAGTCAGGGCACGTGCAAGAGTCAAGCAATGAATGCATAAACAAGTGGAACAACAAATTGATGTTTCTCTCCCCCACCCTTCCTTTCTCTCTAAAATCAATAAGTAGAAATTTTTTTTAAATGGTGGTGAAGTACAATTTACAACTCATTTTCCCTGCCGGGAACCCTCTCTTACCCTGTTCCCCTCCAGTTAACTCTGAGTTCCAGGAAGAGACCCCGCAAAGCATTAAACTTTTCTGTTAAACATAATAAACACCTGCCATCGACTACCTGGAAATTTAGGGAAAAGTGGGGGTAATTTTTACCAATCTTCCCATACCTCTAGGTAGGAAATTGGCTGACAAACCCCTGCAGACATTCGAGAACACCATGTCCCTGTATAATTTGGTCCCGTGGTCTAGAACTCTTACTCCTGTTGAGAGAAGATGCTACTAGGAGACGGCCAATGAGTGAACACCCTAGTTCCTATTATTGTTTCATAAACTCTCAGCCTCTGTCACTTTTCTGAAACAGTTCCACTTAGGGCACCTGTGGCCTCCCAGTCACCTACCTGATTGACACTCTCTAGTCCCTCTCATCCCAGACCTGTCACTCCGTAGCCTCCATAACATTCCTTGTGCCTGTTTTCTCCTTTCTGTGTGCCTCTGTCCTAAACCTGCCCCTTAAATATGGCTGCCCCCAGGCTCCTCCCCCTGGGCCCTCACTCTCGAGGTATGCATGTGCAGGTTCCAGGCTAAAAGGGAGGGCTTCTGCAATTTTGCATCCCAGGCCCGTGGCTTGTCTTGCCCGGCACACTGGCCTAGGCTGTTCCATCGGCAAACAGGCCTGATCTCCCACAGGAATGGCTCTTTCCCAGCCTCAGGCCCATGTACGCACCTTCCTGTGGATTGTCCCCACCTGGATGCCCCTGCTCCTCCACAGCAGCTCCCTCGTCTTCCCAGGAGCCTGTGTCCCCTGTCTCAGTAGATAAGGTCACCTTTGTCCCTCAGTTACCCAAGGTAGAGAAATGGAAGTCATCCTGCCATCACCTGGTCAGGCTGACTTCACCTCCTAGTATTTCTCCAGATCACTGCTTCTGTACCATGCCCACCATGACCTCCCATCTCTCTCCCAGACTGTCACAATTATCACCTGTCACTCTCCCTGCCTCTAGTCAGATAACCCACCTCCCCAATCACCAGGACTTGGTGCAGTTCATATTCACAGGCACAGGAACCCATGCAGAGGATGGATTCCAGTCCAGGGAGTATGACTTGGTGATACTGATCAAAATTATAAACAGATATGCCCTGCTACTCAGCAATTCCATGGCAGGAACTGATCCCCTGTACACATTCTTTTTAATTGTTTGTAACAACCGCACTGCCCACCCACAGGGGAAATGTGAGAAACAACGTGCTGGACCGCTGGACCATGGAGTGTTTTATTTATTTATTATTTTTCTGAAGTGAGAAGCCAGAAAGCAGAGAGACAGATTCCTGCATGCGCCCGACTGGGATCCTCCCAGCAAGCCTACTAGGGGCCAATGTTCTGCCCATCTGAGGCCCTTGCTCCATTGCAACCTGAGCCATTCTAGCATCTGAGGCAGAGGCCATAGAGCCATCCTCAGTGCCCAGGCCAACTTTGCTCCAATGGAGCCTTTGCTGTGGCAGGGGAAGAGAGAGATAGAGAGAAAGGCCGGGGGGGAAGGGTGGAGAAGCAGATGGGCACTTCTGTGCGCCCTGGCCGGGAATCAAACCCAGGACATCCACATGTGCCAGTCTGATGCTCTACCACTGAGTCAACCAGCCAAAGCCTTCATGGAATATTTTAAAGCCAACAAAGAGATGGAGGCAGAGCTGTGTATACTGACCAGGATGACTCTCAGGCACAGGAATAAAGAACAGGAATAAAGGACTACAACAGCTGTGTCATGGGTCACTGCTGGGCCACAGGGGGACAGGGACATTTATGCTCTTCAATTCAGACTCTGGAAGACACCACTGATGGTGGGGACAGCATTTGCTCTCCAGAAGGGGAACTTCAGGTAAGGGTGGGGGCAGTGGTGTGCTTACTATGTACTATTTGGGCCATCTGATTTTTTTTTTTTATAGGGACAGAGAGAGAGTCAGAGAGAGGGATAGATAGGGACAGACAGACAGGAACGGAGAGAGGTGAGAAGCATCAATCATTAGTTTTTCGTTGCCGTTGCAACACCATAGTTGTTCATTGATTGCTTTCTCACATGTGCCTTGACCGCGGGCCTTCAGCAGACAGAGCAACTCCTTGCTGGAGCCAGCGACCTTGGGTCCAAGCTGGCGAGCTTTTGCTCAAGCCAGATGGGCCTGCGCTCAAGCTGGCGACCTCGGGGTCTTGAACCGGGGTCTTCAGCATCCCAGTTCGATGCTCTATCCACTGCTTTACATTGAGCGTGCTTCACTTTTTCAAATAAAAATGTGTCCAACCCATTGTGTGCTCCGCAGCCAGCAGCCCTTCTAGAGCGCAGATCTGATCACTTCATATTGGTACTTCAAACTCTACAGGGCTCTCTAGGCAGGTGTCTGGGGCATGCAGTTTGTGCTCCTATAGAGCCATTAACACCTGCTATTTATTTCTTAGCACCTGTCCATTCTCAAAAGTGTCCCAGGGTGGACCATAAATCATAGCCTCACTCCATTTGGTGGCCCCCAAGATAAAGTCCACCCTCCTCATCTGCAAGTCTGCCTCATCTGCCTGCGTCCCCAGGCCCTGCTACATGGCCCTGTGGGCACTTCTCGCTCCAGAAATACTGAGCCTTGGAGCTTCCCTGAATGCAAGCTATTTTTAGCCCCCAGGCCTTTGCTCCTGCTGTACCCTCCACTGGGAATGCCTCGCATATCCACCCAGCCCCAGGCATAGCCAGCCACTTGTCCTTCAACACTCAGCCATGCTCCCCCAAGCCCCTCACTACGCTGCTCTAAAACCTTGCACCGAGCCTAAAACCTCCAGTGCACAAGGAACCTTTCATTCCTGATTTACCTCCCAATGTGGAGGGCAGGAACCACGTCTTGTTTGCAATGAAAGACAAAAGTGAATGCACTACATTTGAGCTCAGCTGCAGAGCCAGGCGGAGCACTTGGCTTTCAATCTGGTGTCTGCCACCTATTAGCTGTGCTGCCTTGGACCAGTTCGTTCAACCCCCCGAGCTCCCCACTCTCCATCTGTTTATCACTCATTTTTTTTTTTTTTTGAGAACTGTAAATGCAGATGCATATGGGACTGGTAGGTTTGCTTGACCCAGTGTAGTAAAAATGGTATTTGTTCGGGTTTCTCTGTCTTTGCTCTTGGGAATCTCTGCCCTGACTTCGTAGTGGAATGTGCACGGATGAACTTTCCCACAAGCGATTCTCTTTCTACCCTACCTGTATTCTTCCACACCCTGATTTTTAAATGTATCTGCTTTCTGTCCTCTTTTGGCACACTACCTCCAGTCCTTTGGGGGTAAGCAGGAAGGATACATAAGCTGAAAGCACACTAACAAACGCCAGGCCGGTCCCCAAGAGGTGCAGAACCAATATGTGGATTTGGGGACACATTTGAACTCATAACATCCTGCTTGTGGGTTTCCGTTCTCCGCCCCAAAATGCACAGGCTGGACAGCAGGGGCTACCTCCAGCAGGCCCCCTGCCATCGCTCGTGGGTACCCCAAGTTAGTTTCACCTCTTTATGGAAACCAGGACAAAGAGGGCCACCCTGCTCCCTCCATGGGAAAGAGTCTCTGATTGTTTGTGAAATGGGGAGCCCCCTCTCCAGATGCCAGATTTGAGGATGTGGCTTCCTGACTGTGCCTTACCTCTCTGTGAGATTTTGATCAGGTGAGGAGGGAGGTGAGATTTTTGTTTTTGGCTGCTGTCATTGTCCATATGGACAAATGGCCGTTGTCATTTATTGCAGAACTTTAAGAAGTCCTGTCACAGAGAATCTGCCAAAAGGGGAGGGACTAGGTCCAGGCTCCCGGAACACATTGGCCTCCATGGGCACCTGGGTTAGTAGGGTCTCAGGTAGGGCAGCACCTTGGTCTCCAAGCGGGGTTGCTGCCCTTGCAGCATTCAAGGGCTGAGGCTGCGGGAAGTAAACCTCAGAGGTAGAACCCTGACCAACGCTAACAACGGTTTCCTCATGGGCCTAGAACCGCTTATTAAAACATTTCTATAATAGATTCCGCTTGTAGAAATGGATTTCAATACATGTAGGAGCCCCACTTCCTGTTCCCCACCCACCGCCCTGGCTTGCAGGGCCTTGGGGCCAACGCCAGCCTTGCCTGCAGCGACACCTGGTGGACACGGCCCGCCACACCAGCTCCTCTCCTGGCCGCTTCCATCAGCCAGACTAAGCCCTGGACCCCTGGAGGGGGCGGACAAAGGGGAACTGAAGAAATAAGCCCAAGAATGAGGTCAGACAGTGACACGGCGGAAAACGGACTCACGTTGAATCACCGCGGGCCAGTATGGTCAGCAACACAGACCCTGCAGCCCAGCCAACTTTGGTATGTCACCCACCTTCATCACCTTCCAGCCCTGGGACCCTGGGGGAGTCCCAGAACCTGTCCACCCTCTCATTTCTAAAACAATCATAACCCTTCTCAGCTCACAGACAGCTCCTGAGGGCCACCTGATGTAATTCAGGTGATGTGTGAGGTGGCTCCCAACCGGACAAGCACTCAATAAAACAGAAGGATAGGCCATTTCTTGCTTGTTGCCTCTCCCCCCATCTGCAGGCACTCATATTTCAACACATGCTATGACATTACTTCGTTCAACAAAACTTTCTGGCCTGACCAGGCGGTGGTGCAGTGGATAGAGCATCGGACTGGGATGCGGAAGACCCAGGTTCGAGACCCCGAGCTCGCCAGCTTGAGCGCAGGCCCATCTGGCTTGAGCAAAAGCTTGTCAGCTTGGACCCAAGGTTGCTGGCTCCAGCAAGGGGTGGTTCGGTCTGCTGAAGGCCCGCAGTCAAGGCACATGTGAGAACGCAATCAATGAACAACTATGGTGTCGCAATGGCAATGAAAAACTGATGATTGATGCTTCTCATCTCTCTCCGTTCCTGTCTGTCTGTCACTGTCTATCCCTCTCTCTGACTCTCCCTCTGTCCCTGTAAAAAAAAAAAAAAATTCCTTTACAAAACTTTTCTGGATGTCCTCTGTGTGCCAGACGCTAACAGTCCAAATGGAAACGAGAAGACTTTCCTCTCTGTTTTAATAAGAAGGACCAGGATCCTCCTAGGCTCCTGTGACTGGGTCCTTCATCCAATCAACTGTTTACTGAGTCCCTGGTCCATCCAGACCCAAGGGCATCCCACCCCTCAGAGTACCAATGAGTGGATGCATGGGGCAGAACCAGTTGGAGCCATGCCAGAGGTCTGTACCCAGCCCTGAGGAGGCAGTGTAACTTCTCAGAGGAGGAGGCAAACACATCTAGAAGGTTCCAGAATGTTCCCTTTCCACCGAGAGTCTTTTTCTCTTCAAAGCACATTGCTGCAGGCCACATAGAAACAGAGCTTCCCTTTGATTCAGTTCAAAAGTGTCACCATTTTAATCCCTGCTCAGAGGTGGAGCCCATTTGAATGGAGATGGAGCTGCTGCCTCCTTTGGAAATTGTGCAGCTGCGGCCACCAGAGAAGAAATAAAAATTCCCCGGGGATTATTTTTTTCTGTGTTTCTGCACTGTGCTCACGTATAAGCTGTTGGGGGTTTGCAACAGAATTTAGAAAATTGGGCACGCCAAGTTTAAACCATCTTCAAAAGTTTGGGGGACTGGGGTATGGAAAGGAATTCATTTCAGAATTTCGTTTCCCTGTGGCATCATCCCATGATAAGTGAAAACATGGAGAAGCTCTGGTGAGCACTGGGGGAAAGGCAAGGTTCTCCCTGCTGCTGCTCCCCAGCCCTGGGGCCAAGTTCTGCCTACAGGCACTTTGTAGCTTCCAGCCCCAGGGACATTATTGCATCTTTCCAGCCTTGATTTCCATACCCACCTCCTTCATAAATATCACTGCAGAATCCGTTGTGTGCCAGGCGCATCGCTGAGAAATAGAAAAAAGGGAACGCTAAATCCCAGAGTCCAGCTTTGAAGAGAAGGGTCAGCCTTAGCCAGATTGGATCTGAAGGCCAAACTGACGTCTGCCCCTTCTGTGAGGTTGATATGACCACCAGGGGCTGGGCTGGGTGGGCTGCAGCCTCAAGTGTGATCGGAACATTGCTTATTGTGCCTGAGTTAGCACCTCACGACGTGTTTCATCCAGGCCATGGAGAGAGCTGGCAAGGAGCTATCCCTGCCCTGCGTAGATGGCTGTCAGATAAAACATAGTATCTGTAGTTTAAAAGTGGAGAGGCTATGACCAGTATGGCTGAAGAGGCTTTCAGTCAGGAGGAAATGGGTCACCTTCGCCCCAGGCAGTGTGACCAGAGCAGAGGATTCTCAGTACACTGAGTAACTTTGCAGAAATGGGATGGCCCTTGGAGATCAGGTCAAGAGGGTATTGTTTACACAAACTACAATATCAGTGGACGCCCTGGAGCTGGGTGAGGTTTTAGCCCTGACCCTGGGCAGGGGGTGGCGGGAGTAGTCACAGAGCCAAATTAACATGAAACCTGTCTGTCAGGCTTCAAATCTAATACTCATCATATTCATTCTGTTGCAGTAAACCCTTCTACGGCTCCAGGTAGTACGTATGAAAACTGTCCTGAGCTGACTGTGAGTTAAAGGCAACCTAGGAAGAAAGACATGGGCTGAAGAATTGCTCCAGCAGGTGCCTGAACCAGAGCAAAGTATTCTGCACTTCCCTAGTGGCCCTCTGAGCTGAGCAAGGTGGGAAGGAACACCTCATACATAGCTCGGGACAATGAGAAGCTGGAGGGGGTTCTTACCAACTAGAAGGGGACCAAGAGGTTAGTTGGGGCACAAGGAATGACATATTCTCCTGAAGAGCTTCCCTGAGTGTTTGTGCCTGGATGAGATCACACTAGTGCCCCCATCTGCCTCTTGAACAACCAGCCACCAGAGGTTAACACTGGGTAGTGGACCTGGGTTCTAGTCTGTTCTGTGAAGGCAGCCTCCATGAGTGTCCCGGGACCTGGCCACGCCCTCTCTGGGGGCCTGGGCTGCTGCAGCAGGGTGACCAGAGGGCCTGGGAGAGCAGTGCAGTGAGCTGCAGTCTCCAAATTGAGGTCACATTCTGACAAATTTCTTGTATGAAGTTCTCCCTTTAACTGACTTTAGATATCTTTTACAAAACTTCTTTGCCTCCATGGGCTGGATTTGGAATTGTAGAGTGAGCTCATGGATACTCCTTGGAGAAAACAACAATTTGCAGTCTCTTGGCATATGCTCCCTGGGCCCTGCAAAGAAAATGGATTGCAACCACCCAGCACAGGGACTTGGTGCCACCTGGTGGTCCCTCTGATGACACACAGGTGCGGTAACCACGCCCCCATCAACTCCTCCCCAAGAAAGATGGAGAGAGTACTTCGGCCTTGGACCAGAACTTGTCTGCCACAGTCTTGCAAATTTGCCAAGTTCCTCCAGCTCAAACAAAATTATTCAGCCCAAAACAAATGGAGAACTGATAGGCATAGAGCTCTGTGGCATTCATTGGAAGGTTCATTCATTCATTTCCCCTGGCCCCTACTGGGAGCCGGGATATAGACCTGACCAAGTCATGGCCCTTCAAGTTGCTCACAGAGTTCTGGAGGAGGCAGGCACACACTGTGGTGGGAAGTTGTAGGAATAGGATGCAGGAGGAGGAGGATGCTGGACAGGGATCAGTCCCTCTCCCCTTTCTGGGAACAGGTGTGGGGAAGCTCGTGGAAAGGATAACCCTAGTTTTAGACTCAGAGTGAATGGAAATCAGCCAAGAGCAGGACGGAGCACAGGCGTTCTAAGCAGAGACAGGGAGGGCAGTCTTCCTGTAAGATGGTCCACCCAGGGTGGCTGGAGCCTGGAGGGCGGGGCTAAAACACTTGGACTTTATAGTACGGCCACCCAAGCCGCTGAAGTTTGATATGTGCCATTGTCAGAGGCTGGAAGGATGTCGTGGCCAGTTTCTAATTCTCAAAGGAATCCAAAGACTCTAGTGGTTATCTCCAAACGAGGTTCAGTATTTAGTCACAAGATCATACTGGTGATATCCGTGTAACTACTTTGAATTTGTGTCTTGTTACCAGGTCACACCACTTGGAATGTACTATATTATTATTTTTTTAATTCTACAATTATCTAATGATTAGCATGACTATTTAGCATTACATATTTTTTAAATTAAAACATTAATTCTGTTCAAAGTAAACATGTAAAATTCATCATAACCTTGTAACCCTGCTTTGACATGTCTTTGGTTTTTAGTATGTCAAAAAAATAAATAAGTGTCTCCCAGGAAGACAAACAGTCCAATCACAAAATGGGAAAAAGGACTGAACAGACACTTCTCCTAAGAGGACATACAGACGGCCAATAGGCATATGAAAAAATGCTCAACATCACTAATCATTAGAGAAATGTAAATTAAAACCACAATGAGATACCATCTCACACCAGTCAGAATAGCGCTCATTAACAAAACAACACAGAATAAGTGCTGGCGAGGATGTGGAGAAAAGGGAACCCTTCTGCACTGCTGGTTGGAATGCAGACTGGTGCAGCCACTGCAGAAAACAATATGAAGATTCCTCAAAAAATTAAAAATGGAACCGCCCTTTGATCCAGCTATCCCACTTTTAGGAATATATCCTATGAATACCAAATCACTGATTCAAAAGAAGAAATGCACTCCATGTTTATTGCAGCATTGTTTACAATAGTCAAGATCTGGAAACAGCCCAAGTGTCCGTCAGTGGACGAGTGGATTAAAAAGCGGTGTTACATATACACAATGGAATACTATGCGGCCGTGAAGAAGAAGGAAATCATACCTTTCGCGACAACATGGATGGACCTGGAAACTATTATGTTAAGTGAAATAAATCAGGCAGAGAAAGAAAAATACCATATGACCTCACTCATTTGAGGAGTCCAATGAACAATGTGAACTGAGCAACAGAACAGAGGCAGAGGCAGGATCAAAGGGACCAGAGGGAAAGTGGTCAGAAGAAAAGTAGAAGAGAAGATGGGATCAGAGAAGGGAAAGATTAATGAAATTATATATATATATATATATATATATATATATATATATATATCTCACAGCATTATAGAGAACAGAACAGCAAATCCTATCCTGGAGGGAAGGGGGGAAGGCATTGGGAAGAGGGGTCATGGAGGGGAGGCGCTGGGGGGAATAAGGGGGTGGAGGGAGATATGTTTGGTGGGACACTTGAATCTATGTAAACACAAATTAAAATCATAAAAAGAAAAGGTCCTAGGTTTCTCTCAACCTTTAGAAAGCTCTGGAAAACTCTGGGAAGCTCTGGGGAAGGAGGGACAAGAGGAGAAACAAGAAGGGGTAAAGCAAGGAGGCTTTTGTAACAGTTCAGACCCACGATGCTGCAACCTGAATGAGGCCAGCATCTGCGTGGATGGAAAGAAGAAATTTTATTTAGGTGACAAATGTGGCAGGATTTGGTGATTGATTTTGTGAAAGGGGAAAAAAGCAAGGTGTTTATCATCCCTTGTACCTGCTACTGAGGGCAGATCCTGGCACCTACCGGATCTGTTGTTTGGCAAGCAGAATATCAACATCCTTCGTTTTACAGCTTTTGGCAAAGTGACAGGCAGTATCAGACACAGCAGGTGTGGGAATGGGAACGCGCGCGGGAGCAGGACAGGCAAACTGCTCAAGCAGAAGAGGGAGAGGGGCTGCGAACCATGCTCTGTCCAGGGGCCACAGAACCAGCAGTCCTGAGTGCTGCCCAGGGGAGGGACCCCGCAGGAAGGGGCTCTGGGTACCGAGTGGCTCAGGAAATACCTGGGAGAGATTTAGTTCAGTCAGACAAGCAGCTCTGGGGAGTATGGAGACCTGCAGAGATTGGCACAGTCATGGAAACAACCTGGGTCCCAGCCCCAGGGAAAAGAGGCGGGGTTCAGGATGAGCCCCCCACCCTTGTTTCTGCCCCTGATGACCTGAGGAAGAGCCAGCTTGGCAGGGAGATGATAAAATCAAGTGTCCCCAGACTACACCAATTTGTGGCTTTGAATGGAGTTGTCCCATTAATAGACGGGAGGAGTTAGTCCCATTTCACTGATTCTGGTAACTGGAGTTCAGCAGAGCGCCCCCTGAGAATTTCCCCACAGAGCCAGAGCCAGAAGGCACTTTGCCTTTGTGCCCCCCTCCAAAGGAGGGGTTTCTTATGAGTTTGCTTGTGCCTCAGATTCTCACAGGAGTCCAGAGGGGGCTGGCAGTGAGGGGGAAGAGAGACAGCAAGGTCTCTCTCATGGTCAATATTGCGTTCCCTGGCAAAGACCAAGCACAGAGGTGGCCTGTTCTCTGTCTGCTCTCCTCCCAGGGTTGCATATGGATGTGGGGGGAGCTTCCTGCATCCTAGAGCTTGCAGAAAGGAGGGAAGACAGATTCTCAGCCATATCGCTGGGTTTGGAGGGGCACCTTCTATTACTGGGTCCTCAAGCCCATGGCCTTGACTCTGAACTTCTTAAAGAGAACAGGAAATCCTGCAGCTTACTTATGTCATCTCCCCCCACCCTCCAAGAATTCTCCCTCCCTAGCCAGTGAACTTCATATACATTTTTACAGGTGAGGCACAGTGGATTTTTAGGGCACAGGGTCCTGTAAGGGTGGATACATGTCTTACACATTTGTCTAAACCCATAGAATGTGCAACACTGAGACTGAACTCTCATATAAATGATGGACCTTGGTTGACAGTGATGTGTTGGTGTGGCTCTAATTGTAACAGATGTGCTGCTCCGGCTGGGAAAGTCAGTGGGGGTAGGTGAGGTTGTGGCGGTGGGGGACCAGAGGATACATGGGAACTCTCTGTATTTTACGTTCCACTTTGCCACGAACTTAAAACCAATCTAAGAGTTAGTTTAATAATTTTTTAATTGCAGTAAAAATGTTTACATAACATTAAAAAATTGACTTTTTATAAACGTTTTTATTCTAAATCTAGAGAATTATAAGAAAATATGATTTTTTTCTTGTAATTCTTTAGGAAGTCTACATTTTCATTAAGATTTCAGTCAATAACAGTTATTTATGAAGTCACTGTTCTAGATGGAGGGTCCATCAGAGCACAGAGGCGCCCAATTCCTTCCTCGTGGAGCTTACATTAGTGAAGGAGACAGACAATACATACGCAAATATGCAAATAATGGTGTTAATTACAAATTACTCTAAGTTCTGTGGAGACAACACAGTGTTGGATCGAGTGCCCGAGTGGGGGCACTCCCACTTTAGATTGGTGGGTCTGAGAAAAGCCTGAAGACATGATATAAGTCCATGATGGCGAACCTATGACACATGTGTCAGCACTAACACGCGTAGCCATATTCAATGACACGTGGCCCCATGCGGCTGCATACTGAGAAGGACATTTCATCCTCGGCTCCTGCACGGCCAGGTGCAGTAGCTGAGGATAAAACATTTGCTGTAGTGTAGACACTCTGTGCTGGAGGTCTGTAGGCCAAAACAGCAGAACTCCGGCACAGAGCGTCTAGTTCTAGAACTTCCGGTTAGGCCGTTTTTCTTGAAATGACACACCACCTGAGTTATGCTCGGTTTTTTGGCGAATTTTGACACACCAAGCTCAAAAGATTGCCCATCACTGATCTAAGCTCAGACTGTCGTGGGAAGAGGGAGCTGTTAGTGCAAAGTCCCTGAGGCCTGGGAGCTAGCTGCCTGCATAGTCTGAGGGAGGAAACACGACCAGTGGGACTAGAGAGAAACAACCAAGGAAAAGAGGAGGAGATGATGTCAGAGGAGGGATCTCATAGGGTCACTAGCGTGAATTTGTCTTCTGCGTTTTATGGGAAGCCACTGCACAGTTGTTGGTTTAGTTTTTTATTTTTTTTAACAGCCTTATCAAGATATAATTCCCATGCTATATAGTTCTCCCAGTTGAAGTATACAGAATATTTTCATCACCTTGTTAGTTATCAACCCCCCACCCCCACCCCCATCCCAGTCCTCCATTTTCCCAACTCCCAGCCTAAGCAACTTTCTATCTCTATAGATTTCCTTATTCTTTCCTATTTGGAGAGCAAGCTTATGAAAGCAGAACAGGAAGAGGAGCCTACTGTACTTCAGAGAATATTATTGGTGTCCTTTCTATGTTTCCCAGGAACAAGAGCCTGGAGCTGGTGTTTGATGGGCCCAGCTTCCAGTCAAGGTCAAGGGGACTTTCTGAAATTGTCTCAAATCGCCCAACTCTGGAACGCTACATTCTCATTTACTAAGCACCCAAAAAGCCACACTAAACATAGGCCAAAGTTCTAGAAGTCAAGGAATTTATTCATGTAAAAGATTATAATCTTTTGTTCTTAAAACTCACAGTGGACGTCGTGGTGGCTGTCTGCGTTTGTGAGGCTGGTCCCAGCAGACCTGCTATGGAGGACTGATTGCTCAGGACTCGCAATGCAAACAATCTTCCACAGGCAGCAGGCAGTCTTCGAAGGCTGGGCAGATCCCAGGAGGGCAGGCTTCTTCCCTCCTACTCTAGAGGTAGGTAGAAAACCAAGCACCAGGAAAGATTTCTTAGAGCACAGTGGGGGCCACAGGGTTCTTCCCAGGGAGCAGAATCAGGCCCTAATTGAGAAAACGCCTTTCCCCAGAATGGGAGCCTTACAATGTCCACCCATCAGGATGTCAGAATTGCTGAAAGAGGGACCCCTGTGTATCTACTTTTCTCTTTTATGAAAGGAGGTGTTTATGATTCTTCTGTCTGCACTAACATCGTACATCCATGATTGTGTTTTTTAGTTCATGATGTCTACCTGGTCAACACATCAGACAGACATCCAGTTCTTTGAGCTGGGTTCAGTGACAGACAGTGGGTGGAACCTCCTGGGGAAGGACTGAGTGTGTTCCTTGCGTGGAGAAAGAATAACATATAGAGTTGGAGGCCAGAGGGCAGACTACAGCAAAGATTGTCCTGAACCTAACCAATGCGATTTCTCTCCTTGGCCAGAGAAGACTGTTTCCTAGCCATCCTTGCAGTTAATCTGGGGCCACAGCACTGGTTTCTGGCCTGCAGAATACGAGTGGAAGGACAGTACCAGGCGTGACCCAAGCTACTTGTGCCATCCTCCTTGTTCTCTTTGCTCTTCAGTCAGTCAAATGCAGAACCACCAATCAAGGACTCTAAGGAGGTTCTAGAGCAGTGGTTCTTAATCTTTTTTTGAGGTACCAAACCCACCAGTTTCATATGCGCATTCACTGAACCCTTCTTTAGTGATAAATAAAATATGATTTTTTTTCCAAATTCAAGACATAGGTATATGTTTTTCTACTGGTGCACAAAATGAGCCATGCATGAACATCACCTTGCTCAAAGAAAAAAACCAACAAAGTGCATGAACTCACAACAAATTACGGTATTACTTTATTCTGGCCTCCGCAGCAGAGGTTTCTCCGAACCCCTGAGACCTACTAATCGAACCTCTAGGGTTCGATAGAACCCAGGTTAAGAACCACTGTTCTAGAACTATGCTGTCCAATAGAGCAGCCTCTAGCTATACAGGGCTATTGAGCACTTGAAATGTGGCGGGTTTGAGATGTGCTGTAAAAGAATGTAAAATAGCTCAGCAATCATTTTTTTATAGGATTATATATTGAAATGATAATATTTGGGATATCTTGGATTAAACTCTGTCATTAAAATTAATCTTAGCTTTTTAAATTTTTTTAACAGCTGACATAAATATTTTATTAGTTTCAGGTGTACAACATCATGATTAGACATTTATATAACTTACACAGTGATCACCCAGATACGTCGAATACCCATCTGACATCATATATTTATGTTATTATAATATTTTTTACTGTAAGGGAGTAGACAATTTGAAAGGGGCAAATTTTTTTTTTTACAACTTTATTTTTTATTTATTAACTTTTTTGGTATTTTTCTTTTTTTTTGTTCTAAATTCATTTTTTTATTAATTTTAATGGGGTGATACGAATAAATCAGGGTACATATGTTCAAAGAAAACATCTCCAAGTTATCTTATCATTCAATTATGTTGCATACCCATCACCCAAAGTCAAATTGTCCTCTGTCACCTTCTATCTGGTTTTCCCTGTGTCCCTCCACTCCTCCTTATCCCACCCTCTCCTCCCTCCCCCCTGTAACCACCACACTCTTGTCCATGTCTCATAGTCTCACTTTTATGTCCCACCTATGTATGAAATCATGCTGTTCTCAGTTTTTTTCTGTTTTACTTATTTCACTCCATATAATGTTATCAAGGTCCATCCATTTTGTTGTAAATGTTCCGATGTCATCATTTCTTATGGCTGAGTAGTATTCTATAGTTTATATGTACCAAAGCTTTTTAATCCACTCGTCCTTTGACGGACACTTGGGCTGTTTCCAGATCTTCGCTATTGTGAACAATGCTGCCACGAACATGGGGGTGCATTTCTTCTTTTCGAACAGTGCTATGGTGTTCTTAGGGTATATTCCTATAAGTGGGAAAGCTGGGTCAAAAGGCAGTGTGATTTTTAATTTTGGGGGGAATCTCCATACTGTTTTCCACAGTGGCTGCACCAGTCTACATTCCCACCAACAGTGCAGGAGGGTTCCCTTTTCTCCACATCCTCACCAGCACTTGTTCTGTGTTGTTTCGCTGATGAGCGCCATTCTGACTGGTGTGAGGTGATATCTCATTGTGGTTTTAATTTGCATTTCTCTAATGATTAGTGATGTTGAGAATTTTTCATATGCCTATTGGCCATCTGTATGTCCTCTTTGGAGAAATTTCTATTCATTTCTTTTGCCCAGTTTTTGATTGGGTTGTTTGTCTTCCTGATGTTGAGTTTTGTAAGTTCTTTATAAATTTTGGTTATTAACCCCTTATCAGATGTGCTGTCGAATATGTTCTCCCATTGTGTGGTTTGTCTTTTTATTCTGTTCTTATTGTCTTTAGCTGTGCAAAAACTTTTTAGTTTGATATAGTCCCATTTGTTTATCTTGCCTTTTATTTTATTTGCCAGTGGAGATAAATCGGCAAATATATTGCTGCAACAGATGTCGGAGAGCTTGCTGCCTATGTTTTCTTCTAAGATGCTTATGGTTTCACGGCTTACGTTTAAGTCTTTTATCCATTTTGAGTTTGTTTTTGTGAATGGTGTAAGTTGATGGTCTAGTTTCATTTTTTTGCAGGTAGATGTCCAATTTTCCCAACACCATTTGTTAAAGAAGCTGTCTTTACTCCATTGTATGTTCTTTCCTCCTTTGTCAAATATCAGTTGTCCATAAAGCTGTGGGTTTATTTCTGGGTTCTCTGTTCTGTTCCATTGATCTATGTGCCTGTTCTTATGCCAGTACCAGGCTGTCTTGAGTATAATGGCCTTGTAGTAAACCTTGATATCCGGAAGAGTGATACCTCCTGCTTTATTTTTTCTTTTTAAGATTGCTGAGGCTATTCGTGTTCTATCTTGGTTTCATATAAATTTTTGGAATATGTGTTCTATATCTTTGAAGTATGTCATTGGAATTTTAATTGGTATTGCATTGAATTTATAAATTGCTTTGGGTAATATAGACATTTTAATGATGTTTATTCTTTCTAACCATGAGCACGGTATATGCTTCCACTTGTTTGTATCTTCCTTGATTTCTTTTATCAATGTTTTATAATTTTCCAGGTACAAGTCCTTAACCTCCTTGGTTAAATTTACTCCTAGGCACTTTATTTTTTTGGCTGCAATAGTGAAGGGGATTGTTTCCTTAATTTCTTTTGCTTACAGTTCATTGTTGGTATATAGAAATGCTTCTGATTTCTGAGTATTAATTTTATATCCTGCCACCTTGCTTAATTCATTTATCAGGTCCAATAGTTTTTTGACTGAGACTTTACGGTTTTCTATATACAATATCATATCATCTGCAAATAATGACAGTTTTACTTCTTCTTTTCCAATTTGAATGCCTTTTATTTCTTCTTCTTGTCTGATTGCTGTAGCTAGGACTTCCAGAAATATGTTGAATATGAGTGGTGAAAGGGGGCACCCCTGCCTGGTTCCTGACCTTTAGGGGATTGCTTTTAATTTTTGTCCATTTAGTATGATGTTTGCTGTGGGTTTGCCGTAGATGGCCTTTATCATGTTAAGGAATGTTCCCTGTATTCCCACTTTACTGAGAGGTTTGAGCATGAATGGATGCTGGATTTTATCAAATGCCTTTTCTGTATCTATTGAAATTATCATGTGATTTTTGTCCTTCCTTTTGTTTATGTGATGAATCACATTGATTGATTTGCAAATATTGAACTAGCCTTGCCTCTCCAGAATAAATCCCACTTGATCATGGTCATTTTTTTCATATATTGCTGGATCCGGTTGGCTAATATTTTGTTGAGAATTTTAGCATCTAAATTCATCAGGGATATAGGCCTATAATTTTCTTTCTTTGTGTTGTCTTTGCCCGGTTTTGGGATCAGAATTATGCTCGCCTCATAAAAGGAGTTTGGAAGTCTTCCTTCCTCTTGAATTTTTTGAAATAGCTTGAGGAGGATAGGAGTTAGTTCTTTGAATTTTTGGTAGAATTCACTTGTGAAGCCATCAGGCCCAGGACTTTTCTTTTTTGGGAGTTTTTTGATAACTGTTTCGATCTCATTTGCTGTAATTGGTCCGTTTAGGTGTTCTGATTCTTCCAGATTGATTTTTGGAAGATTATATGATTCAAGAAATTTGTCCATTTCACCTAGGTTGTCTAATTTTTTGGCATAGAGTTCTTCATAGTATTTTTTTACAATGCTTTGTATTTCTGTTGTGTCAGTTGTTATTTCTCTACTGTCATTTCTAATTTTATTTATTTGGGTTCTCTCTCTTTTTTTCTTGGTGAGTCTAGTTAAAGGTTCATCAATCTTGTTTACCTTTTCAAAGAACCAGCTCCTGGTTTCATTGATCCTCTGTATTGTTTCCTTCGCCTCTATGTCATTTATTTCTGCTCTGATCTTTATTATTTCCTTCCTTCTACTGGTCCTGGGTTTTATTTGCTATTGTTTTTCTAATTCTTTTAGATGCAGGGTCAGGGTGCTTATTTGAGCTTTTTCTAGCTTCTTTTGGTATGCCTGTAGTGCAATGAACTTCCCTCTCAGTACTGCTTTTGCTGTGTCCCATAAATTTTGAGTTGGTATATGCTCATTATCATTCGTTTCTAGAAACTTTTTAATTTCTTCTTTGATCTCATTGTTAATCCATTCATTATTTAATAACATGCTATTTAGTTTCCAAGTGTTTGAGTAGTTTTCAGTTTTTCTTTTGCGGCTAATTTCTAGTTTCATGGCATTGTGATCAGAGAAAATGCTTGATATGATTTCAATCTTCTTCAATTTATTGAGACCATTTTTGTGTCCTAACATGTGGTCTATCCTAGAAAACGTACCATGAGCGCTTGAGAAGAATGTATATTCTACTGCTTTAGGATGAAAAGTTCTGAAGATATTTATTAAATCGACTTGATCGAGTGTATCCTTTAAGTCTGCTGTTTATTAATTTTCTTTCTTGAGGATCTATCCAGTGATGTTAGTGGGGTATTGAAATCCCCTACTATTATAGTATTGCTGTTAATCTTGCCCTTTATATCCATCAAAGTCTGCTTTATGTATGTCGGGGCTCCTATATTTGGTGCATAGATATTTATAATAGTTATATCTTCCTGTTGAATTGTTCCCTTTATCATTATGTAGTGTCCTTCTATATCTCTTACTACAGCCTTTCTTTTAAAGTCCATTTTGTCAGATATAAGTATTGCTACCCCGGCTTTTCTTTAATTTCCATTTGCATGAAATATTTTTTTCCATCCTTTAACCTTCAGTCTATGTGCATCTTTTGTTTTAAGGTGTGTCTCTTGTAGACAGCATATGTATGGGTCCTGTTACTTTATCCACGCAGCTACCCTATGTCTTTTGATTGGATCATTTAATCCATTTACATTTAAGGTTATTATTGATATGTAGTTGTTTATTGTCATTTTATTCTTTAAAGCTGTATTGTTCTTTTGCTATATTCTTTCCTCCCTTTGAACTGTTCACAACTGGCCCCTTAGTATCTCTTGCAAAATTGGTTTGGTTTTAATGAATTCCTTGAGGCTTTCTTTGACTGGGAAGCTCTTTATTTCTCCTTCAATTTTAAACGTTAGCCTTGCTGGATAGAGTAGTCTTGGTTGTAGGTTCTTGTTCTGCATTACTTTGAATATATCTTGCCATTCCCTTCTGGCCTTAAGTGTTTCTGTTGAGAAGTCCAATGTCATCCTTATGGTGGCTCCTTTGTATGTGATAGCCTTTTTTTCTCTAGCAGCTTTTTAAATTTTCTCTTTATCCTTTAGCTTTGGTATTTTAACTATGATGTGTCTTGGTGTAGATCTTTTTGGGTTTCTCTTTAATGGAGTTCCGTGTGCTTCTTGAATGTGTGGAATGTTTCCCAGCCTTAATTTAGGGAAGTTTTCTGCTATGATTTGATTGAACAAACTTTCTATTTTTTGTTCTTTCTCCTCTTCTTCAGGCACCCCTATGATGCGAATGTTGTTTCTCTTCATGTTGTCACAGAGCTCCCTTAGAGTTTCCTCATATTTTTTGAGTCTCTTTTCTTTTTTCTGTGCTGCTTCTGTGCCTTTGTTTGTTGTGTCCTCTAACTCGCTGATTCGATTCTCAGCGTCATTCATCCTGCTTTTAATTCCTTCCATTGTGGTCTTCAGTTCTGATACTGTATTTTTCATTTCTGTCTGATTCTTTTTTATTATTTCAATTTTGTTTTTTATACTTGTTATCTCTTTATTTAGCTGTTCATAGTGACTATCTATTGTTGCTCTAATTTCTTTGAGCATCCTAACTATCATTATTCTAAATTCTGCTTCTGGTAATTTGGTTATATCTGGTTCATTCAGGTCCTTCTCTGGGGATTTCTCTTTATTCATTTGGTTTGCATTTCTCTGCCTGCCCATTTTGTCTGTGTATAAGCAAGTTGTGGGCACTGGAGTCCAGTAGGTGTTGCCTTTGTGTTCTCTAGGTGTATTCTGCCTGCAGGCCTGCCACCCCCTCTGCCGCTGCCTAGGGCAGTTGGGTATGGGTGTTGCCAGCACCAGCCCACTGTGGCTGTTGCTGTGATTTCCGCCTCTCCTCTGTGGGAGGGGCTGTCACTCAAGCCACAAACCTCAGCACCAAGGGTAGAGAAGAGCACCTTGGCTCAGCTGCGGACCCTGCCTGCGGACCCTGCCTGTTTCTGGGCTTCCGCCCAGCCCCTGCAGTCTGAGCTTGCTCGCCACAGTTTCTTGGGCCAGTTGGGGCTGCTGGCGTGAGCTCAGCCCCGAGCCTCCGCCCGTCCTTGTTCCTACCCCGTCCTCGCGGTCAGGGCCAGCTTGCGCAGGGTCGCAGAGCCGATCTCTGCCCGTTCCTGGCCTCCTGCTTTCCCCCTGCAGGTGGGGCTACAGGCAGGCCCGTAGCTGCCGGTCCGCTTTCACACATCCCCTCTACCGCTCCTGGGATAGACCGAGCTCACACTGGCTGGGCCTCCGCCCCTGCCGACAGAACGGCGTTTCAGCGTCCCGCTGCCACCATCCCTCCAGCAACCCTCAGCAGAGTGAAAAGGGTCCCCGCAGCTCAGACCCTAACACTCCTTACTGTAGACCTGGAAGCTCCCTCCCTCTAAGCAGCTCTGCTCTAAGTGCTGCAGGGGAGCTTGTTTGGCTGATGTCCTGTCTCCCTTTGCTGGTATTGCTCGTTCCAGGGGAAATATTCGTTTTTGATTAGGGAAGTGACTTAGCCCAGGGGTTAGGGTGGCTGTCCCTCAGAGTGTTTGTCCCTGTGGCTTCCAGTTTACTCTCTCTTCCCGCTGCTCTGGTCCTCTCCTCTGTCCCCGTTCCCCGGAGCCCCGGGTGAGTGGCTGTGAGAGAGGTTTTCTGTGCTGTCCCTTTAAGAATCTTGGGTCTGAGAAACTGTCTCTTTCTCACAAACAGTATCCTCACTTGTTTCACAGCTCAATACTATCCAAATGCCTCTTCTAGGCTTAGGGACTGCAGGCTGGGGCTTTGCTCCTGGGACCCAGGTCCCTCCCTCTCCGCCAAACTCTCCTCCCACCAGGCGGGTCTCTCTGGGCTGCCGTTCACTCCAAGGAGCTGGGCAGCCCTCTTCGCGTTTTTGCTATTTCTACCAGTCTCACTGTGGCTTCTTCTGTGTTCCTTGGTTGAAGAGTCCACTTAGTTTAGTTCAAAGTTGGTGTATCTAGATGATGGTTCTTAAAATTGAGTTATAATCCACTTTGGTTCTGGGAGTTGGAAGTTGGTACGTCCGCCTACTCCATCGCCATCTTGCTCCCCCTGCCCCTAAACTTAGTTTTTTAATGTGGCTACTAAAAATTTTTAAATTTTGTATGTAGTTGTGGCTCACATTATATACTGCTCACAAAAACTTAGGGGATATTTTATTGCTTCATATTCATTTTGAAATATCTCCTAATTTTTGTGAGCAGTATATTTCTATTGAACATCCCTGTTCTAGGACAGTGTTTCTCAGCCTTTTAAAAAAATGATTATTAGTCCTGGCCAGATAGCTCAGTCGGTTAGATCATTGTCCTGAAGCACAAAGGTTGCTGGTTTGATCCCTGGTCAAGGCACATACAGGAATAAATCGATGTTTCTGTCTCTCTCTTCCTCCTTTCCTCTCTTATTAAAATTAATAAATAGAAAATTTTGAAAGTGATTGTTATCATCCTCCTAAGGAGACTGTTTAGACATTTCTTTTCCTAATTTCCTCTCTCCCATGAAATATGAAAAACACAGTTTATGTACTGTAGCCCTGATAATATCTAAGATTTTGTTCACCCCTCCCCTCTAAGAGCCAGTTTTGCTTCCGTAGGGCCAACACCTACCATATTGAGTGGGGGTGCATGCTTTAGACGATGGTGGCAATGTAAGAAGGAAGGAGCCAGAGTCCCTGAATCACATGAAAACTGCATCCAGTGAGAGCAAGAAACACCTTTATGGTAAAAGCCAGTGAGATTTTAGGGTTGTTTTAGAGGCTACTATTCCTGACACACCAAAATCCTAGATTTTACAGCAGCACCAATAAACCCAAAGAGATCTTAGAGAATCAAACTCAGGGACCCTCATGGGCCAGCCTACATAGGATCTGAATGTCTCACAATGTCACACAGCCCCCAAGCATCAACCCTTTGGCTGGCATTGGCTGCCAGCTTCCTCTGCATGGTGTCAGTTCACCTGGGCATGCCTTCTTCACTCCCTTTGTTTTCTGTGCCTGGAATGACTTTCTCCTATTTATCTAGCAAATCTTCCAAAGACTAGTCTAGTGTTACTTTCTCCAGGAAGCCCTACCAATCACTACCACTCCTGGACCCCACTGTGGTCATAACTGTTTTTGCCAGAATCCGAGCTGTGTTATGTATTAAGCACTACAGAGAAACGAACTATCACTAATACAAAAGCAACATGCCTAAGTCTACTCCAAACACAGGAGAAGAGATCAGAGTGGAATGATACCTTAGTCTTAGCCCATTATAGTTTAAATATTTTACTTTTGCAAATCTTACAAGATACATGACCATGTGAAGTTGTTGCTAGGGCCCCATCCAGGGCGAGGAAGAAAACTCCATGAGGAGCCCTGAAGCTTAAGCCCCATGAGGAACATGCCCAGAACATGGTAACTTTTCAAGTAATTCAATAAAATAAATACTTGGTGACTTATGTCGTATACAGTATATGCTTAGAAAGTGTTTTTTGACTGAATATCCATCTGAGAACACGAAAAATTAATGTCATTTAATAAGGTTCTAGATCACTGAGGGCCCACAGAAAGTTATCCTCCCAGGGGACAAAAAGGCTAAGAGGTGGGGAGGCCAAAGGTGAATGAGAGCTGGAAAGGGGCTCGTTAGAGGCCAGGTGGGGGTAAAGAGAGACTAAGGACCGAAAGGGTACGAAAACCCAAATACTGGCCTCTAAGGAATAAGTACCGGAAGTCCAGGAGGGGTCAGCAGGAAGCGGGGAGAAGGCCACTGGGAAGCCGAGGTTGGGAGTCCCGCCCCCAGCAAGTCCCTCCTTCCGCTGCTCGCCCGGCTCCCGTAAAAAACAAACCGATAACCTCTACCCGGCTGCCTCCTATTGGCTATGCAAATGAGAGAAGGCTTTGAGGACCAATGAGCCGCGGCCACGGCTTGGCGAGTGGTTTTTTCCGGCCCGCCCCCACCGCTCCTCCAGGTTCCTGCCTGCCTCGCGGGCCACGAGCGGGACGTGAGGCGGTGGGGGCGCGGCGCAGCAAAGCTGAGGCAGCGCAGGACGGCGCGGCTTCTCCTACGGTCGGCATGGCTCGCCTGGCGCTCGGTAGGCGCGTCCCTCCCGGTCCTTGGTGCGCAGCTTGAAGGCCCCGATCCCCCAGAGACGGGCGGGCGGGCGCGTGGCCGTGGCCGTGGCCGGGCCCTCTCTGGGCTGGGGGGTCGCGGGCCCACGCGGGACGCGGTCGGAGATGCCTCTGGAGCCTCGCGGGGCGGGGGCCCCCAGCGCGGACCCTCGGGCGGAGGTCAGGGTCCCGGCGGACTCGGGGCGCGTGGGCGGTCAGGACACCCTCGGCCGGGGTTTCCGCAGCCCAGCCGGTGGGGAGTGTGTGCGCGAGCCGGGTCCGAACACCGTTGTCGGCCGGCGGGGCGAGCGGGGAACCCGGGGGCCCCCGAGCCTGCGCAGTCCCTGGCGGCGGGGGACCGGGCCGCAGCCCGGCGCGGACCCCGGACCCGAAGGTTGGGGAGGGTGCCGGGCTCAGCGCTGCATCCGAGCCCCACCACTCGTTCTGCGGAGCTCCAGCTTCCAAGGGACACAAGTAACAAAAGCCGTTCCTGAACTCGGGTCGGTGGCCTGGCAAAGGGACCAGTACCTTTCAAACGCGGGTCTCATAGTGCGAGAGCGCATCGGTGGGATCGAACTTTTAAACAAATTAAAGCGAACCTAGACTTTCGTGAATGAAGTCCATGCCTGTTTTCAAGACCACGGTGAACCAGGTGGCGGACCTCGTCCTTCGCGGGGCCCTTCTTGGTCCCAGCCGCAGCGCCCCGACAGTCCCCACGGGAACTCCGGATCCCCAGCGCGGGGTGCGAGTCCCAGCCCGTCGCCCACACTGACCAGCTGTGTGGCTAGGAGCAGGTTACTTAACCAGTCTGGGCTCGTACTCCTTAGGGTTGTTTAGAAGATTAATGAATTAACACATGTCTAAAGAGAGTAAACAAGACATAAATACTTGCTGCATTCCTGCAGAGAGACTAGATGGGGGTTGGGGGTCAACCTGTGTTTAAAAGTTGCCCAGAAGTGGCCGTGGCCGGATGGGTCAATGGTTAGAACGTCGTCTGGTAGCCCAGAGGCCCCGGGTAGTGTTCCGGTTAAGGCACATAGGAGAAGCATCCAGTGAGTGCACAACTAAATGGAACAACTGGAACAAGTTGGTGCTTCTTTCTCCCTCTCTCTCCCACCAATGGAAAAATTAAAGAAAAAAAAGAAAGTTGTCCAGGAGTTAATGTAGACTAATCTCTGGGAGAGTCTGTGGTTCCACCAGTTAGCTCATTATTTTGATGAATGTAGCCAGCCTTCTGGGGAGCACCTCTGGTTGACTGCGTTGGGGCACCACACTCCTGCTAGCAGGTATGGGGTTATAGCATGCTTAACTACTGTGGAGAGATGGTGGCCAGCCACAGATGTCAAGGCCATCTGCTCACACAGATCCTGGATAGGCGGATGTTCCAGTGTCCCGTTGGTGCTCGTTATCAGTGAGTGGAACAGCAATATGATTTTTAGAAGCAGAACAGTATTGGTCAGCATTGGCCTACTTTTTATCATCTGAAGTGGGCCCAGAGTTTTTTGTTTCTTGAGGGTTATTGTGGGGGAGTTACGACTATATTTTTGCTATATTTTGAATTTATATGTCTTTTAACCCGTTTTCCTGAATATTATATTTGATTTCCTTGTAACCCTGCTAGGTCATGCTGCCTTATAAATAGTTTAGGTCTCTAGGCTTTGTCATCAAGTCATTTTCATTGGAGAGCCACTTATAATAAGGAGGGGAAGCTCTTGGGAGAAACAGGCAAATGTAGAGACAAAAGTCCAACACTACTACGAACTAGAAAGAAAAATAGCCACAGGATGACCATCTTTGTATGTAAAGAAAGCACATTCCTGAGGTAAAAATCATGGACATCCCTTTGGTGACTCTTTATTGCTGATCTGATTGGCAGAGAAAGGAAAGAACCTAATTCATCCACGTTCCACCTAATGACCCTCCTTAGGATTATACATACTTCTGCAGTCTCCAGACCTTTGGTTATAAATTTGGGTTACATAAACATGTTATATTTGTAATTTGATGGCTTTAGTAAGTTGCCCTTCTGTGTCTCCCAGTTTCTGGCCTAAAAATGAACATGATGATACATACCACATAGAGTTCTTATATGAGTTTGTTTATTTTAGGTAGAGGAGGGGAGATAGCAGACTCCCACATGTACCCCCACAGGATCTACCATCAGGCAACCCTGTCGGGGCCAGTTCTCCAGCACTGAGTTATTTTTAGCTCCTGAGGCTGACGCTGGGGCCAATGGGTCTATCCTCAGTGCTGGGGGCCACACTCGAACCAATCGAGCCATTGGCTGTTGGAGGGGAAGAGGGAGAGAAGCAGGTGGTCGCTTCTCGTGTGCCCTGACTGGGAATAGAACCTGAGATGTCCATACCCTGGATCGATGCTCTCTCCACTGAGCCACCAGCCAGGGCACATAGTTTATATATTTTAAATCTTTAGAGCAGTGCCTGCCATAGAGTGAAATAGAAGTGTTACTCTTAGTTAAGATGCCAGTTTCTGGAGGGTAGTTGAACAGATAAATAGATCAAAATGTCAGCCATATCTCTAGTACCCCTTATAAGATTGTCTCAATTAATCTTATTCATTTGAGTGGGGAAGAGTAATAGCTTTTTCATCATTAGCATGTTAAATAGAGATAAATGGGAAACAAGTTCTGTCTAGTTGACTGGCACCAGGACACAGCCATTAAAAATGGTTACATGGGATAATAAGTAGTCCATAATTACTTATGTAGAAAATGTCTGTAACTTGCTTTGGGTGACTAAGGTTACAGAAGGGAACTGTTAATGGCTTTTCTTTTGCTTTTCCATTTTCAAAAATTTTACAAAGAATTCAATGTATTGAACAAGTACGAATGCATACCGGTTTAAAAAGATAAACTTTTTTAAGTCTAATAGATCACCGTAGAGCAATGATGGGCAATCTTTTGAGCTTGGTGTGTCAAAATTCGCCAAAAAACCGAGCATAACTTGGGTGGTGTGTCACTTTGAGAAAAACTGCCTAACCGGAAGTCCCAGAACTAGACGCTCTGTGCCGGAGTTCTGTTGTTTTGGCCTACAGACCTTCAGCACAGAGTGTCTACACTAGAGCAAATGTTTTATCCTCGGCAACTGCACCTGGCCGTGCAGGAGCCGAGGATGAAACATCCTTCTCGGCATGCGACCCCATACTTCTCTGGTATGCGGCCGCACATCATCGAAAATGGCTACGCGTGTCAGTGCTGAAAAGCATGTCATAACTTCGCCATCATGGCCATAGAGGATTCTCCAAGACCAGTCTTCCTTTCAGGCTTATTTAGAATTGGACTGTCTTTGCTCAGGTTTGTTCCTGCAGCCATGAAAAGATTGTTAAGTGGCACCATCCAACAGAAAGGTAATCCAAACTTGTGTAATTTAAAATTTTCTAGTAGCCACATTTAAAAAGGCAAAAAGAAATGAGTGCAATTCACTTTACTATATTTATTTACCCAGTATAGATATATACCCTAAAATGACATTTCAGCATATAATCAATATCAAAAATATTAATGAGATAGTTTAATTTGTTTTTCTTAACCAAGTTTTTGAAACGCAGTGTGCTTTTTTCTCCTATTGATTTTGGGGGGCGGGGACTGAAAAGGGCGGGAGGAAAGGGGACAGAAACACATCACCTCATTGTTTCATTCAGTTGTGCACTCACTGGTTGCTTCTCAGATGTGCCCTGACCAGGGAACGAACCTATGACCTCAGCGTGCTGGGATGACACTCTATCCACTTAGACACCTGACCAGGCCTACAATGTGCTTTTTGTATCTGCAGTACATCTCAGTGTGGGGCAGCCACGTATGACTGATGGCTGCCATATGGGACAGCACCGTTACAGAGGGAACCACTTTGGTTGGCCTGATCTTCACACAGGTCCTATCGCAGGCTGGAGGTTCCCTCCCCTCCTCCTGACTCTGGGCAGTTTACTTTGTTGCATGATTCCCTGTGCTTTACCATTAGCCTTTCCTGCTCTGCCTATTTCTTTTCTTCATGCTCTGTTCACCCCCATCTTTAAAAAGAAGCCATCCTTCCACTCTGCCTTTGCTTGTGCTATCCTGCTTTTTTTTTTTCCTGAAGTTAGAAGCGGGGAGGCAGTCAGACTCCCACATGTGCCCGACCAGGATCCACCTGGCATGCCCATGAGGGGGCAATGCTCTGCCCATCTGGGACATTGCTGCAGAGCCATTCTAGCGCCTGAGGCCAAGGCCAAGGCCATGGAGCCATCCTCAGCGCCCGGGCCAACTTTGTTCCCATGGAGCCTTGGCTTCGGGAGGGGAATAGAGAGAGAGGGAGAGGAAGGAGAGGGTGAAGGGTGGAGAAGCAGATGGGTGCTTCTCTATGTGCCCTGACCTGGAATCAAACCCAGGACTTCCACACGCCAGGCCGGCGCTCTACCACTGAGCCAACAGGCCATGGCCTCTCCTGCTCTTTATAATGAAACTTGTTTAGAGAGTTTTCTGTATTGTTTTTACCAGCTTTTCCTTCCTATTCTCGTCTTCTGTAGACAGCCTGCTGCTCATTTTCACTACTCCACCACAGCTGCTAGGGGCCCTGATGATCTCTTTGTCCTTAGATGCAGTTTCTAGTCTTTTGCTTGAGCTCCCAGGAGCATGTGTTCCTGTTGCCCATTCCATCTTTCCCTTGGTTCATGTGACACCACTCTCCCGCTAATTCCCCATCCACTGCCCACACTGCAGCCAGATCCTTTCTAGAAAGCAAATCTGCTTGTGCCCTTCCTTCCCCCTCTAATAGCTCTTTAGTGGCTTCCCCTCACCATTTGGAAAGTCTGCAATTTTATTTTTTAAGTTCCTACATTAGCAATCTCTATAATTCAAATGCAGTATTGCTGAACAGTGTGGTCGTTTATTCATGCCACTGGTGCACACGACCTTTTTATCTTGAGCATTAAAAAAGACAGCATGGTTTAATGGGAAAAGCTTGGAAATGGAAGTCAGGACTGCCATGCCACTTACGCCTATGGCTGTAGATGGGCCCTTGATCTCGTTCTGCCCTTTACAGAATACGGATGAATCTTTCTCTCTAGTTAGTCCTTGATCTCGTTCTGCCCCTTACAGAATACAGATGAATCTTACTCTCTAGTTAGTAATGCTTTGAAAAAATCAAGTGAGCTGGTGTATTTGAAAGTAATTTGAAAATGGAAAGCACTATGTGTTAGGCGGAATATTTAGCAATAGAACAATTAACATTGGCGTGTACTCCTTCCAGACGAAATTTACCATTGAGTCATTCAAAACAAGTTCTATCTGAAATCTTCCAATTTTTTTATAAAGTAAGCGTATGAAAACGTGACTAAGATGGCATATACACACACTACCTTGGAAGACAGGCCTGTCTTTTATTTCATTGAATCAACAGATCAGAAGAAAATTTACGTGACCATCCTCACAGATGCTGAAGAAACAGTAATAGAAATTTTTTTAATAACATAGTTTTATCTGTTTCACCCCAAAAGCCACCATTATGGAAATGGGAAACTATTCCTATTAAAATCAAGAACATTCCATTATTTAGCATTGTCCTGAAATTATAAAACAATGAAATTATATATAAATTTTAAAGGAGGAGGTGAAACTTTGACAGTACAGTATTACCAATTCAGAAAACTTTTGAGTTCTTAAAATATTTTTAAGTCAGTTCAAAACTTGTTTTTTAATAAAAACTTGTGTTTTTAATAAATTGTTGTAAAGTGCATTTAAGTTCATGAGTGACTGAGAGAGATATACTTAGTCCACAGTGTGGCTAAACTGTACCATTATAATACAATAGATTATTTGCTTTATAACATGAATCACATGAAAACTCTTTGTAAGCTCACCTAGCAGCATTCTGCGTGCCCGAAGATGTGCCATGTGCCATTCATTGATGATGTTAGTAAGAATAAAAACATTTATGAAAATGACCATTGCCCTTGAGAGAGTCCTAGTCTAATAAGGGAGACAAATAATTTTTTTCCCTTCAAAAATTTTTTAATAAAGATGATGTGCTAATATTGCAACTGAATAACACCAGAAATACTGTATGGATTACCCAAGGTCACAGGTAGGTGTAACCTCCCTATTTTTCAGTGTCCTTGCCAATAAAATGACAATAATAGTACTATGTCATAGGGTAGTTATCGAGAATGAGGGCACAGAATAATTCAGTGTTTTTCCGGAGTAGCTCAGGACTGAGAGTGTGGACAGTCTGTTCCCTTCTTGCTCAGCAGCACACCAGCGGGAGTAAAATCCCAGGGGTCCAACGGCAGCAGGGAGGGCAGGGCATGGGGTTTTGGTGGACCTGACCCAAATTGTCCTGTACAAAGGGCCTTGGTCAATTGAGGAGGACTCTGGTCACCTGGCTTTCCCATCAGCACGAACGCTACTGTTAATGGTCTGCTTTTGGTTGGTCCTCCAGGTGTGGTGAGTTGTACCTTCTTCCTAACGGTGAGTGGCCTGTATTCCTCTAGTGACGATGTCATCGAACTAACTCCATCAAACTTCAACGAGGAAGTTATTCACAGTAGTAGTTTGTGGCTTGTTGAATTCTATGCTCCATGGTAAGTATTATAAAATAGTTGTCCGTCATTTGTGGTACTTTAAAAAGAAAAAGTACTATATAAAAGTGATTTCTATTTGGTTGTCTAGTTTATTACCTACATGAAAGAAGTAGAGGGAAGTAAGAGACTTCACAAAGCGTTTATTAAAGACCATGGAGGTTGAGTTAAGTAAAAAAAAAAAATGGTTGAAGTAGCTAATTGTTATAAGAAAGAAGGGAAAAAATCCGTTATAATTTTAAGATGGTTTGTCCTTTTGAAGAGGTAGGTAGGATGGGGATGGCTAGGAAACTGATAGAAGAAAGAATATTGGGTAGAGGAAAGGGAGGAGCCAGGGATGGACTCCATTCTGTTTCTCGAAGAGGGTTGCTTCCAGAAATTTGTAGTTAGAACATCTGGTTTAATTTAACAGTTATTCTTTTGCCTAATATTCATTGTTGTAAAAAAACACTCGTGGGATGAAGATGTAATCACTACTGGGATATAATGGTGTACAATTTCACTGGGGAACAATTTTTTTTTTTTTATTTTCTGTTGCATGAGGTTTAGAACTTTTTCTATATATTTTTGCATCACTGATTCCAAATCTGAAATCTGTTTTTTGGTGCATGCTCTAGTTTTTATGCAGTTTTAATTTCTTTTTGTTACAGTTAATGACATGCTTTGGTTTTCAAATTGGGAGTTAAAGGGCAGCGACTTTTGGATTGAACATAATCGCAAGGCTATTAATGTTTTACAAACATCACTTTTACGTAATTGTAGTTGTTTTTAAATGTAAAAACTTATTATCTGATAAAAACACCCTGTTATTTTGTTTAAAGATTGAATCATTGCTTATTTGAGTAGGTGTAAATGTAAGAATAATCCTGACACCTTCTGTTATATATGTGGCTGTTACACACTTCACCATTAAAGGCGCAATATTTCATCATTTGTGACACATGAATATATTGCCTATTTTCAAGTTCCCCTTGGCGATCAAGACAAGAATTGGGCTCCTCATACTGTGTGTCATAATTGAGAGGAAATGCTTCGTGACTGGACAAAAGGAAAATGCAAAGGAATACCTTTTGGTATTCCCATGGTTTGGCGTGAACCTAAGGACCACAGCCGTGACTGTTATTTCTGTCTGATCCATACAAAAGGCATCGGCAAGAAAAAATGGCATATGATCGCATATCCTAATATTCCTTCAGCAATACGACCTATCCCACACTCTTGAGACACTCCCGGTTCCAGTTTTCAATGGTTTTATTTCTTCTAAGGATGAAGAAAGTGAACATGGTGATCAAGTATATTTTTAAAAGATGCATGAGAGGAAATGGTTGTAGAATCTGAAGGGTCTTCTTCTGATGCCAAGCAGTCATTAACTCCTCAACAGTTTAGCCAACCCGAATTGAATGACTTAGTAAGAGATTTGGGCCTATCAAAGAAAGCAGCTGAGTTTATTAGCCTCCAAGCTTCAAGAAAAGAATGTACTTCACCAGTCAGCTAAAGTATCCCATTTCAGGAAGCGTGAACAAATTTTTGCGGACTTTTTTTCTGAAGACAAACACTTTGTTTACTGTCATGATATCAGTAGTCTTCTCAGCCAGCTAGGTGTTACCACTTACAGTCCAACAGAAATGGCGGCTATTTCTTGATAACTCTAAACGGAGTCTGAAATGTGTTCTACATAATGGTAATGTTTATGCAGTGGTTCCAATAGGTTATTCCAGTCATCTGCGAGAAGATTATAATGACATAAAAATTGTCCTCGACTTTCTGAAGTATGGGGAGCATAATTGGGTCATTTGTGTGGATCTTAAAATGGTAAATTTCCTGCTAGGACAACAGAGAGGTTTCACGAAGTATCCTTGCTTTCTGTGTTTGTGGGATAGCTGAGCTCGGGAGAAACGCTGGACACAGAAGGAGTGGCAGAAACATGAACGAAACTGTAGTTAATCGAGACAGAATCATTTTCTCCCCACTTCACATCAAATTTGGCTTAATGAAGCAGTTTGTTCAGGCTCTGAATAGAGAAAGTGAATTCTTTCAACATATTATTTCTGCTTTTTGTGCCTTGTCTTTTGAGAAGATAAAAGGTGTATTCGATGGACCTCAAATTAATATATTTTCACAAAGATGATGCCCAAGAAGACATTCAACTTCATTATGTGTTAAGATTCACTTCCTGAACAGTCACCTTGATAAGTTTCCCGAAAATCTTGGAGCTGTTAGTGATGAGCAGGGAGAACACTTTCATCAAGATCTGAAGACGATGGAAGAGCGTTATCAGGGGCGATGGGACAGAAATATGATGGCACTCTACTGCTGGAGCATCAAACGAGATTGTCTTCAAGAAGTACATAAATGCAAAAGCTACAAACGCAAATTTTTGCCTGAATAGAATTTAAATAAGTTTTGTGCAAATTTTATGATGAAAATAAATGTTTTAATATGTTCTATTTCATAATTGTAGACAAATTCTGATGCAAACATATCTTTTAGTGTATTGGTGTATTTACTGCATTATGTAAGTTATATTTTCACAAAGATGATGCCCACGAAGACATTCTGCTTCATTATGTTAAACTAAATGTTGAAAATTTTACAATAAGATGAAAACCTAAAATCTTGAATTGTAAAATACTGTAGCTTACAGAGAAAACCTAATGTCAGATTTGAGATCAGCACACTCGAATTAGGTAAGAACAAGTGTTTTTGTGGATGCAGCAAAAATTTTGTTTCCAAGTGTTATATATTGTCAGAATATGGTATGTAGTTAAAACACTTAATTAAAATAGAACAAAAACCCAACAAGTAGAAGTATAGAGACGGGTCATTGGAAACAATGTGCACAAGACTGTCACTACCAGGAATGAGCAGGCCAGAGGAGCTCTGGGAGCAGACGCAAGTGCCAGCCTAATGTATCTGCAGGTGACTGTATGGCAGTCTGAGATCCAGAGTGGTCCTTTTAGATGTGAACAGTGCCTTTGGAGCTCACATAGGATAGTCAGTTAAATTCTCACCTCAGTGGCATGCATTTTAGGTATGCCTGCTGAAAGATTTTCCTTTATAGCTTAATTTTTCCTTTGGAAGACCATGGAAACAATACCAATCCCATGAAATATTTCAATTAATGTTCAATGTAGCACATTAAGGCAAAATTCTCTACTTTAAAAGTTAATGCTGCCACATTGTGAGTAATGTTTATCTTAATCTTTATTTATTTATTTATTTATTGTGACAGGAACAGAGAAACAGAGAGGGACAGATAGGGACAGACAGGCAGGAAGGGAGAGAGATGAGAAGCATCAATTCTTCCTTGTGGCACCTTAGTTGTTCATTGATTGCTTTCTCATATGTGCCTTGACTGGGGGGCTACAGCAGACCGAGTAACCCCTTGCTCAAGCAGTGACTTTGGGCTTCAAGCCAGTGAACCCACACTTAAGCCAGTGACCTCAGGGTTTTGAACCTGGATCCTCTGTGTCCCAGCCTGATGTCTATCCACTGTGCCACCACCTTGATCAGGCAATCTTTATTCTTTCTTAAAAAGCTATTTGTTTTCTGGTTGTTGAATCCAAATGAGAATTCTGTGTTGATTAGTTCATTTGTATTAGTAAAATGTACAAATAGTAATTATGCAGACTTTTACATTGTTGAGTGCTTTTTGTATGCAATTTTTACAAGTTTGATCTTTTTTATCATTTTATGGTGTGAGTAAATTTACTTACCTTGTGTCTGGGAGCTACTACATACGAGAATAAACCTCATTCCAAAACTGAGCCAGAGAGCACAAGCAAGAAGGCAGGATCTGGGTCCAGCAGTTAATCATTATTGTTAAACAGGCAGAGTTTTCCATCTTAGTGTTCTGGGTATGAGACTGTCTAGTTAGAGCAGGTACTTTTAACCTCTTGGTTGAAAAGTGCCTGGACTTTGGGAGCTTGGTGAAAATAAAGCATATAGGATCACAAAGAAGACCTAACATACTAACATCAAAATATTAAAATAAATCTTCATATGGTTGTGTAGTCCCCCTTTATTAAGACAGTAGAGACAAGGTCCAGCAGCTGATCCAAGGGCTGGCTGCCAGAGTTCTGAGGTAGCGATGAGCAGAAATGATGTTTACAGATACCTGCAGCACTATAGTGGTGATAAGGAAACAGCTAACCAACGCTGGTGTGTTGTTAATGTTCCTAATACGTAGAAGGAAGTCCTAAATTTGGATTACAAGTTGGTAAATAGAGCTGGAGGTGGGGGTTGCCATTGAAGTTCACAGAGCCCCTAAGTATTTATCCACAACCCTTTCTATGTTTGAGGGGGTAGTCTGTAGACCTCATGTGAGGAACCCTTACTTCAGAGGGTGTGGTATATTTATATATTTATATGGCATTTTTATCTGTTTTTACATTGCTTAAATTGAAGTTGAAGGGACTATAGAGGGACAGTCTGATTTGCGTCCTATTATAGAATGAACTGAAATTAAAGAGGTACAAAGTCCTGTACAATTTTGACTCCTGGACTTCTAAATACCAAGCCATACCATATGTAAGTCTTTAGGAATGGTATTGCAGGACATTTCCTTGAAAGCTGACGTTTAAAATGCCGGAGTAAGCCGACATCCCATCACAGTTAGGAAAGTGGGACCGGAAGTATGAGAGGCCTGTGAGGTGGCCCTGTCACAGAGAGTGGGTGGTACTGGGAAGCTTTCCTAACATCTCAGCCTCTGTAAAGTGGAAACAAGGCCGGCCTGAATCCTGTGTGAAGAGTGTGCATCATGATGCTGGCACGTGGCATTTGCTCATTAGGTCCTCAGACACCTAATTGGAATTTACTTTGTTTATATGATGAGAAAGCCAAATCACCCATGAATAAACTAACTATGGTATCTTCATATGATAGATATTATAAATCAGTGAAAACAAACAATTTATCTACCTATAATGGTACAAACATAACAAGCTATGTGTGTATCACTTTTTTTTAGCTAGCAAGAGATAGAGAGTGAGATGAAAAGCATCAACTCATAGTTGCGGTACTTTAGTTGTTCATTGATTGCTTCTCATATGTGCCTTGACCAGAGAGCTCCAGCTGAGCTCTTGCTTGAGCCAGCAACCTTTCAGCTCAAGGTGGCAGCTCTGGGGTCATGTCTATGATCCTGAGCTCAAGCTAGTAAACAGTGACCTTGGGGTTTTGAACCTGGGTTCTCAGCGTCCCAGGTCAGTACTCTATCCACTGCACCACCACCTGGTCAGACTGTATATCACTTTTTTTTTTTTTTACTGAGACAGAGTCAGAGTCAGAGAGAGGGATAGATAGGGACAGACAGACAGGAACGGAGAGAGATGAGAAGCATCAATCATCAGTTTTTTGTTGCCGTTGCAACATCTTAGTTCATTGATTGCTTTCTCATATGTGCCTTGACCATGGGCCTTCAGCAGACCGAGCAACCCCTTGCTGGAGCCAGCGACCTTGGGTCCAAGCTGATGAGCTTTTGCTCAAACCAGATGAGCCCACGCTCAAGCTGGCGACCTCGGGGTCTCGAGCCTGGGTCCTTCCGCATCACAGTTCGACACTCTTATCCACTGAGCCACCACCCGGTCAGGCTGTATATGACTTTTTAAAAGCACTTTTCTAGGTGTGTTACAGTTCATAACATTTCAAATACTAGTCTCTAAAAGATTGAGGTGATTTTTTTCTCATGGTTTTGTCTCTTCTCTGTCTCTCTTGCTCTTTTATCACCTCCCTGACTATGCAGTGCTTTTCCACATAATTCCATAATTTGGGATTATGTGTGCATTTTTAACTCCATAAGCTGCTGTGGGAGCCAGAGCTCATTGATATTTAGGCCATTATGCAGATGCCTTACCTGTAAAATGAAAAGGTTGGACTAGATCAAAGAATACCAAACTTGAATAGGTTTAAGAATCACTAGCACACTTCTCTAGGAGCTCGGATTCTTGGAGCCCAGGAATCTACATTTTGCCTAGCCATATAGCTCGAGCCACATGTTGAGACCAGATACCTGCTGAAGTCCAGACTCAGGTGTAGAGTTACAGCTGATAGAGTTTGTTTAAACTCTTGAATATAATTTAATTGAAAAGTAATTTGGAGACATTTTCAGAGTACAAGATGAAAAGGATTATAATTAGGTTATAAAATGGTGGACTCTTTCAGGTTTGTGTTTTATTGGTGCTAGTGCTCCCTGCAAGCCCCACCAATGTCCCTGTCACTCAGTAGACTGTTATTGGTGGGTGATTTTTGAATTGAGGGTCCAAGACTTTAACTATTGCCTTATGCTTTATCCCCTAAAAGGTGTGGCCACTGCCAAAAGTTAACACCTGAATGGAAGAAAGTAGCAACTGCATTAAAAGTAAGTGTCTGAGATGTCCACATTCACTTATGTGTTTCAATTCGTGCATATGACTTATGTATAATATGAAGCTAATTTGCATATTGAAGCTCAGACCCTTGAGTTTTGGTGCCAGATCATCTAGGAACCAGAGGTATAATGTACATTTTAATTTTTATTTGTTTGTGTCAACTCTGTTTCATGGGCTAATTTGTGTTTCACCCACTGTTCCACTCGGAAATGGTTTTGCAGACTGAAGCCCTCATTCCTTCTGTTTGCAAACATAACCCTGCTCTTCATTATATTGTTTCAGAGTTGACGTGAAATCAGATGATGGGTTCTTATGGAATATGCTCCAGTTGAAAGCGAAATAGATAATTCTCGTATTTCCACAGGGTGTTGTAAAAGTGGGTGCAGTGGACGCAGATAAACATCAGTCCCTCGGAGGCCAGTATGGGGTACAGGGATTCCCGACCATCAAGATTTTTGGATCCAACAAAAACAGGCCAGAAGATTATCAGGGTAAGGACTTTGCTAAATACCCTGGTTGGGATTTTCATTTGAGCAGGTGGGGGGAAAGTAGAAGGAAGCTAGGATATTTTAACTTGTTAGCCCTGCAGGTTTCTCTTTGTGCCTCAGTCTCCTTAGCTCTGCAGTGGCACAGAGCGATTCCTACCTCCTCTGAGTTGTTCAGAGATTAACTCTGTGTCATCCAGGTAAGAGGGTTTTTATGACCGTTCACACTCGTTTACGCCCACATGGCCTTTGCAATAATAGAGGGATATGTTCTGTGCTTCCTCTTGTCTCGCTCATTATAATTTTATAAAAAGCTTTATACAAGCTACTTGAATAGAGATTTACAAATGTTTTCTTGCTGTGATCTCTCTTCCCGCTATTGTAGGAACTGACCAGCATAGCAATGTGGCAGAAAGAAGGCCCTCTGACTTGAAAGTCAGTTTGAACTGTTGGTGTTACTATGGAGTATTTCACCCATGAATCTTTATGCCTTGTAAACATAGAGTAATAAAGCTGTTAAGTTGTCTCCCAACTGCACACTTCCCTGATTTGTAGAGAGTGAACCATCCGTATACTGCTCTTGGTCGCTGACTGAGGCAACTGGATTCTGGCTTCACACTCCCAAGCTCAGTGTGATTGCCGTTAACCTGTGGGCTGTTCCATAGAGTAGTCCTGTCATTCCACGTAAGCTGCCACAAAAAGATTGTCAGAATTGCTAGGTTGGGCTATGTTCATGGTCCTAATAAAAAGTACTGGGCTTAATATATTTTCAGTTTAAATTATGGCTGACTAAAGATTTCATTACATGGGACATCAGTGACAACTTAGAGTCCAATGTCTTTGGTTTTGTATTATGTGAGAAAAACGGGTTTGGGGGTTGGGGGAGGAGAATCAGCATCCCAGTAAAACAAAGTGTTACTGTATTATCTGTGCATGGTGGCTGCACTGTGTCCAGCTGATGAGAGAACATTCCCAGAACGAGGTACAGAAAGGGGATACAGTCTGTAGAGTGAGAACTGGTGGCAGTCAGCCTGGCATTAACTGCTGGCCTCAGCACATGGTTTCCACAAATAAAGAGAACACTGGAGTGTGAATACCTGTTTCACTACTGAAGTAGTGCACGTTAAGCATGTGGCTTGGTAAATACAGGGTCATCGTCATCGGTACATCACCAAGCTGGGGGTCAGAATACTGGAGGTGAGGCCCCCACATGTCCTTTTTTCTAGGCTTTCAGCTCTGAAGTATCATAAAATAATCAGTTTCAGCTTTCTGAATAAACATCTTTTCTGCTTCAGAATAATAATTTGTTTTGCAAACTTGTAAAAATCAAATATTTATAATAGAGGTTGCATTGGCTTGCTGCCTGTTTTTGTAAAGAATTTATTGACCCTTGGTCCTCACTGAGAAAATCCTGTCTTTTTTACTAGTATGTTCCTTGACTTGGGATATTTCCAGGTGAAAATTGGTGGGAGGGGCACTTGCTCAGGATGGAGGTGCCTGCCATAGGCAGGGGCAGAGCCTGTGGTTAGGTTGCCGTCCGCCCTCTGGCCTGGGAAGCAGCACTGGTATCTTCGAAAATGTTTGCAGTACCAGCTGACCCGAACGTTCTCGCAGCGTTGCTGTGCTGTGTTCTGAGGGGTTCTCAGTGTTTATCTCTTCCTGGGCAGTTTGATTAGAAAATTCTTAGAGATGAAACTTTCTGAGAAGTTACCAGAGTTCTGCATTTGGACTCTGAAGATCATCACCTCTTGGTGTATTATTATCCTTATACTTCTGAGTCTCTTAATAGCCCCCTGACCTTTTCTTGAGCATATAGGTTCTGGCAAACTTACAAAAGCTGTTGTCATTATTGAGTCTTGGCTGCAGAACCCGCTCCCACCATTCAGCCAGCCGGCCTTGTCTTCCTGCAGGGGCCAGAACTGCCGAAGCTATTGTGGATGCGGCTCTCAGTGCCCTGCGCCAGCTCGTCAAGGACCGCCTTGGGGGACGGGGTGGCAGCTACAGTTCTGGAAAACAAGTAAGGCTTTATAATGTTCGTTCTCACTGTGTGTGATGGTTTTGAAGCAGAGTGTGGACACTTATAGAAGATAGCTCTTTTTTATATTGTAAATTAGTGACATTCCAATTAAAAAGTAATGGGAGGTTGGGTCAGCTGACCCCAAAGAGAGTCAGCCATCCAGCCTGCTCATCTGGTCTCTTCAGTGTAACTGTCACTATAGCCAGTGGCCCAGGACATCTTGCCAAGCCGCAGGCCAAGAGCCAGGCCCCAGAGGGGCTTTCTGGGCCCAGGGCTGCAGGAGAAGAGTTAGCACTGCAGAGGAGAGAGCCCCGGGCCACTTTCTCTGCGGTTACACAGTGGAGAGAGGGTGGTCAGCTCTCTTCCAGGTCAGCTTTGAGCGAACAGGCGAAACTCAGATGGATGACCTCTTGGTCTGTATCTGTGGCGGTCAGCCCAGAATTCAAGGGAAATGCTACATAAGTCATAGGGTAGAAGAGAAAGAAGTTCTTCCATGGATTGGTGTTTTAGATGCTCTTATATGAAATACGATATTTAACCGCGATTTATGCTTATTTATGAGCTGGTGAAAGGCATTGAATTCTTGCTGATAAGCACAGATAAAACGGCCCTCTGCTCTGTCAGGACACCAGTCACACTGGCTTCTTCACACAGACGTGGGGCTTCCCCAGAGCTTCATCCTCCTGCCTCTTTCTTGCTTAGCCGTGTCGCGAGCACAGTCGTCTTCCCTGGCGCCACAACCTGTTGCCCAGGCAGCGGGAAGTGGGAGAGCAGACTGCTGCTTAGGGTTCGGAATGAAAGAGACTGCTGGAGAAGAGAAAAGGGCTCAGGGTATTTTTCACTCTTGAACGATAGCAACTTGATGAAGTGATGTGCCTCGGGTCTGAGTCAGAAGTGTGGTTCCAGTAGTTTTGGAGACGGGGAGGTTTCTCTCCAGAAAAAGAGCAAATGCAGAATTCAGATGCATGCTATATGTTACAATGAATGGGCTGGGAATTATTTGAAAGTAAATGCTGTTTACCAAGCAAAAATACTAATATTATACCAGTGTTTCTAATTTGAGTAAAGTAATGTTCACTTGAAAGGAAAACTGAAAAACTTGATGAAAACATAGAGGCGATTTTTGTTAGGGGTGGATGTATTTAGGATACATCTTCCTGTTCTTTTGGCCACGCTGTAATTTAATGTTTGCTGTGACAATGACAGGGTAGAGGTGAAAGTTCAAGTAAGAAGGACGTGATTGAGCTGACCGATGACAACTTTGATAAGAATGTTCTTGACAGTGAAGACGTTTGGATGGTTGAGTTCTATGCTCCATGGTGTGGACACTGCAAAAAGTAAGTGCTTTTAACCAGGTGCTTGAATAAGTCACAGGGCTTGTGAAGCAGTTACCTAGCTTGCTTGGGGGTTTTCTGTGTGGTTTCTGTTTTTGACCCTCTTTAGCCGTTTTGCCCACTCTGCTCACTGCCCACCGCCAGTCTGTACTCTCTGTCTGGGAGATTTGTTGGTTCTTGTTTGTTTTAGATTCCACGTCTAAGTGAGTGTATATAGCTCCTTCTGAAAGAGCTGACCCAGACTATAGATGCAATCATATCTCCTCTCGAAAAACTGATTCTGAGTGAATGGTAAACGTTGGCATTAGTGCCAAGTGTTTCCTCTGTTGTGTTTTCAAAGATTAACGGAGCTGGCACCCCAGTCTGGGGGAGTGACGAAGGACTGGGGGGCAGATGTGAAGGGTAGCAGCACATCTTTCACAGATCTACATAGAAGAGGTTTTCCGGGTGTGGTGTGACTGGGCTGGGCAGAGAGGCTCACGTTGGTTCAAGTATTGGTGCTGAAAGAGAGGGCATTTCTCTGCAGCCTAGAGCCAGAGTGGGCCGCAGCAGCAACAGAGGTGAAAGAGCAGACGAAAGGGAAAGTGAAGTTGGCGGCTGTGGACGCCACAGTCAACCAGATGCTCTCCAGCCGGTATGGGGTGAGTGTGTCCGCAAGGGCTTCCCCGTGCACTACGGTTCCCTGCCACTTTGTCTGGTGCACCAGCCTCCCTCTGAGGTTGCGGGGGTGGCGCTCGGTCCCTGTGTAATGGAGAAATTGAGTCATTTTATTGTTATAATTAACAGGGAGTCAGGACTGTTGTTTAGGGGTTCTCTTCCCCCCATATCTCACTATTTGTATGTGCTTAATGGGAGCTTCAAGCTTTTTACAAGTTCTTCATGGGCCTTTTTACAAGTTCTTCATGGGGTTTTTGAAGTTTGCCCATTTATTGTAGAGCGGAGGTATTCAATGCACATCCAGGGCCTGAACAAGACCGGCCCAGCCTAGCAGTGGGGTGGGTCAGTCCTGGGACATCGGTGCAGGCAGGGAATGTTTTTGTTAAATTACCTGGAAGGTGGTATTAGAAACCAGAAAGTTTACCTTATTTCTCATTTCATGTTAATTTGGTCTTTAATAGATTAGGGGATTTCCTACCATCAAGATATTTCAGAAAGGCGAGTCTCCGGTGGATTATGAGGGGGGGCGGACCAGATCTGACATCGTCGCCCGGGCCCTAGACCTGTTTTCCGATAACGCCCCTCCGCCTGAGCTGATGGAGGTAAAGTGCTGTGTCTGGCCTGGTCAAGTGCTGAGGGCGGCATTTCCATCCCACAGGGGAGGACGCTCATCTTCTTTTCAGATGAAGCTCTTTCTTTTACAATGCTCTTTAAACTGTTTCTTAAGTTTCAGTGGGGGAAATCTGCCTGGTACATTGCTGCTTTGCAGAACGCTAGCATTAAAATAATGGCACTGTGAGAAAAAGTGCCCAAGCTTCTTCCATCTTTCACAGCCCATTCCCAGAAAGACGGCTGACCTTTATAGAGCACATAGTCCAGTAGCAGGCACTGTTCTGGTGCTTCTGTCGGCTTTTCTCATCCTCAGCAAACACTTAGAGGCAAACACTATTAATCTTTATTTTACATGAGGAAACTGAGGCACAGAGAACCTCAAGTTCATATACATACATGATACATATAAATACGTCTGCCTTTCTGCCTGTTCAAATGATGGGGTGTCAGAGCCAGGTTGCACCAGCACCGTTCTCAGAGACTGGACGTGCAGGCCCTCGGCACCGCTGGAGGGGCTTAGGGGTAAACAGCAGAAGCCGTTCAGAGCGTTGTCGGAGGGGTGCAGAAAAGAAGTGTCATTCAGGAGAAGTCTCTCTCTTTCTCTCTCATGTGCTCGCTTTGCTCTTTCGTGAAAGTGAGGGTTCTTAACCTTGATATTCCATTCACCCCTTGCCTTCTGGTCCCTCAGATCATCAATGAGGACATCGCCAAGAAGACATGTGAGGAACATCAGCTGTGTGTCGTGGCTGTCCTGCCCCATATTCTTGACACAGGTACGATGAGCAGAAGCTCGCTTTCCATTGTTGTCCTGTGCTGCCTGCTCTGAGACGCTTTCTAAGTAAGTTAATGTTACAGATGCATTTCTTTTTATCTTTAAACGTGTTGTGTGTTAACTTCAGGGGCCGCAGGCAGAAATTCTTATTTGGAAGTTCTTCTGAAATTGGCGGACAAATACAAAAAGAAAATGTGGGGGTAAGTTATAGGGCTTAGTGTCACTTTGAGTTGGGTAAGGGAGTGTCTGAGTCCCTCTGATTCCTGTAGCCGTGTTCCTGTGTCTGTGTCATTTGGGAAGGAAAGAAGTGATACGGCCCTCAGTTGTACCACAGCACACTTCTTCTCACAGGCCCTGTAGTTGAAATAGCGGGTATGCCAGGCTAGCACTCAGCAACAGAGGTGAATTCTGGTACGGACTTGCAGGCTCCAGAAAGAAATAGTGTTTCTTTACCCTCTCCTGAGTGATGCCCAGATCAAGGCAAAGTTTTTAAAACACAGTACTGTGTGCCTTTCTCTTCCTCCCGTTGATCTTTCCCGCCTCTCATCCCCCTCCTGCGCTGCAGTGTCCCTCCTGTTGCTCCCTGGGGCCTCACTTCCTGTTGCTCAGCAGACATACTGTGTGTGCAGAGGCTGCTTTCTGTGGGTCTCGCTTTCCCCGTGGTAGAAGTGGAGAAATTTGGATGAGCATTTTTATATTAGTGAATAATGATGACATATTCATAACTTGTTTTAAAAGAAGTTGCTAGACTTTTTAAAGAGCGCACATAATAACCTCAGTGATACTAGTAACAGATAAAATTCATGAGGCTTAGTGGACAGTATTTTGGAGGCTGGTTGGGGTAGACCAGTGCATATTTTGGGGGATGTCTGGAATTAGAGTGTAGGGAACATGAGAGAAGAACTGTAGATACTCAAGAGCACATCTAGAATATGTACTTTTTTAAAACCTATTTTTCATTTTCATTTCTACACCTATTTCATTCCGTAAAACATTAGAATTGTAATTTTTTGTTCTTTAATTAAGATTTGCTACTTAGAGCCTGATTTGAGAGAAATCTTTGCCCTGAAAACCCATTTGCTCCTCCAGGTGGCTGTGGACAGAGGCTGGGGCCCAGTCGGAACTGGAAACTGCGCTGGGGATTGGAGGGTTCGGCTACCCCGCCATGGCAGCCATCAACGCACGCAAGATGAAGTTTGCTCTCCTGAAAGGTTCTTTCAGTGAGCAGGGCATTAACGAGTTTCTCAGGTAATGTTTTTGAGTCATATTCACTTTGTCTGTTTGGTTCTGTTATGTTTTTGGTTTGAAACTAGATTTATATACCCTGGTCGGCAAACTGTGGCTCACGAGCCACATGCAGCTCTTTGGCCCCTTGAGTGTGGCTCTTCCACAAAATACCACAGGCGGGCACTACCTCGATAAGGAATGTACCTACCTATATAGTTTAAGTTTAAAAAATTTGGCTCTCAGAAGAAATTTTAATCGTTGTACTGTTGATACTTGGCTCTGTTGACTAATGAGTTTGCTGACCACTGAACTAGGCAATTAATGGAATTATTTTGCATTTGACGTTCTGGAGAAGTAGATGTTTGTAAATTTGAGCTTTGAAATCCTTTCCCTGTGCTGTGTTCTCTTTTCATGGAAGTATTCCACAGTGTGGTTGGTGCTGATGCCTTCCAGTTCTCAGTCACCTTGTTCTGTTCCATTGACATCGGGCTCATCCTGATTCTCATAAAGGTCTCGTGGGTGAGAAGCAGTCTTGTCTCACCTGTTCCCATCCGCGCGTGCTTCATACCCTTGACCTCAGAGAATATTGTTTTTATTTCTGGGTATTGGCTTCAGGGTGTAGTTATTTGAAAATGGTGTTCTTACATAAGTGACTCTAACAATGGTCAACAACATGATAGGTTCTGAACTCCTCAGCAGCCGGTTTGTGGAACCTTCTGTGCTACCCTCTGTTCAGTTCATTCAGAAATTGACGGATTTGTCTTTTAGGCACACAGCAGGCATTGACCTTGTATTTTTTCTCGGATAGATGTTAATTTGATGAATGCCTCTTCCCCATAACTGAGTTCCATGAGGGTGAATTTCTTTTACACAAACTGTTGTTTCTACTCACTGCTCTAGACCCTGATTCGTAAGAGCTCTTGGTAAATATTTTATGAATGCATGATTGAATTCTTGTCTCTGGAACTGTTTCAATTAGGAGAGATTTTCCCACCCTGGGGAAGCTCCTTGTGTAACAGGACACAGCACACTGATGGGAAGACTGTCATGACACCCTTTGTCAGCAGCTGTGTTGTGTGTCGTTCCCCCCACCCCATCCCACCCCCATGTCAGAGGCCTTTGGGGAGGAGTGAGTGCTGAGTAACAGTGAGAGAGTATATCTTTGGGCTCCTAGCCCCAGCTTTAAGTTTATTCACCTTTAGCCAGTTTTCCTTTTCTAGTTTGTTTGTGTTCAGTAAACAAAGAAGGTGACTGCTTCATGGAAAAGGTACAAGGAACAGTAGTATATTGTAAACTTGAGATAGTTTAGTGCTTGGATTACGCAGGCCATTGCCTCAAACTTTTTGTCTTGGAAAGAGCAGAAAACCTGAGAATCTACCCAGTTGCCAGTGGAGAAAGGTCTATGGTAATGATCAAGAAGAGAACGAAATACACAACAATGCTTGTTTCTAGCTGTCTGTGAGGCTTGTGTCCTGAAAGCACATCACCAGAGAGGGGGCAGCCTCCCCATGCACTCATCTCAGAAAGCACAGACCTGCCACACTGGCAATTGGGAAACGAAGAACAAAGATCCCCATCAGTGCAGTCTGTCAAACAACCATAGAAGGTTTAACCATTCATAAATGTAGTAGCAGCAATGGAAAACTCTGTCAACCCAAGACAGCGTTAGTGATCCCTGCATCTTTCCTTGGGAATGTCATATTGTGTGCTTGGAGCAGCAGCCAGGAAAAATGTCTAAAGGATTCGGCTCTGCCCCAAAGGCACCATTCCTCAGAATTGTGTTCCTGTTTAAAGGAGGTTGGCATCTTTCCATTTGTCTGTTAACTCTCACTGCTGACAGTAAGTAGGAAGCTAGCGTTTTTTTAACATCATCCCATCCACCAAATATCCAATAGCACATGCATCTGGGCATTGTATTGATGGGGAAGTGGATGATGAGAGATGGTAAATAACCTGATTAGTAAGACATAGAACCACTGACTTTTTTATTGTTCGCATGGGTGTGTGTGTGTTTCTTACAGAAGCCAAAACTTGGATCATCCTGTGTCCTTCCCAGTAAATTGTGCCATTCTCGCATAGATTTTAGGTAGATAGAGTGAGACACAGGTCTGGTTTACGAAGCCAAATCCCTCTTTATTCTGCCCTTAAGTGGATAAGGTAGTCACACCCTGTCCTGTGTTATGCTAATAAACAGGTTAATGAATGGTAGTGAAGTGGGTTTTTAGAGCATATATATCTGTTTTCTGACTGTAACTGATACATGTACATGTAACTGATACATGGTCATTTGAAAACACTTGGCAGTCTTGATATTTTGGACCAGATAGTTCTTTCTTTGCCCTGTGCATTGTGGGACATGGAGCACATCCCTGACCACTTCTAGATGCCCATAGATGCCACACACAGAGTTGTGACAATTAAAAATGTCTCCAGACATTGCCAAATTGCCCCCATTTTAGAACCATTGATTTACGCTATAAAAAATGCAAAGTAACAATTGCCAGCATCCCCACCATGCAGATAATTAATGTCAAACACATACAAGAAACTTAACATCCTATTTGGGCCTTTTTCCTCTTCTACCCATATTCCAAGCACCCCTCACCTAAGGACATACGGAGGCATCTCAAGAAGCCTTGTTCTCAGGCCTGTGAGTGTGCCCACATCTTTCCAGAAATGTTTTCTATCAGCACCTGCCAGAGGTGGAGCCTAGCACATGGCAGGGGTGACTTGTCTGCCCTGAGGCCAGAGCTTCAGGGAAGTGCTGCCCCTGCGGTCACTGAGAAGGCCCCCTGGCCTTCCTGCTCTGCTTGCACTTAGAATTCAGAGAAGAGGTGTGGAGTTCGAGTTTTACAATGCCATCTTTCCAAAAGCCTGTCTCTTCAGCTCTCAACTTTGATAGTTCTTATATAATTAGTTTGTAATTTAGCAAAATACATTTGCTATTTTAAACAATTCTTGGTAGTCACCAGCTTTACGTGTTGCCAAGGCCTTAGGAATTTTATGGCTGGTACCCTCATCCCTGCTGGACAAGGTGATGGTGTCTGTGGGCACTTTGCAGGGGCTGCGCTGGGACGGCCTCCACGTAAACAAGCAGGCCGAGCATGCATGTACAGACTGTCCCTGCGTCTGCACCAGCATCCCTGTGACCTCCTGCACTTGTTTCGCTCTTTTTTTCCCAAGGGAGCTCTCCTTCGGGCGAGGATCTACGGCCCCTGTAGGAGGTGGAGACTTCCCCGCCATCAGCACCAGAGAGCCCTGGGACGGCAAGGATGGCGAGGTGAGTGCCTGCACACACGGCCTCCGGTGGGGGCTCCTCTCCATCCTCCCTGCCTTCCCGACCCTGTGCGTCTCCTGCTATAGGCTGGACCCTTACCGTGGCCCTGGGGCCTGCCAGCAGGTTCTGTCCCAAGACCTTTCGTCCCATCCTCCCTGTGCTACGTAGCATTTGGTATTAACAGAGACAGCCAAGATAAGTGTCAGTAATGAGGTTGCTTTTCTGATTAATGCCCCAAAGTGAATAGTTAGCCTTGAATTCGTGTACTTGCCTTACAGAAATGTGGAACTACAGCTTTGAAATTAGCGTTTATTTTGGTACACTTCTGCCCCGTCCTCCTCGGAAGGACAAGTTAAACAGCTGTTGGTAAAACCACATTTCAGTGAGTTCTCAGCTTTTCATACATCTGTGTAATAGACTCGATCATGCAGAGACTGGTTCTGTGACCAGAGTACTTCCAGGAATTACTGACTGACTGTGAGAGCAGGCCTTACGCCCATATCTGTCTTACAGCTTCCCATGGAAGATGACATTGACCTCAGCGATGTGGAGCTGGACGACTTGGAGAAGGATGAGTTGTGAGAGGCTCAGCACAGACTGGTTTTCTTTCTTGGGAGCAGATTTTTCCAGCAGTGAAAGAACATTCTTTACACTCAGATGAATCTACCAGTGGCCTTTTTAACCAAGAAGTGGCACTTGGTCATTTGAAAACACTGCAGCAGTGAACTTTTGCCTCTCGAGAAAACGAATGAAAAATTCTGTGAATTGTAGCCAGTGAATTGGGTTGTATTTTGTCAAGGAATATTTTGAAGAAAACTGATGGGCTGTTGAAACACTCTTCCCTCCCTCTGACTGCTGCTTGGGGATTCCTGGAGGCTGTTTCTTACATAAGTTTTTTTTTAATGTGATTTTTTCCTTTGAATATTAATGGCTTTTTCCATTAAAGAATAAAACGATATTTTGGACAATGCCAATAAATGTATGAAATGAGTGTCCACACCATAAATTCAGAATCTGATGTTTAGCCAGTAAGTTAATATTATGAAGGTCTGACCCTGATGTCTCTTTTCTAAAAACTGGGGATTCAAACAACAGCCTCTAGATGCCTGCCATGGCACAGACTCCACACGTGTCCTGCGTGGGCGCACTCTGCTGCAGAGGCGCGGTGGAAAACAAGCCTGCACAGAAGGATGAGAAGCAAGGGGTCATCAACGGAGAACTGCATTTTATGCCCAATATCGCATCTTTGGGTCGATGTAGCTGCTTTGACAGCTCAAACTTTTACATGTGACGACAAAGTCCTCACAGAGTGCCCGTGAAGACAGGAATTCCAGCAGCAGGTTCCCAATGGATAGGCAGTCCCCATTTATGTAACCCATTCGGAAAAATGGATTTTTGAATCATGTTAGAATAGAAGCGAAGAGACAGTGGAAAGGAATGGGCATTTCTTTATTGTGACTTACAAAAAATAAATACAACTGTAACTAACTTTTGTGGGCAATTTCTCTAAAAGTCTAAATTCTGCAGGACACTTGGAGAGTTCTGGTCTAAGGAGAGCAGCGTCTGGTCGTCTCGGCGTGAACACGAAATATTGGTGTGCCTGCCGCCTAGCATTTCAGTCCAGAAGGCTGAGGTCGATGTGGAAATAGACGTAAGGAAAATAGTCTTGGTTACTGAGCTGTAGCCCAGGGATCTCCACAGAGGCCTGCAAAGAAGACATGGTAATGTTCTAAGTGCATCAACTCGCTTCCAGCTTGAGCCTGGTCTTTTCGAGGCAGCTCTCTGGGTATCATATGTTCTGCCCTGTACAGTCCCCCCCCCCACACACACACAACCTCTTATGCTTCCATATTTGTGAAATGGAGATTTTCACAACAGTTTGGCAAGTACCATTTGAGAAAGAGTGTCCTGTGTGGAGAGGCGGGCCTTAACCAGAGAAAGGCAGCTATTTCTGGGTCAGATACCTACATCCAGTATGCTGGCCGCTGCGACTTCATCCAGATGTCTGAAGACGGAGTTCAGGACCTCTCTCAGGCGTTTGGTGGATGACTTCTTATGCGGCTGGAGGAGCACAGCCTGGAAGTTCACTGGGAGCCCATACCTTCTCAGACAGAGAGAACGTGTCCATCAGTTACTCCAAGTGCACACAGGGAAGCGAACTGGGCAAGGGATAGAAAGCAGGTTCTAAAGAAGGAAAAGCTGCCAGCGTAGCTCGGGAAAAGGAAACTTGTCAGGCAAAGCGTCTAGGGCCGGGTGAAGCGATGCCTAGGTCTTCCTGCCTAGAACAGTCTCGAGGACATGCGGACGCACTTCTGACAGTGATGGGTCCTGACCGCAGGGCTAAGAGGTCAGCCAGCCGCATGAGACCGTCTGGTGAGTGCTGCGGGTGAGTGGAGGTGACTGGACCCGTTCTGACCCAAACATGTCTGACATCCGGTTTACCTGATTTTCCTCCACTGAAAAACGAAATGCAGCAGAAAAGCAAACAAATAAAAGTCTGGTTTATCGAGCTTCATGCCTTTTGCTGACTTTTTGAGTAGACAAAATATTTTGAATGGATTTTATATGCTCGAGCACATTTAAAATCACCTGCCTGGCAGCCGTTTTTGTGGTGTTAGCCAAAGACAGCTGAGTGTTGTATAAATAATAAGCACACACTTTGTGACTGTCAGCATTGTTAAATACGCTGTCAGTGAGCAGACGCTGGATACTCCCTGCTTATCACCTACATGCCTTCATGCTCCCATGCCATCCGATCTGCAGGATGAAGTCCATGTCACCGTGGATGGGTGGGTTGTAGCTGGGACCCAGAGTCAGGCCTCCCTCACCCTGTGCCGTGTTCAGCCCTTCTCTACTATCCCCTCCCCTTTAATATACCGCCATCTTGCCCCATTCCGAATAAAACCCTCAACTCACTAGAACTCTTGTTCCAAACTTCAATATCCAATGTCCTGTTACCAGTGGCCTGTGTCCCTTGTTTGTCCTTAACCACTACTCTATTGGCTCACACCGGGATGCCTTATGGCCCAATCCCAGGGACATCTGGAACCTGGACCTCCCACTCCCTTAGACTCATTGAGCGTCCCTCCTGTCTCTGACTTCCTCTTGGGCTTCTCGGCCACCATGCCCTGAGGTGTCCCTTTGGTCCCTTCTTTCTGTGACTAGGTGAACTCGTCCACACACATCAATCATCGATGATTCCTTAGTAACTGTTCTCCACTGAGACCTCGGCCAGATCCAGGCTGACCGCAAGGCCCCCTTCAGCAGCCTGGCCAGAGCCCCACCTAGGAAGACCCACTTCTGTTTCCTTGACTGAGGTGAGCCCCTGGCTAGCTTCACCCTCAAGATGAGCTGGCCCATCCTCACTCTGATGTCAGTCAGTCCATAGACGTTGAGCGCCTACTCTACCCCACAAGGCTGGATGATAAAGGCAGATAGGCCATCGGTGCCAGCTCTCCCCTGCGGAAGACAGCATTGAGCCTGGTCTGTGCTAGCGCAGTGGATAGAGCATCGACCCGGGGTACTGAGCTCGCTGGTTCGAGACCCCGGTCAAGGCACATATGACAAGCAACAAGCAATCAATGAACAACTAAAGTGAAGCAACTAAGGGTTGAAACTTTTTATCTTCCCCTCTGTAAAATCAATAAATAAAATCTTAGAAAACAGTTGAGAGAAAATGGAGCACTGAGCACTAACAGGCAAAGACCAGCGGGAGGTCGTAGGAAGGAGGGGGCTGTTACCTGTCTGCTCTAATGCACTTGTTCAACATCTATCAAGATTATGAGCTCTCCATAGGCTGGAATGTGAACAGGCCTTTAAAGAGGATCTAGCAGCTCCATACCTACTGATGAGATGACAGAACAAAGCAGATGAAAAAACAGGTGGCAGGATGTTAGATGCCAGTGATCCCACTTGGGGGACAGAGGAAGAGTCTGGAAACCATTTGCAGTGACTGGGCAGTGGGACCATGAGGAACACATCCCACAGCGTGCTCTTCTGAGTGTGACTTAACTGTTTATGTCCATCTTTGAGGCAGGCAGGGTCTGTCTGGGACCCGGCTATGCCAGAGGTGGCTAAAATACTCAGGGTTAGCCTGAGTGCGCCCCCCAGCCCAGCAATGACATCCTTGTGACAGGCCTCTGAGGGGAGGGGTGGGGAGGACAAGGAGCCGAGGTCAGATCCATGCTGCCATTGGGCAGAACCACATTGGCGGCCACACGGAGGAGAAACTGGAGGCAGAGAACCAAGTGGGAGCCTATGGCAACAGCTGGCAAACAAAGGAAGAGAAAGCAGAGGCAGGCTGGACAGGCAGGCCCATTACAGTGCGGTGGGCAGAGGCGGTGGGGACAGGAGGTGAGGGTGCGGGAGCAGAGGTGTCCAGGCTGGCCACCAGCAGAAATGGGAAAGGGGCTGGGAGGGAGGCCAAGCCAGATGGCCAGAGGTATGTGTCAAGAGGGGGCGGGACGAGGGCCGGCTGGCTAGGTGGGTGGCTGGGAGGGTGCCGTGCCAGCAGAAGAAGTGGACAGGGACAGCCCCAGGGAGGGTCCGAGAGCTGGAGGAGGCTCTAAACACACTGGCCAGAGCAGGGCCAGCTCCCGGAAACGGTGCAGCCAGCCCTGGGTCGTGACACGGGATATGCTCAAAACACGCAGAAATCAGGCTTCAGAAATAGTTTCTGTTTGATTCCATTTTCATAAACATTTAGTAATAAGAATTGTGCACATTCATTTTAAAAGCAAAAAACAAAAATCTGAGGAAGTCCACTCTAGCACGTAAGCAATGTTTTCTCTTGGTGTTAGCATGTTAGGTGATTTTTATTCTTTCTTTGTGCTTATCTATAGTTTCCAAATTTTCCACAGTGAACTTATTTTGCTTTTGTTTTAAAAAAGTGATAATAATAAGGTAAAGTAAGTTTTGGTGCTGGTGGTTTGGTTTGGGTTTTACTTTTCCGGTGCCCTGCGGGTTGGGCCACAGAGGGCAGGGTCTGAGATGCTGCTGGTGTTTCTACCAGGAGTCGCTGTGAGGAAGGTGGGCAGGGGGCCAGTTGGGCAGAGCAGGAGGCACCCATCCCAAGCCTGGCAGGAAAGGGACAGAGCACTGGGGCCTCACGGCTGAGGGAGGGTCACTGAACTCGGGAAGCCCTGGCCAGGAGCAGGAGGAGCAAGGCACATGTCCCACCGAAGGAGGCTGAGGAGTTGGGACAGGGAAGGGAACCCAGGTGGCCGCAGCGCTGGCTGCTCCCAGCCAGCCCACCGCAGGACCGCCCGGTCGGGCACCTTCTCCAACCTACCTGAGCACGGACTCCACGAACACTCGCAGCGCCTTGATGTGGACCCAAGCAATAAAGGCTTCGCTGAAGTTCACCTTGAGCCAGCGCAGCAGCGGGCCCTGCAGAGACAGGAGAGCCGTGACCTCTCCTGGCCACTCCGTCGACACCAAGCCAAGAAAGGACGCAGGTTGGACAGAGCAAGCCCTGAGCTGAGAAGAAACGCCCAGGGCCCAGCAGAAGCAGCGAGTCATCCCGTGAGGCCCAGGCGAGGTCCAGCCCCACGCTCTCCAGGGTGCCTGGTGCCAAGAAGCACAGCGGTCCAGCCACCACAGTGGGCCAGCCACCGGGCACATGCGTGGGGCCACCTCAGACTGGCAACGGGGGGCTGGGCAGCCCCTGACCTCTGGGCTTTCAGCAGGCAGCTGGCAGGCCTCCATCTGACAGGGCTACCAAGGGGCCCACCTTCTTGGAAGGCTCTGACTTGGTACCCACCTCACCCACCAGCCGCCACGTTCAGGGGGCTCATCACAGCCCCAGCCCCCTCGACCACAACCCCTTGGGGCCGTGGCAGCGGTAATGCTGGTGCGGCCAGTTCTCTGGGGGAGTCCAGAGTCTTGCAACAATGGCTCTGAGCTCCCACCTGATACCTCCATCTGCCCACAAAGGTCAGGGGTGGGTCCAGCCAGGGCAGGACAGCAGAGCTGCCGACACCCCTTCCCCAGCCAGGGCCTGCCCGTCACCAGCTCCAGCACCTGCAGGCAGAGCAGAGGCACCTGGCCCATAAGCACCATCCACTGTTGGGGGCGGTTACAGCCCCCACAGGCCTTGCGGATTAGGAGGAAGGCGTCATTCAGGGCTTCCTGGATTGAAGACCTCAAAAGCCGCATTAGGTAACAACAGAAAATGCAAGGACTGGCTTTCTCAGATAGATGCCCGCACCGGCGAGGCCATGCGAGCCAGGGGACCCCAGCACCCCTGGGGGCGGCTTACCTCGCCCTCGCCCTCACTCTCTCTCTCTCTGTCGGTGTGCCCCGCACCAGGCCTAGCGGGGTTACCTAGCGGGGTTACCTTAACCTTGTGGTCCGAGTAGGTAGATGATCCCTTTTTAAGAGCAACACAGGAAGTTTGCTAAAGGCACAGAAATGATTTATTAATCTTTCAGGAAACATGCATCAGAAACACACAGAAATAACTCATCGCCTGAGAGGGAAGGCATGCTCGGGATGCCGGCCCACCCTCGGGACTGGCGTGCTTGGCCAGACTGGAGAGGTAACGGGTGCTGTAGGCTCCCGGGGTGTGACAAGGCTTTGGTTCCGTGTTCCTTAGAAAGAGCCAGCCGCTGGCAGAGGGGTCAGTTTCCACATCCCGTCCCTCTGCCAGGCCTGGGTGACGTGTTGCCTTAAGCAAGAAGGGGAGGACAGAGGCAGGCCTAGGGGATGTCAGTGGACAAGACTCTGCCTGCAGAGCTGTCCGTCCGGGCTGGGCCAAGGCGTCTTTGGCAACCAGGGTGTACCTAAGTACATTATTTGCAGGACACCGGTCAGGCATGCTGTTAGGACATGTCACCGTGGTCATCTTTATCTCAGACAGATGGAAAGCTCAGTAAACCCCACCTTGTGTTCTCCAAGGGAACTGGTGACACCCGGGACCCAGCCTGTCCCTTCGGGTTGGCAAGCAAACAAAAAGATAGAGGATGCTGGTCATACCCACTTCCCAACAGACTAAGGGGTAAGAGTCTCAAGAAGCCAGGGCGGGCCTGACCCCAGCTGTCCCCTGCTCACTGGCACACGGCGAGAGCCTCAAAAGGAACTAAATGTTTCCAAGTTAGTATCTCCTTCCGAGCTCCATGTTCCCCCACGGAGAGACCCTGGCAGGGCTCCCCAGGGCAGCACGGGGGTGCAGAAGTCTACACCACATAAAAAGGCACCAGCTGGCAACCTGAGACACAGGTGGCAGGTATCGGGCTCGCGTGTCACCTTGATCCTCAGGGGGTCTGTGCCAGCGCATGGATGAGTGCCAAAGGGCCTGACCACCTGTCCTCCGGGCAGGGCCCGCTGCCTGGACACTGTGGAAGCTGCCATCATCTGGCTTCCTCCCAGATTCAGCAGGGAGCTGGGGCCACCACAGAGACCTCGGGAGCGTCCCCAGGTGTCTGGGCTGAGGCTCAGAAAAGAACCCTTGTGGATTTTAGCTCTGGTGGCCCGGGGGCCCAGGGTTCTGACTTGGGCCTTTGTCTGACGTATGCGTCTCTTTGGTGTGCACACATCTATACACGTGTGTGTGTGTATTTATGTGTGAGGGCGGCACTTTTACACGGTCAGTTCCCAATGCCTCTCAAAGGGGACGGGCCAGTCCAGGGGGACTCTGAGAACCCCATTTTGGGGGGCTCATGGCCACGGCTGGTGCTCTCTCCTGAGGAGCGGCTTGGCTGGAATTCCTCTCAAAAGCCTATTGACTCCAAGAGGTCAGGCCAGACGTGCAGAACCCCCAGCCCGACGTGGGGAAGGCTCCGGCCAAACACTCGGCTGCAGGAGAAGCACCACTCGCCTTTCTCCCAAGCACGTACTTACAGCTGCGTGTTTACTCACGGACATCCCTCCCCAGAGTGTGTTCACTCATGCCTCCTCTCTGCACTAGAGGCAGGAGCTCCCGGGCCCTCCCTGGGGGATCTGGGAGAAGGGGCCAGAAAACACTCCCACCCACAGGCAGGGGCCACGTGGCTCAGCCCGGCCCTGCAGTCCGAGGGCGCTGCGTCAGAATGCACCTGATTTACGACTTACGGAGCAGAGCATGCACTGGCTTTCCCAAGGCTCCCCTGTTTGCATTTCAGAAACAAAGCGGCCTGTTCTCCCTCCTGAGTTCGGCTGCCCTCACACACAGACAGTTTCTGAGTGGCTGTTGTCGGAAGTCTCAAGGCTAAGCACCCACTCTTTGCTAAAGGTATAGTCATGGTAAATAAGAGTGCTGGCTGGTGATTGAGGAAGTCACATCACACCTGACACCTGGAAATCACACTGTCAAGGCCAGCGGTGGTGGCCCTGCCTGCAGCCCTGCCTGCCTTGCTCAACCTCAAGGGCATTCTGTGGGGGCCAGTGCCCAATGACCTCTCAGAGCCTCGACTTCTCATAGACAAGACGGAGCTGAGCCCCTCCTGGAAAGGCAGTCCAGGACTCGGTGAGATCCTGCACGGAAGGTGACCAGGGCCACGGGTCATGGCGCAGGGGCCACTTCCACAATGACTTGTGCCACGTTCACCATCACCTCCCCCAGACCCTGCTCTGGCAGCCCTGGGAGAACGCACGTTTCTGGGTGGTGTGTGCCCAGCAGTGGGGGGACCATGGAGCCGCGAGGCGGGGGCTTGGCATGGCCCTTCTGTCTGCATCTTGCCAGAACACCTGCCGGCCTGTCAGGTACTCACATATTGTTGCTTCTTATCAGACAGCAGTCTGGTCATCTCTTCCCTTTCCCTTTTAATTTCTTTCTCATCATAGCAAAATTCACGGACAGTGAACCTTAAAACAAGCAGATGAGAGGCTTTCACTAGGAAGCATCCGGCGGGAGCAGAGACCCCAGAGGAGCCCACCACGGCCAGCCAGCGCTTACTTGTTTTCTTTAGCTTTTGTTTTGAAATCGTCAATCACTTTCCGGAACAGGGTCACCGTGAAGAGGCCACCCTCCTTGTCCTCAGCGATCAGTCTGTTGGAGAGAAGCGTCTGCTTGCTGGACTGACCCTCAGCCTTCAAGCTGGAGCTGGCTGGAAGGGGCCTGTCATCTCCCTCAGCAGGCAGGTCACTGCTGAGGTGGCTTCTGTCCCCTCAGCCTAGTGGCTTATGCCCAGGTGCCTTGACAGCATCGACAGTGGGGAAGCCAGGGCAACCCTGTTACTTTCTAACTCCTGGCTCTGTGTTCTTGGCTACCTGGTCCTCCCCTTCCTCTCCTGTCCCTCTCACTCACCCTCCAAGCCAAAGCTTCGGGGGCCTTCAAGCCACTTAAACACAGGCCCTCGAGGAGACGAAAGGACTGAGGTCTAGTTGTGCAGCGATCTGGGGTTTGGCTCCTGCTCATAAAATGCCTGAGAGAAAACAAGCCAGTCCTGGGTCTTAGCCTGTGTGCGCATGGGCACCTCTGGCCCTGACGTGTTGTGGTTACAACGAAAGCAGGGTGGAGTTTCAGTCAGTGGAAACCATCGCACAATGGCCATTTCATGTGCAAAGTCACAGTGTTCTAATTAGTCACAGCCTTCCAGCACACCTCCATATAAAACCACTGTGGCTACTGTCCCCAAGGGCATGGGGGTAGTTGGGGCCAGTGATCTAAGCATCTCTGAGTCCTGCTGGCCAGATGGCCTGGTAATGAGAGTCCTCAGACCCTGGCAGAGTTTTGTGAGCGTGCTGGCTGGGCCACTGCTCCTTTGTCTCAGGACCCATGGCCTAACAGGCTGACGCCAGGCTCCAAAGACCTTCCCAGAGCCATCTCTGCAGACCCCCAGGTATCCATGCCCGTGCTGGGCCTGGGGTTCTGGTCAGAGTCCAGGGCTTTCTCTCCCAGCTGGTGTCCCCCACACCTGGCCGCAGAGGGGCAGTGGTGGAGCCCAGTGGGTGCTTCTGCCAAGCAGACCAGCCACAATGGCCAGCTTCCCTGCCCATCCATGCCCTCTCCTCCTCCCCCTACAAATACGGCTGCCATGTCTCATTCCTCCAGCCTCCTGTGTGACCTCAGGTGGTGCCTGTCCTGTACCCTGCACCCTTCAATTTAGCTCCTGATTGCGATCTCCGGAGAGTCAGTGACTGGGGAGAGCTGACCTTGCAGCAGGCACCGTCCAGCCTCCAGGTGGGGATAGCAGTGGGCAGGGTTGCCCTCAGGCTGAGCTCTGGGTGCTAGGAGATGGACAAAGGGGCCTCACTGAAGTCTTTTTAAATTACAAGCTATTTAAGATGTACAAAAAGGTACAGAGAACAAGAAATAACCTCTGTCCCTGCCACCCAGCTTAAGACATCAACTTTCATACGATACAGGCCCCACCCCAACTGCATTCTGCTCTGCTGGAGGTCACCCCTGTGCTGAGCGTGGTGTTTCTCATCCCCAGACATCCCCATAATTCTTCTGTGCACCTGCACATGGCCAAGGCACACGCAGTTTGGTCCATCCATTTTTAGACTTAAGAGAAATGTTCCATGTACATTCTGCAGCTCGTTCAACATCACGGAGCGAGACCCACCACGCTACTGCACGCGACCTTACGCTGTTGGCTTTCCCAGCTCTGTGGTTGGTATGCATGGCTCCAACATATTCTTTTATCCCTTCTGTGACCTACCCAGCCCTCCCTGTCCCCACCTGCTCTGACGCCAGCAGGCCACACACTGAGACTGATTTCTGCCTCTCCTGTACTCTGTGGCCATCATGCCCAGGCCCTGGCTTGATCCTCAGGTGGGGAAAACTTCACACTGAGATGAAAAGGCAGAGAAGAGTGCCAGAAAGCAGGGAAGCAAGGTTCCGAAAGATGAAGGGAGTCTGGCAGGTGGCTTGGTTGCATGGCCGTGAAGGAATCCCAGCTCAAGGGGCTCTTGCAGGCACCAATGTTTTGGTGTTTGGGTTCCCTGGAGCGCCTACAATGCTTCCCAGCAGCCCTGGGGTCAAGCCGGGGTCTCACTTACTTGGTTGACCGAGGGACCACCATGTCTGAGAGGGACTCGTACGTTTTTTGCCATTGCACGTAGTTTGGTCTGCAAAAACACAGAAGAACTTGGTGATTTCTGCAGGGAAGGCTCTGGGGTGTCCTGAGTGCTTAGGAAACCGCATGCCCCTTCTCCTGAGGGACCGAGGTCAGCAGGAGCGGGGCCTGAGAGAGCCCCGAGCCTACTCTGAAGCCCTGCATGGGCTCTGGGAACCCCTGCCCAGCCCTAGCCTGGGCCCGGGCTCCCCAGGAGGCCCTGAGCAGGGAAAGGCCTGTGTAGTGGGGGCTCAGCCAGAGAGACCTGCTGGGGGCTTTCTAAGTCTGACCCTTGGCGGCCTTGGGCAAGACCACTGACCATGGCCGCTGGCTGCGGATGAAATACACCTGTCTGTGACATCTGGCACACTGCAGGTGCTCACAAAACGGCTGCTCTGTCATCTGCTGTCACTCTGCTCCTGTCACCACCACACACCTTCGTTCAGAGCCCGGCACCCAGGCCCTGAGGGGTTTCTCTTTCCTCTTAGATGGGCAGGGTCAGTCCAGTCTTCTTCCATGACACCCCACCTGCCCACCTTCCTCGCCCACTTACTTGGGGACAATGACTAGAAGCGTGACCAAATACTCGGAATCCAGCACAAAGTCTTCTTTGCTCACAATGTCACTCAGTGTCCGAGTGAAGAGGTTTCCACTGAATCCATGTGGGACAAAGGGGTGTGATCAGCAGAAAGGTACATGGAGGTGGGAACAGGAGGGGTAGGCAGGGCGCTGGGGAGGCTCAGAGTGTTCCTGGGGGTGGAGCAAGGGCCTGGGACTCCGTATCCCCCACACACGCCCCGCTCTGCATCTGGGAGGCTAGGGGCGGGGACTGGCAGGGCCTCAGGTGCTATCACCAGTCACTGGGGCGCTGCTGAATCCAACACCTCAGTCACCTGCATTGCCCCGGTGCAAGCCCCTGCTGCTAGCCTCCACTGCTGGCAGACAGCTTCAGTTACTCAGGTGTCAATACAGCGGCCAGCTCTTGGGCTGCCCAGGTTTCCCTGGGCAGAGACAGGCCCAGATAGAGCTCCGTTTCACTTTACACGCCTCCCGGCTCCGGCAGCCAGGGGACACTCACCTGAAATAGCTTTCTATGTGCCCAGTAGAACCTGGTCTGCATTGAGGCCATGGTATTTTTAGTGCAGAGATCAAGGCTGCTGAACCAGCAAATGGGCCAAGATAGAGCTAACAAGACTACCTGTACCATTTGCACATTGACTGTGACATTAGCTAATACATTAGCATGCAATGCTTCCTTAATAAAGAGCTCTCAGGTAAAAGGCCACCCCACAGGCTCTCCAGCCTGCCCAGGAAGCTGCGCATCTCCCCTCTGCCTCCTCCGCTTCAGGGTCCCTTCCCCTCAGGGTCCCTTTCCAAAGGCACCTCATTGCCTTCCACTATCAGACTTCCCCTGTCCACTTTACGCCTGTAACTCCATGCAAAAGGACATGTTTCCTAAATGTAGGACGAATGTTCGTGAGCTTTGCACATGCAGAAATTCTGCGTTAGTCTGCTTTGTGTCTTTAGGTCCTGCGTGTACAGTGGGTGCTTGTTACATGTCTATCAGATGAAGAAGAGAGGAACAGAAGAGGGAGGTCAAGCTGGTCTCACCCTTGTCATGCTCCCCTCCTTCAGAGAGCATGCTCAATAGATCAGTCAGTGTCACCATGAGTCAACGAGTGAGTGAACTTCCCTACCAGTTGCTGAAGGGGTTGGGCCAGATGTTTGCTCAGGTCCCAAACCATTCTCACGTCCACAATTTGGGGTGGGGAGCTGAGTGGACGGCCCAGCAGGTGAATGGCCCATGGCCCACTGGTCAATATCCCAGCAGGTCTATGCCAAGGTCACCATTTCAAGCTCTCTGCCATTGGCTTCCTGCCCTTCCGGTCACTCCTCCCTGGTTGGGTCGAGGCGCCCATTTAATTCTGATACAAAACCAGGCAACCCAGGATGGTTCTAGCTGTGCACCTTTCCTTCTATGGTTGTAAATCTCCTACACGCTGTTTTTCAAAAGAAGACAACTGGCCCAGGGACCATCAGAAGAGAGAAGCAGAAGTAGGAGGGACCTTCTTGAGGGTCTCTCTTTCATTGTTCACAATGGTGAGCCAATCAAGGATGGCCATCCAAGGGGGACGGGTGGTTCTGAGCTGCCCCTGGCTATTTCCTTTCTCTGGACTATCTTCAGAAAACCATCAACAGAATCAGATCTAAAATCTAAGGAGACTGGGAGGATCTTCTGTGCCAACTCAGCCCCATTCACAATCACCTCCCAGCCTCCTCAGCAGGAGCTCATATGGCTTCTTCTTACATGCCTCCACCAATAGGGAGCTCACTTCTTCACACGTTGGTTGCTGCCATCATGACCCCAGCCTTATGACCTTCTCTGGATACCTCCCACCATCTGGTGACTCATTGTGGTGGCTGGGCCAGGCAGTCTGCTCCCTCTGCAATGCAGGGGTCTTTCAGGCAGGTGGAGAAGTCACCTGGGTTGCTGAAGCTGCCCTGCTCTGGCTACAGAGCCCACAGCCCTCTGCTGGTCCTCAGGCAGGGCCAGGATCTGATGGCCCGACCTCCTGGGCCTATGATGAGGGGCCTCATAACACTTCTGTGAGGGAAGAAGCCTAGGGCACACCAGGTGTTCTTAATAACCTGGGAGATGCTGGGGTGGGAGGAAGCACATCCCAGCATTCTCTTCCACTCTGGGCACAGGCAGGGAGGTGCTGTCTACCCTGGCCTCGGCCTCTCCTCCCCCTCATCTTCAGGGGCTCCCCCTCCCAGCACAGCTCCGGGGGACTCAGGGTGCCTCTGTGTCCGTCTGTCGTCTATCTCATTCTCTCTCACAGACAGAGCCTGGTGGGGGTTCAGCCCCTGTGGGCTCCAGTGAAGCGTGCGGGGCGGGATGCGGGCACTTACTTAGATTTTTTCTCCAGGTTCTCCAGGTTCATCTTCAGAGTGCTGTAGGCGGCCGTGCGAGCCTTGAGGTCAGTCTCGATCTGTGCCAGTTGCTATTTGGGAAAACAGCAGAGATTCAAAAGCTGCTCAAACTTTTCAAACTTGCCACCAGGTTGCTCCTGGTGCCCTTAGGAAAAAACACTGAACCCCGCTGGTTCACCAGGGATGGCTTGCCTCCCCCTGCTCTCCGACACAGCCACGGGCGGCCCTGCAGGAGGGACCCTGGGAAGCAGCGGAGGGGTGGCGGACCCCCTTTGGCAGATGGAGGGGGGACTCGGGGCATGATCGGCCTTTCAGGGACCCCTCAGAGAGCTGGCTCTTTTTACTTGAAGCCCATCTCATAAGGTCAGGGCCCTGCACACCATGAACCCTCAGGCTCTGCTAGAGGTCAGCTCAGGCTGACCTCATCCTGGCTTCTATGGGGGTCCACATGGCTCAGCCCCGATGGTGCCCAGGTCTCCAGGCTCAGCTGTGCCCTGTGGTGGCCTCTTCCTGTTCTGCAGATGGGGGAAGACTTCTTTTAGCTTGGAGGCAGGTCATCAGCCTGACATTAAGGAGGTCCCTTGTTCCAGAAGGTTTAGGAACATGTCCCAGACCCCCTCCTGAGGTGGACAGGGAATGAGACAAGCCAAAGGCCAAGTGCCCCTCCTGCCTCAGGTCCCTATCAGCCTAGCCAGGGTGGTGATGTCCTCCTCAAGGGCTAGAAACAGTGGGAGAAAAATGTCCGCTGGTGCCCAGTTCACCAGAAGCCCTCACAACAGATGACTGCTGCGAACGAGTGTTGTGAAGTCACCAAAAGCCATAGTCCAGTGCTGCCTGAAGCCCCTTTTATGTGCTGGGACCATTGGGAATCTAAGGAAAGCCCACCAGCTGTTCAGGTGGCCAAGGCCTAGCTAGACTGTGTCAAGACAGCGCCCCTCCCAGGACGGGAAACCTGCTCGGTCACTCAGAAGACGCTACGCGACAGCCGGCCACATAGTGACTATTGTCTCCCCATGGCTCTCCCAATGACTAGGATGTGCCTCATTAACAGACGGGACCTCCCACTGGAGGAACAGGCCCGACCCAGGGCTAATGGCACACTTGGGTGCTCCTGGTGCCAGACAGGAGGGAGCCCACCCCTGGAGCCTCTGCTGGGTGGACTCAAAGAGTAGGTCCGCAGTGGAGTCACCCAGGGCGCCTAGAAAAGGGAGCCACACGCAGAGCACAACCAGGCCCTGCCTTCCCACCCAGTGTCAGGCCTCAGCCCCGTGGGTCCTGGGGCGGGAAGGTGCCTAACCTCAGCCAGCCTCCCATCTGAACCGGGAGGAAAGTGACACCAACCTCCCAGCGGTGACGTGAGAAGCAAAAGAAACAAGAGCTCAGCGTGGTTTCAGGCACACAGGAGTGCCACCAAACTAATGCTCACCTTTACCCTCTGATTTCTTGCCAGAGTCATTCTTTGGGTCCCCCAGACTAGAGAGATACCAGGGTCTATCCTCCACGCTGCTCTGTCCCCCTCCGCTGACGTCCCCTGTGTGGCTGGGCGCCCTCATCACTAGGTGTAGTGCACAGTGTTCACTGACAAGGCATCCCAGGGGACTCGGAGGTGGGCACCGAGTAAGCGCTCTGGCCTCGGAGTGGTGGGGCAGGGCATGGCCGGCCCCCAGATCACTGTGTGTATCCAGGTTGGTGGTGGAGGTCGGTGCATAGCAGCCTTGTAGAAACCGCACCTGGCGCCGGTGCTCCGGAAAGCCCCTCCTCGAAGGACCTTCCAGAATCACTGCCCAGTTGTCCCCGGAGCGACTGAGACCTCCGTGACGTCAGTGGTGCCCATGGAGCTGCACCCACATTCCCGAGCCTTTTGACCCCACCTGTGTTCCCAGAGACACGGGTAGGGTGGCAGGCTGACGTGGGGAGATGGCCGGGCTGCTCAGGGATGGTCCCAGAGGCCACCTCCTTCCCCTGGCCTGCCCAGCCACACCCAGGTGGCTCTGCCACTCTGAGTAGACAACAGGAGGGCTTTGTTCCTGGCCAGGCTAAGACTCTCTTCCAGCCACCCAGCCAGCAGGAGGTGTGGCCTGGGAGGGGCTCCATGCATCGTGGAGGGAGAGGGGACAGAGAGTCATAAACTGTCAGCGCCCAGCCTCAGTGAGATAAACTGGAGTCCCCTGGCTGTGAGACCCCCAAAGTGCCCAAGCCTTGGGGCTTTTATTCATGATGCAAAAGCTAGAGGCTGCTGCTGACCATGATGGTGGGACCACGGGGCAGCGCTGACTGGCCTCCCTACTGTCACAGGCACCTCAGATGAAAGGTGGGATCCCCCAGGGGGACAGGTCCCAGGAGTTAGGGCTCCCCAGCCAAACTCTCCACAGAGGCAGGCAGGTTTTGTCAAGTAAACAGTCACCTTGGGTGGAGGGTATCATCTTCTAAGAGTGGGTCAGGGTGGGGTTACTCTCCATCAGTATCTTTTAAAAGGAAAAGTGGTGTGTGGGGGGGCGGGGGTTCAGTGAGTGGGCAGAGGGTCTGAGTCAGACACTGGGGGCCCAGAGAGCCCATCAGTCAAGGGGACTGTCCTGTGAGACGCAGCCACTGGCCAGGTAACAGGGCTAGAAGAGGTGGAGGGTGGGCAGGTGGTCACCTTTCCCATTTTCAGAGCATCCAAAGGTCTCTGACCTTGCCTAGGGCATGAAGACCACACCTCAGAAACCCAGCAGGGCCAGGTCAAGGCTGGCAGGAGACAGCTGGGGATGGGACCTCACCCCCATGGTCACCCAGCAGGGTTAGAACCTCCTGCCTCTGGCCATCCAGAAAGTCCCTCTGCTTCGCCAGGATCCATTGCCATGTAGCTAGGTCCACTCCAGATGGTCAGGCATGCCCGGTCACAGAAGTGTAGGTGTCCACCGAGGAAAGACCCTTCTCTTACCTTCACTAGAGTGTCCACCACGTTCACGAGCGGCTGCTTCGCAGGGTATTTGGCCATGTCCCATTCAAAGTGGGTCACAAAGGATGTTAAATCGACTGGAAGAGCACAAACACATCACAACCTGTGAGTGGGGGCTCTCGGCAAGTGAGACTGAGCTGTCACATGCCCCAACCAGGCATCCCGCTCACACCAAGGAAGCAGTCAGAGAGGCCAGAAGACAGTCTCAGGGCTCCAGGACAGCTGTCTCTCCGCTCAGTCGGGAAAGAGCCGGCTTCACCTCCCTCCCCTGGCTGAGGTCAGTGAAGCCCAGTCTCCCAGGGAGCAGCATGGGGCGTGGACTGATGGCCTGTGAGATCAGACCAGGAGCCAGACAGGCTCACTCAAGTGGCCAATCTCGAGCAACAGGACCACATCTGAAAACCAAAGCAAGGTCTTCCCAGCGAACAGCAGAACAAGGACCTGCACCCACATGGGCTGCAGCCAGTCCATAAGAGAGACCTTCTGGGGTTGACGACGTCTGTGCACGTTCCATGGCCCAGGCCAGACCATGCTGTGCCCACTCAGCCTCTGCTGAAATCAAGCGCATCTGCACCCTTCCATGCCCAAAGCTCAGCTCAGGGCAAAGAGCAAACAGAAGCAAAGCTACGAACCTACACAAGGGTAAGTCATTGACAGGTGAGAAAACCAAGGCCCAGAGAGGTGACCTGCCAAGGTCACAAAGCGCACTGTGCAACTGGACCTGGTCTGACTACTCCTCGGCTAGCAATGCCGGCTCCCCGCACAACCAGAATTCCCAGGTGTACTCTGGAGGAGACCGGATTAAATCTCCACCTACTGAGTGCCTCCAGTGAGACCTGTCACTAGCCAGTCCCATGGTCTACCGAAGAAAAAGATGTCCCCATCCAAAGACTATCAGGAAAGTCTGAGCCACATTAAGTTTGGAAAAGTTGCTGGACTGCAGTCCTTTTCAGAGTCTTTACTATCCCTTAGTGTCCTTGACTTTTGTTGGCATAGGCCTGGGGAACAAGCTTTGGAAGCTCACGGGGACCCAACATGCAGGACGCCTAGAGATCATGAAACATGCTAAACAAACAGAGGTGGCTCTCCTCCCCGGGAGAGGCAGTGCCTCTTAGAGCTGGTGCCGTCGGGACGGGGGATAAGAATAATGACACAGGCACATCCAATACCAAGTAACATGAATGTTGAGTGGCATGTAAGCACTTCGATCACTATTTGACTAGGTTTTTATGAAGAAAAGTACCTTAAGTCAGCTCTCCAGCCTAGGACTCTAGTGTTACCCTCTGGGAAATGTCAGTTGATCTTTTTTTTTTTTTTTAATTTTTATTTTATTTATTTTAGAGAGGAGAGAGAGAGAGAGAGAGAGAGACAGGGGGGAGGAGCTGGAAGCATCAACTCCCATATGTGCCTTGACCAGACCAGTGCAGGGTTTTGAACTGGCGACCTCAGTGTTCCCAGGTCGACGCTTTATCCACTGCGCCACCACAGGTCAGGCTCAGTTGATCTTTTTAACAAAATAATCTTTTTATTAGCATCAGCAAGAAGTCTCAGAGTAACAAACAGATGGCATTTGGGAAGGCATTTTGGTAACTTCCAATCTGTACAGATTTGTGTTGGTCCTAAAAGGATTTGTTGGCCTGGATTCCACCAGAGTGAGCAGGTGGGAGAAAATCCAAAGAAAAATGGCTCCTTCTGGCACTGAAACCAAGAACGGTCTGCTTGGGCACAGGGACTCCCTCAGGAGGCTGAAGAGAAGCAGGCCCCTTGCCCATCAGGACTGCCCGAAGCTACGCCTGGCATGTAAGCTGCCAGGGACCACACAATAGCCAGCCTCCGAGAGCAGGCAGGACACAGAGTACAGCCATCAAGGGAAGAAGCAGACTGCGAAGCCAAGATGCAGAAATCCACCTGGAGCCCCAGAGTCAAAGCATCCCCACTCCAGGAGGCATGCAGAGTCGCTGGGGACACAGAGGAACCTGAGGAAGGTGGCAGGGGTGGGGAATGAAACTGTTGCTCTCTGGGTCATATGGATACAGTGACCAAGTGCGAGGTTGTCACTTGGGAAACCCATCGTAACCTGGTCACTGGACCCCTACAACCAGACCGAGATCCCACCTTCCCAGGGACATGCAGACACCGCACTGAAAACCCACACAGCAAACGACACACAACCTACTCTTTAAATATTTCATTTTTTCCTTCAAACCTGCAAAGCAAGAAGGTGTCATTACTTAATCACATTTCATGTACAGAGCCAAGTTCAGACCTGGGCATATGAATGTTTCCATGTGTCAGTTGACACAAGCAAATGAAAGCTCTTTAAGGTTGCCAGGAGGGGGAATATGCATTTCTGGAATCTGTGCTCTCATTTTCAGTACAGATGCAGGCACAGAGTCACGGGTTTCATGAACTCTACAGGTATTTAAACACCTAGTTCTAAAGGTTCCAAAGTCATAAACTTTGTGTCTTGCGCATATTTTTTTCTTCATCTTGCACATTTTAAGGGCACTCAAATTCTAGGTACACAATTCATGGGCCAAACCATCTTTGGTCTAACTCTCTATTGACTGGGCACCACTTCAGATTTCAGTTTGAGGCACTCCTCGGCACATGAAGGCACTTTCAGCCTCGGTTAGGAAAAGGGATAAATAGGTGGGGTTCGAGCAGGACAGAACTGTCCGTGCAGGACAGGGGAGGCCGCTAGGGACAGCAGGAAGGGACAGCCAACTATCCGACCCTCCCCCGCCCCGAACACATTTCCACTTCAAATTTCACAGAGGATTTTAGCAGCAGGGTCAAAAATGCGACCGGGCATGATAAACTGGCAAAGAGGCGTGTCTTCTGACCACCTGTGCTGTTGAGCTAACCCACAGGGGGTATGGTGGCTGTCACTTCATTGCCTCAGGGGTTGGGGGCAGGGAGGTTGTACTCTATCAGTCACTACCATGTGGCCACACCTAGGACTGCCGATGGGCTGCCTGACCTGAGGAAGCACTGCAACGAGAACCCCAGAGAGACCTACCTCCGTTGGCCAGGAGGTTCTCCTGGACCTTGCCTCTGGCGTCCTCCATGACCTCCACCACGCTCTGGGCCATCCTCTTTATGAGGCTTTGGGAACAGAACAGAAGGCCAGTTAGAGCAGGGAAACAGCCTGCGCAACACTCTCAAGCTCCATGGGCAGGGAGAGGTGTGGGTGCCACGTGCCGGGGGAATGACTTGGGGTATGTAGGAAGAGGCTCCCCATGCTCATGGCCTTGGAACCAATATTTCCACTTCTGGGAAGCTATCTTAGGGAAATGGGACACAGAGAAAAAAGCCCTCTGAGTAAAAATATGTTCTTTGCAGCACTAGTGCTGGACAGCGGAGAACTGGAAAGCAGTGGAAGATTCTACAGCAGGAGACTGTGTAAGTAATGGTGTCTGCAGCTGAGGGGTTATTAGGCTGCCACGGGGAATTTCTAATACTGTGGGATGAGGAAGGTACCATAATGCTACCTGGGAAACAAACAAGAATCAAATTTATACTGGATGCCACTGTGTGGAAATGTTCTTCCTCTTTTAATTATTTTCGATTACCATCTGGTATTGCTTTTATAGTTAGAAAATTAGCCTGACCAGGCGGTGGCACAGTGGATAGAGCGTGGGACTGGGATGCAGAGGACCCAGGTTTGAGACCCCAGGGTCGCCAGCTTGAGCGCGGGCTCATTTGGCTTGAGCAAAAAAGCTCACCAGCTTGGACCCAAGGTCGCTGGCTCCAGCAAGGGGTTACTCGGTCTGCGGTCAAGGCACATGTGAGAAAGCAATTAATGAACAACTAAGGTGTCGCAACGAAAAACTGATGATAGATGCTTCTCCTCTCTCTCCGTTCCTGTCTGTCTGTCCCTATCTATCCCTCTCTCTGACTCTCTCTCTGTCTCTGTAAAAATTTAAAAAAAGAAAATTAAAATGTTTTTAAGTTCCCACCAAGTATCCTGGAAGTTTCAGAAAGTATTTGGAGACAGAAGGACTCAACTTCACTTGCCTCTGACGGTTAACAGGAGTATGATTCGTGCCTCAGTTCTTTTATGTGTAACATGTGGATTATACCCACTTTTGCGGGATTATTATAAATATTATTATAACCAATCAGGCACTGAGTGTGTAGGAAAAGAATGTCTGCCCCTAGAAGTTGATCAGTTAGAACTTCAACTGGAAAACGTGCCAAACCAGGATCAAAGTCTAAAAGTTCTGGTGACCCTAGAGGTGGCCAATAGACATAGGAAAAGACAATCTATGTCACTAATCACCAGAGAAATGCAAATAAAAAGCACACTGAGATATTATCTCACACCTGTCAGAATGGCTACCATCCATAAATCAATAAATAACAAGTGCTGGCGAGGATGTGGAGAAAAGGGAACCCTCCTGCACTGCTGGTGGGAACGCAGACTGGTGCAGCCACTGTGGAAAGCAGTATGGAGTTACCTAAAAAATTAAAAAAGGAACTGCCTTATGACCCCATGATTCCACGTCTGAGAATATATCCGAAGAAACCTGAAACACTAATTCAAAAGAATATATGCACCCCTATGTTCATTGCAGCGTAATTTATAATGGCCGAGATCTGGAAGCAGCCCAAGTGCCCATCACTAGATGTGTGGGTAAAAAAGCTGTGATACATTCCCATGATGGAATACTACTTAGCTGTAAAAAGGAAGGAAACCTTACCCTTTGTGACAGCATGGCTGGACCTGGAGAGCAGTCTGCTAAAGTGAAATAAGTCAGGCAGAGAAAGTCAAATACCATACGATGTCACTCATACGTGAAATCTAAAGAACAGAATAAACTAACAAACAAAACAGAAACAGACTCATAAATATAGAGAACAGATTGACAGCTGTCAGAAGGTAGTCAACCACCAAGCAGCGGGGTCACCGTGCCCAACTGCAGGGGCCCCACTCTCAGGAGCCGGGCCCCAGAGCACACAATACGAAGAGTGGCCCAGAGTGGCCCACGGTTGTGCAACCAGCCGTGGAAGTGGGCATGAATGGGCCATGGCCAGACAGACAGATCATGAGAGCGGAACTACAGATGGCTGATAGCACCTGAAAATACGCTTCCTCTTGCTGGTTGTCCAAGAAATACCACAGGAAAACAATCACACACCATTTTCACTCTGCCAGGCAAATAAACATTTTTTTTTGCAGGCACTGAGCTGACCAGGATGTGATGAAACGACCCTTCCTGCATCTTCACCGGGAAACAATTCAGCACATGTACCAACAGCGTTAGAAGTGTCTACAGGAAATGCAACTTCAGGAGCTAACTAAAAATGTCAGGGGAGCTTTATGCATCAGTCGGGATGCTCATTACAATAGAATGAAGTAGGTGTTTTATTACCTCACACAAAATGAAAGAAGCTCTCCCCCAATTAAAAAACATCTTTAACTTGGCTTTAGAGTCATGCATAGGAAGTGTGACTACAGCAACATCTGCCCACCGAGAATCGTTGCGTGGGTCACAGAGAGAAGGGCCTTTAGAGACTGAGATGTGGGGACCAGCCTGTAGCTGACGAGGGCTAAAACAAGACCTCAGTCTTCCCAACCTGGATGTTAGAGTAATAAATTGGATGTAATAACATAGTATTTTTCCATAAGATCTCTCCTCATCTAACTTCTTTGTCTGTTTACCCTCAGAGAGTTATTTTTTAGAAGGAATCAGTAGACCGCTTGGCAAACACTTTCTCTACACTACGGGGGCAGCTGGGACATCTCTGAACTCTCCAGCCAGCCCGGCAGTGGGACTTTGCACCCAGTCAGTCCCTGTCAAGTGCGCCATCGACACACATTTCATGGTAGATCCTCAGGGATTGTGGTTCTTTTCTTGGTTCATCTTAAAATGTCCTGACCCTTCCATTTGCATGAAATGTCCATACTAAGTGAATCCATAGAGTGGGTAGCCGATGACCAGGGGTTGGAAGGTAGGCAGTGGGAGGTGACTGCTAACAGGTACAGGCTTCCTTTTTAGGTGATGATGACATTCTGGAATTTGATGGTGGTGAGCGTTGCATGACTTTGTAAATATACTGGAGATGAATGAATTGTGCACATCAAAGGGGCGAATATTATAGTGTGTGAATTAATATCTCAAGTGGAAAATAAACAAACAAACATGTTCTGACCTTTCTTTTGACTTTGAGAATGGAGACTGGGCCTGGGGGAGAATGTCAAGGATAAATCTTCCTCTTGTTGGTTGTCCCAGAAATACCACAGGAAAACAATCACACACCATTTTCACTCTACCAAGTAAATAAACACAAATTTTTGCAGACACTGAGCTGACCAGGGTGTGATGAAACGGCCCTTCCTGCATCTTCACTGGGAAACAATTCAGCACATGTACCAACAGCGTTCGAAGTGTTTATGCTGGATGCCACTCCTTCTGCAGAACCCTGTGGCTCTGCCCTGTGTCTCTGCTCCCTTCTTCTCCATCATTGCTGCATTTTATAGTTCCTGTAAGTCTGTCTGAACCCATCCCTGGGTCACCATCCTGCACAGATCCCACCGTCTTTCTCTAGGTTTCCTTCGACAGCCTCCTCTCTGCCTCCACCGGCCTGACCTCCCCCTGCCCAGCCCTCCCATGGCAGCCAGAGGGATCTCCAAGAATACACACCTCCGCATGCCATGGTACTATTTGAACTATAGCAGTGGTTTCCCAAGACGTTCAAATATTGATGTTCTAACTTCTTAGAGTAGTTTACGGGCGATACCCCAGCCTGTCCGGCTTCCTCCTCCCCCGCTGCCCCCCACTCCAACCTGGCTGTCTGGAGCCAGCTGGAGTATCCTCAGTTATGTGGATGCTACTCACCCTTTATAACGGCCCACGTGTCCTCTCCTTGAGATGACTCAACCCTAGCAAATACAACACTGCTGGGTAACACCCCCACTTGACACCTGTGCTTCTTGCACTTGACAAAAACACACAGAGTGTCCATCACACACCAGGTCATGTTATGGGGAGGCTGGAGTGAACTGATCAGAGCTGCTGTCCTCATGGGGCTCACACTGGAATCCCTACCATGACCACCACATCAGCGCATGCCCGATGTGTCGGTTTCCTCATCTGACTATCCTTCTCCAAAAAGGTCTCTGAAAAATGTGTCTCTTGTGTAGTCAGCAGCTCCTGGAAGATACCCAGCTGCCAGGATGTGCTGGAGGGACAAGGGCCTTCAAATGTGACACGGGGCATCTGTCCAATACTCCTGTTTCACTCACTTGTCACCCAGGGATGACGGTCTCTTTACTCTTCTGCCTCATCTCCCAGAATGTCAATGTTTCAAAGAATGGATATTTTCATATATATATATATATATATATCAGTGTTTCCTATGATGACAAAATAGTACTCAATGCAGCCGCTCTATCAAACTTAGTCCATGGCAAGGGCACCAGGTCCTGGGATTCCATGCCTCTGAGAGCCCTCATTGGGCCTTTGTGAAAGTCTCTTCCAGCTTGTAGGACCGGGAAGCAATTCAAAGATTGGAGGGTGGAAGGGAACGTGTGAACCTACACTGTGGCCACCTCGGACCCTCCCTACCTCAACAGGTAGGTGCTTACCCAAGAGAAATGACAGCATATGTCAGTACAAAGTTGTACATGATGTTCCTAACAGCTTTATTTTTCATAGCCTAAAACTAGAAGCCATCTCAATGTCCCCTAATAGGTGAATGGATAAACTGGCTTACCCACAAAATACTATACAGCAGTAAGAAGTGACTCTTAATATATATGCTACAGCATGGATAAGTCTCAAATAATGATATGAAATGAAAGAAAAAAGACCCAGAAAAGAAGCATACATACTATGTCATTCCATTTATATGGGTTCTAAAAATGCAAACAATTTTTTTTTTAGAGAGGGAAAGAGAGAAATGAGAGAGATAAGAAGCATCAACTCGTAGTTACGTCACTTTAGTTGGTCATTGATTGCTTCTCATACGTGCCTTGACTGGGAGGCCCCAGCCGAGCCAGTGACGCCTTGCTCAAGCCAGCAACCTTGGGCTCAAGCCAGGGACTTTGGGCTTCAAGCCAGTGACCTTTGGCCTCAAGCCAGTGACCTTTGGGCTCAAGCCAGTGACCATGGGGTCATGTTGATGATCCCATGATCAAGCTGGATGAGCCTGTGCTCAGGCCAGTGACCTTGGGGCTTTGGACCTGAGATCTCAGTGTCCCAGGTCGATCGATGCTCTATCTACTGTGCTACCACTGGTCAGGCTAACAATGCAAACAGTCTTATAGTGACAGAAAGCCAATCAGTGTTGAATAAGATGCAGGAAGAAATTGATTACAAAGGGGTGAGGAAAATTTTAGGCGTCATGGATAAGTTGATTTTCTTTATTATGGTGATAGTTTCATGTATACACTCTGTCAAAATTTATCAATCAAAGTGTACTCTTTAAATAAAATTTGTTGCATGTTATTTATATTTAAATAAAGGCATTTTTAAAAAAACCTACACTACAACAAGGTAACATTTCTTACCTATCAGGTTCATAAAAAAATCCCAAATTTGACAACACACTTCATTAAAAAGGGTATAAGAAAATAGGGACTCTCCTTCATTTTGCTTGTGGAAATGCAAAACGGTCAACCCAAAGAAGTCTGGCATCATCTACCAAAATTACAAAGGCATACGACCCCTTGATCCAGCACTTTGGTTCTGAGGATTCATCCTGCAGATATCACCTGTGCAGTTACATATGCAAAGTAGGGATGCAGGTGCGAGACTACACACTGTAACACGGTGGGTAACAGGCCCCTGCCCTACAAAAGTCAATAAGCCAAGTGTCCACTGTAGGGCTGCTAGCACACTAGATACTTCCCCCACATGGAATACTAGACGGCCAGAAAATTCGCTCTGTACCAACGGGAGGAATCTCCCCGGATCTACGTTAAATGAAAGAAGCATGATGCTCAGTTGCACACGAGGGCAACTACTTTGTGTTTAAAAAGGGAAAATATAAAAATATGTACTGGCATTGTCTCATGTTTGCATAACAAAGCACCAGAAATTTCCCTAAGCAACTCATAAAAGTGGTTTGCCAAGTAGGGCCAGGGGGTAGACGGGGAGACAGTGTAGGGGACTCTCACTGCATAGCTTTTGTACTGTTCTGATCTTTCGTGTGTGTGACATCAGATTACCTGATCAGAAAGGGAAAGACTTTATCATAAGCATTTTAATGATCATTTAGGATCCCTGGCTTTGGGACCAGCGTCTTAGATGTATGATAGGATTAAATGGGATATGCCTGTGTAAAGCAATGTGCCTCAAAGTTTCAACCCACTTGCCCCCACTGAAGATGCCAGCCCGTAGACCCCACCCCTGTCCTACGCAATCAGCATCCCTGGGGTTTGTCCCCAAGAACCTGTATATATTTCTTTAAAAGTTCCCCGGGAGATCAGGCAGGTGCTAAAAGCAAAGGCCCACCCCTTTGAGAGGATGGACATGCATTTAGCAAATATTTCTTCAGCACCCAAGTGAGCCAAGTCCTGTTCAAGGAGCTGGGCATAGAAATACGGTCCGTGTTCTTGGGGCTAATATTCTACAAGAGACAAAGACAAACAAGGAAAATATTAAACTGTGGCATGTGGAACGCAGGGAATCAAAGCGGGGGGCCCTAGAGGGGCCCAGCTGGCTAGTCTGGAGAAGGCCTGTGGAGGACGTGATGTTTAAACTGAGATTGGATGACGGGAAGAAGCCCTCCCTGTATGGGTGGGGTGGAAACTGGGGGGCTTCAGGCTAGGGCTGTGCACAACCCAGGACAAGATGAAACCCGGGCTGGAAAGTGTGTGGACCAGTGGCTGTGGGGGAGGACCCCTGGGGCCCAGCCGCTGAGGGATCTAGAAGCCAAGGTCAAGAGCACAGATGTTATACTGAGGGCACGGAGAAGCCACAGGGGACGTTCAAGCAAGAAAGTCATCGTGTCGGGGAAAAGAGCTGTGTTAGGCTTGCTCCCTGGTTTCCCGGCTGCAAACACGTTGCATGATTAGTGTGAGAGCACGTAGCAAAGAGCCACGTGTGGATGTCAAGAAAAGCTATGGGTGCTTTTCCTCAGAGGCGATTCCCCCAGATTGCCCTACAGACACCACGAGGTCTGGTCCCCTGATTCTCACAGCCGCCACCCTGAGGAGCAATGTTCCTAACCCCTTGCCCTTCAATGAGAAAAGCGGTTTCCCTTTGCTTGTTACCTAGCCCATCTCTGCGAGCCTTCAATAACCGGGAATGGCCCAACGCTTCCCAGCTCCGCAGTTCCTCTACCATCTGCCTGAATCCAGTGTGGACCTGCCTGGCCTTGGCCGCCAGCACTAAAGCATGGACAGCTAGCACAGGTACGTTGTGAATGTGACTGAGCTGAGGTCTGGAGCACAGAGGAACCGTGGGACCCAGGGGTCGGCCGAGGTCTAAGCAGGACATGCCTTTTACAAAATTTAATCTCCAAGGAATTATTTTGTGAATTTCACAACGTTGCTTCAGGCTGGCCCTTAGCCCTCGCGGGCCACACAGAAGCGGCCAGTCGACATTCCTTCTTCCCTTCCCTGCTGGCTGGACTTCTGGTTTGGGTGAGGGCCTCTGGGAGGTATGGGGGGTGGGGTCGGGGACGGGGTCTCTCAGGTACTGAGTCATCTAAGACAAAGCAGGGACTACCCCAGCAGCGCCTGTAGGAAGGGATGAAGGCAGGGCAGGCTGAGGGGGAAGCTCACTGCCAAGTGCCAAGGGCCTGTGACCAAGGACAAAGGAGAAGCAGGCTAATGGGCTTAAGGCTCGACACGCATCAGCTGTGTGACCTTGCCCAGCTATGTGACTGAACCCTGTGAATGTAAGTGCTCTCAGCTGTCAGGTGCGAATATTCACCCAGTGCACAGGGCTGTGGTTGCAATGTCATGAGGGAGTAGAGGAATGAAAAGCACTCGATACAGTGCCTGGCCCTGAGGTGCGATCAATACACATGGCAGTTACCAGCACAGACATGTGCCAACCACTGGGAGTGTGGAACTCAAGACAAAAAACAATAAAAATGGACAACACCAAGTATCAACTCTCAGTGGAGGTGTAACTGCCCCAGGGCTCGACGCAGCCAGTAGTAATAGCAAAGAACACAAAGAATAAAAACAGGGGTATAACAGATTCAAAAATCGCTGATCATGTCGCTCCAGGGGGGATATCCACTCTACACAATGCAGCCACGAGTGAACACCCAACCCAGGCACCACAGGACACTTAGGAAAGGCAGTACTGTGCTAGGTCCCAGAGAAAACCTCGAATTCCCCAGGTAGAAGTAGCACTTACTTCATTCTGCAACAAGGCAATAGAATCAGAAATGAAAAACAAAGGCAGGAACAACCAACCTTGCAGAAATTAAAAAAAAGATTTAAACTTGCAGAATATCTAGAAAGAGCAATCATGAAAATTCCACATGTCAAAAGTTACATAATACTCATAGAAGAATCTATTGCCTTGAGCATTACAGAACAAAAGAAAAATAATAAAGGAACTAATCAGGTAATTCCATTTTACAGAAAAGAGCAAGAAAATAAACCCAAATAAAGCAAAAGGAAAACAATTAGGATAAATACAGAAATTTAAACATTAGAAATCAGAAAAGTGATAAAAATTGAATTTACGCAGTGGATAGAGCATCAGACTGGGATGCGGAGGACCCAGTTTCAAGACCCCGAGGTCGCCAGCTTGAGCATGGGCTCATCTGGTTTGAGCAAAAAGCTCACCAGCTTGGACCCAAGGTCGCTGGCTCCAGCAAGAGGTTACTTGGTCTGCTGAAGGCCCGCGGTCAAGGCACATACGAGAAAGCAATCAATGAACAGCTAAAGTGTTGCAATGAAAAACTGATGATTGATGCTTCTCATCTCTCTCTGTTTCTGTCTGTCTATCCCTCTCTCTGTCCCTGTAACAAAATAAATAAATAAATAAATAAAACCTTGAGAAAATGCCAAAGAGATGTTTATCTCAAACCTATGTACTTTTATTGATCATTGTCATCCCATTAAATTTAATTTTATAAATAAAATAAAAAAAACCTTGAGGGAGGCCTGACCTGTGGTGGCGCAGTGGATAAAGCGTCAACCTGGGAACACTGAGTTCGCCAGTTCAAAACTCTGTACTGGTCTGGTCAATGCACATATGGGAGTTGATGCTTTTAGCTCCTCCCCCCTTTCTCTCTCTCTCTCTCTCTCTCTCTCTCTCTCTCTCTCTGTGTGTGTGTGTGTGTGTGTCTCCTCTCTAAAATAAATAAATAAAAAGAAATTAAAAAAAAAAAAAAAAACCTTGAGGGAAAAGAATCTCTTAAACAAAAGATGAAATGAACAGACCACTGTGTAGCCTAATCAGAAAATGAGACACCCAAAATGATAAATTAGCAAACACATTATAAAACTCACAAAATATATATTGATAGACCTTGCAAATAATTTAGAGAAGTTGATAAAATGGATTATTTTCTAGGAAAATGAAATGTACCAAAAATTAATATTCCATTTTTGCCAAAGAAAAAACTAGGAGACCAACGAAACTGGAAAATTTTGTGACTAGAAACTCCTATTGCCTGACTAGGCAGTGGATAGAGCATCAGACTGGGATGCAGAGGACCCAAGTTTGAAACCCTGAGGTCGCCAGTCTGAGCATGGGGTCACTGGCTTGAATGTGGGGTCATAGACATGACCCCATGGTCGCAGATTTGATCCCAAAGGTAGCTTGGCTTGAAGCCCAAGGTCGCTGGCTTGAGCAAGGGGTCCCTGGCTCAGCTGGAGCCTCCCAGTCAAGGCATATACAAGAAATCAATCAATAAACAACTAAGGTGCCACATCAAAGAATTGATGCTTCTCATCTCTCTTCTTTCCTATTTGTCCTTCTCTCTCTCTCTGTCTCTCTCACTAAAACAACAACAACAACAACAACAACAACAAAAAACCCAGAAAACAAAAATACTACTCCTTCAAATATAGCAAGCCCCACTATGGCACGAGAACATATTTTAGACCATCCAGGAAGAGAGCATCCCCTCCCCATCTAAAGGGTCTGTCTCAGTCATGGTGGCAGGACCAGCATCTGGGAACTTGTAGAAATGCAGGTTCTCAGGTGCTGCTTCAGACCTACTTACTGAATCAGAATTTCTAGAGATGGAGCCCAGTCATCTATGTTTTAACTAATGTTCCCGATGATTCTGAGGCACAGCACAGAGAACCCCCAATTTAAAGTGTTCAGAGACACCCTGGCCAGGTGGTTCAGTGGATAAAGCGTCATGCCAGTGCACCATTGTCGCAGGTTCAATCCCCGGTCAGAGCATGCACTAGAAGCAATCAATGAGTGAGCAACTAAGTGGAACAGTGAGTTGATGCTTCTCATCTCTCTCTCCCTTCCTGTCTCTCTGTCCCTATCTCTCTCTCATTCTATCACTAAAAACAAACAAACAAACAAATGAAAAAGGAAAACTAAGGGGACAAAGTCTGGGGGAGGTAAGCAGGCTGGGCACATGATAAAGGGGATAAATGAGGCACGTGGAAGGTCTGAAACAGCTTTTGGAAAGATCAAGAGAATAGTAAATACACACAGTAGGACTGCAGCAGCTTTGCAGAATCTAGAACCCACACCGCATACACAGGTTTCTATAGCTATTGGCCTAATGCATCGAAGAAATGCCACACCGACAATCTCCACCTGATCATCTTGCAGTAACAGAGAAGAGGATTTTTTTTAGATTATACTCTGCTTTTCTCTAGAACGTCCTCCTCCGGAGAACGGAAGAACGGACTCCCTTAGACCTGCATCCCTAAGCCGATGTTCACACTCTGATCAGCCAACCCTCTGTCAACTGCATGAAGCCACGTGGGTAAAAAGAAGTCACCGGCCACTCTGCAGTCCAGGAAATGTGCTCCAGTGCAAGTGACCAGTGTACCACAGAAGCCCATGAGGTATGTCTGAGTGCCTGAGTGCCTGGGAAATGTAATATTCAACCAGCACAGCAAAACCAGCTAGGAGACAGTAAAGGACTCACACATTGAGAAAAAAAAAGGCGGGGAAGGGAGGAGAGCATTTTATAAGATAAAATCATTTGGTTTCTCAAATGTTCATGAATTACAGTGTCAATAAGAGTAAGTGAACAAAGGCAGCATGGGGGAATAAATCAAAAAATAAAGGGAAGGCTCCAGTAAGCAAACCCTGCCTTCTAGCTACATGGAAAAACACTCTAGTGCCCTGAGTAAATAAATAATAAAAGGACAGGGAAACAAGACACCTTGAAAACCCCCTGTCCCTTCTCTGCGCTCCTGGCCAGAGGCAGTGCTGGCGGGTTCAGGCTGCCCGGGTTACAGAGCAAGCAAGCATTTATTTATCTAATAACACGAGTATTTTTCAGAGAACCAGGTTGGGCAGTCCAAAAACCTGAAGCCAATCTCCACAAGCCTTATGATTTTACCCCAAACTCCAGCACTAGCTCCTAAGACCAGGTGCCCTGCTATCCGGACGAGACAAATGCTAGAAACGAGAACTGTGGTATCTCAGACCACACCGTGTTTCTTTTCCCCAACAGAAAAGCTCTTGACAATATATACCCCCAAGTAAAACAGTACACAGTGATTTTCATTCTTACCGCATGTAACCTGTTTTTCTTTTTCAAATATTTAATTCATATAGGTCCTCTCTGTTTCGCAATTATAACCTCAGTTTTGCTTGTTCACACATTTTCTATTATTTCTTAAACAGATGCTATGCCACCATCACAACAACTTGTACAACTCACTGTTCCACTTAGTTGCTCACTCACTGATTGCTACTAATGCTTACTGGGTAAAAAAATAATGAACGTGGAAGTAATAATAACCCAGGGTCACAGAATTTTAGAGCTACAGAGGGCTCTGGTGAATAAGAAAGAGGTTAAAGGACTTGCACTAGGGAAGAAAATGGTAGTCCAGAAGGGCTTAGAAAGGTCTAGAAAGATAAACCACTGAGTAGCTGTCCTGTCTGCAGCAGGTCTGGAAACAATGCACCTCCCTGCACGGCCTCAAGCCATGGTTTATCAGGTCAACCCAGGTCAGTGGACTGGCTTCCACGGTGTCAGTCAGACCCACCTCCCCACCGTGCAGAGCAGCCCAAGAAAGGAGGCTATAGTCAGGGATCAAGCTGCTTTTTCTTGGACGTTAATTTGTCACAGAGCATGTCCTGGGATATGATAATACTTGATTTAACATGATGTTACTCCCCTTTGTTCTTCCCTGAAAGCACAGGGATGGCCACTATTATCTCGTTTTACAGATGAGAAAGCCAAAGATTAGTTTTCTTTCTTAAAGACTAAGAGCTGCAAACTTCTTGGTAATAAGGTGTGCCTGTACGTGGTTAGCCCAACATCCACATCAAGTGATTCTTTGGAGTCTGAGGCAATGGGGACATATGAACAGCAGCTGCACACACCAAACCAAATTCCCATGGCCCCAATTCTGAAGGTTAGAAATCCTCAGAGTATGACCACTAGAGCTCCTCATTGCACTTGTTCCCTAACAATGCACTAGAAAAGGCAGTAGCAACCATTGCACCACTCCCCTGACAAGAAGAAGTGGAATGTATCCACAGGCACTGAAAATCAGAAAGCCTCCAGGCTGGCCGTGAGATCAAGCAGTCAAATCCTGAGTCATTTCAGGAGCTGGATGACGTGGCCCTTGAAGACTGTTTCCTCACCTATCCCATCTGCATTTTTTAAAAATTACTCCTTAAACAACAGATTTCCATCTTCACCAAAACAAGGGATTATTATTTAAAAACCACTAAATAAATGATGGCAAATCCATATGGCATGATATCACAGTGGCATGGTCCATGGTGAGATCAAAAGAACAAGATATGAAAAGCAAGGTATGTATAATATGATGTCACCTTTATTAGGAGATGTATAGGCATTAGTATATATATGCATAAATAATATTTATGTATTAGAAATAAATGGATGGGTGTTCTGCACATATCACAAGGCAGGCACAATCATGGCTGATTTATATTTCCTTTTTCATGATCTCTGTGATCTGTAAATACTTTCAATGATTTTTGTACCAGATTTGTAAAAGATTTTTCAGACGAATTATTTTCAGACTCTGAAATAACCTCGCATACTTTTGGTGGAAGTATTAATAGGAACTTCTCAGAGGGAGATATGGACAGCTCTGTCACATTCTACCTGCCAATATTCTGACCAGGTGTTTCTTAATTATCTCTCTTCCACATGTGCACATAGGAGCAGGGAAAAGAACAGTCATTGTACATAGTTTGTAAAGCAAAAAGACGAGAAAACTTAAGTGTCCATCCGTAGGAAAATTCAAATAAATTAAGGCAACATCTATTCAAAGTAATGCAGCCAGGAAAAAAAAAAGTACACTTAAATTACAGACGGACCTGTCTCTAATTATCTAATTAAGTGAAAACAGCAAAGGGCAAAATACATGTCTAAAATTATTTTTAAGAATATATTCCATATTTATCTGTATATGCACTGGCTGTCCTAGAAAATTATAACAACATTGCCTCCAAAGAGGAGAGATAAAGGGACAGAGGGAAACAGTTTTCACTGGGTAGCTTTCCTTTTGCACTGTTGAATTTTTTACTAGGTGCATATGTTACTACAAAAACAAACCACAGCAAGAAACTGAAAAAGCCTTCAGGGGAAACCCGCACCAATTACCCTTCTAAATTTCAGCAAGTAAGCCACAGTTCCCTTCATTTTTAAGGACCCCCCCCCCCTTACAAATGCTGCCTCCCGCAGAGGAAACCATGTGGTGGACCCACCCTGCCTGCCGTGTTGACCCAGCACAGTCACTGGACCCACCCTACCTCTTCCCGTGACTTTCAGGACCCTGTTTAGGCAAGCATAGGCTCAGCCCAAGCTAGGGCACTGTGTCATCTGACAACAACATCCAACTCTCGCTTGTATATAGTAAATAAGAGATCGTTTACCTTTCAGCAAAGGTATCAAGCTTCCCCAACTCATCAGAGAGGCCAACAAGGGAATCCAAGGTCCCCACCTAGAAAGATCATAAGGAAATTAGAGGCCTGGGTTTTGTGGCAGAGAAGTGAGGGTGCCTTTTCAACGACAGCATGGGGAATTCTGTAACTCCCACCTTGAGTTAGCTGTCCTTGGTCTGTAGCCGAACTGGTGACTGGGAAGAGCTCTTAAGGGAAATCAGTGGATTTAGAAATTTTAATTTTTTTTCCCAATAGGATAAATTGCCATATTTCTTCCATAGGAAGAAGTGACTGCTATGTGGTGGCCTGCCTTCAGCTTGTTTTCATGTTAGAACCGTAGTCTGCTAGTCATGAATTAACCTCCATAGCCGAGGAGGAGATAATACCAGAAAGCAAGTTAAAGAAATTATCTTTTCAAAAAGCCTTTTCTCTCCAAAAGAGGGCAACCAATCCCTTCCTCTGTTCCCCTTTGATGTTATTAGCCATGATCTTGCTCAGGCAGGGGATGGCTTTTTCCTCCCATTTCATCATTTGTGGAAGTCCTTGTCGTTTCAGATTGCTTGCACCAATCTGCTCCTTAGTGTGGAAGGCATTAGAGTCCAAACTTGTGTTTAAAGGTCTAGTCACAGAACCAGAAGAAAAATCTTGGTTGTCATGTTACCAGCCACCAGTCAGACATGAAAAGGTAACAAGAAAATTATGAACCCTGGGTATCCCTAATAAGTGAAGTTACTTCTTTTCAAGAAACTTGATTTAAACAATAGAATCTATGTAAACACAATGAATTAATAATAATTAAAAAAGAAAAACAAACAAAT